>CM062934.1:31467500-33867500 GCA_031878705.1 Tapirus indicus
AGATGAGCTAAATCAGATTGAATAGCAAACTCTTCCAGCAGCCTGGTTCTTGGCCTGCTCTGGGTTTGGGTGGTGGAGGGGTCAAAGGAGGAAGGACAGATAGGAACAGAGGCTGTCCCTTGAGTGTATATGAGGGCCAATTCCCTCCATTACTTCAAACCCACTTCTACTCGCCCATCCTTAACAAGATTGTTCCATATTTTTAAAAGCAATGAAAAATCATGTATCAGAAGAAAGCTTATACTCTAAGATTCAAATGTCTTCAATTTTCATGATTTTATGCTGTAATGGATTAAGCTTTGATGTTCAGTTTATTTCTATATCTAAAACAGATGCAGGATGATTTTTTGACAACCCCGTAGACCAGGCGTGCAAACAGGTTTTTAACCTACGATCCCTATTAACCATGGAAACATCCTTATAAATAATTATTTACAGGATGGCTCCCAGAAGTTCATCCAACTAATGTGTGGATCAAATGGTAAAATGGGTATCCTGAGCCCTTTCATGCCTGAAGCACTGCCTGTGTCCAGGAACTGCACAAACACCTTTTAATACCGTTTTATAGGATGTGGACAGGTGCTAATGTCCACATTGTCTAAATGAGTGCACTCTGGCTCAGAACTGGGATCCAAGTTGCTTTGGTGTTCTCAAGGAAGCACAGCTGTATAATATTCTAAAGGAAAATATAAATTAAAAACAAGTTACATAATGGAATATTAAACTAGGATGCAGGCACTGGCAAAACAGTCACTCATTCCTACCCCAACTGGTGAATGGAAATACAGGGGCATCCCGTGAGTGGCCCAGGAAGGCCAGCCTGTTGGGTAGGGAGATGGCAGAACCATGTTGGGGCCAAGCCTGTCTGACTTAGTGGGGGCTGGGACAGAGGTGGGTCAGGAGGTCTGGGTCCTCGGAAGCTCTGGTGGTAGGTGGGAAGCACAGGCAAACACAGAAGGGGTTGGGTTACAGGAACTGAAGCTTGGAACCTGTAGGCTTCATTTTTAGTTGAGTGCTTCTAAATCAGGGACAGCCTATAAAAGCAGGTTACTTCTGATTCAGCAGGATACTTGGCTGCTAAAACATTCCACAGATTTGTGTGTGTACATATTTATACTTAAACATACTCGCACATATATAGAAAGATATTACATAATTATAATACTATATCAAATAGGTGATCCCTACTAATTCGGTACTCACTTGACTATTTTAACACTTGACCCTCCTTTTAAATATTACTCCAGCGTGGCAGCGAGTTCTGTGAAATGATTCATAATATGTTTGAGTAAAGTTGAGAAGGATGAACAGAAGCATTCCAAATATCAGAGAATTCTTTTTCACAGCAAAGACCTTGTATATCTATAGGTTTCTAGTTTTTTAGTTGAGGGAGCTAAGAAAGGAACCTAGATTTATGGACCAAATCTCTGCATTCAGGTAAATGTCAAGAAATAAAATTGGCATTTACGATAGTAGTCATAAAACAGCTACCTTCTCTCAAAAAGTCTTTTGTTATAGTAGTTTTAAAAGCCAAAAAATTACCATAGTACTCATATCACTTGCAGTACTGTTTTTGTGTTTGTGGATGTGCCTGTTTTGTTTTGTTTTCTCTCGGCGGGTGCACCTTGACCTCGGATTAGTGTGTCGGTGTCTCCCAGTCTTTCCCTCTCTAGGTTGCCCGCCGTGTCTTCATTTCTGCCAGCCTTTGACTGTCTAATTGTGCCCCCCAAACACACTCGCAGTTTTCTTTCTTCCTTCCAGCTATCCTCCGTTCTACCCCTTCCATCTCATGCACTCTCTCCTCTCTCACCTTTCCTTCTTTTCATATTATCTTTCCTTCTTCTGCAAATTTTGAGTGTTCGTACTAGACCCACCCTACTTGAAATTGAGAAAACCATTCTTTTGAACATTGGTAAATAGCTATAGTAGTAACCACAACAGGAATTGCCAGAAAAAGAAATCGGTGAATAATGAGAAGATCACCACTGATAAACTCTGTTCTAGATGACAAAAATAATGTGATTCCCTTTCTTACTACAAAATAATACAAATATAAATAATACCTGATAAAACTATTCAGACATTCATTTCATCTAGAAGTAATGAATTAACTATATTTCAAAAAGAAAGAAACCACTACATTAGTTTCTACACAAAATATGGTTATAATTATCTATCACATGTAAAAACATTTCATCCTTACATCAAATTTTTAAACTTATATGAAGCTTCATTCTCCGTCATTCTCAATAACGATTCACTGCCTGCTCCTTAGAAAGAGGTCATGTATGCACACCTTGGGAAAATGAAAAAAAAATGTTTCTACTGGAGAACAGAAGGACACCTATACTTTATTCATTACAGTACTAATTAGACCTTTGTGTTTCCTGATTTTCATTTAAAGCCCTACTAAATTAACTCAATTTTACTTATGTAGCCCTGGTTTGAGTGGTTCTGGGAGTGATTGACCACAGTAACACATAAGCTCCAAACCCCATCATTAGTTAATGATTTTTACTTTGTGAATAAATGAGATCGTTTCGTTAATAAGGATGTGTTTGCATCACACATATAAATAGGAACTTGGTATTTCATAGATTTGAACATGGTGTATAACAGAGATCATTTCTTTATAAGTTGTCCACAACAGACTTTTTTCCCCTCTGTGTTGTCTGGCTGATTCACTAGATTTTGAGTTTATTCACATAATCGTGAATTAGATAATACTTTTGTTATTTTTGTTCAAGACTAACTTTAGAGCAGATGTTTTTCTATACGTATTTTACAATCACTGTCACTCCCGTCTGATGTTCCCAGTCAAGAATGAGAGCTCAGGTGGAATTTTTGGAATGGGATTTTGCCAGTGCCTGGATGCTGGTTTTCATTCTATTCAACAGCCGCCATTAAAACTGAAGTTCTTGTTCTGACTATTAAATAACTGCAATTCATTTTGAACTCCAACTTTTACAACAAAGTTAACTGTTTCTTCTTTCCTTAGAAGTGTGCATGGAAGGGTTCTGTTTCTCCTCCAACTGCAGAAAGTACTCCCACAGTGTCTAGATGATCAGAACAAATATCCGTGACCTCTACGAAGTCCCAGGCTCTGTGTGCATACACATATATAAAGTGGAAATAAGGTATAAAGTCATGGAAAAGACATACAGGATGTCAGTCCTCACAAGACGAACACACATTCACCGAACAAAAGAAAATAGGATATTGATGAAATGGCAGGATGAACGACGCTTTTCTGCATCATTCATGGGGGTGATTTGAAAATAATATGAAGATACTTGTATTTAAGACTTCTTTTTCAAGTTTGAGGTTTGGGGCTCAAAACCCTTCCTGCCAGGGAGAAGCTGAGCCAGCACGGCTAGTTCCCCCACAGAAAGCAGGGGGAACCCTGGCAGACGTGTCTTGTCGACCCCGCCCAGGGAGGGGCCGGAGGAGGGAGGAGCAAGGGCGCCTTCCAACCCCCTACCCAAGCAGCACCTAAATCTTTTGCTTTTTAATTTAACCATTTTTTGAAAGCATGTTCTGCTGTCGAAATTTCTTCTGGTAGCACAATTGCTATATAAAATTATATAAAATACTGTGTTAGGGAAATTAAACTAGGACACTTTATTTTCCTCTAAAACTAGAAGAAATTTTCTAGTAATTCTTCTAAAATTTCTGAATACACACAAAAAATCAATATACATGCTCTTATCATATACTAACCAAATACACAAAAATACAGTATTTTTATCCCCATTATCATGAAATTTCACAGCTCTCATTATTTTATTTTATTTTTTACTAGGAATATAAGCTTCAAGTTAAAAGGAAAGAATTCAGATTATTGACTAATTAGTTAAAGTAAAAAGGATCACTTTGAACTCAACCCTATGAATGCATTTAACTTGAATTGTCAAGATGTTATTATTACTCAACCACATTTAATTTTTTAGCAGGTACAATTTACATTAAAATTCTTATCATAGATCAACTAAGATGAAGTAATCATCTTCTTTTAAAGATTTTTTTTAAGTAAGGCTTATTTTAAATATCTTCTCCTCGATATACAATCATTATTTTGGTAAGGCAAACATTCACGAGCCACGTGAATTCTTTTTTGTATTTCTTCATAATCAAAATAAGATAATTTATGTTTAACTTTTCTTAATACTTTTGGTTTTATACTGCTATTTGACAAAATTAATATAAAAGCACATATATTTTACTGTTTTATTTGCTTAAGAGAAAGTATTTGGGAGTATTACTCAATAAATTAAAATAGTCTGGTTTTAATGAAGCCAAATTTACCAATAAACAACCACAAATCTTCCCTTGTATTTAAATTCTTCCTGAATTCTTTGTCTCCTGATTCTAAAATCCACATAATAATCTTCTCTTGCTGTCTTTAATTTTCTAATTTTATCATCTTCATATATCCAGCTTCTGTTCTTTTGGGGAAATCCCTATGATCCAGCATATTATGTTTCTGACGAGGCCAGTGAACTGTTTATATATTGCATGGCTGAGTAACTGAATTGTTTAGTCAATCTATAAGCAATTCAAAGGAGTTTAGTGGTACCCACATTACCGAACTGAGATGCACCATTTGTCTTTGGGTATAAATTGGAGGAAATTAATATTTTATGTTAGAGTGTATTCCAAATTTTGATATATTATTTTGTGTTTTAGTTAATGATTAAATAGTTGTTTCTTTAAAAAATTTGGTTCATATGAGGATTGAATTATCTTTAAAACTACATGATTGTTCTGCATTCTTGGAGAGCAGAGTGTGGGACTGATCAGTTCCTAATGTCACAGTCATTTGGTCAATCTTCGTGTGCACCCACTAGGATTTCTTGACTTACCTGCTACTGTCAGCTTCCCTCCTGGCTCTTTTTGGCTGTCTTGCAAAAGCACACCCTCAGTGGAGAGGGGAACTGAGAACAAAAGCTCATGGGGATCAGCAAACTTCTGTTCCATGGAAGGTGGGCAGCCACATCATCTGTCCATGCAGAGGGTAGCTTTTGATGCACCTCCAGGAGAAAGGCAATTCCCTAGGTTCATGTTTGCACTGAAGTCACTTTTATATGCTTACATCTGGGTGGAGTTCAACTTTAATGAACATTTACTGAGCATGTTACTAAGAAGACACAGGCCTTATATTATGCACAAGTTATGTAAACATGAACAAGAAACAGTCTCTGTTCTCCTGTAGATGTTTCCAGATTACCAGGAGACACAATTACAATTCAGAGTTAGGTTTTTTCATGTTACTTGCATTTATGTATATACTTTGACGTGATAAATATTTGTTATACACCTTTTTTGAAAGATGGAAAGCCATCGAGTAGAAACTACGTCACTTCCCACCTCCCCCTTGTAATTGTACCTCTCTCCTTGTTCTCTGCTGTTGCAGAAAGGGAAGAAGAGGCCCTCCTATTCAAGGCTGGACCCTCCATCTGTGCTTTGGAGCCCTGGCCTTCTTTGGGGGCCTTTGTACTAGTATTGTCTCTTTCCTGTTTCCAAGCACTTCACAGGGTTAAGTTTTAAAATCATGGTAAATACCAAACACTACGGTGGCATGGAATCAATGTGTTTTCACAATGTTGCTGGAGTGACATCTCAAAGGAGGCTGTGTTCATCCAGAATGAAAGGGCAGCAGGAGGTTTGTGGAGAGACTTCTAAGCTCCACTTACCTATTACCTCATGATTCAGAGCAAGTTATTATTATTATTATTGCAATGTGGCTTTTAATGGCTTGACTATTTTATGAAAAAACTATTATGAATATTATGCAATTAATTCATAAAACTTCATCCCAGTTAAATGACGGAAAAGTAACTATTAAGTCTGGCCTTATGGGGAAAAAATTCTCTCCTCTTATCATCCTGATATTATCAAATAACCTTGCGAATGGAATCAGTGTTCCATGACAGCGAACCAACTATCGATAAATATAACAACTTAGATGCTGAATTTATGACATGAGTAATAGGAGAAGCTTAAATATAGGTTTACTGCTGGGCACATTATAGCTTGACATAGCTCTGTAAACATGAGTATGGTCACAAGTTTCTAAGACATGGCTGAGAGCTGGCTCATGAATTTCAGGGACTGTCCTCGCAGAATGAACGAGATCTCTATAGTCCTCACTGCATAAAAGTAAACTTGTCATTTACAGTGCCTTTAACTTTCTTCGGAATCATGAGGCCCATTTCAGATGAACACGGGACTTTGACTTTTCAACAGGGTCCTGCCTCTTGATTTCCTAAGTGTAGTCAAGTAACCGTTGCAGGTTGTCTGGATGTCCACGGCACAGAGTGCCGGGCCAGAGGGTTTCAGGAAAGGAAGTGACCACCTCTCTAACTTGAAAAAAAAGAAACTGCAGAGGGAATACAGCATTGCATCAAATATGACATCATGTCTGGGGGAAAATTGACTACACGTTTGCCTAAATTCTTACCAGAAGTGATTTAGACATTTAGGATGATCTTTTCATTTTGTGTAAAGTACAGTGGCAAAATACTGGATACTCAACTTTCTAAGGCATTATATTAAGATTACATTTTCTTTTTTAAAACATGAGATTTAGATTCCAGTAGGTGGTATTTTAGATCATTAAAAGGAAGTTTATCTGTTAGAACATAGCGGGAAGAGCACCCCTCCTGTCTACCTCCTCTTTGAGTTGTCTCTCACATATTGCTTGTCACTCATTTTAAACTTAACAGCATATTCTCTCTTGTCAGTTATTGTTGTCTCATGGGTCTACTTTCTCTCCTAGTTAGATTATAAGTTCTTAACAAATAGAGACCATGTCTCATACTTTTATAATTTTTATTATACTGAGCTAATAACAAGCTCTTTGGAAAAGTCACTGAAATATGTCAATGTTTTCTGATTTTAAAATTGAATATATAATGATAAAGACTCACCGTGAATGGATATCCCAGTGAAGCAATATGAAAACCATATGTCAAAACAATATACTGTATTGTCAAATAAATTGGCATGTTTCTCCACCATTGGTTTTTTCAGTCAAAAGCATCAATATCTTTTGGTTTTCTAAACAGGTAATTGTGATTTCTGTCTTCACAGTCTTGCTTCAGACAGGGTCAAGAGCAAACCCACATACTGCAGCCAAGAGCAAGTATCCCCTAGGCAGTCAGAACAAAGACTACGAGAGGGACTGTCCCCAAGTTCCATAGGTCAAAAGTAAGCTCCACGCCTACCGGCACTTCCAGCCTAGCCACCAGTACCTGCCCTCAGCGCCCAGGGCTAACCTCAGCATGCCCTTGCCCCGGGTTAGGTCCCTAAGAAACAGACTGAGATGGAAACTTTGACACAGTGTTTTGGGGGGCATGCTCATGGGAACAACACCTCCTAGAGGAGAGGGAAGCGGGACAGGGCAGAGGGAGATGTTGAATTGCAATGCATTTGCAACAGAAACCTCAGCCATTCCTCTGAGAGCTCTGCTGCTGGGATTGCTCTTCAGAGTCTGTCTTGCCTTAGGTGAGTGAGAATATGGGCTGCCCCATGGCGATGTGATTTTGGGTCAGATGGTTGTCTGACTGAGGGCAATTCCCAGAGGTGGATTCAGCTAAGATCCATTAGCTTCCAACACTCTCACTGGGTGGGGGAAGTGAATGCCTTAGTCCTGATGTGGGGAGAGGGTAGTGATATACCACAGTATCCACTACAGTCTCCTCCTTCATGGTTCAAATCCACTTGCTTTGTATATTAAGCTCATTGTCTCCTTACTCTTCCATCCATTCCCTTCATTGTTGCCAAGGACCTCTGCTATCTAGATGGCTTACTTGGTGGCATGACTCAGAGCATCATCCATAAGTGACCTGAGCCCCTGGTCACCACGACCTTCAGATTCTCTGGCTGCTGCACATGTTGATTTGCTGTCAAGTCTGGGCCAGGAAGAACCAGGGGACACTCAGTGGGTCACTTGGGTGCTAAATGTATTCTCCTGTGTCTCCAAAATGTAATAGCAGCCTTCCTACTGCCAGTGATCAGGGTCTGTCACTCCTGCCAGGATGGTGACTCTCTCCCTTGCCTGCTTGTCTCTCAGCACAAGAAGCCCAAGGGACCGAGAGGCAGTCAGAGCTTCAAGTTTAATAGGACTCTTACTGCACTCCGTGGTGGAAACATTCTCCCATTGGGGACCAGGATCTTTAGATCCACAGAGCCTAGATTTGGAGTAAGGGGTGTACAAACCCTTCAAGTTGGTCACTGGGAGTCATGGTAAACCAAGCATTTCCTAATTCCACCTCTTAGTTCTTGGGCCCATATATTCAAACTGTTGAGGATGTAGCTTTATATAATGATCATTAAGAGTGCCTACTGCCTCCCAGGATGGCGGTCATCTTGGCAGGGTACCACTGCCAAGCTAGCATCTCCGCTCTGCCTTCAGGAGGTCATTGTACCACTCCATCCGGCCAGCAATTCCTGAGATGTGTGGTAGCTGATAATGACAGTGTGTCCAATTATTATGTCCCGTGGTCATCTTTCTAATTGGGTCCCTTGGTCCAATGAGATGTATGAGAATTTCTCGTTAGTAGAACAAACGTTCTGTAAGCCCTCAGATAGTAGTCCTGTCTGAGGCTCGGAAGGCAGGTGAGGCAAGTTCATACCCAGAATATGTGTCTATTCCAGTCAAGTTGAATTGCTGCCCTTTCCAGAGTGAAAAGGGTCCAGTGGCTTGTTGGTCTTCTCAAGGAATGGTGTCATATTAGAGGCTTGGCATTTATCTCTCTTGCTGGCAGATTGGACATTGGGCTGTGAGAGTAGCTAAATCAGTCTTAGTAAAAGCCTGTTCTGTTGGGCCTATTCAATGCCTCAATCCCTGCCACTAAATCTACTGCATTAATGACTCTATTGTCCCGGTATATGAAAGTGAAGACAGAGGCTAGCTGTCTTCTCCTGACCAGGCTGTTCTGTCTGGATGGTGGTTTAATGCTTATTTCTTGGTATGTGCTGTCTGGTGGGTGTCATCATGCTAGATAAAGACTTTCACATTTCATCCTAACTCTCTTAAGTCCACCCATATGCCTCTTTCTCGTACCTCCTTGTCCCTCATCTTCCAGCTAAACCATTCATCTCCTTGTCCCTGCCTGACTGGCTAAGCTATACACTTTGCCTATGGGTCCATGTATCTTCTTACTTTGGCAACTTTTCTCTCCATGCACCCTATGCTTGGAGACCAGTTGCACCCCTGCCTGCCCTGTAGCTCTGCCCATTGGGAAGATTTCTTCTCTCTGTTCCT
The DNA here is from genome assembly GCA_031878705.1 of Tapirus indicus. Classification (NCBI taxonomy): domain Eukaryota; kingdom Metazoa; phylum Chordata; class Mammalia; order Perissodactyla; family Tapiridae; genus Tapirus; species Tapirus indicus. The sequence continues at coordinate 31,476,769 of CM062934.1, forward strand.
TTCAGAGCCACCCTTAAGTGGTGACCTGCAGCCTGTTTTCAGATTGCACTCAGATGTGGAGCCAATCCACTTATAAATCCTTTCTCTTCCTTTATATCTTATATTCAGTAGCCCTACATATGCCCCATCTATGGCAGTTGAGGGTGAGGTACTGCCACCATAGTGGTGGATGTCATGGGGGTCTGCTCACATAGCTTGGCTGTTCCCCCTAGACTTGCTTCAGCCTAATCTTGGACCTTTCATCTTATGAAGGATTACTTCTAGGCCTGCTTGACATCATGGTAGATCTAACAGAAACCAGTTCATGATGGTCAGTTCTGGTCTCATGGTTGGGGATTCTATCTCTACTGGGCTGTTTTTCAAGCAGTGTGTTATTCTTTGCTGCAAATGACATGGCCTTGTTCCAGAAACCTGTGGGTCTGTGTTGTGATTCTTCCATTAGATTTTGCCATCAACTCCATTAGCATCTTTCCTTTTACCACAGATACCTCCAAACATACCATAGGCTCTTCCAGATTTTATGTCCAACCAGTGAGGCCATCCTCAGTGAAGCCTGGACCTGTTCCTCAGCCCTTTCAAAGTTGGCCACCTCCCTTGTCACTCAATGCATGGGTCAGAGCAGTATTCCCAAGTGTGGAATATGCTGTACCCAGAATCTAAAGAGGCCAATCTGGCGTTGTGCTTCCTTCTCAGTGGTGGAAAGTGTGCGATGCAACAATTTGTCCTTTATTATAAATGAGGACATCCAGAATGCCCCAGGCCACTGAGCCCCTAAAAACTTCACTGATATGGTGTGACCCTGAATCTTTCTTGGTTTATTTTCCACCCTCTGGGACACAGATGTCTTGCCACACCTTCTAAAATACTTGTCACTTCTTGCTTATTTGTTCTCATTAATATGATGTCGTTAGGATAATTTACCAATGTGATGTTTTTTGGGATGTCTGGATTATCCAGGTCCCTTCAGACTGTATTATGACTGAGGGCAGCAAAATTTGCACAGTCCTCAGCAAAACTACAAATCTACACTCTTTTCCTTTTCACTGAAATGCCAACTGCTCCAGATTCTGCTCTCTGATAAAGAAGGGAAAGAACATACTTGCCATGTCAGTGACTACAAAACACATATTTGAGTCTGTGTTAATCTGCTAAAGCAAGGATTCCGTATTTTGGGTTAGCAGCTGCAGTTAGGACTGTTATTGGTTTGAGTTTGTGGTCGTCCACTGTTAATCACCAGGATCAGTCATATTAGGGTCCGCACTGGTGAAGTTAATGGAAAAATTGTAAGGACCACAAACAATGCCTCCTTTAAGTTTTAAGGGTGGCACTAATTTTTGCCATTCCTTCTAGAATATAATGTTTTAGATTTACTATTTTGGTGATGAGAAGGGAGAAGTTTTGGAGGATTCCACTTACAGTTCCCACTTTCTTAGCCAGGAAGCCAATATTTTGCATTTCCGTGGAAATGACAGAGCCTGAGCACCTCTTCATTTGTGTATCAGTTCTTTTGTGATGTGCCAAGTCTTTTGCCCACTTTTTAAATTGATTGTCATTTTCTTATTTATTTGGAAAAATTCTTTATATATTCTGTATATAACTTTTTATGTATATATGTACATATATATGAATGGCAAATACCTTCTCCCACTCTATGGCTTACTTTTAAACTCTTATTGGTCTTTTGAAAACTGCTTTAAGAGTATAATGTACACCTAGAAGCATGTACATATCATAAGAGTAAAGCTCAATGAATCTTCACAACCTGAACATGCTGTGTAAACAGATCAAGAAACAGAATATTGATAGGAAGTTCCCCTTGCTGGTTGATATCTTTTGATGAATAAAAGTTTTTAATTTTAATGTGTTATAATTTATCTGTCTTCTCCTTTAAATTAGTGCTTTTTGTAAACTGTTTAAGAAGTCTTTACCAAGGTCATGAAGATATTGTCTCACATTTTTTTCTAGAAGCTTTATTGTTTTACAGTGCATGTTTTAAATCCATAATCCTTCTGGAATTGTTTGTTGTATATACTATAAAGTAGAAGTCAAGACCTTTTTTGTTCAGATGTATATCCAGTTGACCCGGTGCCATTCATTGAAGAAACAACCCTTTCCCCTATGACACTTCTGTCATAAATTGACCATATATGTGTGAGTCTATTTCTGGACCCACTAGATGGAACCTCTGTTTTGTTCCATTGGTCTATTTGTTTATGCTTACACCAGTTACCCCCCCATCTCAAATTCTATAGATCTATGATAAACTTTGACATCCAAGACAGTAATCTTCCAACCTTGTTATTCTTCTTCAAGATGGTCTTTGCTGTTCTTGGTTCTTTTCATTTCTATACAAATTTTAGAATTAACTTGTTAATTTCTAAAAAAAAAATTCTTCTTGGGATTTTGTTTGCAATTGCTTTGAATCTAACAGATAAATTTGGGGAGAATTGAAATCTTTCAATACTGAGTCTTTTATTCCATGAACATTTTCTATTTCTCCATTTATTTGTCTTTTTCAATTTTCTCAAAATGTTATTTATTTTGTATAGGTTTTACACATCTTTTGTTAGATTTATACCTAAATATTTCATATTTCTATACCTTATAAAAGGTTTTATTTTTAATTTTTTTTCTATGCTTTTATTGATGGTTTATAGAAATTTAAATAATTTTTAATAGTGACCTCATTAAATTTACTTCCTTATTTTAATATTTTATCTGTAGATTCTTTGGGGTTTTCTTCAAATACAACCATGTCTCTGAAAATAATAGTCTAAGGTTTTCTTTTTCAATCATCATACCTTTGCTTTTTTTTCTGCCAATCTTCTTAATTAGAATTCATACTTCTTCCCGTGAGTCTGTGGTATCTGCCTAATTAGAAGAAAGCAGTAGGAATACCCACTATGAATTTTCCACAGAAATGTGGAGCATGTAAATGGTTCCCTTGAGCTCAGGGATTCAAAACTTCCATTTATTTTTCTGTTGGGGGGATGTACTCAAAATGTGTCAATTGCTGAACCTACATTTTTACATTTGTTACGTATCTTCTAGTAATCTGCACTGAGAATTCATTACTGTGGAAAATAAGCTGGAAAACTGCTCTGGAGCCCAATGCTGAGTGGACATATTTGGGGGATTCAGAGTTCCCTAATTCGTTGTACTCTTTTCTGAAACCTGAAAGGTCAATGAATTTGACTTCTAAACATAATTCCAGCACTGAGTCTATCATTAATGTTATCTAATTATTGTTTTCCTCAATCATTTTTTGAATAAAATTTTAGCCATATGTTGTAATCAAAGGGAATACCATTTTAAATTAGAATTCAAATTTCTAAATGGAAGCATTTCTCAAATATGTAACCAAAAATTTCTCTTAGGCAAAAATACAGATCTTTTAAAGATATTTTAATAAAATCAAAACCACAGATATGAAGTATGATGTTGAAAGTTATTTGGTGCATTGATAAAGTTCCCTGGAGGACTCTGGATGTTTAAAGCAACAGTTTGATTGAATAGAACAATAAATGCAGGGCTGAGTGTATTTTTTCTCTTTCTTTCTCATCTACTAGAAAAATATAGATAATAGAGCTCATTTATTTCCTTAACATTTCAGAGCTCCGCAGATGGAAAAACACAACCCAGTGGAAATTATTTCTGGCAACCTTGAGAAGATATGTTAGCATTTTGTGGCATTTCTTTCAGTGACATGTAAAGCATGGCTTTCCCTCATTGCAGTGTCACAGTGAAGTGTCACAATAAAGCCAAAATAGTGTGCCCTCAGGGAAAACTAGGGAAAGGGACCATTTTCCATGCACACACAAAGGGTAATATTTATTATAAAGCCTCTCATTTTAGCTCCAAATGCTGCCTGGGCCATGGCCACTTTGCAATGGAGAAATGCACAGAATGTGAGATTTAAAGCAAATGTTATGTATAAATCTAATGTAATTTATGTAAATATAAATAATATGTCCAAAGGTAGAATGTGTCTGTGGACATACAAGCACGCGTGAGTCTGTGCAGTGTGCCGCGTGCCACGGAGGGTTTGTGATGTTGCACAGTGGCAGCATCAGCCTGGTGTTGGTGGAGTCCTGGGAGCACTGAGCCGGGAGTCAGAACAGCTCTCTCTTGACCCATTTTTGTCACTACCAGGACAGATCTTATCTCCTTTATCCATGACATTGATACAGAAATTACTATCCCTATTTGATGGATGAGGAATTTGGTGTTCTGAAAGATTCAATTATTTTTTTGCAGGTTACACAGCTAATATTACTTAAAGTACTTCATACACAGTATCAAATACAATAATTTATTTTCAGCCATGTTTGTACTTTTGAGAAAACCTTACATATCCCCTTCATCCTTGCACAGTTATTATCTGGACCCAAATACTGAACTTGATTTTTATTACCATTAATGTCATCTTATGAGGTTCATTCTGCTGCTCCAGACTGTGGACGTTTCAGAGGTCTTAATTACGTTTTGCAACGTGTTTGTCATTGCTGCAGCCCAGTACTGTCTCCAGATGGAATGAGTGTCCTGTACATGTGCGCCTGAGTCACTGGGCAAAGCCATGTTGTGAGCATCTTCTCTCCGGGTGGAGAGGCGGCTGGTTTACCCAAGTACTACTTCACCCAGTTGTCAAATGCATGGAGAAATTACCCAGATGCATTGTTTTGATTTGGCCACATGTGGGAGAGAGCATGAGCTTTGGGGCTCAGCAGACTGGGATTCAAATATCAGCCCCATCAATTATTGGTTATGTTATTTGGGGAATGTTACTTGTCTTTATAAGTAAATGTGGGTAATAATATTAACGAGACAAAGTTTGTAAGGCCTCATTAATCACCCCAACCATCAAAGAAAGAAATAACATCTTTCTGACTGACTAGTTCTTTGTTAACCACCGGCACCACCCCAGGTCTCTGTGATCAATGTTTCCTGGTGCTGACAAATTTTAATTTTAATAAACTTTCCTAGTCTTTTTCCAGTACCAATGGTTTGCTAAAGTTGCAATGGTTTTTAAAGTCCACTTTCCTTCTCTGCTTTAATATCTGAACAACATTTGCCAGGAGCCTCTCTCATTTTCTATAAATCTTCTTGGTTCAAGATAATGGTTTAGTGGTCTTACTTGTATATCTTCTGAACATCTTTGATATGGAATTCACTTGGTTTAGGAGACTTTAACTAGCTTAGGAACTTGAACACTCTTCACATACCTCGGAGCTTTATCCCCATTTGGTAGCTTTCTCCTGCCTCTCCGCCTTCAAACGTTGGTCTCCTTGACAAAGAAGGCAGCTGTACAGGCCGTTCTGCTTCTCTGTGCTGGCTCTCGTTCCATCATAACCACATGTTGTAGACTGTTTTCCTTGACACACTGGCAGGTTCAGGCCATGTAGGTCTTCACTTTCTGCAGTCTTTGTATAAATGGATGTTTTTTATCTCATTGTCATCTGATTATATTCTCTTTTGCTCCATCTTCTGCTCATGGAAACTTTAAATTTGGGCTTATCAGAGAAATTTTGCAAAAGCATATTAGTTTATTTAGGAACTCAATTTTTCTCTTCCTCAGGATAACTTTTTCTCCACTTTTCAATCTTTTTTGAGAAATTTCTAACCCTCTTAAATTACCTCCCCTTCCAGAATCGTTTTTTCCTAGAAGGAATAGCACTGTCTTCCTCTGAAGTTTTTTAATCTACTCTTCTAAATTCAAGAATTTATGTATGACTATAATCAAATAATTTTCATGAATGAGCGACCATCATTGCATTGATGTTTCTAAGAGAACAATTTAAGGCTTTTGTCTATTTAGTAATATTACTGAGTATTCAATTATCTTTAAGAGATGGAGTAAGTAATATCTTATTACTCTGAGTCTAGGATTCTTTCCTCTGGATCTTTTCATCTAAAGCTCATGCATTTTTCTTTGAAGAGCATTTAATAAATCTCTCTCTTAGAGTCACTATTGGCTAAACCCTCCAGTCTTCCTGGATCTTCCCAAGAGAACGTTTGTCTTAACTTCAACACATAGAGTGATCTGCATTAATTCTGAGTGAGCTATATGTAGAAAATCTATTTTGAAAGGGCCACCCTCAGGAGCATTTCCAAATAAACCCATAGGAGAACAGGAGTAAGGATAAACTGTTGCCCATTTTTGTGAAATCCAATCTTATTTCTGCTCTTTTTATTTGTTTGTTCCGTGTGCCAAATGGGTGAGAATCAAAAGGCAGAATGCCATGTCGCATCTTTTCACTTTTTTTTTATAGTGACTGTAGATGGGTTGATTGAATGTTCATAGCTTGTTCCCTCCCTTTATGCACCTTTCTTTCAAGTCAAAGCCCAGGATGTGGCACCTCCAGTTTGATGTGCAACTGTGACAGAGATAAGCAGTTTTGGTAGCAAGCAACTATTTGGAAAACCTTGTGATTTATCCATACTGGACATGTTTTTTGTATCTGGTGGTATATTTTTCACATTAGCTGTTTCTTAGGATTAGCAAACCAGTGCAAATCTTGTTTCATCCCTCCCTGGGTATTTAGTGTAGTGCCAAGCAAAGCACAGATTAACATATGCTTACTCAGGATTAAGGATGACTTTTTTTTTTTTAACTCTTCTGATACACAGTAAAATAGAATCCACACAATTCAATGGATTCAATGGATGAGCTGTTTTTATTAGTGCCAACAACTAACCCTAAACCCTTTGTCCTAAGTTACCACAGGCTTCGGATTATACTTCATGAAAATCAAATGGCAGACAGCAGTAAACTATTTTATCGTGTTCTTACTTTGCCTCAATCACTACAGTGCTGCATATGATTGCTCCATGGCAAAGAAGAGGAGAGCTGAAGAGCAGGCTTTGGGTGTCCCAGTCAACAAGAGAAAATCCCTGCTAATGAAGCCCCGACACTACAGCCCCAACATGGACTGCAAAGAAGAATGTGACAACAGGACCGAGGCAGAGGAGGACGATGGCCTCTTGGAAACCAATGATCACCCTGCCACAGGTAGCAAGAAGGAGTGGCCCAAACTTTATCTAGTCCCTGGCACCAAAGACTTAGTCTTAACTTATGTAGAACATACAGTCTGTGTGATTATAAAAGCATATTCGCATATTCCAACTTGCAAGCAAAACCAAACATTTATTTCACTCAGCAGCCATTTACTGAGGGCTAATTTTTTATCAGTAACTGTGGAGAGTCTAAAGATAAGCAACAGAGAGTCCCTGCCCTGAGTCCATTTTCAAAAGCACTGGATTGGACTCTGCCTCTTTTTGAAGAAAATAAAAGATACCAATCCTTAAAGTTGAAGAGTACCTTGACTCCCTAATAGGATGGATGTCTAATCCCTGGAAAAACCCTTCAAAATAAAAGGACATATTTCAGCTTTAAGATATTTGAGATATGACATATATAAATAAAACATTTATTTTTTATAAACATATATAGCATTATTTAGCCCCCAAAATATAATTGGTAATAACAACATGGACTGATGCAGGTGGACTGTGACCTTAATATTTTCAGCATTTTTTAAATAAGTATTTATAGCAGTGGACTGCAGAAGGGACCTAATGTTGGCAGCTTAGAGTCTCCTTCAGTAGGAAAATGATGTACTATAGAAAACTTATCACTGTGCTCATTATTTCCAAAATAAATAATTTTAATTTACCTTTAGGCACACATTATGTTTCACAAATTCTTTACTCACTCTTCAAATGCTGTTTGCATGCTAAGCAGTTCTTAGTTACTTTTGAAATTTTAGAGTGTGTTTCTCACCAGTTCGGTTACTCCCATTAGTCCCTGGTAGTCACAGTGCCTCCAGGGGCAGGAATATCACTACCACTTTGTGCATGGGGCTGAAATTGAAGGGCATGCAAAATATCTCACAAATTTATGAAAAAAATAAATACATGGAAATCTAAAATTTGACTTATTGGAAAATAAAATTAGGTATACGAATGTTCTCTTAAACACACATTTTCTCCGAATGTGACTTTTTAAGGAATCATAATATACTAAAGAAGTTATTGAAAAGAAGTATATATTATACAAACCAAAGGGAACAAGATTCTTACATCATAAATATCTATTGCATATAGAATTATAGTAATAGGCATTAATAGAAAAAATGTAAGAGCATATTGACTGAGGGAGCACATATCTCAGATCAGAATCATCAGATCTCCAGTAATCTTGGCTTGCAAGTAGTTTGAGATTCCATAGTTAAAGCAAGGTTGTATTCTGATTTGACAGTATTTAAGTAAATTTTCTGGCTCTTCTGTATTTAGCGTATGGCTTAAAGCCTTATGGCTCATCTGGAAATTATAATCATGCTTGACTCTTTTTGTTTCCTTGAGCTGGTCAGTTTTTTTGCTGATTCATGAAAACTGCAGGTTGAATCTAGTATTAGGGAAAGTCTTTGAATCAGTGTGATTAGATTTGAGGTATATTTATCTGGCTGACATTAATTTGCCATTAATTAAGAAAACGGGCATCTTTTACACCAACATATTCTTGGAAGTGCTATAAGGACAAGGACTGTATCTGCCCGCTGACTTCCCTCCTTCTATTGTAGTTGTGTGATCATTATAGATGCTTAATATTAACCAAGAAAATATATTGTCAAAATGTACTCAGTTATAAATACTGATGGACATCTATTTGCAGGTTCACAAATGTTAACTGTTTTTATATTTAGTCCTAGAACCACTACTAGTAATAATGAATATGCTGAAATTACAGCAGTAGTGGCCATTATTTTTGAATTCTTAATATATTCCCGGCACATAAATTATATCACTTAATCTACCCAGAAATGATAAGGTATGTATGATATGGTCACAATTTTACAAATAAGATCATTGAGGACCAAAGAGATTTAATGCTTAAGGTAATGCAGCTTGTAGGTTTTAGAAAGAAGATAATTAGGAAACAGTTGAAGGACAAACAAAATCACTATTTCTCAGCTAACATGCTCCACACTCCAGTTCTCCCCGTGCTCTGAATACTTTCAGAAAGCAGACTGGGCAAAGTTTCTGCAACGTCAAATCATGAAGTCACATTTCCAGAAATGACAGGTCACAGATGCTCCTATCCCTGGTCAAAAGAGCAAAACTCTTATGTTTTCTTCAGTCCTCTGAGCAAGTTATCCCCCACCTTCCAGAAGGAAAGAGAGTTGAGTTAGTGCCCAAGCCCAGCATAAGGGCTTTCCATCTATAGTCTTATTTACTCTGGGTGTCCCCGGGTCTTTACCTGGCCAGGTGTGTGCCCAATTGTGTCTTCGGCAGACAGTTCAGGTGATGAAGAGAGTGCTTATGAAGGCTCAGGTCGTGAGTCTGAATCCATTTGATGGCAAAGCTACAGCCCCTACCCTCAACTGGCTGTCTTTCAAGGAGCTGCAGGTGGGCATTAAGGGCTGTGGAAGAGAACGTGACAAAACCATGCAGGCACACCTTTACTGGGGCAAACAGAAGACAAGGCTTTGAAGTGCTACCAGGACATAGGACAAGCACATGCTTTCCTAATGCAGACGAGGAAAAGAAGGGTCACCTCGAAGTGAGATTAGCCAAGTGCCTGGAGTCCCCAGCTTATAACCACATACTCGTGATTTGGGAAAATTAGGAGCTCTAGGGGCTGGGATGATACTTTTAACACATATTCTCTCTCAACAAACAGCAAATAAGGGATAAGCTACTCCAATATTAGAACTTTAAAAGACAAATTCATTTTTCTAGGGCTTTTATTCCCAGCAAAATTTACATATTCAAGAGGCCTGGAAAACTAATTTACCTATAAAAGTAACTTAAATAGTTACAAAAACAGAGCTAAAATCCAGCTATAATAAAATCCAATTATACTAAAGGAATCAAACTCAAAATGTGTTGTAAGTTTTAGAGGATTTCTTTTAAGTTGTTTTCATGCAGAACAGCTGACACATATGCAAGGATCCGTTACATATACCTTCTAGGATTACCACACACTTCCAGTAGGGACTTTGGTTTAAAGCAAATAAACAAATGTGAACTTTTACATATCAGCTAAAAACGTTTACTTATTTTTTTACTCTTCAAGGAAAGTGTTGTCCCAGCTCCAGCCCCTCATCCCTCCCCCATACTTTGAAGTACCCTGAGGACAGAGAAAGGGCTGTCCTTGTAACGTCCACCTCTCTGACTGCCCCCCAAGAGTACACCCTAGGAATTCTCTGACCTGTACTGTTGTAGTAGTAAGAAAGTTGAGGTGGGGTTAATTGTTAGTTTTTGTTTTTGTTGTATTTGTTTTTACATATTTTTATTTCTAATTTAAGAATCATTGTTTTTTCATTGGCAAATGTTTTCTAGTATCTTCTGATAAATTCACTCTTGAAAATATCCAAACTTGGGAAAATAATGGGCTGTGAGTATTCTGAATGGCTTCTCCTAAGGGTTGCTGCATTTTGCAAACATCAACAATGACGCAGGACGTTCCTAGGCTGTGGGGTCTGGAGTAGCTTGTTTCAGAGGGACAAGTGTGGAGTGGGAGGCACATGGCCCTGGGTCTCAGCCCCCGCACTGACTAGCTGTGTGATCATGAACACCCCTAGCTCCTTAGAGCCATAGTGTTCCTTCTGTAAAGTGGGGTAGAAAGTACTTTCTTGTAGTTATTTGAAGATTAAATGAAATAAATACCTGAACAGTGTGCCAGGGAACATACCAGTTTATTGTCCTAAGACGTTGTTGGATCATCCAGTCATTGGATCATCCTTATTTTACAGATGAGGATGCAGGACTCAGGAGACGCAGGCCCGCCTACGGTCTCCCTGTGGCCTCTGTGCGAGCCGGGATGCCGGCTCAGAAAAGTGAAGGAACCTGCGGGAGTTCACACAGAGACGGGCGCCAGGCCCAGAATCAAACCTGGGTCCCTCTGACTAAGCGCAGGGCTCGTTTAGTTATTTCAGGCAAAAGCACAAGATACATCCCCAGGCCACCAGGGACAATAAAAACACACTAGCATAAAAAACATAGGCAGCCCATCACAAAGCTAGGAGAAACTAGCACCTCGTCACAAATCTGTCAGGTTCAAACACTAACTCAACTTTTTTTTTTCTTATAATCACACTGAATGGCGGAGAGAGGTGGGTACATGGGAAGCTGGTTTGCAGGTTTGCAGAACATCCCTGGGACCCATTGCGTGCGATGCACAGAGGCACCTCTATCGGCGGGACTCCTCTTTTTCTGAAGAATAATTAATAAATATTTTCTTTTAGCATATAACAAACAGTTGAACCAAACAATTATGTAAACTGGAAATGACCCAAAATGCTAGCAGTTGGCAGCGGCACAGTGAAATGCATTGTCGTGCACATGTGCATTTCTGTCACTCCGCCTCTCTGGTGATCTGCACTTAATAGGAATATTTTAAACTATGTAGCTAAGCAACAGAGGTAATTGTTGCTTTCGAGAGCTTTTGTTAGCACTCTAACACAGCCCAAATATGCATAATTAGGTATAATGTCTATAAATCATTATTGTGCACATGTGGGTAGTTAAGTGGAGTGAGAGAATAGTTCAATGAATTGAGCATATTCACTGAAAATGCTTTTTATTTGTTTTCTGTAGTTCATAATACTTTAAAATTATCATAACCCTTTACACTTTCTCTTAATAGCCAACCGTGATATTGAGAAAAACTTCATTTGCATTTTATACTATGTTTAATATATTATTTAAACCTGGAGTTCCTCTGATATGAATTCAGGAGAGGATAGACCGTCCTATCAAATATTATGTGCTTGTTTATCCAGCCTCTCTTCTAGGAAGTAAAATGTTAAATTTTTCAGTTTATGTTGAATAGATCCCAACAAAAGACGGCACCCTATAATCAGCATTATTTAAAGGGGCTAGTGTTGTGACTAAATTCCTCCCTTCATCCAAAAATGCTTTTAGTTACTATGGCAATATTTACTTGATCCTGGCGGTCCAGTGTTGATTTAGGGAGATAATTACCAGAAAAGAAGATGATGGAGATGTATTTTTGAGTGTCCTTGTCAGAGACAATGTTTATAAAAAATTAAATGAGACACGAAAAGGCACATTGTCTTCCGCACAGACACCCTCTCCCGCAGCCTTCACACAGGATGGCTGTGCTTTTCTTCCCTCCAAAGATGTTTATTCACGCACAATGCACTTCACTTGGTGTCTTTAACAGTCTTTAAGGGGGCTTATTATTTTGTGTTTCCCATCCCCCACCCTGCCTTTTGAGACGCAGAAATGGTCCTGCTTCTTTTTTTGTGTGTCTTGGTGAATATCAAGGGACCATTGCTGGGTTGTCTGGTGCATTTCACGGCCTGGTGTGTGCTGGGCGACATGCTCCCCAGACCACCCTTCGTGCTGGGCCAGGGCTAGGTCACCAGTGAATCTGCACCCCCAGGTGGTGTGTTTGCACTGGGACAGGCTTAGGTAGGCTGACCATATATCTACATATCTATATCTATATCTGTATACAATTTGTCACCCCAACTGGGCCATTACTGAGACTGCAAGGGGGTGACACTACAGAGACCCGGGGGCACTGTCCGAGACAGACTGGTACTTGGGGGCCTGTTCACAGTCCCAGAGTTCCTTGACTCTCAAGACTCCAGTTGGCCCTGAACTGAGAACCACCAGCTGACGTTCAACACCCTCCAACCATCTCCACCTCTCGTCTCGTTTCCTTTTGCACACATGCATACAAGTAACAGGCCAGAAAATGTGTTACTATTTAAGATATTATTTGATCATACTAATTTTCCCATTTACTTGTATTTTCCTCTACATGGAATTTTCATGTGACAATTATGAAAGTGATCAGGAAGTCTTGAAAGCTTCAGAGTTCTTTTAGTAATTATCTGTATGTAGATGTATTTTGTATTTTAGCTAACATTCTATATAATCTGAAAGTAAGTTTGAGAAACTATGGAGGTAGAGAACATAAACCAAATAAGCTTTGAAAATGCATTGCCATGCTAACAGAGAAATCTGGTGACTATTTCTTTTATCATGTATAGTATTATGTATACTTGATTTCTTTCTGGTTGGCTAAGATTTGCAAATATAAGAGGTGCATTAACAATAATTTCACATTCAGCACTGTTATTGTTAAGTATCTACTTCAGGACTCTCTCATTTCTTTAAAGGTAATTCTGAGAATATTAAGGTCTAAGTTTTGTTTTGTTTTAAAAGGATATATATTTTTCTCCACAATGTTTATAAAATTATTAGAGCCACATATTCACATATTGCACGTATTATGTATGCATGTGTGTGTGTGTATATATATATATATATATATATATATATATATATATGTGTGTGTGACTTCCTTAAAATATTTTTTGTTCTTTTTCAAATATTGGCTTTCTTTTTCCATAGAAGAAATCATGATGAAACCTCTGGATGAGAAACTTCACTCAACTGCACAAAAAAACTCCAGTGGGAAGGAAGACAGATATGGCTGTTATCAAGAGCTCGTGGTCAAATCTTTAATGCACTTGGGGAAATTTGAAAAGAATGCATCTGTTCAGACCATAAGTGAAAACTTAAATGACAGCGGCATACAGTCTCTGAAAGCGGAGAGTGATGAAGTGGATGAGTGCTTTATGATTCATTCTGATGATGGAAAAGACAAAATTGATGATTCCCAGCTACGATTCTGCTCCTCTGACGACAATGAAAGTAACTCTGAAAGTGCAGAAAATGGTTGGGACAGTGGCTCCAACTTCTCAGAAGAAACCAAACCACATAGAGTCCCAAAGTATATTTTAGCGGATAATAGAAAAGACCTACTGGAACTTCCCGAAATAAAAACTGAAGGAGACAAATTTATCTCTTGTGAAAACGTGTGTGATTCTGAAACAGAAAGGAGAGACCCACAGAAGGCTCACATGGAAGCACCGGATGGCAAAGCCCAGCCCTCGTTCCCCGGGGTTGAGGAGGACGGTAACGAGTGCTTGGCAGAGTCTGTTGACCTGGAGAAAGCGAAGGGGAACTTAAGTTTGCTGGAGCAGGCAATTGCTCTGCAGGCTGAGCAAGGCTGCGTTTTCCATAACACCTACAAAGAACTGGACAGGTTTCTACTGGAGCACCTAGCAGGGGAGAGGAGGCAAACCAAAGTTATTGACATTGGTGGAAGACAAATCTTTAACAATAAACGTAAGACATATTTTTTGCATTTATTTTAGGAAAAAAATTGTTTTAGGGTTGAAAAAACTAGTAAGATTTGATTACTTCTTCCAGATAGCTTTTTGACAACTTAACACAATTTAAAAGCTATATTATGAAATGAACATTTTTTCCCTACTCTCTAGATTGTTAACACAATTTAAAAACTATATTATAAAATGAACATTTTTTCCCTACTCTCTAGATTGTTAACACAATTTTGTTCACACAATTTAAAAACTATATTATAAAATGAACACTTTTTTCCCCTACTCTCTAGATTGTTTTCAGATCAAGCTTGGTCAGTTTTGCAGTTTTCATGCACAAAATAAGGATCATTGCCTCTATTTCTTTTAATTTGACTGCTTTTTAAAAATGTATGGTACTTTTTAAAAAGTACTTTATTGGACATGTTAGAAGTACATTAGTACTTATTGGATTTTAAATCATTTTATTAATCAGATCAGTTCCAGAAATTTAATTTTTCTTTTCCACCTTCTTTCTGGGATCCTCTGACTGCTTTTGAGCTTCAAAATAAAGTCAAGCTACTTGCAAGCCAGGCAGGATGCTCTGATCCTTTTTAGGATAAAACTGGATGTTAATGCTTTTATAAGCCTATGTTATACACGCTCTCTAATTCAGGGTCACAACTATCTGGGCCAAACCTGAAGGAGCGAGTAAATGTGTTTAGAGGAGACCTTAAGATTGTTCCTCAGACCTTAGGGACCTTGTGTCCCCACCCCCCTCACCCCGAGTCTTGCACCAGATGGGCCTGGTGATGATTCTACAGTGACGTGAAGTTTCCAGATGGTGGTCCTTAAGTGCCTAGAGGGCTTGTTTAAGATGAGGATTTCTAGGATCCCAGCAGACTCACTGCTCCAGAACTTGCATTTTTTTTAACCAAGTTCCTCAGGTGATTCTTGGGCACCCTCACGTCTGAGAACCACAGGATTGGGGGGGAGTATCTTAGGGAAAATCAAGGTCGTGGACCCAAACAGCTTACAAGTATAGTGTGTTAGCATGGTTTAGATGTTCCGATTGCTGAGATTTATCCAGAAATCAACTGTATATTTTGTCATTTTAAGTCCATTTTAGTACTCACCTGCAATCTTGTCAAATAATGTCTTGCAGCTCAGAGCTGAGATAACAAAAAAGAATAAAATAATGTCGCGCCGGGAGGGCGAGAGAATGATGCTCTGCAGACATACTGCAGGGTTGGGATGGGGACAGAGCATAAATGACGCATGTGTGGTTTGCGACAGGACACTGTATTTAACTCTGCACTCCATTAATATGCAACTTGTTGAACTTATCTGTGTGCGTTTTTTTAAATGAACTACAAAATCAGGAAAAAAAGATGAAATTTACTTCAAATTCCCCAACACATAATTTGCAAGACACTATATTTTATTTATTCTAAGATACATAGTTTTCCCATTTTTAACATTTCTGAAATCAGAAGGGTGTGCCATAATTTAATTTTCAATAGTTTTTTCTTTCTTACTAGTACACAAAATGTTTTATCTTACAATTGATGATATCTTCCAACTAATGAAATCCAGTATTTGGAGAAACTTTAATTATTTCTGCCATAGTTTAAAATACTTGACGATCCTTTGATCATTTTTATAGAACTGTTAAAACTTCTTTCGTTTACAAAAATTAACAAAGCAACGGAATCTGTATTTGTAAACGTGGGTCATGTTGGAGACTTAGAGAATTACTAATGGGCTGGATGAGTCAATAGTATACGCTATGCATAGGGCGTGGTCCTGCCTTGGGATGTAAAATCCTATGCAAGGAGCTGCAGGCCAGGCTAGTATGAAACAGGCAAAAAGAAGTGAGCCCGTGTTGTGGGGGAACTACAGGCTTCGTCTAAAGTATGCCTGCAGAGTCCAAATTAAGTATTCACTTTCCTGTTCCCTGTTCCAGGTGTGGGAGCAAGCGGTACAAGAGGCCCTTTTTTCTCTGGCATGCGTTCTGTGCTCCTAAGTCAGCACTCATCCCAAATGATAGCCATGCTCTCCAAAAATGCCATCCTAATTTCCCACACACTATTAGGGAGAGAACACTAGGATTTTAAAATATCATTCTGCCCAAGCCTTCAGACTAGTAGGCAATTCTAAAATAAAAAAGTTTGGCTAGGGGCTGGCCCAGTGGCATAGTAGTTAAGTTCACGGGCTCCACTTCCCCAGCCTGGGGTTTGCAGGTTCGGATCCCAGGTGTGGACCTACACACCGCTCCTTAAGCCATACTGTGGTGGCGTCCCACATACAAAATAGAGGAAGATTGGCACAAATGTTAGCTCAGCGACAATCTTTCTCAAGCAAAAAGAGGAAGATTGGCTAGAGATGTTAGCTCAGGGCCAATCTTCCTCACCAAAAAAGAAAAAAAAGTTTGGCTATACTGTTGCTATTAAGCATTTGGTGAGACATTAGGCAGCAATATAAGTAGAGCAGCCATATAATTTATTGTACAACCTATGACACTTTTAGAGTAAAGGGGGTTGATGGGAACAATTGCATGAGTATATCAGGCGTGAATAAGACAGTCCCAGGCAGACCAGGGTATGAGGCCGGTCACCAACTATAAGGTCACCCTCATCATGCAGCATTCGGTGAAGGAAAAAAAGGGGAAGAAGAACCAGGCCTGAGACTGAGAGCTCAAGCTCTGGCCTCCCACCCTGCACACAGGTTCTGCCCTCTAGAGCATTTCATCGGCATCTCGTTCCCCCGCAGACAAAGGTGCCTGACGGACTGTCAGTGGGCCACACCTGGTCAGGTGCCAGCGCTGCCTTATCTCCCACACCCTCTCTGGCTTCCTGTAGACAGTGTGGCAAGGAGGGGAAACGCTCACCACCAAACCTTTCAATGTGGCTTAGAAAGGGGCCTCACCTTCCTCCTCAAAATACACATTGCGTTTCCTTTTTTCTAATTCACTCTTAGATGGTGTCAACCCTCCTAATTTCACTTAATCAAACTTAAAGGGTTTTGACTAGCGGTCTGCAGATATTACATAACCAACTCAACTTGAAATTTGGCAACATTTTTAGATTAAATAAAATATATATCCACAAAATCATAGACCTTGTCAAAATTCTTAATATGCCCCTTTAGCTCTTACAGAAACAGAGTATCATCTCGACACAGCATTTAACTCCTGTCTGTCTTTAAACACAAATGCCTGCTACTCAAGGCATCCTGTCTTTCAGCTGTTCATTTCTCTCTTAAAAGTTACAGTTTTCTCTCTGCTGACTCGCCCCTCCCTGGCAGTGTGTGCGGTAATCTGAAGGATCCTTGGCTCCTCCCCCTTTGCTGAAACCTTGCCCCCAAATAATTGCATTACATACCACCTGCTGTGCCCATCTGCCCAAGACCGTTTATAGTCCAACGACTGGGGCGCATGGTGTCAGAGAGGCAAGTCCACTCACCGCGACACCGCCCTGCTCTCAGGGCCACGCTCGGAGCAGGGACATAGGTCCTCCGCATCCCCGCGGCAGACTCTGCCCGTGTCCATCCTGACGGCTTTCTCGTGGCAGGATCGTACAGACGATTTATTCTCGCTCTCAGCATCGAGTGTGTTCGTCATTCCTGATCCTTCATGTTCTCAGAACCCTGCAGCCTGCCTCCATCCCACAATGGTCCTTTCCCTGGGGCTCCCACGCCCGTTCTGATGCTGGCTCCTCTAAATGTCCGGAGTGCTGAGCGACAGGCTTGCCCCAGTGGTCGGTGTTATCATTCCACGCACAAGTTAGGGGGCGATTCTGGCTATGAGAATGCTTTTCTGTTTCATCTACCATCTCGATCACGAATATGAAAATTTCTAAAGAAGGCCTCTTCTGTGTTAGCTCTAACCTCGTCAGTGTTGGTGTGAGTCCCCATTTATTTTATAAATTTATATAACCCTTTATCTAACCTTCAACAATGTGTGTGCCAGAAAATTAAAACCCCAAGCTTGTCTTCATCCCTTGAGGCTGCCATCCCATGGCAGCCTGACAAATTGTGTTACGAGGTGTCCGCTTTCTCCATTGGCTGCACCTGTGACACCCCCACCCCCACCCCATGTTCTTGGCAGCACACTCTAGACCCCTCAAGGCGGCCTCCTTCTCTGTATTTCCGTTCTCTGTAAGACTCCCGCAAGAACGCTTCCTTGCCAAGCCATCATCCTATTGCCTCTGTTTTCAGTTTCTGCATTCGGAGTCAAATCAACAGTTTCTTCTCTGTGGCTATTGCATGTTGATCCAAAGCGGCAATCCACTGGGGTTTTGGAATCTCAGCCCTCTGCAGCACTGCCGGTTGGTTGGGCGTGGCATGAGATGGCAGTCTTGACTCCCTGTCCTGACTCATTGGAGCAGGCCCTGTACGTGTCTAGGAGCAGCCACCTAGACCCAAAACCCTAGGGCCACATGCTGCCAGGGACTCACAGGGACAAGACCTAACAGGCCTTTCTCAGATATGGTGGCTTACTTGCTTTGTAGTTTTGAATCTGGCTTTTTCCAGATTCCTTCAATAGGAGATAGTTTGGGTTTAAATAAATTCTTTCTTCTTTCTCATTTTTTTTTTCATTTTTTTCGGGAGGCTGTGCATCCTCTGGAGTAGGGCTGGTTTTTCATAATGAAGCTCTAACTGTAATATGTGACGTGACAACTTAAAATCATCTCTATATTTTAACACTCCCTTGCCCTGTGTCAGCCTTTGCTTAGGAAACCAAGAAAACTAAAAACATTTTTTTATGTTTCCACAGGTCTTAGTTGAGGGTCTTATTCAAGGCAATGTGAGAAGAATGTTTATGATTATAAAACTGAATAAAGTGAGAATGTCCCCCTGCAAGGCCATTCTATTGAGTGGGAAGGGAGAGAATAATAACCAAATGAATCTCTCGATTTAATTTCTCTGTAGATTCACCGAGGCCTGAAAAGAGAGAAACCAAGTGCCCCATCCCCGGGTGTGATGGCACGGGACATGTGACAGGCCTCTATCCCCACCACCGCAGCCTTTCGGGGTGCCCCCACAAAGTGCGGGTTCCCCTGGAAAGTGAGTACTGCTTACCACTAAAAGAAGTAGGTGCCTTCTTACATGTGCCACAGCATCACAATGTTATCCTCTTTCTCCTCCTAGTTGGACTTAGGAATGGAAATGTAAAATTTTCTCTCTCTGTGTCAAGATAATTTCCGTCTAGCTAGATGTTTAAACTATAGTGTATTAGTAGAACACCTGGGGTACAGTACAGCCAGTAGATCAGGAGATGACTGACATCGAGAAGATAATGTGTTACTCACAATTCCCAAGAGGAGGGGACACACCATTCCAGGCAGGGCCACATGCTGAAACACCAGAATCAGTCGGGGGTAGAGGAGGGGTATATTGTGGGCAAGAGGCTTCACTGTGGTTTCTGTGGGAAGGAGCAGAGTAAGCAGGCTTGGGATTAGCTAGTTTGAATTCTTCCACTGGGCTCTGGGGCTTGGGGACTGTCTGCAGTTGTCTGGCACTGGCCGTGGGGATTAGACGGTGAAGAGGTTCCTGAAGTGGGAGAGCCTGACAAAGGAGGGGTTGGGTGTGGACTAAGAACTGGTTGGTTTGCATTTGAAAAGTGTTTACTATCTCTCGGAATTAGCTAGGCCTGGGAGGGGCAGTCTCTCCAGGGTCAACAAGGCCCCAGATGCCAAAGCATCAGAACACAGAAAATAAGACATGGTTAACAGACTGTGGACCGCACAGGCCTTTCTCACCTGGAGGGATGGCTTTCTTAAGCCCATGAGCAGTCCTAGCCTCAGTGCATCACATTACCAGTGTCCTCTCGGCCTCCCCTCAGAACAGAGGGACATGTGATGTCTGTGATGTGGACCAGGACATCCTGCAGCATCCAAGGGCCGTGAGAGAGAGCAAACCTCAGCTGTTCTCTCCACCCACAGCCCCCCTCTGTGAGCTAGGACACGGAGAGAAGGAAAAGGCTGCCTCCTTCTAAGTTTTGAAGTATCTATGTGTTACATCTACTTTTCAAACCTACTTATTGAAACACCTCTTGGTCATACAAAACGCAGTGGTGAGAACACCTCAGCGTCACCCTCCCCAAAAGCACAGTTTTGCGGATCACTGAATCTAATCCGTTCAGCACTGTCCCCCTGGACTAGCAGTTCTCTAACTGATCACCTGAGGGTTCACTCAACCATACTCTTTTGCCAGTAACCAAGTGGCAGTGGGGTGGAGGGACAATGGACAAAGAATCAAAATAATATCTTAGGAAATAAAGACGACTATATTCAGAACTTCATACTGTAGGGAAAAGGTAGAAAGAACTATCTGACAAATAATGCTCTCCATCCACTCCCCCAAGGAAAAGCACATAAAAATAAAAGGAAGGTTATGAGCTTTTCAGTTTAAGTTAAATATAAGCCGAATATCCTTGTTTAAGTCTAGTGTTAACCATGACATGAAGTTTAGAGAAACTAAAACTTGAACACGCTTGCGGAATTTAATTTTTGAAGTTTTTAAGTGCTCATTTATTTCCATCCAATTTATTCAATTTATTTAATCAATTTATTTCAATTCAATTCTATGGGGAGGGAGCATGGTGGATTATGTAACTAAATTCATTTAAATGCAAAGTTGAGAAATCAAATTGTTAGTGTGTTATGTATTTATGGCATATTATTCTTTTTGTTTATGTGATATTTTTGTGCTTAGTTCTTGCCATGCATGAAAATGTGCTCAAGTGTCCCACCCCGGGATGCACAGGAAGGGGACATGTGAACAGCAACCGCAACACCCACCGGAGGTAATTACGATGAGATGCTAATCTTTTACATTACAGAAGGAAGTGAAACTGTCCACCAAGAAAACAAGGAACTAACAGTGTGTTATCAAAATCCTGGATCACTACCAAATATGTTACCACTTGAAATCCATAAGAAATAGTCTCCATGTGTGCAGAGTGAAAAAAAATTACTTCATTATTTACTTTCCTAGAAATTTTCATTTCACAGCCAATTATATTAACAAAAAATGCTATATTTGAAGAGTGGAGTTATGTATTCATATAGTCACACAAATAGAACATGTTATATTTTGCTTTGGAACCTCACCATGGCTGTTTTGACATTGAAAAGAGTTGCTTAGGGGTTAGCTTGGATACCATCCAATAAGGGTTAAAAAGGTACCAGAAGGGCTTCAATATACTGTTGTTTTGACTATAAACCAGGATGAAGGTAAACATCATTTCATTTCACTGAGATTCATTTCACTGAGATCACATATAACTTAAAACACATATGTGCATTTATATATTGTGTATATGTAAATATTTTTGGTGAAAATGCTTATTGTTTTATGTGTATTTTATATTATGTATAGATTTTGTGGTCATGAGATTCTACTTGACTCATAAGCATATTGTGAGAAAACTTCATATTCTATACTTTCAATTTAAACTAAGATATAAAACTAAGTCCCTGATATTTTGCTAAAAATCCTAAGATAAATCATGGAATTATCATACTAACGTCTATATTTGGACACATTGCAATTGGAGTGAGCACATTCTACTTAAAATATTATGAAGTTTCAGAATAATTTAGTTATTTCTCCCCTACATAACATTTTGATTTTAAAAATGACTTTGTTTTCTTTCGCCTCTGAGATGGGGTTAGGGGACAGATGTTGCCACTATAGTTTGCAAAACCCTTTGGGATCTTTTCGTATGAGAGTGGTGCTAAGTGAACTATTAATATGACTTAACATTCAGTGTGTGCCAAGTGTGCTGTGAGGGACATGCCAAAGCGAATCACATTGTCATTTTAACTCAAATCCTCCCACTTTTTCTTTAAACAGTCTTTCTGGTTGTCCAATTGCTGCAGCTGAAAAATTGGCAATGTCCCAGGACAAAAATCAGCTTGATTCTCCCAAAACCGGGCAGTGTCCTGACCAGGTTCACAGGTATGACCCTCCCATGACGTTCCTAACATCTCTTCACGCCGTACTTCTGCACAATGGGGCCTCTCACCCACCGGCCAGTTCACTGTGGCCTGACCTTCGTTCCCAGCCACCATTATCCATTGGAGAGACCAGTCCAGTTAATCATACTATTTCTTAAGTGAACTGCTAGACCCTCCAGAAGTTTAACTTGAAATTGATCTGTATGCAAAGGTAAGATAATGTGGATGACTCTAAAAGAAAGAAAATATGTGATAAAATATATATTCATCAAAATTCTGTGTCACTAAATGCATCCCACTAGTCAGGTGAGCTCCCCCTTATGACTGACTTAACCTTTCTGCCTGGAGAAAACGCCATCATAGATCACTCAGACCCACTCAAAATATGTGATGTTATATATTCATCCTGTTCCACATATACGTGTAGTTTCTCTAAAACAAAAATTCATTCCATGGGTTGGTAACTACTAATAAAATATCTCTTATTGCTCCCAGGTGCTTCACTATCTCTAGTAGTTTGGAAGACCTTACTTATACCTAAATAGTAAACTATGTATGATGACACAATGTGAAGTTATACATTTATTAATACAAAAATCATATATGTAGGAAAAGTGGCTTCAGGATTAAAATAGATAATCAGATCATTATTGTTACTGAGATGTTGAAATGCAAAATCGTTGTTAGGAATATTTTCAAAATATGGCTTCTATATTTGCTTCTGTAGATTTAATTGAGTCAAAATTGGCATTCAGATTACATGAGTAAAAAACATATGTCAAGCAAAGATCATGAATTACTGAATAACTAGCAATTAAAAATCTTATAACAAGATTCTTGGTTGGTATTACTGTTTTCTCTAGTTTCTCCCTAAGTAGGTTATTTATCAAATATAGAAAGAGCATCATGTTTCATTTTGGTCATGTCTTTAAAGATAAATATTGTTTTAGGCTATAACACTTAGGCAACATTAGTGGTATAAACCAAGTTATATATACCACAACAAAATCAACTAATCACTCAAATATTTTTATGTAACAGCTAAAAAGTTTTTTACCTAATCCAAGAAATATCATCAAAACTTTGACATTCTGATGTGTCAGGCATATTTTGGTGTAAAATAAAAGAAAAAAAACATTTTTAATATAGCTACGTTCTAAAAGGTATACGTGTTTATATTCTTTACCATTAGACCACAGCACAAGAACATTTATGTTTTTCATGGCTGGAATTGGTGCTACACAAATATGACGCCCTTGTTTAATCCAAGTAATTCTAATGGAATATTTAATTCACATTTAGCTTGGATTGGGATAATTCTATTGAAAAATGAGATAGCTATTATAATACAGTAATATATTATGGCAATGGAAATGATGGCAATTTAATAGATCAAATATTGAAATACTATTTAAATAGGCAAAAACGTTCAGCGTGAAGGTGGGAAAAAAGGTGAAAAGCCTAAGAAAATATTCAGAATTCAGGAATCAAGTTTCGGGTGGCTCCACTGCCGTGTTGGGGCCAGGGTCCTGCCAGCTCTGCTGACCAGAGGGGAGCTCTGCATCGCTGCTTCTGAACAGAATATAATGACGTTTTGTCTCTAGTTATGATTGTGACTTTTCACTGCTAATCTGATTAACAGTCCTAACAAGTGAAATGTGCACACCTTGTCAGTGCCCTAAGGACAGTTACATGGCACTTTTCTCCAAGGAGCTCAGAGTGCTAACAGAGATCAGATACTTGCTCTTCATGGCATCTGATAAGAGGAAGGGAGGATTGCACATTCCTTTTTTACCGAGGAGAGACTCTGACACACAACATGCAGCCTCACCATGGCCACCTAGAGACCAAAGAACCTCGCCTCTCTCACTCCTGGTACAGAGCACCTGTTCGGCCGGGCTGCGTGCAACCGGAGCTCTTTTCCAGAGTGCGGCGTCTCTGTGGGCACCTGTGGGAATGACACATCCAATAATCGGCTTTAAATTCTGATGCTAATGTGCTCACCAATGGTTTCATCCTATTTCTTGAACTCTTCCCCTCTTTTCAGGACAAGTTTGGTGAAGCAAATTGAATTCAATTTCCGATCACAAGCCATCACCTCTCCAAGAGCCACCATGTCAAAAGAACAGGAGAAGTTTGGGAAAGTACCGTTTGATTATGCCAGTTTCGATGCCCAGGTTTTTGGTAAACGCTCCCTTGTACAAACAGGTCAAGGACGAAAAACACCACCATTTCCTGAATGTAAGCTTTAAGTTCTAATACTATTCCAAAAAAATGCATCCTCTGTATGTGTGTGTTGGGGGGAGGATATACTCAAATTTACAATATGTTCCTTACTGCTGGGAGGAGAGAAAATACATTGTACAGTGAAATAAAATAAGGAAAACAGTAATAAGTAGATTGGTGTTACTGATTTTACATGAAGTTACACTGAATATGGTGAGTAGTTACTGGATTAATTATTCTACAAATATGGTGCCATTGTTGAATCTAAATACAGTAATTCTAAAGAAATATTTAATTCACGTTTAACTGAGATTGGGATTAATATATTGAAAACTGTAACAGTAATTTTGATTCATGTTGAAATTATGGAAATTTAATAGTTAAAATGTTGAAATACTACTTAAAATATTACTTAAATCAGCAAAAACGTTCAGACTGGAGGTGGGAGAGATAATGAAAAGTCTAACAAGAAACTCACAATTCAGGAATCAAGATTTTACTAGAAAAATATACATGTGGCTATAGAGATGTTTGTCCACAATTTAAGAATTAATATAGAAACATTTAAAATGTGTTAATACTCTAATGCTAACACATCCACATAGAAGATCATAACTCAACAATGCTATAACGTATAAAGCTTGGTGTTTTTACTAACACATTTTCTTCAAGTTGTTAGAGTCCTTGACTATTCTAATGAAAAGGTAAGAATGCGAATGTTGGGAATAAACCCAGGAAATAATTTCTGCATTATGGTAACTTAATTGAAAGGGAAGAAGCAAAATAATTCCCCAATTTGAGACCTCCATAGACCATGAATTTTTTACAAGGCTCTACGAATCCATGGAATCCCTTTGATCTTATACCTACTTCCCTAGACTGAGTGTTCCTAGGAACACAGAGTATTTGCTTCTTTCTGGGTGATGATCGCCTCTTTCAGAGAACTAGAATGCCATGTAAAACTCAGCAGTGGATAAACAGACTTGAAAGGAGTTTGCCCATCAACAAGAAGTGCATTGTACTCCAAAAGATATTTTACCTATTCTTACCAAAAATAGGTCCCAGCCAATATAAATAACCACTGACAACCTGTTAGATTTAGGAAAAAAAAATTTATACACACACACAATTTACCTATCTGTACAAATATGTATATATATGTATATCCAATTTTATTGTATATACACAAAATATACACACATGCATACTCATATACATATATGTTTAATTTCGGTCAAGCTAGTTAATAAGAGCATTCTACATACTTATATGATATGGATGTTGATTTAAAAATGCAAAACATTCAGTGACATGTTCATGTTTTTATAATTATAGGAATAACATTTCAGTATGTCTTAAATTACTTTATGAAAAATACTGATCAAATATTTCAAATAAACCATTTTTACAACAAAATAAATAATTAAATGCTTTTTTTAATTCCATGAAATCTTGGGTGTTTCTCTGTAAGCTTGAGTGATGTTTACGAACACCCAGAGTGAAGAGAACTAGGGGTAATACTCTCTCTCAGTGATGCCTTGGTACCCACAACAGAAACTTAGAGCAGAAACTCAGCCTTGATAACTAAATTGGCTTTCTGTTCAACTTGAGAACATTTTCTGTCCTTTAGTACAGGGCTCTGCCTGAATAAGCAAAATGCCGGCTCATTAAAGATTCCACCATCTATTTAGTTCCATCTAGTTAAATGAAGAACTTCTACAGGTTTAAATACAAAACAAACCTGCATATCAAATAATAAAAATGCAATTCCATGTCTAAGTATAAATTGTGTTATTGTGAAAACAAATATTGAAAGGATACATTTTTTTCTCTACTGGAATTACTTGTCCTCACACATACACAGTTTGTAGATGTACTAGCCTTAAGCCTCTGTAGTTCCTGATGGGTTTTGCTAGTGTGGTTTTTAATCCACAATTTTTGCCACAAATGCTGCCAGTGCACCTGCCCTATAACATTAGTTATGGAGTTTTTGTCATAAGAAGTGTAAATACAAAAAATATTAAGAGAATAGGCATTCTTTCCCGGCAATCACATCATTTGATCTGTGAGCTTCTGTGGAAACCAATCTGAATAATCTTCATTTAACGTACCAATGGATAATGGATCATGTTTTAATTTATTCTTCACATTTTCTAATGCAAGAAGTTATACCTTTAAAACAAATCTATTTAATGACTAAAACCATGTACATGCAATTGCTAATCAAATCTCTCTTCAACAGCAAAGCATTTTTCAAATCCAGGGAAATTTCCTAATCGACTGCCTAGTGCAGGCGCCCACACAGAGAGTCCTTACCGGGCCAGCTCTTATAGCTACGGTCAGTGTAGTGAAGACACCCACATAGCAGCAGCTGCTGCCATCCTGAACCTTTCCACCCGCTGCAGGGAAGCTGCAGACATCCTCTCCAACAAACCACAGAGTCTGCATGCCAAGGTAGGCCAGTCCAAGAGCCCGGAGGGTGGGCCAGAGACTGAACCGTGAGAATAACTGCCTTTCATGTTCCTAACCACGTTCACTGCCATGCCGCTCCCCACCCTACAGCACATCCCCTCCTTGTCTGAGGAAGAGACTCCGAGGAACACTGACAGGGAAGAGCGTGGTGGGTTCAAGGAGGAGTGAGCAAGTGGCTGTTCTTGCAGGTGGTGTGCGAAAGTTTGGGGGGAAGTGAGTCAGGGAGACTGGTTGGGGAGATTTATAGATTTCAAACCTATTTTTGTGTTGGAGACTTTGGCACATAAGAAAAGAGGATTGCCGTTAAAATCAATCTAAACAATGGAAGCTTTTCACTGTCTGCAAATCAAAGATGGTAGGAAGTGTTTGATTAAACAGTGACTTGTAAAACATTTGCAAAATTGACTCATGAAATTTTATTATTGCACATGTTGCTATTATAAAACATTAGATAGTCTAAATTGCTGTAGTATTCCCAAAGGACACCTAGTAAAACCTGGATACATTAAATCAGCAAGAGATGGTTTGGGGGACTTGAGAACACAGGGCATTTACATCCAAAATCAAATTCTGTGAAGTTTATGAAGATGCCACATTTCTGAAGCCCATGAAACTAATCACATTTCTCAAATAACCTCTCGTTTTCTACTAACAATGAGAAGTAGAAATCCATGTTTATGACACCTTGATGAAAACAAAAAGCAAAGATCTTCCAGGTCTTGCCTTTTGAGGAGGAGGGATGTATCAGCTACAGAGTGACAGTGATCCCCAGAGGGGGTGTAGGGAGCTGCTCCGGGAGTCAGCTGGAGCCAGGAACTCCCGTCTACACAGAGGGCTCAGCTAAAAGAAATTATTTTCCAACCTAGCTAGCCAAAGCCAGCTGAAATCAAGTGCCCAGGCTTATTTGGAGAAAAGATTTCACCCTTGCTTTAAGTGGAAGATTCCCTGGTTAAACACTCACCCTGAAACTCAGGTGATAAAAGGATCCAGCTCTCCTTTTTCCTTTAAGCAAAGCCCCGTCCCTGGTGTGGTCAGCTGCTCGCCGGTGCCGTGCCAGGCCTTCAGGAGAGCGGGCAACGCGGCGCCATCAAGCATTTGACAGAAGAATCAGAATTAGCTTCTGGACAAATCTGAGCCAAGTAAACCCCAGGAAGAGTTGGTGGCCAAAAACCACTCAAAAACAATTTTTAAACAAATGAGGTTCTTAAACAAAGAAAAACACATCCTCTAAAAAATATAAAGAAAATACCAAGCTATCCAAATCCAAAGGAATCCAAGTTAGAAATTATTTGTGTAAATGAATGATTCAGAGTACTTTAAAATCCACCTTTATTTATTTTTAAATTCATTTCTAAAAACCTGAATAAATTTCTCCTTTTTAAAAGGGATCCTCTAATACACAGCTAGTTGGAGAAATACTAAAATATCTTCCTTTTCAGTGCTTTATTATTTGTTTAGGCTGTCCTATGAGAATAAAAGTACTGAGATTATAATGATTAATGCTACTTAAATTGCTTGAGTAAACGGTTGTAGCATGAATGCTTTCCATCTGCACGTGTAGATATTTTTTTGGTCCTCAGAATTCTGCCTTTAACCTGTATATTCTCCCTGTCCTATTAACTGTTGAAGCCAAACAATGAATCAAACAAAGATGACTAAAGTTTGAGGGTATTTTCCCATATCAATATATGTTCTTCTCTTTTTAAAACACATTTCTGGTCAGAAAAGTGACTGTTCAATCAGCACATTTCAAAAATTCAAGTAATCGACTTCCTGCGCATGTTGTTGCGCTCCTATCGGGAGCACTCCGTGTGCCAGGGATGCTCCGTGGAGCAGATCTGCCTGCCCAGGTGGCAGGAACGCCACTGCACGCCTCGGCCTCCCACCTGCCAACCCCGTCTCGACAGCAGAGGCCAGACCGTCGATGTGATGATGAGGATGGCAGACACAGAAAGTGCGCGCAGCCACTTTTAGAAGGGGTTTGTTATCCTGACAGTTTTAAAAACCATTTTCCCATGAACATTGTCTCATTTGACAGAGTGGTTGTTAAAGCAGGATAGATATGGCGCCCTCCCACGTCACTTTGTGCAGAATCCTTCTTCCAGGCGCGCCATCGCACACAACTGTAACAATCAACAGAATTCTGTGCTAGCTGGATCCTATTTTCTGAATATAAGAGAGAACCTCATAAATTCCTGAAACTACAAAAAATAATTATTGTAGCAAAAAATGAGACAAAGCCAAAGTAATTAACCCTGAAAAATGGCCTGTGATCAAACAGTGCCCAATGTGAGCCATTTCTACTGTCAGTGTTGCACTTTGCTCTGTGTCCTCTACTTAATGTAGGATTAAGTATAAACAGTCGTCCCCTCCACGGTGAATACAGTCCTGATTCTTTATCCACTATGATTTGGGTTTTCCTCCATGGCAGGTTGTTAGTATGTTTATTTCTGCTAGCCAAAATCCAGAGATCTCTTGAGTTCCTTATTTAGAAAGAAGGATGTAGAGATGTACATCTTTTCCCTACTCTTGACTTCTGTAGCTGAGCATAGAAGCATTTTTGATGTACTAGAGAGAGATTCTGGGAGGTGGACTCTTAGCTGCACCAACCAAAAAGTCTGTAAGTGCTGGACTGTCCAAGCCACAGGTGAGATTCTGTCACAGACCCTCCCTTCAAGGAGCTTATGGACAAAGAAGGACAAAAGAAGTGGTTGTTCCAGGCAGAGAGCTAGGTTTTCCTAATGTCCAGGGGAGGCATGGGTGGTTTTGCAGGGAATTTGATCAGAACTGGAGCCAGGACTGATTTCTTATTTTCCCTCTGCCTCCATCTAGTCCTTTCGTTTACGTAATGAGCTTCTCTGAAGTTGCTTAAAGAGCCCAATAGGAGAACAAATTACAGATCATGCTGTCACACGTGGGCACGACTTTTTCAAAGTCAGGCCAGAGGACACTAACCTTGAAATTGCCTTCATAACCACTTGTCAGGGCTAATTTGGATTTTTCAGGCTACGTGCATGGGAGATCCGAATTTGTGATTTGCAAAATCCCTACTCTGCTGGAAGATAACGGGAGCCGAGGCTGCCTTCAGAGAGCAAGAGAACTTTGAGTTCCTACACACTCGGAAAGCGATGAAGGACGATATGGATTTTCCAAACTGTTCTTCTCCTTCCGAAGTTTCTCAGCCCTGAGCAGCTGTCTACCCAACACTGGAACTCTTCCTTCAAAGGCCCTTTTCCAGCACTGTGCTGACACTGCCCATCACTGCCCAAACTCAAGCCCGTTATACCTGAAATTATACCTATTCCTTTAGAGGAATTTTTTATTTCTTAAAATACAATCCAGCATGTATACAACACATCTACACCACCAAAATCACCAGTATGTGTTTTAAGTATCTCTTTGAGGAATCAAGTCAGGAGAAAAAATAGTAATATTAATACTCAGTGGCTATCATAATGGTTTTGCCTGAAGTATGAGCCCTCTCTGAATACTAGCACTTTCATTGGTTCTGAGATTTGTATAATGTCCTTCATTTTAATTTGGAATTAATCATGAGTTTGTACACCCATGGAGCACAGCTTGAAACACTCCCTTTTTAGTCTAGAGACTGTTGCCACTGATATGCACACAGCATCCAGCAGACACGAGGCAGCAGGCACGGAGTGACCATCCTGAGTTTGTTGAGTTTGCTGGACGCTTTCCCCTGGCCCCATGAGAATGAGCCAGCACGTGCCAGAGAGAGCCCCCATTTCTCTTCCTTCCTCCCACCCTCATCAGCAGAGGTAGGAACAGGCTTCAGTCTATCTTTATCCTAATCACTGCTGTTTGCCAAGCATTCTGTTATTTGTTTTGGTGTTTTCCCCACCTGTTTAGACAAAGTGACATATGCGCGGCGTGCCTTAAAAGAAAACAAAAAATTGACACTTGCTTGAAATGTTTAAAGTTCAAAGTCTGTTTTGTGCTTGAACAGGGCCTGGAAACAACATGATATCACATCACCATTCTTGCTGCCTGATACCAGAGATAGCCTGGTTCTCAGGATGGTCAGAATCCAGAAGTAGCCTTTTTCAGTAACTTTGTCGGAACCGATTATACCATATATCGTGAAGGGAGTGTTATGAGGGACTTGGGTCAAGGATCACAGGGGACCCGTCAAGACATGTGGAGTGAGACTAGATACTGAACAACTGTCTCTTTACCTGTGTGTACAGTAGAGTAGGGACGTTCTCTTTTGGTGTTCAAAATCCCAATCAAATCCTGATTACTTTTACTTGTCATTTATTGAAGACCTATTATGTGCCAGGCACTGTAAATAAGCACTTTGCCTACATTAATCTTTTTTAATCCTTCTAGAAACTCTGTAAAGCAGATATTATTATCCCATTTTTACAGATGTAGAAACAATAGTACAGAGATATTAAATAATTTTCTCCTAGTGACACAACTATACCTGTTGGAGCTGAAATTTGAATTCACGCCTGTCCAACTTCTTCTCTTCTTAAAGAGCATATCATTACATGGTATATAGACTGCTGGCCCGCCCAAGAGCTTTCACTTACTGTCACTCTGAGTCCCAGACAAAGGGGTTTGGGAAATGGGTATAAATTTAATTTTAATTTTATGCTGTGTATCAGTCACTTATTTCTCCCCTGAATTCCGTCATTCTATTTATACTGAGTACATTCAAGGGTATACTCCTAACTTAGTAGTTTTAATACTCAATTACTATTTTGTAAGAATAAAATTTTTTCGTTTTATTTATCGTTAACACACTGCCTGCTTTGAAAACAGATTTCAGACAGCTTTCAGTACCGAAAAGATACTCTTCAAACAGAGCACTCTGATGCCAGGATGAAAGGACATGAGTGAGGAGATGAGTGCCAGGGGCTACTTAGCAGACACCTAGGCTGAGGGACACTGAATTTTGTACCTCCTCTTAGCCAAGTCAAAAAGGCAGAGATGGTGGGTGACCTATTTGTATTAAAAGAAAACTTGCCAAATAAGGAAAACAATGCTGTCTTATTCTATTAATTAATAAAGCATTAAATTTAAGAATATTAAATTAATAATTTTCACAATCAGAACATTTAAGGTAAAATTATAATTTTGCTTTTACTTCATCACTATCTTTGAGTGTATGATAATTTTGAATTCTTGAAACAATATATTATCATTTGCCTGTAAAATATTGGAGGAAAATAGCCGTAAGCCTATCCTCTAAATACAAGCACAATAGTTTCTATGTTTTCCTTTTTGTTCTTCAGAAAACAAATTTCTATCTTTTTTCCCTAGCTATAAGCATAATAGGAGTGCCTGCTTGTTTCCTGCTTTCAATAATATGTCTTTTCCTTGGTGCAACACAGTCCTCATAATTATCACTTTATGAATTACCAATTTTATCAGTTATCTTTTTACTGGCCACTAATGTGCCGTTAAATAGATGTAGCATAATTTCATTAATCATTTCTCTGTGGGTGGACATCTGAGTCACTTCTTATTTTATAGTACAGATAAGGATTATAATGAATAATTATCTCAACTTTCAGTTGGATAATAATTTATAATATATTTATTAAATTACCTTTCACTGACAATCTCCTATATGCATAAAATAAGCTCCTTGAAGGCAGGAACAATATATTTTTCAATTTTCTTTTCCTCAAAATATGGTGGCTTGAAAATACTAAGTGCTTTCTCAATAATTTAATGAATAAATAAATCCTCGGTAGCATCTGTAACTCAAAAGTGGCTGAACTGGATGGTCTTGGATGTCGCTCCCAAGTTGCAAAGCACATGAGTAGTATAAGACCTGTGCCTACCCCCCAAAAAATTTAAATTTAGTGATTAAAATAAGGATCCAAAATAGCGCCCTGAGAAATGAGAATATTGGAAGTCTGGGGAGGGGTCCATGTCGGCTGTCCCGCTATTGCCTCCTCCTCCTGTGGCCTCTCCCACCTTTTAGTCCTGCCATTCGGAGTTTCAAGCACAGAGAAGTGATGTCTAGTGATACTGCTCTGAATAAAAATCCATGCAGAAACGTGTGATCCACCCATCTCTGGGCAGGAAGGCCCCTTCTTTGGTACTGTGTGTAATTGTCGAGTGCATCTGTGAGCTCACTTAAAGCCCATCTGTACCCTGCTGCCCAAACGCTCTGCCGCGCTGTCTCCCAGGCAAGTCAGGTGCTCGGCGCAGCCGGCTGGGGCGCGGGCTACAGAAAAGCGCCTCTTTAAACATGAGGAGTGATTTTTTTCCAATCAGCACAAGAGTGCTCAAGATGTGTAATCATAACTCTGAGAATCTCTAATTTTTTAATTTACTATTTGGTTTTTGTTTTCTGTAAAAACTAAAATATGTATTAGTATTGTCTTGGAATAGTTGATATTTTTTTCAGCGAGATCGAATCTGCACTATTTATGGGTTTTGCACTATAAAACTCTGCAGCCCAGTCACATGGCTTCTTTTTCCTAAGCCATCTGTCACAGAGGTCTGGAATTTTATGTGAATGTTGGTTGTGCAGTCTTAACCCAAGTTTTTTATTTTTTATGAAAAATGTCAGCAACTACAATATTTAGCATTTTACTTTACATTGGCCATTAAACTTGATGACCAGAGCTCTGTTTCATTGCTATAGTTACATATCAGCTATGAAGCCAAAAATTGTTTTGATGTGCTCATGGCAGAATGCATTGTTATATCATGGAGAGAGCATGTGGCGCTGATATGGTTAATATCTTGGATTTTTGTAACTAAGGTTTATTTATGCTGGTATAAAAACGTATTTGATATTATACAGATGGCATAAGATGTTGTGGTTACTAAGTTATTATCCCGGATAAGCTGTACTGTCAAATTCGGGGCTTAAAACTATCACCGGAGATTAAACTATTTACTAAAAAGGACAGAAAGATATGGCCAAAGCATCTTAGCACAAACATATTAGAAGTGTATTTACCTCCCACAAATATAATAAAGCATATCTATCTCGTAGGCTGAGAGATTGAAAATAGGGACTTTGCAGGTAAAACAAGCAAACAGAATTGATGTTTTTATTTTCTAAATCGGGTGCGAGCGGTAGGCCTTTGGAGCCCAGCTACTGTGGCCCATACCTCAGTGGCCCCTGTTGGGGCTGGGAGAGGGCAGCGTGTAAGTGGGGAGTTCACGTAGATCCCCTGGAAAGTAACTGGCTACCGTGAGCTTTAGGGATCTTGCTAACATACTCAGAGACAACTCCTGCTTGGCCAGCCAAAAGGAAGAGTAGAGGCATTGTCCAGAAGTTAACTGTGAATTGATGGATGATAGTGAAAATACCAGGAAGGTATTCATTGACCCACTTAGGAAAAGCACCAGCTTATTCTTCCCAGATTCTGAGCATCATTGTGTGGCAGCGTTCACCATCCATGCCACCACGGAAGCCATCCTCGAGCGTGTGTCTTGTGGAAGATCCAGAGCACGTGGGCAGTTTGTTGGGACTCGAACCTTAAAAAAAACTTAGCCAAAGATATCCCAAGGAGAAATGTTGTGAGGTATAATTTAAGTCTCTTACTAAATATCTGGAAGATAATCACCTTCATTCCAAAGTTTTCACTGTAGAACTTGAACTCCAAGTGGTCAGGCAGGCAGCTGCTATCTGCAGGCCCAGAGTGAACCATGCTTTGCACTGCCTGCCTCCCCTGACCTGCCCCCACAATTTAACAGAGCTTTTCCGGTTCAAGTAACCCAGGGTAAAATGTCACTTTCATACTAATCTAATATTCCAATATAAATTCTCTTCCAGCTGGTTGTTTTCACATATTTCTCATGTTAGATTAATATTGTGATGGGGGGTGGAGTTGGGAAGTAGTGTTGTGCCTTTTTATAAAATCAAGTGTTAATGCTTTAAATGATGCACTGGGAGTGATAATTCTGCAAACTAGGAAAGAAGATTTAAAGCTAAACTTAAAATATATAAATATATATATATATGAAACAGGTTTAGCCAATATGTTTAGGATTTGGAACATCTTATTTATATTAGACTTACTTTGTTTAAACCCAGAAACACGAAGCTCACTAATGGGGCTGCTCTTAAAAGTCTGCCTAAGAATTGAACATTAACCAAAGCAAATCAGAAAGCTAGATTTAAAATCAGATATACTTACATAAAAGCTTGCATTTAAAATTATCCCTTAAAAGCCCCACATGGCCAGGCTATAACTGCAAACTGCTTAAATGTTTTTCTGTTTCCTATTATATACCAGGGAGCCGAAATAGAAGTGGATGAAAATGGCACATTGGACTTAAGCATGAAAAAAAACCGAATCCTGGACAGAGCTGCACCCCTAACATCCCCTAACACTTCTGTTCCAACTCCTTCCTCTTCCCCCTTCAAAACAAGCAGCATTCTGGTCAATGCAGCCTTCTATCAGGCTCTCTGTGATCAGGAGGGCTGGGATACGCCTATCAACTACAGCAAAACTCATGGGAAGACAGAGGAGGAGAAAGAGGTATTGTTTCAATATGTCAATCAATACGTTTAAGACAGAACATGATTGGAGAGTATTATTAGCTTTTCCTTCCTAAATTATTTTTCACATTCCTATTTAGATGATACATAATTCTGTACCTTGTTTTAGATTTTGGTAAAGTGATGGTTTTAAATTTCAAAAGAAATTTATAAATGAATCCAACTTTTCTTGTCACTTGAAAATGATATGTCATTACGGTGAATTTTATCCCCATTTGGCTGCAATTGTGTGCAGTGCACGAGAGATTGTATTATCTATCCCTTCAGATACAGCAGGCTGTAAGGGACAATGATCACTCAACACTGAAATGCCGCTCACTGATTCTGAACCAGAAGGTGGAAGACGAAATCAAATCAGGGACAAGTAGGAATCACATCAAATTTCTTTTCTTGGTTTCGTGAAGGAACTGTGTATGTGTATGATCGTTGTCTGAGGTATTGGGTCACGAACGCTGGATGTCTAAGTTACCTTGGAGGTGGTTTCATTCCTGAAAGCCAGATATTGTGACTGTGCAGGAATTCACCTACCCTTCCTCTCCATAGTGTGAGCCGCCCGGCTTGGCCAGATTAGCCATGAGTTGGTGTCATTCAAAAGAATCCATGGACAGAGGCCTCCCCTGTTTAGACTCTATGTAATTGCAAATGAGACCCTAATTATTACAGTAAGTGATTCTGTTTTGCTGTTGTCAGGAAAGTTGTTAATAGACTCATCAGTTGATATGTTTATAAAGATCTGAAATACCTATTCTCTTTGGAAGTCTGCACCACCTTTTTCAGCTTCTTGAAGTTCAGAGACTGTGAGGAAGACCAGTTTGATTTTAGCATATGCTTTAACATCTCAGAACGTAAGTTGACATAAACAGTAATGATCACAAAATTGAACTGTTTCCAATTCCTCTTCCTCCTTCCCTTCTTCCCTTTCTTCTTCTTCCTTCCTTCCTTCCTTCCCTACTTCCTTCCCTCCCTCCTTCCTCCCTTTCCTCAGCACACTTTTACTGGCATCTCCGTGTCCACACAATAAGATAGGTCCTGAGGATGCGGCACAACATAGGACACACTTCCACCACACGTGTGCTCTGTCTGGGAGGAGGACTGACACGTAACCAGATAGACTGATAACCACAGCAACAGGAGCAGGCACACACGTATAGAAGAAGGAATGGCCAACTCTACTTGGGTCAGGGACAGGTCCCTGGAGGAGCCCCCTAGGACACAAGGCAGGTTCTGTGTCACCGCCGCCTGCACCATCACGGAGAAGGGTGATGGAACTCACACAACAGCACCTTCTGATTAGATTCTGCCATACTGGTCTTCATCATTTTATTCTGTTTGGCTTTTTAAAATTCACCTCAAGTATTTAAGGATGGTCTTAATTAGTCTATCATAATACTATTTTAAAAGAATCGTTTCTTAAAATAATGTGTCTTTGACTCTAATAAATATAAAACTGAACCTGTGAGGTGTAAGAAGCTGGTTTACCTTATGCGATGACCACAAACTGGCAAACGTGTGACCCTTCCCTCCACCACTTTTCCCCCTGCCACTTCAGGCTTGTGCAAAAAAACAAAAGTTACACCCCATTTCTGTCTATTTTTATAATCCAGAAATCTGTTGATATTCACATTATCTGATCATTCTGCACAACTGGTCTGAAACAGAAGTAAAGAGACAGTGGTCGGTTGTCAGAAAGTACAATCGCAATGAGATCAAGATGTTGATTCAATCCCACTCCATGCAAGTCAGCTTTAGAAAAGGGGGATTCACCCTCCAGTTCACAAGACTGCTTAATCTCCAGCCACTCGACTGCATATCCCACCCCACACCACTAAAGGGAAACGTAGTCCTAGTCACGAGATCTGTCAACGGGGGTTCAGTAAAAGTCATATGTTACCTGAAGGACAGTGCTTTGCAAAGTAAGCGCGATTGTGTTCCTATTCTGGATGAATCCTGCTAGGACAAAACCCACTGTGTTGGGGATCTCAATACCGTCTACAGGTGGCACTTAGGCTTTCTGTCCTCATCCTTGTGACTGTGCTGTAAACGGGCCACGGTCAACATTCACCAGAAATCTTTCTGTACACAGTGTCAGACATACGGATTCAATCCTGAGTAGTAATGAAGCAAATTTGCATCAAGGAGGTTCTCATTTCTATTTAGGGTCTTGTATTGTTTGACATTGGTTATAATTCTGTGCCCTCAGCAGCAATGTCAACATTGCACCCCTCATGTTCTGAGAGATTCTTCCTGTTTGGGGGTCTAGTTAGTACCTCAGGCACCTCTTTGGCGACACTTCTTATCACTCAGCCAGAAAATGAGGTCTTATCACAAATATTTTATCTTTGTTTCCAATCTCATTTTTTGCATAATTCCAAAAAACATCTGGATTCACCTTGGCAGCTTCGTGGATTCAACTGGAGTGTGCTCTTATCTAATGTTTATATATCTGTGACAGTGTTTTATTTCCCAGCAAATTCACAGGGAAAATGGATTTGTTTAGATTAGATTTCTGCTCTTTTCAGAATGGCTTACTTACTTCAGGTCTGACAATAGACTTTTAGTGCTACAATTTCCAACCTAAGTATTCTGAAACCTGGAATTGAGAAGCTGTGCGAAAATTCAATGTCACTGAGAATAACAAAGAGGCCTTTGGAGATGCTCAGTGAGTTCCTGGAGTCAAAGTGCTGGCCCTGGGTTTGAGTTGACAAAATATTTTTTAAGCTTAATACTTACCATCACAGTGGTCTGACCATGGGTGATTCATTGTTTGAGGACACTACAGCCAATGGGGACACGCACACAAAAGTGCTTCTGAATCGCTGTAATTCCCTAGTACAGTTTCTCACCCCTTGTTCTTTCTTCCTTTGTCCATGCCAAGGTCATCTACTAGGAGAGAGTATTTTTCACATCTTGTTCTGAATCTTGAAAGTGAGAAATGTGATACTTATATTATTATTTTGAAAGAGTAGATCGTATTCAATGTCCTTGTTGTGAAGGTAGCAGAAAGTTACCACATTTAATAAGAAAAAAGAGAAGGGATCTTTATACCCAGCGTCTCATTGTCCTAACAGTCCTGAAAAGCAGGATTATTATCCAAGTTTGTAGAGGAGAAAATTGAGGCTCCAGGAGGTATAGTTGTTGGTCCTTGATCATATAGAAATTAAATAATGGGCCTAGACTTCCTTAAAATGAAGAAAATGGAGAAGGGAGAAAATGGAGAGAAGGAAAAGAAAAAAAAAAAACACCAAAAAATGGAAACAACTAGGGAATAATGAGAAAAATTAGAAAGGAAAGAAAATAATGAAGAAACGGTATGTGGCAGGTGTAGTGGAGGCAACAATGGTCTGTGATACTTCTAGGACTCAGCACCCAGATCTACAGGATGTGACCACACAGACCAGTTACAGGGACTGGCCCGTGCTTGTCACTTCCCGTGAGCTTTACCAGGATGGCTGCACATGGCCCGGGCAAGGTGCTGAAGACCAGAATGTGGGCTGTTCCTGCTCCCACACCCTCATCCTTCCTGTTGCCCCCTCCATCACCTTCCCGCACCCCACCCCACGTGACACTCACACACATACACACACAACCAGAAATTGAGCCACTATTTCTAATTCATTGTTATCTAGTTCATATGCACAACAGTTGCTTAATTTTGGTGGTAATTTTCAGAAAATATTGTCTGTCTCTCTCAGTGAAATAGCCTGTCCAGATGCCCTCTAAAAAAAAAAAAATCCTAAATCTGGAAAAAACTCAAAATATCTCCAAAGGAAAGTACTGAGAAATAACTAGGGCTGTCAGTTTCATTCAACTGTCAGTTCTCCAAAGATTTCAGGGCTTAAAATGTTAAACGTGCCAGATGCTATTATCTGTTATTCATGTTACCATTATGTTCTGGTCTTTATTGAAATCAATATAAACTTCCATCTTCCATTCCTTTAAAATTAAAGGAATTTTATTGCACCCATATACTCTCCAAGTACACACATATATGCCACATTCTCTTACATATCAACAGGATAAAATTATTATTTTCAAAATGATACTTTAAATTTTGAAAAAATTCTTACAAATGATATTGTCTTATTTTTTACTGGTAGCTATTTAGGAATTTATCCAATATAAAATGCTATTTAATAAAATGAAGAATTCTTTTAGTGATGGTCACCTGCATTTTAATATATATGCTTTCTGCAAGTTTCCAGGGGTAGTATGCTGAGCAAAGAAAAGGGAAAAAGATAATTATTTCATAATGCAATTGCATACATGAATCCATAGTTTTAAAAGAAGTTACAAAATATTTAAAAGGTCATATTTAATAAAATTATCCTATTAAAACATTACCATGTATTATTATACCAGATTAAACACCATATATTTTGCAAGCATTATTTTGGTATGCATTTTAGTCAATAACTTAAACTACCATAATTGATAATTTCTTTCAAAATCTCTTATTCCCTTGCCTTCCATAATGTATAGATTCAGCAGTCAGACAACAGCTGATAACCTTTATATGTTCATCTATAAATGTACATGCCTTCTGAGAGATACCTTGTTCTTAACTTTATCATAAAGAAAATAATAAAATGGCTCTTTTTCACTTTATGCCATTTTTGTTAAAAAATCAGCATCTAAACAGAAAAACAAAGGCCATTCCATATTGAGACAATATTGCATTTAGCATTTGTATCTACTTTCAAAAATCCAAGACATTTGTAAATTGTAGTGGAAAATACTGCCCAGCACCAAATGGAATGGATGGTGGTATCATCAGGTGGAAGGTGTTATAATTAGGAATTACTTCACTTTAGGCATTTACACTGTAAAACTTGAAAAGGATAAGATTCACTCTTCTATTTTGCTATAGATTCCATGGAAGCAGCATTAAAATAGCACTTCTCTTTATATCTTACTAGGCAACCATTATTAAGCACCCATTTCTCTTTATTTTTAAATGGTGTATTATTATCTGCTACTATTATCAAACATTTATCAATAAAATAAAATGGAATATGTAACACCATAAATAATACAAAGAAACAAATTGTACCAAACCAGGTTTTATTAATTTGGTGAGGATATGTTACTTGAGGCAATTTACCACTGTATTTACCACTATATGGTCTTGTGTAAAATAATTGATTGAAATATCTGAGTAATTAATGAAATAAATTACAATTGCCTTTATGACTGAGATCAAGGTTTAGAATTTTTCTTTGGTTGGGAAAATCTAGGAATTTTGTTTTTCCATTGATTTTGAGTGTAGACTCAAAATTATTAAAATTATATTTTGGTATCATAGTTTTATATCTATTTGATTTAAATGAAACTTACCTTGAATAATTCAGCATACTTTTCTCACCTTAAATAGATCAGTACTTTGGAGAATTAGAATACAGTCTGCTATATTAGTTAATCTGATTTCAATATTAAATCCCGAAAGTATTATATTTACTGGATATAAACTTAATGATGAAAGTAAGCTAATTATGTGATTGAGGAAAACCATCATTGGTTTTCTGGAAGATAATCTATCAGATGATAAATAAATGATTTGAAAGAATTAATGAGTCTTCCTTATGAAATCAAGATCAGTAGTAAGCGTAAAAGAAGGCCATGAAAATTAGTGATAATCCAGCAAGAAATTTCATCCAATGAGTAAAAGCATTGCAAGATACCAACTTAGCAAGAGGTAACTTAAGAAAAACAGGAAGTGTGGTAAGAATAAAAGCAATTATCCAGAAAAATCAAACTAAATGCTCAAATATTGTGGACTCAGTTATTATGTATTTAATAAAGTAGACAGTTTAAATCTCAATTATTTGTGTATTAGAAAGGACATTCTGTTAGCCTAAGTTTACGTCTTCCTTTTATGTTTAAAAATATTGCAAAAAAAATCATTTTTGCAATATTTCTTTTGTTTTACCAATGACTGCTGTGTGCAGAAAGAACTATTCCTGTGTTCTCTAGTAAACGTTCATTATACAATAAAACTTGAAACATATTAAAATATTAATTATATAGCTCAAGAATTGCCTCTATAGTTATATTTGCCAAAATGTGAACTTTTCAAAGGTGTCCCCATGGATTATAATTTCTCATTTTCACTCTCCATAACAATCAGGATATAACCTTATACTTATTATTTTATTTTATGTACAAATCCTCTAAGGAATTTCAGCTATGTCTTTAAGCCAAAAAATAAATTTGATCCTGATGACTTCAAATACAGTTGTCTTTCCAGGGCTCCCTAATGCCTTCTGTGCTTCTGTATTTCTTTTTCCAGAAAGATCCAGTGAGCTCTCTAGAAAATATGGAGGAAAAAAAGTTTCCTGGAGAGGCCTCCATACCAAGCCCTAAACCCAAGCTCCACGCAAGAGATCTCAAAAAAGAACTAATCACGTAAGTAATCGTAATGGCATATTCTGTGTGATTCTGGAACTGAGAGACTCAAGTTCATCATTTGGAGTAATATCTTCGCTCATGTAGTTGACATTAGGAATGTTTCAGGGCAATTTCAATCCATCAATAGTTAAATGTTCTATATGTACCTAAACCTATGCTCAAAACTAAGAAGATTATGAAAAAAAGTATACATGACACGATCTCATGCTAAAAGAATTAAAAGTCTAAATGATTAAAAAACAAAACTATAAAACAATTAGAAATCTTAATGTTTTGATCAGAAGTTCTTAATCTGAGATCCACTGACCCCAGAGGGTCCAAGTCAAGGCTTCAGGAAGTCTACAAACTATAAAACTTAATGCAAATTATTTGAGTCAGAGAGTTAGTTTTTATTACATTCGCAAAGAGTCTGTGACTGAGAAGCACCGAGAGGCCAGGGCACCCGAGGGCAGTGCGTACTAGTGGAAACTGCAGCAGAGTTCTGAGACGAGGTCCGCGTGCACAGAGCGGGGACGACACTCCGTGAGGCAGAAGGCCCGAGCTGCGCCCTGAGGACCGGCGGGACCCAGAGAGAGAGTGCAGGCACACACTGGAGCAGACGAGGCCCGAGAAGAGTGGCCTGGTTGCAGGTCTCAAGTGAACAAGCCACAGGGTGTTTAAGCAGAAAAGTGAACTGGTTATGTAATATTTTAGGAAGAGCAGTGTGCACACTTATTCTGAGGCTGGGTGCACTTGGGGACTGTCTGGAATCAGGAAGATCATCTAAAATGTTGGTGTAAAGATTCAGATGATGCGTAGAGGGAGGAGGTATGGATGGAAGAGGACAGAGTACTCAACACAGAAGTGGAGGACACACATCCTGCTGGGACCTGAGACAGAAACAAGAAGCTCACAAGGAACAGACATGGGCCGCTTAGATACGGAGGAGGGGACTAATGAAAATGATTGTCATGGGAGCTAAAAGCCAAGAAAGTTCCAAAACTGGCCACTGGAAGTTCGAAGAGGTTAAATCGGAAAAGGCTGAGTGAATCTTTGGAAAAGAGGTCTGAAATCCTGGAGGCCAGCCAGCAGGTGGACTGTGGAGGCAGGGAAGGGGGCAGGAGCTGGGGAGATTCACAGAGAAGTGTGTGTCCAGGAACAGAGGAGGTGTTGCCACCCATCACTGCGGGGAGAGCCGCTAGGATTGTGGACTTAGCCCAGCTCATGCATCCCTATGTTCTTTAACCCTGGAGATCGCTGGCTGTGGGTCGTTAGAATTTAGAGTGTGATTCACACAACTTCCTTATAGATGTGAGTTCATCTGGGCCATCGCCAGGAGAGAAGGTGGTCCTGAGCTCCTTCTACACCTCAGCTTCCAGTTATCCTGCAGGGAGGAGAGATCAGGGCAGACATCACCTGAGGGAGGAGGAGGAGGAAGGGCCTTTCAGGCAGAGATGAGGCAGGAACCCTGGCTTTTGTGCATGTGTATCCTCAGCAGGTGGTGCAGTCCTGGTTGGGCTGTGTTTAACATGAGAGAGTGGGAGCCCGAGTGAACAAAAGGCAGGAAAGTACCTCCCCTGTGTAAATGGTCACATATTAAAGCATGTTCCTACACGAGTACATTTAAAGTTGCCGGTTAGTGAGTTTCCATCAAAGAGTAGCTCTTCCACTTAGGCACCAGTGTCTGTACCCTCTTTTCTGAATCCCCCAGCATAAAAACATGTTTCAATTTTTCTAATATAAAAAAATTAAAACCCTCTCTGAACTGGGCTTCCACCTCGACCCCCTGTCTCTCCTTCCTTTTACAGCTAAACTCCTCAAGAAAATTGTCTCTACTCCATGACTCAGTTTCTCTCCTGAATCTTCCCCAGACATGCTTTTCTTCTCATCGCTCCACCAAAACCATTCCTAGGTTCTCCAGGGAAGCCCATCTGGATGTTCGTTCTCGGTCTTCTTGATCCTAGTTGATGGGCCGCAGGATGTGTCAGAGCCGACCCCTCCCCCCTCCTCCTCCATCAGTTTTCTGCACTTGGCTCCTAGAACACCACACCTGGGGACGTTCTTCCCATCTCACCTGTTTCCCCTTCTCAGACTCCTGTGCAGCGTCTCAAGATGGGAAGGCCTCAGAGCTCAGCCCTGGACCCTCTTCTCTGTCCACACTCACTCCTCCTGGTCCTCAGGTTTAGACCCACCTCCACGTGGAGGACCCCCAGGCTGGCGTCACCTCCCACCCATTTCCAATAGTCCACACAGCAGTGAGCTCTCCCGGCCCCTCAGACCCTCCCCTTCTTCTCCTTGCTTTTCCTTGAGGCCTCGGGGCCTCCCAGTAGCTGTTCCCTCTGTCCAGAATGCTCTCCCCACAGCTCGCTGTGGAGCACCACTGTCCCGCCTCAGCTGTCCCTCATCCTCAGCTACGGAGAGGTCTTCCTGGTTACTGCAGTTCCCCACCCCTGCTCCAGCCCAGCTCTCTCATCCCCTTTCCCAGATCTTTTTTCCTTCAGCACTTATCATCACCATCTAACGCATGTATACATGTTGTTTCACTGTGTCTGCTACTGTCTGCCTCGCCCCGCCCCTGGCCCCCAGGACAGAGGCCCCAGGAGGGCAGAAGTGTGCTTCTCTCACTGATTTCGTTCTCTTCCGTGTCCACACCATTGGTGCATAATACTTACTGTGCTGCCTCTTATTTCCCCGACTACAAGGACAGTGACTGGGGAGCAGGGAACACATCTCAGATGCGGTTACGGGGCCGTGCACATAGAAGGCGTTCAAGAACATCATTCCTAGTCAGCACCAGTTTGTCGAACTGGCGTGTGAGTGGTTTTGAAACAATTGTAGACTTTGCCTTCTTTAAGGATTTCATAGGCAAACATTACTGGCTCGGCTATCATGTGCTCCCATGAGTTTACTATCCACCTGGAGTGTGGTGG
Source organism: Tapirus indicus (assembly GCA_031878705.1). Classification (NCBI taxonomy): domain Eukaryota; kingdom Metazoa; phylum Chordata; class Mammalia; order Perissodactyla; family Tapiridae; genus Tapirus; species Tapirus indicus. The sequence goes on from CM062934.1 coordinate 31,521,392, forward strand.
CTGAAGCAAGATGACGGGTGTTACTGCACGTACTAGAACCTCAATTCCACTCAACACTGTTTCTCCCCAAGAGGAGACATGGGTCAGCCATATACTTACTCTCTCATGGAGCCGCAACTCAAGGTTTTAAAATCTTTTTATGGATTTTGTTTGTATCTTCAAAAATGACAAGTTTTTACCCTTTGAAGGTAGATTTTTAGAAATTGTCAGAGTCATTCCAAACGAAATGTAGTGTAAAAAATTGATAATTAACCTGCATTACCATTTTGGACAGAAGGATGAAGTGTGATCATTTTGTAACGGGCACTTCTCATTGGTGCAAAGGTAAATACAAGAGAGGAAGGGTCCCAAAAGATTTTGAACGTCTTTTGGACTATAATCATGAATTCCTAGAGAATTACTCTCTAGAGACCTCATGTTCTGACCTGGTTATACAGACAGGTGAGCGCTGCAGTGGATTCCACGGATTTATATGGATCTGTGTGGGTACACTGGTTTTGTAAAAGTCTCACTACTTTACAGTTTCACCCTCTCCTTATTATGCTTTGTGTTTTGTTTCTAACAGATAAACATGCCTTAACTGCTTAACAGAAACTGTTTGGCTGGAATAGGATTTTTCTGATGTCATTGAGTATCATAAATTTGCTTAGAGTTTGAGTGCCACTTACAGAGGGAACTAGCTAGTTTTCTTTCTCTAAGTTTTGATACTTTCATCTGCAAAAGTTCCCAGAGTATATCACCCAACTGGTAATGGCACATGTTATTGTGTAACATTTTTTGTTGAAATTTTGTAATGTAAACCAGCTATTAGAATCTGAAACAAGCTTTTCCCACTACAGTGCCATCTCCAGTCCTTTATTCCTTGACCTCTTTATATCACCAAATGTAAAAAAATTAATTAGCAGCTAATTAAATGCATGATTTATTATTATATTTTCTAAGTAATTTATAGTTGACTGATTTAAAAATCATTTGCATTTCTTTGCCTCTCCTGGCAGTATTAATAGGAGTAATTTAAAAAAAAAAAAGAAAGAAAAGAAAAGAAATGCAATGCTGTTTTGGCACACTGGGTGGCGATGTATTTCCAAAGTGGGAATTACCAGGCAATTAAAACATGTCTCTCATGCACTGAATATTCCAGTTATATAATGTCCAGAAAAGATTGTTTCTCCATTTAGTGGGTGAATGGCACTTGCAAGGTAACAGCTCAAATGTTAATTATGATTCATTTTTTTCTTTCCTTTTTTACATGTATTTATAGCTTCCATACTTTCCTTTCCAATATCCCATCTAGGAACAGTGGTGGGAGAAAAGCCAGATGATTCAGCTTGGATCAAGCCCTGAAAATCAGACATCTCTCTGAGAGATGGAAATGTTCTAGCTCTTATTTTGTCTTTAGATTACCTGAAAATGATTGGAAAGTAGCTCACAGGAAAAAAGAAATACTTAGAAGGTAGTATTTCAGAAAATCTTGGATGTTGTCAATCTGTCTCTAAATGTCCCTTCAAAAGGGTAAATTCTGTATTCTAACACAGATGGATAAGCCTTCGCTTTAGACGAGATGTCGGAGGAAACCAGAAGCGTGGATGATGTTACTGATTTTTCCTCTGATTACTAATACGGCCACAGATAGCACTGAGTAGGCTGAGGTCAGTCTCCTTACTCCAAATGAGCGACTTGAAGCAGCATCAGAGGCAAATAAATGACTGAGAAACCAAGGACTCTGTTACCTATGGAAGCAAAACTGCTCAGGATGTCTACCCTCTTACGTGATTTGTAAAACATACATAAACATAAGATGCACAGAATTTGCCAGCTTCTGAGGTAGAATGAAGTGCACCAGCACAGACACTGGTCCTCTGCAGACCCCCTGAAGAGCCTGCTGCTTAGGTTCATTGTTAATTAGCAATTGTCTTTGTTGGGTTCAAGCTTTGGATGAAACTGATCACAAGCATTAACTTAACGTATCTATTTCTGTACTGTCAGCAACTTTTCCATCTGAAATGTCAGTTTACATTTCAGTAATATGTAGTATTTTCAAAGATTTTCTTCTTTTTCAGACGGTTCCCAAAATGTTATGAAGTTATTATGTTGCAATTCTCTTAAAAACTCACAAAAATTCCTCTCTGAAATCTGTTATATAATTGGTGCCAGTATTCCTAAGAGCCACTGTCATGATAAAGCATGGGTTTATAATATTTATTTTTATAATACCTACATTTTCAAAGAAATAAAACACCACTGACCGTTGACTCACAACATCGCTAGGACATATATTTTAGCATCACTTCCCTACATCACTTGAATCGGAGAATTGAATGTGATGCTGAAAACTAATAGCCGAAGTTCATGCCAGTTTTCTTTTAGCTAGTCTACTGGTTCTTATTAATTCGCTAGCTTCTGCATGTCCTGTACTGTGTTAACTTATCTTGAAAAGAGAAGCTACCTCGTAACTGATCAGACACAGCAAATGAATCCATGTAATGCACTTGATTCTAATTACATATTTTTTATTGACCCAGCTGTCCAACACCAGGGTGTGACGGAAGCGGCCACGTCACAGGAAACTATGCATCCCATCGCAGGTACCGAATGACCTCCTGCACAGTCAGGGTTTCAGGATCTTGTTCTAATTTAAATACTTACTCCCACCCAATCTAGCATAATATTATCTGGATCATGAAGCAGGGGGTCAGTTAGGAGGATTTGGGGTTTGTTTTGTTTTTCAGAAATAAAGCTAAGTTAAAGCTTCAATCTTTTCACTTATGTGCTTTTGAAATCATGATTTTTGGCCAAAAACGGCTTTCTGATCCTTAGTCCTGGTTGCCACCCAAAAGTTAGAGTTCATGTCAGGGCTTCAGCTCTGTCTAGCTTTGAGACTTAAGTGAAACCAAGGTAAGACAGCAGAGTGACTCAGGTGGACCGTTCACCCTGTGGGATGTGGCATCCTCAGTCCTGACAAAAGTCAAAGTGTCAGAGAGATTAACAGTGCAAAAGGCCGTGTTGAATCTTTCCACTCACCTTCATTGCTGTGATCTGCCTTCCCTTTGGGTGCTGATTTAAACCTTTAAGTCACCATCCCTCGGTGGTGCAATGGGAATGGACTCTGCGTCAGTAATCATTGTATCGCTGAATTCTAGAGTTGGGAAGTCTCATTGTGTTAAAGCCCTTCGTTTGATAAATAGCAAACCTTAATCTATGAGAAATAATTGAGGTGCCCAAAAGTCCAGACTGGTTAGAGCTGCAAAGCCAGATTCAAACCTAGCTATTTTTCTCCCAATCCCCAGTCACCAGTAAATGTCACATATGTTCACAAACTCAGGATGCCATTTGCGTTGGATTTGTGTATGTCAGTGTCGTGTGTTTTTGTTTTTCTCTCCCTTCTTTAGTGTTTCTGGATGTCCCTTAGCAGATAAGACCCTTAAATCCCTGATGGCTGCTAACTCTCAGGAACTTAAGTAAGTGTGGGAAGCATGACCTCCTTGCCCTTCATCCCCGGTGGCAGGGCTCCCTTGTTCAGGGCCGGTGTGGTCACTAACAAGCAGTAAGTTGTGCCTCACTAAATTCCAACCAACACACTCTCTCACCAAGAAGTTCAAGTGACTAAAACCAAATCACTGTAACTAATTTAGTTAATTTGCTTTGCAGGTTTTGTATTTTACAATAATTTTTAAAGCAATGATGTAATAGTTAAACACATACTTTGTTTCCTGTTAATTTCAGAATTTATATACTAAATCAGACCTATGAAGGTGTGGCAAAGCATTTTCATTGTCTAATAAGGAAACTGCATGATATTTTACCTTATGGGTATTTTGAATTGTACAACTGCCTTTCACTTTTAAGTGCTAGACACAATTTTGGTTCATCTCTACCAAGTCAAAAGGATCTCAAAGTCACATGTATATTAGCTTTTACTTTTTGACTTTATTTTTTCTACTCTTATCTTCTTTTATTCCAAATTTCTCACTTGTTTATTTTCATATTTTGTTATATTACATATAAAATAACAAAAAGTTATAATCTACCCTATTCCATTAAAAATATAGTAGGTCATTAGAAAAGAAGGAATAACAGTGAACAAAATTAATGAAATTTATTTGCAAATAATAATATTTTAGGAAAAATGAGTGTTGCTAAGTCTAGTAATAAAACAATATTTGTATAAATAGTATCAACATTTGGTATCTAAATCACAGGTAAAATTTCAGATATTAAATATTCTTAATATTTGGTTAGTATTTCCATTTTCTAACTTGTTTAAAATTTTTTATTTAAAAATTACAAAAAATATGGGGCAGCCTGGTGGCGTAGGGGTTAAGTTTGCACACTCCGCTTCTGAAGGCCCGGGTTTCTCAGGTTCGGATCCCGGGTGTGGACTGACGCACTGCTTGTCAAGCCATGCTGTGGCAGCGTCCCATACAAAGAAGAGGAAGATGGGCACGGATGTTAGCTCAGGGCTAATCTTCCTCACGCACACAAAAAAAAAATAGATAAAAATTCCAAAAAATATGTTTATGAAAGATGCGGTATTAAACAGATATAAAAATTCAGAATTTTAGTATCAGAAATAGAAAGGAAACTATGAAATATACAACTTTTTTCATTTTCAAAGGGTAACGTACAATTGATTGTGTCATTGTAGATTCTGGAAATCATCTTATTGATGGCCATTTTTCTAGACTGAAATATAAGAATGCTAACTAGAGACTAATAATTAACAGATTGAAAAGACAGAAGTGCCAGGCATACTTACTCAAGGTTACTTATTTACTCAATACTTACTCAGTCTTACTCAGTTGCTCTAAACTTCTACATTGCCATATCTTAATAAGAGCTATCACTTTTCTTAGGTATTTTCTCTGCACATTATTTCTAGAAAAAGAAATGTTGATAATACATTGAAAACACGTAGACAGAGAGGTGCTATAGCAATATTCAATATTTATGTGTTTTATACAGCCATCTAAGTAACATCTTCGGTTTTTTTCTCCATACAAAGAAGAAAAAGAGACATTTCATTGACCTCTTGTGTAAATACTCAAGGAGAATTTCAAAACAAGGTTATTTGGCACAGAATTTTCCCTAATTGCAATATGCTAGTAAACTACTATTTTACTAAAAATGTTAATAGAAAAAGACTAGCATTCAAGCCTTTCCTGCAATATAGAATTCCTACATATTATACTTTTAAATGGTGATTAAAGACTCAATGCAGGATTCTCTGGATAGCTTGAAGGGATGTGTGCTGATTTTATATTTCCTTTGAAAAAGCATTTACTCTCTATTTTCTGCCTCAGGATTAGATATAAAAGCATTTCCGTGAAAGTTCAGTGGGTTAGAGCTTAAGAAAAGGAATAGTATTCACATTTTTCTTTGGATTATTATTTTTCTCAAACTCTTGTTTGGGTAGAAATCTGAACCAGGGTGAGCATACAAGTAAATTTTTAATAACAAAGATAATGTCTACAAGAACGTTCAGAGAAGTAAACATTTTATGACAGCCTCTGTGTTTTCATTAGTATTGGGGATTTTTTTTAAGGTAAAAAGGATGAGAATCTGTATAAATTTTTGTGTTCGAGTGTATTTTGAAGCCTATTCCTAATCAGCATTCCAAGTAGAACTGGATTCCCTTCCTCTTTCACCTTCGCCGTTCCAAATTTAATGGTTGATTGTTGATAACAGTCATTGGTAGATTTTCCAAAAGGCCGTGAGGCAGAATGGACCAAGTGCAAAGGACTTAGATTCTTTGGCAACTGGATGAACGTGCCAAGTCTCTGGAGCTCACACACACCACCGCTGTTCATCGGGATTTAGTGGATTATCATGGTAGCGGAGCATATCAGAGAAAATACATGATGCACAAAAATAGTTTGGAAAACTTTTTTCTTAAGCGAAAAATAAGAACTTTACATGATGTAGACAGAACCCCAGCAGTAAGTTGTGGGCTAAATTTCAGGTTCCTTCCAAAATAAGATTTGAAAAAAAAGAATATAGGATAACAGCTAATACATTGTCTACCAAGCCTCGCCCAGTGGTTGGGCATCTTAACATTTTCTTTAAAAATGGATTCTTAGCCAAAACTGATTATATGTAAGCAAAAAGAGTCCCACAGAAAGCAACTCCTTCTGCTTAGTTCCGTCTGCTCCCCCACTGCCACCGGCCGCGCTCTCCTCTGTTTTCAGGTGTCCAACCCCAGGCTGTGATGGCTCAGGACACGTGACCGGAAACTATGCTTCCCATAGAAGGTAGGCTCGATCTCATTTCTGAGAGATGGAAACCAGGGTGTCAGCCGCAGTGGCCAGTGAGGTCACATGGTTTTGTTTTCTTCTTTGTTGGGTACGTATTTTAGCTTGTCCGGCTGCCCGCGTGCCAGGAAAGGTGGTGTCAAAATGACTCCTACAAAGGAAGAAAAAGAAGACCTTGAACTCAAGTAAGTGCGACAACTGAGGCAGCAGCGTCAGGGCCAGATGTAGCCTCTAGTCAGCTGGGCACAACCTTGGTTGGGATGCAACTGAGCATCAACTGAGTTTCAGGGACAGTGTCCCCTTTTAAACTCAAGTACCCTTAAAGCAGCAGTCAGAATGTTTGGAAGTTCGAGAAAGATTTCTCATCCCTAGCTATGCTTCCACAGTTCTTTGACAATGCAAAAGAAAAAGAAGGAAGTTCGTACTTTTTCCACTTGTCATAAAGGAAAGTAGCATTGTGGAAGTGCTATAGAGTAACAAATACGGCAGCATTTTTCCCTGAAACTAATTTCGCTTAAGGTGAAATTTTATCTGAATTGAATTCCCTCCTCTGAGAAATATGCTACCAAGTCTAGATGATATATGCAGATATAGATGTAGAAATTTAAACTGCCTGCTCTACAACATTTCTAAATACAATATTTAGACATTTGGAAACCAAAATTCCAGTTCTATGAGCGATGTGCATGTAACATAGGGCAAGGCAGTTAACACTTTATACCTTCGGTCTTTGTTAGGAGGCGACATAAACAGTGCTTATGTGGCTGGCTAGAGCTAAAAAGTGTGGGCGTGAATTTGACTCCACTTCTTGTGAAGTGGGTGGTGAGTTACCTAAGCTCTATAAGCCTCGTTTTCCCCACCAAAAAATGGTATAATAACACTCTCTGCCCAGTAGGTTTGCTGTGAAGATTACAGGAGACAATGCATGAAAATTGCTTAGCTCAGAACCTGTGGGTTATTATTACTGCTGGTACAATGCTGTTTTTCTAGTTACAGTGGCATCTTTTAAAGCTCTATAATTTCACCATTTGCCTTCTGGATGGTGTAGAACCGCCACTGCCTTCTTGTCCACTCATTACAGAGCTTCGTGTCTCCTCCAGCTGGTAATGTCTCTGCTGTGTCTCTCTAGATGTCCTGTGATGGGGTGTGACGGCCAAGGTCACATATCAGGTAAATACACATCCCACCGCACAGCTTCTGGCTGTCCCCTGGCTGCCAAGAGACAGAAGGAGGATCCTGTCAATGGGGCCCCCCTCTCCTGGAAACTGAACAAGCAAGAGCTGCCACACTGTCCTTTGCCAGGCTGCAACGGGCTGGGCCACGTAAATAATGTTTTTGTCACCCACAGAAGGTACCATTTGTTCTGTCTTTTTGTTGTTTTGTTGTGTGTCACCTAGGTTGCTTTGCAGGGGGGAAACCCCTCCTCAGGGCCATATATCATAGCACGTTAGATGTTATAACAGTGAGTCTTCCGAGATAGATATTTGACTAGTTTGAAGAATGGAAAATGTTATTTTCTCTATTTCTGATATTCACTACACAATTTTCAAGTGCTGTAGAAACTGTGCATTTCTTTTTGTATTCTAAAATATTGCTTGCGCTGCTATTTTTTAATGGTTCATGCAGTTCCAAGTGGTGATATCTACTCTATTATGTTGTATAATTGCAAACTTTCACTTTACATATTTATATAACTCCCTTCCTCTTGTGAACTGGCTCAATTTCAAGCCAAATTGTAGTTATTTTGCTGCTAGGAAGATGTGACTCATCCCCAACAGCCAGAAAGAAAATGACACAGTGACTGCTAAGTGTAGGACAGGATGAGAGATTTAGAAAACCCTTTATAGTCTCACAATGACTTAATTCCTTTGTCACTGAGTGTTGTGTATTTCAACCCAGCCATTTGTTGGGAACAGTGATCTTAGCCCAGCTCTTTAGTTCACATTCTACCTAAAGGAAGGAGCTAGAAGGGTCACTACACAGTTCTCCAGTCAGTGGGAACCCTCTAATCTTGCAGCCATTGTGCACGATGCAGATTAAAATCCAATGAAGCTGTAGTGAGCCCTGATGCTTTGCTTACGAGCAGTGAGCAAGCATGAGGAAAGCTGCGGCATTTTGACGTATTGTTCAGTTTTAAAGATACATATCAGTGGTATCAGAAAATGAAGACTTTCGGGAATTGCTGATTTAAGTGGATATGCAATGACACCTGCTTATGTAGAAAACCTGAACTTTTTAAATGGTTTACTTTTTGATGGTTTTCAAATGCATGGTCACGTCCACAGTAGCACACACTCTTTTATTCTGAGTTTGAATCATCATTTCATATTCAGGAATGACAGTCACAAATCAAGTGTGCCTAATGGCACATTTACTGCACAGGAGCTTTACTTTCTTATCACGGAGTCAGTAATGTCCATGTTAACACCGATAATGAAATATTAATGCTGTACTATGGTGAGCACATCCCTCAGTTAGCAGCAACAGAATTATCTTTGAAAATCGTGAAGAAGTGTTAAATGATGACACCAAGGCTTGGTGAGGACTTGGTGGAGCAACAGGGACTCTCATACACTTCAGACGGAAGAGTAATTGGTAGAGCCACTTTAGGAAGTAAATTGCCTTTAAGGAGTCAGGTTGAAAATGAGCAAATGAATGTGCCCTGCCACCCAGCCACTGAGCTGTTAGGCTTATGCCCCAGAGAATCTCTTGCACAGTGAGCTGGAGACACGTCTGAGAATGTCTGTGCTAGCACTGCTCTAACTCCAAACTGGAAACAGCCCATGTGCCCACTAACAGCTGAAGGCATGAATAAACAGTATCCACATACGGGGACTGCCCCTCAGTGGTGAAGATGAAGGCCCAGTGTGGGTGAATTTCAGAACACAGTGCAGATTGGAAAAAATTGTTGAAGAATATAGCTACTTAGAACAACAAAATCATCTGATCATGTACTATGGAAAACAAGTTTTGTTCGATGTCATCATCATTTTGGTGCAATTTAAATAAAACAGATGACACTGAAAGAAAGAAGCCCTGCTGAGCACCACTGCAGGACGCGCCTCAGCAGTGCCTGCGTCTGCGTCTACTTACCGCCGTGCCATTCCTTCTCCTTTCAGGGTAGAGGTTATTTTAATGAAAAATAATGTTTTAAAAGTTAAAGAATAAATTAGAAACTTTCCCATACCCAAACTGAATTTGCCATGGGAGGGGGTTATTATTTTGGACTTGTATTAATTTGAGTCATGCTGTAAAGCTCAGACTACACTATGAATAAAGACAGGAAGAACTAGACTCTGCTTTATTATTCATGGAATTTTGACTAATTTGGAACAATTCTTATTCATAATATACATGTATAATTTTAGGTTTACAAAAAATAAAGTAACCAGTACTAAAAAAAAAGGCACTTATGTGAATGCAGAATGGTAACATTTTAACAAAACTAAATGATAATACCAACAGTAGCTATTTTTGTTTTGATTTAAGGAAAAAAAACCAAAACATTTCTACATTATTTCAGGGCCTTTTGCTTTTGTTCTAATAGACATTTACTTGCTATTTTCCACAAAAGGACTGCAGTTTATAATGTAATTAGTAGGCAGGCAAGGACTTAAATAGTAAGTAGTGAATAAAAACTTTTAATTTTTATAAGAAATAATCATGTTTCACACATCTGTATATTTTCACAGCTTATCTGGATGTCCTCTAAATGCACAAGCCATCAAGAAGGGCAAGGGCTCAGAAGAACTAATGACCATCAAGCTCAAAGCAACTGGAGGTAATAGGAGCATGTGGCTGGAGGTGGAGGTCTAGACTGTAGCTCCCCAGGGGGTTCTGCGTGCCCAGTCATACTCCACGTGGGAAGGGTAATTTCAATATGCAAGAAGGAAGCTTTCCTCAAATTTGAACTAAAATTATAATTTTATCTGAAAAGCAATTTCTTGGTGGTTTTCTTTACCTTCTAATAAGAATCTCCAACAGAGAAAATCAAGCAATGATATTTGACGGGTTGAGTTTTGTCCTTCAGTCTTCACAATGAGAGTTTTGCTTGGGAATGCATGTGTACGAGTGTGTATGTGGTCCTGGTGTAAGCCCTCTATCAGGTTTCAAGAAACACAGTTTCTGGCATCTATATTTCAATCCTTCAATTTTGTTGTATACTCAAAATGATTTTTTTTCTTTTTTTTTTTTTTTTTGCTAGGGAAGATTCGCCCTGAGCTAACATCTGCCACCAGTCTTTCTCTTTTTTTTTATGTGAGCCGCCACCACAGCATGGCCACTGACAGATAAGTGGTGTCGGTCCACACCCAGGAACTGGGCCCAGGCCACCAAAACGGAACGTGCAGAACTTAACCCCTAGGCCACCCGGGCTGGCCCATACTTAAAGTGATATTTTTATGGTGAATCCAGGTGGTTTAAATTTACCATCTACATCTGTATTTCCCTACATTCCCTGAGTGTCAATTCCTTATAAAGTTAATATACAGTTTCTAAGCTTTATATATGGATCCTTCCATTTTCCTTTGATTCTTGAGCACTTTTCTTACAATTTTTCATCGGCTTTATCTTAGGCATGTGTTGTTTCATCGAAGCTCATATTACAGCATCTGAGAAACACGGCAAAGCTTTTCTTTTGCTTTGGAGATTTTATTTGATGGCGTTTTTGGCACATGACTAGAATTGAGCTGTGGACTTTTAACTGTTGTTACTTTATTGCTCTGAAGGCATTGCTCAACCTTTTAAATTTATGTGTGATTTTTTAAAAAGAAGATATACAATGTCTGAGGGAGGAGGAAAGCACTCTTGAGCTTTGTTGTCCTGCTGAGGCCTCATCTGCTGTCAGATGCGTTATTTAAAGTGGCCCCTTGGGGCTGGCCCAGTGCTGTAGTGGTTAAGTTTGCGTGCTCCACTTTGGCAGCCCAGGGTTCACTCGTTCAGATCCTGGGCACGGACCTACTCACCACTCATCAAGCCATGCTGAGGCAGCGTCCCACATAGAAGAACTAGAAGAACCTACAACTAGGATTTACACCTATGTACTGGGGCTTTGGGGAGAAAAAAAAAGAGGAAAATTGGCAACAGATGTTAACTCAGGGTCACTCTTCAAAAAATTAAAATAAAATGGCCCTTTGGGGCCTGCTCCCCTCCATGGGCACCCACTGCTGAGAGCTGAGGGAGGTCACCACGCGTGCAGAGGAGGAATAGAAGCGCTGGCTGTTGGGGACAGGGCTGCACTCCACATTCTTTCCCACGTTCAGAGGCTTGGTAATCGTTCTTTCTCCAGATGCTTTCATTGTTCCTTGGAAATACTACCCATTCCTCAAGTGCCTCTTAGCACATTTTCTGTGAAATTGGCACAATTTAATATTTATTTATACGTCACCTTATTTCAAGCAATATTTAAAGGGTGGGAAGTGCAAAGCTACATTAAAAAAAAGAAAGATACTTAAAAATTAATTCGAAAAATGAGACAAAAGAAAATGAAAGATAAGAAAGCCAGAGAGGGCAAGCCTGACAATAGTAAAAGAATGTGTAGAACAGCCCTTTCAGTGGGTGAAAAAGGATCTTAAATTTGACTTTCAGCTTTTTAGAAGCCAAAACAAAAGGAAAATATAATCACTATGAGACCCACACTGTCAGTAAGTGAATTCAGAGTGAAACTGTCTTTGGAGCTGAGTGTCTGAAGGAAATATTTCCTGTGAGTCTTCATTGTAAGAACACCAATAACATGTACAGTAAATGTAACATAGATCACAGGCTGTTCCTAATAAAGACAGAACAAAACAGTAAGTTGTTGCATTACAGCAAATTACAGAGTACCTGTGCCACGTGGGCCGGCACACACCTCTGCTGGTCTGTCGGAACCACTGGTAGACGTACAGTACCCAGGAGCAGTTGGACTGAACACACCCTTCAAAGGGTCCTTGATAAATCCAGCATCTTCAGCTGAGCTTTCCAAGGATGTGGAACAGCAGTGAGATGGGTGGCACACGTTAGCAAGTGTCTGAAGTGCAGTTATTCTAGGTGGGCCAGGAAACTGGAAAATTACATGTTTCTACAATCTAAGGAGCTAGAGGCAGATGCTCATGTGAAGATTGAGAACTTATAATAACTTGTGCATGAAGAAAAACCCACCTGAGTTCAGGTCAGTGGTCAGTTGAGGGTCAAGGAGGACCTAAAGTGATACAAGGTCTGCTCTAACAACATCCCCTGGTCCCCTTCCTTAAAGCTTGGCTGCAATGATTTTTCCCTGGATGATTTATAAAGCAGGTGTAACCCAACACTCCTTCAGTCATAAAAAGAAAATTAAATTGCAATAAAATGCAAAGTGCATATGACTTTAAACTTCTTGGTGTACTATGTTAATTTAAGCTAGGTACAAATCATTCACGCAGTTATTGAATTAGGTAATATGTTAGGAGAATCTTACCCACAAACCAGTTAAAACAGGGAAGGTCTATACCAAAAATATTTACATTAATTTTAGAAGAATTGATCTTTAATTCTCCCTCCTTGCCATAATTAAATTGCCACCCAAATTTTTTTAAGACCATTACTAGTCCTTGATGATAAAATTAGGTCATCTGTACGTGAACAAATGCTTGCCTTTCTATTCTTTGTGGGGACAAGTAAAAGTTATGATAGTTGACTTACGTATATATTCTTACATTCAGTAGATCCTTCTAGTTCTTCCCCTGTGGCAAAGTAGCATGTTCTAAACTAGCGATACATTATCCCTTTCTGAATATTAGTTCTCCTTTCCCCTTTAGTAACTAAAACAGTCAAATTTACATTAATTCATTTTCCTCTAAGTAAAAAGAGAAGTAAAATTTTAGTCTGTAAGGACAATATCAAAATAAAGGTTCACTCAAGAAATATAATCAAATTTGTTTGAAATATAATAGAACTGTTTCATTTGTATAATATAAAAAATATCTACTTAAAGCCCCTTATAAGTTGAGTGCACCTGCTATATACAGGTATATGCATCACTTATAAATTTATAAATAAAATATTATTATAAATTATACAATCCCTAATTATGTAAATTAGGCATATATTTCTACCAAGTAAAAATTAGAATTATTGAACGTAAAGAAAGCATATTCTCTTGCTTTTAAATAGATAGACTCTATAAAGAAATAAGGCTATTGAATAGTTCAGTAAAATATTAGTGGAAAATTTGTATGGTTTCCTTGATCAGCAATACCTAGCTAGTCTAACCCAACACTCTACGTTCTACTCTACGTTCTCTCGTAAGTATATCTGTGAAGGAACATCAGTGCACACATTTTATTGATACTTTCAAAACAGATTAAATATCGTTGAATAAAGATAGCATTATAATGGCTAAGAGAACATATTCAGGAACCAGAGAGCTTGTGTTTTGAATCCCAGTTCTTCGTGCTTTGGTTTTCCCATCCGTAAAATGAAGTAATAAGTGTATCTACCGCATGAGATCCTTAGAAGAGTCAAATGAGTTAATATTTTCAAGTGCAGTGTGAAATTCACAATCTGTGGCATCCTCTCAGCTCCACTCAATAGTGAGGCTCTTCAAGACTGTATGTGTGGGGAGGAGGTTGGCAGAGAAGTGTCTCAGTAAAAACAGATAAAGTAATGTATTAAAGGAAAAAAATTTCAAAGAGATTGACTGAACTTGCTCCTGTGGCTAAAATATCTCTCCAAATCCCAGAAATCATGATGAAAACATAAGTTCACTCATTTATTAATTTCATGAGAATTTATGGAGTACTTGCTATGTATTAGGTTCTATCATAATGTTTCTTTTTTGAGGTCCCTTCTCATGATCATATCCACCCCGTAGGCTTCCAGACATCTTTTGTTATTGTCTTCCAAATGGCCCCATCTTGATGAAGAGGCTTGAGTGTCTTCACTGACATTGGATGTCAGGAAACATAATCCTAACTAGATCTCAGTACAAGGAACCCAGGCTCTCACTTAAGGATTCTTCTCACAAGCCTGCGTAACTTAGTCAAAATTGAACTCTTCATTTTCCTGCTGCAAACTGCTGCTCCTCGAGTCTTCCTTATCCCAGAAACTCCACTAGTTTCCCAGCTGCTCGAGCAGAAACAGGTAGTCATCCTTGATTCGTCCATTCTCTCATCCCCTTCCTTCAATCCCTCAAGTGTTGCAAATTCTACCTACAAGTTTTATCTTGAGTTCACTTCTATTACTCCTACTTCCACTGCCATGGGACAAGGGATGATCAGACCCAGCCAGGACCCCAGCGATAATCTCCTAACTGGTCTTCTGGCTTCTGCTCTGTCTCCCCTTCAATCCATTCTCTGCTCAAAAATCTGAGTTATGCTTTTGAAAAGTCAGCCAGATCACATCACTTACTGCTTAAAATCCTTCACTAGCTCCCATTGCATTTAGAATAAACCCAAGTTCCTTGTGAGATCCCCTGTGACCAGCTCCCCTCACTCACTGTGCCTCCACTCAGGATGACCTTCTTACGGTCCCTAAGGGGAGCTTCCCATTTCCTTCCCACCCCAGCCTTTGTGATTTCTGCTTCCTCTGCCTTTTCACACACCTGCCTCTTTCGTTATCAGTAAGTCTCAGAATAAATGAGTCTTCTCCGGTGAGGGCTCGCATGGCGCCCTGCTTGTTTCCTTCATAGCCCTTCATATTGTGCGAGTGTGTCCTTACGTATTGTCTGCCTCATCAGATATTATGTGAGAAGACACTATTCCCTGAGGTGGAATTTTATTCCAAAGATCAGAAAGGAAAGACAATATGTCAAAGAAATATAGCAATAGAAGTTTTCATTTGCTCAAATTGGAAAAATTTCAAGTGCTGATAGCACTGAAAATCCTGTTTAATTGAGAATCTATGCTCCCTGAAGTTGTTGAAAACAAATATTTCAATCCCAGTTGTCTGAAAGAAGATTCCTCTGCCAGTGTACCAGCCAGTAAAATATGGTGCTCGGAACGCAGCACAATTCTCCAGATACAGCTGGCCGATGCAGAGAAAATCCTGTTTCCCAGGCACTTCAGTTCCCTTAGTGTGGTCCTGAGCAATTGTTTTCTGAGTGGCTGTCATACTGTTGACTCATATTCAAGTCGATCTAGGTACTAAAATACCTACATCTCAGTTGCTGGTTTGCTTTTCTTTTTTATTGAATCTCAGAGCCCAGTGTTAGATCACTCTTATGACACATTCTTTTCACTGGTCCACCTTTATTTAGGTAGGTAGTTTCTTTTAATAAAGCAATAAGTACCTCCAAAACAGCCAGCTGTTTTATCAAGCTGTAGGTAAACTTTCAGGGCTTACTTCTTTCTCTTAACATTGTATTGGTACGAGTCATCTACGATGTCTTCAGTGGGCACATGGCTTGTTTCCACATTGTGCTTTTGTGAACAGTATGCCTCACACATCTTGCGCATGCCTCCTAACAAATGTGTGCAACCGTTTGTCTTGAGTGTGTACATAGGAATGAAATTGCTGGGTTATAGAGCATGTGCAGTGCGTCTTCAGTAGATAATGAACTATTTTCCAGATTGGTAACCCCAGGAAGGTGTCAGAACCTAGATCTCTTTCACATTGTCAAGTCTCATCCTCCTTTCATGAAATCAATCTTGTTAAATCTAAATGCAAACGTTTACTTTTATCCCTCTTCATTATCATCTCTTTGGTTTAGATTCATCATTCTGGACTGTTGAGATTACCTAAATCCTGCTTCTGGCATCCATAATATAAGCTACCATTCCCAGCTTTTAAAAACCTTTAAAATGTGTTCATATTCCTTCTAGAAAATAGTGACGGGAAGATAAGTCCTGTTCATTGAGAGCCTGCCCTGTGTTCAGCACTTTATATTTTATTGCATTAACCCTCACAACATAGATTTTCTGCCTATTTTACAGACCAGGATACTGAAGCACAAAGAAGTAAGTTGCCCAAGCTCAAGAACAAAAGTCAAGGCCAATGTTCAAACTCCAAAGTCCATGTTCCTTCTCCAGATTACACTTGCTCCTTATTCAAGTCCACATAGAGAACTCAAGCTGTGTGTCCCGGATGCTCACCTACCTCCCAGCACCCCAGCTCTGCCTCTAATGATGGTTCCTAAAGTCCCACTCAGTTGACAAATGTACAACTAATCAGCGTAATTCGTGTCTCACTGTCCTGAAGCATTGTGTGTGAGAGAATGCCTGGGCTTTCAGAAAGGCTTTCAGAAAGGCCTCATTTAGCCTTTCTGCTAAAAGTGCAGTGAAGCTTAAATGAGAAAACATTGACAAATACGAGCGTGTCCAGCAGCATACCTGGAACATAAGGGAGCTGCATTAAATGGTGGTATTTTATCCTCCCTTTCTTCTTACAAAAGAATTGAATCCTACAACTACTTTTACTCACCTTTTTAGAATCTTGGATATGGATTTCGGTAAAAATTCAATATTTCAAATTAAACTCTAATTTTCACCTCACAAACCACAAATTGAATGTGTAATGACTCAGATTTGTCACAGTATTATATTTTCATTTTGAACTAAGATAGTCTGATTCTTTATAGGTATAGAGAATGATGAAGAAATTAGGCATTTGGATGAAGAAATAAAGGAACTGAATGAATCCAACCTTAAAATTGAAGCAGATATGATGAAACTTCAGACACAGGTAAAAACACAGAAAGTTATCTTTAGTGAAGGCAAAACACTGAACTGTTAAAGCTTGTGGTAAAAAAAATACACTGATATCTTGCAATGAGTATACTGAACATGTCTCCATTACACAGTCATTGTAAAAACTTGAACAGGCAGGTCACTCTGGGCCGTCATTAATTTGGTAGCTGTAGGCAAAGCTGCTCATGTTTTTGCCTTGGGTGTGTCAAAGGCTTTATGAGCAAATAAAGCAGATCATTCTGTAATTACAGAGTCCTGTAGAGCACATGGTGCTTTAGAAAAATTGTCATGAGAGTACTTAGTTTTATTCAAAATTCCAGTAAAACAGAGCAACTTTTTAAATTTAATTTTTCTAGAACACCTCTAAATGTGTATTTGTCAGAAACAGATTTTTTTGGAGATTTTCCTGAATAGATTCTTCACCAAAAAATCCAAGCAGTTTCTCAGTTCTGCATTGTCCTATGTAATGTCTGCCCCACCTCTGATTAAATTTATCCAAATGGAAATTAAAAGTTCAGTCTAGGATTTTTTTAAACGCTAATAATGACTCTATTGCAGTCAGTCAGAAGGAAAAGAATAATGAAACAAAGTATAGGCTGAAGTATCTTTCTCCCTTCTGTCCACTCCTGAAATGTAGGATTCCTAGACCAGTGTGGCACTGACTCTCAGAAGTCCTAATTCACAGCAGCTTAAGATGGAAGGTTTTAGTGCACCTGAAATGCAGGTTTGGTTTCCTTACCCAGTGTGACCAGTGTCATAATCTCCTATCCATAGCCATCAGATCTACAAAAACAACTTGATGCCTCTGTTTACAAACCATGGGAACTCCTCTTGTGATCCATTAGTGAAGAGCAAGGGCCTCTGTCCTCAGGGAGCTTACAGTCTAGAAGGGAGAGGCAGACAATGACAAAAAATCATAAATGATAAATTATGCTGTATGAGAGAAGAGGGTGGGGAGAAGCAGCCAGATTTTAGTATAAAGTAGGATAGTCAGGCTAGGCCTCAGGAAGAAGGAAACATTTTGGCAAAGACTTGAGGAGTTGAGGGAGTTAGCCAAACCAGTATAGGGGAAGAGTGTTGCAGACAGTGTAAATAGCAAGTGCAAAACCCTAAATCTTGAGAAAGCCCAGAGTTTTGAGGAAAGCAGAGTGCATATGACTGCAGGTGAGTAAACTGGGGGATCACAGGAGATGAGTCCCAGAGGTAGCACACAGAGTATGCTAGGCCATTTTAGACACTTTGGTTTTTATTCTGAATGAATGCAGAACCATTATGGGGTTTTGAGCCAATGGTCATGTTTGACCTACATTCTGGCTTACATTTTAAGAGACTAAAATTGGTAGCCATGTTGAAGATGGGCCAAGAAGAGATTGCATGGGGCAAAGCCAGACACAGGGCCACCCATGAAAAGGCAGTCACAGTCACTCTGGTGGCTGGGCCCATGGGGCAGCAGTACAGGGGGTCCAGTCATCCCCTCCTGGATATTTTGGAGGAGGAACTGAGTGGATTTGAAGTGTGAGAGAAGGACAGCCATCAGGGATCCCTGGAAAGCCTGAGGGATGTTCAAGTTGCTGTCAACTGGAAAGGAGAGCTCTGTGTGTGGAGCAGGTTTGGGGGAAGTCGCGAAGGTTTGCTCTGAACATACTGAGCGTGAGATATCCACCAAATAGCCATGTGGACATGTGGAATCTGCAATTCATGGGACAAGTCTGGGCTCAAGAAATAAATGTGGGAATGTGTTTCCAACACCTAGAGCAATATGATGGAGTTGTAGTTTTGTGAAGAGAAGTTACAATTCCTTGACATTTAGATTCAGTTGATACATTTTCCTTCAGAGGAAACCCTTTGTATTCCCTCCAAACTCTACTTCTCATATTCCCAAGTTATTTCCATTTCAGATCACATCTATGGAGAGCAACTTAAAGACGATAGAGGAAGAGAACAAACTTATAGAACAGAACAATGAAAGCCTGCTGAAGGAGCTGGCGGGTCTGAGCCAAGCTCTCATTTCAAGCCTTGCCGACATCCAACTCCCACAGATGGTAAGTCCAAGGCCAGAACGTGGCTGCTCCATTGCAAGTGTTTGCAGTGTCAGCATGCAATCACAGGTACCACGCCTCGTCATGTATGACTTGCAATAACCTCCCTCCTGGGAATGTGACAGATACGTACATTTAAATTACATTAAGCCCGAGGGTTTTTATAGGGTAGGAGTCATTTAAAGATGAGGGTTTATTTGAAACTTATTTTATAATGTCATATGAAAGTTGGAGGCCAAAGCTCCCTTGCCAAAAATTTGTTTCCAGATAGAAAGCTTACAGGCTTACAATATCTGAGACCCAGCCATTTGCATCATCTACCCAATTCCAGAACTGGAAAAAAAATTTTTTCACTTGGTGCTTTCTTTATACTAAATGGGAAGAACATACTTCAGTTCTCCTCATATAGAATAAAAAGCACAAAAGTGAGCAAGGCATCCTTATTTCCAAAATCTAAACATATATTTGAGGTATGCAATTATTGAAAATTCATTTAAAAATTAGTTTCCTTTACATTTTCATAAACACAATAAGCATTTGGAAGGGGGCTGCATTGTTGAATATTTTAATTTCCTCAGTGTGCACATTTTTAGAACAAGGTTTCTGAATCTACATATTTTATATATAGAATGGTTTAAAGAAACGGCAATTTAATGAAGAAATATGATGGGTTTTCCTGAAAGCAATAAATCCCTCAATTTACCCAACTTCCCAGCATGGAGCCCTCGTCTTAACCCATTCCAAATGTGTCTCTTGACATTAAAAAAAAATCGATAATTTAAAAAAATCAATAATGTAATAATAAATAATACAAAGGTAAATAAATTATTACTTTATGGCCAGTATTAAGGTAATTATTGTGATATTATTTAACATCTAACTCATACTTCAAATTTGTTTTCCTTAATATTTTTTCCTTCGCCAGTGCCATAAAAATAATTGTTACCATACAAGAAAACTTGTACTTTGTATAGTTACCATACAGGGCACTCAAGGGGTGATTTCTAGGGCTGATCACACGAAACGTTCACAAAAGCACCAAAGACTGAGCATGGGTGTTCCCATCCTACAGGTGAGGAAACTGAGGCTCAGAGAGTTTACACAATTTGATCAAGGCCCCAAAGCTAGCACCAGTCAGGTGGGCCCGGCTCTACAGTGTGACCTTTATCCTCTCTGCCACCTGGGTCTTATCCAGTTATGTGAGTCTCCAAGAAACACGTGACATAGCAAAAGCAGAAGCTAAAAGGGAAGAGAAAACCGCAGTTAGACATCACTACTAATTTAGATCAGAACTTTGCTGAGCACAACAAAATAATCTTCAAATTTAGAAAGCCTACCTTCTCAATAGCAGCGATAACAATAATATCCTTTACATCTATAGTTTTAGGCCTTTTACAAGTCCTTTCTTTCAAGCATCTTGTGAAGTAACTAAGGCACATGTCATCTGTCTTCAAAGACATGGGAAAATGGAAGCACCAAAAAATGATGGGTAGCATTCCCTTTGTATCATTCATTTCCTTTCACTCATGCATGCAATTTCCACATACCAAGCATCTATTCTCTTTGAAGCACCACATTAGGCAAAGGAGAGACCAAAACACACAAAATGAATAAGGGATGAGCAGACCCTGACTTTGTGAATCTGATATTCTACCTGGAAACACAGAGAAGTAAAAAACATATATTACAATGATGCTGCAAGGGGAAAATGGACCAAGAGGTAACTGAGGATGAAAGAGAACAATTTTTCTCCAGATAACTGGTTAGTGAGCAACTTGCTCAAATCTGAAATTCCTTAAACTCCAGCCCAGTGCTGTGAAAGGAACCATCTGGTACAAGCAAAGCCTTCCTCCCCAGCCTCCACGCCATTCACCTTCTGCAAACAGGAGGTCTGTTTTGTGCTGAGCATATGAAGTTGAAGCTGAGGCTGCCTCTCCAGAGAAGTGGGGCAGTTTGACGGTCCAACTCAGCAGCCAGACATCTACCTTATGTGGCTCCAAACTGACCACAAAAGGCTGTACAATCAATCACGTTAGTCCCATGAATTGAGTAGAGTGAGCAGATGAAGTCCACACACAGTCTCTTTCCATCGCCCCAAAGTCCAGCAGCCACATGGACCCTTACCTTCCACCCCAGACTCTGGAGTCACTGATGCTCTGCGGTGTTACTTGGTCCTCCTTTTGCCTCAGCCTGAATCGTTGTGATTGGTTCAATGTGTTTTGTCTCCATTTAGGGGCCTATCAGTGAGCAGAATTTTGAAGCATATGTAAATACACTCACAGACATGTACAGCAATCTGGAACGGGACTATTCCCCGGAATGCAAAGCTCTGCTGGAAAGTATCAAACAGGCAGTGAAGGGCATCCATGTGTAGCAGCAGCGCTGCCGGGCAACCAAAATCTGCAACAGCAGTCATGCAGAAGGATCTGACAGGGGCTCCTGTGCTGCTAAGGCGTGTAGGTTGCCGTTCCGCATTTACAATTGCAACATTGCACTAATTTTTCCCCCAGCTGACATAAAAAGAAAGAAAAACTATGATAGACTCTTTGGATTAAAAGCAATGCAGTCAAATATTAGATCTTATTTATTTTCATATGTTTTTCTTTTATTTCCTCATTGCACTCTTTTGGTTTTCTTTTTTTTTTTTTTTTTTGTAAAGTAATGTAAAATAAATGTGACATTTTTATATTTTATTTATTTCTAATCAGAGAGATTTTTATCTTTTAACTGCATTTTGAAGTCTGCCATATTTTTTACAAGTGTGTTTATTAATTTATTTTCCATAGAATTTAAATGGAAATGCTATTCTCAAATCACATGTCTTGCTGGGTTTAAATGAGAAAACAAAAAAGTATGAAAGAAATCCTTGTTTAAGGACTGCACTATGCTCCAGTTTGATTTTTATTGCACACTTCTTTCCCCCCTTCACTGGCTTTGTATTTATAAATGGGCGTGTGGGGAGATGCATGGAAGGCATAAGGAGATCCATGGCGCCCACTAGTGGGAAATGCGCACTCACAGAAGCACAGTACACTGGAAAACGGCCTGTTCAGAATTTGTTAGCAATAATTAAATGTAACAATCAGCAAAGTATTCGACTTAGCTGTACGGTTTTAGTTAATATGAATTATTTATTTGAAATGTTTTTAAAAAACATAAGCATTTTTAGTGATGCAAATTTTTCTGTTTGTTTTTCAAGTCATATCAGATAGTTGGTAACTCTTATCCCAAGGTGAGAAATAAGACTTGATGTGACCAGCCAGGCTGTCCTGCCATATGTTGGTACAATATACAAGTGAGGATATTGGTGTAGATTTGTACTGAGCAAATACACGCACATCCAAATGAAAAATTTTGTGGCTACCATATCCCCTGAAATAGCATTTATCTTACTGGGTTGACTGGAAGGGAATGGAAATTATAGTGACAGGTAAAAAAATGTTACTCTGATCTGAGTAATTACTTTGAACACTGGTAACATTGTTCACCCTCCTTAGGCAACAAGACAACTTTCAATTTGATCGAAATCTTTCTGTAAAACTACAAGTGCTACAAAGTATACACACTCACACATAGGCACACACCCACATATACACACTCACAGACAGTCACAAACACGTAAAATTGAGCCGCAATCTTGAATTTCTGGATGGATCAGAGTTTAGTAGTTGCTGTAGTAAAGGCAATGTCTATTTCAGGGATTGTAAAGTAGTTAAGCATTGTTTCAAAAGTTTTTTTATATTTATTTTTTTTAAGAAAAAGGTATAGACAACCAGCTAAACTGCCTTTTTGGTGTGCACACACACCTCGTGTGCAATGTGCCTCCGTGTAAATGGACACTTGAACTTAGTGTGGGCTTAATTTTCTGTGCTATAACAAAAGTGTTTATTTTTTATTAGCCTCATGGAGATGTAGACTGAATGTGCCGGCACTCACAGGCTTGATCTGTTCCACTGGTATCGCTGTTACCTGCACAAATTAACAGTCTATGGACAGTAATTCCACTCCCATGACACTGTGGTCATTATTATGTATTAAGTGGGGCCGATCTTTGGTTTGGGGTTCATTTGAACCCTTGAATCTTAGTTTAGTGAAAATGAGATGTCTGTTCTTAGGTAGGAACGGTGTTTATTTAAAAATCAATTTAAAAGGAAAAAGAGCTACCATATGTGCTGTCTATTATAAATGGGACACCAAACAAAATTTTCTATTAAAGGTATGTACTTGCAAACATTTTGCTATACAGTACTTGATAGATGCTTACAAATGAGTTCACTTATTACAAAGACAAAAGTTTAATTTGCTAAATATTTTAACAAGTTTGTTATATATTTTATTTAATTTAAAAGAAATCTCTTACCAACCTATGTATTTATTACTATAATTTACTATGACTTCGGGTTAATTTATTTGTGTTTGCATAGTTTGAGCAGAATGCTTTGTGAAGTATGTTTGTATTTATTTGCCTCCTTTGTATTTGATGTGTTTTGTAATGTGCACTGAATTTTTTTTCCTTTCAACTACATTAATGATCGATACTGTAAATTGGGTCTTTTGTAAACAACAAAAAGGCAATGATGTATGCATTTTTTTAATTTGAAGTAGTTTGTTTGTATACTGTTTCTTCAAACAATTAATATTTCTTACATCAAAGCAACAAAACTGTGTTCAGTGCTGTACATTTGGTGTATGGTAGGAAATAAAAATTGATAATGAGTTTTGCTGTGATCTTTCTCAAGCTACTATATAGGGACTGTTGCCGCACCCATGAAAAGTTCTGTCCCGGAGGGGCTCTGCTGGGGTGGGGTACACCTGAGCCCTCAACAGTTCTGATGCACTCCAGTTCTGTCAACCAATTTGCTTGGCTTGTTTTTTCACCCCAAATGGACAGGACTTTTTGCCAACTGATAAATCGTCACAGCCTTTGGTTCAGTACACAGCTACAGAACAGTGGATGCCTTTGATATGAGGAGAAGCCTTTGCTAGCACCAGGAAATTCACCTAGATCTGGTGAGCAACAAGATGTAGGCCCCACGCTCCTGATTCCAGAATTGCTATGGGTATATCTGTATATTCATACAAGTCAGTTTGAATTTCTTTCAAATTAAAGAAAAATAATAATTAATTCTTGACAGCACTTCTTTTGCTTGTGTGTTTTTCCCATCTAATGTCAAACAGTTAGCTTAATTTAATTTTCCAATTTCTGCCCGGATTTACACATCTCTAGAACTGCCATTCATACTCAATGGGGTAAAACCCATGGAATCCATGTAATGAAGCAAAATTGACTGAAGGGAAGTCTGGGTCCCCAGAGGAAAGCCAGGGTACTTGGGAAGACCTTCGTGTAACAGGGGTTGGCATGCTGCAGTTGATGCATGATAGAGCTTGCTTTTAGTCACCAAATTTATTTGTACAAGATGCGCACGTGATATATCCTGTGAAAATGGATCACAAGATACAAACCTGCTCAGCCAGGTTCTTGGCTTACCCTTTGCAGATTATGTGCATCTTGCCCTCACTGGGATTTTATGTCAGTGAGTAGTGTCTGCATCCCTGTTACCCAACATGTCAGAAGAGGAGTACCAGTCCTATTGGAAATAAGAAGACAATGATAAGATTCACACATTCATACAACAAACGTTTAATTAGAAGATGTTTATGCCAGGTCCACTTTCTGACTTCCACGTGTGTTCAGCCTAGTGGGGGATGAAATGAGTGACAGAGATTGTGATGAGAAACCCACAGGCTCCTGTGGAAACAGTATGAGGGTTACCTAAGGATCAGATTTCCATTAGAGACAGTTTATTTTAGCAATTCGAACAATATCTCTTGCATCAAAGCAGCAAAACTGTGTTCGGTGCTACGCCTCTGCTGTGTGGTAGGAAACAAAGTTGATAATGAGCTTTGCTGTGCTCATTTTCAGGCTGCTCTACAGAGACCATTATCGCCACCCCATGAAAGGTGCTGGCCCTTAGACAGAACTGAAATGCTGCTACTTGAACCAATGTCCTGAATGAAAAGAAGGGGCAAATGATTCTTTGATTTGCCTCATTAGAAAAAGTTTTTAAAAATAATTTGTTACAGTACAAATTAACAAAATAACAAATATTTTGTTAATATTCATAAAACTAATATTTTCTATGTCTCTTTCTACACATTATGCCCATTTTAGTGTGGTCTGGGAATAGTACCCTGCTATTTCCTCTCATTATTCAGCAGATAATTATAAAGGAAGCAGATTTAATTGGCTAATAACTGTCTGTCTATACTCTCAGACACAATCGATGATGCCTTATATGCTTCATCTTGTGAAATCCTCAGACAAATTTATGGAGTAAATATCACCGTGCCTAATTAAACTGATGAGGACACTGGTGCTCAAAATAGTTAGTAACTTGCTTAAGATCATAAAACTAGGAAAAAGTACAGCCAGGATTCAACCTCTTTCCGCTATTTTTAGAGGATCTAACCCATGAGGATCTGTCTAGTCACCTGTCAGATGCCATCTAATCTGGAAGAAAGAAAACAGGAATTAAGTTTAGGATATATGCTAGGGTCCAGTCATATCCAATATTCTTAAATCTTAACACAATAATAATGCCTATCGACCACTATTGTGTGACTCATAGTGCCCCTGAGCCCCTGGATTTGCTGTGGTAGGCTTGACAGCCACTGCAATGGTAGTATTATGATCAGCATTACACTGATCATAATACTTTATTCGAGTCTTCGAATAAAGAATTTATTATGATGCCCCAGAGATAAGTACCAGGGTCAGGATTCAACCCAGTTCTGACCAGACAGGCGCTCCTGTCCCTTCTGCAGGCCACCATTACTGCCTTGAGCCAACCCCTAACTCATTGGTTATCATGCTAACCTGCCTCAAGTCAACAGTCATTGGGCAAGAGGCCGTCACTTTAATCACCACTCTGGATAGTTTGTCAAAGAAGCATTTAAACCATTTAAACCACACTATTATGAAGTATTTTTCTTGTAAATGCATATCATAAAAATGTGACACCTTAATAATTTATTTGATGAATTTGGATTGAAAATCTTAATATGGGTTGTAATAAAAGCCAAAAAAATAAGGAAAAAATAAATTACTCTTTTGTTTTGTTTTGTTATTAGGACAAAACAACATAATTATTGTATTCTGTGGTTAGCTGCTTTGTGTGTGCTTGACAGTTTTGGATCAGCCTCCCACAAATGAAAGGACAATTTGTACTGACCTTCACCAGCTATTAAATATTTAAAAAGATAAAGAGAACGTAAAGTTCCCTGTGCTTAAGAAACAGATGTTGTTGCAGAATTTTCCACTCAAATATGTATTATCTTATATAAATGTAGTCATTTTCCTTCTGTGACCAGTTACCTCATTCAGTGTGAAATGAATCCAGGGTTTCATGTTTGGACTAGATATTCTGAAGTACAAGTAGCACTTTGGGGATGTGACACTCCAATAATGCTTTTAAAGGCTCAAACTTTTAACCATGAGAAATCTTCATAAATATTTATCCCCAAGACCGGTGTACTTGAGAGAACTTTCAAGTTTTGTGCCTCATCAAAACCCCAGGACCGGAAGCATCTGCAGCCACACCCCTGGCCGCGTGCCTGGGTCACGGTTTGCTGTCTTCTTTGACACAGAGAGCTGCCCGGACTATTGGGTTGTCTCCACTGACACCAGTTTACTATTCCAGGAAATTCTTGCCCAGGAAGAAAAATTGAAAATATTCAATATTCATTATTTGTTCCAGGAACGTTTTAATGATACATTCATCTGAACAGGAGGTACTCAACATATTCTCAGAGAAAATACCCCTTCTCAGGACAACAGACTCTCTGAAATAATTATTTTCTCTTCGAGTCACACTTTGAAACCCCAGCTACGCTGTGTGCATCTCTTCTAAACTGTTCTAAATGTCGTAAACTCACCTCATTCTAATCACACTCTCAGGTTCAAGACCCTCCTTAAACCAGGCCCCCAAACCACATGAACATCCACCCTTGCCTGCCCCTCTCCTTGGAAGCCAAGACCCTGTCAAAGTAAACTCAGATTCGTGTCATCGACAGGTTGTTCTGGTTGTCCTCTGTGGAGCAGCACCCGACAGACCCGGGGAACCCCGACACAAAGCCACGAGCACGTCTCTCTCCTCAGGTTCTCAGTAAGCAGGTTCATAAATGGCTCGATTTTTGAGTCATCGGAAACCAGAAAGCTTAACTCTCAACATTTCCAACAACCTCTTGGATACTCCTGCAAACACAAAGAAAAACTGAATGTTTTTACTCTCTGCCACATGCCCTTTCCATCTCTGGAGAATCGTCTAGATCAATAGTAAAAATATAAATAACCAACAGAACAAGGGGAGGAATAGAGGGAGGCGGTAGAGGAAGGAAAAGGGAAGAAATAAGAATAAGAAAAATCATCGTTCCCTGGTAACATGTGGTTTTTCAAAAGTAGATAAAATGTGAATGCAGATCCCTTATAGCCAACAGCAGAAGTTAACTCACGGGCCTGGAGAGGCAACCCTGTTCCCACAGGTACTGCAAAGCTCCCTGACATTTTTTTAAAATGTGTGTGTGTGTGTGTGTGTGTGTGTGTGTTGTAAAATTTATTCAATGCTTAATGTTCACCAGGAATTTCCCAAGTGCTTTACATATATCATTTATTTCTCACAGTTCTGTGAATTATGAACTATTATAATCGTCACACATTTTAAAAAGGATTCACAAAGTGGCTGAGTAAGGAACCCGTGCACAGCTGAGGGCGGCTTCGCACCTTCACCCTTCTCAGCCCTTCCCCTGAGGGGATGCCTGTCCGTGTCTGTGCTTCCCACCCTCCCCTCAGCCTCTGGCTGCAGCAGCCTCTTCCCTGTGTGGCCTCCTGCACTGTCCTCGCCGGCCAAAACAGTTGCTGCTGAGCACCGACTTATGGCTGCGCCACAGGGTGAAATAAAAGTATGTTGGAATATTGGGTTGAATAACATATTGTTTTAAAATTAATTTTCCTTTTCTTTTCATTTATTTTCCCACGTGACTGCTGGAAAATGTGAGGTTGTGTCTGTGGCTCTCAATCAATTTCTATTGAACAGTTGTTGTCTAACCATTCGTTCTGCAAGAAGCCAGAAGAGTGTTCAAAAAGAAAAACCGAGAAAATATTCTACCTTTTACCTTTTCTACAGCTTACAAATCACAAGGCTTTTCTTCTCCATTTTTTGCTTTTTGAGGGGGAAATCACCAAACTATCAAAACATCTGAGAACTATTATAATTTGTATGTGTTCAGACAAAGAAACAAAGTGGCTAATCACACCACAAAATCTATAAATATGTCAAATATGCTTGCACAACCTGAAAAATCTACTCATTTTAGCTTGGTTTTTTTTTACAGTTAACAATCTGCAGAACCAAATTCTGTTTTAAAATCACTGTAATAGAATAATTTTTTGGTCACATCTACATACAGTGCTGAATTAGAAGCTTTAAAGAACCTATTAGAAATTAGAGAACCAAAGACATGTCAAGGGATTTCTTTTCCTTTAAGCAACAGTGATCTCTTGTTGATTAGGAAACCTGAGTTTGTTGTCACAGAAGGAGACCATCGTTTCTTGAAGGGAAATGTAAAGGTGGGTCTTTTATATCTCGGGGCTCCAGTTTAAGACAGTTCGGCAGTGCCTCATTAGCACTGGGTAAGGTGTGTGATACGACTTACAATTGGTCGTCACGGGTGAAGAGGTGACAGTTTGGAGTGAGTCTTGGAGAGTAAGCAGTCTGATGCTACTATCTATTGAAAGTTGACTGCTCTGGTGTTCATCTAAATGGATTTGGGGAAAGTTCCTGAAATGAACAATATAGTCATTTGCAGCTTTATCTTCCTGGCCAGAATTTCCTGGAGTAGTAAAGCATGTGGATAGAGACACCGCAACAGTAGAGTCGTGTTGATTTCTCCAGTAAGCTGTGTGGGGTACTTTCTGCTCTCCACCAGAAGTCCGCAGAGATTTTATGTGGCCTTGAGGAATCCCAAGGCCTTAGAGCTGACAGAGATGGCCTCAGGAAAGGTGTGGGGCCCAGGTAACCAGAGTTCCTGGGCACGGAGACACTACACATTCTCAAAACATAGCAGGAGCAAGCCCATCATCTGCCAATGACAACAGCATCAGCCTGGACATGGCGACCCAGCACGCCTTCTTTGCATGGACCTGGGAGGGGCTGATTAGAAAGCACGAACGCTGCCTTTGCCCTTAGCAGACAGACACACAAGTCCTGAGCACAGAGCAATTGATGAACAGAGGGTGGGCACCACCTAAAGGAGGGACATCTAACGTAAACCAAACCCTGCCAAACGCCAAGCAAGTGTGATCTTAGAAAGTCTCTCCCCACGAGGCAGTTATTTGTATTTTTATTTACTTAAGGCTCAGAAAAGTTAAGTAACTTGTCCAAGATCACCCAGCTGGCAAATGGAATAGCTGGAATTTAAACCCAGGTCTGCCTGACTCCAAATATCCTGGTTCTCCCACCACGTTATACTGAGCCTGAGCCTTCACTGAGAAAAATATGGGAACTGGGAAGCAGATGAAGCAGACGGTGGAGACGAAGTGGGAAGACCAGCTGGGAGGCTATTGCAAAGACTGAAGCGATGATGAGAGCCTGAACGAAGGGGATTGCATTGAAATTCAGAGGAAGGCCAAGTTCAAGGATGTGTTTCAAAAAGTAGAATTATTATAACTTTTAGATTAGCTAAGAAAATTGACACCTATGTTTCCTTTGTACACTTAATGCTCTTGATTTTTTTACTCGAAGTGAGCAAAAGTCCTGAAGCTCAGCTGACCATATAATGCTGGGGCCTCTCAAGTGTGGCGAGCAGGCCACAGTGAGGTCCAGGGAACTGCCCTGTCATCTTTAAGAGGTGTGACAGTTTCAGAGGAACGCGGAGGGAAACAAATTTGTCAAATGCATTTTACGAATTTAAAATATAATCTAAATTGTTATTTTTACAGAAATCCCATTTACCACTAGGTTCTTAAAAATTGCAAATGAGCTATAGGATGGCCTGGGTTAGCTTATACAGGCTAACATTCTGCTAATGGGGTGCAGTTCATCTTTGCAAATTATTTTCATGTCAGGTGTGCCTTGTGTTTAAGTTGATTAAACTTTCATTGTCTTATTAATACGCAAATGAATCAAGGGCTCAAAATGGATTTATTGAAGTAAAAATGAAAAGGTGGCAATTCCAACACAAATATTTCAACTTAGAAAAACATACTCCTGTGAGGCAGGTACTAACACTCTCCCCAGTGATATATGGGGAAACTGAGGCACATAGCGACTACTTTTGCTAGGATGACAAAGCTCCTAAGTGGCAGAGCTTGGATTTGAACTCTGCCGTTGTGGGCCTGGAGGCCGCAGGTGTAAGCACTGTGATACACTGCCACACAGTTCATGAGGGAGTCTTGCTCTGTTACCACCCAAACCTGTGCGGGTTTTTTCTGAATTAATGATGATTTTTAAGCCATTATTTATACTTAGTATCAGTACTAATGGAGCACCTGCGAAGTGTGAAAAAAGGAAGGGCATTTGTACTGGAATAAAATTGGTTCAACCTGAAAGCCAATCCACAAACCGCTTCACTCCCAGAAAGCAGCTGGCACTGCAATGTGCCTCTTGATCTTAGTGCCGTGTTGAAGGAATAGTGGAAATGGAAGTTATCTTTGGACACTGAATGTACGTGTTCTTAGCATTCTTTGTGAAGGACTAGGGAGCGAGTTTGCTTTTTCACCCTGAAACGTGCTGTCTCATAAAGGGAAGGTGTAGGTGCTACTCAAGGTTTTTTTTTAATGAAGAATGAGATAAAGATGTTTATTTCTTCGTTATCCTGACAATGCTACTTAAAACCATCTCTAAGATTTCATGCAACTTCCAAATATCCTGGTTCTCCCACCACGTTATACTGAATTTCAAAGATAACCAGTGTCTTAAATACAATGAACCTATAACTTTAAAGCCAAAATATCATAATTTTTAATGTTGAGGATAAGATAGCAGAATTTCCTGAAAAAAGCAAACTGTGGATCAAACAGTTCGGTCATCTGGAGTTAATACTTTCACAACACTTGATTGTTTTCTCACTCAGTGAAGAAGAAAATTAATGGCTTATTATTGGATATATTTACAAACTCTACTAAGATCAAATACATTCTGAAGTGCTCCCAGAGACATACACAGCCAAGGAGTGGTTAGGAGCTCGTTTACAGCTCTTGTCCAAGTTAACACTTAGCCGCTCGGTGTTTGTGTGTGGTATTCTCCCCTTAATACCTTTGAGGCACTGAGATTAGTAAGGAGTGAGAAATCTCACCATTGTTTCTGAGTCCATGTTCAATTCAAATATCCAGAACTTCCTGCCAGATCCACCAAACAATTGCTATCATCTTAATGACTTATAATTACGTTAGGATTTTCTAATTTAATAGAAATAAAGAGTAATAAACTTAACTGCATTAGGTAGATTTGGTTCCTCTGAACATAACGGTGAAACCCCATTAGGAGTAGTTTTAAATTCATAGACAATTATTTCTCTCTCTCTTTCCCCCAAAAGTCAGATGGTTGGCAGGCTAATGTGGCTGTAGTTTCATCTCTCTTTCTAATCCACCATCCTATCACTAGATTGCATCCTCAAGGTTATCACATGAGCCAAGATGGCTGCTAGATCTCCAGCCATCTCACCTGCATCCCAGACTAAGAGGAGGATGGCAAAAAAGGCAAAAGAGCAAAAAAGGAACCCACAGAGCTTAGCCAGGTCCCTTTAACCAGCCATCCCATACACCATATACAATGCTTGTATTTAATTTCATTGGCCAGAATTAGTCACATGGACTTACCTAATCCTAGAGGAAGTCTTTTATTTTGGATAACGATGTGCAGAGCTAAGAACTAGAGTTCAGAGTTCTGTTCCTCAGTAGGAAGAGAAAGGATGTTGAGGTCGGCATCTCGAGTTCTCCACCACTGAGCAAACTTGATGTTAGCATCACCTGTGGCTCATTTATCCAGGGTAGAATTGGGTGAAAGTTCTTCAGATCATAACCTTCCATTCACTGCAATTTTTTAAATCATTATTTTTAATTACTCTTTTCATTTATTATTTTTTAAATTCTGATAAATCTTTTTTCTTCCTAAAAAATGGAAGTTTGCAATTATTGGACACTCATTAAGAGGATTGCATATTCCTGAAGTTTGATATGCACTTGTTGATATGACTCAATCTGAGGGGCTAAAAAGCCCAGTTTCCCTAAACATCAGTCCCACAGGGTTCCATTCTCCACTGATCCTAAACTTCCCGCCATTGGAATCAGCGTGAGTTTTGCAGAAGCGGACACACGAAGCACTTTATAATTTATGACTATTGACCTGGATCGAATGTGAGCTACAGGAGGCCAGACCTCTACTGTGGTCATTGTTGTTTCCCAGGGCCAGGGATGGTCCCCAGTACAGAGTCTGAATAGCTGAATGATTGAGTGAATAAATGAATGAAGCAGCAGCTGAGTAAGTGAGTTACATCTAAAATGTAACTAGATCTTTGTTATGTCTATTTTCCCAAATGTAAAATAATATATGACCCAGTTCTCCTCAAGGTTCTTGGAGGATAACAGATGTGAGAATACATGGAAAATTTAAAAAGAGTCATATAGTACTTTTTATTATATTATATTATATTAACGATACTATATATCAATTGTGATTACCAGTGATCTTCAGTACAGTAATGCTTTTCAGTTTTAGAAATGCTTGAGGTGTCCTGAAAAACTTATCTAAGGGGCCGCCCGGTGGCGCAGCGGTTTAGTTCATGCTTGGCAGCCCGGGGTTCGCAGGTTCGGATCCCGGGCGCCCGCCGACGCGCTGCTCGTCAGCCATGCCGTGGCGGGGTCCCACATAAAGTGGAGGAAGATGAGCACAGATGTTAGCCCAGCGCCAGTCTCCCTCAGCAAAAAGAGGAGGATTGGCGACGGATGTTAGCTCAGGGCTCGTCTTCCTCACCGAAAAAAAAAAAAAAACTTATCTAATACATTATGCAATATAATCGTAAGTTCTCGGTTTTCTTTCCATTTCCACCATCCTTTTTTTTTTTTTTTTCTTTTTTACTGAGGTAACATTGGTTTATAACATTATATTTTGATTTCTGTGTGGACTACATCGTGTCTACCACTCAAAGACTAATTACCATCCGTCACTGTACACATGTGCCCTTTTACTCCTTTTGCCCTCCCCCTCCCCCTGCCCCTCTGGAAACCAATCTAATCTCTGTATCTATGTGTTTGTTTGTTGTTGTTGTTGTTGTTTTTATCTTCCACATATGAGTGAGATCATACAGCATCTGTCTTTCTCTGTCTAATTTATTTCACTTAACATAATACCCTCAAGGTCCATCCATGTTGTCACAAATGGCAAGATGTCATCTTTTTTTATGGCTGAGTAGTAGTCTGTTGTGTATATATACCACATCTTCTTTATCCATTCCTCCATGGATGGGCGGTTGGGTTGTTTCCAAGTTTTGGCTATTGAGAATAATGCTGCAATGAACATAGGGGTGCAAATATCTTTTCAAATTAGTGTTTTTATGTTCTTTGGACAAATACCCAAAAGTGGAATAGCTGGATCATATGGTAGTTCTATTTTTAATTTTTTGAGAACTCTCCACACTGTTTTCCATAGTGGCTGCACCAGTTTGCATTCCCACCAGCAGTGTATGAGGGTTCCCTTCTCCCCACATCCTCTCCAACACTTGTTATTTCTTGTCTTTTTAGTAATAGCCATTCTGACGGATGTGAGGTGATGTCTCACTGTAGTTTAGATTTGATTTGAATTTCCCTAATAATTAGTGATGTCAAACATCTTTTCACATGCCTGTTGGCCATCTGCGTATCTCCTTTGGAAAAATGTCTACTCAAATCTTAATTTGGGGAGTCAGAGGGGCCAGGCACTCACAGGCAGCCCAATTAAAAGATTATCACCCTCTACACCCACCTTGCAAAATTCTACTTAACAGGCAAATCGTGGGTTTTTTCCCCAAAATATGTAAAATCATGATTTATATTAGCAAAAACTGTGAGGTACTTAGGTGAGATATTTGGTATGGAGCTAAAAACATCTGCATTCTCTATGAATAGTTTTTTCATTTTCCATCTAAGAGTTTTGGCACTAAGTAGGCAGAGCCTGAAAAATGTTACAGCCTGACTCATGTGAGCTAATGTTATATAGATTTAGAAAAACAAATTGGCCAAGACACAGTTTTCAAAACTGCTATGCAATAATCTAATGCTAATTTCTCCACTGCAATTACATTTAGATCTGGCACTAAACAACGAGTAAATCAACTTTTCAATAGCCTTTTTTAGCTTATTCCTATGACTGAATTATACACATTTCCCATGATGCTCTTAATTTCAAAACTCATTTCCTATCATAGTGCATATCATTTTTCTGAATGTTCCCTTCTGATATTGAGGCTGTTTCTATATTTGGTTCCTCAAACACCTGATTTAGTTAGGGCACAGTGTGAGGAAAGCTTATGTCATGTATAGATAAATGCTTTACTCTTTAGTAAAAGAGTTGGTTTACATGATCTTTGGAGAGGAACCCATTAAAATGGGAAGGGGGGATTTATGTGTATTTCATGGACCACAACAACAGGGACTCAGTTTTATCACTTTTCTACAACTCATTTTAATTTGTTTTTCTTCCATCTCTTTTGCTCTAATAATTCTTTTCCAGTCAAGCCTACACAATATTCTATTTGAAAATTAGTCCAATTTATTCTCTGATTTAATTTGGTCAAAAGCTCTGGTTAGAGGATTTCCAATCAATTGATATCCACTCTCTATTTTGTAGACCCGGAACAATTTCTCTTAATAATATCCTTTAATAGTCTCTAAAATGTTTAAAGACCTTTTCTAAAAATACCCATAATAAAATTCACTCTTATTCACTTTGGGAAATCCAAACAAGTGATCAGACAAAACTGTAACATACAGCTGCAGTGTGGCATGTCCCATTTCTCCCAAGGATCACCAACAGACATCACCTCACTGTGCGGCTTCCTTGGGGGATAATCCCCTGCAGGCATCCTCTCAAACCAGAGGGAAGGGCCATCTCCCCTTTGCACTCTCCCACCTAGAACTGTGGGGAGAATTCTCCCAGTACAGCCGGCCCACAGAGCTGCCAAGTGGTTGTAATCTCCTCCCTTCAGAGTGCTCATGGTAGTGCCCCATCAGAGGGAGGACAGAGACAGTGAGTTCCACGAAGCTACTCGCCCGGCGTACGCCTAATGCTAACTCCACTCAGGACGTGGTCCAGCCATGTTACCCTGCCTGGCTTTGGCAGGTCCATCAGGACTTCTAAACATGGCTTTGGGTTAAAGCTCTGCAGAGAGAAACCTAGACTTTCTTAGGCTGACTCTCCATTTCTCCCAACGTCTACTGGCTCCTCATCTTAGCACAGCACGTGGGGCAGGGATGCCTGAGACAGTCAAGCCCCAGCTTCAGAGGAAATTCTCCAAACCGCAGCTAGAGACTACCCCAAAAAAGAGTTCAGATTCCAGAGAGAAGTCTATGGAACCGTTAAACGGAAAGTGAAGACTGGGAGAAGCCCACCAGCCACTTTAACAAGGAATGTTTGAATTTTGGGTCAGTGGCAAAGTAGGGCTTCAAACATGAAGTCCAAGGTGGAGCTAAAATTAATTTTCTTTAATATTTTAAAAATGAATTTCTATTATGGTCCCATTGGAATCAAGACTTTCAGAGACTTGAAGTCACAAGCTGTTTATGAAATGGTGGGAAGTTGGCCTTGAGGAGGAGAGGACTGGGTTACAGCTGTAGCTCTGGTACTCACCAGTGTATAATCTTGGATGAGTTTCTTAACATTTCTCGGCCTCGGTTTCTCCCACTTTATAAGGTATAGATTTAATTTAATTCAATATTTGTTGCGTTTTCACCTAGGAATAAAAGGCCAGGTCTCCTATATGAATCCTTTAAACAACTCACAGCTAATCTGTCATGAGAGCAAGACCTAGATTCGATTCCTTTTTGATGCTGAACTTTGATCGAGGGCAGAACTACGAACCTGTGCTCGGTCCCTTTCAACAAACATGTCCTCAGTACCTCCACTGACAGACACATGCCAAGTGCTGCCAACAACATCCACAAGGAAGAAGTGAGATCCTGGGACAGAGACCGTGAGGTGAGAAGTTGCATGGAGGAAATTTAGTGAGGAGCACCCTGGGGGGCGAGATTGGGCAGACTGAGGAGCTGAACTGCAGTACAGTCACTGCAAAGACCTCAGCGGAACCCAAGGGGAACTTGAGAGCTGCGCTGGCCCTGCAGAGCTGTGCCACTTGGAGGCAAGGGGGCTGGGTCCTTAAAGCCCACCCAACCCCAACAGATGAGTCCTTAGACCCTGGTAGCCCCGTGGAGGGGGCTTGGCCTGGCCAAGGCAGCTCACTTCAAGAGCTGTGAACTGCTGGTCCCCCATACTCTCAGAAGGTTGGGGGAAGGGTGTCAGTGCTTCAGCCTGGTAGTGAGAGACGGGGCAGCGCAGCCGGCACCTGCCTCCACCACACTCTATGTGACCGGAAGCCGTCTTTCTAAATCACTACATTGCAAAGAGGAATGTATGAAGTGCTGTGACAGAGGGAAAAAGCAGCAAAACAGTATGCTCTGAGAACAGACAAAAAGATTAACTGTCAAAGAACATGTCCAAAGAAAGCATCACGGAGCAGTAATAATCTGAGCTGGGATGTGAAGAATGGATAGAATTTTGGAAAAAGGGATGGAAGATGGACATTCTAAGTAAGGAAATAGGGTGAAAAGAAGATAAAACATGCAAAGTGAAGGATGAGGTTTTGGGGACAAATATTGATTGGTCAGATTTAACTAGTGCAAAAGGTGATAAAGAGAAAGTAGCTGGGAAAAAGAACATAAACAAGAATGGGACAAATGAGAGAAGGAAGGAGGAAGGCTGAGAATGGGGGAAGTGTCTGGTGTCTAGAATAAGCAATCAGAACATATCAATGACGCTCACTTGGGAAATGAGGTCAAATGAGCTAATAATAAGATTGAAATTTAACCTCTAAGGTCTGTTTTATTAAACTGTCTTTCGCAAGATAAAATAACGGCTCTGGGCAGCATTACTTATAAGTATTATAAGTATCCTCACATTCTGGCTTCTGAATCATTTGGATATTAAAGGAAATTGTGATTTAACTCAAGTCTCTACTCCGTATCGTACAGGCATTCCAGCACCTTCTCCAATACCTATTAAGATTCTCAAAGGGACTGTATTCTTCTGGTGGCCTCTCCTTCTAAATTCTTGCTTCCTAGAATTCTGGTCACCACTCACAGCAATTGCAGCTGCTGGTCTGTTTCATGTGACTTTCTCCCTTGGGAACGCGGTGGTGCCCTCCAGAGAAGTTGATGAGCTAGTCTGCACTCACACAGCCACCATAATCAGAGCCAGGTCTTCCTGGGGCAGATGGAGACCTCCTGGTACCACGCAGAGATTTCACTGAGTTTTAAAGTTTAACCTATCTACTAAAGAAGGTAATATAATGTATAATATATGTTCATTACTATGCTGTGTGGCAGTCTAGTTATTATAAAAGAATCTTGAACAAATTCTTTTCTCTGATTCACATTGTATGTCTTTTTAAAAATAGATGAAACTTCATTTATCTTTATAAGAGTCATGTTAGCAACAACTAAGTAAACAATATAACATTATAAATGCTTACAATTTTGTTTCTAATTCATAAACTATTCATTTTGTTTAAAAAGTCAGAGTAATAAGCTGATACAGTTTCGACTATATAATTTACAGACTCATTCTCTTTGGCTCTATGGAAAAGCTGAGAGAAATGCAAGGCATGTGACTATGTTTATTATACACTGGAAATAGCTCTGCTTTATTATATTTCATGAAGGACACAGGAAAAATGTCACTGCCATGTTTATTTTTTCTGACCTCTAGTGGAAATAAGAATGATGATGTTTGTCGTTATTATTTAATATCTGTTTGTATTTTTTTCTTGCAAATTATTCTTCATTGACACACAAATACATTAGTAAGTAAATACCAAATAAATTGCACTGAAAATCAGGAAATGCAAAGAAATATTAAAAAGAGATTTTATGAAATGTTAATCTTTAAATGTAGTACACATTTTTCATCAGCAGCCATTTCCTATAGTGGCAAATTTCTTCCCCTCATCTCCCCCCAACATTTCCCCAATAATTTTCCTAACACTTGTATATTTTTATAAAAATTTTATCACTGGAGAGATGAGTGGAAAAATCGTATCAGCTAAAACCTTTCTGACAAGCTACTTTGAGGAAAAAAACCTGAAATTTTATCTAGAAAACATCACCAGGTCCTTCTGTGCAAATGTTGTTCTCAGAAAACATGGAAGCTGGATATGAGTCTTGTTTGTAGTTATAGATGCCAATCTCCTTTATCAGAGCAGAATGAAGGAGTGGTGAGTTCAAGTAGGGAAGTGGTAAACACTTTTACCCTCCCTCAGCCTTCTAACTTGCCATTTCCGAAAGCAAAGAGAACCAGCAAAGAGCAAAGGAACATCTGAGCGTGACAACACTGCCCAGTGAGAGGAGGCCACTGTAGGGCGATGTGGTTTGGGTCCTGCAAGGTGACGGAGGAGGGTGTAGTCTAGTCCTCAGGAGCCATGAGAGGAAATGGCTGCCTTTTCCTAATTCATCCGCTTAAAGGGGCTCCTGTGCTTGTAATTCTCTCAAAGGAAGCCTAAGTCCTCAGAATGGCCTTAAAGCAAGAGCGTATAGAAAGAGAAGAGCCTGGAGAAACTTTATGGCTAAAGAGTGGGTGGG
Source organism: Tapirus indicus (assembly GCA_031878705.1). Taxonomy (NCBI): domain Eukaryota; kingdom Metazoa; phylum Chordata; class Mammalia; order Perissodactyla; family Tapiridae; genus Tapirus; species Tapirus indicus. Next base: position 31,560,198 of record CM062934.1, read on the forward strand.
AGACGGCCACAGAGAAGAGCGAGAGCCAGCAGTCAGAAATGTGGGAGAAGCACTGGGGCAGCATCACAGAAGCCAGGACAGGGAAACTTCGGAGTAGGGAAAGCGTGATGGACAATATTGAATGCAGCAAGGAGGTCCAAAAAGACGATAGCGGTATCTGTGCTTTGAATAAGGCCACCTGTAGGTCATCTAGAACCCTCCCAGAGCGTAAGCTGTTCATGTCAGGGGCAGAAGAGAGCAGGAAAGGAGACAGACCAACAGCTGGAAGGGCAGGCAAGTTCCAAGGAGTCCTTTCATTCTGTTTCTCCTGGAATAGGCTTGAACTGAGGACAAGCTGATGGGAAGGAACTGGGAAGAGGCACAGATACCAGCCATAATGAAACACGCTTGAGAAACAGCTTGAGATCTTTTTTAACCTCTTTTATCTTCTTTCCACTATCTATGTTTCATATCCCCCACCAGCAACTTCATCATATTACTTTCCTGTATCAGCTACGTTTTTGACCTATTGTTTCATGTTTATTATTATCATTGGTATAATTTCTTATTAATGGCATCTCATTATGATAATTTATGCCATTGAACATATTATTTGAAACTTACAGATGTTACAGGTAACATTAATTCTCTCTCTTCTTTTATAAAATCTGTAACTTTAGAAGCCAAATAGATTTTTTTAATTCATTATTCATTTCTAAAGTATTGTTAAGGTCATCCTGTTAACCTAGGAAAATCTCTACAGAAAGTTTCTACCTAAAATCATTACCTTGGTCATACAGTGAAGGGTCAGGTTCAAGAAATTCTAACAGGAGAGAATTAGTACAGAGCTAAAGATTTATGTTTGCTTAGTGCCAGTCTTCTCCTTCCTAGGTATTGACCCAAAAGAATTGGAAGCATATGCCCATAAAAATATTTGTACACGAATGTTCAAAATAGTTTTATTTGTAATCATCCCATACTGAAAACAACCCAAATGTCCAGCGACAGGTGAGTGGAAAAACAAATTGTGGTAATTCATGCAACAGAGTACTCTTCAGTGACAAAAGGTAGTGAACTGTTGATACATGTGACATTACGGTGAGTGGAGGAAGCCAGACAAAAGAGTACATTCTGTATGATTCAATTTACATAAAATTCTAGAAAATAAAAACTAATCTATTGTGCCAGAATGTAGATCAGTGGTGTCAAGGATAAAATGCACTAGACAATTAAAGATATGATCTTGTTCAGCCTGCTGCAATAGGGAGAATGTTTGTTTGAGTTGGTTTCTATAAGAATACAATTTTTTGAGAACATTGAAAGTACTGGAAGTTAAATTTCCTTAATTTCTGGGAATTTTAGAAATACTCAGTTTATATAGGTGCTTATTTATCTCTAAGCCAATCAGAGTATAGTTCTTTTAATTTAAGATATTTTATCATCTAATTTATTAATACCATCTGGAAGTAAAAAAATACTACACACTCACACAATGATAAAGATCTTTCCAAATAATAGACATATAAACATATGACACAGAGAGAGAAAGCTTAGCTTCAGTTCAAAATTTCAGCCATGGGTCAAAGGTAAACACAGAATTACAAACTCACTGGTTCATATCAGAGAGCTGTTCTCTTCCCAAAGGGTATGAATCCTTAATTGATTTGAGTCCAGAATAAAATGCACAAACAGAACAGACTAATAAATTAGATTCTTTGTTGTCTTTCACCCAACAGACACAAGATCTCTATAAACCATGAATTAATTTACAGAGATCACCAAATGGGTAGACCGTAAAAAGAAGCCAGCACCAGGAGTCAAGTGAGTACACGAAAGGAAGAGAAACCAAGTCCTTACAATGCTACAGTGCAAGGTTCTGATGAGAGTGAGAGCACAGGACCGGAAGTGGGTCAGCTGTTGGGTCCCCAGGTGCCCAATCAGGAATTGAGCCCTTTGAAGGGCTCGTCACCGGGGTGGAGTAATGGGGATTCCAGGGCCAAGTCCACTCCTGTGGAGTCATGGCACCACGCTGTCAAATGCAAAATGCACTGGACAATTAAGAAGATGATTTTATTCATGCCATTTCAATAAGAGAAAGTTCATTAATGAGAAATATCTCAGAAAAAAGGAAAAGGGCCCAGTGTTTTAGAGAGGCAGGTAGACAAGAGATTTATCGAGTCTGCTGGGAGTCATGAGGAAGGATGGAGAGGGGTCTTAGCTCAGAAATGTGGTGTGAGGGAGATTGCCTTTAGGATAACCACTGGTTTCTGTCTCGTATTACTGAAGGGAGGGTGAGATATACAAGCAGACCCCAATAGTTGGACCTGTAACTCAGGTTTGGATAGAGTTTGAGGCACTCATGTATCATCCTGGGGAACATGCACAGTTATCTGTTTTATAAAGGAGCTCTTTCAGGCCAATAGAACTGAAAAGTTGAACAAAAAAACTACTCTTACACACCTCAAGGAGAAAAACATTTGTGGTATTGAATTATCTAAGAAACTGCTAAAGTCATCGGTTACTTTATATAAGTTCTTAATCATTGAAAAATATCCATATGACTTTAGCAGTATTCTTTTTTCACAAAATCTAAGTTCAGTTATATCTAACAAATGGGGACCTGGTATTGCCCACATGTTGTAATTTTGCTTCTGGCTTTCCATATACAAATTACTTATAACAAAAACACTTTATCCTTGTTATAGGTTGAGTTGTGTTGCCCCCAAAATTCATATGTTGAAGTTCTAACTTCCAGTACCTCAAGATGTGACCTTACTGGGAGGTAGAATTTTTAAAGATAATTACCTTTAAAGATAATTAAGCTGAAATGAGATCAATAGGGTAGGGCATAACCCAATATGACTGGGTCTTCAGAAGAGGAGATTAGGACACAGAGACCGATACAGGGAGAATTCCATGTGAACATGAAGACGGCCCTCTGCAAGCCAAGATCCTTCCCTCACAGCCATCTTGAGGAACCAACACTGCCAACACCTTGATCTCAGACTTCTAGCCTCCACAGCTGTGAGACAAGAAATTTCTGTTGTGTAAGCCACCCAGTTTTTGATGCTTTGGTATGGCAGCCCTAGAAGACCAATACAATCTCCTACATACTTGTAGAATGCATAATTTACTCTGTTCATACCATATTGAATATTTTTTAAAATTTAACCATTAGTCCGGTCCTAATGTTGACTGTCATCTAAAGTCCACCCTGACTGAGATATAAACAGCAAGCTGATAAACTAATTATTATGTTACTTCTATCTTTGTTAATGTTTCAGAGGAACATCTGTGCGCGACTCGTGTAGTTGCTGTTTCACCCACGAGCAGCTGCGGGGCACCCAGACAAACATCCCCACGTGGAGATAATTGCAGTGTGCATTACAGCCACAAAAGCAGGCAATCAGCATGTGCTTTTAATTTTCCCTGCACCAGTGCTGGTGTGCCAGTTCTGAAACTAACATACAAAAAAGTTTTTCTCAGCCCAAGTAAAAGAGAATTTAATCAGTTCTGAATAAGTTTGGCAAACTTACCCAATATAAAAGACACATTTTTTGGTAGGAAAAAAAATCTGTTTGATAAACTTGTTAAAAACCAGTGGGAGAAATGAGGCAGGCTTCAAAAGCCCATCCTAGCGTTAAAAATTATTAGATTTGCTTAAAATGTGAAATAGCGAAGTTCTGTCGTTTTGTGATTTGTTATATTCTCACTCAGGTCTTCTCAATGTGATAAATTTCAAGTACTCACTAAGGAGCTCAAGTTTTATGATTTCTCCAAATTCCACTTTCCTTGAGGCTGGTTACTGGTGGGAGAGGAAGGCATTCTATAGGTATGAAAATTGGCAATACTGCCTGGAGAATTTGGAAGTAAATTTTCAAGTGATTAAAATAATAATAACAAACATGGGTGATCACCTCTCCTTGCTATTAAAAGTATACAATTCTTAATGTTAAGCAGATTTTCAATTAAGTAAATAACTAAGAGATGCCATATGTAAAAGTGTTCTTTAAAGAGATGAGAATGTCACTAGTAATTTGAGGAGTTGTACTTTCCCCCACGTCTTTGGTGAATGTCATATTTCTATAGCTGAGAGTCTAGTGTTACACATTTTCCAAAACTCCACTATATACTTTATAATTATTTCAATTAAGTAGATACTCTTAACACTTTCTTCCCTTTTATGGATACTTGCAAGTTCTCCATCTTTTTCTCCTTCTCTCTCTCTCAATATAGTTGTCTCCTCTCACCCTCTCTCTCTACCTCCATCTTTCATTTCTGTAGTTAAATAATCTCATTTAACTTATTTGCTTTGCAATGTAGTATCAAGTTGTATCATTTAGGCTGGATTAAGGAGATTATTGTGCCCTGGCTACACCAATATTAAACAATAAGGACATGTGCTATCTCACATAACACCAGATCTAGAGACGCTCAAGCTTCAAGGTTGGTTGATTTACTGGCTCAGTTACTTCAACCAGGAACCAGGTTCCACCCATCTCCATGCTCTCTCTTCGAAGTTTCATCTTTATTCTCAACAGTTCCAGGCCTGATGTCATTCAGAGGATGAAGGCAGTCCATTGCTTCCTGTGACACTCCCTTAGGAGCAAGGATGGTTTTCCTGCAATGCCTGCTACAGACTTCTCCGTGAGCCAGTTGTTGATAAGGGAACAAGAGACTGATTGGGCTCACTTCTCTGCCTGCCCTGCATTTCTTGCTGTGGACTTAGGATCAGAGCAAACTGTCATTACCCTCCTGATACTCCCAGTGCCCAAGCTTCTTGCTCTTTGGTTTCTCTGCATTCTCTGTCTGGGCATCCAGTCTGGACCTATCACACTGAGCTGATGTCAGTCCCCCCTTGTGTCCACAAGTCCCTCAACTCCAAGATCTTCCCAGCATCTTCTGCCCTCCAGTTTCCGTCACTAGGCTGCAGGCTAGTTGACTGCCCAGCCCTTCACTCTAAAGTTAATTGCTGAGGAATATTCAGGGGAGCCCAAGACCTCACCCAAACCTAGAACTTGACAGGTTATAGCAGCCACAGATCTGAGGAGATGCACAATTTGACAGTAAACAGAGGTGAAGGGAAATCTCAGGGTATGGTATTTCTGGAACCCTCTCCCCAATCATTAATTTTCATCCTTGTTTGGGCTCATTTGAGTTGGGATTCTCTCACTTCAACCAAAAGAATCCTGTCTAATCAAGCACTCACTAGCTGAATCTCTCCAAGTCTTGGGTTCTTGCTGGAATTAACATCCTGTCAAGAGGAATTGCACAGAGCTGACCTAGCCAGTTCTCCACAGACCAAACTGAGCAACCTGTAAGGCAGTAGCAAAATCCTTAAGGAGCTTCAAAGCAAGCCAAGAAGATGCAATGCTAGGTCTAAAGTTGTGAGAGTAGGGATATAAAAGGAAAGCTATCTCTGCTTTCAAGATGAGATCAAAAGAGAGAGGGGTTGAAGGAACAAGCAAGAGAGCTGTCAGTGGGTACCCGAATGTGATAGACTGGCTTAAAGGTACAAACCCAGGGTAAATGGGACTCTTCTTAAAATAGGACAAAATAGTATTTACCTCTCAAAGTTGGTGTGAGGTAACATGTAAAATGCTGAGTGTGTTGTCTAGGCAAATAGTAGATTTTTTTCTCCCCAATTTTTGTCAAAGTGAATGAGATAGTGCGTAAGTGAATTGTTCAGGAATGACATAGTCTACCTTCTTGAATTAGTCAATGCTCCTCATCCCTCCTGCCTTGTACCACATGGAAACTGATGTTCTCCTGCATTTCCAGTGACGGGAATCTTCCCAGTTAGCCAGACCTCCTCCATCAATCTCTCCTCACCATTGTAAATGTTTTGGCTAAGTGTCAGAATTTTAGGAGTAACATAGGCTTGAACTCACAGAAGCAGAGTGTAGATGGGCGGTTGCCAGGGGCTAGCGGGTGGAGGAAATGGGGAGACATTAGTCAAAGGGTACAAACTTCTAGTCATAAGACGAGTGAGTTCTGGGTATCTAATGTACAGCATAGTGACTGCAGTTAACAATACTGTACAATATTGTATTATATACGTGAAAGTGGCTAAGAGAGTAGATCTTAAATGTTCTCACCTAGAAAAAGAAAAAGGTAATTATGTGAGGTGATAGAGGTGTTAACTAACCTTACCATGGTAATCATTTCACAATATATACACGTATCAAACCATCATGTCATACATCTTAAACTTAAACAATGTTATATGTCAATTATAGCTCAATAAACCTAGGGGGAAAAATAAGTAACATATGCTCTATTATTCCTAATTGAATTGATTGTATAATTAAAACAGTGCTTGGCACATTGGCTATTAACATTTTATTATTATTATTGTCATTAGAAAAGTAATGAGAAGTCTGAGAAGTAAATTCTTTATCTATAACATCTAAAGTAAAAATATACTAATAAAGTTTTACCTAGGTAAGAGAGAGATGTACATATGGGCCAAACAGAGGTTTATTAATCTATCATTAGCTTATTAAATCCTAATATTTTTGTGTGCCTCATTTCTGAAGCATTTTTCCCACAGGTAGTTTATTTGGCCAGGCTTGCCACCACAACTTCATTTCTTTGGCAGGTTAGGTGATTTTGCAACAAAACATTAAATTAATAGAAAATTAATTGTGACATATAGGTGATAAAATATGTTAATGTGAGTGATATATAACTGAAATCCCAAATCCAGAATAATTCAATTTAATTCTTTAGTAAGCTGTGTTTATATTATCTCAAATTCTTAGTTTATTTCAAGGCTCTAGGTCACATAGCCTGGGGGAAACTCTTCTAAACTTTCTTCCAAATTTAAATACTTTCAGAGGACAAGATTACACTCATCTGCATGCACACACACACACACATACACGTACATAGAGAGCCATGATTGCATAGATGTAGATGTAGATAGATGATAGGTGATAGATAGATGATAGGTGAAACTGATATCAATCAAGGTAGAAAGAACACTGAATTAAATTCAATTGACATATATTCTAGTCTTGGATCTGCAACTAACATTGGATAAGCCACTTACTTTCTCTGACTTAACTTCCTACACAATAAAATAAGAGGTTGGATTAGACGATCTCTTGGATATCTTCTTCTACTAAGGACATATTAAAATTCTTGTAGTGAAACAGTTTCAAGCCTGCAGTCATCTATTGCTACTCTGTTGTTCTTGCATCTCACCCTAAGCCACTCCTTTTCAACACCAGCACTGGTAATAATATAATATACTCTTATAACAGAAGGCTACAGCATATAATGGATAAATTAGATCAAAGTGAAATTAAAGTTAGAGTTTGCTTTAAAAAACATATTGGAACAAAGAAAAGAAATTCTATGTCCATCAAGAAAATTTTTCCAAAACTAGTCAACTCATCTAATGTAATAATTCCACATTAGTATCATTTTCTATTTGGGGCTGAGCCACATGAAAACTTATTTATGCAGGAACAGATCAGATCAACATTTTCATTCTAGATTTTCAGCCACTTCTCCAACATGACCTGAGGGAAGTCATTCTAGTAATGACAGATTATACTAGAATATCAAATACATAACAAAAAAAAAGCTTGCCATATGTGTTGAAATTCCTAAAAGATGGGCATTTTATAATGTTAGAATGGATAAACTTTAACAAATGGTAAATTTCTTCTGATTTACACCATGAGTAAGAAATTTGGTTTTGTGACATTATACATGGAGACAGAAAGTAATATCTGCATTTTAATTCAGCTACCACAAGTATGGTTTTTAAAGTGCTATGGCTACATGCCTTTGGTGTTGGTCAAATTCATGGTGTCTCCATTCTCTCTGCTAAGCTAAATATTGATTCTTTGAAAACAAACAAGGAGATGGACATTCTGTGACAATGAGAGACTGAGGACAGTTGAAGATTTTCTATTACCCACTTATCTTTTACCCAAAATACTACTAAATATTTAGATATTACTTACATTAGTTTTAGCCTTCTGATGGACTCATTTAAGCCATCTGCTAGAGAGATTTCTTGGTTTTTTTTAAAGTCCAGACTGGGTCTGAGCCCCCCTCTCTTTTGGAGAACAAATACAGAAGGCTTAGCATGTAACTACATGACAGTGGAGGTGCTCTGAACACCCCATATTACCTCCCCTGGAACAGAAATGATGAGCCATTGTACAACTGATCATTCTGTATTTGATTGGTGTTCAATAGGCAAATCCCTCTCTCTGATCTTATAAAAACATTTAAAAGGCACAAAAATTACAAAATTCACTTCTGCAATATGCACAATGAATATTTCAGAGAAAAGCATTAACAGACCTTGATGTGATTAGTTTAAGAACAATAGAGAGCAGTCAGGGTTTCCCAGCCCCGCAGGACTGTTTCCCGTGAGAGAGGGAAGACAATCACACCTATAAGGGTCTCTGTGTATACTGGGTAACATACACCAGTGTTGTTGGTTGTGGACTGAAATGATGAAGGGGAGACTGGGGGGATAAGAGAAGCTATTTTTATTCTTGTCCACAGTTTTCTTGTGTTTCCCCACCTGCAAATCTGAGAACAACCATAATTGCCTCTTTGTGGATGCTTTGTTAGTTGGGTTGGCAGTAAGAAGTCTCCCTAAAAGGAAGTTGTGTTTTTCCCTCTAGGATGGAGGCTGGCTGTAGACTAGTGGGAGACCCCACTCTGTCACCCTGGACTGAACTCCGCCCTATGCAGGCTGCAGACTGCATGGATACAGCGGGTGTTTGTTTAACTCCAGCATTTATGTCCTTTGGACCTCTGATGGCAACACACAGTTCTTCATCCTCATGAGTCAGCCCTTCTGCCTTCCCACCTTAAGAAGGGCAGCCGCCTTGTCTTAGGTGCGTTGTATGTAGACTGGAACCTGTATTAACGGCAACGTAAAGATGCTTATATAATGGCAGTTTTTAAATAAGCAAAAAATAGCAAGTTATGAGTGCGTCCTTCTGGCACAGATCTCAGGGGTGAACATCTATGAAGACGGTAGGAAGACCACGGCTGGAGCTCTGAAAGGACCAAAACAAAGACTCCAGTTCACTTTTCTCTTCTGAGAGTTGTCACAGCATCGTCACTCACCTATGATTTCCTATTGTTTTTCTGTCCCTGTGTTTCTGCCTCTACTCACTTTCATTTTCCTTCCCCAGGGATCTTCCAACAGTTCATACTAGGGTTTGCCGAAGATTCACTTATTCACATGAATTCCTTGTTAAACAGGCCCAATGCTGATCATGACCAAGGCTGGGCTCCCTCCACTGCTCTACTGAACCTTGGTGAGCCTAATTCACAGCATTTCTCACCTCGTTTCTGGTGTGAAATCAAAAAAAGCTTTCCTTCAGGTCATTAATTAAATCCATACATGCTCAGTACTTATAGCATGTGTTTAATTTCCCCCGTTTCACGCTTATCTGCATAAAACTCAAAAGAAAAATCAGATTATACCTTAAAATAAAACATACTAACACTCAAAATATTTTAATAAAAATGACTTGCACTTATTCATCAAATTGCTACAGATAAAAAAAAAAAGAAATATGGGCGGCCCCATGGCATGCTGGTTAAGTTCACGTGCTCCGCTCCAGCAGCCCAGGGTTTGCAGGTTCAGACGCTTGGCGTGGACCTGTGCACTGCTCATCAAGCCATGCCGTGGCATCATCCCACATAAAATGGAGGAAGATGGGAACAGATGTTAGCCCAGGGCTGGTCTTCCTCACACACAAAAAAAGAAATAAAACTAGTCTTGACAAGGGTTTTAGGAAAGAAACCCTCTCTTACACTGCTGTCAGAAGTCTAAATTGCTACATTTCTGGAGGAAAATTTGGCAAGATGTGTCAAAAACCTTAAGAATGTTAGTATCTTGGACCCAGCAATTTTATTTCTAAAAATGAGACCTAATAAAATAAAGATGTATGCAAAGATGTTAATGGCAGCATTGTTTATAAGGAAAATATAGAAATATCTTCATTTCCAAATAAAAGGATAGTTTACTCATTTATGGCATATTTGTATGATAGAATGTTATAACCATTAAAAGGTAATTTAGAATTATATGCACTAATCTAGAAAAAATTTTTCTGATATACTCTTAAGAAAAAAATTGTAAGCTTAAAAACAATGTAAAAGTATAACAAAATATTACCAATGGTTACCTCTGGTTAATGAAATTACTGTTGAAAATATATTCATGTTTCTTTTTTTAATATGGACTTTTAAATTTTACTACTGTAAACTTATATTTATATATTTTTCAAGATTAATTTTTAAAACTTTGAAGTTAATTCCAGTTTTTAAAAGACACCAGGACAGTTAATGTACCCATTGCATAATAATATTGAGACAAATTATTGGAAAGGCAGATAAACCTCTTCAGAAACAAAAAAAGAAGCCAAAAAAGACATGACTAATTGAAATATACAGATAGTTTGAAACTGTTCATATCTTCTCTTTTTTTGGTTTTTTGCTGAGGAAGAGTCACCCTGGGCTAACATCTGTGCCAATCTTCCTCTATGTTTTCCGTATGTGAGCCGCCAGCACAGCATGGCTGCTAACAGAGCAGTGGAGATCCACACCAGGGAACCAAACCGGGGCCACTGAAGCGGAACATGCTGAACTTAACCACGAGGCCACCAGGACTAGCCCTCATGTCTTCTCTTTATAAACAAACATGCAAATAAGAAAATCAGTTACCAAGTTTCGTTTCAGCAATTTCTTGTGTTCCCTGACAAAACTGGAGAACTATGATGAGTGAACTAGAGCAGTAAGAGTCATATAGACGCCCAAGATAACCCAGCAATTGTGCATTCAATAGACCCATCGATTTGGTCAAGGTTGGCTAAAAGCCGTTGATAATCAACATTCATATTAATCAGAAGAGATTGGGAGGCCCAGGAATTTTGCTGGGCTAAGTTACTGGAGTAGGTTGTTGAGGAGTGAAGATCCCCATAGTATTTCTTGTCACAGTATTTTCCGCACCACATTTTACCTTCATGACTATTATCTCCTATTAGATGGTAAACTCTTAAGAGAAAGGGCACATCTGTTCTTCTCACTATTATATGTCTGGTTCCCTCCATATGCCTAGTATGGCTACGTTGGCAGTACATTATATTTGTTAAATGAATGAAGCAATGAATAACAAATGCCTTGTTGATGTTCTTCCACCGGTTAAAACATATCTCAAAACTTCAGTTTCTGCTGTGTCTGATCCTGTGGTCCCTCCAGCCGGGTCGGGTGGGAACCCTACCACCACACACACTGGGGGAGACCATGGGCAACTTCCCTTCCTGTTCTCAATCCCTGTCACTCAGCCCCATCTCCTCATCCAATAAAACAATTATATCTCTCCGGGGAACTGCTGAGATAAAGTAGCCACTGAGCTCCTTGAGGGTAGGTGCAGTCTCTTAACTCCCCTTGAAATCCTTATTGACTGACTAGGACCCCAGCACCCTTGGCCTTGGTAAATGTCACTTCCTTTTCTCCCCTCCCCTCCAGCTCTGAGATTCAACCAGAATGCTAGATAAACTTATTTGTAACAGAGAAGAGAAAACAAGTTGCTTTACCAGTCTTTTAATTCAATTCCACACATTTCTTTAGTCCCAGAATGTCTCAAATGGAAGAATTGGTCTGCAAGTCTTCTTTCAGCAATTCTCCAAACTGCCATTTGGCGCCTGGATAATTATTAATACCAATCTAATAATAGGAGGACAATCTGTTTGTAGATATTTTCCTGGCAGTGGTTGTGATGGTTTTAGTCCACTTTATATCATTAAAAAAAAATGTTTCATCCTTTTATGTTATTACCAAGCTGCTAATTTTTTACAGTTAAAACAAATTCCAATTTCATAATGGCAAAGACTTTGGGACACTTTCCTTCATTAATTTTCACAAGTGAATCCAAATTTTTCTTTTATAATGAAAAAATTACATATTTTCCATAGAATTTTATTTATGCTTTGACTTCCTTAGATTTTAGGGTTTTTCCCCCAATGTTTTGAACTATTCTTTTTAGTTAAGCAGCATCAAAATGAATTTTTTTTCTGGCTTAAGCATCGATATATGCTTTTTTATGTGTTCTGAAGTCTTGTGTTATGAAATGAATAACACTCATAAAATTATACACTAGCAATAAATTATGAGTGAAATAAGTAATTTTAAAACCAGAGATTATGGTTCATCCTCTTGATTAAACATAACATTCCTGACATTGCTTTTCCAGCTTTATGCTGTAATATCTTCCTGATGATCTCAACTGTGAGGACAGTGTGTAAGTTCATAAAGCAACTGTTTCCACTGTTGGTAACTGTGATAACTGCACTCCCACTTGTTTTCCCCCCACCTTGTATTGTTATGGCAGCACACTCACCCACCACTTAATTATAGTTATCAAACACCTGTTATGTTTTATTCAGAATCCAAAGGCATTAAATACCACCTTTTGCCGATGACTCCCAAATTTACGCCTCTGGTCCTGATGCAACCCTGGGCTTCAGCATCATATTCAATTGCATACCTGATATCTATACTCGACTATCTAATGGACATTTCACACTCAACAAATCCCAAACACACTTCTTACATATAAGCCCCAAAACATATTATCCTCCCAGATTTTCCCACCTCAGTACCCGGCAGCACCTTCCGCTCAATTACTAAACCTAAAAACCAGGGGTACATGAGCTCTTCCTTGTGATTCATCCCCCGTCTCCGACCTAAACAAATCTCCAGTTCACCCACTATTTTTCTTGGCTGGAGTATTAACAAGCCTTCATCTTTGACCTCTGCATTTTATTCTGCTCTCAGTAGCCAAAATGATCTTTATAGAACATATATCAGATCATTTCACTCCCAAACCCCAACCTGAAACCCTTCAAAATCTTCCTATTGTAGTTTGAAAAAAATACTAAGATATGAATATTGGTTTTCCATGAGCTGACTACATAATATCTTTGTGTCCTGTTAGACACAGAAAACAGGTGTATAGTGGGCAAAGCACAGTCTTTTCTTCTGATAATACTGTTTGGAGAATGCGGCTCTGGGAGTGGGCCAAGTGGGGCTACTCACACTGCAGCCCTGGACCAGACAGTGGCGCTGCGGGACCATCGTGGGCTTCACGACGTGAGCAGGCAGAGATCATCACATGGCAGAGCACAGACATGACACAGCCTTCTGCAGGCAGGTGGATTCCCCCAATAAAGAGAGGGCCCAGAAGGGGCATGCTCTGCTGCTTCTCCCAGTCTCACCACTCAGTGAACTCACTGGTCCCCTTGGGATGGAAAGAAGCCAGGAGAATTCTCCTTCAAGGGGAGCTCCCATTGTGGGGACACAGGACTCTCCCAACCCTCAGCATGGCTACAAGGCCCCCCATCAGGTTACTGCCCTACTCCACCCAGAGGATGCGTTCCACACTGCAGCCGTGGTGACCTCCTCTCTTGTCCTCAGCATGGCTACAAGGCCCCCCATCAGGTTCCTGCCCTACTCCACCCAGAGGATGCGTTCCACACTGCAGCCGTGGTGACCTCCTCTCTTGTCCTCAGCATGGCTACAAGGCCCCCCCATCAGGTTCCTGCCCTACTCCACCCAGAGGATGCGTTCCACACTGCAGCCGTGGTGACCTCCTCTCTTGTCCTCAGCATGGCTACAAGGCCCCCCCATCAGGTTCCTGCCCTACTCCACCCAGAGGATGCGTTCCACACTGCAGCCGTGGTGACCTCCTCTCTTGTCCTCAGCATGGCTACAAGGCCCCCCCATCAGGTTCCTGCCCTACTCCACCCAGAGGATGCGTTCCACACTGCAGCCGTGGTGACCTCCTCTCTTGTCCTCAAATATGTCATTTCCTGCCTGTCTTTGCGTTTGTTCTCTCTGCCTGCAAAGGGCCTATCCTGAGCCTGATGCTTTTCATCCTTAAGGTCTCACAACAAACGGCATGTCCTCAGAGACGGTAAACAAAACACAGTATAAAGCCTTAGAAATATGTCCAAATCTATCAGTAATCATTACTATTGAAAGACTTTTTTTTTAACTCCTGCAATATGATGCTTATGTAAGGCAAACATAAAGCATAGAGACAGAAATGTTGAAAATAAAGAATTGGAAAAAGATAAGCCAGGCAAACCAAAAGATAGCATAGAGATATTAGTACCAGAGAAAAGAGACTTTGAGGATAAACCATTAGGGCAGATGATATAAGATGGTGTATATTAATAAAAAGGAACAATTAAGCTAGTAGAAATAATGAAATCATGAACTTGAACGTAAAAATGGCCCTGTGGGTGTGAGAAAGAGAGAGGAGAAATATCCCCAAACCTGATGGAATCTTAAGGAAAATTGCTACCATCATGGTCGGAGACTAACACATCTTCATCAGAAACTGACAGATCAGTGCCACACCGCCTTCAAGGCCAGGCAATGAGTCCAGCCCGAAGATGCCTCAACAGACAGCGAGGCCTGGAATGTCAGTGAGGAAATGGGGAGCGGACTGATGTCCTGGCAGATCGATCAGTGAGTAAAACTGTGGCTTGCAGTAAGTGGATAACAAAAAGTATTCCTAATAAAATTACAGACGCGGCTAAGGAGATTTCCATGGCAGAATGTTGAAAATGCAAATGGCTTCCTTTAGCTGCTTGGATAAAATATGGGAGGGATAAAGTGAGCTAAAACAGGAGGTGTTTTATTTTCAGTCAGAATTTAGAGGAAATATAAAGGAACCAGGACTTGCTGGGTTCCAAAATAAAAGTTTCTCATCCCCAATCTCTTGCAATGAAAGACTTCAACATTATAAACTTCCTCAGAGCAAAGACCAAATCCAGAGAGCTGCTAGCAAAAGACTGGCCTCAGGAAAAACTCTCTGTAAGACACTTTGTTAGACTTCAGACAGGGTTAAGGCAAAATCTCATAGACCCTCTCAAGTACACAAAAAAGCTTCGGTTTCTAGGTGTCTTAAGAGTGCCCCTCATAGACTCCCTCAGATAGACAGCTGGGCTTGCAAGAACTTTAACTTATCCTCCACCACCCTGACTTTGAGCCCGAAGTAGACAGAGATCTGGTTAGAAGAGATTTATGGGCGTGGCTTTTATCTAATGGAAGAGATTTATAATTTGATACATAGAAAATCTATTACCTTTTTAAAGGACTTAGACTATACTTGGACTAAGGAGGTCAGAGGCAGTTCAAAATGAAAAGAGGCTGTAGGCTCCCAGCTTTCTGTGGAAGAAAGCAGGCTGTGCAGGAAAGGGTTGACTTAGCAGAGCTGGGTCGCTGAGACTCTTCACACTCCCAAGAAAGGTCTGGCTTCGGACTGGACCTCAGCTTGCTCCTGACAGGTGAGGTCTGAGCCTCTGAAGTATTCTGCCTGGTAACAGTGCTGTGTATACTTGACCTTGGAACACGTGGTAACAGTTTGATTGGTTAGTTTATATGAATAGTATGATTTATAATGAATGCTTATTTTTCTTTGGGGGAAGGAGTCTGAGTAGCTGAAGTAGGTCATGCAAACACTATATGTCTACACGACTGATCCCAGAAACATCCACGGACATCAAGGCTCAGGTGGGCTTCCCTGGTAGTCAGCCCTTCACATATGCTGTCACTCATCATTGCTGGGAGAATTAAGTTCTGTCCACATGACTCCTGGGAGAGGACACCTAGAAGTTTGCATCTGGTTTCCCCTGGACATCACCCCTTCACTGACTTTAACCTGTATCATTTTACTTTTATAAACCATAGCCATAGTACAATAGCTTCTGAGTTCAGCTTCACTGAACTTGAGGTGGTCTTGGGGACCTCTGATACAGTGGCCATCACAAGTGGGATTTGCTAGAATGACCCTGGTTCACTGAAACGTGGTGAGGACGTTGTCTGGGGAAAGTCAGGATGATGCGATGGAGGATGACTGGAGAGCCGGGTGACCTGGAGAGCTGCCAAGACACCTGCGGAAGGAGACAGCTGCTCCGCTGCTCTCCGCTCCTGGCGGTAAAAGTTACGAACAGAATTTAGGAATGAAAGACCCAGCTCCTGAGGAGTTGGACCACTGGATCCATAAAGAAATGCAAAATGATGAGAAATGTACTGAAGATACAATTTCTTGGCTGTTTTCATCTGTAACAGCCAGAATGAAGTAAAGGGATGTGCTGGAACTGATGCAGGCACTGTGCCAAGTTCAGATTTTAACTGGTTTGAGCCACAGCTTCTGGTTTCAGGGCCACTACTGAGGGAAAATTTATGCTAGAACGACTGATAGCCCCTCTAGGTGTTGTCTAGACTACCAAGAAGGTAGTCCAGGTGGTGAGTGGAGGCAAAGCTAAGAAACTACTGATATTTTCAGCTTTCTGAAGAACTTTTACTAACATGGATTGTGAGAGAGACTAACGTAGGGGCAGTGTGTCTGGTTTTGAATGCTGCAGTATGGAGAAGCATGTTTGGGTTGATACTTTTCTGGAAGACCTGGGGAACAGAGCATGGGAGAGAATGCTTGTACAACTATATAATTCTTCCCCACATCACCTAACCTACTCCAGGACCAGAGCTACACTGCAGGGCTGGACGTAAGGATGATCCCTAAGCAAGAACTTTACCTTTAAACATTTATGCTAAAATTCCTCAGGACCTCATGGGGTAGATTGTGCCTTCTCCCCGTCTGGCAAACTCAGGGTTGACAGTGAACGCAGCTGTCTCATCTAGTGGTTGAGATAGTCCACTAGTTCTGCATCTATGTAAATTTACCCCAAAGCAATGGGAGTGGACTGAGGGGGAGGTACTTGCTGGACAAGTATTGCTGCTGGCAATTTGGACCCACACAGTGGTGGAACCTAATGTTCCTTCCAAAGTTGGAAATGTTTGGGTAAAAATCATAAATGAGCTATGAAACAAGGGAAATCCAATATTACCTTGCTGCCTCAAGAGAGGCTCAGAGCAAGGGATGATATTGTCTCTTGGTTCAACCATACCAGATGCCATATGTTGCCAAGGCCACACCTGCTTTTCAATTTGACAAGGCTGAATAGAAGCCTGCAAACCTGAGTGGCATCACTCTGGGAGACATTTCAGTATGACGATGAGTTAGACCAATTTTTAATGATGAATGGGACTCTAGTACTGTGTCAGTATTTTTTGACTTTTATTTTTCAGGTTCCATCTACTACAAAGAATATCATTTGGGAGGGAATTTCTGGGAAGTACTCTGCATATAGCCATTGGACCATGCAATAGACAACTCCTGGCAGACAGATCTATGTAACTGTAAATGTTGATGACCAAATGCTTAGAAACGTCCCTCATAATAATGGATAAAACATAGCAGTGCATGCCCGGCATACTACAGTGTGCTGTGCACAAATACATACCAGCCTTTTCTTTGTGGATGAAAATCTATGAAACAATAGAAAAGGATGATAGGAATTAAATAGCTGGCATCACATGGTGGGTCCAAAATTCCCTGGGAAATGGCCCCACCCTGAGACAAGGAAGGCCATAGGTAGCCTTATGGCATACTCAGACTAAATTACATCTGGGTGTGACTACCACTCACCCGACCCTAGGGTGAGGGACCTGACATTTCTGGGTAAAGAACAAGTGTCTGACTGCACTCAGGCCATTAGCGCACAATGGCGACAGCATGCATGGTAGAGTAAACAGTACTGGCCCACAGGATAGAAAAGGGCTGCAGGGGTGCTGGTCTAGGTGTGCCAGGACACGTTGTATTTGCTTTTAATGAGGAGCAGCATTAGAGGGAAAAGGTTTATTAGCTAGAATAAGCAAATTAGAGGAAAATTCTCTTCCAGGAAGAAGGCAAGGGATAGGAGTCAGCTCAGAAAGATAACGAGGCTTTAATGAAGTGGGTCAGTTAAACTTAGCAAATAATGCTGTGTAAAGCTAGTCAGTCTTGAGAAAGGACTAGTATCCTTGACCCAACAGGGCCTCTTGACTATTTCAATACAAATGGAGGCTGAAGTAGCCATGGGATAATGGCCCTCCATCCTACCTGTTAAGGTCTAAGGGCGTGCCTACGAGAAACCTATGAACCTCCAAACCTATGGAAATTCTCTGAGGGCACTTGTAGTTTACCTCGATGCATTATGATTGCCTTTGCTCCAAGAATAGATCAAAATAAGACATATTCTATAGCACAGTTATCAGGAATAGGAAACATTCTGAATACCACCTATGCCCTCCCTGTAGGAGGGAGGTGGCCTCACTACATGACAGCGTACAATGGAAACCAGTCTCAGTACAAGCCTGTGAACTAAGGCAGGATGACTGCCTTTGCCCCCAACTAACTTGGAATCCAGAAATAACCAAATCATGGTCAATTGTAATCATGCTTGTCCATTATAATGTCTGGTATATGGGCAAGGGATGATTCTGTTGGGAAGGTATAACAAATGCCTCTGTAATTCTTACTGGTTTGTTCTGTAAGGAAATTGAATTGCACTGTGACCACACGGCTATGTGGTGCAACACTGGCATCACTGACAAAACTCAGCCCCCTTATGTAAATAAATGATATGATGACACTGACACTAATGATCAAATGTGTTGGGAGATCAAGTTAAAGCCTCCTGAGGATGTAATACCAATGGAAAATTACTGGCCTGAGGAAGTACTGGATTTAGCAAACCAGCAGCTGATTTCTATGTTGAATAGTTCCACACAAGTTTATCACAAGGTATACATAATAGTAGATCAAAGGGAAAAGCAAGTAAACAAATTAATACAAAAATACAAAAATGTATGTAATGGCTTTAAAAGATGAATTAGTTTCCTTTAAGTCTATCCCTACCGCACACTGGCCTCTCCAAATGTTAGGTAAATTCATGCTGATACTATTACTGTGTCTGTTATATAAATGCTATACTAAGTGAACAAGCTCATAAAAATATGATTTTTTTTGCTGAAAGAGAGGCTAGGGCAAGGACCAGGGGATTGGTCCACACAGGAAAAAGTTCCATCTAGGTTGCTCATACCCTGCACATCCCCAAGAAAGATCTCACTTTAGAACTGGACCTTGGCTGGCTTCTGGGTTATAAACTCTGAGTCCCTGGAATAGTCTGTCTAATAAGAGTGATTCCATGTGTTTGAGGCCTTGGGTCTGCTGTACCAGTCTGATCAGAGAGCTCATGCTAACAATGTGATGTACGGAGAATGTCTGCTTTTGCTCTGAGGGGCTGGAGTCTGAGTAGCTGAGGTGTTGTATGCCTATATGACTGACACCAATAAAAACTCTGGACACCAAGGCTCAGGTGAGTTTCCCTGGTTGGCAACATTTTACACACATCAACACACATTGTTGCTGGGAGAATTTAATGTATTGCGTGGGTTCACTGGGAGAGGACACCTGGAAGCTTGTGCCTGGTCTCCCCTGGATGTCACCCCATGTACCTTTTCCCTTTGCTGGTTTTAATCTGTATCCCTTCACTATAATAAACCATAATCGTGAGTATAACAGCTTCCAATCCCTGCAAGTCCTTCTAGTGAATCACCAAAACTCAGGGGAGTCTTGGAGACTCCCAAAACACAGGCTGTGAAAGGTATTTTGCTCTAAACAAAGGCCATTTCTCATGGAAAAGAAAGAGTCCTTACAGGGAGGAGCCAAGGGCCGTAGAGAAACACTTCCGGAGGGCAGAACTGGGACCTAATCAAGGAACTAACAATTTGTGCCTGTCAGGATTTCAGAACTGCTATAAATCACTGACTGCTGTGGGTCTCCTATTTTCCCCTTCTCTAATTAGAGGTATCTGGTTTTCCTGTCACTGCCTTGCCAATGTGTCTGGGTGAGTGGAGGACAGATAATATGAATCTTTAGTTCACAGGTCTTCAGATTGAGAGGGCCCACTCCCGAGGACGCTTATGTGCATCTGGACCTAATTTAGATAAGGAGATCCTGGACCTCAAGCCTGAGCTGTATGTCAGAATAAGACATTTGGAGGGTATTATAGGGAAGGAATGTATAATATATATGGTAGCACAGTTCTGATACCAACTCCAATATGTGTGATTTTTTAACACACCAATGAGCAATTCTGCAATGCCAGCCGAGTGTCCTACAGCTCACCTCAACTCAGATGCTATCTGCCTGGAGATAGCATCAGACCCCACAGATTAGGGCTCCCTTCTACAAGACTGCCCCTCCCCCACCTCGGGTACCAAGCACAAGTTGCAGCACACCAAATCTGCGCTTCTGACAGACCAGCTGTAGACCAGAGGTTCCAAGGATGCCCTCCTTGGGTTTTATTTATTTGCTACATCACTTCACATAACTCAAAGAAACATTTTACTTACTAGGTCACCAGTTTATTATAAAAAGATATAACTCAGGAACAACCAAATGGAAGAGATGCACCGGGCAAGATAGTGTGGTGAGGGGAATGGAGTCTCCAAGCCCTCTCCGGGTGCCCCACTATCCCGGCACCTGCACATGTTCACAACCAGGAAGCTCTCCAAACCCACTCCTTTGGGGATTTTTTGGAGGCTTCATTACAGCCGTGACTGATTAAGTCATTGGCCATTGGCGATTGAACTCAATCTCCAGCCCTTCTCCCTCCCCAGAGGTCAGGGGGTGGGACTGAAAGTTCCAATCTTCTAGTCACATGGTCAGCTCCACTGGCAACCAGCCCCATCCTTAGGTGTGGTCCAAAAGTCACCTCGTTAATATAACAAAAGACACCCTTATCACTCACACAGGAAATGTCAAGGGTTTTAAAAGCTCTGTGCCAGAAACAAGGATGAAGACAATATGTATATTTCTAATTCTAAATCACAATATCACAGGCAGAAACATGAATCATTAGGGTCAGGAGGTGGCCTATGGTTGTCTGTTGAATCAGCACCTCCACTGAGTCCAGGCTGGGACTGTGACTTGATTTAATCAAAATAATATGGTGAAAAAGATGCTGTGCCAGTTTTGTACCCAATCTCAAGTTCTGGAAGCTTCCATTTTTGCACTCCTGGGAGCCCTGAGCTTCCATGTAAGAAGACTGCTGGAGAGAGCACATGAGGAAACTGTGAGATCATGTCGACAGGCCCCAGGGAGCGAGAGTGAGAGAGTGAGTAAAAGAGATGAAGGGGGAGGGAAAGAGAGAGAAAAGAAAGAGAGACAGAGACCCTGTGACTACACGGAGGAGAACTGAGGAACACGGCCAACAAAGAGATCCTAAGGCCCTAGACACATCACCCCAGTCAAGTGCACCCAACCAACCCCCAGCCGTTGAAGCACCAGACATGAGTGAAGAGAACATCTTGGACGTTCCAGTCCCAGAAGACATCACACGGAGGAGGGTGAACCACCCTGTTGAGCCCTGTGTGAATTCCTAGCCACAGAATCGTGAGTACATAAAATGGTTGTGGTTTTGAGCTGCAAAGTTTGGGGGTAGGTTGCTTTTTAGCAACAGACATACTTTAACAAACACTCTCCTAAGGTTCATGCCCTTTCATTTTACCAACTAGTTCTTCCTTTTCATTCAGAATTAAAGTCAAATGTTACCCATTTGATTGGTAGACAGAGTATGGGATATTAGTCTAAGGACCTAAGTCAGAGTCCAGTTCTACCACACTAGCTCTGTGACCCAGTCCCTTAGCTTTAAATTGCATTTTCTCACATAGGAAATGGGAATAATGTTGCCTCACTGACTTGTGATGAGGATTAAGTAAAATAATAATAGTGGAATATCTTTGAAACAACTAAGCTCATTCTTCAGTGCTTCTTCCCACAACTGAGACTATTAATTTCTAGATGGAGGGGCTTCCTTTCCTCCGTGTGTCCTCTGTAGGACAGTAGACAACAGTGATTACATAGGCCATGTTCAATAGGTGTCTGTCTGTCAGTTATTGTTAGATGTCTGTTACCCCAGCCATAGAAGGAGAAGCCACAGCCTTCCAAAGTATACATTTTAGACTTACATATATTTTAAAGTGACTATTTTGACTATCATTGAGATTATAGGGCCTTTAAGCAACTGCTTTTTCATTTGGCATAAGCACAAACTTTGGAATTAGACAAACATGGGCTGAAATCCTGGCTTTTTTGGTTACTCTATATGTGATTTTGGATGTTACTTGACTCCTCTGTAATCTACTTCCTTTTTCTGTAAAATGGGAATAATATTATATATATCAGTGTTGATAATACATTTTTGTTGGTTAAATATAATATTGTGATATTTATCAAGCTCCTATTCAATTTTTCTTTCATTTTGTCCACAACTTCCATGAAAACAAAATATTTCTGATAAAAATAATTGTACTTAATTACTAGCACTAAAATTTATATTCATCTATTCATCATAGGGACTTTTTTTTTAAATTTACATAATTCTACGAAGAATGCATCTATTATCTCTTCCATGAATAAAAAGACTTTTGTAGTGGTTGTTTTTAATTAATGTTAGAAAAAATTCTTATTGCATGAATTAGCCAATAGATGGCAGGACTTCAGAGAAAACTAAAGTTCTGCTGCCCCTGTGCAAAATACTATGCATAATCCAAAAGATAATTAACAAAGATACAATAGCTCCAATTCAGAATTTTAAATTCACTCTTTGCTTATTTATATTTTAAATATTATGCTATCTTCTTTCAGTCTAATAATAATTTGCATTTTTTGTATAATTTGAATACAAAAACATCCCATTAAACATGAAAATATGATAACATGATATAATGTTAAGGAAAAAATGCTATTCAAAACACTCGGGAAGATACATAATTCATCTCAGAGTAGATGGCTCTTACTTTAGGAAAATGTGTTTTTTAGGGAATAGATAAGATTCCCAAGGTATAATCTGGAAGGAGACGAAGAACAAAGTAAGCTGATTTTTGCAGCTTAATGAAACGATAGAGAGACTAGGAGGGGGAAATTGAGTAACATAAGGACCAAAAGAAGAGGCGAGGATGTGAGGGCTCCGTGAGAAAGAGCTGTCTAGGCAGCATGCTCCCCTTTCTCCTGTAGCCATTTTGGAGCTCTCCTGCAAAAGCTGCAGCCTCCTGAAGCAGCCTGTTCTTTTGAGTATTATATAATGTGTCCCCTGGGTCCTCAGGTGCTTTAACGTGTACAGGCCTGAGGCTTCATTCTGGTACGTATTTGCATACTTTTGCAAATGTTCTGCTCCTTTCGCAAAATCTGCCCTCAAGTTTAAATCTATAAACAGCAGCTTGAGTAAGGTTTTGTAAATTAAAATAATTTTCAGGCACACTGGGACATTCATACCCTATATTATTCCAGCACTCTTGGCAAGAGCTCAAAAGTAATTGTACACTACATTAATATTAAACAAGCCCTTTTTGAAGCCTTTTTTTCTGAAGGTGGTGATGCAATTTCAGTAGCTTTTCCCCGAAGGCACTTATAAATATCAAATTGGTTTAGAAAAGAGGCACTATTAGAAGGTTTCATCACAACCTGCACCTCTTAAAATAATCTTTCAATATACCATGTAGAAATCCCCAAAACTGTGGTGTTAAAATAGATGGCACAATTGCGCTATTTAGCGTCAATGCCACCCTTGAACTGTTAATTCCAATTATGAAATTTATGTCGTGGAGGGGCTGGTCAGAAGTGTGTTTTCATAAGGTCACATGTTTCTTGATGTTCTGTTTTATAGTAGGAGAGAGGGCTCTTATGACATTTCTACCAGGCCACTGTCAGAAACACAGAAGCTTAGTTTTAGGACATGCTGGGTTTGCCTGAGAGTGAACCAAAGCCTCCGGGGAGCGGTCTCAAGAAGCGGGCTGACACAGCCCCGAGTCTGCACCACTTTCTTTTATTCAAGAGGCTCCTGTGCAGCAAGGGGGCAGAACGACGTCACGAAATGAGGGCGGAATGAAGCTGGGGAGGCAGCGCCTTGTTTCCTGAAACTGAACAAAACTACGCGGGAGCCGTCGTACCAAGGAAGGGGCATAGCTTCACGCTATCTATTATGTTTGAAAAGAAAATATTAAAGGAAGAAAGACAGAGGACACTAAGACCTTTTGAGAAGCTCACACTCTTGCTTCTCAACCCACAGAAACAGTGTGTGTGCGGGGGGAGAGCTGAGTCAACAAACCCTCCCAAATCTTAATAACACCACCCAATTTGCAGAAGAGTGGTCTAGTGGGGTTTGGCTCTCTTGGGGCTTAGCCCAGAAAGACACAGAAAACCATCTGCAAGTGGAAATGCCTCTCACCACTTCCACCACAGGCTGGGAAAAAATGCCAGACCTTGAATTATTTAGTTTGGGGGTTTTTTGGTGGTAATAGGAGGGGATGAGAAGGTGTTGGCCCAACCTTCTTAGAGAGAAATATTAATGCAAAAAGGCAAAATTATCACAGTTATTGTATTAATTTGCTAGGGCTACTGTAACAAAATACCACAGACTGGGTGACTTAAACAATAGAAACATATTTTCTCACAGTTCTGGGGGCTGGAAGTCCAAGATCAAGGTGTCAGCAGGTTTGGTTTTTCCTGAGGCCTCTCTCCTTGGCTCGTAGATGGCTGCCTTCTCGCTGCGTCTTACATGGCCTTCCCTCTGTTCATGAACATTCCTGGTCTCTCTTCTTCTTTTAAGGACATCAGTCATATTGGGTTAGGGCCCCACCTATATGACCTCATTTTAATTTAATTACCTCTTTAAAGGCCTTATCCCCAAATACAGTCATATTTTGAGGTACTAGGGGTTAGGATTTCAACATACAAATTTTGGGTGGAACACAATTAAGTCCATAACAGTTGTCTAAAGTGAATTATAACCTACGAATAGAGATTTAGGGAAGACTGAAGACTTAAAGGGAAGTGAATAGGAGTCCCACTTTTCGCATACAAATGTGAGGAGCTCCATGGACCCACTTCACAGTGGAACTGGTGAAAATTATGAAAAGACAACCATTTAAAGTTTCCAGAAATAGTCAAAGAGTACACAGTAAATGAAGAAGCATTTATTCAACAAAGCCTACTAAAACTCAGAACAGCAAGAGTTTATGGCATTTCAACTATGACCCATTCTCCCCTCCTCTGTCTCTCCTTCCACCCTGCTGGAAACTCCACTCCAGATGCATGTAACCAAGAAGACAGGGCTCCCTCTCTCCCCAGTGGCCAGTTGGAGGGCTAAGATATCTTCTTGGAAGGGGCAAGATTTCAGCATTTCTCACCTTACCCCTAGCAACCCAAGGTAGAAGCAAAGTTCCAGAAGGGTGCAGCCAAGATATTGGGGCTCTCTTCTTCTACCGAATCCCCACTCGTGGGATGAAAACTTTACCTTGGGTACAGACACTGAAAATACTGGGGCCCAGATCACCCTCAGCCCATTTTGGCTCATAAGACAGAGGTTCCACACCTGGAGAGGCAAGCTAAGAGGACCATAGGTGACTTTGCCAATCATCAAGAGAAAAATAAATTGTTACTTAGAAGGGAACCGTAATAAGATTATACCTGACTTCTTATTAGAATCATCAGAAAAAAAGTGGGATGACGTTTTTGAAGTGCTCAAAGAAAAAAAACTGTCAACAAAGAATCCTATATCCAGCAAAGCTGTCTTTTAGAAATAAATCCAAAATATAGTCATTCTCATAGAAACAAACACTGAGAGAATTTGTTGATAGCAGACCTATCTTACAAGAAATATTTAAGAAAGTTCTTCAGGTTGAAACTAATTCAAATCCACATGAAAAACAAGGGCTCTAGTAAACATAATTATGGATTTATAAAAGACAGCATAAATGTATTTTTTTCTCCTTTCTTCTCTTAACTGATTTAAAAGCAATTACATAAAACAATTTGTATAAAATTGTACTGTTGGCCTATAACATATAAAAATGTAATATGTTTGCCAATAATAGCACAAAGGAGAAGAGCTATGGAAATGGCTCCAGATGGTAATTTAAAGCCACAGTAACAAATGAAGAGAATTAGCAATGGTAAAAATAAGGCTAACATAACAAAAGTTATAAATATATACTTACTCGCCTTCCTGTCTCAGCTTCATTAAAAAATATAAAGTTGTATAAGTAATCATTTATAACAATGTACTGTTGAGCTTTGTAACATTTATAGATGTAATCTGTACAAGAATAATGCCACAGAAAGCAGGAAAAGGGAGCAGAGCTCCTTAGGAGTAACATGTCTGTATCTCATGAAAATTAATTTAGTATAAATCTGGGACTGATTCTTATAAATTAAGATGTATATTGTAAGCTCCAGAGCAACCACTAGGGAAACAACTCAAAAAATAGTAAAAAAAATAAATAAATAAAAATGTTACATTAGAAAATATTCACTTAATGCAAAAGAAAGTAGCTAAGTAGTAATGGAGGAACAGAAAAGACGTGAGACATTAAAAAGAAAGTAAAATAGCACAATAAATCCAGCCATATCAAAAGCACTAAATCTGAATGGATTAAATAATCTAACCCAAAGGCAGAGATTGTCAGACTAGATTTAAAAAAAGATTCTACTATATGCTGCCCATAGGAGACACACTATAGATTCAAAAATATAAAAATATTGAGTCAGAAATGAAAGAAATGACATTACTTCTAACGTTACAAAAGTAAAGGTGGTTATTAAGGAATAGTATGAACAATTTTGTCAATAAATTAGATAGTTTAGATAAAATGAACAAATTCCCAGAAAGACAAAAATTACTGAAACTGACTCAAAAAGAAATAGAAAATCTGAATATGCCCATAACAAATAAGGAGATTGAATTAGTAATCAAAAAACTACCCTCAAAGAAATACCCAAGCCCAGATAGCTTCACTAGTGAATTCTACCAAATGTTTAAAAAATTAATACTAATTCTTCATAAACTATCCCCCCAAAAAAGAGGAGGAAACACTTTCCAACTCATTCTATAAGGCCAGTTATTACCCTGACACCAAAACCAGATGAAGACATTGTAAGATGTCTAAGGAAACCATTAACATCATAGGAAAACTATAGACAAATCTATCTTATGAATAGAGATGCAAAAATCCTCAACAAAATACTAGCAAGCTGAATCCAGAAGCATAAAAAGTATTATATACCATGACCAAGTGGGATTTATCCCAGTAAGGCAAGGTTGGTTTACCATCTGAATATCAATTAATATAATACAACATATCAAGCAAATAATAAACAAAAAACCCATGATGATCTCAATTAATGCAGAAAAAGCACCTAATAAAATTCAATACCCTTTCATGATAAAAACACTCAATAAACTAGGAATAGAAGGGAACTTCTTCAACCTGATAGAGGTTATCCATGAAAAACCTATAGCTAACCTCATACTCATTGGGAAACACTGGATGCTTTCTCCTAAGATCAGGAATAAAACAAGGATATCTGTTCTTACCACTTCTATTCAACATTGTACTGGAGGATCTAGCCAGGGCAGTTAGGCAGGAAAGAGAAATAAAAGGCATCCAGATTGGAAAGGAAGAATTAAAACAGTCTCTATTTGCAGATGATATGGTCTCATATATATATATATTTTTTTTAATCCAAGGTAATACACTTTAAAACTGTTAGAATGAGTTCAGCAAGGTTGTAAGATACAAGATCAATATACAAAAACCAATGGTATTTCTCTTCACTAGCAATGAACAATCTGAAAATAAAATTCAGAAAACAATTTCATTAATAATAACATCAAAAAGAATAAAATACTTAGCAATAAATTTAACAAAAAAGTAACCTAAAAATTTATACTCTAAAAATTACAACTCATTATTAAAAGAAATTAAAGAATATCTAAATAAACAGAAAGACACCCATATTCATGGATTAGAAGACCTAATATTGTTAATATGGCAATACTCCCCAAACTTATCAACAGATTCAATGCAATCCCAATCAGAGAATATCAGGGGATTTTTTTATGTAAGTTAACAAGGTGATCCCAAAATGTATATGGAAACTCAAGGGACCCAGAAGAGCCAAAACAATCTTGAAATAGAAGAACAAAGTTGAAGAACTCATAATTCCCAATTTCAAAATGTTCTACAAGGCATTAATAGTCAAGATGGTGTAGTAATGGCATAAGGACAGACATATAAATCAATGGAATAGAATTGAGAGTCAAGAAAGAAACCCATGTATCTCTGATCAATTGATTTTCTACAAGGGTTCCAAGACCATTCAATGGGCAAAGAATATTCAACAAATGGCATTGAGACAGCTGGATATATACGTACAAAATAATGCATTTGGACCCATACCTCACACCTTGTACAAAATCTAATTCAAAATGGATCAAAGAACCTAAATTGAGACCCAAAACTATAAAACTCTTAGAAGAAAATACAGGGACAAATCTTCATGACCTTGAATTTGGCAGTGGATTCTTAGATATGATACCAAAAGCATGAGCAATGAAAAAAAAAATAGATAAATTGGACTTCATCAAAATTTAAAATTTTTGTCCATCAAATGACACTATCCAGAAAGTGGAAAGACAACCCACAAGTGGAAAAAAATTTTGTAAATTATATATTTGATAAGGGACTCATATTTAAAATATATAAAGAACTCTTACAACTCAACAATAAAAAGACAAATGACCCATTAAGATATAGGCAAAGGATCTAAATAGACATTTCTCCAAAGAAGATATACAAATGTCCAATAAGTACCTGCGAAGATACTCAACATCATTATTAATTAGGGAAATGCAAGTCAAAACCACAATGAAATACCACTTCACGCTCACTAAAATGGCTATAATTTTTATAAATGGAAAATAACATGCTAGTGAGCATGTCATGAAATTGGAACCCTTGTACATTGCTGGTAAGAATGTAAAATGATTCATCCACTGTGGAAAACCGTGTGGTCATTCCTCAAAAAGATAAAATTATTACCATATTACTCAGCAATTACACTACTAAATATATACCCAAATAATTGAAAACAGATACTCAGATAAATACTTGTACAATAACATTAATGATAGCAGTATTCACAAAAGCCAAAATGTGGAATCAACCCAAATGTCTATCAACAGATGAATGGATAAACAAATTGTGGGAAACACACACAATGAAGTATTATTTAGCCATGAAAAGGAATGTAGTACTGATGTGTGCTACAACATGGATGAATCTTAAAAATAGTATGTTAAGTGAAAGCAGCCAGTCACACAAGACCACATATTGCATGATTCCATTTGTATAAAATGTCCAGAACAAGCAGAAAGTAGATTGGTGGTCTCAGACTTCGAGCCATTGCCCACAAGCTGACTGAACTCTTCCAACTATGCTGTGTGCAATACACAGCCCATGACTAAATCCAAAGTGAAGACTTGCAGGTGTTAGAGAAGGGAGGGATTAATAATCCATTCACGTTATCTAAAAGTAATCGAGAGTTGCCTACGTTAAACATGAATGAGTGAGAGAAAAACAAAGAGAATATAAGAAATCCAAGAGCATGCACTATGTAAAATACATAAGGAATCTATTTATTCTGGTAACTATTGGTGATTGACGATACTGAGCCAAATCATGTGGAATGAACATGGGCTGTGGAGGTCCGGTTTTTATCTCCAGGTGGCCTCTTCATTGTTCTATGATCCTGAGCAAGTCACTTAATGTCTCCGGCTCTCGTTGTTCATCTGCACAAGGAGGTTAATGTCACGCACTTTGCAGGAATTGTCATGAGGATTAAATGAGGTCATTTATTGAAAGGATCTGCAAGGCGCTCAATCAATAGTTATCGTTCCAGGTTCCAGAACAGGAATTAACAGAAACATGTAGATGAAATGTGAAGGTTAGGTTGATTTGTTGTGAGGACAGAGGTAACATAGAAACTGGACAGCAGGTACATATGCACGGAGGAGACGCACGGCAGATGGCTCCCGGCATGCTTGTTCACAATGAAAATAATAGCCACCATTCTAAGATCTTACAAATGTTATACTAAGCAAGTTACATTTAATATCTTATTTAATCCCCCAGCCTTGTAAAGTAGACAATATTATTAATTTTGTATCATAGAAGTCAAAGCTTAAAGAGGTTAAATAACTTTCCCAGAGTCTTGCAACCAGAGGTAATAATAGCCAACTCTGATAAAGCACTTTCTATGAGCTATTTTAAGTGACTTACACTAATTCAATCTTCACAACAATCCTGTAAAGTAGATGCTATTATAACCCCCATTTTACAGAGGACGATGAGGCCATTGAGGCACAGAGAGGTGAGTGAGCAGCCCTGGGTCACACATCAATCTGAGGCAGTGGCCAATCCACTTCTCAAGCCCCAGGTGGGCTGGAATCAGAGCCTCCACATCCAACCAAGCACATGCTCCGTGTTGGCTGTCTCGGGAGTTACTTGGTCTTATGAGAGAGGCTGAAGGCAGAAAGAACAGACAACTCAAAGGGAAACCACCAGATTTTTATTTAAACTGAAGTTCTGTATTATCCACAGTGTCTGGTATAATAGATTCTTCATAATCATGGTATAACAAATTTTAAATATTTTTGCATATATAGGGCAAGGCTTTAAATTTAGGGCTTCTGTACCCAAATGTTTCTCATGCTCTTTATGGAGCAGCTACTTCATTTCTCATCTTCACACTCTTTTGATTCTAATATTCTAAACAAAGTAATTTGCCTTAACCAATGACTAGTGATGGGTACTTCCTGATAGTGGCTTTTCTGCTTTTCCCACCCCAGTATCAAAAAATTCCCTTTTTTAAACCTCTAAAATCCCACAAGAGCTTCCTGAAGCATTATGAGATTCCCAATCATCAAAAAACCATTTTAATTCCTCATCCTGTGCTTTTCAGGACAAAAAAAGTGTCCAAGCACATTTTAAAATGACGGCACAAACAGAAGAAAAGTTATGGATGCAACATGGCCGGGCTGGTCCCAAGAGATGCAGAGCCCCCTAAACCCAACCCTCTAATTGCCCACTCCAAGGATGGGCCAACCCACCTACCTTCTGCCTCTGCAGCCACAGGGACCCACCACCCACAGAGTGATGGAGCTAAGAGTCATCATCCACAAGAGAAGGAAATTTAAAAATGCTAGGAAGACATTTCATTTTATTTTGGTTATTATGAGATATTTCAGACATACCAAAAAGTCTTGAGTATAATTTGATAAACGCATGTATCCTGAATCTGGGTTAAGGAATCAGACAATACAGACACACCTTGTCCTTATATGTTTTAACCTTCATTTCGTTTGGTCATTGGCCTTTGTTTTAATTATGTGACAAGAAGTCTGAAAAAAACGCCTGGGCAAGAATTAGAATCGCAAGTTCAGGTCACATCCTTTGGCTGAAATGTAGACACGTGTTCTTCCTTTTTTCATTTGTGCCTCAGACCAGCTGAAATCTTTTTGTTATAATTGCTATCAGCTACCCTGGTTTTTATGTTTACTTGTTCAAAAGGAAGGAATCAAAAAATGTGGTGGGGGGGGAAATCCCTTTAAAAGCGATCTATACAAAACCTTTAACAAGTCTCTGACATTTGCAGGTGAAAGTACGTTAAAGGAAGCTTTTACAGTACCACTGTTAATTACCTTTTAAGAAGATGTTAGGCTTCCTTTGTCATTCATTAGCTATTCAGACAATTAATGATTGCAACATCTGGTGGTTTTCATGAATGCATATAACAGTACAACACGAGCATGAAAAATAGTCACTGCTTGTTTGGGGCCATTTTTAGGCTTTTTGAATCAAGAGGTAGCCTAGACACAGACACCTTCAGCTAGCAGAGAGAGAGAGCTTTGTTATCCTATGATCCAGGCACTTCCCAACATTCCAACAGAAAGAATGAGTTTTGAAGTATAGCCAGTTCTGACTGTAATTCAGTCTGGAAGCTGAAACAATCATGTAAGTGTGTATTTAGAACTCATGTAAAATCATCCTTGTCAGAAGCAATTACAGAAGTTTGAGCAAAGTGAATTTATAGTCTAAGTTATGAATATTGGTTGGTTTTATCTTGGAAAATATTTCACTGAGATTCTTGAAATGCTTTCTCTGTTGAAGAGTGTTTTGTTTCGATACGCTGGAAATTGTCCTTCCAACTATGAAATTGTTTCATACTCTAATTTAGTGAAAAGTATATGTCATTTTATTTTTGGAAGAATTATGGATGAATCATAGTGAGTTTTCTTTTAAACCTTGGACTTGACCTAGAATTGTGACTTATTCACTGCTATTCTCACAAAATATAACTCTTAGTAGGAGACAAGGATTTGGAGACAGATCTAAAACATTTTCTCCTAAGTTTCCTGGAAAAAGGGAGATTGTGAGGTTAAATCATGGTAAATGATTCACTGCCTGTTGTTCACTCAGAACAAAAGTGAAAAATCAACTGAATGTGCTACTACACGTGCTGGGGCTGCCACAACAAAATACCACAGACTGGGTGACTTAAACAACAGACATTTATTTCCTGCAGTTCTGGAGCCCAGAAGTCTGAGATCAAGGTGTCAGCAGGGTTGGTTTCTTCAGAAGCCTCTCCTTGGCTTGTACACAGCTATCTTCTTCCCCTTGTGTACTGACACGGTCTTCCCTCTGTGTGTGCATGTCTGATGTCTCTGTCTGCGTCCTAATCCCTCTTCTTATAAGGACACCAGTCATCTTGTGTTAGGGCTCATCCTAACGACCTCATTTTTTTATCTTTGGTGGGGTTTTTTTTGGCCAGTGAAGATTGGCCCTGAGCTAACATCTGCACCAAGCTTCCTCCATTTTGTATATGGGACGCCACCACAGCATGGCTTGATGAGCGATGCGTAGGTCCACGCCCGAGATCTGAACCTGCGAACCCCAGGCCTCTGAAACAGAGCACATGAACTCAACCACTACACCACGGGGCCGGCCCCACCAATGACCTCATTTTAACTTAATTACATCTTTAAAGACCATATTTCCAAATACAGTCACAGTCTCAGGTACTATGAGTTAGGGCTTCAACATACGAATTTGGGGGGACACAATTCAGCCCACAACAATTACATGACACTTCTGCAAAGTCTGTGCCCTCACCAGTGGGCAGAGGCAGGGCGCTCACAAGGTGCCAGTTTCTGACAGAAGCCCTTTTGTTTTCATTCAAGGGGATGATTTTTATCCTCATTTTCAATTCTGATTAAATGTTAACTACTATAGCTGAATGTGCTAAATATTTACAGAAAGAGAAATAAATTATTGTATATTCAGCTGAAAACAAAGCGCTCACCTTAATTTTCTGACTGCCAAGTTTAGGCTCCAGCACGCCTTCTGGCGTTTCTGAAGTGCCCATGGCAGCTTTTAATAATGAAATCCCTGCTCTGCAGCAGCAAACGGTCCCAGCAACCCCGTCAGTATACTACCAGCACTTCAAAGCCACAAGCTGAGATCCTCAGGCACGTGGGACCCTGACATCCAGGTTGCACCTCCATCTCCAGGAACGAGCTGAGTCCCACTTCAGTGAGGTTAAGAGGTGCCAGACGCCTGCCCTTTGCCGTGACACTGTTTTCTTCAGAAGGGCTCAGATTTACATGGAATGATTCCAGTCCTTCTTATACATATGAAAATAGATTCTGTCATTTTTATTCTCATGAATGTATAAAATGGAATTTTACATAAAGTATTTAAGAAAATCATGTTATATCCCGGCCATCTATTTAACATTCCTAATCTCTACAGCTCGGGGAGTTGGTACCATAAAACCTCCGTGACCTGAGAATTTCTCGGGTAATCCACCCTCTAAGAACCACTGGTGCTCTGTGGTCAGTCCTAGGCCAAATGTAGGAGAGGAGAAGCCCCATGACAGGACAGTCCTGGGAGCAATGTCACAGGAGCCACCAGAGCGGCTTGGCCTCTGGGTGAAAGGAGAAAAGCACTCTGGGCTGAGCACCCTCACACAGGCTCATGGTAGATTCTTGCCTCTCGCCTGCTCACTTCATCCTCACAGCCCTGGGAGGTATATGGTGCCTCCAACCATAGCAAACTGAGGTTCAGAGAAGGTAATTTCCTATTGGCAAATAGCTCATAAGTAGAAGTGCCAAAATTCCATCCTTGGACGTCTTCCTCTAAAATCTATGTTCTTTAGGTGGCATAACCCTTCAGTTAAATGCAGGGGAAAAATTCATGGCTCAGATTGGCCATCAATGTGTGGCAATCTGACACGTGACATTTTTTTGTGAACTGTTCTCTCAATAACTCCTTAAAAGCATGGAAGAAGTTATATGGGGTCTGCAAGTTTTTGAGACTCTAATTTCAAACAAGTATGTATACGAGTTATTTTTATAAGACCAAACCAGGCTCAGAAGACTAGTTCACGTCAAGGAGCTTTCTGAGTGGTTAGTAAGTATGTGTCGGGTGGAAGACTGGAGATGCCTCGGGGAGCGGGTAACAGGCTCATCGTGCTGCCCGTGGGGACGAGCATGACAGAGCCGCCTCCACCTCCCACTGAGTACGTGCTGTTGGGCAAGTTGTCCGTCCTCTGTGCCTCAGCTTTCCTGTCTGCAAATGAGTGTAAAACTGGTAAGTGAGCAGATAAATAAACTGTGGTACATTCAGACAACGGAATATTATTCAGTGCTAAAAAGAAATGAGCTATGAAGCCGTGGAAAGACATGAAGAAAACATATCTGCATATTACTAAGTGAAAGAAGCTAATTTGAAAAGGCTACATATTGTATGACTCCAACTATATGACATCCCAAAGAAAGCATAACTATGGAGACAGTGAAAAGATCAGTGGTTGCCAGGGGTTGGGGAGGGGGAGGGGTGAAAAGAAATGAGCACAAAATGAGGCCCTGTCTCAGTCAGGCGGTCATGAAGGCTCAGGGTTACTCTGTGTAAACCGCTAGAACCCACTGGGCACAGTCAGCACTAGAGGCTGTTGCTACCACCATTGCTTCTGCTGGGCTAGCGATCCGAAGGTGAGCTGCCACTACCATAAACCCTGCAGACCACTTCAGTACGGCCGGGGAAAGGAGAAAGGCTGTCCTCCTAAGCCAATGTGGACGCATTAGCCAGAGCCTGAATATTGTCCAAGGCAGCGGTTCACAAACTTGAGTGCTACGGACTGAGTGTTTATGTGCCTCAAATTTATATGTTGAAGCCCTAACTCCCACTGTGATGGTATTTGGAGGTGGGGCCTCTGGGAGGTAATTAGGTCATGAGGGCAGAGTCCTGATAAATGGGATTAATGCCCTTACAAGAAGAGATGCAAGAGAGATGATCTCTCTCTCCTCCGTGAGAGGACACAGCAAGAGAGCAGCCATACGCAGAGCAGGAATAGGGCTCTCACCAGGAACCGCAGGGGCCAGCACCTTGATCTTGGACTTCCCGGCCTCCAGACTGTGAGAGGTAAATTTCTGTTGCTTAAGTGATGCAGTCTATGGCATTTTTGTTAGAGCAGCCCGAGCTGACTAAGATACTGAGTGAGCATTAACAGCACCTGGGGGCTTGTTTAAATACAGGTGCTGGCCCTACCCCTCAGAGTTTCTGATTCGGTAGGTATGGGATACTGCCCAAAATTTACATTTCTAACAAGTTCTCAGGTGATACTGATGTTGCTGGTCCAGGAACCACACTCTAAGAATCAGTGGTTTGCTGAAAAGCCTGGCCTGGGCTGCAGCTGGGTATAATGTCAAATCATCCAGGTAAGATTATCAGCACAGATTGGTAGATCCAGAACTCCTTGACATCATATCTTTTTCTATGAGATAAAATCTAGAAACATATGGAAATAGGTAGGTCTAAAAACAATGAAAAAGATAAAATAAATGAAGCACTCAATTCCAGCAAAATGGTCCAGCTTTACATATAATAGAGAAGAGATGGGACCAATTTTTTAAAAAATAAGTTAAACTGCTAAAAATTCAACAAAATTTTCCATAAAAAATCAAGGGAACAGCAAAGAAAATAGAATACTAGAGGCATATACCATTACTTTAGAAAGTTAATGGCAGAAAAAAGTATTTATACTGTTATTAAGAATCACAAGACACTGGCCCGGTGGCATAGTGGTTGGGTTCATGTGCTTGGCTTTGGTGGCCTGGGGTTTGCAGGTTCGGATCCTGGGCACAGACCTACGCACCACTCATCAAGCCATGCTGTGGTGGCATCCCACATACAAAAATAGAGAAAGATGGGCACAGATGTTAGCTCAAGGCCAATCTTCCTCACCCAAAAAAAAGGGGGGGATCATGAGATATTCAATGCCTGGAAAATTCAAAAGATGAGGAGAGGAAACATTCTGAGGAAGCCCCCGTGACATGGAACCGTCCCCTGTGGGAACCTCAGGGCTCAGGTTCAGCAGCATTGGCCCAGTTCCTTCATCCACTGAGAGTGGTCTCCAAGGGAATAGACGTGCAGAGGTGGGAACACCTGTCCAAGGAGGCAGGCAGTGCAGTCCCAACAACTCCACAGCAAGAGGCAGTGGTAGTGGCACAGGAGGAGTGGACGCTGCATCATTTGTTAGCATCCCGTCCTCAGTCAACCCTAGGAGGTCAGAGCCACCTGGCAAAAAAGGGCCCTGGAAATAGAGCCTTGATTATGCTGGATGGGAAAGAAACACACCTCAGTAAAATCTTGAGTTGCAGCCACAGCTAGTGCAAATTTCTAATTTTTGAAAGAAAATTTGCAAAATACTGAGAGGAAACAGTATGCATAGATGGGCTTTTCCCCAGCTTGATGGGTGAGTTCTCCCAATTAAACTGAAGTCCGTACAATGGGAGAGACTGACTGACATCCTGGGGAGGTGGAAACAAAGATTGTCTAGATCCCCCTTCTTCTGTCAGACGTCATCTCATCTTTGCCCTGGTCTCAGGTTGGTGCCAACAATGTGGTTCTAGACTGTGTTAATTGCTGGGTTCTGTGGACATCATTTTGCTCGTTAACTGTGATACCAACAGTGATTTGTTTATGTATGTGTATGTTATTCATGTATGCATGTGTGCATGTATATATGTACACATATTTGTGTGTACATGTGTGTATATAGATGTGCCTGTGTGTGCGTGTATGCATGTGTGCATTTGTGTGTATATGTACATGTGTGTGCATATGTGAGTACATATGCATGAATGTGCATATATATGCATTTGATGGAAGTAAAGCTGATGGCATGGTGTGTGTCCTATTACCTTTCCTGATTCTTCAGAAAGTGAAGCAATGAGAGGCTTGCATTATCTTGAATTGGTTGAGCTTCTAAAGTCCTAAAGAAAGTGGGGTCAGCAGAGACAGCCTGAGCTACAGCTGCTACCAAGAATCACCACGAAGACTTTCTGGCTGAGGCTAAGAGGAATAAAAACTGGGGAGGATCATTTTTGGTGTCTACTTTCTCCCTGGAAATCTGATAATGTATAGGAATTCACAATGGTCAAATTTAGAGCATTTTTCCTTTGCTGGCATTGTATAATGGGAGTATTTTTAGTTGGTCTTTCAGTTACATTGTATAGTCTCTGGAGATCTACACAGGACCAGAGCTGGAGAATAGAACAGGAAGGGAATTGTCAGCCTCAGAACAATACTCTCCTGGAGCAAAAAGGAGTGCAGTGAACAGCCATGCTGGTGCAACCAATGTATATCTGGAGCCATGCAGGCAAACCTGTACACCAGAGCACACATCTCATGAAAGCTGGAGCAAGGCTGATGGAGAGAACATTAAACTGCTGATTCCTCCATCCAGGGTCAATCACAAGCCTGTAGTAGAATACAAAACTTCCAGGAACATTCTTATGCCTTGGATATTAACATGGGGCACTTCAACTAGAAGAACACCCCTAGCCTCTGGCCCTGGCCCCATACCCATATCCCCAAAGGAGG
Organism: Tapirus indicus; assembly: GCA_031878705.1. Classification (NCBI taxonomy): domain Eukaryota; kingdom Metazoa; phylum Chordata; class Mammalia; order Perissodactyla; family Tapiridae; genus Tapirus; species Tapirus indicus. The sequence goes on from CM062934.1 coordinate 31,597,908, forward strand.
CGTGGCTTTGATTGGTGAATTCCAAGAGGGGACTGAGCTTGTCTGTGTCGCTCATCCCTTTCCTCTCCTGGAGACAGCCGCCTATCCTCGTGGCTTGCAGCCTGTGCTCCCTCATTTAGTCAATTCTCCAGCTTGCAGAGGGAGGCCTGCTGCTTGGGAGGTCCAGTCAATTCAGGCAGATGGGGAGAAGGTGGGAAGGAGGGGACAGGGGGTTACTAGTCTAATCGCATCTGCATTCTCCACCTTAGGCTCATCAGTAGTACAGAAAATATAATTCTGACCATCTGTCTGATTTCTGCATCTCCTTCTCCACTGGTTCCAAACTTGGAGAAGGGACTGAAGTGTTCATGATTATTACTGCTCAAACCTCAACTGTGGTAACAAAAAATTTTGGTGGACGTGGCTAGATTTGTTGTGAGTTATGAAGAGTGGTGGCAACAGCTTTCTCATTTCTATTTGAAACTCTGCCACCCGGCTCTCCCACCACTGAAATGGCCGGGACACATGTACCAAGAGAGTCATGACGTCTGTCTCTTCAGTGGTTCAATTATGCTGGTCGGGGGAGAAAAATGAAATCCACACCAATGCTTCATTCTAATCTATAGCTCCAACTTCCTCCTCCCTGACCCTTTTAACTGCTGCTAACCAAAACAAAACCTAAAAAAACTATGCAATACAAATTCCACTTTCCTCATGGATGTTTCCCTCCTCACCCTAGTCACGAGTGTTTTTCTCCCTTCTGTGAACTCCTAGAGCTTCTAATGCTTCTATAACGACATTCACCATATTCTAACATACTGTAGTATTCATAGCTTATCTGCTACTCAACTCTAAGCTATTTGAGGGCAAGAACATCACCCTATTTATCCCTTGTCCTTAGGATAGTGACTTGCAAAGAGCACTTGATGCAAGATTGTTCAACGAAAGGAGTTTTACCTCCTGTTGAAAGTAGTTAAAGAGCTCAGCATTAGAGCTTTGTACATTCATCCTGTGGAGAATTATTCTTTACCACCCAGAAATTGTGAATTGCATTTTAGATGAAAGGTTTTGATTAGAACAGGCCTTGCTGGCAAAAGCACCTCATGTCACTAGCTGCAAGTGGTGCCAGGATGTGAAAACGAGCCAGGTCCCATCCGGCTTTCGGATTTCAATAGACATCAATACTCATATGTTTAAAATGGAAGCAAAATCCTTCAAAAGATCTTAAACTGTGTTGAAGTGAGGATGAATATACCGCTGATCTGAGAATTGGCATGGCAGACAGAATTTCTCAGCTCTTTGATCAACAGTGAAATGGGTTGAGAGTCTCACAATGGGAAATAACCATGTAGGCTATGCAGTCACGATCCCTCCTTTTACAGATGAGGAAACTGAGACTCAGGGATGTGACCAACAACTTCACAGCCCATCAGTGGTTGAGACGGGTTGGAGCATACCTCCCCACTGGCTCCCACTGACGTTGGACTGTGAGGGGCCATGAATATCACTGCAGAGATTCAAAGTTAATCCAAATCTGGCTGCTGAGAGAGCCATTAATGATCTTTGAGCACAAGACGCCATGACCCAAGTCGTAGGAAGAATGGTCTGGAGGTCATGCTTAAGGCTACCAGAGGCAGAAAAGCAGGGGATGAGGAAGCCACTAGGGAGACCCTGCGCCGGGAGGAGGCATATAATGAGGGGATGACAATGGAGTGTGTGTTTTAGGGGATACATTGGGTAGACCAGGTGAGAGAGAATTTTATAGAAATAATTTGTTGGATAAACTGCTTTCTAAATAAAGTAAGGATTATTAATCCTTGTTGTGCTTTGTTATACTTATTTTCCAGTGTCTGCTGCCAGATTTTCCCTCTGAAAAAGACATAAGAAAATGGTGACATTAGAGTTTTTGTCCACAGCAAGGAAGATGTGTCCCCTTTCATCCATCTCAGAGGAGAGAACAAAAAGGCTTGAATACACAAAATAGAATGCATTCACACTTTGGAATATTACACAGCTATGAAAAGACTGAGGTAGAGCTTCTGTAGTGATGTGGCATCATTCCAAGGACACATATGTTGTTCTGTGAACGATAAAGTCAGAAAACAACATTATTATACCAGCCTACTTATTTAAAAAACAAATAGGACAATATGAGCCTGTGCATACACCTGTGTTCATAAATGCAAAGACAACTACCTGGAATCACCTCTAGAGTAAAAGGGAGCATGCCCTTGTTAACCCACATTCATCTACACTGTTCCAATTTTTGCCAACATGAATATATTTATACGATATTTTTTGTTAAAAAATAAATTTAAAAGCATAGTCAGTATACCAATTATTTTTATATTGCAGACAAAAAGGAAATCTCCACCAAATTTTATTGTCTTGGGAAGATAAGCAAAAGCTAGAGGGAGAAAGTTTTGAGAAGATGTGGACTTTTAAAAGGTCAAGACGAGCAGGTCCAGGAGCCTGTAGCTGGGTGGGCCCTGGTGTGGTGGAGCACACACCTGTCAAAGAGCCTTCAGCTGCTGTCAGTACAACAAGCAGCATGCCCTGGCCAGCTGGCTTTGGAAAGTCCACAGACACACCTGATAATGTCCTGCAGGGACTTAGCCAGCAATTCTAAGGTACGAGTTTAAAGAGTTTATTGCACAGTCTACTGTACAGTTTAATCAACAAAGTCTACGTTTCTGTTTCAATTCTTGATTTTCTCTAATAAAAGTCCTTCCTTGTCATTAATTTGACCTTAGATCAAATAAGACAAGCTTTCCATAGTAAGAAGACTTTTCTAACTCAAGGAGCAGCTAAAATGATACTAAAATTTTCATCTCATTCTCCTTTCTATTCATCTATACTTTTTTTCACTTATCAAAATGATTTGAGGGGTTACTGGTCTATTTTACTTTTATTTTGAAAATTATTTGGACTCCTAAAAAAAGTGATCCAGCAATTAAATAATTGATTGTTTTTAAGATTAATTAAGGATTGCCTAGGGAACCATGATTTTATTACAAACGTATTATCCATAAACTAGAGAAAAATCACCAACTAACTTGCAACTGTGGGAATATTGTTAACATAGATCCTAACCAATGCTGAATGTGTTCCCTTTTAACATGAGAAAATAACCTTCAGCTCCTTTAAAATGTAGAGTTTGGCATTTTAGTAAATTTCATAGGGAGAAAATGTAATGAGTCAATAAACCCAATTTGGAGGCTGGTTATTGTCACATAAATTAATTTGCCTGCTAAATGATCAGATTCACATCCACCTTTTTCCCCACCATCTGCCTCACAACAAAGTTGGCATTGTACTCCTTTGAGGAAGGACTGTAAAAATGTCATTACTTAAAGGCTTATTATCCACCAAGTCATGTTAAACTCCAATTTCCCTGTGCTTGCTGGCTGACCAAGTAAAGAATAGAGTTTGGAATTTTCTTTCAAAAATTTATCTACACCAGTGGTATACCTTAAGGCATTTCTTTTTATTGGGCTATTGTCCAAAGGAGCAGTGCTGCTGTGTGACCTTGGACTCCTGCTTGGCAGGCAACCCCTATTCAGTGGGAAGATGGCAGGCCATGTTTCCATGGCTCGGTTTTGACTTGTATCTCCAAACACTTGTGATCTGTGAAATCTCTTCTGACTGTCACACTGAGTGATCCCGTCCCATTTCTCTGTGCAATCAGGCACCTGGCAGGCTTTGCCAAACAGAATGCTGGTCAGGGAGGGGTGTGCGGGCGCCAGGGTTTTGCTCTGGCCAAGTTCTAAATATGACCCTAGTGGAATCCAAAGGCCAAGATAATCCTGACCAGGATCTTCATACAGTCCTAGTTTGATGGGAGAAGGGGAAATATGCTCAGTTGAAAAACCATGGTAGCTATCAAATAACTGTTTAATATTCAAAGGTTTTTAAAAGTCAGAAACTAAATCCAGAGTCCCAAGTAATTGCCTTTTTTTTAATAGCTAAGCTATAACACCCAGTGGTAGGCAATGTGTTTTGTGTTTTTATTTTTTGCTTCTCATTTGTGTTCTTCTGTAGCAGGCATTTACACGCCAGCCATTCTGTGCTGTAGGACTCCTACCGTTTACGCTTCAGTACAATGATGTGCTGTGGATTTCTTGTTAGATAACTCAAGTTTTTTTGGAAATGTGTGACATGTAAATAATGGCAGTGACTCAAAAAATGGCTGATAATTTTATAACTTTGGGAAAGGATAGTGAAGAATATATTTTGACCTCAGGTTTTCACAAATATATTATTAATCCACTAAAAATTTTGAGAATTTACTATATGTTAAATATGCAAAAACAACTACAATACAAAGGGAGATGGTCCAAGCCCTTAGGGCTCCTGGTCTAGACTCTAGCAGGAAATTCAGACAAGTGAAAAATAATCTACTACAGTACGTGATATAAGAAAATATTATGTTAGGTACACTACCGAAACAGAGTCAGAGTGTCATGGAAGGCCTCCTGGTGACCAGTGAGGGGCCCCCAAGCAGGAACATCCATTGAGTAGAGGACACAACACTGAAGCTCGCAGCAAGCTCCCCAGGAGCTGCCAGCTCTAGAATGGAATGTGACTGGTGAGTGCGCTGAGGTATAGGCAGGAATTCAGTTCTCAGGAGTTTCAAAGGTCATGCAAAGGATTTTAAAATTTGTCTAGTTGGGAGCCATTGAAGAATTATAAAAAGAAGAATAACATGATCAGGTATGAGTTTTAGAAAGCTCATTTATTCCACCAGCATTGTAGCAAATATATTGGGTTGGGGTGAAATTTGAGGTGTGGGAACCAGACTGGAGGTTATTGTGGATTAATCCAGGCAGGAGATTATGAGATTCAGAAGTAAGCAGTAAGAGTAGGAATAGAAAGAAGGGCGAGTTTAAGATACTGAGTAGGGACAATCCATAGCAGTTGGTGAAAACAACATAAACAGTGAGGAAAGAGAGACGACTCTTAGATGACTACAAATGGCAACTCACTACCTCACGCGGAATGGATTTCCATGTCCAATAAAGCTGTAAGAATTGAAAGCAATGAGAGACATTGATCATACAATTTACCTGAAGGACAGACAGTTAACTTTGTGGATGGGAAGCAATGACATTATGCTATTCCAACAGCATGAAGATAAGGCAGAAGGAAAATGACAGATATCTAACCATCAAATGTTGTTTATCGCTTAACCATCTGGAGAAGCATTTTGGGAAAACAGAACAAAAAAAATGCTAAAGGGTGAGAAGGACATGGGGAAAGTGGGTTCAAGCTCTAATTTTTACATTTGGGTTAGAAAGCAGTGAAAAGGCTAAATATGCCTGTTGGTGGCAGTGGCGGTGGGAGGGATCCAGGGGTCAGTTAGGAAAAGAAGAGGGTGACAGGGGCGCACAGTGCTGGCCCCTCCTCTTGAGGCCCAAGTTGTTTTTCTGAGCTTGCCCTGCGCAGTGTCAGGCCTGAGTCAGCTAGGGATTCTTGTTTCTGTAAAAGATCTGCTACTCAGTGAGTTTTCTCTGTAAGATTCGGAAACATCTGGCTGCTCTGAGTGTTGGGACAGCTTAAGGCGAACTGAAAACATTTTAAACAATAAAGGACTGCCAAGTCAAGTTCCAAGTGTTGAGGGCCCTGGGCTGACATGAAATTTGTCAGGTTAATTTAAATTGCGAAAACTAAGTCGTACTCCGAACCTTTACCTTGAGACCTCTATTATCTGAACCTGCTATCTTTATTAACTCCAAATCAGATAACTTCCAGACAGTCCTTTCACATAATACTGCACAGACTCAGCTTGAGGGATTCATTTCTAGAAGAAATTTAAAAATTCAATCATGGCTTCACTGTAGTAAAGTTAAAGAGGATCCTTCCTAAGGTTAACACCAAAGAAGGCCCGAAGCTCATTCTACACTGTGGCGTCATGGAAATAATCCCAACCTTCCAACACAGCTTGAGTAAAGAGCGCTATTAGAAATCAAAAGTATTATAGAAAACAGAAGAATTACATTTACAAATTGCTGTTTGTATTCAGAAAATACAACATCTAGTGGAAAGACACTCTGTGAATTATTGATGTGATTTGAGCCCACTTTTCTATACAAATGATTCTAGCACTAACTCTAGCACTATATAGTAGTTCTAAAACTTTTTATCTTGTACTTTGTAAAAGCATTTTAGTCATATTCATATTATGATTGTTAGTGATAATGGCAAAAAATCCCTCTAAATTATTTGCCATCTGATTTTTATTTTATTCATATATACTCTCTAATTTTCAATAAAAAATATTTGAGACGAGGCTGCCAGTTCAACAACATCATCAAACTTTTCCAAAACTTGGTACTAAGTTATACACTGACTTCATTTAAAATTTGGTTCTATTTTAAGTGTGTTGAAAATTAGGCATATTTATTTCCTCTAGAAAAGAACTCTCGATATCAAAACACCTTTTAGTAGTGTTGACTCATTTTTAATTTTGGAACGAGGTTAATTATGACTATCTTAGGATAACATAGAAAATTAATTTTATTGTTCAGATTTTTTTCTACATCAAATCTTTTGCTTCTCCATAAATTGCATTTCTGATTGTGATTTCTGAATTTCTTTAAATATTATTAATCTCCCCCTTTTTCATAGTCTAGTTCTTATTATTCCACTTCATTTTTACTTATTAATTTTCATTGTCTCCCATTTTTTCTGGAGTCAAACACTTCATGTCTAATACGCCTTTAAATATTATATTATTATTCAATAATAATAAAGTAAATGTTTACTGCAAAGATGATGGTACAGAATGAATACCTAAATCTATGAACATCTACATTTCAATTTTCTTCTTGAAAATTATGATAAATTTAAATACTAGTCAACTAAGAGGAGCTTGCTATTGGAATAGAATTTGCATTCTTTCAGCAGAGATAAAAAGGAAAAGCTAGTCAAATGTCAGGAATATAGTTAATGCTGAATGAACACACACACACACGCACACAGGTCATCCGTTTACCAGAAGTATATTAGAAAGTTTAAAACCAGCAGGTATTTGTCTTAGAGCAGAGACACCAGAAGATCTAAACCACACATTCATTGTTCAGATCTGCACTAGCAATTCTGAACTGGTACTATTTAAATTGAATTCTGTTAACTCACTTTGATAATAGGATTATGTAGTTGAATATGTTTGCCCACCCCAGAAGCAAGTGCAATTCACCATTTACAGCTCTTCTAACTTGAAAAATACATAGTGTTTCTAGGACCCAATGACCTGACTATGTATTTCTTAAAGACTGTGGAAATATCTATTCTACTATTCGAAATAAAAGGGACACATTTGAAGGCATAAATAATGTGAAAAGAATATCTAATGAAAAACAACTATTTGATTTGAAGACTCTGGAGCTCAGTCTGAAAAAACCCAGAAAGTCCTAACTGATGACCATCCACTGAGGTGTTTTCGTCTCCATCTTCTTATCACAACTTGTGATAAACATAAATGCTTTAAGGAAAAATTGTCTTAGCCGTTCCTCTCAAAATTAATATGGACCACTGTGTAACAATCCCAGTGGATCTTTAAGGGGGCAAAATAAACAGGTTGGGAAAAACACAGTCTATTCTCTGAGTCTGATTTAAGAAGATTTTTTAAATAACATATTAGTGTCTTGGTAGTTGGAAGACTGTCACCCTTTACTCCAGGGTTATTTTACATGCACAATCCCAAAGCTCTTTTTGTAAATGTGACGGGAAGCCCCAAGAAGATGGGCATCTCTATCCTTATAGCCTCTCTCCCCAGCCTTACAGTAACTAGCATATACTGATGCTCAATACTGATTTGCTGAATGACTGGATGAAAGTTTCTAACTCTAATATAAGTGTGAGAATTCAAAGACAAGAAAAGTCTCAGACAACTGAAGATGCCGTGAACATTGTGTATGCATCTCACATTCTCTTTATATTGAATTCTACTTGATAATCACGGGGAAGTCCAAATATATGGTAAACACATTCATCAACGTAATCATAGACTACATGTTGCCCCAACCAGGAGAACATATTGTTCAAAAGGACCGAAGAGATGAATGGACAATGGAAAATGCAAACACATGATCACAGAAGTCTGGGAAGGGAGAAGATAACTGCTCCAAGTGTGAACCTGGTGGATGAAACACTAGCAACATCCTGCTTGTATGGCTGAGGACATATTACTGAGCTAGCCCATGTTACTGAGCTAGCCCACCACATGAAGGCACAACCCACAGAACTAAATATCGAAGAACTTTAGAAATACACAAGACAATTGGGTGCCAGTGGGGACTTGCGGGTGGGCAGTTGATATTTTTGAGTCAGAATGTCACACTTGGGCCTCCTGCCGGGTGGACCCCCTAAAGCAATTTTTTTCTGAATCCTCTAAAAATTGAGCCTTCTTCCTTTCTGCACATTGCCTTTCTCAAGGAACGCTCTACCTCCCTTCTCTAAAGATTGACTGACTGTGGGCCTGCTCTTATTTCTCCAGTTCCCCTTATCCTTGTTGTCTCAGAAAAGAGAAACACACTGTGTTATTTTGGCTTCCACTATGATTGTACCAAAAGGCAACAAGGAATATGGAAAGGAGCAAGAATGGGGGACGTTTCAAAGGATCCGGACACCACCTGAAACCACCTGGCCTGCATTCTTACGTGTGCCCCACATGGCTCTAGGCAGTCTCCATGCAATCCTCACAGCAACCCAAGCAGACAGGTACTGTCATGATTAGTCCTGTTTTTAAAGTGAGGAAACCAAATTTTGCATAGCAGTTATCCCATTACCTGTATTGTAATGTTTTCTTTGACTCCCTTCTATTAGGTCTGAAAGTTTCTCTGCCATGAACCTATTTCTTCTTTGATTCCTAAAGTTCATCAAGTCTACTGTCACTGCCTCATTAAATATTCTCTTAATGTCTTATTCCTTCTCTGTGTGAGATAAGGAGGAAATAGCACTCACTGAGCATTGTACGAGTTGCTTTACATACATTACAAGTTGCTTTATCTTATTTAATCCTCATAGAAAACTGAGGAAGTATTTTCCCCCAATTCATAGAAGAAGAAAATGAGACTCAGACATTAAACAATTTCCCTAACTCAGGGAGCTGGCACGTAGCAGTGAGGACTGGGTCCCACACTCTTGCATCTTTCCATGCTGCCTGCCTTTCAGGCAAGTAGTTCGTGATAAATGATGCAGCCCACAAAGAAAGATCAGTAGAGGAGAAGGCAAATGGCACCCGTAAATTCAAAAAATGAGACCAGCTGCACTGGGACCAAAGTCTAGAGGCCTAGACTGAGCAGGAAGAGAAATAGGTATGAACACAGATGTCATGGTCCTGATTTGGACGGCACTCACAGGGCAAAGCTGGGGACTGTTGCATCTGAGTATCATGAGTGGGTCGCTGGTAGTCACTTTTTTCCATCCCGGTCTTGCAGGTCACTTCAGTGTGCCCCTTCAGATGCATTCTTCACCCCTCTCCGCCTCCCCTCAGCCCTGCACTACCTCCAGGAGCTGCCGAGTCCCAGCGGGAGAGGGACCAGGACAAAGAAGTTGAGCTTTTATTTCCAGGCCCCTCCCCAGCCCGCCAGTGGGGTCTCCCCACTTAAGTGCCAGCTCCTCTTCATGCAACTGGCTGTATACTCTCTCCCTTCCAGTCTGGGTGCAGCCCTGCCGGTTGCTGATACCCAGTGCACTCCTGTGTAAGTAGCCCTTTGTCAACCTTCCTAAAATGATCCTCATCAGAGCACATCGTCTGATCCCTGCTGATTCCCTAACTGATACACACATACAAAACCAGTTTGAGGAATACTTTTACCATAGACCCTTAATTTAAGAAATTATGGAAAAATTATTTTTTTAAACGTAATAAATTATTTTTTGTTGCTGTTCGTGCACTCAAGTCAATTCCAACTCCTAGTGACTCTGTGTCCAGCAGAGCGGAACCCTGCCTGGTCTTTTTGCTCCATCCTCTCACCTTCCAGCGCTGCACCAGACAATGCTCCACTGTGATTCATGGGATTTTCAAGGCCACGTCCTTCTTCCTAGTCTGTCTTAATCTGGAAGCTCTGCTGAAACATGTCCACCATGGGTGACCCGACTGGTATTTGAAATACCAGTGGCATAGCTTTCAGCATCACAGCAACACGAAGCCACCACAATGTGACAACTGACAGAGTTGGTGTGGTTCCCTGACCACGGGGAAACGAATCCAAGCCACTGCGGTGAGAGTGCCGAATCTTAACCACTAGACCACCAGGGCTGGCATAAGAAATTATAATTTTACTGAAAACTGTACCTATTTAAAATTAATTTTTGAACCATCAAAGTGATGCATTTATATGACATTAAAAAGTCCAACAGTTTGCCCCTGCCCGCCCCACACTTTCTCCACTCCCAGGCATCCTTTCTTAAAAGCTACCACATTCAATCCACTTAGCTGTTCCCTCAACATTAGAGATTGTCTAAAATGCCTTTTTTATTGGTTTAGATATGGTCCACTGACAGCTGGATGCGAATGGCAGGGATTTAGTCTCCATCCTGGCTCCCCCTATTTTTCTCCCACTTTCCTCCCAATATCAGCACATCACAACGTTCTGTTAATAATGTTGTTTGTAACTACTATTGACCTCCTGTAAGGATCCTTTTACTACTGAGCCAATCAGTGTACTATAAACATATCTTCTTTTCTGTACAATTATATTAATCAATTATTTTTTTCATTAGTTTGATTTTTCTATGTCCCTATCATTAATTCTTCTTAAACTTCCAACAGTGTCGTTTAAACGCTCTGAACACGACTTTCCACAGTCCAGCACATCCAGTGGTTTATCAGTTCCAGCTGTATTTTTCCCTGGAGGCCCCCACGCGTAGGCTCCAATAGAAACTGGGTACCTACCTCTGCTGCACAGCTGTCTCCCTGTGGCTTCCGATTCCTCTTCTCTGCATCTCATGGCCTGTTCTCTAGAACCCACATCTTACTCTACACTGATTTATGCCTTCGTATGGGGAGAACACACCCTGTTTTCTGTGGACGTGTATTTGAGCGGTAAATGTATAAGAACTTCCTTGTATGGAGTTGTCTTTGCTCTATTCTTAAGGGGTAGACGTATTCTTCTTTGTAGTTTAAGAGGTATATCTCCATCATCTTTCTCAGCGCCAGTGTGGCTCAGCAGCATCAGAGCATTCTGATCTTCTGCTTTTGCTTAAGCATTTACTTTAACCTCACAACACATGTAGACTCTTCTCTGTCGCTCCTTGTCTGGGACAGTCAGCTTAGCGGGAAGAGAGGCATTCAACGCAGAGACAGTTTTTTGAAAAAAATGCCTTTAGAAAACTCTTTTTCTCTCTTCTACTTTTCCTCCTTCAATAAAATTCTTTAAAAGACATTAGAACTCACAGACTATTTTCCTTCTTTTCTTATCTTTCCTCACTCATTTTTCTTTTTTTTACCATTTTATTTCATTTTTTCTGATAGGTTTTCTCCACTCTATCTTCCAAATCTTCCACTGAGATTTTTAGTTTCAGTTCTCACATATTTTATTATCCAGACTTCTTTCTTGTTCCCTTTTCATGCCTTCTGATATTTTTTCTTGAATAAAATGTCCTTTTTCTCTGAGAGTACTAAGTATAGTTTTATTGATTCATTCTAATATCTTTATTATCACTTTCCCACTGAGTTCCTTTATTTTCTTCCATTTTGTTTCTTCCTTTTTTTTAATCATTAACTTTATTGCTGGTGATTGTTGGCTATTAATTCCTAATTAAGAATGAGACGTTTAAAAAGCTACTGGAACCTCTTCACGCTGAGCAGGACTTGTAAGTGGTGGGCTTCCTCGACGACGAGTCGAGTGGGGAACTGGGAGCCTCCCAGGTCCCTTATTCGGGGAGATTTCTCTGAGGCTGTTCGGTTTCTCCAGAGAAGAGTCACCCAGTGTCCCGTCGGGAGGGCAGTAGCAGGAGCCAATCGGGAGGAGTGTGAACATCTCCCCGTTCAGCTGTAGAATCCGAGTTCTCATTTCTTCAACTCACCCCACCCACCCTTTGCTGAGCCTGGTGAGTCTGGGTCCAATGTGGCTCCTTTTCACCGGAGAATAAACCTCTAGAGTTCTTGTGGGAAAGGGTGCCTGTGGAGCAGAGCAGAGCAGCGGGAGAGTCTGGATCCAGCTGTTACACCCACCCCAGATGCGCCTCCTCGTCGCAGGCCCAGCCTTCCCTCTCGCCGGGACCCCCCCCCTCGCCGGGCCCCCTCCTCTCCCGGGACCCCTCCTCTCCCGGACCCCCTCCTCTCCCGGACCCCCTCCTCTCCCGGACCCCCTCCTCCAGGACCCCCCGACTCGCCGGGCCCCCTCCTCTCCCGGGACCCGTCCTCTCCAGGGACCCCTCCTCCGGGACCCCCGACTCGCCGGGGCCCCTCCTCGCCGGGACCCCTGCTCTCCAGGGACCCCTCCTCGCCAGACCCCCTCCTCTCCCGGACCCCCTCCTCCGGGACCCCCCGACTCGCCGGGCCCCCTCCTCTCCCGGGACCCCTCCTCTCCCGGGACCCCTCCTCTCCCGGACCCCCTCCTCCGGGACCCCCCGACTCGCCGGGGCCCCTCCTCTCCAGGGACCCCTCCTCCGGGACCCCCGACTCGCCGGGACCCCTCCTCTCCAGGGACCCCTCCTCGCCGGACCCCCTCCTCTCCCGGACCTCCTCCTCCGGGACCCCCCGACTCGCCGGGCCCCCTCCTCTCCCGGGCCCCCTCCTCTCCAGGGACCCCTCCTCGCCGGGCCCCCTCCTCTCCCGGACGCCCCCTCGCCGGGACCCCCTGGGGCAGCCCGGCCTGTGCGCAGCAGCGACCTCCCCGCTGGCCCCGCCGGCTCCGCGTCTGCTCCGCGAGCTGGGATTCGGCTCCCTCTGCGTCGTGATGCGCAAATGTGCCGTCGCCACTCATCACTCATTGCCTGACGAAGAGCAGACTGCAAGCGTCCTTCATTCACTCTGAGTCCGTGGAATTCACGCCTGTCTCTCCCTCACTTTGGTGTGGAGAAGCCACAGGGCACGTCACCTGGTGGCGCTGCCCGGCACCCGCGTCGCGGATGACGACTGTCTGAGCGCTTGTCCTTCCATTTTGAACTTTGCCTTTTATTTCTAGGTGAAGAGGAGGAATCTATGAATCTCGTCTTCAATTCAAGTGAAAATATTAGAATTTAATGTGATTCGTGTGGAGATGTTTGTTGCACCGTCTTTTTTTTATTATTCTCAGGGGTTAAATAATTATTTTTCCTTTTTTGTTTTGTAGCACATCTTTGCATTGAGCCATTCTTTGAGATAGTGGAGAAAAAACATCCAGAGAGGAAAATGTGCTTAGCCAAAGGCCACTACTCAATATTTTGACTGGACGCGTAGGAGAGATGGTGTAGAGCTGTCACAAAGGAGAGCCAAAAGCTGGCAGTCACAGTAAATGAAACTTTTGTATTTTTGTCTGAATATGAATAGCACTGCCACTTCCTTGGCTAAGGATTTCCCTGGCCCTAAGCTGTCAGATATTTGTGGAAAGCTATTCACCAGGATGCATGTGGCTTTACTGACACAATTCCTATCAACCTGCTTGAGTGACAGCTCAATGTCCCTAAAAGACGCTGAAAATTTTCCAAGAAATTATTCATCTCCAGCTTGAAACCAGGTAGAGAAAGCCCTAAAACAAAACCAAAGAACAACAACAACAAAAATCTTGTCTCTTGACTACTCAACATTTCTTCATGTTCTTTTTTTCACAAAACATGAACATCTTGTGAAAAAACACATTCATGTAATGAACAGGACATGTAACTGGAGTTTAGACGGCGCAGGATCATATCTTCCCTTGGGCCGTATTTTAGCCGAGCGAGGTACCCTGCCCTTGAACCTCAATTTCCTCTGCAAAAAAGAATAGCAAGCTATGAGAGCGAAGCATTGAGAAGATGGAATGGAAACAGCCTAGAAGCACAAAGCCCAGCTATGATACGTGTGACGATGTGATGCCTAATTTTATGTGTCAACTTGGCTGGGCCATGGGTGCCCAAATATTTGGTCAAACATTATTCCGGGTTGTCTGCGAGGGTGTTTTTGGATGAGATTAACATTTAAATTGGTAGACTGAGTAAAGCAGATGACCCTCCCCGATGTAGATGGGCCTCATCCAATCAGTTGAAGGCCTGACTGGAACGAAAGACTGACCCTCCCCCAAGTAAGACAGAATTCTCGTGCCATTTGCGACAACATAGATGGACCTTGAGGGTATTATGCTAAGCGAAATAAGCCAGACAGAGAAAGACAAACATTGCATGATTTCTCTCATGTGTGGAAGATAAACACATGGCTAAGAACAGATTGGTGGTTACCAGAGGGGAAGGGGGTGCAGGGAGCATGAAAGGGGTAAAGGAGCACATATGTTGGGTGACGGATAAAAACTAGGCTATTGGTGATGAACACAAAGCAGTCTATATGGAAATGGATATATAATAATTTACACCTGAAATTTACACAATGTTATAAGCAATATTACCTCAATAAAATAATTTTTTTAAAAAACTGGAACATTGGCTCTTCCTGGTTCCACAGCAGCTTCCAGCCTTCAGACTCGAACTGGAACATCAGCTGTCAGCTCTGCCTGTTTCGGATTTGCCAGCCTCCATAACCCTGTGAGCCAATTCCTTATGATAAATCTCTTTCTCTCTATATATAAGTATACATCCTATTGGTTCTGTTTCTGTGGAGAACCCTGGCTAATACACAGTTGGTAGTACTGACTACCCCCATCCCTTGTGTCTTGACCACTGTCACTGAGGACAGTGTGGGTGAGTGACCACAACTGAGGGCCTTGACCGCAGCTGCATACTGGAATCCCTGGGGCAGCATCACGAAGTACACATATCTTGGTCTCTCAGAATCTCCAGGGGTGGGCCTGGCATTGGAGGTGGAAAGCCCTGGTTACAGATCATCACCTGCAAAATTTCACAGGATGACATCACCTAGGAAGTCTGGGATGTCGTTAACTCAGCAAGCATTGGAGGACCTACTCTTTCCATGGTGCCTGGCACACAGTAAGTACTTTATTCTTTCATTTAGGAAAAATGCATTGATTGCCTCCTGTGTGGCAGTCCCTGTCCTAGGTTCTTGGAAACAACATCTGCCTAAAAACAGAGGTCCTTCTCTCACAGGATTCACACTGTGGTGGGGGATGGAGGGAGCAAGCACGTCAGACGGCCTCCAGTGAGTGGAATGGAGGGGGGCTAGTTAGGGAGGGTGTCAGGGAAGAGGTTGCTGGTAGGGTAGCATTTCATCAGAGTCTAAAAGAAACAAGGGACCCAGTCAGGCAAAGAAGAGAAGAAAAGCAGAGGAACTCGCCAGTGCCAAGGCCTTGGGATGGGAACATGCTTGGGCCGTTCAAGGAACAAGGAGGAGGCCAGGGCCGCTGAAGCGGAGGCACCGGGGTGAGACTGGTGGGGACCCGTCCAAGCCACAGCCTGGGGCCAACTCAGGGTGACATGGAGATCATGGTAAGAGCTTTGGATTTTACTGCAAGTGAGAACAGGGTTTGAGCAGAAGAGGGATATTGTCTGAGTCACTCAGGGTCTTGATGAATATTAGCCTAAAGGAAGAGGGGGCAAAAATAGTTATTATAATCATTATTATATTGTCATCATTATTATCAGTATTGCCATTAACATTACAGTTATTACTACTAAAGTGAAGAACTCCATTTGGCATACAGAAGAGTACACAAAAAAATAAATTGTAACTACATGGGGTGATGGATATAACTAACCTTATAACCTTATTGTGTCAATCATTTCACAATGTATGCATACGTCAAATCATTACATTGTATGCCTTAAACTTACACAATGTTATACGTCAATTATATCTCAATAAAGCTAGGAAAAAATAAAATAAAATAAACGTTTTAAAATTAAATAAATAGGGCCTGCCGGTGGCGTAGCGGTTGAGTTCGCGCTTTGGCAGCCCGGGGTTTGCGGGTTCGGATCGCAGGTGCCCGCCGATGCACTGCTTGTCAGCCATGCCGTGGCGGCGTCCCATGTAAAGTAGGGGAAGATGGGCGCGATGTTAGCCCAGGGCCAGTCTTCCTCAGCAAAAAGAGGAGGATTGGCGACGGATCCTAGCTCAGGGCTGGTCTCCCTCACAAAAAAAAAGAAGAAAAAGGAAGTTAAAGGAATAAATAAATGACTGAAGAAGAGTAGCTGGAATGGCAAGGTCTGAGCCAGTGCTTCTCCCCTTGAGTGGCTACCAGACTCCCCTGGAGGCCTGTTAAAACCGAGTCCTGGGCCCCGGCCCAAGAGCTCGGACTCAGTCCGTGTGGAGCAGGGCCAGGAACGTGGACTCCCAGGGGCTGCTGCTGCTCCGTCCACACAGGGGAGCCCCCTCTTGGTGACACTCATCTACACTGCTTTCAGTACCTCACGTCCTGCTAGAGTTTGTACACTTGGTATTGACGGTATTCTCAGCTGCGTCCTCTGTCACTGCCTATATTTAATCTCTGCTTACGTGTTCTAACTCATTCTTCAATAAATATCTGAGAGTTTACTACACACCAGGCTCTGTGATAGGCACTAGGAATGAAATTATAACTTCTTAAGATCAATCATAGAACCATAGAATGTTCTAGAAAAAAAGCATGTTTAGGTGAAGGTAGTCATAAGGTGGTTGAAATGTGAGTGCTATTAAGTAAATACTTGATTGTAGGCAAACAATGATTGCTGATGGATAAAGATCACCTTATATTTTCACAGTGCTTAGCACTCCCGAAAGAATCCATGATCCCATTTGATTCTTACAATGCAGGAGAGATTAGGTTTATTTGGCAGATGAGGAAAAGGTGCAGAGAGGTAGATCAGTTTCGTAAAGACACGAAGATCACGAAGGAGGAGCCTGGACCGGGACCCAGGTGCCCTGGTGGACAATCAGTGCGTTTTCCCCCGTACATTGCTTCCCCTCCAGAATGACAGTAATGACATTTTAACATGGGAAATGAAAGGCCAAATGAAATTGCAGATCAATATGATCAGTTACAATTCCTTTTTTCCATGCATTTCTATTACATTCTCCCTCAAAAATCTCCCCTAAAATATCTCTAAAATATATATCACTTATTGTGTACACCCATTAAGGCGAAGTAACAGTAATATTGGAGATCATTGCGGACCAAAGTAGAGCGAGGAGCCATTGGGCCTGTTTAGGACATTGTCGGTGTTCAGGTACGTGGATTGCACACTTTAGAAAACAGTTGACTATCTCTTTGAAATACACATTATGAACACGAAAATATCCCCATAGTAAGATTTGTTTTGTAGGAACAGTTTGTTTTGTAGGAAATGTTTGTTAAAAGAGTAAATGAGAGTTAAATAAATGCCTTACTTCATAAAGTGCTTTGTTATTTGAAAAACAGCTTCATTTCCTTTTTAAAAAAAAATTGCTGTCACAGCAAGATTATAAAAGAGTGTAACTGGTAGTTTTATCATCGTGGTTTTACAGATGAGAAGGTCAAGGCTCAGGGGGGCTGGCGGACCGCTCCCCGCCACGGGGATCCATCTGCGGTGAGACGTTCGCTATTGCATGGTGGATTTAGTAGAGCTACTTGACTTTGATTAAGATGATGCTAAGATTAAAATATTTTCCCTTTAATGCAAATTTTCTTAAATGTGTTACTTAGGCAAATGTGTCTGGTTATAGGCAACAGGAACCCACTCTGCGTAGCAGGTAAAAAGGGACTTATTGCAAAGCCCTCGGGTGGTTCCGGGAGTGGAAGGGATGCTGCAGAACCAGGCTTTGGGCCGAGTGGAACCCAGGGCAGTTCTGGAGACCTGGTAGCAGGGATGAGTGGACAAGTGGACATCTGGGAACAGAGTCTGGGATGGATAGAGAGCATCTCGCCGACCTAGTAGATCACCAATTGATTGCACAGGACCTCAATGGGACCCCATGATTTACAGTCCTAGTAAGACTGAGACAGTGTGGAGGAGTTAAATCCCCAACACAAAATGTGGGTGCTGTGACCTAAGGGGGAACAGACACTGGGCAGGCTAAATGACATCCATCTACTCTTCCTGGTTCACAGCTCTGGTTTATTCTTGGTGATGCTGAATGCAAAGTCGTCCAAGCTAATCTGTGCAATTTCCCGATGCATCTCATTCCTAACAAGTGGGAAAATGTGGTTTAATGAACGTAGAGTTGGGTAACATCCCAAAGAAGTTGAAATTTCCAAGCCAACAGGAACAACTCTTTTATAATTGTCGCAGTTTTCTCCAAGAGAATACAGCTATCAGAGCTGAATAGAACATTAGGAGCTCTGTAATTAATGGTCTGAATTAGGTTTGATTTTGTATTTAGCCAAATTTCAAATGATTGAGGACCTCTGAGTTACAAATTCTGAGTTTAAAGGATAGAAGCCAGTTGTTTCATCCCGGAAATTATTTTGTACAAGTAAATCAAGGAAGTAGAATCTAGGTTTCTGGTTTGTCTCCCTAATCAGAAGTAAAATTGAAAATATGTTATTACAAAATGACAAGATGAGATTTCCTCACTGTTGTGAGACTTGTACCTCATGTCCTGCTAGGGTTTATATACTTGATATTAATAAAGTATATCATAAATATTTTAGTTGCATTCTCTGTCAATTCCTATATTTAATCTCTGCGTACATATTCTGTCATACATTCAATAAATATTTGAGAGTTTACTGGATGCAGGGCTCTGTGCTTGGTGCTGGGAGACGAAGGCAAGGGATGAGTAGAACCTTAAAGAGATCATAATCTACCGGGTAGGAGTGGAGAACAACGATGCACCCACAGATCGCCTCTTCTCTGACAACAGCGCCTGGAGCCAAACGTGATTATTCCTATTGCAGAGAAAAGTTGTACCCAGAGACTACAGAGCTGAAGGCGGCACTGCTGGCATTCAAACCTAGTGCTCCCAATCCTGTGCTATTTTAATAAGAGAAAGCTTCCTCAGAGGAGCTAGATATGTGCATGGTGCATGCTATCTGATAAATACCGTAAGAGGTTGTACACTCAGCTATGGGAGAAGAGAAGAGTGCACGACTCATTCCACCTGGAAAGAGAGCAACATTTGACTTGTTCCTTGAAGGATATGTAACATCGTGCCAAGCAAAGAAGGGAAGAAAAGACATTTCATATAGAAAAAAAAATTAGCAAAAAGAACAGAGACTTAAAATGCACAGGGTTTTCCTGCAAGGATAAACAGCCACGTGGTAGGCTGTCTGCTGAAAGCTGAGCCTGAAGACAGTGCTGAAAAGACCAGCCAGAGCCTGTCACGAAGGTCACAAAAGCCATCAAAATTAGTTTTGTGTTCCTTCTTGCTAGCTTGTTTTTAAAGCAGAAACGTGATCGAGCTCTACTTTGTAAACATGTCACTGGAAGCGTGGAGAAGAGACAGAAAGGGGAGAAGCTGGAGCGGAGAGGAGCAGAGTGAGCAGAGACCCAAGTCTGAGGACCGAGACGGAAAGCAGGAGCCCGTGAGAGCGCGGGAGGCAGAGCCCGGGTTCCCGTCCGGGGCCCGAGGAAGTGGGTGCGCAGTGAAGCCGTCCGTCCGTGCACCGTCAGGAATGCTGCATAGGGAAAAGCAAGTCCTCATTCTAGTTATGCCTGTTCAATATACTCAGGATCCCCCAACACACTACCGCGGCGGAATGTGCCATGTGACAGGAACATGGACTGACGTTTCCATTTTTCCCGGTGTGGAAGACACAGACACACAGGCCTGCGCGGTCTGTATACGTAGTTAGGTATTAGTTATAATTAACTCTTTTAATTCAGAGCACAAAGTGAATACATTCTCAATATTGACCGTGAGAAATATCAATAAGTACAAAATTCTACATATTAATGACACAATTCTAACCAGAACGAGTGCAAAAATAATGCCCCTAGTTTTCTAACTTTGGTTTCTTTTAATTCTAATTTTCAGATGCAATCTTACAGCTTTGAGAAAAAATATATATTTATATATATTACAGAATGGTATTACATATTTTTTTTCAGAATCATACTTAATGCAATGAAAACATAAGATAAGCTAATATCTTACCCAAAATCTTAGACTAGAGTTAACGGAGAAAGGAAACGGTAGAGGAAGATGGTGTTGCTTAGAACTGAGACCTTCCAGGGCAGTTGGAGAACAGAGAAAGCAGAGGCCAAGAAAGAAAGAAGAGGATGACAATATGTATTTAGGCATCTGCCCTTCCAGAAATATTTTCACCAAATATGTTTTTCACTCGTTAACTGTGTTTTATAAGATTGTTCATTTGCTAGATATCCCAAATCCTGAGTTCTGAGTGCATGTTACACTGTATGGGTCAGTACCAGAAACTTAAAACCACATCCATGTGGTGAAAATATGATAGAAATATTTAACGATGTTAACAGTGCTTAAATTAGATTGACATGTTCCATTCATTTGCCGTCATGTAGAACCTTTCTCTTCCCACTTCCTGTCGACAAAATCACAACTCTAAATCCGTTACTCTAGGAAAATGTCTGAGGGTATTTTTTTTTATGGAAGTATGTTGACATCTGCTAAATATGGGCGGCAAGTTCCTATTACACTTTTTACTGTTTTGTGAATATTTTAAATATGGACAAATATTAAAAAGGGATATCTGCAGGTGCGGAATGATATAAAAATCTTGGAGAAAGAAGTTGTCCAAAGAGGATCTTCACTCTGGTCTATTTGGTATCCTTCCCCTAGATCAGCACGACAGACAGAGGGACATTCTGTGACAGTGCGGCCTGGCACAAACCCCGTTCCTCTAAATGCTCCTGCAATTCCAGAAAGGAGGACAAGCCTTTTTAAGCCTTGAGACATCTAACTTCTGAGATGCTCTTCTATTTGTTTGCTTGAATGTGTAGCATGGGGTATCCTGGGTGAGGGGCTTAAACTTTCAGTAAACTGAAGTGCTGACTAGGCAAAACACAAATTTCTATCTTACTTCCACGTGTAAAATCAAATGCCTCATTATAGTAGTTTCTTCTTTTATTTTTTTTTCCATTCAAGCTAATATGATTAAGTGCATTGAAGATGTTAGACTCAAGAAAAATTATTAAAAGAGAATGTTTTATTTTCAAAACTAGTTGCATTTTTTATAGAAATAAGCATTAAATAAACCATAGACAGAAATCTGGGTTGTTATTTTTCAGGTTGTATTCTCATATTTGTTAAGATGTAATGCAAGATGCCTTGACAAAATCTTACCAGCAGAAAGAAGCAGTATTTGAAGCCGTTTTATGAAAGACTAGTGCATAGCTTTAGGTTGTCCTTAAATATATACAAGTACTCTACTGTAAAATAAATTATCCACCTAGCACTCCAAAATGTCTTTATTAAACAAAGGACATCGTGGTGTTCCTCTGTTCAAGCCCCGGACTGGCTTCCTGGGTCCTCAGGGTAATTGCCAAAGTTCCTAGAAACACACCCCTGAGCTCCGGGAGCTGGGCCAGCACTCACAGATAAGCCTGAGCGTTCTCCTGTTGAACACAAACCGTTTCACAGAACACCGACATCAGATAAGGCCTCGTGCGACCAGGATCCATCAAGACAAAAGCAAGACCCCCGGGTCATCACGTCTGAGCACAATCCAAACAGCAACCTGTTCAAACCACAAAGTGACCAAACATCCCCCTCTCCTGGCTAGGACGGGTAACTGCGGCTTCTTTGTAAATCACAGCTTTAGCCTTTCCTCTCCTGGAATAAACAAGATTTATGAAGATATCCAATCGTGGAGTTGCCCCCGCTTCCTGACAATATCAATCCTTAGCAAAACCCCCACTTATGTGAACTTTTCCCCAAAATCACCTAGCACAAGCCCAAATCCTATCTTCGTTTCTTCCCAACACCCTCCTGCTGGGACATTCATGTGGCTGAGCCTTCTTCCAGGCTGTAGTTAGCGATGAACCCAACTTCCTCAGCCGCAGGTGTGTTCCTGTGGTGTTCCCCAAGCGGACATGGCTTTTGCTTTTAGATACAAAAACTCAAAAAATGGCTTCGAATCCCTTTTTCATCTAATTTAATGAAATTTTATAAAGTATTGAATTGAGTATTGGAGATACGACCACAGACATCACAATGAAAATCTACACTGTCATTTACTGAGAACTGCTTTGCAAGATGAAAGAAGCTGTTCCCCCACGGGAAGTGGGGTGTCACAAGCCTGGTTCTTTAACACACAAACGATGGGCGTCCTTACGACTAGGACCAGCTCCCGGGAACGCAGGACAGCGGGCCCTGAGCCTCAGGAGGGAGCCTGGCATGCTCCAAGAGACCTGTTTGGAAAGAAGCACGATGTTTGTCTAGAAAACATAATATTGAGGATTATCATTTATTTTGCTGGGATTTTAACTTCCTTTTTCTAACAATCAACATGTAGCACTGAGTGATTGTGAAGGAGCTTCTATATTTATTAACATATCTGCAAAGACGTAGAGATTTGTCTTCATGTTCTGGATTCCTGCTGTGTAGGTGTTTTGCTGTCTGTGAGGCCACGTTAGCGTCTCCAGATACTGGACTGAGACTCATCAGTACATTTATGAACATATTTTTCAAATTTTTCTGATTGATAATCTCAATTTGTGTGCGATTTATTGTCAGATCTAATTAGATTTTTGTTGGTTTCTCTTTTTTTCTTGTCATGTGACTGATGAAGGGCTTGTTTTAGTTGTAAGTTGTCTCTAGCTGTTCCGTGTCTGTATATCTCTTTCCTTCTGTAAGTTTATTAACAGGACAAAAAACTTTTCTGTAGAAATGGAGGTTTACCTTAGTAATTTCAAGGATTTGTAACCTTAAGATTCTGATTGTTACAAGAAACTACATTTCAAGCACATTCGTTGTAGAAAATTGTGTTTGTTTAATCTTTTTCACAGGAGATTGATTTTAGTTAACTAGCTTTTCCTAATAAACTACAAAGGCCTCAAAGATTTTTGTTTTAAGTAGGCCATTAATTATATATGGAACAGAGTGTTTTCTTATGAGTTAGAAACATCTAAAAGTTTTCATTTCTCCTTGCAAAAGTTACTGTTCAAAAAAATATATAACTACTTTAACAAATTAACTTTAATACACAATGAAAAAAATCACAGTCTTTCACAAACTAAAAGAGAACAAAATGTAAAGATGTATATAATCTCAGGAACCCAAATCGAAATTCACTCAACCTACTTTTCCTTCCCAAAAACTGTGTTAAAATGCACTGCAGGAGGCTCTGGATCTCAGCCAGTTCTGTAGGGAATGAACAAGGGAGAGCTGCGTCCTGCCCAGGCCTCGGCACCCAGTGGTGCATCTGGGTGCTGCTGGGGACAGGTGTGAACGGGGAGGCTGAGCCCACAGAAGGGACCACGGGTGATGCTGCCCTGGGGAGAGGAAGTCCAGTTATCGTGAGGAGACTGGGTGGGGTCTGGGGAAGAAGAGAGGACAGAATGTCACTGCAGCAGTAGAACTGAATCAATTACAGCTAATACATCTCGAGTCATTCCGGAGAACAGTTTGCAGGACTTATAAGTGAGTTGCTAAATGAGAGCTTTTCGTTGTTAGTGCCCTCGAGTGGATTCCGATTCCTAGCGACCCTGTGGACAGCAGAGCAGAACCCTGCCTGGTCGTTTTCCTCCATCCTCACCTTCCAGCGCTGTATCAGAAAATGCTCCACTGCTATTCACAGGGTTTTCAAGGTTAATTTTTTGGAAGTGGGTGGCCAGGTCCTTCTTCCTAGTCTGTCTTAGTCTGGGAGCTCTGCTGAAACCTGTCCACCCTGGGTGACCCTGCTGGTATTTGAGATATCGGTGACATAGCTTTCAGCATCATGCAGCAGCTGCTGCAGTATGACAACTGACCGACAGACAGTGTGGGTCCCTGACCGGGAAAAGAACCCATCCTGCAGCGGTGAGAGCCCGGAATCTTAACCACTAGACCCCTAGAGCTGGCTAAATGAGGGCTGAGTACTTATAAATTTATTTATGAAGGAGACTAAAATGAAACGCAGCCCATTCTTAGACCCAGGCAAGACGGACCCAGGCCCCGGGCCCAGACCCTTAGGTCTCCTTGGGTATCCGCTCCCCAGGCTCCAGGTATGAGGGACTCAGAATTCCTTTCCCAAAGTGCTGGTGCCTGTGCCTGTTACAGGGCCTTGCACTTCTCTTCCTTGGGTCCATTCTCCAGAGGGTGGACCCAGACACCAGTCTGTGTCCTTAGGTCTGAGGGGTGGTCAAGCAGGGACTTTTTGTCAGGGTCATGGACTCCAGGGTGACAGGACAAGGGGAAATGCCCCCCCCCATCCACCACCACATTCCTGTGGGGCACTCGGAGGAGAGGCGGGTCTGGAACTTCACACCCGGCCCTCCCCATCACTGACAGGACACACATCACTTAGTGTTTAGCTTGATTTATAACTTTTAATTCTTTATGTATTGGTACTATTGCCCCTGGCCCCACAAAAGTAATGGGAATCATATAGAATAAGTTTAATATGCTGGGTGTAATAATGAAAGCATAAAAGAAATATAGAAAAGTGAAATCCCAATAGTGAAAATGTGTCGGTAGGTCAGACCGGTCCAGAATGGAGGACATTTGAGCCTACTGGTCCTAAAACTAGAGAGAAATCCAGGAATAGATATGAGCAATTCAGCATTCACCCCAGTGTATTAGTTCTCTAGGGCTGTGGTAACACAGTCCCACATGCTGAGTGGCTGACACTACAGAAATTTATTGTCACACAGTTCTAGACACAAGTCAGATCAGTGTCAGCAGTGTTGGTTTCTCCCGAGGCCTCTCTCCCTGGCTTGCAGATCACCTTCTCCCCATGTCCTCACACTGCCTTCCTCCATGCGTCTGCAGCCTAATCGCCTCTTTTTATAGGGACATCAGTCATATTGATTCGGGCCCACTCCTATGACCTAATTTTACTTCTATTACCTCTTTTAAAGACCTTGCCTTTACATACGGTCACATTCTGAAGTACTGGGGTTAGGACTTAAACATATGAATTTGGGGGAACTAAATTCAGCCCACAGACCTAGCTTAGGGAAATTTTCCCTCCGCCTATGCCACACCCTCCGTTTTCCTCCTACACTCACCATGGGACTCTGTGGGATGGACTTTTGTCTCCTGGTGTCTGTTCCTCGGAGGAGAGAGCACCACGCGCGGTCAACTTGCCAGCAAACCTCCCACCATAAAATCACAGACTGATATTTGGGTACCTTTCGGACGGCCTCTTTGAATTTTAATGGCATTCCTAGATCTGAATAAACCGATAAAATTCGTTTCCTGAAACTGAAACTGAAGGGGGGACCCTAAACCCTCGCCATGCAGGTTGTGCCCCGAGCCGCTGGAGGGGGCGCCGTCACCCCGAATCTTCCGTGAACCCCCTCCCGCAGCCCCAGGAGCGCAGGGCTGCCCGCACGCCCTGTTGGCTGGTAGCGGGAGGCGCCCTGAGCTGTCCCCGTCCCCACGCTGTCTGTAACCCCGTCAGTGATCCCCCGGGCCTTCAACTGCCATCCGTGAGGGACAGCAGTTGCAGCGGAGAGGAGAGAAGGAGAAAGGAGACAGAGGGAGGAAGACACATCCCTCACCGTGGGCTGAGGGGACATCCGGGCGCACTGATCAAATTCAGGGGCCACCTGCGTCCCTAAGGCCGAGCGACAAAGCTGCCTCTGGAGAGAAGAGTGAAGGGACACCGGCACTGGAGTCTTCAGACCTGGGTGCAAAACCCACTCTGCCACTTACCACCCGTCCAGCCTCGGACGGGGCAGTGCCCATCTCTAACCGCAGTTTCATCATCTATAGCCGCGCTGTCCGGTACAGCGGCCACTAACCACCGGTTACTGGCACCTGAAATGCGGCTGGTCCAAAGAGAAAGAACCTGTAACTGCAGACACACACCAGATTTCAGAGACAGTACAAAAAAGAATGTGGAATATCTCATTAACAGTTTTGTTGATGATTACCTTTGAAACTATAATATTTTGGAGATAGTTAAAAATATATTATTAAAATTAATGTCACCTACTTCTGTTGCTTTTTTTAATATCACTACGAGAAAATTTAAGATTACCTCTCTGACTCGTGTTATGTTTTTGTTGGACAGCGCTGATCTACAGCCGGAATTTGATGGCTGTCTGTCCTGGTGCACCCAGAACAGTCTTAAATTACACCTAGTGACCTTACAGAATTATCTAGTCTGGCACTTTTCCTGGATCATTTTTTAAATTTTAAACAAAGTGGTACTAATAGTTGCATTAAAATAATCTGGAGTGGGTTTGTAGGTCCGCTGCCTACAGTGCCATGCTCTCACTTAGCTGTATGGGAGACACATGTGCAGTGGACAGAAGATGACGTGGACAATTCCACAACCTATGTCTCTTCGTGGCCCTTTCCAGAAGCTATTTTACTTACACCTCCCTTTCAAGGACATACGCAGGCACCTATGGGTTAAATAAAATGCCCTCAGAAACGCGCATGTTTGCAAATACTTGTGCATTTTGACAGCTGCAGCTTCTGTTTAGATTGGAACAACACCGCAGCTGTTGTGGACACACAGTGAATTATGTCTGCACCACGACCAAATCCCAGTGCTCCTCTGCTCCACGGTTTTCTCAACTTAGTAGGATCACCATTTTTACCATGCTTCTGCACTCCACCCAAAACATTTTGTATTAGCATCTCAAATATCTTCCACTTGGCAGAATTTATGCTGCAATTAAGTGCTTCAACACCTGTAGAGAATTTTCTCAATTAATGGTCCATACAGAGAAGTCAGTGGAAATTACCAATAATTTCAACTTTATTAACTCTAAATGCAACTTTGAAAAAGACTACAGGCAATTTTATTTTTAAAAATTAAAAATAACAATATTGAAAAAAATATTTTCAGAATTCCATTCACATTCCAGTGCCATGGTATTTTTTTTAAAGATATGTCTAAAAATTGATTAAAGTATTTGAATATATACCAAGAATAATGAGCCTGCTTGTGTTATTTTAATGATCAGATCAATATAAAGTAGCTTAAATATTTTTCTTTAATATACACAAATATATGCTATTTTTATTTTTTAGAAAGAATTCATACTTGAAAATCATTTTTGAATGGAATTATTTTGTGGGCCTACCACCATAATAAAACCAATGTGTTGGTCAATAAATGGATATTTCAATTTTTTAAATGTAGAGACTCCTTTTCATACTCAAAAGTGTCCCAGGCTGGATGGCCTACCATTGGGTCACCAAGCCCAGAGGCAGTCATTACCCCTCCCCCGGGGGGTTGCTATGTGCTGGATACATGTCCCGGGTCTGCCGGCTGCCGTGTGGGGTGTTGGGCACATGCATCTTCCCAGCTGCAGCAGCCCTCCCTCTGGCTCCCCAGCCTCCTGGGGCCCCGAGACGCTCCTCTTCCCTCATTTCCATTTGTGCCATCGTCAAATGCCTCGACAGTCAGTCTCAGTGTTATGACACCTTATTACTGTGTTAAAGTCTCCTAGAACTAAGAACTGAACCATTAGCATATAAAATTTCCCACCCAATTTGTCTTTTCTGAACAGCTCTCCTTTTAGGGACTTTATAATATCATATGGGACCAAAGAAAGTGTCCTTTTCTTTGAAATGACTAAATGATCTCAATTTAGAATTTTTATTACCTAGCAGCTGTACCATTCAAGTTGAGACTATTCACTAAATCAAGACCCTTGCAGTATGATTTTTAATCATTACCTAACTCATTGATATATGTTTAAGTGTTAAACAAAATACTAAGCCTAACTTATTATGTTATAATTATGTGAATTATACTAATTTACTATATTAATTATTAAAACATCGTTAAATACCTTAAATAGCTTAAAAAGTGAGTATGTAAATGAAAAAGATGACAATGTACCCAGGAAGGTTGAAATCAAATTTCTTTTATCATTTTGGGTTAGATTTACATTTTCTAACATGTGTTCTTCCCAGATTATTTATTTCGATTTTATTATTTAAAATATAAAATAAAGGCTAATAAATCAGTAAAAATCTTCCCTGCCTAAAACTCTAAAGGACATGGAGATCAGGTAAATTCAGAGAAAGCCTGAGGTTTCTCCATCTCGTTCCGTGTTCCTTTCTAAGCCCGCACTGTGAAGCCCCAGCACAGCAGCCTCCCCTGGGAGAGCCCAGCACCCAGGTCCTCCCAGCCTCATCCTGGCCGAACGATCACAGAGCTCCCCCATCAGCTCTACCCTGGACCAGCAGCAGTGTCTGTAAAAGCTCAGAATTTCTGAACTTTCTACAACTGTATTCCTTCATGAACCACAATCATCAAAAGCATGTTGCAGATGAAGCTCACTGCTGAGATTAAAGCAGAGATTCTAGTTTAAAAAACTGAAAGCAATCAGTAATCTGGATAATAGATTGCTTAAACTTTAAAGAAAAAACTGTCTTACGCTACTTTATCCTTTTCGATCTTTTTTTACTAGTTCATTTAAGTACCATAAACTATGCCAATGGAGTTGTTAAAAGTGAACTGAATCAGTGAATTAGTATAAATATATTATATATTATTATTCACTATTGCATAATACCTTACGAGACACAGAGGAATACTATATCTTAGATTTGAATCCTAGCTCAGCTGCTAACAAACTACATGATCTGAGGCAATTTATTTATCTTTCTGGAATCCTGCATTCATAAATAGTTAGGATTATGTTTGGTTACATATAAAGGAAACCCCAAAATGCCAGTGACTTAAACAAGATATATGTATTTCTATCACACATAAACTCAAGTCATGTGGGATCCTGAAACTCCATCTTTCTGCTCTTTAATCCTCAAGTTCTGAATCCAGTGCTCTTATCTTTAAGATGACCTCAATGTCCCACATGGTGCCCAGAGCTCTAACCATCACTTTCATAGTCCAGGAGGCAGGGAGAACGAAGAGGAGAGAGTCAGAAGCCCAACTAAGATAGGTTCCTTTAACAGACTTCCCAGAAGTCCCACGCAACACTTCCACTTACATGTCAGTGAACAGAATGTAGTCTCATGGCCTCATCTGGTATATGAAAGGGTAGAGATTTAAGCTTTTAACTAGGGACACTGACAATTGCAAAGGCGATAAGAATTATGCTCCTTAGGAAGAAGAGGAAAAAGTGATATTGGGCAGCAACTATCTGTAATGCTGTACTTATATGGAAAATGAAGTAAATAATGCCTTACCAATTTTTTTTGAAAATGGAGGTACTATATGGAAGCACCTAGCTTAGTGCTTGAACAATAGCTGTCATTATTATATTATATTTTTTAATGGACAGGACAGGACTAAATGGACATTTAGCATCCATCAGCTCACCTAGATAAGTTTGATAAACTTAGAGTCATTGCTAGAATCAAAAGTACACAACATTGTCTGTTTGATATTCTTCCCCTAAAAATTTCACCTGAATTTAATCACGAAGAAATTCAGACAAATCCAGAAATTGGGACATTCAATGAAAAAACTATCCTGGACCTTTCAAAAACTCAAAGTCATAAAAGACAAGACAGAAAGAAAGGAGGGAGGAAGGAAGGGAGCTGGGGAGGAGGGACGGAAGAAGGGAGGGAGGAAGAAAGAAAAAAAAGGACGGAGAGAAGGACAGGCAGGCAGGGGTGAGTCCTAGGATGCTGTTCTAGATTAAAGCAGACAGGGCAACCAAATTCAAGTGAAACTTGATTGGATCCTTAATTTTAAAAAACGAAAAGAACTATGAAGGACTTTCATGGACAACTGGATAAATTTGAATATGGAATAGATATTAAATATTAGTGAATTGATATAAAATTTTTGGCATGTAAAAATTATAATGTAAAAAGGAGACTAGGAGATACACGCTGAAGTATTTAGGGACAAGTGTCACGATGTCTGAAATTTATTTTTAAGAGGTTCAGGGGAAAAAAGTGTTTTTATATTCGCATAAAACTACAGTTCCCGGCACCAAGTGCCTTCCTCGGAGCCTGGGTCCGAGCCCCACAAGCTCTCTCTCCACCAGCTTCTGTATCTCTGGGGTCCACAGGACTCTCTCCAAGCTTCTATTTTTAAATCCCAACTTCTTGTTCCACCAGCCCTAGGGACAGTAACTGCTTCCTAAAGTCACTACCTCTGTGATATCTGGGTGTCCCTTTTTTGAGTTTTCAGTTTTTCCATACCTAGTTAACAATTTCTTATATGGAATTCTCTGCTGAAATAGCTTGTGTGTTTTTGTCTCCTGATTAGACTATGAAAAAAATACAGAAGTTTGTGCTATGAATGGTCCCAGTAGGCTGACCTCAGAAATGGGTCATGTTGGTTGTGCCCTTAGGCCTGGGTGCAGTGCTGAGCTCCTTGCCAAGAGGAGCTAGTCATCCAAGACATGTAGGAGCATCAGAATTAATCATCAGCAATCACCTGTACTCGAGAGCAATTAAATGACTACAGAACCAAGTGTCTGCTGCCATCAGCCATTATGCAGCAATGGATTCTGCAGAGACCAGGGTACCGAATAGCTTCTTCTAAGTTCCCTGAAGTGCTCCCAGAAAGAAAATGACGAGCTCAGGTGTTTAAATCCTCCGCTCCAGTCATGGCCACAGAACAACAATGCTTCTATAGCAGCCCTAACGGACTTTCATGTTTCTTGTAGCTGCACAGTTACAGTGCTGAAAATTTAGAGTGCTGAAAATTGTACGCGAAACTTGAGAATGAAGATTGCAGAACTTAAGCTGAAATGACAGCCTTGTCAAGTCTCTTGAGTGAAGGTTATAGCATTGATTGAGCAGGAATGGGATCCTAGGCTTTTAAAAGGGACATCGAGATGGACTCAGAAAAAGCCAAAAAACTATCTCTCAAATCTCTCTGATCTTTTCTTGCCAGCTGTATTAGTCAGCGTTCTCCAGAGAAACAGAGTCAATAGGATATACATAGATAGATAGATAGATAGATAGATGATAGATAGATAGATAGATAGATAGATAGATAGATAGATAGATAGATAGATAGATAGATAATTTACTATGAGGAATTGTCTCACATGATTATGGAGGCTGAGAAGTCCCACAATCACCCACCCACAAGCTGGAGACCCACGAAAGCTGGCAGTGTAGTTTGAAGGCCTGGGAACCGGAGAGCCAATGGTGTAAATTCCAGTCCAGGTCTGAGGGCCTGAGAGCCAGAAGCACTGAGGACAGGAGAAGATTGCCATCGTGGCTCAAGCAGTCAGGCAGAGTTAATTCAACCTTCCTCCACCTTTTGTTCTATAGGCCCTCAGTGGACTGGATGAGGCTTACCCACAAAGGCGAGGCAAGCTGACTTACTAAGTTCCCCAATTCAAATGTTAATCTATTCTGGGAAAACACTCTCACAGAAACACCTCAAAATAAGTTTGAACAGATATCTGGGCACCCCATTGCCCAGTCAAGTTGACACATAAAATTTGCCATCATACCAGTGGAAGAAGCCTGCTCTCCCTGATCTGAGGAGACAAGTCTTCCTTTACTTGCAGACATGTAATAAGCTCACCCAGGGTAGTTTCCATCTGAGAGGAGGCCTGTTTTCCTTTAGATCCAACACAGCCATCTCTCGTTGCCACCAGACCCAACACTGGTGCCATATATCAGCATCTCCATAGGGAAAAGAACAAAATCTGACTCCAAGATATAGTTTGTGCACAAAATAATTGCAAGATTTTGCTAATTTATTTTAGCAGAAAGCTGAAGAATCTGTCATGAGAATGGATTATCATATTAGATAAAGGAGAATATACTAAAACACTGTATGGAGCCAAATTTATTGAAATACATGCATCTGCCAGAGATTCTGGACTTAATATGTTAGCTCGTGCTGTTGTAATAGCTCTGACAGGTAATTTCATTGGTTGGTTGAAACTTGGACTCAATGGTGGCTTAAATAAGCAAATATATTAGAGTGAATGTATCACTCTGTTACTTGTATACCCACCCACCCACTCCATTCCCTGAGAGGAGCCAGCGAACAACCCCCCCCCCCACCCCTCCATTAAGGCATCTCAGTAGAAATACCTTAGTGAGGGGAGCACTAGCATCCTTGCAAAGCTCTGTGGAACTGTCCTCCATACACCAGATATCATGGAAGGAAATGCCACCATTAAGATGGACTACCTGATTTCAAAGGGTGTAAGGAGATTCCAGAGCAGCAGAGTTCAACTAGCAGTGCATAACTTCCAAAGACAAAGTGGGTACACTAATGATAATGAGAAAGAGATGAAGTGGTCATTGAAATGTTTTGACCCACAGGGATCTTTGGCAGTGGTTAATTGATCATGGTGTCCCTACAATGAAAGAGATATACAGCCTACTAAAATGTTATTTAATCTCTAAAATAGGAAACCCTCCAGGTCTGTGGCCAAATCTTGACTTAAGACACCACAATGGAGAGTCGTGGCTTCTATCCAGGTTCCACACCTAAGCCATTCACAAGCCCAGAGTGCCTTGGCTGAAGTGTAGGCAGATCCCTTGAAGAAGGGCTCTGCAACTAACACACGTGTATAAGTGAGTCCTTTCTGTACCTCCCCAAAGGGATCTGTGGCCATTTAAAGAGGTTACTACACCTTGGGGAAAAGGGAAAAAACTAGACCTTTGGGGAATTACTAGGCATTGGCTCTGAGCTGACACTGAATTTGCTGAGGACCCAAAATACCATTGTGGTATCCCAGGAAAAGTGGGGGCTCACAGTCATGAAATGATAAATGAAATTTGGGCCCTAATTTGAACCATAGTGGACCAATGGGTTCATGAACCAAACTTATGGTCATTTTCTTACATTTGCTGAATGTATGATCAGAATAGATATACTCAGCAACTGGCAGAATCCCCACATTGACATTCTGACCCTTGAAGCAAGGCCCATTATGATAGGAAAAATCATCTGAAAGCCCCTAAAACTTTCTCTCCCTATCAGGATACAAACCAATGACAATACACTTGCAAGGGGAATTACAGAGATTTGTGCCATCATTGATAATTTGAAAGATGTAGGGTTGGCGATTCTCTATTTAATTTGCTTATTTGGCCTATGCAGAAGATGAATGGGTGGTGTAGAATGACTTCAGATTATCATAAACATAATCAGATGATAACTCTAATTGTAGCTGCTATTCCTTATGTGCTATCTTTACTAGAGCAAATAACACAGCCTCTGATATGCAGGTATTGATTTGCCAAATGCTCCTTTCTCTTTACTAATTAATAAGGACCAGCAGCAGTTTGCTTTTACCTGGCAGAACCAACAATACATCTTCACAGTTTTACCTCAGTGGCTCATCAACTCTCTTGCTGTCTTCCACAATATGGTTCACAGAAATATTGATCATCTTGATATTCCACAACATACCGTGGGCCACTGCATTGATGATATTTTGATAGTCCACCCAATGAACAGACATAAGAAGTACTCTGGATACCTTAGTAAGATACATGCAAACCAGAATGTGGGAGACAAACTTCACAAAAATTTAGGACCCTATCATTGCAGTGATGTTTCTGGCACCCAGTGATCTAGGACATGCCAATTTTATAAAAGGAGAATGACAAGCACCTTGCGATGTCTACCACTGGCAGTGGTTAAGTGACTGGTAGGCCTTTGGATTTTGGGTTTCAGTGGGTTGCTTGCAGCAGCATTTGACTGGGCTAGTCTGATCCACTTATCAAGTGACCCAGATGCCTATAAGTTTTAAGTGGGGATCAGAGCAAGAGAAGGCTCTGCAGCAAGTTTAGGCTACAGTGCAAGCTGTTCTTCTTCTTGGACCTATGACCAAGCAGATACAATGATACTTATTGTGTCTGTGGATGTAGAGCCTCTGGAAAACACCAATATGGAAATTATAGCTCAGATGACTAATGTTTCATAGTAAATTCAAGTCTTCTGCAGATAACTGTTTTCTGTTGGAGAAACAGCTTATAGTTTGCTCCTAGGCCCTGATAAAAGCTGAATGTTAATAATGCTTCATCAAGTGACCATGATAAATAAGCTGCCTGTCATGAATAGGTGACATCTGACCCACCAAACCATGAGGTTGGACATATGTAGGCACAATTTATTATCAGGTGGAAAAGGACTTAGGACCTTGCTTGAGCAAGTCATAGGGAGACAAGTTACAGGGCCAGATAGATAAGACAACTTTCATCTACTCCTGCACTGCCTCCTTCTCTTCAAACCATACCAACAGCCTCAGGGAGAGTTCCTTATGACACGATGAGTGAGAAGGAAAAAACTCAGGCCTGCTTTGCAGACACTTTTACCAAATATGCTGGCACCAACTGGAAGTGAATATTTGCACAACTATGCACCCACTCAGGAGTGGGCCTGCAGGAGAGTAGTAAAGGGAAATCTTTCCAGTAGAAAATGGGCTTATGTCCATGGAACTGACTAATCTTCCCATATACTCCATCACTTAGAATCTGTTGGAATCATATAACAAGAAAAGAGCCTACTGAAACCTCAGTTATAGAAGAGCTTCTATACACAGTATGTACCATAGTATAGTTTTTCAGTTGGGAGAAAACAACCCTGAAAGGATGGGCTTCTAGCTTCCCGGATACAGTAAATGCTTTGAATCCATGACCAATAAATGATGCTGTTTTCTGGTCCAGGAATCAAGGAGGTGAAGGTGGGAATGGCTTATCTCACTTTTATACTTAGTAAGCCATTCATAAAATTTTCATTCCCCATTCCTTAAACTTTGAGCTCTGCTAGTTTGGAGATCTTGGTTCACAGCAGAATTCTTTCACCAGAGCATGAGAATAACTCCATTGAATTGGAAGCAGTGACCACCATTTGGCCTTTCAGAATCCTCATGCCACTGAACCAACAGGAAAAGAAGGGGGTTTCTCTCCTGGTTATTTGATCCTGATTACCAAGGGGAAATTGGATTTCTCCTACACAGTGTGGGCAAAAGGGATTATGTCTGGAAAACAGGGTTTCACTGAGTGCGTCTTCATACTTTCATGTCCAGTGAGAAAAATTTACACAAAAACTCTAGCAACAACAACAAGAACAAAAGTGCAGAACCACTAATAATTCAGTTTGGCAATGAAGGTTTGGGTCATCCTACCAGGTAAAATATCCCAACCAGCTCAGCTCCTGTAAGAGGGCAACGGAAACACTGACTAGTGGAAGAAGGAAGTTACAAGACTACAGCAGCTATGGATAGTCTTCCTTGCTTGTGTGTACATATTAATAAATTTCTTCTTCTCTCTTCTCCTTCCCCTTATTTTTGTACAAGATCCGTTGGTGATGATAAGTGTTACAATTTTGTGTTTAGGTAACAGAACATTCAGACAGATCTGTGACTGAATTTGAAGAGTAATTAACAGCAACTGGAAATACATAGTGTGACTGCTGGGATTTTGTGTGTCCTTGTTTTGAGGAAAGAGTGAGAAACTCTTTGTCAAAGAACAATTGCAGCTCGTTAGGAGGATGTATGGAGTTGTTCCGGATGTTGAGTGGTAGTCCAAGAATGTGTACAAAGCTGTATATGACTATGCCAATTATTAATGTATTTTCTCAGCTTCAAATCTATCCTTCTAAGTTCTGTTGGGACTCTGCAGACCACATTTATATTTTGTCAACTGACTTCACATTTCACTCTGCCAATTGGGGCACAAGAGGGTGACCAGAGGTTGGAGGAAGAAGGGACACACTACTTCCTGTTTCATGCTTATTCTGGCTTCTACTTCCTGTCAGTGTCACCCAGGCAACGTTCCCTCACTCTGGTTGTGGCAGATTGTTGCAACAGCAGCAGTTGATTCACAGACCCTGGCTCATCATGTCCCTTCAGCACACCAGCATCAGTTGGCACCTCTTCTTCGGAGGTCTGGGTCTGGCCCCCTGGAGCCTTCCATGAGCTCAGAGACACCAACATATTCACACAGGCTCCTTCCTCAGATGCCGACCTCAGCTCTGTAGGGTCCCTTCTCCAAGTGTGTAAGTTCTAATGATTCCACCCATTTCCCTTTGTTCCTCTGACCCAAGAAGTAGTAGCTGCTTTCTGGTGTTGCTGCCTCTGTGAAAAAGGAGTGTCCACCTTTCTGAGTTTTCAGTTCTTCAATACTAGCTAACAGTTGTTACACAAATTCTCTCTTTGAAAATAACTTGTGTGATTTCAATTTCCTAACTGTTCCCTGACTGAGCCAGTGGGGAAAATACCTTTGAATTTGGGGGATTTGAGCACAGAACCTGGGTGCACAACCTACTAGCTCTACAACTCTGGGCAAATTCATCAGTTTAAAACTTAGTTTCCTATATGTAAAAATCAGATAATAATATTGTCAAAACTGTGACAAGTAAGTGATAAAATTCAAGTAGAACAGGGTTATTCATGGGAATGACAGCTCAGGTATAAAGAAATAAAACAATATTTTTCCATTCTAGAAGTTAACTTCACTCTGAAACACCCATTTCTATTGATGGTGGAAATAATTTAATCTTGCCTGCTAACATGATTGCTTCTGATTTAACTCCATCACTCTCAGGTTAACTCCAGTTATCTTCCCTTTTCAGAATTTCCTTCCCTCTGTCTTCTCAGCTCCTGGACTCACAAGAAGCTTAGGCAAAAGCATGGCCCCAGGCCAGAGCATCACAACCTGTCCTCATGGGCTCCTCTGAAGTTTTCCATCCACCTTGTCTCTGGTGTGTAATTCTGTCCTTGGTCCCTGCTGTGGAGTTCTGGCTGATTCAGTTCATCTGGATGACTCTCAGCCAATTGGGCCACCTTTTCCCCCAAGCCACTCTTTGCACACATGCCCCACCCAATATCCCAATTCAGGACCCTCTCTCAGTCTCACTTCTGCTCCCCAGGGCCCTCTGCAACTCTGGCCTGGGGCTCTGGATGGTCAGAGGACATGAGCCCATTGTCTCCTCATCCCCAACATCTCAGGGGCATCTGTCCCTCCTTCCCCAGGTCCTCCTCCTGGAAGGACCTCCAGATATTGTGGCTTTGTAGAAAGAGAATGCAGTGGGAACTAACAGAAAGGATTTATTTTCACTACAAACTACTCTGTGTTGTTTGAATTTTCTACCAGAGATGTATTATTTTTATTTTATTTTTAAAATGGCAGTGCGGGGCTGTCCGGTGGTGCAGCGGTTTAGTCCATGCTTGGCAGCCCAGGGTTCGCCGGTTCGGATCCCGGGCGCCTGACAATGCACCGCTTGTCAGCCACGCTGTGGCGGCGTCCCATATAAAGTAGAGGAAGGTGGGCACAGATGTTAGCCCAGGGCCAGTCTTCCTCAGCAAAAAGAGGAGGATTGGTGACGGATGTTAGCTCAGGGCTGGTCTTCCTCACACACACAAAAAAAGACAATGAAATTATCTGGGCAGTGGAATATGAGTCATTTTTGCTTTCTTATAATATTTTCTACTAAAAATGAGTAAATGCTTGATTAATGGTGGAAGAGGCACATTAAAAACTTACAGTGTTTGCAGATCCTAAAGGGTCTGGTGCTTGACTAATGGTGGAAGAGGCACATTAAAAACTTACAGTGTTTGCAGATCCTAAAGGGTCTGGTGAAATGCCCTGTATCCCCTTCTGCAAGGACTTATTCCAGCTGCTGGCCCACAGGAAGTCTGGTGGCCTCACATCAGGAAGGACAGGGACCCAGTTTGGGAAGAGCAGGGCAATTCTCTGTTTCAGTAATTGTGGAATTTTAGTCACACAAGGAATATTGCAGGTTTATGCTAGATGAGGCTTGCTTCCATTTTATTATACGTTATTCTATGAAGCATTATTTATTATTCCACATTTGTGTGAAAGATAATGTCTTTAGTAGGCAAGAAGCAAAATGTAGCTAGGGAGTTTACCAAAAAGAATTGATTCAAAACCATGCTTACTGATTACGATCCTTATTGGAGCAGGGACAGAAAAAGAACTGGTTACGTATTAGCAAAAATCAAATTGTGATTTAAAGACAGTAATTTAGTTAACCAAATGTATGCATGTGATTAAAATGCAATATTGCTGTGATTATAATGCAATCAGCAAATTATTAAACTGCAATCAAAATGTAAACAAGTCCTACGTGTCTGCCAGAAGTCTCCTCATCTCAATATTTTAACTCAATCTGTAAACTAGTTTTTAGTAAATAGACCCTTTCATATTTCTCAGCTGTCACACTTCATTTTTTTTCCTTTTAATTTGTTAACTGAAAGAAAATATCAGAGGGACATTTTTAAGGAATATAGTGTATCTTTCCAAATATAATTTTTTAAATTATATAAATCAGGCTTTATCAGTATTATTGTACAAAATTTGATCTGCTAAAAGGAAGAAAAACTTAATGTAAACATCCCCTTCACACGAAGATTAAGCCACATGTTAATGAATGATAAGCTTAACATTATTTTCATGATTGGTAAATTAGTTTACAAATAAATTTTTAAGATAACAGTATATAAATGTGCTCAACACTAGCATTGGATATGATTACACTTTTAAAACATTTTAATGCGGGTGATTATTAGATGTTAAAATTATAAAATCTTCAAAATGTAACTATCAAAACAGTGCATTTTATTTAAATCAGACATGTTAACCACATCCCTAGGTTTCTCTGTTCTGCCCATGTTTTTAAAAATACGTTACTGCTTTTCTGATCCTAAATCTTACAAGAAAGAAAGAAACACTCTCTAAAATATTTCACCCATCTTATCCCAGTACATGCTCCTAAATGAAAACCTAAAATATTTTCACCAACAATATCCTAATTTCTATTTTAATAGTGCCTATTGTTTAATCTGAGCCATCTTCTCCAGGCTTCTTTCAATTCCTATAATCTAAGCCTCAATAAAGCTTTGTTCTTCTTTGGAAAACTCTTGCTAGAAACTCTGACTGTAGCTCTGGTGTCGTAATGTAGGTGGGTTGGGCTGCCTTCAAAGGTTGAGACACAAAGAGCTATTTCATTTAAGCAAAATAGAGTGTCTCAGAATTGTTTTCTTAGACTAGGGTGGAGCCCAGTGGCAATTATGGCATTTGAGGCTTTACTTCCAGACAGCCTACTTGAGAGCAAGTATTGTCCGTCTCCGGGACTGGAAAAGCTTAGAGGCATCTTAAAATTGACCTGGTTGTTAAAGGAATTGTGATGTTTCCTTCCCATGTCTTCTCCTTTAAAATAACAATCTACCAAGTGAAAACAAAAAAAAAACATAATATGTAATCTTTTCTGATTCTAATCTTTAAACATTCATACATTATACATAAAATCACTGTATAAACATTACTAGGTATTCTATTTTTTTCTTGGCATTTTTTTCACACAAAAATTTTCATGAATCTACCTTTTCCACGTTTTTCTTTTAATTTACAATAAAATAGTCCATGGTTTACTTATTCATTGTATAATTACTAAATATTTGAATTGTTTCCAGTTGTTAATGATACATTACACAACTATCTTTATACAAATAATATTTTCCCCACCTTTGACATAGGTAAATAAAATGAATTGTTGATTCAAACCATAAAACCAAAAGTTAAAAACAAAATCGTAACATTAAAGAGAGAACTCATTGAATTTTAAGAACATACTATATAAAACAATAATAATATGTTCAGGCCAATGTTCTAAGTGACTTACACATATTAACTCTTAATCCTTAGGACAATCTCATAGAAGTAGGTACTATTTTTATCCCATTTTACAGATAAGGAATCCCTGCACTGAAGAGGAAAGCACTTGCCCAGGGTCACCCAGGTAATGTGTGAAGGAGCTGATTTTCCTACTCAGGCTGCCTGGCATCAGAGCCACACTCAACCACCATCCTTCACTGCCTCTCTGATGAGTGTAAAGATAGAGGATCCAATAAGTAAGAAAGACTGGATGAAGATACCGGACTGAAAACAAAATGAGAGGAAACACAAGAAAAAGAAGGAAGAGGAAGGGAGAGAGGCAGGGAAGGAAGAAAGGAGGGAGGAAGGAAAAGGAAGGAAGGACAGAAACAATAAATCCATAACAGCGCTGGAAAACAGGAAACAGGCACCAGAAAACATTGAGGAACACCTGGGCGCTGAGGCCGTGATGGTGAATTTCAACCTGCGGAGCAGGCGCACTGCTGAGCATTCCCCACCACGCACGCGCACACGCACGCACACGCACGCACGCACAGACCACAGCAGCGCTCTCGGTTGGTGTAGACCAGAGCTATAAACCCGGAAGGCGCCACGTGAGGATGAACCAACCAGCTGGGGAAGGTCTCGTGGGGGAGAGACACCTGAGAGAGAGGGAAGTGTGTCTCAAGAACCTCTGGACCGTCGTGACCAGCGAAAAAGAGAAGGAAATGAAAAGGACGTTTTTCCAAGCCAAGTGAAGATGGTTTCACGTGGTCCTTCGGGCTCCTCCGCCTGCCGGGCTGTGCCAGGCCCGAGACCCTACGGTGCAGCCCGCCGCCCTTACTGACCTGCCGCAAGTCAGCTCTCTCACTCGACGGAGAAGCCGTTGGGAAAAGGGACCTACAAACTGCGGGGAAACCCAAACCGGCAACCTGCTGGGGGAGGGGGAGAATCACCAGATGGAACAGTTGAGCCTAAAAAGTCTAAAGTGATTCAGGAAGCAGACAATATTTTTTCTAATATTTTCTAATTTTAAAAATTTAGAAATTTCTAATTTCTCATATTTTTCTAATATACCAAGTGGGATAGGTGGTCAAAGACCATCACCTAGACCATCACCATGAAATATACACTTATGTACAATGAGATCAAAGAATTCAGAAGACAAAACTCCTAACATCTTTCAGACAGAAGATGGGGGAACGAGGATCAGACTGGCATCAGAATTCTTTTTGGCAACTAGATTAAGTAATGAACATTATCTTCTGAGTTCTGAGGGAAAAAGCTGGGTTTCTCCCCTGGAAAGGTACTGTTTCCCTTCCAGTCATTACAGTCCACACCTCCTGGAGGGAGAACTATCAAAGAGTGTATGGACATATGCTAAAAATACCACAGTAAAGAATAAATATTTTGGAGGAGATACATTGAGCTTATGCAATTATTCTGTTTCTCCTCAAAGGTTCAGGCTAGGCCTTCAGCTCTTCCTCAAGTCCGTCCAGAATGTTCCTACTTCCCGGTACCGGCTCTGCAGGCTCTTCTCCCAAGATGGCAGCACAGCTTCTCCTCTCTTCTTCACACCTCTCCTCAGAGGCCTCTTTCACAGTCCTGTCTAAACCAGCACACATCTCCCCCAACCCTCTCAGCACCTTCATTTTTCTTATTAGCATTACTGACCTCATGTTACATAATTACCTACCGTAGATTATTTGCTCCCCAAACAGAACACAAGCTCTGTAAGAGAGGGATTTTGTGTCTTTCACTGCTGTATAGAGTGCCTACACAGAGCCTGAAAAATTGCTGACTGAAAAAAAGGAAAATTAATACTATTTGGAATCAAAGGATTGTAAGATTTTAATTTATGTTTATGTTAACTGGTGTTTCTTGTCTTTTTTAAACCTTAGCCTATTATTTAGCCAACATTTAATTGAGTACCTACTATATGCAGGAGGTACGTGGAGGGAGAAGGAAAAAAGTTAGGATGAATAAAACATAACCTTTACTCTTGCTTATTGTAGTTTATAAACGCACAGGTCTTCACAATGTTATTCCTGGTGAAGGTCATGATGGACAAACTCCAAATGCTGTTGGAACAGAGAAAGCACAACTAGTATCTGTCTACCTAAGCCAAGAGTGATCTCATGGGTGGAGTCACCATTTTAGTTTGTTCCTGAAGAATGAATTAGCCACTTAGAGAAAAGAGCAGCGGGTATTCTAAATGGAAGAGGAAACCTGCAGTCATAAGCAAACATGGAGTCTTGAAAGAAGTTGGTGAATAATCAGTATGATGGGAGCCAGAGCTGGCTTCATGGGCAGGTGACCTGTGAAGCTGTACTTTGCCCTGCTCTCAGAAGAGTCCCCTGCTTGATTTAATTTTCCACCGTCACTGGTTTGAAATTCTTCATAATTGTATCTGTGAACTTATGTTTTGTAAAGTGACATGTAATGGGATGATGGAACATGCGCGTGAGGAGAGATCTGGGCTGTTCCTTGACCCCCTGGCAGAGAGCATTCACAATGCCCCATGAGCACAGAATTTCGGTGGAACCACCACAAGTGAGAGTTCAGCAAAACTCCAAGTGAGGACAAGGTAAGCGTGGTAAGTCTACCCCTCAGTGAGTGGGGGCCCTGACAACCCGGAGAGGCTGCACTTCCCATTGGAACCAGAACTTGCTGAGAACCCAGAGAGAAGGCGCGCTATCAAACACGAACTCCTCAAAGTTAGGTTCCTACTCTCCCCCAAGGCTGGCAGACAGCGCCCTCTATTCAGGTGTTGGCTGGAACAAACAGTACATTCTTTTGGCAGCCTTGAGCTTTCCCAGGCAGGAACTTAAGGGAGCTGGAGTGGTCATCCTAGGGCTGTGACCTTGAGCTGTTAGAAACTATGCTGGTGTTTGTTCAGGTTTCTTGGGGGACAGGGGGACAAAATTATTTGTGCTGGCAGTGTGCGGTTTTCATAGGGCAAGGTTGAAAAGAAGAGCCTAACTAGAGTTTGGTCACAGAGAGAATCTTTGTTAGCCTTGCCAATTATGTGGGCCCTGGTGGGCGCCTACTCTTCGTGAGAGAAATGACTGGGGTGGTAATAGGAAAGAGAAGTTTAAGTCATATTGTGATGGATTCACTTTTCAAAATGGACTTCTAGTTCTAAATAAACATTATTTTGTAGGACATATTTTTTCCCAGAGGAACAACAGTATACGTTTAGTAAATTCCCATTAAAAGTTACCCATAAATTGTATAGACTCCTTTCCTCATAGTGCCTGAAAGGACTTTAGAAATCATTCCCAACTTTTCTTTTAGGACCCTGAGAGGTTGACTGATGGGAATTAGTGGGGAAAATGTGTGTCTGTTGACTCCTAATCCAATCAATATACTAAAATGTATATTTACTTTGTTTCTGTTCTTCCTTCCCCTTGCACCTAAAATGGATGTTTCATTGTTCATTTAATCTCCTTCCATAAGGTGGAAAGGGCAAGAACAAATCAAAGAATGAAGAGAACACTTTATCCCTGTATGAGGCTGTGCTGATCACAAAGCACTTTCGCAACCGTGTTTCACTTGGCCCTCACATGCCTCAGGAGTAGCACAGCAGATCGTACAACTTCTCTGTAATAGTTGGAGACTTCCAGGCTTAGAAAGGTTAGGAGACCAGTAACCCTCACTTAGTACTGGACAGGGCTGTCCTTGAGCCTCCTCTCAGCCTCCTCTGAGCCTCCCCTGAGCCTCCTCTGATGGTGTGCTCTTGGAAATCTGTCTCCCTCAGTTGGAGTTGCTATGACAAAAATACTGTAGACTGGGTGGTTTAAATAAGAGTAATTTATTTCTCACAATTTTGAAGGCTGGGAAGTCCAAGGTCAAGGTGCTATCCAATTTGGTCCCTGGCAGGAGTTCTCTTCCTGGCTTGTAGACAGCTGCCTTCTCACTGTGTGCTCACGTCGTTTTTCTGGTGTCTCTTCTCTTAAAGGCACTCATTCCACTCACGAGAGCCCCACCCTCCTGAGCTCATTGCCTCCAATGGCCCCACCATCACACTGAGGGCTAGGGCTTCAACATATGAATTTGAAAGGACACAAACAACATTCAATTTATAGCAAAACCCTAGCCCCATGTGTACCATTAGTTTCAAAGTCAGAGGAAGTATTATAGCCCCAACTCCTCATTAGCACACAGTGGTAGGGAAAGAACAAATACAGATTTGCTTTGATGTTGTCAAATTATAATGCTTTCAGTCAAATTATAATGCTTTCAAACTATGTATGTGATATGAAAAGTATCAAGCATCTTTGGCTGAATATTTTTTTAGTGTCTTAAACCTGATTCTTGGCAAATTAAAAATAATTAACACTTATTCCTTTCTGTTTCTGTATTTTGATTCTTTAAAATATCAGCTTGACTATTGTATCGCTCCATGGTGCAGAAAATAAGCTACTTTAAATATATACTTACATATTTAAGACGTAACACATAGTATGTAATGTTGATTCTGAATTAAGAGGTCCAAGGTCAACGTGCTGTCCAGTTTGGTTTGGGGTTTTCTCTAAATCCAGTGGTGGAGAAAATTAGCTTCATAAAAATGATTTAGGACTAGATGGAAATGTTTTGGTTCCATGTTTCAAGAAAGAAAAGTAATGAGTCTCTGGGATCATTAAACTCTAAATAAAAAGTTCCTCTGCTGAAGGAAAAAAACATTATTTTTTTAATAATGAAAACATCTTTAAAGCCAATAATGTGCTATGTAGGTTTGGAAAAAATGACTCATTTAGGGTGTGTGAATGTGACTAATATATTTAGTGAGCTTCATTCACTACCTAATATGGACCAGTTCAGGAAGAGTGGTATGTTTGCTGAAGTAGATCAGCAGTAGGGAATCTAACTGTAGCAGTTTAGAAATCTCCTATATTACTGCGTGGCTCCGATGAGATGTCTTTCCTTCATTCACACATTTATTCACTTCACAAAAATCTCTTAAGAGTTGGATCAATAAGACAAGGCCTCTGCCTGCAAGAGGTAAGGACAGTCACATCAAGGGCCCCACGGGTCAGGCCTGGAGTGGGTGGTGACAGCCGGAACCTAGTCCATGCAATCCAGAGTAATTTTGAAATAATTCAAGTGCTTTCTTAACTTAGATTTTCCCAGAACTCAACTCTGAAATAAGGGAGTGGATGTGATTAGGGAGTTGAGTCCAGGAAACACCA
Organism: Tapirus indicus; assembly: GCA_031878705.1. Classification (NCBI taxonomy): domain Eukaryota; kingdom Metazoa; phylum Chordata; class Mammalia; order Perissodactyla; family Tapiridae; genus Tapirus; species Tapirus indicus. Next base: position 31,642,674 of record CM062934.1, read on the forward strand.
CCAGTAGAGTGGGGAAGTGAGAGTGGAAGAGAGAGAAGCCAATAATGGGTGTGTTACAATGTTGCATCTCCCCTGGGGCTCCTGGGGGTGAGTCCTGTGAGTTCAGTGGATTTGGTGCTGGAGTGGGGAGTCAGGCCAGCTTGCCCCATGGTGACACCAGTTGGCTATGGTCCCAATAGGATGGTCCACGGACTTGACATGGGTTTCTCAAACACTCTAAGTGAACATGAGACCCTCCTAATACTTCTTACATATACCTTAGTCTCCCCAGAAAAACACTTCTTTCCACTCCTAGCCTCTTCAGTTTTTAGTCCTATTCCTTCCATCTCTGATTTGGAAGAGGATGAGAGGCTGGAAACAATCTTAAAATATCTGTTTTTGCCTCAAATTTTATTTAACCCAATGACAGCTATGCCAGAGGTCTTGAGGTGGTGTCCTGAAGCACAGAGACGGGAGTGGCAATCTCTGCTTGGGATAGGTGGAGAAAGCTTCTTAAGAGGTGAGGTTTAAAGGGGACAAGGAGTTTGCAAGGCGGGGAGGGAGCAAGGCCACCCCCAGAAGAGGAAAGGACCAGTGCAAGGATGCGGAGTGCCCTGGAAAGGAGATGTTTTGTGCCTGGAGTGCAGGGTACAGGGCTTTTAGAAAAGAGACCTCCAGTTAGATAAGGCCAGATTGCACGTTGGAAGATTGGGAAGGACGACTGCCAAAAAAACCACTTTCCTCCAAACTTGCTGATAACACTAAAGATTTACTTACCCAAAGTCAAGTATAACTACAGAATAGAAAGGAAGACAGAGAAAGGGGGAGCTGAGTGTGGGTACCATAGGCAAATCTTCATTTTTCCTACTGGAAAAAATAAGTACTAAGTATTAAGTAATGATAGAAATAATGAGTAATGAAGAATAAAAAATGGCATCAAAATGTTATGTACAAGTAAGACCATTAGACGTTGCTAAATAAGCTAAAAATAATTGTATCAAGAGTAGGACTTTGAATGGGGAGGGAGAGACTAAATTGATGGAGGATAATTTGACTCTTAAAACTATGAAATAAACATGTGTTTCTTTGATACAAGTAAGGATAATTTTATTACAACCTTGCAGTTCAATACCTAAATGAATGAAGTAAATCAAGAAATACTATTTGCACAGTACTCTGTTAAGATGTGTACTGCCATCATCTATAGCTCCTTCTAAGAGAACCGTTGAATGTTCTCACTGATTGGGGAGCTCTGAAAAGTTTTCTTTCTTCCTTTAGATTTATTAGAACTATGGTTAATAAAGGCTCATAACTGTTTAGTGTGTTAAAAGTTTGCTCCATTATCTGTTTAAATAATTTTCCATAAATACAGTCACTTTGAAGACCCAAAGCCTGCATTAAGAGAACAAAATTAATAGTTCGCCATTCTCTGCCTAGAATTCAGCAATCCCTTTGAAGCCATGTTGAACCTTTAATCTATTTCAAGACTGAGTGACGAAACCTTGAGGGAAAGAGGCCACTAGAAGTATATTCTTGTTTTTTGGTTTTTACACTGGAAGGGCTAAACATTAAAGTGTTTTCTGCTAACCAATCATTAGCCAACAACCAGTTTGTATAATGAATTTTCTAATTGCATAATTTTATTACCCATAGATGAATGTTATTAACTCTTTACCTACGTCGCCTCATCAGCAGAACCCTTGATTGCCAGGTGATGGTCTACAAAATCAGTCTCAACAGAAAGATAGGAGGTGCTTTGATGGTCTGCTTCACAGTTTTGTCAAAAGCGTGTGAGTGTGCTCGTGTGGGTGTGCACACAGGCATGCAGGGCTATCCTATAATGATGGGAAAATACTTGGTGCTTTTAAGTTCTTGTAAAATGTCAATTGCAAATAAAATGGATAACTTTTTTCTAAAAGTTTCTAACAGTGGCATTACATCTGTCACTTTAGACATTAGAAATTTGATATGCAACAGTATCTGGACACCTTTACTGTCATGGATAATAAATAACTCATTGGTATATTGTTGCACAGTGTTTATTACCTTAGATTTAGAATGACAATGCTAACCAGTTACCAAGGATAGTTGCCTGAAGCTGTTTTTTCTGTGGTGTTGGTGGATTTCCACCACGTTATCGTCTCCCTCTCCTAGTCCCCTTGATAACTTTTGGTGCATATTTTTATAATGGCTGGCCAGAATTGATTAAAGTCACATATTGTGGCCATGAGATAATGCAGAGTTAAGTGACCCATATACGCAGAAACTAATTGCGTTTCATATTGTGTCACTGGCGTCATTTGCTGTTAACTAAATGCATGACTTAAACCGCACTCTGTGCAGCCAGGTCAAAAACACAGATCATGTTACAAACTCTGGTAGGTTAAGAACTCTAAGTAATACAACCTCTAGCTACTCTTGAATATCTACTTTGCAATAAAACTAATTAACAATTTAGGCAAGGAAGAGATTTACCAACAATTTCACACTATAAAAATTTGCATTATAAGGGTTAAGTTTGTCAACTCCTTTTAGGACTGCTCCTTGGGCTGTACTTTGAAATCCACTCCAAAAATATTGCGCACTGGTAATTTTATGATAGATACGAGTTACTCTTAACCTAATATTTTTAGGGTCAGTCATCCTCCCTAAAAAACAGACAACTTTTTTGACTCAGAGTGATTTAAAAATATGACAACTATCATGGTTTATAAAATTAACACTCAAATTACCTTATTTCCTTTAAGCACTATCCCTGACATTGCAACCTTGCCACAAGGTGGCAGGAGGTCTCCTGCTCCAAGTAATGTCGTTTCTTCAGATCCTAATTTCAACCAAGAATTTTATACAAATTCTGTATGTAAATCCAGTGTACACATCCGTTAAAGCTACTAAACACAACAGATACGAAGAATACATAAGGCATCTTACGGACATGTGCCCCCAAGAGATTTGTGTCTATCTGTTTCCAGCTATGCCCAGACTCCAAGGACAGTCTGACACTAAGGAACTGCTCAATAAACATCTGTGAAGTGGACAAAGAAGGAGAGAAGATTTTCTGAAATGAGCATAATTTGGTACTCTTCTCAATAATCACAACTTTATCATTCTCAGAAATAAATTACTATATTCTATTTCTAGACTTTTTGTCTTGGAGTCAAACCTCTCAAAGGACTTGCATCACCCTCTGAACCTTCAGCCTGACCTGCATTCCAATCAACCATGTCTGACATATTCCTTCAAGGATATGAATTTGGATTGAAGTAAAAATGTCCACTTGTATTTCTAGCAATCTTCAATACATCAAGGAGGGGAGCAGGATACATCAAGGATAGGATAGAAATGGCTGTGTGGTAACAATAATATAATTGTTACATTTCAATAGGAAGTGGAAGCAAGCAATTTCTGACTATCTTCCTGTGTGCCAGACTGTGTGCTAAGTGCTTACTGCGTGTGTCCACGGTACTCTGCTGGGTAAGCCTCGGCCCCCTTCCCTCTAAAGTGAGGATACTGTTACCTGCCTCCTCGGATCATTACATCAATGAGGTGGTGCATGTAAATTGCTTGGCACTTGGCAGCACTCAGCCAGCTTTACCCAATATTCTAGACTTGCAGACTCAGCGACAGACTCCAAGAGATGGACTAACTTCCTTCAAGTCGCCGTTCTAGTAAATGATGGAACTGGGCTTTGAGCCTCTGCTCACTCATTTCAAAGCCCACGCCTTTGACTTTCTTGCAATACCGTCTCCATTCTGTACTGAGAAAACCCTTTGTGACTTGTTTGCCCCATCAAAATACTACTACTATTCCTTATGTTTACAGTTTCATCTGTTGTGTTCCTTTTTGTGAATTTGCTCCAGTTGAGTGGTTCTTAACTTTTTTGAGGTCACACAGCATTTGAACATCTGATGGAAGTTTTGCACTATTTCCACCCCCAAAACAAATGCCAAGACAATCTTGCACATGATTTTAAGGTTACATGTCCCCAGAGTTCTTGCATGGGAACTCAATCAAGAAAGTCCATTCCAAATCCTGTTATACTAAATATCTTATTTTTTTAATCATTTTCTAATGTCAAATTGGTGCCCATTATACTGAATGTTTGTGTCCCTGTTCAAATTCATATGGTGAAGCCCAAATTCCCAGTGTGGCTGTATTTGTAGATGGGGCCTCTAAGGAAGGAATTAAGGTTAAATGAGGTCATGAGGGTGGGGCCCTGATCTGATAGGATTAATGACCTTATAGGACGAGACACCAGAGAGCATTCTCTCTCCCTCTTCATGCACGCACTGAGGAAAGGCCATGTGAGGACATAACAAGAAGGCAGCTGTGTGCAAACCAAGTAGAATCCTCACCAGAAACCAAATTGGCCAGAACGTTGATCTTAGACTTCTAGCCCCTAAAACTGTGAGAAAATAAATTTCTGTTGTTTAAGCCACCCAGTCTGTGGTATTTTGTTATGGGAGCCCAAGCTGACTAAGACATTGCCCCAATAGGAAATGTATCAAACCCACAACTATTCACAAACTAACTCTATGGAAATTAATATTTATGTTTTATGTTTTAAATTTTAATTTTTTTATAAATGCATGCTTGTAGGAATTGAAATATACAGAGAAATAAAACTATATTAGCAGGGTGGTAAACATGATGTAATCTATGCAGAAAAAGAAGTATAATGATGTACACCTGAAATTTACACAATGTTATAAATCAATGTTACCACAATAAAAAAATAAACAAAAAAGAAAGCAACAAAAAAAAAACTATATTAACAATTTACTTCTTTTCTATAGAGTAAAGGTAACTACTATAAAAATTTTAGTATGCCTTCTAAAATATAGTTTTGATCATGTTACATGTATAATTTTATATACTTTTTCAATTAACACTATATAAAAACATTTCTCAATTTGATGGATTAAAATAGCTACATTAAATTCTTCAAACCTAAACATTTCCCAATTTAGGTTATTTTCAATTTTTTGACATAAATTTTTTAATATATTTTATATTACTCTTTGAATGAATCACAGTATGAGATCATTAGATCTAATGTATGCTTTTTTAAGGCTTCTTGATGAGTTCTGACAAATCATTTTTCTAAATAACAAAAATGTTTTATTTTTTATAAGCAATTCATGCATGTGAGAGAAAGAGAGAGAGAAAGATACATATGCAGTTTTTGCTTTGCCTACTTCCAATATCCATGAATTTCAGTTATCATGATTTAGTGAATAACACCAGTTCAATACGGTTTGAATTTCAGTTACCATGGTTGTGTAGTAAGAATTTGACCTTGCCCAAAGAAGGGTCTGGCTTTGTCCCCAGCTCCTGGGTAACCTCTAAACCACTGGAATTTCTAGAGCACGAAGAGTGTCTTTGTTACTCATGATGGACCCCTCAAACAATACTGACAGTTTATGCTAACAAAGTGACTCACGGTGGGTCCATTGGGCCACTTTATATCAATCCAACGTCTGGGAAGGAGGGGGCGGTTGGAGACTGAGTTCAACTATGGGGCAATCAATCAACCAGCTGTGCCTATGTAATGAAGTCCCAATGAAAAGTCTGGACACTGAACCTTGGGCAAGCTTCCCTGGTTGGCAATACCCCATGTGTCACATATTGATGCCAAGAGGGTCATGCCTCCCGAGGTCAACAGATGCTTTGCATTTGGAACCTTTCCAGAAATATCTGATATGTGATAATATATCATCATTAACCAGTCCTCTACAGATGGCCATATGCACATATACGGTTCTCAGAACAGTTTGAAACACAATAAAACTATGTATCTGCATGTGCTTTTCAGTTTTCAAAGTGCTTTTACATTCATTGTTTTATTTATCACTCAAAACACTCCTGAGGCTTATCTGCTTCTCATGGCAAATCACTGTTCTTTTGTGATGAGTGATTCAGAAAATTCCAGATAGATAGACAGACAGACAGACAAATGGACAGAATAGTCACAGAACCATGGAGTCTTCCTGCTGGAAAAGATCCTAAAGATCATGCCATTGACACGGTTCACTTTAGGATCTGAAAGATAAAAAGAATTGCCCCACATCACGTAGACAGCTATGTTCACAGGAGCTCTTGATGACTAAGTCTTCTTCCACACACCAAGCTGCTATTCATATACCTGTAGAGTAGGTTTTTAAAGCAAAATGGTCCTAAAGAAAAGACTAGTTCCCTCTTGTCACCCATGATAAAAATTAAAAAGCCATTCTCATGGATAATTATCCTCAACAAAATGGTGAGAAGAGAACAAGTGGTACCTAGGGATTGTGACTATGCACATCAGCTGCACGTCATATGTGGTTCTACAAACAGTGGAGTTCAGTGAGTAAAATTATGGGTTTGTGGCACAGCTGGATCCAAGTTTACCTCTTGGCTCATCCACTTACCAACTGGTTCCTTAGCTCATTATCTAACTGCTCTAAGACCCACTTTCCTCATCTGTATAATAGGGCTTATAAAAGTAGCATTTATCTTAAGAGGGTGTTGAGAACTAAAATTAAATAACCTGTGTAAAGTATTTGACACAGTACCAAGTATATAGTGAGTGCTAGTAAATGTTAATCATATATGTTTATATCAGTGAGAAACATTTCCCTAACCTCAGGATCTTTCTGAGACCTTTCACTCCCACCTCAAATCATACAATTTCCACATAACTCATTCTATGTTCTTACTCCTTCTGGAGCTTTTTCCTCTTTCTGTGAGTACTCACAAAAGTTGTTCAAAACAATTAGTGCCAGATTTAAAACTGTGGCATTCTCAATTCTCACTGAGTATAAGTATAAGCTAAGGAACTTAAAAATATTAAGGCAGATACTTGGTGCTCCACTCACAGAGATTCCAATTCAATTTGTCTCAGGTACAGCCTAGACACCAGTATTTTTTAAAAGTCCCTTAGGTGGTTCTAATGTATAGTCAGGAGTGAGAACCAATACTCTAATTTATTATGAACTCTATAATTTAAATTTGAGGATTTATAATTAAAATTTGGCCTTTGCATATGAAAAAAATGCAGTCAGTGGAAACTGTCTCTAACGAAGCTCCAATGGTGGACTTACTACTAAAAGACTTTAAAACAAGTACTAGAGACATGTCAAAGAACTAAAGGATACAATTTCTGAAGAAATAGTGTATGACAATGTTGCCTTACCAAATGGAGAATATCAATAGAGAGAAATTGTAAAAAAGGACCAAATAGAAATTCCAGAGTTGAAAATTATAGTAACTTAAATGAAAAAAATCACTAGAGGAACTTAACAGTAGATCTGAATGGCAAAAGAATGACTCAAAAACTTAAGATAATCAAATGAGATTATCCAATCTGAGAAAGAAAAAGAAGGAAGAAAAATGACGAGAGCCTCAGAGAACTGTGGACACCAGGAAGCATGCCAATTTACACATCATGGAGTTCCCGAAGGAGGGGAGGAAATGAAAAAAGGCAAAAAGAATATTTGAAGAAATAATGGACTGAAAACTTCCCAAATTCATAAAAACATGAATCATCTAAGAAGCTCAACTAATTCCAAATAGGATAAACTCAAAGAAATTTATACCTCAAAACATCATAGCCAAACTGTTGAAAGACAAAGATAAAAAAAGAGAATCTCAAAAATAGCAAGAGGAGAAAAACTCATCCTGTACAAGGGATCCTCAATGGGATTTATGGCTGACTTCTGATCTGAAACTATGGAGGCTAGAAGGCAGTGGATGACATATTCACAGTGCTGAGAGAAAACATTGTCAATAAGAATTCTGTATCCCACAAGAGGATGCTTCAAAATGTAAGAGAAATTAAGACATTCCCAGGTAAACAGAAACAAGGAATTTATCCGTAGTAGCTTGCTCTACAAGAAATGCTAAAGCGAATCTTTCAGGTTGAAATGAAAGATGTCAGATAGTAACTCAAATCCACACAAAGAAACCAAGAGCACTGGTACAGGTAGCCACACAGGTAAACATAAAAGTCACATAAATGTGCTTTTGGTGTATGTCTTTTCTACTCTTGCTGATTTAAAAGACAACTGCATGCAGCAATCATGTAAAAAATGTACTAATGGGCTTTTAAGGTATAAAGTTGTGATTTTTTTTTTTTTGTGAGGAAGACCAGCCCTGAGCTAACATCTGTTGCTAATCCTCCTCTTTTTGCTGAGGAAGACTGGCCCTGGGCTAACATCTGTGCCCATCTTCCTCCACTTTATATGGGACGCCGCCACGGCATGGCTGACAGGCAGTGCATCGGTGGGCGCCCGGGATCCGAACTCGTGAACCCCAGGCTGCCAAGCGCGGACTAAACCGCTGCGCCACCGGGCGGCCCCTAAAGTTGTGATTTTAATGACAATGATAGTACAAAGGAGGGGAAGGAAAGGGTGCTGTATTGGAGCAAAGTTTTTGTATACTATTGAAATTAATGTTTTAAAATTTAGGATGCTAATTGTAATCTCTAGGGCATCCAGTAAGAAAATAACTCCAAAAAATACAGTAAAAGCAACAAGAAGTGAATCAAAATGGTACAATAGGGCATACCTATTTAACATAAAAGAAGGTACTAATGGAGGAATAAAATGAGGAAGGGATGTAAGACATAAAGAAAACATGTAGAAAATGGCAGAAATAAATCTTACCTTTCAGTAATTATGTTAACTGAAAATTGATTAAACACTCCAATCAAAAGTCAGAGATTCGTAAAATGGATTAAAAAATCATGATCCAACTCCATGCTGCCCACAAGAGATACAATTTAGGTTCAAAGACACAAATTGGTTGAAAGTTAAAAAGGTAGGAAAAGATACAGTATGAGAACAGTAATCAAAAGAAAAATGGAGTGGCTATAGTAATATCAGGCAAAATAGACTTTAGATAAGAATTGTTACTTGAGATAAAGGATATTTTATGATAATAAAAGGATGGATCAGTCAGGAAGACATGTAATTATAAACAAGAAAATAAAATAATAATGAATAGGTAAACTCATACAGACAGAAAAGTTACCAGAAGTTGGGAGGAGGTAATGGGTATGGGGTATCTTTTGGGGGTTATAAAATATGTAAAATTAGAATATACTATGAATACACTATATCTGTGAATATACGAAAAAGTACTGAATTTTACACTTTAAAAGGGTGACTTTTGTTGCACATGAATTATATTGCAATAAGGTTGTTATAAAAACAAAGAAAGCAAAGGCTTCTGAGATGTTGCTGGAGCTCTATTATTATCTGTTAGGTAACTAAGGGAGCCTGGCATAGCATAATTGTAATGCCAGCTTCACTGTCCTCAATTATTCTCTTTTTAAACACTTTTAAAGACAAAGTTGACTCCATTCACCTTTGCTAAATGATAGCTTGTGGCCTAAACAGTTGCCACATATTTCAGCTGTTGAGCAGGAGTGGGAAAGCAAGACATGGAATTCTTGTACCTTCTGTAGAGAAAAACATACTGGACCAGTGATTGAAAGACCAACTGTTTGCATAATATTGTCTTACAGTCTCCCTAAGTCACCTCTGACTGAGCAGTTGACCTGCTTCCCAGTCATTTCCTGGGGAGAAAGGAGACTAAGGATCCACTGTGATTCTTAGATGCTGCTAGAACTGACCATTTCTAGTGGACACTGTTCATGACAGAAATTAAATCAACAGAATATTTTCAACTATGTGGCAAATAATCAGAAGCAAAATACTATCCTATAAAAGGCATCACCTAAATGATGTAGCATACTTGGGACTTACTTATCTTAATGAAAACTACTCTCATGTATTTCTAAATTTCTTGAAATAAGTGGACATGTAGAACTCTTGGACATGGATACACATATCTACATATATGCCATTTGTAGGGGAGGCTTCCTTCTAAACGTGATCTTGTTTCCCTCCTTAAATGTCTGCACTGCTTTAATACCATAGTCGTTTAGCTATCATGTCAGAGTGCCTTGGCAGAGAGGTGAATTTATTTTTGGAAAAAGCTCATGTGATAATACTGTGATATGGAAATATCTTCTACGTTCTAATAAGAGCCGGCTACATACATAAATAAAAGTTAATTTTAGGCTCTGAATGTGAATTGTTGTAACCTCTCCCAGCTCCCTAGTTATATGTAAACATAAAAGTCAATGAATTTTGAGACCTTCACCAGTTAGGAGCTTTCACTTGGTCTTCTGGCCCTCGGGTACACTTCTGTCCTCCCTTGTGAAAGCCCTTGACTCTAGTATAGAGGGTCGGGCTTGTCAGGTTCAGCTATTCTGAAGCCTGGAGATGTGCCATGGACCATAGAAACTCTTCGGTTCTAAGAATAGATTTAATGCAAGTTGATTTATCTAAACTCAGAAAGAACCCGAAAAATATAGAGGTGTAATTGGTAGCAGTTAACATTTGGTGAAGAGAGTGATAGGTTATATCTAAATGTTTGTGTTATTTTAAACCTCTCCAGTAATTGCATGTTATTTTAACTCCTAGTGGTGAGTGACACTTGCTTGGTGAAATCCCATCTGCTTTCCGGAGCAGCTGCATGTTGCTAGAGGAAATGACAAACCAAGCTGAATGGTTTCACTTTAAATTCATGACCACAAAACTGAAATGGACCCTTATCACAACCCAGGACCCCAACCATGTTTCTTTAGTAAGATAATATTCCCACTTCCCCAGGCAACTGCTTCAAACTTCTTTCTCTTTTCTAATCTCCAACCCATGCTTGTTTCACTGAGACACTAGAAGCCATAAGTTAGGCACCCTTCATCTTTCTACCACCAAGTCCATACACCTAGCCCTTCTGCCCCATCTTTTTTCCCCTCCTGATACAGGAGAAAAAAAATGTTTTTCCTTGTTATAGGCTGAATTATTTCCCCCTCCAAAATTCATATATTGAAGTCCCAACCCCCAGTGCCTCAGAATGTGACTGCTGTGGACAGAATGTTTGTGCTGCCCCCAAATTCACATTGAAACCTAATCCCAATGTGTTTGGAGGTGGGTCTTTGGGAGGTGGTTAAGTCTTGAGGGCAGAGCCCTCACGAGTGGGATCAGTGCCCACAGGAAAGAGGCCCCAGAGAGCTCTCTTGCCCCGTGAACCAGGTAACGGGCCCTCACCAGACACCAAATCTGCCAGCACCTTGATCTTGGACTTCCCAGCCTCCAGAACTGTGAGGAATAAATGTTTAAGCCACCTAGTCTATGGTATTTTTTTTCAGATGTATAGGTTTTATTTCCATGGAGATTATGCCTTGTGTTTGATTACAGCCCCTACAGCACCTGGACCACTCATACTCAGTGTACAAATGCTGTTTTGAATTTTGAATGCAGGGTCAAAGATTCTGACGGAACTCTGATTATTCTTATTTCTGTTATATTCAATGGGTAAAACATTCCATTTGTAGGAAGTAAGAGCTTTACTCTCAAGATAAGGAAAGTCACAGGTTTTGAATTTCTCCAAGTCAAATTTAATTTTTTTCTGAATCCCCATCCCACTGGGCTGGAAGCAAGTTCAACCACAGGCCCTAATGGAGTTCTTTCCCAACCCCTCTGGGTTGAATGAAGGTCCTTGACTTCCTACTCCTGTAAGTGAACATAAGTGAGGCCATCTTGCTCTCCTGATTTATGGCCTCCACTTACATATGTACTCCCCTATAGTTTGATAAATTAAAACTTTGTTCTATGAGTTTCTCTCCAGGCGCAGGCTGACCATAGGCAGGAAGCACACCTACAAGATATTCATCATCACTGACAGAAGAAAGGAACAAAGAAAGACCCCGGAGTCCGTTGTGCCTGAAGGCAAACATTTCTAAACCCCTCCTTACTGCCCGTTTTCCCTGTATAATTACCTCAAGATTCTGTAGGTCTTGAAGATGGGTTTTTTGAGACATTAGTCACCTATCTTCTGATTATGCCAGCTAATCAAATTAAAGCTTCCTTTCTCTACCTCTAATTCATTGTGATTAATTGGTTCAGATCATGGCGAACAGAGGGAGCCCATTGCTCAGTAACAGTCCCTCCAGAACACTGGTTACTGCTAATACTTTCACTATCCAAGTCCAGAAGATTGGGAGCTCAAATAGTTCTGAGCTAAATTTGAAGACAGGGCCCCAGGATTTGAGTCTCCCAGAGACACCAAACATTTATTTCTCCCACGACCCCCCTATTTTCCCAGAGTCCTGTATGGAAGCCTCCTCAGACCATGCTCCTCTGGCTCCCCTGTCAGTAACATCTGCCTTAGTTCTCCTCTCCCTTCTGGTAGATCTATAAAGAATCTACTGAACTCCCTTCCACTAGCCTATTTTAAAAATAGAGATAATCTCTGGTTTGGCCAAGTTTTTTTTTAAAAATGGGATTGAGAGAAGACAAAGTTTTAGGTATAGATGAAAACAGATGGAAAATATCTACAGTTTTATTTATTTAATCCAGGAAAAATGTATTAAGTGCTTACTCTTTGCCAAGCACAATTGTAGACGTCAGTTGCAGCAATAGACTAAATGTTTCTGCCACCATGGAGCTTATATTTTACAGAGAAGACAACATATAAGAAAATTCATTTTTTATTCATTTATTTAATTAATGACAGGTGCTTTGAAGAAAAGTAATGGAAAATAAAGGAAGAAAGAGCAGTGGAAGTAAAATGTAGATTGTAATGTCAGTGAAAGTCTGAAGATGTTGCAGTACATGGAGACCTGAATAAAATTATGGGGGAAGTCAGGTAAATATATAAAGGAAAAAAAATCATTCCAGGCCAATGGAAAGAGCAGGTGTCAAGGTCGTGAGCTCGGCATGCCCAAAGATCAGCAAGGAAGCCAGTGTGGCTGAAGGGAGAGTGTGGGAGGCAAGAAGATTGGAGAGATAATTAGGGGCCTCATCCTGGGGAGACTTGCTAGTCAGAGACAGAATCTTGCATGTGTACTAAGTGTTACAGGAAGCCTTGGAGAGTGTGAAGTTAATTGTTGCTTTGGTTCTTTGTATGCAGATATGACTAAAGATGCCAAGAACAGAAAGGCTTGCTATACTACTGCAGTATCTTAGTCATTATATAATGTAGCTTGGACCAGAGGGGGAACCAAGGATGTGATGTTTGTTGTACAGTGTGGATCTATTTCCATTTCTTTCACTGGACATTTAGTAAACCCTTCAAATCAAGAGGCAAATATTTTTCCTGACATTAAATTTTCTTGAAGTACTCTATTAAAAATTTCCTCCCCCATTTTTTAATCTTTATTTTTTTGGTTGTGGTGTATCTGAAACTCCTACTATTTTGATGTTGGACCTCCCATAATTATCTTCTAATTTTCATACATTTTCACTCTTATTTTGCTTCTCTTTATTTACTGAGATATTGTTGACATATAACATTGTATTCATTTTAGGTGTACAAGATAATGATTTGATATATATATATATATATATATATATATATATATACAGAGTGAAATGATCACCACAACAATTTTAGTTAACATCCGTCACCACACATAGTTACAAATTTTTTTCTTGTGATGAGAACTTTTAAGATCTACTCTCTTAGCAACTTTCAAACACACAATACATATTGTCAACTATAGTCACCACACTGTACATTACACCACCAGGACTTATTTATCTTAAAACTGGAAGTTTGTGTCTTTTGACCATGTTCATCCATTTTGCCCACACCCATCCCCCACCCCTGGCAGCCACCAATCTGTTCTCTGTATCTATGAGTTCAGTTTTTTGTTTGTTTGTTTTGGATTCCACATATAAGTTGGATCTATGGTCTCTTTATAGCAGCCCAAATGGACTAAGGCAGTGACTATGTTTGGAGACAGGGTCTTCACAAAGATAATTAAGTTAAAATGAGTTCATTAGGGTGAGCCCTAATCCAATATGACTGGTGTCCTTTTAAGAAGAGAAACTTTGCACACAGACATGCACGCATAGAGGGAAGACCATGTGAAGACACAAGGAGAAAACGCCATCTATAGGGCAAGGAGACAGGTCTTTCCTTCACAGCCCTTAGAAGGAACCAACCCCACTGAGACCTTGATCTCAACTTCTAGCCTCCAGAACTGTGAGAAAATGAATATCTGTTGTTCAAGCCACCCAGTCTGTGATACCTTGTTACAGCAGCCTTAGGACATGAATACACTCGTCATACCAAAGGACAGTCTATTCCACTCTGGTTTGGTGCCCATCCCCTTCTGTCTTTTTCAATCACTACTTTCCGTTATCTACCGTCTCTTGAATCACCAATCTCTTCCTCTTTCCTGGATTATTCTTCATCAGTGTAGAAACCAGCCATTGATCTTTGTCCAGCCACCACTCAATGTTTTATATCTACACATATCCTCTTGTTTCTTCAATTCACCTTTACTTTGAGCAAATCTAGTCTAGCTCTAGCCTTGATCACACCACCCAGTCTTATCAAGGTCACTGGCTTCCCTGTTACTCTATGCAACAGAAACTTCTCTGTCTTCATCTTATACAACCTCTCAGCAGTTTTCAACACAGTTGTTCTTTCCCCTTCTAGGAACACTCTCTTCCCTTAGCTCCCAAGTCTCCACCCTCTCCTGGTTTTTTGAATCATCCTTAATCACCTTTGTTGGCTTTCTTCAGGATTAGATCCTTGGTCCCTTTCACTACAAGTTCCTCCTAGGTGATATCACCTCATCTTATATCTTAAGTATCAACTATATAGAATGTCTCTTAAATTTTATCATTCTAGCCCAGAACACTCCTCTGAAATCCAGACTCATATGTTTGACTGCTTACTTGACTTTTCCACTTAAATATCTCAAAGTAATTTTCCCAGAATGGAACGATTTATTTTTTCCTCTAGGCATGATCCGTATTCCCCAATCTTTCCCACCATCTTCCTAATTCCTCAAGTCAGAAACCTACTGATTACTCTTGATTGCTCTCCTTCTTTACCCATCATGTTTAATCCATCAGTAAATTCTGTACATTCTTCCCTTAAAATGGATCTGGAATCATTTACCTCTCTCTCTCCCCACTCCCATTCATGGGTTTAGTTCACTTGTGCCTCTCACCATTGGGTTTATAATCACGGCAACAACTTACTAACTGATCTCTCCGCCACTCCAGCCAGTTTTCCACACAGAAGCCAGAGTTAAATTCTTAGTACCTAAATCGGATCATGTCATTTCCCTCCTTAGAATCCTGATGCAGCTTCCCATTGCACATAAATTAAAATCGCAGCTCCTGGTGCCCAAGGCCCTGCTGATCTCGCCAGTGCCCACTTTCATGACCTCTTCCCTTCAACTCTGTTTTTGTCTCTGACCCTAGACAGGCTCTTTGGTCCCACTCAGGACCCCTGCATAAGTTATTCTGAGTATCCCAAACACCATCTCGAATCCACTCTACATATAGTCAGCTCCTTTTCATCTCACAGGGCTGGATTTATATTTTGCCTCCTCCGAGAGGACTTTCCTGACCATCCTCCATAGCAGGTTCTTCTCCCATTTTTCTCTCAGTACCCTGGGTTTTTTTTTTTTTTTTCCTTCATAGCATGACAATTTTTAGTCATTTTGTTTACATGTTTTTTCTCTGTCTCTTCCACCTGACTATAAGTTATACAAAGGCAGGGACCATATTTATCCAGTTTATCATTTTGTCCCTGGCATCTATCACAGAGCCTGGTGAATAGCAGGTGATCAATAAACATTAAGTAACAAAAAGTACATATTCTAGAACATGCACAAACAAATGTACTCTGAGCTCTCAGTTATCCATAGTACTGTAAGCTCTCAGTTATCCACAGCTACAGCAAACTAGTACTTCAGCCACTACCCCTCGAAGCCTCAAATCTATAAAATAGTGACACAGGTCATATGTTCAACGCGGGCCTCTGATGAGAGGAGTCACGAGTCACTAGCATAGGACAAAGCAGAAGTGGTAAAAAGCCTTGAGGAACTTGTTCTTCCAGAATAATCAGTGCCCGGACTGCATGAGATTAGAGTCCCCTATAGCAATATCACAATTTGTACCACATTTGTATCACAATATCACAAGAGTCCAATTCAATGTCTTGGCCCCAAAATTATTATGTAAATGCCTAATATCATGAAAATGTGATTAGTTTATTATGAAGAAGTAGACAAATTCTAGACAAAGTAGTTGATGTTGTTCTTTATATGATGTTCTGTCTAAGGGAATGAAAGTCAAAGTTTAGCTCTGCAATCAAAGCAAATCTCAGATTTAAAAGAAAGACCTGTTTTAGCCCAGATCTTCTAGATAGTGGCACCAGAAGCAAGGATTAAGTTCCTAATGCTTATTTGAGAGGTGCAAGTCCATGAGGTTGAGATGAGGAAAAAGGGAAAGTGAGGCAAACACAGTGTGCTGTGTGACACATGACAACACTTCACAGTGAGCTGGAAATCCTCAGCCTTTCCGCATGCAGGAACCTGGAGCAGTCCACCGCGGAGGGAAAGGGAGGGTGAGTGTTTTCGCCTAGCTCCCTCCTTTGTCCCATTTCTCATTGTTCAAGGCTTACTCCCTACAGGGCTCACTCCCACACTCTGGATCTTGTCTGGCCACACAGGAGCTAACTCCTACATGACTTAGTGTTTCATCCAAGTCTGAAAGTGGAAGGGCAACTCAGCATGGGTGAGACACCAACGGAGAAAGAAGGAAGGAATCAGGGAGCCTGAAATAGAACAAGCCCATCTGCAGTCTTGGGTTTTCTCTATAACTTCCTTAAGGAGAGATCATCCAAACTAGGGTTTAGTACCTCCAGTTAGTTACCTTCTTTTGTTAAGAAGTTTTAACTTACCTTGAGCTAAAATCTGACTCCTAATGATCATGCTCTTTATTGCTACCATCTATGCTATTTTCACTAAGTACCAGGAAGTGGACGGAGCACATTGCAGACATTGTCTCACGAATTCCTTACAATAAACCTGCGAGGTTAGTATGATTGTTCTTAGAAAGAGAGGAGGAAAATGAAGTTTAAATACGTCAATCAGCTCAGTTTCCAGCCAAGTTATTGAGGGGTGAGCAGCACGTGAATCTCAGCTGTCTGGCTAAGCTCAGACTGAACCACTGTGCGAGACCATCACCCTCCACGACCCCACTGGTAAGGATTCCTCCACTGGGTGACACAGAGGATTTCCCTCTCATCAAATACAACCCTTCAATATCAGAGGAGCTCTCATGTCTTAAGCCATTACACCATAGCCCACTCTTTATTCCTACAATTACCCTGGTAAAGCCAGGTTAGTCTTACAAACGTTCTTGGAGACCACCTCTTTATACAGCTATTTCCTACCTTTGAGTGGAAATGAGGAGAAAAGACAAAGTCCTCCTCTACTTTCTATTTTAATTTGGTCTTTCTCCAAGTAACATCACACACACACACACACACACACACACACACACACACACACACCCCCCTTAAATATTTCCCCATGGCATCTGGTAAGAGAATCTGATATGGGGGAATTTACAGCTGCACTTCACAGCTTGTTTTTCACAGCATTTAGAAGTGTTTTTGTTTTCTAGCAGAATTATCGAGTGTTACTATATTAAATTCATTTACAATGTTTCTATTTTGTTTCCAGAAAATTCTAATTTCTCAAGGATTGTGTAAAAACTAATTGCCAAGAGCTGGAAAGAGAAAATTGATGTTAGAATAATATTTTCTGTTCTGTAGTTTTTATTTGAAAAGTTGTAAGTTCTACATGGTCACAATCTTCGTTAATTAAAAATCATTTCTGATAGATACAGAATTTACGTTTTAGAATAGAGAAATACAGGAAACAGTTGGCATATAGAGTTGTGCAAACCTCGCTTTGAATCCTAGCTCTGCAACTTCTGCTAGATGAGTGATCTTGGGGAAATTATTCCAATTATCTAACTGTTTTTTGGTAAATCGAGGATAATGGTTTCTATCTCATAGGATTTGAGGGAAGATTAACATGAGATAACAATAGTTTCTGACTCAACTTTAATAGTTAAAAAATGGACTCTATCTCTGATGATGGCTATACTTAACATATCTTCATAACATGTAACTATGCAAACTTTGCTGTCCTTAATGTTACCGATTAATATCTTTAAAATGAAACTTTTGCCTTATCAGATGAAACCCTCAAAGACTCCCCGCCAGGTTTAGAGGCTTTATCCAGTTTTTTTTAAGCAAATTAATGTCAAATATTTCTATATAACTGCATATTCAAAGATATCCCCTGGGAATACCAATGCCCCACATATATTTTTAGATATTCCATGAGAAAATTTCTGAAATTAATAAATTTAGGAAACCATATCATAGGCCCTCTTGAAAATTCACATGCACATTAGCATAATAAAGATTCCTTATAGTAAAGAACTTATTTAAAATTGTTTTAACCCAATGCTTTCTGAAATCATTTGGCCACGAAATATTTTTTTCATGGAACACAGTACTGTCTCTCTGAATTCTGGTGTTACACGAGACACAGTTTGGGAGCACTTTACTAGAAGATGTAAAAATGAAATGACTGCAGGGATAACCACAATGGAGGACTATGGATGAGTTGTATGGGAATAATTATCTGGAGTGTGCTTCCCCGATACTAAGGAACTCTGAGTCGTGATGTAATGATATGGCAATAGCACAGCTGCATTTCTCAAGGAAGTCATTTCCATGCAGATCACTGGTGTGAAATAAAACAGCACATTATGCATGCATAAGGCAAAAAAGTGTACCCTTCTATTGGCTCAGGCACTGCGAAAGCAGTCTGTTCATTTTGGTAGTGCCCATATTAGTACTGCTATAGTTTACTTTTAATAATATTGGTTTAAATCGTGATTCTGTATTTTAAATACTGTTTGCCTTTTAAAAGTAAGCAGTCACACCAGGCAATTTCATATTTATAAAGATAGTTCCTTCTTCCTCGTTGAGCAGCTATGATGTGCAGGCCAAGGCATGGACCTGGACCACAGACGTGGCTCAGGGGTCAGCTTTGTTTTTCACAAGCTGTCTCACTGTTTGGAGATCAGTTTCCTATCTGTAAGTCCGGAACAAGATAACTTATGCAGGAGTGTTTCATGTAGTGTTAAATTCTATGTACAGATAAAGTATTAGTATCAAAGTTAATATTGTTAGAAAATGGAGAATGAAGGTCTAGAAATGTGTGTGAGCAAAAGATAACAACCATGATTACAAATTTGAGGATTCTATTCCTCTCTGCTCACATTTCCAACTGGGGATTTCTTCTCCACTCCTGAAAAGAGAACTCTATCAGAGGACCGGTTTCAGTCTTTCACGCCACCCTCCATATACAAATTGGTTTACCTGAGCAGGGAGAGGTCGGCGTCTGGCGTCCCTCGGTCCCCTGTGTCTTCTGGCTCTGGTGCTCGCTTGGATCTCAGTGCCCAGGTCCCAGCTCTCTGCTCATGGCTTCCTACTTCTCTCCTCCCCCAGGGGGTCTCACTGGGAGGCTGGGAGCACCCCCAGGTGGTGAGAGACAGGGAGGGGAGCCTGCAGTTTGGGGTGGGTAATTTCAATTCAGAGATGGTATTATTAGCAATGCTATTTTCTTGCTCCAAATGTAAGCCACATTCTCCAGTCTAGCTCCACCAGCAATAAAGACAACATCTTTGATTTCCTTGCCTCCTCCTCCTCCCTACCTGGGAGAAAGAGTGTGATTGGCTCTTCAAGGAGGAATCCAATGACAAAGAGCATTACTTATAAAAATCACACGTACGGGGCCGCCCGGTGATGCAGCGGTTTAGTCCGCGCTTGGCAGCCCGGGGTTCGCGGGTTCGGATCCCGGGCGCCCGCCAACGCACTGCCTGTCAGACATGCCGTGGCGGCGTCCCATATAAAGTGGAGGAAGATGGGCACGGATGTTAGCCCAGGGCCAGTCTTCCTCAGCAAAAAGAAGGGGAGGATTGGCGACGGATGTTAGCTCAGGGCTGATCATCTTCGCAAAAAAAAAAAAAAAAAAAAAAAACACGTCAAGGCTATATTATAAAAAAGATAGACCATGCCAAGTGTTGTAGAGGATGTAGAGAATACAGACCCCCTCATACACTGATGGTGGGAATGTGAAAGGGTGCAGTTTGGCAGCATTCTTCTTCATAATAGACCATAACTGGAAACAGTCCAAATGTCTATCAAGTGATGAATGTATTAAAAAATGTTGTATATTCAGACAGTGGAACATTATTCAGCTAGAAAGCAATGAACTACTGATATGTGCTAAAACATGGGTGAATCTCAAAAATATTATGCCAGATGAAAGAAACTGATGAAAAAGACCACATGTTATCAATTCCATTGATATGAAATGATCAGAAAAGGCAAATTCATAGAGTTGGGAAGTATATCAGTGGTTGCATAAGGCTGGGGTAGGAGTAGGGATTAACTGCAAATGGGCACAAGGGAGCTTTTTGGGGAGATGGAAATGTTCTAAAATTGGATTGTGGTGGTGATCACACAACTATATATAATCACTAAAAATCATTGAATTGTATGTATAATCGGTGAGTTTTATGGTATGTAAATCAAAACTCAATAAAGTTGTTAAAAATTGACAAAGCCACATTATAGTTTCAAAATTGGTGTACTTAATACTGAAATATAGAAATTTTATTTGAAAATATACTTTCAGCAATATTATGGTTCTTTGGGTGATTATTGTCCTCTGCCATATAATACATCACAGTAATTACACCAGAGGATGTATACAGGTGAAATTCTGCTACCAGTAAGATATAGTAAGCTGGATTCTCGAACTCTACAGATAGCTCCAGTTGAGGCCCATTTTGGCTCGCTCGCACTGAAGGGCCCAGTACTTTCGTTACCCCAGGAACTCTTTCAATATCAAGTTCTGTGAGAGTATTAAATATGAAAAAATAACACTTTTTTAGGATTCTCTTAATTTTGATAGGAAATGGATGTACACCCTCACAACTACTTAATATAGTATTCATTACAGTGCCTGGTATCTTGCTTTTCTGAGAGGCCATCTGTAAATTGTTTGGTTAATCCCTGATGCCCTAAACACCCCTGCCAATACTAGCTTCATGAAATCTAATGGGAAATACCCCATTAAAATAACAGTTTTATATTTACAATACCTTGAAGAGCGGTACCTTACATTTTCCATGAGTAGATTTTGTTTTTGTTTTTGAAATCAAGAAAATGTTTAAAAAGCTATATGGAGGTCTAATTCAACCAACTGATAATTTATTAAGCAATACTTCTGAAGCTTAAGGGCCACGCCCAACATACCTATTTTCTTCAGGGGCCTTACTGGTAGATTTAGGCACATTAATAATGCCAGAAGTATTTTCATGTTCTGTAGGCTGCAGTGATAAGCTATTACTTAAATCCCATAGTTCTGTGAGACAAATAGATAAATAGATAGATCATTTCAATTAGATAGTCAACACAAAATCTGGACAGCAGTTATTTAGTTTCAGTTGTTCTTTCTCTCATGTTCCATGGCTACAAATTCAGACAGAAACCCACAGTGTAGCTGCTAAAATGAGTATGAAAATGATAATCAGATTCAAGCAGTAAAACACTGACAACTAATCAGCTGCTGATAATTAAAACGTTGTAGAACAGAACACCACGCAGAGGGAGAGTCTATAATTGCTAGAACTCTGTAGAAACAGGAGAAAAGGAGGAGCTCCACTCTGGCCAAGGGAGCTCCACTCTGCACCTGGAGTGTCCAACAAGTCTTGAAACTCTACCCTCGATGGTCAGACAAAGGAAAACCCACCCAGCAAGAGCTTTCCTCTGGCAACCGGTTCCTGAGTTCCATAAGGCATCTTTGGTGAATTGAGGCAGAACATTTATAGGCACAATGTGACTTTTTAAAACATCTTTATGCTCTTTTTTTTCATATTTAGAAAGATTAAAAACTGCTCCTTGAGTTGCTCATGGAAATGACTTCACATACACAATGAAGTTGTTAGATCCATTCAGGATTATTTTTTATGGGATATATTTATTTTTCTTAATGGAAAAATAAGGCCTAAGACTCTCTCCCTAAAAACGCTTGAAGCTGTTTTTATTTTTTTAATTGTAAATTGTGGTAATACACCTAACGTAAAATTTACCATCTTAACCATTTTTAAGTGTACAGTTCAGTAGTGTTAACTATGTTCACTTGTTGTGCAACCAATCTCCAGAATTTTTCATCTTGCAAAACTGAAACTATACCCACAGAACAACTGCCCACCTGCCCTTCCCCCCAGCCCCTGGAAACACCATTCTCCTTTCTGTCTCTGTGACTGTGACTACTCAAGGTAACTCTATAGTGGAATCATACAGTATTTATCTTTTTGTGACTGGCTTCTTTCACTTAGCATGATGTCTTCAAGGTTCATCTATGTTGTAGCAGTATCAGTGCTCCACTCCTTTTGAAAGCTGAACAATATTCCATTGTATGTATATAGCACATTTTGTTTATCCATTCATCCATCAATGGACACTTGGGTTACTTTCACCTCTTGACTATTGTGGATAATGCTGCTATGAACATGGGTGTACAAATATCTTTTCAGGACTCTGCTTTCAATTCTTTTGGATATATACCCAGAAGTGGATTGCTGGATCATATAATAATTCTATTTTTAACTTTTTTAGGAACTGCCATACTGTTCTCCATAACACCTGCACCATTTTCACTCCCACCAACAGTGCACAAGGTTTCTAATTTCTCCATATCCTCATCAACAATTGCTATTTTCTGTCTGATTTTTTTTTATAGTAACCATCGTAATGGATGTGAAGTGGTATCTCATTGTGGTTTTGAGTTGTATTTTCCTAACAGTGATATTGAGCATCTTCTCATATGCTTGTCGGTTTTGAAACGATTTTTAGTTGCAAAAACATGGCCAATCCTCATAGGGCCAATTATTTTGTCACTAGATTCCCATTAATCATGCTATTTGCCCAGTGGATTTCTTTTTTTGGAAGCATTTTCCAGAAATCATGGCTTGAAACATATCTACAAATCTGCAACAAAAAGACATTTCAAACTCCTGTGCTTTTAACAAGAAACACCATGATCATCTCAATAAACACACCTCAAAAAAAAAAAAAGAATTACAAATCAGCTTGGCCTAACAGCTGGAAGACTTAGGAAAATTCTATTCTCACACCTGGGTTGGTGGCTATATTAGTTTGCTAGAGCTGCCATAACCAAGTACCACAGACTGAGTGGCTTAAACAACAGACATTTATTGTCTCATGATTCTGGAGGCCAGAAGTCCAAGATCAAGGTGTCATCAAGGTTGATTTCTTCTGAGGCCTCTCTCGTTGGCTTGTAGATGGCCATCTTCTCTCTGTGTCTTCACATGGTCTTCCCTCTGCATATGCCTGTGTCCTAATCTTCTCTTATAAAGACACCAGGCATATCAGGTTAAGGCCCACCCTATTGACCTCACTTAACCTTAATTCTCTCTTTAAAGACCCTATCTCCAAATACAGTCATATTCTGAGGTACAAGGGTTAGGATTTCAACATATGAATTTTGGGGGGGACACAATTCGTCCCGTAACAGTGACTGTAACTGATGGAGAGAAGATAATGGCAGTACTGCTGGTGGGAGCCTCGCTGAGAGATCAGACTCCAAATCCACCTAGGAGGAAAGCTGTGTGGCAAGGCCTGTTATGGGAAAGTAACAACACACTAAGCAAATGGTCACTGTGTGGGCTCCAAACCATTGTGTGGGGCTGTGTTCGAGACTGAAGGGTTCCCAGGCTCGGATCAAGAGAAACAGGAAACCAGAGTCTGCCTTCTTGGAGCAGCAAAAAGACAATCCTAGAGCGAAGAAGGAGTCACTCTCTTTTGTACTTCTGTAGGGGTTGTGTCCTTCAATGCCCAACACTAAATATCAACCAAAGGAAGGCTTCTAACCTACTGTAGGCCCACGTGGTTTTGTGTCTTCTTCAGCCCTGCATCCTACCTACTTTGTTCCTTTCCTGTGTGTTTTACTCAGGCTACGACCTTAGAAGGAATGCTTTTTCCTACTTCTTTTGGGAAAAACATTAGTATCTGTATTGAGAGTAAAGCTGCCCATCAGGCAAAAACATAAATGCAACCAGTTACTCAAGCCACAGCATTATTTCCTGCATCTTATTATACATGGAATCCATCTCAGACTCATCAACATAAAGATCTCCATGGATTAGTTTTCTTAGCAGGGAATACCTGCTGGTAGTTGAATTTATTTAAAGAAATACATATCTTATGTATAAATACTTAGGAATAAATTTAACCAAAGAGGTGAAAGATCTCTACACTGAACACTAAAAGACATTGATGAAAGAAATTGAAGAACACACAAATAAATGAAGATATTCCATGCTCATGGATTGGAAGAATTAATAATGTTAAAATGTCCATCCTACTAGAAGCAATCTACAGATTCAATGCAGTCCCTGTAAAAATCCCAATGGCATTTTCATAATCCTAAAATTTGTATGGAACCACAAAAGACCCCAAATAGCCAAAGCAATCTTGAAAAAGAACCAAGCTGGAGGCATCACACTCCCTGATTTCAAACTATACTACAAAGCTATAGTAATCAAAACAGTATGGTACTGGCATAAAAACAGACACATAGATCAGTGGAACAGAATAGAGATCCCAGAAATAAACCCATGCATATATGGTCAATTAATTTACAACAAAGGAGCCAAGAATATACAATAGGAAAAGGGTAATCTCTTCAATAAATGGTGTTGGGAAAACTAGAGCCAAATGCAAAATAATGAAACTGGACTGCTATCTTACACCATCCACAAAAATCAACTCTAAATATATTAAAGACTTAAACGTAGGACCTGAAACCGTAAAACTCCTAGAAGAAAACACAGTGTGGGTAAGTTTTTGACATTGGTCTTGGCAATGATTTTTTGCATATAATACCAAAAGCAAAAGAAACAAAAGCAAAAGTAAACAAGTCGGACTGCATCAAACTAAAAAGCTTCTGCACAGCTAAGGAAACCATTCACAAAATGAAAAGGCAATGAATGGAATGGGAGAAAATATTTGTAAACCACATATCCAATAAGGGGTTAATATGCAAAATATACAAGAGACTTTTACAACTCAATAGCAAAAAAATGAATAACCCAACTGAAAAATAGACAAAGGACCTGATTAGACATTTTTCCATATAAGACATACAAATAGCCAACAGGTACATGAGAAAGTGCTCAATATTACTAAATATCAGGGAAATACAAATCAAAACCACAATGAAATATTACCTCACACCTGTTAGAATGGCTGTCATCAAAAACACAAGAGACAAGTTTGGGTGAGGATGTGGAGAATTGAAAAGATGTCTGCACTCCCATGTACACTGCAACGTTATTCACAGTAGCCAAGATACGGAAACAACCTAAGTGTCCATCAACAGGTGAATAAATAAAGAAGATGTGATATAAATATACAATGGAATACTATTCAGTCATGAGAAAGAAGGAAATCCTGCCATTTGCAACAACATGAATGGACCTTGAAGGCATCATGCTAAGTGAAATAAGTCAGACAGAGAAAGACAAATACTGCACAGTATCACTTACATGTGGAATCTGAAAATAAGTCAAACTCATAAACATAGTAGAAAAGTGGTTGCCAGGGGCTGGGGGTGGGGGAAGTGGGGAGAGATTGGTAAAAGGGTACAAACTTTCAGTTATAGGATGAATAAGTTCTGAGGCTCTAAGGTATAACATGGTGAGTTTAGGTGATGACACTGTACTGAATAATTGAGATTTGCTAAAAGAGTAGAACTTAAGTATTCTCACCAAAAAGGAAAAAAGATAAATATGTGAAGTGATGGATGTTATAACTAACTAGATGGAAGGAATCCTTTCACATATATGTGTATATCAAATCATCATGACATACACCTTAAATATCTTACAATTTTTTTGTCAATTATACCTCAATAAGCCGAAAAAAATATATATGTATACATATATGTAGTGTGTCTGTGTATAATGTAAAGTCATAGATCAGGCTGATCTTCATTTCTAAAAGTTTAAACACACATTTTATGTCTTCTAAGCAGTTCTTTTGCATAAGAAGTCCACATTCCACTGTTGCCCAAATAAACAGAAGTGGATGTGCTGTTGTGAGAAGGGGTGGAAGCAGATGAAACAGAAACCATCAATCGCCTCTGCCTGATCAGATCGGGCCGACTGGGAACTTTCCAGCAGACGATGGTGCATCATGCCCCATGTGTGAGCAGACTCTGCCATTTGGAGAC
This sequence comes from Tapirus indicus, assembly GCA_031878705.1. Taxonomy (NCBI): domain Eukaryota; kingdom Metazoa; phylum Chordata; class Mammalia; order Perissodactyla; family Tapiridae; genus Tapirus; species Tapirus indicus. The sequence goes on from CM062934.1 coordinate 31,668,865, forward strand.
AAAGGAATTTCCTTACTTCTCTCCTCAGATAGTCTGTCTTCATAATTTGTTGCTCTGAGTGATTCTAGCCTTGTTATATCTCCTGAGGGAAGAAGAAGAAAACCTTTTCAGATAAGGCAACATCAGGGGTAAAAAAAGAAATATATAAAAAATATAGATAACTAGTTTCACTGAAAGTTGTCTGTTCAGATACCTGACTCACTAGAGGGACTACAACATTCTAGGGATATGCTATTTTAGCCTCTACTTGAATGCTTTCATAAAGCATCCCACCGTCCTGTAATCCCATTTGCTTTTTCAACAAGTTGTCCTTTTGGTGAGTGAAAATCCATTTGTTTTGTCCTGCAAGCACTGGCCCTTACTTTGCCTTCTGAGTTTGTCCTCTGCAGCAATGTGTAGGTCTACCACTACTTTAAGTCATTCTTTCAACCATTCCTAAGTTGATGTGTTTCTTAATTCTTCACTTCCCAGGACATCTTCCTCTGGACATTCTCTCCTTGCTGTTGTCCCCTTTCATTTGGCATCCTGAACACACTTGTTCATTCATTAAACAGATGTCTGTCAAGCGCCCCATTGGGCCGGGTGCCAGTGAAGGAACAACCAATAAGCCATGTGTAGTCCTGCCTCATGGGCAGACTTTATTTATAGCATCAAAAACAAAAAACGAACAAAACAACCATGGACAGCCTCCTCCGGGCAATGGGCCCCTCCGTTCTGTAGTGATCCCTCTACTTGCCCAAAGAACACAGCCTGCTCCCTGGCACACAGCACCTTCTGGTGGTGCCTCTGCACCCTGCTGGACACTTCCCTGTGCTCCATCTGGAGCCTGCTTGTTGCTGATTCATAAAGTCCCTGTGCAAAGATGTGTGCAAATGGACAACAGGTTCATCTTTTTTCCTAGAAACCCCCAACATGTTGCTGTTCAGAGCTAGCTAGTCCTGCTAGCCATAAACGGAAGCTTACTCAAGCTTCACGGGCTCTAGATTATGTACTAAAATGCCCCAAGGATGTGAGTCAAGAGTCGATCCTCTCAAGGCTGGCTAGGACTGGCCTTGCGGAAATTAAAATCTCCAGTCGTCTAGTCAAGACGCCAGCACGCAATTTCAGAAGGACTCCAGCTCCCCACGCCTGGCCTGTGGTACCAAACGCAGGACGTTCCAACCACGGCCTCCACGTCCCCTTTCCTTCACCTACTGCCTGTGGTTCAGGCTCACTTCTCAGGGATGTGTTTATTAATAAGAATAACAATGCCAGTCTCATTTTTAGACCGAAAAGGGGCTGATAAGGGATTAATTAGCTTCAATGAAAGATCAAGGCAGGGAGGCTGAGCACTCCTCTGCTCAGAGTGTGGCTGCTGTTCTCTCTCCAGTTCCGTTCGCCTCAGCATCTCTCAGGAGCGGGCCGGTCCTGCCCTTGGAGAGCTGCCTCTGAAGACACTGAGGGACTAGGGTGTAGGGACTTTCAATTGCATCATACACTACACAGATGAGTTCTGCCGAATCCAACCTGGGGACAGCCCCATCGTCCTTTTCCCAAAATCTAGTCTGTGATTAGCAAAAAGCACTCCCCGTTTGAGCAGTGCAGCCCGTGGGGGGGTGACAGTGCCACTGTGGTAGCACTTCAATTGGCTGCTCCAGTGCCACAGGAGTTTGGAGCTGCAAAAGGGAAAACCGCAAACAGGACAGGGCTGCGCAGGCATCTCCTGGCCATACCATGGGCAATCACCTCTGGGCACAAGGTCCTTTTCCCTCAGTGGCTAAAATGTGTCACCAGACATGGACAGGCTGTCCAGGGGTGGGGCAGTGCTGAGGGGTCATAGAAAAAATTAGCTCCACTAGGAACTTTTATCTGGGTTGGAAATAAGGAAGTGGTCCACAAAATGAAGAGAAAAATGTAATTTCTCGACAAACACATTTTACGGTATCCTTGTGAGTGATCTTATCATCCTACGAGACAAGGACATGCTTGATTGTGAGATCCTGGCATCATATTGAGGGAAGGAAGGAGAAAGGATTTTAAAAAAAATGCTAATCAGAAGCGTGATACCACAGTATGCATCACAATTAAGGGGGGGGGTCTGAAGCCCAGACCTGCTTTACATCTCGTTTCCCCCATTTATTATCTCCAGAATGAGGCACTGTGCCAGACTGTGCCTCTGTCAATTTCCTTTTTATTAACCAGTCACCCCACATAACCTGTACTCCCTCTCTTCTTGTCCGGCCTTTACCCTCCCCTGGTTAGTAAGTGGGCTTTATATAACTGAGAGGTGAGGAGAAAGGATATTTTTTATTAATATATATGTGCCTCGACCTAAACCGACTTTGAAGCAGGACTGAGACGTAGTCTAATTACACGACGCTGGTGTACGTGAAGTCAGCGTTTGCCCTATCCATAATTTAACAGCCATTTATTAAGAACCTGCTGCCACACACACTGTTCTAGATCCTGAGTCTACTCCAATGGGTCACACAGATCAGGAGGCTGCTCTTGTGCAGTTAATGTCTTTGTTGGGGGGAGACAGTCAACTGACAAGTCATCAAATAAAAAAGTTGGTGATGGATGCTGTGAAAAAATGTTAAAGCGTGACGTGATAGAGAGGGATGTAGAGGTTACTTCGTATTGGGTGACCAGGGAAGGCCCTCTGATGAGGTGACATTCGAACAGACCTGAATGACACAAGGAAGCCCCAGATGCAGAGGCCTGAGGGTAGAAACACCCCTGGGGTTTTCAAGGAACAGGATAAGTAAGCCCATGTGGCTGAGGGGTAATGAGACCAAGTAGGGGAGGTCTGGGCAGTCCTTCACTGTCTCCTCCTGTCATCCAGAACCTCAAAGAACCACAGCCGATGAACGGAGCGGGAGAGAGGTGTAGGGGCAGTTCCAGGAGCAGGAGCAGAGCTGTGGAAGCAGAGATGGAATTAGTCAGGGAGGCATCCCAACTGGGGTGAGGCACCCTCCAAGCACCACGCAGACCTGACGAATGTGCAGAGCACCTGAGTGTCCCGCAGCAATGGCTCCGGATACTGCCCGCCAAGGACAGTGCCCAGTCCCCCTGTCCCACGCCTCTTCACCCATGGCCTGCCTCTGCACTTCAAGGAGATCTTCAGGGTCACCTGAGCACCATCCTGGGTGCTAACCTGAGCTCATCTGTAATAGCAGAAGTGCTTTGGGTGCAGTTGGCTGTTCGTGCCTCCTTCTTTTTATTCCAGCTCCTTTCTAGATAGTATTCTGTTCATAACATAGGTAGCCCTGCCTTCTCCCTCTCTCCTCTTCCCCCAGTTTTCTTCTCTAGATGATATGAGTACCCAATAGACAATCTTAGAATTTGTTTAAGAGTCCTAAAATAGAAAACAAAAGTTTGAAAAGCACTTTCTTAAAGAAAAAATATGTCTTCTGCTTTCTTGCACCTAGAATATACAAATAAAAGAAAGGATTCTAAATGACTTGAACTTACATTATCATGATCACTTTAGTTTAGTAAATATTGAATTCCTACTTTGTACTAGGCATTGAATATACAATGAACTCATGACCAGGAGGGTGACCGATACAAGACCAAAAAAAATATTATATACATATATATATATATAATGCACATAAAGAAGAGTGGGTTTTGGGGGAAATAAAGAGTTTCTTTTCTTCTAATAAACAGCAGTATATCTGAGTCTGGAGCTTAGAAAAACATCAAAGTAGAAATACACATTTACAAGTCAACTAGTTCTAGTCCAACTTTCTATTTAATTTCCAGTAATTATCTTAGAGTCAATCTTCCTCTACAAATTAGAAAAAACATATACTCAATAAAAGCTAGAAGTTGTAAGATTTCCACAGATTACAATCAGCTTCTGGCCAACTGCCTACATGCAGGAATCCGGGTACAGCTGCAGGTACCAAACGCGTCGTTGGTTTCTAAGTTAGTTCAGTGCAGGACTGCTCTTCCTCCTCAGTAACAGTCATGGCGGTGTGACTGACGTCAGTCACTTCTGTTTCTCCAGCAGTGGTCCCTCGTCTTTTTTCTGTTGCTGGTTTTTGGTTTTTTGCCATTAATGCCTTTGGCTCCCCGCCTCTGCAGGATATCTCTCACTCTAGGAAGTGGTCAGACAGGGGCAGATCGGGTTGCATCTGCACAGAAATGCACAGGTGACACCATCTGGACATACAAGAGGCAGAACTTGGTCACTTGTCTCTTCCATCACATCCTGAACCTACAACCTGAGGCATGCAGATTCAAGTCACCAGTGACCTGACACCTGCTGATACTGATAAACATTTTGCTTTTGAGTTCTTCAAAGAGGACTTGACATTTTAAATGAGCTAATTAAAATGGAAAAGTGGAAAACAGAGGAAATATATTTTAAACTACTAATGCACAAAAATATTGTAACCCTATGGAAATACCTGTAAGTCTTATATTTGACTGATGCATTCCTTAGTCATTGCACATTAAGTAAATAAATAAACAGATAAACAAATAAATAAGCAAGTAAATAAATAAACAAACTTGGACATAGAATCCAGGGAAAAGCTGTGAAGTTGTACATTAGACAGCCCCACTCTAGTGGAACACGAAAATAAAGTGTTAGGCTGCTACTTGAGTTGTTTGGCAACTCTCAGTGGCCAGGGTAACCACGTGGAATCAGGAATCACGTGGTATATGACTTTTCCCACTATTCAAACGGTGGCCAGGAGGAGGGATCAAAGATCAAGGGTGGCTCCCAGACAGGCACTAGCAGCTACAGGGACCTTTAAATACGCTCAGCACCTCCCGGAACATTTCAGCACTTCGGCCAGATTAGTTTCCTGGGCAAATACTCTTCACACTTTCTGAAGAAACCCTTTAAGAATAAATAATCAGAGCTTTCCATCATCCATTTAACTCTAAATAGCAATAATGATTGAAGAGTTGTGAGGGACCTTAAAGGGAGAAAACTAACAACACAGGAGCCTGGAGTTCTGTTAGTGACAGTGCATAAAACCCAGGTTCTGAGTGTGCTGCCAGTCAGCGAAACGGAAGTAACAGTAGTTAATCCACTACAGTAACCAGCCCGAAGACCGATCAGTGCATTCCAAGTGCACTGACCTCCACAAACTCAAATCTGAACACGCCCTATCCTGGATCTGCCATCATTTATGTACCATAAGTGAAACTTGTAGTGCTCGAAGATAGTGTTGGTGGGCATTGAAAAGTAATTTAGAGATGGGGAAATTACAATTCAAATATGGGTATCGTAATGTTGAATATTAAATGCTTATTAATTAAAACTGTCTTTGGAAATTATTGGCCATAAAATTTAATAATGCATACAATATTAATATTGAATAAAATTAATTTGCTAATAAAGTTAGTATACTGAGTGACCTTACGAGAAAGAATGTGAAAAATTTCGTTACAAAATATATTACGGCACTATATAATATTTTAAGATTATAAGAAGAAGTATGAGGCTGGAGAGAGAAAAAAGGATTGAGAAAATATCTGAATAATGATTCTGAATTTCACTCATTCTGAAAGCATGGTTCCTTGAACTACTGCAAGTCGCGATGGCATCCTCTCAGATTGTTTTGGATTCTCTTCATGAGGTGAGTTCTAGTAATAGCCAATTCAATATTAAGAACAAAAACCACGAGCCCTAGTTGTATAACCTACCCAAAGAGGTTAGAATTAAACGAGAGCTTAGAGATGAAAAAAATAAGGCCCCCGGAGTGTGAATGACTTACTCAAGGTCACACGGGGAATCATGCTGAGCAGGGTCTTGAGGACAAATCTTCAGACAGTGCTAGTAAACTTCAGTGGTGCCAGATTGTCTGCAATAAGTTAAGTCATTCCACCTCCTCCCCATGTGGACAATGAGTGCCTGCCTGATACACAGCAGGAGAAACCCTCACTGTTTGGAAGAGAAGTGGCTTTTCTTTTCTTAAATTATTTTATTGAGGTCATATTGGTTTATAACATTGTGTAATTTCAGGTGAACCTTATTATTCATCAGTTTCTGTACAGACTGCATTGTGCCACCACCAATAGTCTAGTTTTCTTCCGTCACTATACAAATGTGCCCCTGTACCCCTTTCACTCCCACCCCCACCCCCTCTGGTAACCACTAATCCGTTCTCTTTATCCATGTATTCATCTTCCACATATGAGTGGAATCATGCAGTATTTTTCGTTGTCTGTCTGGCTTATTTCACTTAACGTCACACTCTCAGGGTCCATCCATGTTGTTGCAAATGGGACGATTTTGTCTTTTTTCATGGCTGAGTAGTCTTGTCACCAGAAACTCAAGGGTGGGTTTGGAAGCATTTAACTGTTTTTCCAAGTTGATTTTCCCTTTTGTTTTGTTAATTAAGGAGATACAACCACCCAACCACCCAGAAACTGACTAAGCCTCACCACAGGAGCTGCGTCCATGACCTTTGCCTCACCTTTAATGCTAAGATCTCTCCAGGAGGAGCTTAGGCCTTGTCACCGTAACCTGCAGTGTGCGTGGAAGCATGTTTTCCCACTGAGCCTGTGCAAGCGAATACCCACCTCTCCCTTTTGAATACTCATTCCCGTCTGAAATAAAAGTTCCTGCTTCCCTTTGTTCCAAGACGCCATGACTTTGGAAATGATTCCTCATGGTCTCCTATTTGGTGCAAATACACTTTACTTTGTGAGACAACTTCCACTGGTGTGGACTCTTATTTAACTCACCAGGAGGTGAGCCCACTTGGTTTGGTAACAGTATTCCATTGGATATATATACAGTTGATGAGCATTTGGGTTGCTTCCACATCCTGGATATAGTGAACAATGTTGAGATGAACATAGGGGTGCGTAGATCTCTTTGCATTGTTGATTTCATGTTCTTTGGATAAACACCTAGTAGTGGGATAGTTAGATCATATGGTATTTCTATCTTTAATTTTTTTGAGAAATCTCCATACTGTTTTCCATAGTGGCTGCACCAGTTTGCATTCCCGCCAGCAGTGTATGAGGGTTCCCCTTTTTCCACATCCTCTCCAATGCTTACTATTTCTTGTCTTGTTAATTATAGCCATTTTGAGGGGTGTGAGGTGATATCTCCTTGTAGTTTTGATTTGCACTTCCCTAATAATTAGTGATGTTGAACATCTTTTCATGTGCCTGTTGGCCCTCTGTATCTCTTCTTTGGAAAAATGTCTATTCATATCTCTGCCCATTTTTTGATTGGATTGTTTGGTTTTTTTGTAGTTGAGTTGTATGAGTCCTTTATATATTGGAAATTAACCCCTTGTCAGATATGTGATTTGCAAATATTTTCTCCCAGTTGGTGGGTTGTCTTTTCATTTTGTTTGTGGTTTCCCTTGCTGTGCTGAAGCTTTTTAGTCTGATGTAGACCCATTTGTTTATTTTTTTCTTTGGTTTCCTTTTCCCGAGTAGACATGGTATTCAAAAAGATGCTGCTGAGACCAATGTCAAAGAGTGTACTGCCTATATTATCTTCTAGGAGTTTTACGGTTAGGTTTTACATATAAGTCTTTAATCCATTTTGAGTTAATTTTTGGGTATGGTGTAACATAATGGTCTACTTTCATTCTTTTGCATGTGGCTGTCTAGTTTTCCCAACACCATTTATTGAAGAGGCTTTCCTTTCTCCATTGCATGTTCTGGGCTCTGTTGTTGAAAATTAGCTGTCCATAGATGTATGGGGTTTTTTGTTGGTTTTTTGGTGAGGAAGGCTGGCCCTGAGCTAACATCTTTTGCCAATCCTCCTCTCTTTTGTTGAGGAAGATTGGTCCAAAGCTAACATCTGTGCCCATCTTCCTCCACTTTGTATGTGGGACACCGCCACAGCATGGGTTGATAAGCAGTGCATCGAACCATGCCCGGGATTCAAACCTGCGAACCCTGGACCACCAAAGTGGAGTATGCGAACTTAACCACTATGCGAACGGGCCAGCCCCTAGATGTGTGGTTTTATTTCTGGGCTTTCAATTCTGTTCCATTGATCTATGTGTCTGTTTTTGTGCTGGTACCGTGCTGTTTTGATTACTATAGCTTTGTAGTATATTTTGAAGTCAGGGATTGTGATGCCTCCAGCTTTGTTCTTTTTTCTCAGAATTCCTTTGGCTATTCGGGGTCCTTTTTGTTCCATATAAATTTTAGGATTCTTTGTTCTATTTCTGTGAAGAATGTCATTAGAATTCTGATTGGGATTGCTTTGAATCTATAGATTACTTTAGGTAATATGGCATTTTAACTATTCTTATTCTTCCAATCCATGAGCATAAAATATCTTTCCATTTCTTTATGTCTTCTTTGATTTCTTTAAATAATGTCATATGGTTTTCATTGTACAGTTCTTTCACCTCCTTGGGTAAGTTTATTCCTAGACATTTTATTCTTTTTGTTTGCAACTGTAAACGGGATTGTACTCTTCACTTCTCTTTCTACTAGTTCATTACTAGTGTATAGAAATGCAACTGATTTTTGTGAGTTGATTTTCTACCCTGCAAGTTTGCTGTAGTTGTTGATTATTTCTAAGAGTTTTCCAATGGATTCTTTAGGGTTTTCTACATATAGAATCATGTCATCTGCAAACAGCAAGAGTTTCACTTCTTCCTTTCCGATTTGGATATCTTTTTTCTTTTTCTTGACTAATTGCTCTGGCCAAAACCTCCAGTACTATGTTGAATAAGAGTGGTGAGAGTGGGCACCCTTGTCTTGTTCCTGTTCTCAGAGGAATGGCTTTCAGTTTTTCCCTGTTGAGTATGATGTCGGCTGTGGTTTTGTTATATGGCTTTTATTATGTTGAGCTACTTTCCTTCTATATCCATTTTGTTGAGAGTTTTTATCATAAATGGATGTTGGATATTGTCAAATACTTTCTCTGCATCTATTGAGATGATCATGTGGTTTTTATTCCTCATTTTGTTAATGTGGTGTATCACATTGATTGATTTGTGGATGTCGAACCATTCCTGCATCCCTGGTATAAATTCCACTTGATCATGGTGTATGATCTTCTTAATGAATTGCTGTATTTGGTTTATCAACATTTTGTTGAGGATTTTTGCATCTATGTTCATCAGCAAAATTGGCCTATAATTTTCCTTCTTTGTGTTGTCCTTGTCTGGTTTTGGTATCAGGGTGATGTTGGCCTCATAGAATGAGTTAGGAAGTGTTTCCCTTCTTCAATTTTTTGGGATAGTTTGAAAAGGATAGGTATTAAATCTTGCTTGAATGTTTGGTAGAATTCTCCAGAGAAGCCATTTGGTCCTGGACTTTTATTTTTGGGGAGGTTTTTGATTACTGTTTCAATCTCTTTACTTGTGATTGATCTATTCAGATTCTCTATTTTTCCTTGATTCAGTTTTAGGACATTGCATGAGTCTAAGAATTTATCCATTTCCTCTAGGTTGTTCAATTTGTTGGCATATAGTTTTTCATAGTATTCTCTTATAATCCTTTGTATTTCTACGGTATCTGTTGTCATTTCTCCTCTTTCGTTTTAATTTTATTTATTTGAGCCTTCTCTTTTTTAGTGAGTCTGGCTAAGGGTTTGTCGATTTTGTTTATCTTCTCAAAGAAACAGCTCTTAGTTTCATTGATCCTTTCTATAGTTTTTTTGGTCTCTATTTCATTTGTTTCTGCTCTAATTTTTATTATTTCCCTCCCTCTTCTGACTTTTGGCTTTGTTTGTACTTCTTTTTCTAGTTCTGTTAGATGTAGTTTAAGATTACTTATTTGAGTTTTTCTTGTTTGTGGAAGTAGGCCTGTATTGCTATAAATTTCTTTCTTAGGGGCACTGGCCCAGTGGTGTAGTGGTTAAGTTTGCACGTTCCGCTGTGGCAGCCCAGGGTTTGCAGGTTTGGATCCTGGGCATGGACCTATGCACTGCTTATCAAGCCATGCTGTGACAGGCATCCCATATAAAGTAGAGGAAGATGGGCACAGATGTTAGCTCAGGGCCAGTCTTCCTCAGCAAAAAGAGGAAGATTGGCAGCAGATGTTAGCTCAGGGCTAATCTTACAATATATATATATATATATATATATATATATATATATATACAAATTTCCTTCTTAGTACCACTTTTGCTGCATCCCATAAGAGTTGGTATATTGTGTTTTCATTTTCACTTGTCTCCAGGTATTTTTTGATTTCTTCATTGATCCAATGGTTGTTCAGTAGTGTGTTGTCTAGTCTCCACATATATGTGACTTTCCCAGACTTTTTCTTGTAGCTGATTTCTAGTTTTGTAGCATTGTGGTTGGAAAAGATGCTTGATATAATTTTAATCTTCTTAAATTTATTGAGACTTGCCTTGACTCCTAACATATGGCCCATCTTTGAGAATGTTCCATGTTCACTTGAGAAGAATGTGTATTCTGCTGTTTTGGGATGGAATATTCTATATATATGCATTAAGTCCATCTAGTCTAGTCTTTCATTTAAGGCCACTGCTTCCTTGTTGACTTTGTGTCTGGATGATCTATCCATTGATGTAAGTGGGGTGCTGAGGTCCCCTACTATTATTCTGTTGCTGTTGATTTCTCCCTTTAGGTCTGTTAATAGTTGCTTTACATACTTTGGTGCTCCTGTGTTAGGTGCATATATATTCATAAGTGTTATGTCCTGTTGCTGGAATGTCCCTTTTATCATTTTATACTGTCCCTCTCTGTCTCTCATCATCTTTTTTATCTTCAAGTCTGCTTTGTCTGATATTAGTATGGCAATATCTGCTTTTTTTTGTTTGTTTGCCATTTGCTTAGAGTATCATATTCCATCCCTTCACTCTGAGCTTGTGTTTGTCTTCAGAGCTGAGATGTGTTTCCTGGAGGCAGCGTATTGTTGTGTCTTGCTTTTTAATCCATCCAGCCACTCTGTGTATTTTGATTGGAGAATTCAATCCATTTACATTTAGAGTGATTATTGATATATGAGGGATTAATACTGCCATTATTCTCTTATTATCTGGTTGTTCTATATTTCCATTGTTTCATTTCCCTTATATTTCTGACTGCCATTTCAGTTTGGTGATTTTCTGTGATGGTTTTCTCTTTATTTATAGTTTGTGTCTCTGCTCTGATTTTTGTTTAGTGGTTTCCATGGGGTTTGTGTAAAAGATCTCATAGACAAGATAGTCCATTTTCTGATAGCCTCTTATCTCCATTAGCCTAAGCAGGTTCCATCTCTCTCCTCTTCTCCTTCTGAGTTATTGTCACAAACTGCTGTTTTCTGGTTGTGAATTTGTGGCTAAATTGAAGTGTTTATAGTGATTTTTGATGTTTTCCTTCCCTTTGTCTTTTATGTTATAATTACATGTTTACTAACCTATTCTGATATAGATCTGCAATTTTCTGATTCTATCTATTTATTTCCTTGCTCAGGTTTTGTAAACCTTTGCTTTTTAGTTTCAGATGGGAGAGCTCCTTTCAATGTTTCTTGTAAGGCAGGCCTGGTGTTGATGAACTCCCTCAGCTTTTGTTTACCTGGGAAAGCTTTTATTTCTCCGTCATATCTGGAGGGGAATTTCACTGAATAGAATATTCTTGGCTGAGAGTTTTTGTCTTTCAGTATTTTAAATATATCATTCCAATCTCTCCTAGCCTGTAAGGTTTCTTCTGAGAAATCTGCTGAGAGCCTGATAGAGGTTCCTTTGTAGGTCCTTTCTTCTCTCTTGCTTCCCTTAATAATTTTTCTCTGTCATTGACGTTTGACAGTTTTAACAGTATATGCCTTGGAGAAGGTCTTTTTGCATTGATGTAATTAGTAGTTCTGTTGGCTTCATGTACTTGTAAATCCAGGTGTTTACCCAGGTTTGGGAAGTTCTCAAATATTATTTCTTTGAACAAGCTCTCTGCTCCTTTCTCCCACTCCTCTCCCTCTGGAATACCCATAATCCTTATATTGCTTTTCCTAATTGAGTCAGATACTTCTCAAAGAATTTCTTCATTTTTAATGAAGAAATTTTAATTTTAATCTTAGTTCTCTTTCCTCCTCCATCTGATTTCTATAATTCTATCTTCTAAATCACTAATTCTGTCCTCCATAAAGTCAGCTCTATTTTTATGGATTCTAGATTATTTTTTAATCTCCTTAACTGTGTTCCTCATATCCAGAATTTCTGGGGTTTTTGTTTTGTTTTGTTTTGTTTTAGAGTTTCAATCTTTTTGGTGAAATAGTCCTTCTGCTCATTAATTTTATTCCTGAGCTCATTGAACTGTATTTCTGAGTTTTCTTGTAACTCATTGAGTTTCTTTATGACAACTATTTTGAATTCTCTGTCATTTAGATTATAAATTTCTGTGAGTTCAGGATTGGCTTCTGGAGACTTGTCATTTTTCTCTGCTCTGATGTGTTAATGTAGTTCTTCACAGTGTTTGATGAACTGATCCTTTGCCAGCGCATTTGTGGTAGTATCAGGTTGCAGATTCCACCTGCCACTGCTGAGGTGGGGGCAGGAGCTGTGTTTTCTGATCCTGCCCCATCTGCTGGAATTTGTGTCGGTAGGGCTCCTCTGCATTTGTGTGCTGGCTGCAGCCACTTGGCAGGTCATGCATGCATGCACAGGCAGGGCCTCTGTGACCTGCCAGCAGGTCACTCTGGTGTGAGACCGCTGCAATCAGCAGGAGACCAGCTGAGACAGTGTGCTAGGCAGGAGGGGAGGAGAACTTTCTTTCATGCATGGTCCAGTGCTGTGCTCATGAGTGGCTAGGCTGATCCACCATGCTTGGTGGGAGCTCCTTCATGGGAGCTGAGCTGCACCACTCACTGGGGAGCCTTCCCACTGTGGGGGCTGCTGCAGCTGCCATGGCATGGTGCGAGCTCCGCAGGCCAGGCTACCACTCTGAAAGCATTTTCAGCAGCCCAGGCTGCCCCTGCATCCTCTTACAGTTGCACCAGCCACTGTGTAAGGACCAGCGATCTGGATCGCAGCCGCTGGGGAGGGGGAGGGATCTGCTCACCTAGTTCCACTGCTTCCTGGGGGTTCAGTCCACCCACCTTCGGGTGTGTGGCTGCACAGATCTCTCAGGCATCCTATTGTGCTGTGTGGGGAACCCTCTGTTGGTTAGTGGATGTCTGTTTAGTTGTAACTTAGAAGAGAGAGACAACGAGAACAACTCACTCCGCCATGATGCTGACATCACTCCCTGATTTTAGTTTTTAAAATGTTTAAATGTCTTTTTTGTACATCTTTTTATTTAATTTAGATTTAGTCCAGTCGTCCTCACACATTCTCACTTCACCCAGAAAGGATGGATTTGGCAAGGAGGTTGTTGCATCTGCAGGCTCTGGAGAAGAATTGTTGCCCAAGGTATTCAGTTTCCTGGCAGAACTCAGTTCTTGTGGCTCTAGGATTGAGGTTCCTGCTTTCTTTTCTGGCTGTCAGCCAGGGGTCACTCTCAGCTCCTAGAGGCCACTCTCTGGTCTTGTGGGTGCCCCCCCTTCAAAGCTAACACCCATGCATTGAATCCTTCCCATGCTCCAACTCTCTCAGAAGTGGCCTTCTTTATGCCCCTATATCTCTTATTCACTTTAGCTCCTCCGCCAGGTTACAGAGCTGGTTTTCTTTGGTTTTTTTGTTTGATTTTTTGCTGAGGAAGATTCACCCTGAGCTAACATCTGTGCCAATCTTCTATTTTGTATGTGGGTTGCTGCCACAGTATGCCCATTGACAAGTGGTGTAGTTCTGTGCCCGGGACCTGAACCTGGGCTACCAAAGTGGAGTGTGCTGTGATTAACCACTATGCCACGGGGTTGGCCACTACAGAGCTGTTTTGATGAGAACACGCAATATTCATACAAAGCAGGACAAGAGATTTTACCTTTGTTCCTGAAGGGTTTTTTTTAAATTCTATTTTTTTTTTTTACTCTTGAATAGGAAGAATATTTGGGGGTACAATGTTTGTACTTATATTTAAAACTCATTGTTACCAATGTGGTCTAGATTTGGAAGTTCTCAGCTAAGATTTCACTTTATTTCTAGATTTTTTTTTTTTATTGTAGCAGGTATCAGTGAGCAAATGAAAACAATGACATACAAGTTACGTGTGGTCAGTGTGAGTGTATGAAAGGAAGGATATGTTAATTAATAAGTTCATTCATCAGCATATTTTGAAAAAATGGGACCATCTTCCCTTTAAAAATTCCAATTTTTTTTTCACATATAATATCTGAGGAGAGTCCTAATGCCTTAGTTACATACTAGATGTTTTACTTCAGATTTTTACAGTGAGTAGCCTTCGAAATTAGTTTACTCATAGTACATCCAACGTTTGTGATGTGACTCACATAATATTTTTACTTTTAACTTTTTAAATATTTTACTCCAACCATATATCATTTGTCACACAGCTAGGTGATAGATATTTAAAAGTAACTAAGCAGCATAGTACATGCTCACATTCATCTCTAAAACTTAGTTCATAATTGACTCAAAGTTTCTTTATGGATATATAAGATTAACATTACTCAACTTCAAAATACTGAATAAAACATAATTTTAAATGGGCCAACCCCATGGCCTAGTGGTTAAGTTCGGTGCACTCTGCTTTGGTGGCATGGGTTCAGGTCCTGGGAGCAGACCTACACCACTCGTCAACCATGCTGTGGCAGCAACCCACATACAAAATAGAGGAAGACTGGCACAGATGTTAGCTCAGGGCGAATCTCCTCAGCAAAAATAGGAAGATTGGCAACAGATGTTGGCTTGGGACAAAACTTCCTCAGTGAAGAAAAGGCAAACATAATTTTAAAATTGTATTTGAGACTTAAGTAGAAAATCTAAATGAATAGAAATGCATGGGCTCTGTGAAGCAAGCAATATTCCTGAGAGTGCTACCTGGGCACAGCAATGAGACACCCACGCTCACCCTTCCATGGCGGTGATAAAGTGTCTCTCCTGTGCTCCCCTCTCTCCCTATTCCCATTGTTAGGTGAACTGCTGATGCTGCCAAAGGAGTTGGAACATTAATTTATTTGAATGTATGTTTAGCAGTGGTATTCCAAATTAAAAAAAATTTTTAAGTAGATATTTTAAACTGACATACAAGAAATCAAACAAAAAAGTCTTCACAAATCCCAAGTATGATATCAGATCAAGAATTATTTGTAAATATTTAAAACTATTATCAAATAATTTCAGGATTAGAAATATCCTTCAATTTCAGTTTTAAACACCTGATGCTTAACTTTCCTTCACATCATCTCCTTAGGCTTGAAAAATGTCTAAAATGATGGGATTTTACTACCCAAAGCATCCAATTTTCCTTGTATAAAATGGCTCTTTTCCTCATAATATCTTCCCTGGTAATAGTTCTACCCACGTTTTGATATTTTCCTAAATGTAATTTTGCTTTGTGTTTTCTGAGCAAACTGGGTGCTATTTTGTGTTAAATATGCTTGTAACACACACACACATACACATTTTATTTGGAAGAATCTGGATACTTTTAAATTAAAGTGGATGTATTACTTGAAGTAAAGAGCAAAATGAAGGAAGCCATGCAAAGATAATAAAAGGATGTTTGAAAGTTGGCAATATTAATTAACAATACATATAATTAATTATACTTAGTTATACACTAACAAAGTATATATTGTAATATATTAACAATATATCCTATATTTTATATATATTATATTGTCTACACATTGTCTATATTAATATATACTAAGTAAATTACTATATATTGTTATATATACTTAGTTAGTGAAAGTGGAGACACTTTCGGTCCTGAATCAACCATTACACGTACAGTTAGTGCAGAGCTTCATTTCTATGGTTGCTATTAAAATATTTGTCATGGTAACAGTAGTGTTTTTAAAAAAATTGACTCAAATAACCTGCTGGAGACATCCAAATTCCAGGTGGTAGAGTGTCTTTCACAGCAATTTTAGTCTAAGAGCTCATTACTGAGTTCTTTCTTCAAAGGCAGTTAATGTTTTCAGAAAAATATTATATTCAATTTAAAATTCACTCCTAAATTGACATAATATAACAGTCTAAGATTCAAGGGACACCAAGGTTGTCCCTAAGGTTATTTTTTAATAGATGGTGAAACAATGGCTCAAGGAAGTCAGGTGACTTACCCAAGGCCATATAACTAAATGGGATATTTCATACAAAACCACAGTTTACATATTTTTTTAAGGAAACATATTTGACCTTGACATAGTACAAAATGTTACTTGTTTGATTCTGTGACGATGAAGCGGGTTAGATGGGCCTGTTTCCACATCCCCACGCACTTTGGCTAAAGCTTTACTCAGCAGTTAAAGAAACTCATAGCAATTATATCCTAACATTTAAAGTATGACTTGAAGAACTTTGTTAAAAAAGTTATTATGAGTAAACCATAGTACCATCTGTTCAAACAAATGAGATTTTCTTGCAAGAGCCTTCTCTTCGTCAACCTTCATCAAGGTTGATTATGAGTAAAGCTGTGATGTGTCCGAAGACCCGAGGGAAGAAATTAGCAGCAAAGTGAATTGGTTTCTCTTTGTTATTTAGCAGGGAGGGAAAAATTTCCCTTTTCTTTCTTATGATATAGAGGAATGGTTAAGAACCAAGCACTGAGGTTTTTCATTCCATGACCATGCAATAAACATTCACTGAGAAACACACCTAGGTCATAGAGTTATGGAGGTGAATAAGACAGTCCAGGTCCTGGCCACACAGAGCTTACATTCTACCGCAGGAGTCAAAGAGGTCTGCAGTGAGTAGCACTTTGTTGCACACTAGTGCAAGACTAAATTTCTCTAGTTTCCCCACATGTCTGATAAAATTAATATTAGTTTTTAAATTACCTGAAAGATGCAGTTTTGATCACTAAAAGATATAATACGTGGAAAATGGATAATGCAAAGTCAGAAACATGGTAAACAATCAATATATACGAGTTATTATTACAGATTTCCTTTATTTTAGGGACCATCTTAAAGAAAAGGTTGACCTTTTATTTTTTTCTTCAATCAAGCTATATGATCTTTTAAAAAGACATTTTATGTTAGGATTTTCCTCTTAGTGATAACAGCATAGGAATTATATCTGAAGTAGTCACCAAATAAAGATTCAGTGTTTGACTGACTAAATGAATGAGTGACTATTATGATTGTATATTTTTTATTAATAGCCACTATTTGCTTTTTATCTTTGCACTCTTTTGAGACTTTTTCATTGGTAAGTTTAATCCTCATGTTAATTGCATACTGTGACATGATACCTTCTCTTCCAATAGTTGATGATGTAGTCCACTAGTATTTTAAATAATATAATATTATCTCCCTAAAATAAAATTTTTTAAAATATAGAATGACACCAAAAGCACAGGCAACAAAAGAAAAAATAGATAAATTGGACTTCATCAAAATTTAAAACTTTTGTGTACATCAAGACACTATCAACAGAGTAAAAAAGCAACCCACAGAATGGAAGAAAATATTTGTAAATAGCATATCTGACAAAGGATTAATGTCTAGAATATATAAAGAACTACAACTCAGCATCAAAAAAACAAGCAACTCAAATGGGCAAAGGGCTTGAATCGACATTTCTCCAACGAAATACAGTGCCAATAACACATGAAAAGATGTTCAACATCACTAATCATTAGGGAAATGGAAATCAAAACCACAATGAAATATCACTTCACACGCATTAGGATGGCTACTATAAACAAATTAAAACAGCCACAAGTGTTGGCAAAGATGTGGAGAAATTAGAACAGTTGGTGCATTGCTAGTGGGAATGTAAAATGAAGCAAATGCTGTAGAAAACTGTATGGCAATTCCTCAGAAAAATTAAACGTAGAATTACTATATGATCCACAAAGTTCACTTCTGAGAAAATATCTCAAAAAATTGAAAGCAGGGACTCAAACAGATATTTGTACACCATGTTCATAATAGCATTAATCACAGTAGCCAAAAAGTGGAAACAACCTAAATGTCCATCAATGGATGAATGGATAAACAAAATGTGGTATGTATGTACAACAGAATATTATTCAGCCTTAAAAAGGAAAGAGATTCTGATGCATGCTACAATGTGGATGAACATCGAAAACATTATACTAAGTGAAATAAGCCAGACACAAAAGGATACATTTTACATGGTTTCACTTATGCAAGGTACATAAAGTAGTCAAAGTCTCGGAGACAGAAAGTGGAATGGTGGTTGCCAGGGTTTAGGGAAAGGGGGAATAATGAATCATTGTTTAAGGGGTCCAGACTTTCAGTGTGAGATGATGAAAAATTCCGGAGATGGATGGTGGTGACAGTTGCACAACACTGAATATACTTAATGCCACTGAACTGCATACTTAAAAGTGGTTAAAATGGTAAATTGTATGTTATATATATTTTATCATAATCAAAAAATCATAAAATAAAAAGACAAATATCCAGTAAAATTCTGTTTTGAATATTTTAACAGAGAGTGACTAGTAAAGACTGAAAAAGAGCTCTTATATAATATCAATTTATTAATGATGAAGGATAAAGATGATTTCTAAAAAATTTTGGCACTCATAATTATTTGAGTAGAAGACTGCTCATTTCCTGAAAAAAGTTCATTTCTTTAATTTCTAAAATACTTTAGCCATTTCAAAACATGGCTTTCTACCACATTATTATAGATGATAAGGGAGAAATATTTCTTAGGACCATTCAGTGACCTGTTTGCTATGTCTAAATATTTTTTCTGTTACAAAGGTCTTTCTTCTACTTAAACCAACAGCCTCACATTTCAATTTAATCTCATTCCTTCTTTTTCAATCTCTAGTGGATTTGATTTATTAAAGACGATTACATCTCCAAGGTTTAAAAAAGTGTTGTAATTAAACCGTCTTTAGGGATGCAACCCTCATCCTAAATTTGTGCACTTTCATTTTCTTCACAGGTGAGAAACAACGACTAAAGAGGAGCCAAAGTGAATTCCTGAGATTGAAGCTTTTCCGTCAGGAGCTTCAGCGGGATTGCAGTCACAGTGGTTTGACTGAATCCCTGGGATGTTACCAAATCATCTGCTCAAGTCAACACTCCCACTCTGGTAGGGAGCTGTGGTTATTGGTTATTTAATTAAGGTAAATGTTTCACTTTCTGTGACCAATCTGTTTTATATTCAATTATAACTTGCTTTCTTGATGTGCTATTTACTTAACGAATAAAAGATTAAGAATAGCAGAGTCATGAAATTTAAAAATATATATTTTTATAAGTTTTCCTTTCAGAATGCTCAATAGCAACATATATCTAATAGAAGCAATTAATCTCATTATAAGTAAAATAAACTGCAATGATAAATACAGTACTTCTAGGATACAGTCTCCTTCTGGCCAAATATTTGCATTATTCAGAAACTAAAATAAATATTCAGTGCAGAACGGGAGGTCAAACTTTTCCAGTTCTTATCTAATTCCTCATTCCCCCAAGTAATTATATTATGCTAAAATTTACAAAAAGAAAAAAGCATAATGAAATCAGTATCTTTTACAGGTAAGTTCATATTTTGATTCAGGAAGGAGAACATAAAACATTTCACAACTTTATCTTTTAGCAAGGAGATAATTCTGCTAATGCATGGATTATCGGCATCTGTTTTTCTTAGTGTAAATCATTCTTTTGCCGTCATTTTTTAATTCAATAAAAATTAACTTAAGAAAGTAGAACTAATTAGACAAAAATTGTAAAAAGTAAGCTCAGTGATTCTGACAGAGGTAGAATAGCATCTTTGCCTCCTGCCTTAAATTTATGTAGTATGCTCCATGGTGTTTAAGAGTTTGCCTGGAACCTGAGATTTGAACAGAACTTTGCGCATCATGAAGAGACAAACAGAGCCAGAGACTAGTTGGGGACGGGGTTGGCCACTTCCCAGCCTTGTTACCTGGGATGTGTGCTGATTTGCCTGGTGCTATATCGTTAAGAAAAGTCAGTTATTTTTATAACACTCAAGAAAGTTACGCTGGATAAAGGGGGGAAAAATCACAGAAGTAACTGAGAACTACTGCAAGTTAGTCTTCTGTTCATCCAGGCACTGGACAAGGCACAGGGGGTAACAAAATGCACAGTCGAGCCAGGGCAACCCCTACACACAGCCCTCCCGGGGGTTCCCCTTCTGTGATCCTGGGCTGTGAGGCTCACCCTGAGCTCACCTCCCCGGGTACCCCTCATCTCATATTCTAGCACCACCTGGGCTTGGCTCCTCCCCAACCAGTGCTGTCTTCTCCCTCAGCACACTTGCATTGCTACTTCCTTGGCTTAAAGATTAACCCTCAGATATTGTCCTCAGTTCATTCAGGCCTTCCTGGCAACACCGTCCACATTTGGAGACTTCTCGTTCCAACACAGGTCATCCCTCAGCCTGCTTCATTTATCTCCATGATACTTATCCCCACCTGTATATCACAAAGATGTTTATTTACTGATCTGTTATTGTTCTCCCCCACGGGAATGTAAGTGCATGAGGAAAAGGACTTTTTTTGTTCAATGCTGTGCTCCCATGGATTTAGAGCAGTTCCTGAAGCACAGAAGATGGTGAATGAATATTTGTTTGGGGGAATAAATAAATGAATGAAGACAGAATTCCTGTGGGGGAGACAGACTTGTCACAAAATAATTACCACATGGGAGCACAGAGTCCAGGTCTTTGTGAGGAGAGGGCCAGAGAAAAGTCTTTCCAGACAAATGACATTGGAGAGGGATCTTGCAGGTAAACAGAGAGACACGTTGGGTCCCAGAACAGGCTGCACCAAAATATCCCACAATGGCATATTGATTCATTTGAATTAAAGTTAATTGTGAAGCAGATGATGTAAAAAGGGCATTTTGACCCTCTCTGTTCCCCCTGAAAGCAGGAAATAAATCTCCCATGTGAAAGGTACCCTCTCCTCACCAGGAGAGAGAGAGAGAGACATCCTACCACCAGAGCTAGGGAATTTGGGGCTGAGAAGCCTGTATAAACAAACATTGTTATTTCTTTTACTAATTTACTACCCCATGCCCAAACTCTCCTTAGATTGCTTACTAACTAAGCACCCAAACCTATGTTTCTTTGCCCTGTCAAATCCTCACAAATTTATTGTTTTTTTGTGTAAAAAGATATAAAGGCTGCCTGCTTTTTGGTCACTCTCTGAGCATCATTTTTTATGATCTCCCATACATACATATTAAATTGGGTTTTCTCCTGTTAATCTGTCTTCTGTTAATTTTATTATTAGTCCAGCCATAAGAACTCGAGAGAGGTAAGGGGAAAATTTCCCCCTTCTTGATTGGTGCTAGGCAGAAAAGGAGGAAAGGGCACTATACTGCAGGAGATAAAACACGGGCGAAGGCATGAAATTACGAAGTTGGGTTCAAGGAAAGGTAGGATGTTTGGTGAGAATGGAAACAAAGTGGAGCCAAATTATAAAATGTTTCATACAGTATGTGGTATCCAGTGGAGACATTACAACCATCACAACAGCAGGCAGCTAATTCCTCAAGGGAAGTCAGGCTCCTGGCATACTCAACCTGGGTAATTTGAGGAGCATTAGCAGACCATTTACAAAGGTGCTTCAGGGTTTAAAGACATCAAAAAGGGATAACACCACTCCCTTGGGGATCCTTTCCCAGCCCTAGACCTGAAGCAGAAAGGGAAAAATGACCAGAACGCAGAGAGGGTGACCAGAAAGGACACAGCCAACCCTGGCAGAGGCAGCTGGGAAAAGGCGTAGCTGGACTTCATCTTCCCCCAGCCTTCCGTCTTCTTCATGCCTCCCATGAGCTGAAGCTAACAGAAGCCTAAGGTGAGGGATTTTTGCTGATGTAATCCACAGGCTTCCTGGGCCACAGATCAGCACAGAGAGAAAATTCAGAGGGACAATGAGAAGATATTCAACACAGGAGAACTTTCTTTAGTGGGAAAAATGCTTCAATGAGCACCTTGAGATGGATGGTGAGACCCCAAAGTCATGCCTAGGCAACCAAAAATGCTCATCATTAAATGCCTACACAGAGCAATAAGAGAAGTTTCGTTTTACCCCAGAGAAGGAGATGAGAGAAGAATGTGAGGAGAGAGAAGGGAAGAGCTGGGGAAGAGAACAAGTGTATCTACTGTACGCGATGTGGCTACTCCCCAAAGACCACAGACTTTCAGCAGTTCTGCACGTTCTTGAGTAGATCCATGGTTTGTATGAGTAGATTTTCATTATTATTTATTTGTGTGGAATCTCACGAAGGAACTAGGTTTCACATATGGGACAGCTTGGTGTTACCCAAGCTGTTTCCTTGCGGAAACAAAGTGTATTGAGGCAGAATAGGCCCTGAAATTCCCAAAGATCTTTCAGGGCTATTTGTTTTCCACAGGCTATGAAATTGCCAAGATTTGCCCAATTTTCCCTAGATCTTTTGGTTCCAAAGAGTTATGAGTTAAAATTATTGCGTGGATTTTTTTTTTCTCCAAGCAGTGGTCAAAACATGGAGGAATCTATGTAAGGGGCTGTCATAGTGGCGCTGTGGAAGGTGGGCGGAGGGGGAAGAGAATGAGGGCAGAGTGGCCACTTAAGAGTTTGTGGAAATAGCTCAGGCAAGAAAGACAACATCCTCTGACAAGGCCAGTGAGTCAGCTCTGGGATCTTCCTGAATATGTATTCTTCTCCACTTAGGCCATGCATATCATCCTTAATAAAAATCATTCACAGCCTATATGAGTTCACATATTCTTAGTCGTTAAGCTGTTTCATTTAACATCTGCCCTTTGTTCAGCCGCCACTAATCACTTCTTCTGTGCATCTTCTGAGTTTTCTCTTCCTACTTCAGTTTATTTTAAATAAGAGTAATCACTTCTCCTTTCTCCCCACATAACATGGCACTGTGGTTCCTCTAGAGTCCCTATCTTTCATACACATTCTTTACCATCTGTTATTGTCATAAATTAATCATTCTAATTAAGGAATGATGGTTTCACCTTACTAGTTCAAAAGAAAATTTAAAGCCTCTGTTATGTTATATTGGAAGACAGAAAGATGATTTTTTTTTAACTAACTGGCATTCCTTTTCTTTAGGAAAATAATACTTCAAGAAAACAAATGCTGATTTGTCATTAGTAAAATGCCCCTGTTCCTTCTTGTTTTCAACTAAGACACAGGTAGTTTGCTGAGCTACCACACAGTAAATTTGAGCATTTTGAAAAAGCCAGAGTTTTCAAAATACCATCAGCTTAACCCAAACTCATTGCATATAACCACCTACTATCCCACACGCTTATCTGAAAAGGCATGACTTAAAAGGAATGTCGAAATTTAAAAGACAGTCATCCTTGGTAGAGACAGCAACTTCCTAGAATTCAACAGTCCTGTTTCCTGTAATTTTCATCTTTGGAAAAACCATTATTTCTATGAGATGTGACATTTATTTACAGTACTATTTTTTAAAAATTGTCTAACATGAGCCACTTTCTAATACCTACATAAGGACAAAATTATGAATTGAGCCTCCGATAAAATTCACCCACAAATACTCTCACTTTATCAACTCAAAAAAACCCCACACACTTTCGTATTCTTGAATATACCCTTGACTAAAAGAATACTTATTTTAATAGCATGACCGTCATGAATTTTTTCCTTATTTTAGATGTAACTAGTTAAACCATTGTTGGACTTTGTTTTGTGGTGCATTACAAAAGCATTTCACAGAATCCCAACGTACAAAATTTTACTCATTGCATAGACAGCATGGGTTGTTTGAACCACTTGATTGCTTCTCAATAGTTTACAAAACAGAAAAAGAATTAAGGACTCTAATGTGATATTAAGGATTAGGTCAGAAGAGTTAAATAAAGGAATCTGCTCCCATTCAAAGAACATGCATTTTGCATGTAAGAATCCAGCATAGCTGGTTCTAAGTCTTTTATTCTCATCTCATCTAAAATTACTAAGGATGGAAAACCTCAGGCAGTTTATTTAATTAAATTACAACATATTTTAAAAGTCATGAGTTTGATTGAAATTTAGTAAGGGACTAGACCTGTGTTTCTCCAAGCGTGATCCTCAAACCACCTGCATCAGGATTATCTGAGGTGTGTCTCAAAATACCATTTCCTAATGTGCCAGGAAACACGCGGACACCCTCAGCCCCTATGGCTCGGGCTCCTCTGCCATGTGACGATGTTTCTTTCACCGCTGCAAATCTGCCGTGATAAACTGCCACTGGGAGCATGTGGTACTGCTCTTCCGGTCTCATGAGATAAATTCCGAATCGGAGAGAAAACAAAAGCATGAGATGTTCTTTGTTCTTTACATCTTGCTCTAGAGCATCTGTATGTGGAACTTTGTTATATTTTTGTTAGAAAACAAATATAGTTCTCCCCTCAGTGCCTGCAAATAAGAAAGGTAGAGTTGCAACTTAGGAGGGTGGCAGGTCCCCTTGCCAGGGGCAAGGCAGCCTCTGCAAAGCTTGACCATGGGTTTTCTTACGGAACCAATACAGGCCACTCATTGCGTGCTAGGCAGTGCTTTGAGTGCCTCGCACGGAGCGGTGACCTATGCAAACCTACGCATAAGCCTTTCAGATAGGTGCTGTTGTTATCCCCGCGATAAATTATGAATGAACATTTTGCTAGTCATTTCTCCTGAAAACATTGAGTCTCAAGTTCTCAGAACTCTGGAACACAGCACCAAAAACCAAAACACAACAATCAAAACAATTCTGCATAACCAGAAGATGGAGAAATTGGCGCCAAATATATCTTATCACTAAGTGTTATTTTACGTGCAAAATAAAAAGACTATTAAAAAACTCTTCTGTCAGCTCTGACATAAATTTGGGACATAACAAAGCGAAAGGAGCTGCTCCTCACATTTGGATAAGAAGCCCCTGAAACTCCGGGAGCCGCCTGAGACGGCGCGACTCCGCATCTCTGGGAGTGGCTGTCCCTTCTCCACACCACAGAACGAGCCGGGACTCCAGGCCAGCTCTTGGTCCCCTCTGCAGCCCCAATGCCACGCAGACATAATTTGAAGATAAGTTAATTTTCAATAAAAGAGGAAATGTTTTTCAATATGGCATCTGCAGAAACTACAGTTCACCTTTGTAACGGTAAAATATCATCATGATATTGAATGTTCCTGTAAATGTTTCTGTATGGATAAGAACTGGACTTAAAATCGGAGAAGGGAGGACGGGACACAGCTCTCTGAAAGCTCCTTTAAGGAGGATGCAGCTTCAAGCAGCTAAATTTGTGATTTTTTTTTTTTTTTTTTTTACTTTGGAGGGATAGAAGAGCTTATCTGAAAATAAAACCCAAATTTGTGTGGGACTTTTTCTTTGAACACCATACAATATCCAAATTTAATAGGAAAGTGGAGGGTTGTGAGACGTGGGAAGGAATCAACACCTACTAACAGTTGATCACATTATGTATTCACCTCCTTTGTTAATGGTTTGAGCATTAAAAAAGATGAGTCAGTGCAGTTTCACATATAAGCTAGTATATATTACATTTTAAATGATGTACTCTTGCTTATGATCCCCAAATAATAAAACATAGGGCCCATAAATTAATTTTGGTAGGGGTGTTAGTCAGGATTCTCCAGAAAAAGAGAACCAATTATATATATAGAGAGAGACAGAGACAGAGAGACACAGAGACAGACAGACAGACAGAAACAGGGAAACAGAGAGATTTATTTTAAGGCATTGACACACATGATTGGGGGCTGGCAAGTCCAAAATCTGCAAGGTGGGCTATCAGGCTACTGACTCAGGGGACAATTGATGTTGTGGCACAAATCTAAAAGTACTCTGGAACAGAATTCCCTCTTTCTTGGGGGACTTCAGTCTTTTATTTTCTTAAGGTCTTCAACTGATTGGACGAGGCCCACCCACATTACGGGGGTAATCTGCTTTACTGAGAGTCTATTGACTTTAATAATCTCATCTAAAAAATACCTTCACAGCAACATCTAGACAGGTATTTGACCAAATATCTAGCTACAATGGCCTACTCACATTGACATAAAATTAACCATCAGAGTAGGAAAATAATCAACACTGAATTGTTGAATGCTTTATCAATGTAGTAACATTTCCCTTTTTAATAGAATTTTAGATCTGGAAAGATTTTTAGAGATGAAGTATCTTAAAATCAGAGATGTTTAAATGATGCCCTGCAAATCACAGTTGATAACTGTCAGAATCATAAAGACCTGTGTGCTTTAGTTCACTGCTACCTCCCCACTGGCAAAAACAACCCCTGGCACTTAAGAATTCATTAGCTGTATTCTCACACATATAGCATGACTGTGTGTCAGGCACTGTTCTTCACAAACATTATCATTAAATCCTCATAAAGTCTTGGGAAGTGGATGCTCTATTATCCCGTTTTACAGATAAGGAAACAGAGACGTGGAGATACTGGGGGACTCATCCAAACTCACCTGTCTGTACAAAGCAGAGCTGATGTTACTCAGCCACCGTGACTCCTGCATCCATTTGTGAATAAATGGGTTCAGAAGCAGTTCCATCATTCCCCCAAATTCCAGGAGACCACAGCTCCCCAAGTGGTTGAGATCTCCTCATTTGGCCTCTTATTGGGGAGGGAGAGGGGAGTAGTTACAGCAAACTGCCAATTCTTCCCCAAAAATTCTCTGTATTGGCTCTTCAATTCCACCCAGAATTCACCATCCTTCACACGGCCTGGGGCGGGCAATGGGTTAAGGTTGGGGGAACTTGCTTCACAATCTCTTAACATTCCTTGGGGAAGTGCTCTAGCATTACTTTTAGGATCTGACAATACTTGATGCATATTTTATAGTTCTTATTCTTTTGAGCTCTCTGCAAAAACTGGATAATAGTTAAAGTTGTATGTGTCATCCTATTTTAGCAAGGTTTATAAGATCTGCAGTTCAATTTTGAATTTAAAGTTGTATGAAAAAATAAATTATTTTACCCTATTCGTTTAATTCTGGGTACAAAATATGAAATATTTCTTGTCTGTCTAGTCAACCCTTTCCAATTTAATTCAGGTACCAAAGTCAACTCTTAATCTGCATTTATACAGGTGTTTTCACAGGCCAGGGTAAGCAACGAGGAATCCTTACAGAACAAGATCCTAAATGACTCATGATGAACAGGGCCCTAATCTCAGAGGTAACTCGCTAGGTGTGCTTCAAACTGGGATGAAGACTCGAACAGGAAGACAGTATGAAGGCCATCTCAGATAGTTTGCCATGTGCCCCAGGTGGGCAAATGCTTGCCCTCAGACAGGAGAAAGATGAAATACTTGGGCTCCACTCTGGGTCAAAGGAGAAGGTGGATTTGAGATGAACGAGGTGGACCGTGTTACTCAAATATCCTTTGATGGAGTCCTGGTTATACTTGTTTCATATATTTTGAGAGAAGAGGATGCAATATGCTATGCTCCCTTTGGAAGAAACTGTGAAAGTGTTAAATAGTAGAATAGTAAAACACAACAAAATCTCTCAGTTCTTGCAGCCACAGATATTGGTGCAAAGCAGGATGAATATATGGATCTATCTCAGAACGTTGTTTTCAGGTCTGATCCCATGAGCTTGTTAGAAATGCAAATTCACATGCCCTAGTTAGATCTGCTAAATCAGAATCTGGGGGGACAGAGTCCACCAATGGGAGTTTCAACAAGTTCTCCGTGTGATTCTGATGCACATTACAGTTTGAGAACTACTGCCTCAGTGAATATTTTTTGTTATACCTCAGCTCACTCTAGAGGTGACACTTTCCCAGTTTCCCATCCACAAAAAGCGTGGCATAAGCTCATCCCAGCAATACAATCCAAGCAGAACACGGAGGCATTAAATAGCCCTTTTGAGAGACAGCACAGGGTAGAGCAGCGGTTCTCAGAGTGTGGTCTCCAGACCAGTGGCGTCAGCATCTACTGGGAGCTCAGGGGTGGGCCCATCAGCTGTGGTCTAAGGACAAACCAGGTGATCTTGATGCAGGTAGAGCTTGAGAACCACTGGCACAGAGGATGAGTCATGGCTTTGGAGTGAAATCTGGGATTAAATCCAAAACTGGGTGACCTTGAGCAACACTCATATCTTTCTCTCATTCCCCCAATTATAAATGGAAATATTCATTCATTCAACAAATATTTACTAAGCACCTACTTTGTTAGGGTAAAAAGTGAAGATACTATTAAAAGAGAGTCAATAATGCAGTGATTTAAAGAGCAAAAAAATGTTTACTTCTCTTCACATGATGGTCGCAAACTGAGCTATGTTGCATGTGGCCATCCATATTCAGGGACTGGGTTCCTTTAACACCATTGCCCCCACCTAACCCTTGGGCATTGTTAACAGCTGCTAGGCTGAATCTGGGCCATTATGGGAAAGAAAAGGAGGGCCTAGTGAATGCACAGACACTTTGGTAAAGCCTTGGCCCAAAAGGACACAAATCACCACTGTTCACATCTCATTGATCAACAGTCAGCCATTTAGCCAAACTTCACTGTGCAGGTTGCTGGAAAATGTAACCTGGTCCTGTACCAGGAAGAAGGAGAAAAGATCGTGTTGCACACCCAGCAATCTTCACCAAGCCAGTTTGTGCCAGGCACTGCTCTGGCTCTCACAATACAGCAGCGAGAGAGAGAGAGACACAGTGTCTGCTCAACAGAGCTCACATTCTAGGAAGGCAAGACTCGTAAAAGCGTAAACAGCGCAATCTCCCATAGGGATGAGCGCTACGAAGAAAACAAAACAGGGACATGGGACACAAAGCAGAGCGACGGGGGCTTGGAACAGGGGGAAACCTCTCTGAGGAGCTGACATTTTGGATGAGACACGAGAGACAGTGAACAAGAGATGATAAAAAGTAAACTGCATAGCATCCATTATACTGTACATCTACAACAACTGTGATTATTAAGATTTAGGAGAGCAGATATACATTATAGAAAAACAAAGCTTTCTGAATTATATAAAACCAAAATCAGGTATTTTATTCACCCTACTGTGGAAGCAAGACATTCTTAGAGATCAAATGAAACTTAATAGAAATTGACATGTGGAGCAGTTAGAGGTGCAGACACAGAGAACTGCTTAAGGTACCACTTGAGGTTCAACTACAAGGATGCAGCAGGCACTCAGTGCAGATGGGCATGGAGCAAAAACCGGGAACGGGTCAACAGGACCCACAGCAAGAGAAGGAAAATCTGCAACAGCTAGACCTAGTTGGCTAAAGTTTTCACCAATCCCAAGTGAAGAAATAGTGAAAGCTAATTTAGGCAACCCTATTTAAGAACATTAATATATGTTATGCATAATTTGTTGCATAAAATTACACATACTTGAATTATAAACTACACAATTCTCGTTCTCTAGTAATCTTTCTCATTAAATCCTTTTTATAGTCTATATTTACAAAAAGCCCCAGGTTAAAGAACCCTTCTAATTTAATTATAATTATAATTTTATTACAAATGATAAAAATGATATCAACCTTGAAAGCTCACAGAGATTGGAAGCTGGGAAGGGAAGAAGTGAAGAGAAAGTGGAGAAATGAATGCCATCATCTTACAAAGTGGGGAATCAAGAAAGACTGTCTATGCTTGATAGAACAGGAAACGAAGGCCAACATAGATTTTTCTAAAGATAGGAGATATAGGGGCCGGCCCAGTGGCACAGCGGTTTAGTTCACACTTGGCAGCCCAGAGTTCACCGATTCGGATTCCCGGCACCCGCCGACACACTGCCTGTCAGCCATGCCGTGGCGGCGTCCCATATAAAGTGGAGGAAGATGGGCACGGATGTTAGCCCAGGGCCAGTCTTCCTCAGCAAAAAGAGGAGGATTGGCAACGGATGTTAGCTCAGGGCTGATCTTCCTCACCAAAAAAAAAAAAAAGGAATGACTAAGAGTGGTATCCCCCGGGGAAAGTGGGCCAGGAGGTAAGGAAGAATGGGTGAGGGAACTGTTGATTTTAAGTTCTACAACAAGGTTTGGTTTTTATTAACCATGGCGCACATTACTTTGGTACAATTAAAAATGTACATTAACAAAATCCTTCCCAGGGATCGTTAAAAATAAATATCTGGATTGGTGGGACCTGACAGTGAACTGTAAGTACTGTGCTGATGCCCGGACGCTCACAAGGTAAGCAGGACCCTTTATGACACTGCGTATCAGTGTGCTGCCCGAGGATGGCTTGCATCAGAGTCACCTGGGGCGTGTGTCACAAATTAAAATCGCTGGGACCAAAACAGAAATACTACTGACTCTGAATCTAAGAAATGGGAGGATGGATAGAATCAGCATTTTTAACACAAGTTTTTGTGAACGAGAGAAGTGCGTCAGAAGACTAACTCTAGAGTATTTTAAACACTAGATTCTATGAAAATCTGAGATGACAAGACCACCTCTGTTTGGGATACAGTGTGCTGCTTAAATCAACAAATTTTTTTAAATGTAGGGGCAAGAGTTAACACCTGGATCCATAGCTGCTAGACACCTGGATCAGTAGCTACTAGAGCCCCTGGGTCAGCAGTGAAGTGGAAACCACAGCACTCGGGACCTCATGGACGGCGAGGGGAGAAGTGACAGTGTGCAGGAGCAAGAGGAGCAGCAGTGAAGGTCAAGAGATGACAGCACAGAACAGCACCAGGGCTGCAGCCGGTGAGCCCAGGGCATGCACCCCAGGACGTGGCCAAGGGAAGACGCACATTTGGAAATGAGGCAGGGCCTCCAGTTGTTAAACCAGTGGTTAAACTGTAGGCTAAAGACTATTTCTCTCAACACAGTTATTTTTACCTGTAGTCTTTGATTACCCTTGCTGGGGCTGGTGTTTCCTGAGAAAGAAAACAATATTTCAAAAAGAAAGAAGATTGTCAGTGTTTTTTTTTAGACTCAGACACAGAAAATACTTTAAATCAGTTTATGTATTTTTAGCAAGCGCTGATTAAGAACAGTTCATTTAACATTTTTGACCCTCAACTACGTGTCTGACACTCTGGTACGAAAGGTGAAGAAGAGAAAATGTTTGCCTTCAAAGATTCAATTCAGTTAGGAAAGCAAACAAGTAAACAATTATAAAAGTGTTGGAGAGGTAGCATGACTCTCCTTGGAAGAGTCAGAAAGGGTAGTGCACTTTGAATGGAAAGTTCAAAGACGGTAATGAATCCAGTAGCAGACTCTGCACCTACAAGTAGTTTGATACAACTGGAGAGAGTGTGGTGACAGACGACAGTGGAGAGGGACACAATGGCTTCAGTGGTTCTCATCTAGGCTGCTCACTAGGATCACTTTTGAAAAAATAAGAAGGAAAGATCAGGAAGTAGGCAACTCCGAGCACCCATCCCTCCACAGAAACAGGAAAGAAAAACAAATGGAAACTATCAGCACCAACTTTGCTAAAGCTCTGGAAAATAGCCAGAAGTAAACACCGAATGAAGGAGAAGCCAACTTAAAAATGGTTGGAAAGCTTTGTGGCATTTTTACTTGCCCTCGCCATACTCCCTCCCCAGTTCAGCAGTGGTCTCGAAGATGGTAGCCTGCATTCCCAGTGTGGTTCCCTGGTCCCTGGCTCTGGATGGAGCAGAGCAGATCTTACTTGCAAAGAATTGTGTATATCTGTTCTAGTCTGTCTGGGAGCTACCTGAAGGGCTAATACAAAGCACTTGTTTTTGTTTCACCTCAGAATTCACTTAGGTTGAACAAGCATCAGGCATTCCTCAAAAACATTGTAAGGTGAACTAACAACTTATAGTCACCTGGGACAAAAGATTACAGTTCAGGTATATGACAGAGTGCCAAAAACTTGGAGAAAAAGCTGGGGAGAGTGTTTCTTTAGGAAATTAGGGCATTCAAAAGCATTCACGTATACTAGGGAACTTAGAAAGCCATGCACATGCCCAAGACAGGATGTATGCTCACGAAAGAACTGAGAAGGTCTTAAGCTTCTGGCAGATTTCTGGGCTCACTGCAAGCAGGAAGAGAATGCTGAGACAGTGTTGTAAGTGGCCTGGCTGAGTACTGAAGGAGCGCTAGAGACACAGCCAATCCACATAGACTAGGAGAGGATCTTTAGTTTTGGGGGTTTTGAGGGTTTTTTGTTTCTTCTTCTTGTCCTTTCTCAGTCTTTTCTTTCTTTTTTTCTTAATTCCTGGTGTTCAAGGAAAGCACTCACAAAACACTAGCTGAATACAGGCTAAAGCACAGAGGCTTCAGAGACCACACATGACAAAGAATACATACTTTACAAAAGTAGTTTAGAAGAGTCATTAAACAAAAAATATCCCATAGCCCTCAACAAAAACAAATACTGAGGAGGGGCAGGAATCTGATTTCCAGATATACCATATTATAATGTTCAAAATGTCCAGGTTACAACGAGAAATTATAAAGCATGCAAAGAAACAAGAAAGCATGGCCCATTCACAGAAGAAATTAACAGAAGCTGTCCCAGGGGAAGTACAGGTTTGGGCTTACTAGACAATGATTTTAAATCAACTGTCTTGAATATGCTCAAAGAGCCAAAGGAAATCAGGAGAATGATGTTAAACAAATAGAGAATATCAATAAAGACATAGAAATTATAAAAAGAAACTAAATAGAAATTCTGCAGCTGAAAAGTACAATTACTAAAATGAAAATGACTGACTTCCACTGGCCACACTGAGCTCCTCATGCCTCTGACTGAGCAGGCAAATGAGGGTGTTACTGTACTGGCTGGAGTGTGATTGACCCTTGTTACAAAGGGGAGGTTGAGCACAACGGAGGTAAGGAATAGTACGTCTGGAATACAGACAATCCCTTAGGGCATCTCTTAGTACTCCATGCTCTGTGATTAAAGTCAATAAAAAACTACAACAACCCGAGACAGGCAGGAATACAAACAGCCCAGACCCTTTGGGAATGAAGGTTTGGGTCACCCCACCCAGCAAAGAACATGACCAGCTGAGGTGATTGCTGAGGGCAAAGAGAATACAGAATGGATAATAGAAAAAGGTAGTTATAAATACCAGCTATAACCAGTTTCAGAAACAAGCATGATAACTGTTATAAGTTTTCTTCCTTGTTTTGTTATAAACATGTTTGTGTGTGTATATCAAAAATATTATTACTTTCTCTTCTGTCCTCTCTTATTCCCTTATTATGTAACATAAGATGTATTAACTTTATATCATAGTAGTTCAGTATTGCTAACTTTAAACCATAGTATTTAAGTTATAGGATATGAAGAAGAGTGAACATCACCCAAGGACTTTGCATCATCTTCTGGGAAGAGAGTTAGTGCATTTTCATTTGTACACAGAATAGCTATATCATGTTAGGCAGAAGTATGACTTTGTTACTGTTTTTATTTAGAGATTAAGTATGGTTTAAGGAGATGTGTATGTACAGGAGTCAAGTGGACAAGGGGTGGACAGTGATTGTTAATTATCTTAGTCCATTTGAACGGCTACAACAGAATCCTATGGACTGGGTGGCTTATAAACAACAGAAATTTATTTCTCACAGGTCTGGAGGCTGAGAAGTCCAAGATCAAAATGCCTGCACATTCAGTGTCTAATAAGGGCCCACTTCCTGGGTCATGGATGGCCATCTTCTCTCTGTGTCCTCATATGGCAGAAGGGGTGAGTGCCTCATTTATAAGGGCACTAATCCCATTCATAGTGCCCTTATATGAGGGCTGCTGCCTCATGACCTAATCACCTCCAGAAGGCCTCACCTCCTAATACCATTACACTGGGAGTTAGGATTTAACATATAAATTTGGGGGGGGACACAAACATTTAGTCTATAGAATTAATGTTATATGTCAACTTGGCTAGGCTATGATACCCAGGTTTGGTCTAACACTAGTCTAGATATTGCTGTGCAGGTATATTGTAGAAGTGATTACCTTCT
Organism: Tapirus indicus; assembly: GCA_031878705.1. Taxonomy (NCBI): domain Eukaryota; kingdom Metazoa; phylum Chordata; class Mammalia; order Perissodactyla; family Tapiridae; genus Tapirus; species Tapirus indicus. The sequence goes on from CM062934.1 coordinate 31,702,687, forward strand.
ACAATGAGTTGACAGTAAGTAAAGGAGATTATCCTTGGGGGTGAGACGCATCTAGTCAGTTGAAAACCTTAAGAACAATAACTGAGATTTCCCAGAGAAGAAGGAATAATGCCTCAAGACTGTAATACAGAGGTCCTACCTGAGTTTTCAGCCTGCCAGCCTGCCCTATGAATGTTGGACTCAGGATTGAAATATCAGCTCTTGCCTGAGTTTCCAGCCTACCTGCCTGCCATACAGATATTGGACTTGCCAGCCCCCACATTTGCATGAGCCAATTCCTTAAAATCTCTGACTCTCTCTATTTTTCTGTCTCTCTCTCTCTATATATACCTGTATATATGTATATAATATACATATCTATCTTCTATAGGTTCTGTTTCTCTGGAATCCCTGTCTGATATAATGAGCACACTAAACACAAAGCTAGCAGAAGGAAAGAAATAATAAAGATTACAGTATCAGTAAATGAAATAGAGGATAGAAAAACAATAGAAAAATAAAACTGAAAATTAGTTCTTTGAAAAGATCAACATATGACAAATGTTTAGCCAGATTGAGAATGAAAAAAAGAGTAAAGATGTAAATAACTAAAACCAGAAATAAAAGTACAGCATTCCTATGACCTAACAGAAATAGAAAAAGATTATAAGAGAATACTATGAACAACTGTACTCTAATACATAGATAATCTAGATGAAATGAACAAATTCCTAGAAATATACAAATTACCAAAACTGATTCAAGAAGAAAAAGAAACTCTGAATAGACCTATAACAAGTAAAGAGATTAAATCAGTAATCAAATGTCACCCAACAAAGAAAAGCACAAGAGTAAATGGCTTCAATGTTTAATTCTACCAAATGTTTAAAGAAGAATTAACAACAATCCTTCCCAAACTCTCACAAAGATAGAAGAGTAGGGAACATTTCCTAACTTATTTTATGAAGCCAGTATTACACTGATACCAAAGTCAGGCAAAGACACCACAAGAAAATAAAACTACAGATTATCCCTTATGTGTATAGATATAAAATTTCTCGACAAAAAAATGGACAAATTGAATTCAGCAGCATATTAAATAGGTTATACACCAGAACAAAGTGAGGTTTACCTCTGGAACACAAGGGTTGTTCAATATATGAAAATTAATCACTGTCATACATTACCTTAACAGAACAAAGGAAACAAGACCCACATGATCATCTCAATTGACACAGAAAAGCACTTGACAAAAATCCAACACCCTTTCATGGTAAAAAAAAAACACTCAGAAAACTAGAAATAAAAGGGAACTTCCTTAACATGATAAAGAGCATTCACGAAAACCCAAAGCTAACATACTCTGTGGTAAGAGACTAAATCTCCCCCCTTGAGATCACGAGCAACACGCGGCTGCCCACTTCAACACTGTTATTCGACATGGTACTGGAAGTTCCAGTCAGAGCAATTAAGCAAGGAATAAAAGTCACTCAAGTTGGGAAGGAAGAAGTAAAACTACATTTACTGGTGGTATGACCCTGTATAGAGAAAATCCCAAATAATCCACAAAAAAATCTACTAGAGTTAGTAAATGAGTTCAGCAAGTTTGCACAGTACAAGATCACTACACAAAAATCAGTTGTGTTTCTATACACCAGCAATGAACAATCTTAAAAGGAAATTAAGAAAACAATTCCACTTATAATAACATCCAAAAGAATAAGATTCCATCCAAAAGAATAAATTTAACCAAGGAGGTGAAAGATTTGTACACCGAAAACTACAAAACACAGCTGAAATAAATTAAAGACCCAAATAAATGGAAAAACATCCCATGTTCATGAACTGGAAGACTTAATATTGTTAAGATGGCAATCCATGGATTCAATGAAATCCCCTTCAAAATTCCAATCGTTTTTTTTTTTTTTCAAAAATTGCAAGACTCTTCTAAAATTTATATGGAATTGTAATGGGCCCTGAATAGCCTAACAATATTAATAAATAAGGAGAAAGTTGGAGGATTCACACTTCCCAATTTCAAAACTTACTACAAAGCTATAGTAGTCAAAACAGTACTGGCATAAGAAGATAGACCAATGAAATAAAACTGAGAGTCCATAAATAAACTCATACATCTATGGACAATTCATTTTCAACAGGATGCCAAAATCATTCAATGAGGAAAAAGTCTTTTCAACAAATGGTGCTGGGACAACTGGATATCCACATGCAAAGAATGAAGTTGTATGCCCTACCTCTTACCATATACAAAAATTAACTCAAATAAATAAAACTCTTAGAAGAAAACTGAGGGAAAAATCTTCATGACCTTTACTTGGCAATGGATTCTTAGATATGACCAAAAGAATGAGCATCAAAATAAAAAATAAATATATTGGACTTCTTCAAAATTAAAAACTTTTGTGCATCTAAGGACATTATCAAGAAAGTGAAAAGCCAATCTATAGAATGGGAGAAAATATTTACAAATCATATACATGATAAGGGTCTAGTAAGATGGATAAAGAACTGTAACTCAACAACAAAATAATAACAAACAATGCAATTGAAAAATGGGCAAAGCACTTGAATAAATATTTCTTCAAAAAAATATAGAAATGGCCAAGAAACACTTGAAAAGATGCCCCACCTCTTCATTCATTAGGAAAATGCAAATCAAAACTATAATGAGGTGCCGCTTCACAGCTACTAGGATGGCTATGATCAAAAAATGGAAAATAACAAGTATCAGTGAGGGTGGAGGTAAACGGGAAGCCTCGTACATTGCTGGAGGGAATGTAAAATGGTTCCGTTGCTGTGGTAAACAGGTTGGTAGTTCCTCAAAAGCTAAACACAGAATTACCGTATAACTCAGCAGTCCCACTCCTAAGTATTTCAAAAGGATTGAAAACAAGTACTCAGAGAAATCCATTTACATGCTTGTCCATAGCAGCACTATTCACAACAGCCAAAAGATGGAAACAGCTCAAACGCATCAATGGATTCATGGATGAACACACTGTTGTATATACATACAATGGAATACTCTTCAGCCATAAAAAGGAATGTACTGACACATGCTGCAACATGGATGAACCTCGAAACATTCTACTAAGTGAAAGAATCCAGACACAAAAAGCTGTATATTGCCTGATTCCATTTAGATGAAATATCTAGAATAGTTAAATACATAGAGACAGAACAAAGATGAGTGGTTTCCAGGGGCTAGGGTGAGGAGGTGAATGGGAGATAACTGCTTGATTAGAATGTGGTTTTCTTTTGAGATGACAATTTTAGAACTGAATAATAGAGGTGATAGTTGCACAGCATGTGAATATACCCAATGCCCCTGAATTGTTCATTTTTAAAAGGTTAATTTTATGTTATGTTAATTTCACATCAACAAAAAATGCAAAATAATAATAAAAATAAAGTGCAGGATGTTAAGTCACACCAATTAAATCAGAATTTCCAGATGTGAAGCCCAGGAACTTCTAATTTTTAAAAGCTGCCCAGATAATTCTAAGGAATATACAGGATGGAGAACCACTGGGCTGGATTGTGAAGAATTTCCTTTTATGAATACTTTGTTTGAATGTTTCTTTTTTATACTTAGACAGTAGGAAGCCACTGAAGAATTTTAAATATAACAACATGACAAGATATACCTTTTAAGATTTTTGGTAGCAGAGTCAAGACAAATTGGAGGGGTCTCAGAATAGAATTGGGGAGATTGGAAGGGAGTGAGATTATCAGGCCCAATGTAGGCAAAGCCAATGAAGATTGAGAGGATTTAAGAAATAAAACACATGTAAAGGTCGAGTGCAAGGATAGAGTTTTGACCTGAAGTTTTCTGGCTTGGGCAATTGAGTAATTAGTGCTATCATTAACTGGATGAAAGTCTGGGAGATAGAGGTAAGAAGAAATGCTGAATCCCAGGTTTGCCTTAATTTAGGAAATATTGAGCTTGAAGTGATGTGCCCATAGGACATGTGGGTAGAGCCATGCAATGGGCAGTCAAAACTACTCATCTGGAAGTCCTGTTTATAATGGTGCTGATTGGCTTTTCACAACATAACTTCTCCACTACATACGAGAGTCACAAAAAGACAACAATGTAACACCAAAAATAAATTAAGATTCACAGCATACCTCACAATAATTTAGGAGGAGTTTCCAAAAACTGGACATTTGAAGCTTAAACAGAATTACCATCATAAGCAATAAATAGTTTGTCACCAAAACAAAGTAAAATGTATTCCTTCCCCAGCACTTAACTTGTGACTCTGAAGTTGAGAGTTCCTAACTTCCTTAGTTTATACCGAGCCCTCTACCTTGAGGAAACATCTAGCCTTCCATCTTAGTATTTGTCTTTCTACAACCATTGTGAGATTCTAAGTCCCAGAAACCGATAGAACAAGAATTGGCAGGGAGGGAAGGAAAGAGGAAGATTGACTCTGAGGTGCACATCATCCTAGGAAGTACAGCCCCAATAACAGGAGGCTGCCTCAGCAGGGCACCTTGGAAGAGAGACTCAGAGAAAAAAGGATTCTCAGGTACTTGACATAGCAGCCAGATGTGAAAGGCCTTTGAAGAAGTAGCCTTAAAAAGAGAAATTATTTTCTCAAAAGATTAAAAGAGGTTCTTTTCCTGCTTCTCCTGCTAAGTACTACTAAAAATCCCTGGACATTATGTATAAAATAAACATAAGACTCTGAAAGTTGGAGAGAAGAAGCCAGACAGGCTAGGGACCTTGGGACCTGAGGAATGACCCAGTGGTGAGTTCTCTGGGTTTTCTTTTTGCCTCATTATCCCAGCCTGGGTGCTGGAGAAGCTGGCAACCCAAATCACAAATGGGCACCAATAAACAAATCCTAACCTAAGTCTGCTATCTCTAGTCAAACGATGAGGAAAGGGACAGAAAACTTTTAGACAATAACTGATTTACTACCAAGGAATTCAAGCAGTTTCTAGAATCTAGAAAAGGCAAGGAAGGGATTCTTCCATAGAGTCTCCAGAAAGAATGTCATGCTAACACCTAGATTTTAGCCCAATAAGGCCCATTTTCAGAACTCTGACCTCCAGAACTATAAGATAACAAATTTATGTTGTTTTAAGACACTGAGATTGTGGCAATTTTTTACAGCATCAATAGGAAACTAATACAGATTTTGGTACCAAGAGTGGTGTGCTGCTGTAAAAAATACCTAAAAATGTGGAAGTGGTTTTGGATTTGAGTAAAGGGTAGAGGCTAGAAGAATTTTTAGGAGGATGATAGAAAAACCTTAGATTGTCTTGACCAGACCGTTAGTTAAAAAAATGGATGTGGGGTCGCCCGGTGGCGCAGCGGTTTAGTTCGCGCTTGGCAGCCCGGGGTTCGCAGGTTCAGATCCCGGGCGCGGACAGATGCACCACTTATCAAGCCATGCTGTGACGGCGTCCCATATAAAGTAGAGGAAGATGGGCACGGATGGTAGCCCAGGGCCAGTCTTTCTCAGCAAAAAAGAGGAGGATTGGCGACGGATGTTAGCTCAGGGCTGGTCTTCCCCACACAAAATAAATAAATAAATAAAACATGGATGTTAATGGCTTCGCTAGTGAGGACTGGAAGGAAGTGAGGAGCATGGTAGAGGAAATGATATTGTCTAAGAGAATACTTAAATAATCGTAAACACACTGTCCATAGAAAGAAAGACATCAGAGGCACTGCTGTGAAGGCTCAGAAGGAAATGAGAAAAATGTTACTGGATACTGGAGAAATAAGGATCCTTGTTCTATAGTGGCAATAGCTTAGCTGAATTGTGTCCTATTTTTATGTGGAAAGCAGAACTTTTAAGTGATGGACTGGGACACTGTTAAAGAAAAAATTTTCATGGCACTTGTTAAAGATGGTAAGGCTGACTTTATTCAGGGAGACCACTACAATAGGGTTTCATAGTAGGGGAGAGAGATTGAGCTCAACTCTGTGTACGTGGACTAGTGGAGATTTATAGTCAAGGAGTAGGGTCGGGGGTCAGTAGATGGAAAATTACTAAGAGGAAACATCAGGGGTAGGGGGATTCTGGCTAAACTGACTTGACAGGATTTTTGCTGAAGGCAGGCTAGCAAAGGTTGGGAATAAGGAATTTGATCAGATATCAAGGGTGGGGGATGAGGAATTTGATCAGATATCAAGGGTGGTGTTTTACACTAACCTGACCCAGCAGGATTCTTGCTAAAAGATTCTGGTCTAAATAGGCCAAGGACAGAGCCCAAGGGCAAGGTCTAGTCAAAAAGAGGACTCAGAGGAGCCTGACTAAAGTTTGGTCAAAGGAGAGTGTCTGTCAATATTTAGCTGAGGAGATTTTCAAGCAGCATGTTGAAGGTAATGGGTAGTTTCTTCTTACTGCTTATAAGTAAAATGTGAAAGAAGACAGACAAATTGAAGGAAGAACTGTTAAGCAAAAAGGAATCAGGGCTTGATGATTTGGGAAACTCTCATCCTATCCAGATTGCAAAAGATGCTAAAATAAGGAGATTCACCATCAGGAAAGCATCCTCTGAGAGAAGGCCAAGAATGTGGCTGGACAACCTTTTGGTCATGCATCAGAAGGATCAAAAGGTCAGAGAATTCAATCACACAGGTGTAACCACAGGACCAGGAACAGAATTTGCCACCCCCAAAATATGCCTTTTTGGCATAAGATTTATTTTAGGCTATTTTTAAGAAACAACAGACACAGGGAAAGCTCTGAAAACCTAGAAGTTACCCATTTGTAAGGGAAATTTACATTTATAAGAGAAATCTCCATTTGTAAGGGTGTCTTCCTCTCTGTGCCAGGAAGGAGAGGATGACTAAATCTCTAGAAACCCTTATTGACAGAGAAGGCAATGACTTAAATCTACACAACTTTACTCTTGTTTACGGTGCTGACCTCATCTTAACAGCAGAATGTTAAAGCTGTTTTTTTTGGAGGGCCAGGCAGAAGAAAAATTTTGATCTGCCAATCGAAACTCATCCTGCCAGTGCCTCTGCATACCAGCCTGCCCTCCCTGATGCCTTAAACCTTACCACATACACTGAATTGGGGAGACAGAGTCGAGAGCCTTTCCTTCTGTCTTCTTACCAATTGATTGTGTAATAAACGGCTTCTGCTCTCAAAGACCGGTGTACCACAATATTGGCTTCTCTGGCTTCCGTGCGCATCGGGTGGAGAGCTCTTCCTCCTTGTAAGACAGCGGGCTCTTTGAAGAGATTGGGCATTTTACTCATGGATGTCCTCAGGCATCTAAGCATAAATCAGGAATATATATGGGATTATCCAGGAAAGATCTGTAGAGAAGCCTCTTAGCTAATGGAGTGAATCCCTAAAACATACATGGGAGACTCACAAGGTTCTTGGCGAAAACACTGAACTGAACCAAACTGAGATAGACAAAGATAGAACAAAATGAAGGAAGGCTGCCAAGGCTGTCAGACTCCCAAAATCCTACAAGCAGAAAACAGGCTGATAAAACTACTCCATTGGAAATACCTGCTACCTTTCATGAAAAAGGAAGGATGACTCCAGGTGTGGAGCCAAGACGCCAGAGGGCAGAACCGCAAGCCCAGAGGACAGAGTTAGGAATCCAGAGAGTAAATCAGTGAGCACAGATAATTTATTCCCAGGCCTTGAAACCTAATGGAATTTGTCCAGTTGAATTTTTAAATTGCTTGCAACGAGTAACTCCTTTTTTCCTTCCATTTTCTCCTATCTGGAATGGGAATGTCAATAAGTGGTATCCTATGCCTGTCCCATCATTATATTTTGGAAGCAGATAACTTGTTTTCTAGTTTCACAGGTCCACAGAGTGGCAGGAGTTTTGCCCCAGGATGGATTATACAAATTTAAAAGAAGTCATACAGAATATACTCTTTGAGTATGTCGACACAAAATAACCAATAACCATTCTATAGATAAGAAAAATAAGGTGTTACTTATCAACTCCCCCCAAAATCCTCATTTGTCTATGTAAGAGGAGAATCTCTGCCATTTTGTCAAGAGAAACTCCCTGGTTTCTCCCATGTATACATGTTTTATAAAGCTTTGTTTGATTTTTCTCCTGCTATTTGGCCTCATGTCAATTTAATTTGTAGCCCAGCCAGAAAGGACCCAGGTGGGTAGAGACTGTTCTTTTTTTTTTTTTTTGGTGAGGAAGACCAGCCCTGAGCTAACATCCGTTGCTAATCCTCCTCTTTTTTTTTTGCTGAGGAAGACTGGCCCTGGGCTAACATCCATGCCCATCTTCCTCCACTTTATATGGGACGCCGCCACGGCATGGCTGACAGGCAGTGCGTCGGCGGGTGCCCGGGATCCGAACTCGCGAACCCTGGGCTGCCAAGCGCGGACTAAACCGCTGCGCCACCGGGCCGGCCCCTAGAGACTGTTCTTTCTCCCCATCAACACTATAGCCAAATGGTGTTTATCCCAGAGACACAAGGCTGGTTCAATATTTGAAAATCAATGCTATCCACCATATTGACAGGCTAAAAAAGAAAAATCACATGATTACACTAACAGACATAGAAAAAGCCTTTGACAAAATTTAACATCTATTGACGATAAAAAAAAAAAAAAAAAAAAACCTCTCAGCAAAGTAGAATAGAGGAGGAATCTCTTCAGTCTGATAAAGGACATCTACAAAACCTATAGATAACTTTATCCTTTATGGTGAAAGACTCGATCCTTCCCCAAGATCAGGAGCAAGGAAGGACATGTGTCAGACCACTTGTAGTCAACATAGCGCGGGAAGATTTAGGCAGCACAAGACAAGAGAGGAAATAAAGGCACACAAATTGGAAGCGAAGAAATACACTGTCCTTAGTTGCAGAAGGCATGGCAGTCTACATAAAAATCCGAGAAATCTACACACACACACACAACTCCTAGAACTAATAAGTGAGTTGAGCAAGGTCACAGGATACAAGGTCAACATTCAAACCTCAATTGTATTTCATATACGAGCAATTAATATGTGCAAACCAAAATTAAAACTTCAATACCATTTACAATCACTCAAAAAAAGTGAAATAAATACTTAGGTGTTGTGGGGGATCAGAATTGGCCACCTCAAGATGTGTCTCTCTCTACCTTGCTCTGAAGGAGGCTTTGACCTTCACCCCCACACCCCAACTCTCTAAAGGGATTTGGGATGGAAGGCCTGTCCCTGGGAAGGGCCATCACTTTGGATGACTCTGGGTATCAGTAGACTGGGAGGGTCTTTGCTACGCCCATTCCTAGCAAAGTTCTGTTTACCAAACAGAACATTTGTAAGGGAAATCTCCATTTGTAAAGGTGTCTCCTTCTCTGTACTGGGAAAAGGGGCTGATGACCTCATCTCTAGAAACTTGTCAGTGTGGAAGGTGAGGCCTTAAATCTGCATAATAACCTTACTGTGCTTTTCTTGTAATCCCCTGTGGCTGACACTCCCAACTCCCCCAAAAATCCTCATTTGTCTAAATAAGAAGAGAATCTCCACCATTTTGTCGAGAGACACTCCCTGGTCTCTCCCATGTACATGTTTTATAAAGCTTTGTTTGATTTTCTCCTGCTATTCGGCCTCATGTCAAGTTAATTTGTAGCCCAGCCAGAAAGGACCCAGAGTGAGTAGAGAATGTTCTTTCTCCCCATCAGTGTAAATCTAACAAAATACGTACTGGATTTCTATGCTGAAAACCATAAAACACTAATAAGAAAATCATCAATATTATAAATTGAGAGATATTCTCAGTTTATGAATGGGAAAACTCAACATAGTATGTCAATTCTCTCCAAATTTTGAGGTACAGGTTTAACATAATTCCCACCAAAATTCCAGAAATATACTTTTGTAGATATAGACAAGATTATTCTAAAATTTATACGGAAAAGCAAAAGAATTAGAACAACTAAAAGAATTCTGAAGAGGAATAAAGTGGGCAGAATCACTCTGGTTTCAAAACTTGTTGTATGAATCATAAAAACTATGTGGCACTGGCAGAGGGATAAACTCATAAATATGAATAGAGAACCCAGAAAGAGCTACCTATACATGCTGCCAAGCAATTTTTGACAAAGGTGCAAAAGCAATTTAATGGAGGGAGGATAGTCTTTTCAATGAATGGTGCTAATGGAGCTGGCCCAGAGGTGCAGGTGGTGTAGTGGTTAAGTTTGTGTGCTGTGCTTTGGCAGCTGGGGGTTTGAAGGTTTGGATCCCTGGCATGGACCTACACACTGCTCATCAAGCCATGCTGTGGTGGTGTCCCATATACAAAATAGAAGAAGATGGGCACAGATCTTAGCTCAGGGCTAATCTTCCTCAGCAAAAAGAGGAAGATTGGCAACAGATGTTAGCTCAGGGACAGCCTTCCTCAAAAAATTAATTAATTAATTAAATAAGTGGTGCTAGAGCAACTGAATATTGTAGGAAAAAATGAACTTTAACCTAAACTTCATACCTAATATAAAACATTAACTCAAAATTAATCATAGATTTAAATGCAAAACGTAAAACTATAAAACTTTTAGAAAATAACAATAGGAGAAAACCTCTGGGACCTAGGGTTTGGTGAAGCATTCTTAAGCATGATCTCAAAATATCGATTTGTAAAAGATAAAATCAATAAACTGGACTGCATCAAAATTAAAAACTTTTACTCTCTGAAAGATCCTGTTAAAAGATGAAAAGAAAAGTGATAGACTAGAAGGAAATATTTGCAAACTCCAAATTTGACAAAAGACTCATATCTAGAATTGATACCAGCTCAACACAAGGTTGACAAAAGCAAAGCCATACTGTAGAAAAGAAACCTATTGTAACTTTGAATGACCTCTGACTAACCCAGCTGGATTTGCACCCTCCAGGAGATCTAACTGCTCTGTAGATTTTACGACCCCTGCTTGCGCATGTACCTCCCAGCTGTGATAAGACGATAACTGTTCTTTTGAGTTCCTTAGGAATGTGATGACCCTCGAGCAGCCATCATCAAGGACAACTGAAAAATCTGGTGGGACCACTCCCAGTCTGTAGCACCCGAGGGTCAACATTCCTAACCCCCTCCCCTATAACCCACCAGCTTATATAACTGCTATAAGATTCTGTGCCCCCTTAAGATGGTTCTTTTGGACATGAGTCAGCCATCTTCCCTTTTGCCAGCAAACTGTAATAAACCCTTTCTTTTTTCCACCATCTTGCCTCTTGACGATTGGCTTGCAGCAAACAGATCGTGCCCTTTGTGCAGTAACAGAATATGTCAAGAACTCTCAAAATATAACATTAAAAATATGAAAAATTCAATTGGAAAATGAGAAAAAGACATAAAGAGACACACTTCACTGATACATGCAACAACTCGGGTAAGTATTAAAGATGTTATCCTTAGTGAAAAATGCCAAAGTCAAAATGTCCTATATTGTATGTGTGGGGATCAGAATGGGCCACCTCAAGCACTGAAGGAGGCTTTGACCTTCCCCACCCCCACTAACTGTCTGAAGGGATTTGAGATGGAAGGCCTGTCCCCGGGACCAGCCGTCACTGTGGATAACTGGGTATTGATAGACTGGGCATTGATTGCTGGGCCCATTCTTATCAAAGTTCTGTTCACCAGACATTTACATTTGTAAGGGAAATCTCCATTTGTAAGGGTATCTCCTCTGTACTGGGAAGAGGGGTGGGTGACCTCATCTCTAGAAATTTGTCATTGTGGAAGATGAGGGCTTAAATCTGCATAATAACCTTACTGTGCTTTTCTAGTAATCTCCTATAAGTGACCAACCCCCAATATCCTCCTTTGCCTATTTAAGAGGAGAACCTCCGCAATTTTGTCAAGAGAGACTCAGTTTCCGTGGGTCTCTCCCATGTATACATGTTACAAAGCTTTGTTTGATTTTCTCCTGCTATTTGGCCTCATGTCAACTTAATTTGTAGCCCAGCCAGAAAGAACCCAGAGTGGATAGAGAATGCTCTTTCTCCCCTTCACATGATTCTCTTTCTATAACTTTCTTTACATGACAAAATTATACATGGAAAACAGACTAGTGGTTGTCAGAGGTAGGGGTGGTGGGGGAGGGGTGCATGTGATTATAAAAGGGCAGTAGTGGGAGATCTTTGTGATGATAGACTAGTTCTGTCTTGATTGCAGTGGTTGTTACAGGAATCTACACATGTAATAAGATTGCACTGAGTTATACATACAGAAGTGATGTCAGCAAGATGGTAGACTAGGAGGTCCCAGCTCTCCTCCCCTGAAAAAAACAATGATTGAACAACAAAGAAAATAGCTCTGGGAAAGTTCCAGAGCATAATTAAGAAGCTACAGTAACCCAGTGGGGAATAAAAACCAAGGATGGTTGCACAGAAAAGTGTAGGAAGCATTTTACCTGCGTCAGCCTTACCCCCCAGACTAGCATAATTTGCTGCTGAGAGGAATCCCCTCAGCTGCAAATTTCCCCTGTGGGAGAAAGGGAGAGCAGGATGACCTCAGCAGCCATCACCACTGCAGCAAACACCTGTAGCCTTTGCCACTGAGGACCCCCACAATTTTTGCTGATGCTGAGAAAGCTGCCCAAACACCAGGCTGCTGTGCCCCACTTTCCCTACGTGGATCCACCTCTGCACCCTTGCCCAGCTGGAGCCATCCCTGAGACCCTCTCGCTAGGGCTGGGGCTGACGTGCACACACACCCCAGCCCCTAGAATGGGTGCCACCACACACCCCGCAGAACCAGCATCTCCATAGACCACCAGAACTGGTGTCCACACAAGTCCCTGGGCTGGTGCTGGACTTGTTCCTGCCACGTACCCAACCCAGCAGGCAACATCGCACCTACTACAGGTAAAGTTCTTTCCCCTCCAAGCCAATCAGTAAAGTCTGGAAGGAGTGGCTGTTCCTTCAAATGTGCAGACATCAGTGAAAGTCTACAAGAACACAAAAAATCAAAGAAACATGACACTACCAAAGGAACACAATACATTTCCAGGAACCAACCCTAAAGAAATGGAGATCTATAAACTGCCTGGTGAAGAATTCAAAATAATTGTTTTAAAGAAGCTCAGTGAGCTACAAGAGGACACAGATAATGAAGTCAGGAAAACAATACATGAACAAAATGAGAAGTCCAACAAAGAGATAGAAATCATAAAAAAGAACCAAAAATTCTGGAGCTGAAGAATACAATGAATGATATGAAAATGAAACAGAGAGCTTCCAGAGCAGACTTGGTCAAGCAGAGGAGTTACACATGTATATTACACTAACATCAAGTTCCTGGTTTTGATATCATATTATAAATATGTAAGATATCAAACTGGGTAAAAGGTACACGGTAACTCTCTGTACTACCTTTATAATTTCCTGCGAATCTATATTTATTTCAAAATAAAAAGTTAAAAAGAAGAAAATGGTTGAAATGTATTCAAATAACAGAATGATTAAAATCTTAAAGATAACAGAAACATATTGAAGAAAGAATATATTTTTCTTACTAATAAAGAAAACAAAAGTAGTCTTCAAATAAAAATGACAAAACCTATAATACAGCAAAATGAAAACATGCGTGATTTTGAGAAAATGGTAGACTGTAACAGAGAAGCATCAATTTAAACATTTCTTCTTAAGTGGTACACTGTTTCCAGAGTGAGCAATATTTGCACAGTCCTAGTGGTAGCTGGACTGTGGTAGTGACCTGGCATCATCAGACGACAGCCATCAGACCCCTTGGCAAGGTTCCCAAGATCACCCTGGGGAGAGAAAAACTATATGAACCAATACGAAGAACTGAAAATTTGATAAGGACTGACAAAATTTGCAAAACAGCAGGATCCAGTCCAATTTGCAGGTAGGTAACAAAACTACGTAGGTTACAGAGGTGAAAAATAGCTCAAAGACAATGAACAGGACCAGAATCTGATAACCCAAAGGGTGAGCTATAGTTTTCTATTGAGACATAAAATTTCTCTCTACAGTCAAAACAAATGGCTAATTTTCACAATAGATATGCTAATAGACCATTAATGCATGTGTATGAATTAGCTTACGGTTTTTATTTCTGACAACTATTTAAGTTAGGGGGCTATACAATACACGTATATTTATGATGTGTGTATTTCTGTTTTATGACTTTTTATTTTTTATTGTTAATGTTATCAAACTCAAAGCATCTTGAATCATATTTTGGATTTTGTTTTCTTGTCTGCTATTGATTCTCTCACTTGTTTAGTGACAAAACAAATTCTCTCTTCTTGACTCTAAGAACTGGAACTAGGGTCCTCAGAATGTCATTGTTCCTAAGATTGTGACTAAGCATGTAGTGGCAAAGGAATGTACCTGCCCACGTGAGAGTGTATTTTTCAACTTCAGAATGCCAACAATAGGGGCCACCTGGTGGAGCAGTGGTTTAGTTTGCGCTTTGGCAGCCTGGGGTTCACGGGTTTGGATCCCGGTGCCTGCCGATGCACTGCTTGTCAGTCATGCCGTGGTGGCGTCCCATATAAAGTAGAGGAAGATGGGCATGGATGTTAGCCCAGGGCCGGTATTCCTCAGCAAAAAAAAGAGGAGGATTGGCGATGGATGTTAGCTCAAGGCTGGTCTTCCTCACAAAAAAAAAAAAAATTAAAGAATACCAACAATATATAGGCCCCTTGGTACTTGACTTCTTGTTTGTGAATCGAACAACAAGACTTTTTATGCTCATATTCTGTTCTTTTCTTCTTGGAAAATGGGAACACTAACCCCCCCAACCCCCTGCCCCTTGCAGATAGACTGAATCATATGAATAGTTCAGGCCAATGATTGTGGGCAGAAGTGACGTATGTCACTTCCAGGCTGGATCATTTATTCACTGGTATAAGAACTCTCTTTTTCCGTTGTAACAGTTGTGGAAAGCACATGTTAATATGGTGGTGTCTGGAATGCTGAGCCAATCCTTGGAGGATAGCTGCCTAGAATGTCATCTGATAAACTTCTGTTGTGCTAAACACAGCAATTTTGTGTTATTTGTTAGAACAGCATAGTCTAGCCTATGCAGATATAATTGAATGAGTTATGTATCAGGAAACCATATAACTTGTCATCCAAACCTGGACACTTCTGAGAGTAAAAGGGTACACTATCTATTAATAATTACCACAGGACAACAGCCATAAACTGGGACTGTCCTGAGGAAACCAGAACATATGGTCATCTTAAGCATGTGGTGAGTAAAAGTAGAGGTGTTGAGAACATCTGACCACCAGGGAGCTCTCCAATAATATTCTCTAGTGGCCTGTTGGAATGTGGTTAAAACCACAGCAGATTGTGCAAGTTTTAGATCACAAGTCAATAGAGTCAAATTTTTTTCTAGTCATGAGAAATCTGAATTGTACTTGCAGGGCTCCTATCTCCAGCATGATTAAAAATTCTGGGTTCTTATGTAAGGTCAAATCATTGAGGAGGCTCTGCTGGCCATGAGTCATCAGCTCACAGTGGTTGCTGCTGAGATGCCCGCTATCCCAGCTGGAGTGGATCCTTCACTTCCAGACGTTCTGCTGATTCCGCTCTACCTTTGGAGCATGAGAAAATGTGGTGAAGCTGGAAACTTCAAGTCTAAAAATCCAGTCTCCACAGATATACCATGCATTCATTTCCTCTAAGCTTTTATAAACAGGTTTTTGCTTTGTTTTACTGCTCATTGGACCCAGGGTGATAACTTTCACTCCCATTCTGGGGAGGGTTGGGGGGTTATTGTTGTGGAAGCAAAGTGTGCTTTCTGCCCTGCCAATCACTTCTCCACTTCAACAAGGCAAGGAACCACTTGACTTGGCTAACTTCTAAACCAGATTAAGGGAAAAGGAAAAGATGTAGAATAAAAATATAAACCAGT
Organism: Tapirus indicus; assembly: GCA_031878705.1. NCBI lineage: Eukaryota > Metazoa > Chordata > Mammalia > Perissodactyla > Tapiridae > Tapirus > Tapirus indicus. Next base: position 31,718,522 of record CM062934.1, read on the forward strand.
ATCTCAGAGATATATTTCATCTTTCAGCCTTTTCATGAGAAACTGAAGGAAGCTAAGGAATCAAAAAGTCCTCCTGCCTATAACAATCTAGCTATAGCTTACACTGAGGCCAGAAATTCTCTATAATTAGTAGAACATCATTATTTACTTCCTTTTAAGCTTTCTAGATTTTTTAAAGAGTTGTCTAAATAACAATACTCCTGGAGGGAAATCAAGCTGATTTTATATATGAAGCATCTTGGTGTGAATTTCTTCATCATATCGTATGGTCTTTCCAACATGGTTCTAGCGGGGGCCTGGGTCCAACAGGACACAGTTGTAGAGAAGCAGAGGAAATGCTGGGTCATAGGACAACGTAGATGCGGAAGGTGTGGATGTGACTGTAGAGGGTAACTACACAGCCTTGGGCAGCATGAGAGCAGTGGTGACTGAGGTTCCCAAACAGAAGGGGACAGCTGTGATACACTCCTCATGTTACACACTGATTTACAGCGAGTGCTGGCAGCAGGGGCAGTGGAGGCAGTGTGATCCAACCATGTGTGCTTTTTGGACCGCCTTTATCACTTAGCCATGACCTTCAGATTGGGCAACACTGAACACTTTTCCAGAGTGTTTGGTGTGGAACAGACTCTGTAAATATCTCCTTGAAAGGACATAGAATTTAAATCACACCCTGATTTATCCAGCCTTTTGCTAAAAGGAACGGTGTTGACTATTTAGGCCAAGTCTTTGTTTTAGGATTTTTCATTTAAAAGTTTCTATTCTGCCCTAATAATGGTTTTGTTGTCACAAACCCTGTTTTTAATATTATTTTTAGCAAACTACTCCATTTAGTGGGATTTTTAAAAACACTCTATTTGAAGACCAGTTGGTTCTAGTCAATTCCTTATAATTACTGTGTTCAAGATTATCAACCTATTTAGAGCAGGAGGAATCTATAAATACTATTTATCACTTCAGTGCCTGGACGCATTACTGTGGTTGAGTATCTGATCAATAAAGATAGGCTTACTGACCAAAGAATTTATCATCTTCATTTCAGAATTCAAATGCCATAGCTTAAAAATATATATATACACACACACACACACACAAATACAGTAACTTCATTTATACTATGAATCACTGAGGCAAATTCCAATGGTTTGATCTCACAGCAGTAGTTAGGTACAGTATAATTTTTAGCTCTGATATAAGGCACTAGAGTCAATTACACACAAAATAAAAATGAACATGACTCCTTGTTGCTGCATGAAATCTAATGACCACCAAAATCTGCTCATGGTTTGCCTCTCTAGACTTAGCTCCTATTATCCCTTTTGCTCTCTAAGTTCTAGATAAATGAGATTAATCTCTGCTCTTTGAAAACACACCATGAATTACCTATTTCAATGTTACTCTTTATGCTATTCCTTATCCTAAAATGACCATTCTTGTCGTCTTTGTAGCACAAAAATTCTATCTAAATTTCAGATCTTCATTCAAATTTGATTTCTGCCATGGAGCACTTCTGTGAAACAATAACATCTTATTTGCACCCTTTTCATTATATCATGGGTCACTTTCTTCCTTGTATTATTTGAATACAAGTTTATTAAGAAAGAGACCATGTCACATATTCTGTATATCTTCAACATCTATCATAGTTTCTCTGGAAAAGTTCAAATGTTCAGATTCTTTAAAAATTATTAATTTAAAATTTAATTACATGTAAATTAAAAAATATTTTTATCTATAGTTTCAATGCATCTAGTTTACAAACAGAATTTTTTAATGAAAGAAAAGCATCTATACAGACTAAAAACCATATTAATTTTAATTTTAGAGTTAGTCACTATTTACTGCAGACAATAAATTAGTAATGCTTATTTTCCTAAAATTAGAAAATAACTTGTTGATTTTTTTTGTTGATAATTTTTATATTCCCTTTCACTGGAAGAATTTCCAGTATCCTATCAATATTAAACCTACTATAATTGCCAAGTCACCATTAATACTCAATCCATCTGTAAAACATGAGGAGCTGACCAAATGACTTCTAAGGCAATGTTCAGTTCTGAAATTCTTTATACTAGGAGTCCATAATTTCGTCTTCTGTTTTACATATAGCTTTACTAAAATATGGTCTCCAAGAAGACTGGGGCCTTTTCTGACATTACCTGCTATATCTCCCATGCCCAGTATATCTTACATCCTAATAAATAGTTGTTGAATGAATGAGTGAATTAATCAATTAACTATAGTGTTTGTCTTCCCTCCCTCATAGATTTACGTATTATGGAAATTCTACTCACACTTTTTTTGTGGAGCCCCTACCATGACGAGACCACTGTGCTAGGCCCCAGGCCCCTATTAAACTTCTCACAATCTATTTGGAGAGGCCTGTCAACAACACAAATGTGAACACAGCTGTAAGAGGAGTTGAAAACAAGATAATAGGGGAAAAGTGGTAAGTAATAAAAGTAAAAAGTATAAGAAGAATCAATTAATTTGGCATATATGAACTTTATTAAATGGAGAATGGGAGGTATAAATGGTTTTTAATTTTCTTTCTCTCCTTCCTTACCTCCCTCTTCCTCTCCCTCTCCTCTTTCCTTTTCTTAGCAGTGATGTAGTATTTATTTATAGAATATAGTTCTCATGGTACCAGGGAATAGGAAGTATAGAAAAGGGTACATTTCCAGTATTTTTCTCCCTCTAAGTCACTCATAAAAGACTAATCTTAACAAATTTGCAGGTTACATGCTATTACCTTTCAAATTTATAATGGACGTTTGCTTATATGCAGCTCTCTGGAATAAGTCTTGGTACAAAAAAAAAAATCTGAAAATGGACCTGAATCCGGATGTACGATGAGGCTTAGGTTTCTCTTCTCTTACATATTAACGATCTCTAAAGATGGAACAGCTTACGTTTCTATTCAGCACTGCCTGAGCGCCCTGGTAGAAAGGAGATAGTGAAGACTTGGAAAAAGGAGGAGAGGAAGCGGCTGAAAGTGTTCATGGAAATGGGACACCTCAAATGCCATTCTCCTCAGTGAAATACCGTCCTCATTATAGCTACTACTTCAGTAGCTTAAAATGTGTACCTATGATATATAGTTAGCTAATTAGGGCGATTCCTTCCCTAAACTTATTCTAATGAAAGAGAAAAACCACATAATCATATCTGAGTTCCAGGAAACAGCCTGTTTTGCAAATTTTGAAATTAAGATATCATGTAAATATTTGTCATGGGGAAATGATTTTAACTTATTGTACTTTTAATCTATTACAGGAGGCAAAACCTGATATGTGGAGGGAAGACATGTGCTAGGGCAAGAGAAAACAGGCAAAGATAACTATACAATCATTACACAATTATTTCAATTGTTAAGATGAAGCAATTAAAATTCTTATGTCATCACTTCCAAATAGTTATTTCATACATTTAAATATATATACAATTATCTAATTTATCAAATTCTTAGATTCATGACATAAAAACATAAATATAGGCTATTAGACAACCCACTCTCTCAAATCATTTTATAAATGAAATTTTCTCTTTAATAAGACTGGCACTTGTCCTTTCTTTCTTATTCTTATTTTCACTGAATCTTTTTTTTTTTTTTTGGTGAGGAAGATCAGCCCTGAGCTAACATCTGTTGCCACTCTTCCTCTTTTTGCTTGAGAAAGATTGTCCCTGAGCTAACATCCGTGCCAATCTTCCTCTATTTTGTATGTGGGATGCCGCCACAGCATGGCTTGATGAGCGGAGTGTAGGTCCACACCTGGGATCTGAACCTGTGAACCCTGGGCCACTGAAGTGAAGTGTGTGAACTTAACCACTATGCCATTGGGCCGACCCCATCACTGAATCTTTATCAGTTGACTTAATAATAGATTGGATATTATACATCACTTTAAATAACATTTGGCCAATTTAATATTAGTATACAATTATAGTGTTAGGCAAATGCAACAAGTAACCTAAAGACTTCTCAATTTAGGTGATCAAAGGGGCTATCAGTATAGCTTTCTTTAAGTATAATGACTTCTCCTAAGCTAACAGAAAAGAGAAACAGTTGATATAGGAATCAGTAATCCACTATCAGATAAGCTACTTTTAATTAAATCCTAAAAAAGTGAGAAATGAGGCCTAAAATGGTCATTTAAATGTCTTTGATATTTTTATGTATTGTCAGATAAGAGGGATCTATATATAAAAACAACATAACACATATGTACATATTATGGTTTAAAATTATTAGAGATTACATTTCTTATTAAAATTCATTTTTAATTGGATATAGTCTACACAGACAGGTTTCATTTTTAATATTGAATAGAGGAGGAATTTCGAAAGTATCCACTTAAAGAATAAGGTCAAATGACTTTGGGAAAGTATAATTGTATTTTTAATTGCACATATAACCTCTTTATTCCATAGATTTCAATGGTTACTGAATTTGAGAAGCTAAAAGCAACTGTTATGCTTTTCAATATTTGCTATGAATGCTTTTGGCGGAGGGAAGTGGTAGGACACAGCAACGTATGTGCATTTACATTTGTTGTCTCTTAAGAGTTGAATTCTTTGACGTTCCAGGTTTTTTTTTTTTTAAGATTCTTATAATAAAATAACTTTACATAAACTTTTGTCAGTTTTTTAACATGTTAGGAAGTTTCAGAAAATATAGAATAGCTTTGAAATGCTGGGAAACTACTGGAGTCTGCTATCAACTTGGCATTCTGGCTAGGTAGTTTCAGAGGGGAAAAAATAAAGATCAGTAAAGGGTAAGGCCCACCAAAGCAACAGTGGTGCACAATTCTGGGCACTGTTCCAGCGTGGAAAGGATCGCTTGGGCAGTCTTCAGGCACATCCACAATCACAAGTAGCATCTTTGAATGTGAACAGCAACAAAACAACATCATATTGTGCCTCAAAGGCTTGAGAAAGGCTCAGAAAGGAAGAAATATTCGGGTAGGTCCATGAACAATGAGTATAATTTCTTTAGACAGGAGATGATATAATAGACATTGGAAATACCAGGAATGGAGTATTTTCACCAAAGGAAGCCTATGTTCTACCCAATTTCATATCTATGAATTATACTTTAGAAGAAAAGTAAAGAATGTACTGAAAAAGTGTATTTCATGGTTTGAACCAATGGTTCTCAAACTTTAGCATTCATCAGAATTACCCAGAAGACTTGTTAAATTGGGATGGGGCTCCATGAATTTGCACTTCTAATAAATTCCCTTATGATTTGATTCCTCTGGTCCCACACCACATTTTGAGAATCACTGGTTTAAACAAAGTCTTTTTCACTTTTTTCTGGAGGATAGTTACTTTTATATTGTCATAGAGATCTTTGTCCTTAATTTTGGCTATAATGTTTCTCAATATGTGAGGTAATAAGTGACAACAGAGGAACATAATACCAAAGAGATGTCTTGTAATAAAAAAGTGCTAATAGCTATAGACAAAGGTTGTCAGTAAATTAGAGGATTCCCTTTCCTCTCTGTCAGCTCTAAGACTGCTTTACATTTCCTCAATTTGTAAATTATAGATATCACTTATCTGGAATGTAAGGTCTTAAGCTTTCTCCTTCATTTTCAAATTCTAGTCCTCTAGAAAACATCACCATCTTCCCAAGTAACTAAATTTATGTTTTTTAAAATCAATAAGGAAATGCTGATGTGTTGTTTTTGTTTTTCAAACAGAGAAAAATAAGTACAGTGAAACCAATTCTCTCTTAGAAAGAACTATTTGTTTTTATTGGTTTTGGGGACGGGTAGGAGGTGATGGACTTGTACCTGTACTGAAAATAATACAGGGAAATAAAATTGCAGAAAAAGACAGTTCCATATTTAGTAGGATTTAGCTCTGGGTTTTCCCCAGACATTGCATGTCAAATGAAAGATATAAGGAAATTCTTTCAGGCAGCACAGACTAGACTTGGTGCTATAAACCACAACCAAGGCCTATTATGCAACACAGGTGTTTACAAATAATTAGATGATTCAAAGTTAATCTGGGCAACACATGGACACCTCCAATTCTGAGGCTGAAGAAAATATGCAACAACTCTGCCATACCTGTGGGAAATGTGAACTCCTACATGGTGAGAGTAATTTGCTTAATTTGATTTTGTTTAACACGCATTTGTTGAATGCCTTATGCATTCAAATAACAGAGGATTTCTGATATTATAACCCTCCTGCCTACACAGTATTCTATACTCACAAAGGATTCACTTTGGGTATTTTCTGCTTAATATTAAAATTGAAGCAACCTGGTATGAAGAATTAAGTTATTACAGCAAGTGTTACTTGTTGCCAGCCCCAGACTTGCTGCAACAATTGTTCAAGAACTCTAGGAATAAATCGTCCATGTGGGCTACCTAAATTAACGTCTAAATAAATCTCTAAATAATTCTAGATGATGGAATAATGTAAATTATCCATTCAACAACCGCAGAGTACCAACACTGTAGCAGACACTGTATTAGGCACTGGAGAGCACTAGTGAACACTACAGGCACGTGCCCAGAATTTGAGGATTACAAATTAGTAGGAAAACACACACCAGAAGTAAATTATACATGAAAAGTGCTAAACAGAGGCATAATCAGAGAGGGTCTGCAGGTGGAGATGGGGTGGCACCATGAGGCGTGTGTACCACAGGAAGATACAGAGTTGATGGCTTATTTGGTGTTCAACTACTCACCCACAAGAATAGCACTTCCTTCTGTTTATTAAGAAAGTACTTACTAGTAGTCTTATCAAAAATGATGTGTGGTCAACTTTAATGAGTAGAGGAGGAAGACAAAGAAGGTCTAGCACTCTGAAAAACTCCTATAGCAGAATGGAGAAAGTAAATACATATAAACAAATGGAGAGAAAACGGGAGAAAGGCAGTTTAATGATTTTAGCTGCTTTCCTAACTTAATCATTTCTTCTTATTTTGCCTATGATAAGATATTTTCATGTGCTAAAATTTCTTCTTGGCATAGCAGGAAGCTAATCTTGTAAGATTTAGATAATCCCACCACTGATAGGCGTGCCCTAGGACGAGGCAGAGAGCCAAAGAATCCGTGACCAAGGGCTCTAATCCAGAAGGCAGATGAAGAGAGATTCTGCAGTCAGGAGCTAAACGTCCACTGGATATGCATTTCTATTTTTAGACCCAAATAAAGTTGAGTTGAATGGCACACCACCTCGGCAGCAATTTTGTTCTTATTTGCAAGTTCTTATTTTGTGATTTCAACTTTGACCTTGCTTGCATGTTCTTCTTTCATGAAATATTAAACTCTTCTGCACACAATCAGCTCTGGTGGGAAACCTGGCCATCAAGGATGTTGCTACCTAATTCTAACTCACCTGAGGTGACCTATAGGCGTAGGTAGCCTACTGTCACTGCTAACATCTGAAAATGAAAACCAAAGAGAATTCAAGCAATGCAAGCTTACTAGTGGGCTGGAAGGGCACACACGAATATTAGGGAAGAGGCAAGCAGAGCACCGGCACGAGAATTAGGGTACTTATGAGAAGACAGTGCCTTTTATGCATACTAAAATTCATTCTTTGAAAGTATGAATAGCTTGTTCACTAGGTTCATGGGGGCAGCACTCTTGACCCTCCGGCTCCTTTCCTCTTCTCCACTTTCTATCAAACCTTTCCTTCTGGTAACGGGCTACGGGGTGTTAAGCAAGCCGAGAGGAACTTTCTTGGTACACCATTTTCCCCGGCCGTTAGCACTCAACTTGTGGAATGCAGAGCACGCGTTAGCCTGGGACTGAAAGGCCAAGAACGCAGACACCCAGGAAGGCGGCGAGAACCGACGCCGCAGAGGAACGCGCGGGCCTGGCGGGGAGCCCTAACGACGGGGTTGGGGGAACTTCTAACGCTAAGAAGCACATTCTGGAGAAAAACCCTTGGCTCCTCAGATAAACCGGTGAGCACTCTCCACAACAGCCTCTGTAGCGTTCCCCCGCGGGGAAGCACCCTCAAAGATGCTTCGACACCGAGAGGCCCCGTGCCGCAGCGGAGCTCAACGGCCTTCCTGAGTCGACGCCTCTCCCCTCGGCTGCCCCTCCGCCACCCCTAACGACCTCGCGACTGCTCGGCCCTGGAGCGTCCAAACGCGGGAAACGGGGCGGGTAGGCTGAGGGCCTGCTCTCGCGGGATCTGTCTCGACCGCTGCAGTCTCCAGGCCTCGTCGAGACCTCGCGTTGTTTGGGCCTGGGGGCGGAGCGATCGCAGAGTGGGCGGAGCCGAATGGGGGCCTTGTTGACTTGGGCGTCCTCGCCGGCGGCCCGCGAGCCCGCGGCTTTCCGCGCATGCCCAGGTCCCGGACGACGCCGGAGGCCGAGACAGACCGGCTCCGCCAGCTGCAGGGCCGGCCCCGCCCCTCCCCCCGGCGGCGGCGGCCGTGTTGTTTTGGCGGCGGCGGCCGGCTGCCGCGGAGCTCGCTGTGTCGCCTGACCCTGCGCGCCGCCGAGGAGGGGCCGGAGCGACCGCTTCTCCGCAGGTAACGCCGCCGCCCGTGGGCTCGGGGTCGTGCAGGTCGGCGTGTCCCGCGAGTTGGGGTCGGGCGGGCGGGCGTGGGGGTTTGAGGGAGGCCAGGAGGTCGAGGGCTGGGGAGTCGACGGGCGTCGAAGGGGGCTGGGAGGTCGGGGGTCGAGGGGCCGGAAGGGTCGAAGGGGCCGGGAGGTCGGGGAGTTGAGGGGTCGAGGGAGGCTGGGGGGCCCCGGGGGGGTTGGGAGGACGGGGGCCGGGGCGTTGAGGGGTCGAGGGAGGCTGGGGTGTCGCAGGGGGCGGAGGTCGGGGGCCGGGCGCCGAGTTCCCGTGGTCTGACCCTCGGGCTCCCGCGGCCCTCCGGGCCTTCTCAGATCCACCCCGTGACTTTCTGGTGTTTTGTTTTTGAAGGGAGAGAGTCCAACGTGCGTAGGCTCGGAGAAGCCTCGGGGGCTGGGAAGGGACTCAGCGTTTTCTTACTTTCTGTTTTGTGTTCGAGCGTTGACTACTGTTTCAGTGCGGTGCCCGTCCGCAGGTATTTTAAACCGGCGTAAAACGGACCCAGGAGTAGAACCGGAGGGAGTAATTTTGCAGATCCAAGGTTTTTTAAACTTTAGAACTGTGTTTTTGTATGTCCTCTTCTTAAAGTTGAGAAATCGTAACTATGTTTCTAAAATTACAAATTAGAAGAATTTGGGTATGGAGGAGGAAGTATGGTTTTGCCAATAGTTATTTTCACCCAGTTATTTATTTTTTAAAATTAGAAAAGTGTTACATTCTCTTTAAGAAAAAATTAAGCAGCCTAACAATGAAGACCTCTGCCCCCCCTCCCCGCCCCATTTTTCCCTCTGACTGCTCAGAGAAACCAGTCTTCAAATGCGGTGTTCGGCCTCAGGACTTCTCTGTGCACATATCTATGTTTTAAAAACAAAATTGGGGTCATACATAGCATATAGTTTTTACTAGCCAACAGTACTCACAGATATCTTTCCATTTTATTACATATCTCCTTCTTTTTGAAAGCTATTTAGCTGTATATTTTTTTATTGCTGAATATTGTCTCCAATTTTTCTATAATCTTTTAAATAGCTTTTAAAAAGGTTACCGACTAGTATTTTCAAACACAACGTGATAAAACTTTCAGAATGTCTAAGGCCCGTTGAGGATACTTACATATTAGGCAACTTGAGTAATATGTTTACACAGTGCTTAATGGTAGCTTACATGAGGCTTGGATGGCTTCATAAAGCAGGTTATGAGAATAGTTTTTAGTTCTGTTAGTGCATTTTTCAAATTAAATTTAAATTCTAAACAGTCACTTGGAAACAAATTCGCTTCCTTCATCATGAACTGTTTGTGAAGAAGAGCCGGTGGCCCAGAAGTTTGTATTTCAGACAGGTAAACACAACACAACACAGCACGACTCAAAAACAGCCAGGGGTTAAATATTTTGGTAGTGAACCATAGAGAGTAAACTGTAAGTGGAAGGATGATACTACACTGCTTACTATTAAATAAGACAGAAAGGTCGGAAATCTCTATTACGTTTTGTCTTTCTGTGTGCAGAATAGCTGGAGGCTTTGTTGACTCAATCACTGACTTGTATTTATTAAAAATGTACTGTGTGTTCATCTTGGTGCTAGCTTCCGGGGAAAACATAACTGAGTAAGATAATCACAAAGAACAGTCTAGTTCTAAACATTTATAGCCTGAAGTCTTAGGCTCGATTGTGTAGCGTTGTATATTCGGGGAACTGTGTTTAAAAGGAATCAGAAACATTCGTGGCATCTTAGTTATCGTTGCTGGTAATTATATGCTCTTTGTTGTATATTTCTCACAACAAGATAGGTGGCATTCTCCCCATTCTATAGATTAATAAACAGAGGCTCTGAGAGATTAACTCAACTGCTCAAGATTCCATTCCCTTTTTAGTAGTGGTGACTGCATTGGACTGAGGCATGCTTAATCCAAGAACCAATGTTTTCTGCTCTGCCATGCTGCCTCCCATTAATGAAAACTACTTTTACAAAACTGTTGATCTTAGAGTTTCCTCCTCTTGTTAAGCTTGGAAATGTTCCTTAGAAAGTAGAGACATGGATATATCATATGCATTGAAAAATAAAGAATAAAGAATGTGAAATTGTAATGAAATCTTTTTAGATGAGATTTCTGGTGGTGTATTATTAAAATATTCCCCGAGCTGATGCCATTTACCAAGATGATGGGGGATTGTGTTACTTTAGTCATTCTGCTTGATGTCATGGCAAATTTCGATGTCTTAGTAAATTGTAGCTCTTACAGGTGCTTTTATTCCTTATAAACTTGGATGGATAATCTCATTTAACATTATTTTTATGAACCTAGTTGCACTGTTTGTAAACTAATATGATGAAAAGACTACAAAGAGAGCCGTAAAAAGATTATAATTTGCTTATTTCATTTTTGGTATTTTATAGATGCTTAAAAATGCATCATGACAGACAATAGAGTATGTGTCATAATAGCATGGTATATTAATCTGTTTCAGTTTTCCAGCAGGTCTGACAATTATATAGTTTAAAGAAATATGCCAAATACTGAAGTTAATAAAATATGATCAGTTGTAATATGTATTTGAGAAGAAACTCACATATAGGAAAATAAATATTTGGGCTTTTATTTTTGGCAGTTGTTAAGGATGGTGATGGGATTCACATCTAAATGGCATATCCGCCATCGATGATCTCTTGACAACTTACAGTGAATCTGAGTGGGTTTTATAGTTGTGGGACACAAATGTTTCAGCACCAGAAAGATGTCTTTAGAATATGTTGAGATCTATTGACTTTCGACTGTTGGAGGGCGAGGAGTCCAATGCTGTGTTTTTGTATTTTCAAAAAGTAGTGAGAGATGTTATTGCTGATGGGAAGAAATACAAAGTTTATTTTCCAATTTAGCCTGAAAACCCTTTTGGGGGCATATATTCATGAGTAGCCAGAAGTCAGTAAACTGTGTAAGTGCTATGAATGATAACAAAAGAAGCATCATGTATGATCTAGAGTTTAAAATCTAGTTGGGGTTTAAAAACGAACAGTATAAAACAGCTGTTGTGGGGCCACTCTGGTGGCATAGTGGTTGAGTTCATGCGTTCCTCTTCGGCAGCCCCAAGTTCGACGGTATGGATCCTGGGTGCAGGCCTACTCTGCTCATCAAGCCACGCTGAGACGGCGTCCCATATAGAAGAGTACGGTTCTACAACTATGCACTGGGGCTTTGGGGAGAAAAAAGGAAAAAGGAAGATTGGCAACAGATGTTAGCACAGGGCCAATCTTCCTCAAAAAAAAAAAAAAACCCTCTTGTGGAATTGCATAAAGGACCTATGCCCTGATAGTTCTGTTCTAGGGAGAAATTAGTTAAGATGAAAGAGAAGCCAGAATAGAGGAAGAAAACATGAGAACTGACCCTCAAAGTAGACAGGAGGAGAGGGGGTTTCCTCAAAGGGTGGGTAATCAGTAGAGTCAAATGTGTGGATGGGTGCCAAGTAGTATGAGAACTTAAAAGTTTGTATTTCTTTGAGATACTGAAAAAATATCTAATTATAATTATATTGTGTTAGCTGTGTCCTGCTGGGGGTTGAGTTGGAATAATTAACACTTTTCAGTAACTTGCAGGCTCTTAAATACCCATAGTAATCACGTTATCATAAGTCAGTTCAGTCTATAATCTGGGTGATAGTGAGCATCTGAAGAGCTGTGGAATATGAAGTGCTGTGAAGTCCTTGTCTTCTTACCTCTACAAGCCAGCACCTCAGGGTTGTCCTTCTTGTGGCCTTCCTTAGGTTGAGTTCTCATCTTCCGTTTTAGAGCTATATTTTCTCCTTTCTGAGGAGAAGACCCATGCTTTCCACTGTTCATTCCTTCCTCATTGCTGAGGCCCCAGTTCTGCATCACCAGCCTCATTTTCTTTCCTAAGCTTCACTCTTGCTTTTTGTTGTTCTCCTTTCTCTTTTAAGTGGTAGTCGTTTTGTTATTTTGAATCAGTTGATTCAGAATTAAACTGTTTCCTTTGCAAATGTAATTTTCTTCCCTCATTTCCTTGTTTATATTAGTGATCTTAATGTTTTCTTAGTCATCTAGGCTCAAAATCAGAGGTCAGCTTTGATTCTTCACTCTCCCCTTTTCTCAGAAATAATTTCTTTGCCATTTTATTGCATCGTGGTTCCTGGTTCTCCTGCCTCTTTTCCACTGTCCCAGCAACGAAGTACTTTTAATCCCTTTGCCTCAACTGCCATTAACAGGAGACATCCCTAATCTCTAGATTTTGCCATTCATCATGCATATTGCTATCAAATTAATTGTCCTAAGTGCAGCCCTGATCATGTTGTTTTCCCTGCCTGACAGAAACAAACAAAACAAAAAAACCCAAAACACTTATTGTTTCTTATGTCAGCCACTGTGCTGAATGCTTTGTTCTTATTTAGTCTTCATAATAGTTTTATGTTGTAGATACTATTATCTCACTTTACAGGTGAAAAAATTGAGACTTCATGGGCCTGAAGGAGTTGCTAGTAAGTAGGAGAACTGGAATTTGAATCCTTAAGCGTGTCTTTCTTCCAAGTCTGTGTTCTTGACCACTCTGCCTCCGCTCCTGATCGACTCTGGAATAAAGTCTTTGCACTTCAGTGTTGCCTTTCAAAACTGCATTATTTGGCCCTAGTGTTCTTTTTCAAATCTATTTCTTGTTTTATTCACACTTAAGTTTACATTCTTTCTCTTCCGGAAAAAAAAGAACTTGCTGATTTCTCATGCATTTTCACTTCTTGGAATTTTCTCCCTTTCTCATCTCTGCTTTTTGAAATCCCCCAAGGAAAAGGAAAAGGCTAGCTCACACGCCTTATTTCCGTAAAGCTGCTTCTTCCCTGTCTGTATGGTGGTGAGGTCTCCTCTCATTCATAAGGTTGTTTAACCTCTTGATGATAACTTTCTACTCTGAATTTGAGTACTCTTAATGGTTGTAATTCGATTATAAAATGCTTTAATGCAGAAACCATGTCGTACTCTTCTTTCTATCTACCAGTGGATGCTCAGGAAATACATATGAACAAATGAAAATGATTACTGGTCAACTGCACCTTTAATGGCATTTAAATAGTATTTGATTTTAGTTGCTGAATGGTACACAAAATACTTTATTGGAGTTTTAAATTTTGTGTGTATTTAACAAAACCAGATTTTCTTCTTGTAGGCTATCAATTGAGTTCTATATATTTAGATCGATTACTAGGTAATTATGATAAGCTGTTTATTTTAAAAAGTTCAGTTTTGTTCTGTGTACACATGTCTGAGTTATTGATATTATATATAAAAATTCTTAATCGTTTGACTTTTGAATTCTTTTCCATGCTGTTGAATTAAACACATTTTCAAATGAACTACGATATTGTCATAAGCTCCCTGGCCTCACAGTTTCTTCTCTGCTTATATGGATATGAAAGATAGAATAAAACTGTGCCTATACTGCAGGGTTGTTTTATTCCTCTTAGTGATATCAGCAAGCTCCAACTCTGACCAGCTGAAATGCCCTCACACAGATTATACATAACTCTGCTTCCTAAAAAAGTTATAAAAATTTCAGACTTATTTGAATCTATCAAGGTTAATGGTTACCATGCAGAGATTACAATTTTGTGTTTCTCTTATATCTGCCTTTGCATCCTATATTGTATTATAGTTTAGCCACTTAAAAAGTAATTAATTCTTGCTTTATTAAATAAAAATATAATCTTGTCTGTTAGTTATGGAGAATGTAGGGTATCTTGGTGATGGTGATAGGGTGAGACATTTGGGGTTTCGTTTTGGAGTGCTAAATGCATGATTATAAAGGAGTGAGGTTGATTTTCAAACTAATCAATTGTCAGCCTACATGCTCTCAACTTTATAAAGTATTAAAGTAATCACAAATACTCCGAAGATAAAAGTTTTAAGCAAATTTAAAATCATTGATTTTAAAAGTAGGTAATACAGTCACATGGTTTTTAAGTGGTACAAGTTTTGTAAACTGAAAATGTCTCCTCAGCCTTCCACTTTTCCCACTGGGAGGTAGCTGCTCATTCATGGAATGATACTAAAAAAACAGTTTATTTGTATACAAGTAATTATGAATAAATACAGTACTCTTTCCACTTATGTAAAGATGAGGTGCACTGTGAAGTTTGTCCCTCAGTATATCTCTAATAATCCATATCAGTAGATAAAGAACTTCTGCATTCTTTTCAAAAACTTTTTTTGCAGCCTCAAAGCATCTACAATATATATCTGCATACATAGATTGTATAGTTTATTTAACCATATTCCTGACTGATGGGCATATAGTTTCCAATTTTTTACTGTTTTATCCATTGAGGCAGTACTTTGAAGGAAGAAAAATAAAAAAGTAGATCTTTCCCTGTAGGGGAAAAGAAAGTTTGAAAGCTGAAATGGATGTTTCTTGGTGGAGAATGAAATGGATTCCCTTTCTGACCTGATGATTAAGGGGTAAGTGAACTGAGAGAAGGCTGGAATCACGTGAAGATGCTTGCTTAGAATCCATAGTTGACAACTGAATTGGAAGTGTAGGGATGGTAGTGATGATGGGAACAGAGCCTGTGATCAGTTGTCTGCTCTGGGCAGGGGTTAGCCCTGCATGTGTTGAGAAGTTCGGTGCATAGAAATGATACTTGGTATCTGGAAACTCTGGAACTCTGGTCTTGAATGATATATTTAACATAGGAAACCTGTTCCAGGAATGGGCTAATTCCTGTCTATCATCTAGAAGGAAATGTCATGGCTTACAATGTAATATATTTTATGAGGTTGTTAATTTTTTTTTATTATTGTGTGTTCAAAGATAAGGTGTAAACTGCTGAAATAAAAGAAGTTAAATAAATTACTCCTTCAGTAAACCTCCCTCATCCACATCTGTTCCTCACTGGTTGCTTGGGTAATGGTTTTTTAATAAGTGTGGTGTGAATCCTTTCATACTTTTATGTATAAACAAAAATAACATATTCATGCGTCTTAAGAATGTCAATCAGAATCCTGTTGAGTAACCAGGAAATGGTAAGAATGATAGAAGTCTAGAGTTGTGTGATAACAGGAGAGTAAGGCGATGGTGGGGCACGAGATAGTGAATGCTTTTGGATTCCTGCAGACACAGGTGCTGTAGGTAGAGTGTTACTGTGCCAAGTGTAGCAGCTCCTTAGGTTCTGTAACTGCTGCGTCAAGATACTCCTCACAAGTCATTTGCGGTTTCCCAGGCTGTGCTGCTTTTTTTAAGTAGTAATATTCGCTTACTGAATCATGATGTATTATCTTTTCTTTGTCATTTCCCAGTCATTCTGTCCTAAATACAGGATTTGGGTGTTTTCCTGATAGGCATCAAAAAATTAGTTTTTAGATGTTTGATAGATATGTCGTTTCTTTTTGTGATGGTTCTGTAGATGCTGCCTAAGTCCATTTGGTTTAGATATTTTTTTAACAGTGGTTCATTTGCACTGTCTCCTATCTGACACCTATGCTTCTTTTTTAGTCACTTACACTTTACTAGTCATTGTAGAAATAATATGTAAAACGTCATTTGTTTTTGTTTTTTTCCCCCATGTAATAGCAGTAAGAATTCATTGTAGAAAGACTAGAAAATATGGATAAAGAAGAAACATTATCAGGAATGTCATCACCCAGGGGTGGTATATCCTCTAGTTAATTCTGAGAGACTTCTGTGTTAACGAGAACACCAACTAGAAAAGCCTACCTTTTTAAATCCTGCTGCCATGTGAGGCGAATAGATTTGGTGATGGAAGCACTTGAGTTTTCTCTCACCTGGATCCTTTGCTGGGTAACCAGGGCTGTGTTAGGGCCTCGACTTAGCATGTCAGGTAATCTATGCTCATGTACCGAGCACTTGGTGGTTTAGCTGTTGGTGATGGGAGGGGAGCCACAAGTGTGAGTGGATGGATCAGTCAGCGCACTTCTGTCAGTGCTCCTGGATCAGTAGTTCAGAGCTCTTGTGCTGATTTTCTGTCGTTGTATTTTTGTAGTCCATCTTTAAAATACTGGATCTTAAGTTTGTTAGAAATATTTAGAAATGCCATAGCTCAAAAAATAACACAAAACCATCTTTGTTTTACAGTATTTAAAGGAATGGTTTATTTTATTCCTGTGACTCCTCTAAGTCCTGGTACCCTCAGTTCGCATGTTTTCATTGTAGTCTCTTGATGACTAGAGTAGATTTTTAAATTCTTGGTCGTCTAGATACTCAAATACAAGAGCAGATTTTGGAACACACGATGGTAGTCACTACAATTTGAGTTTCAAGGAAAAGCCTGGCTGTGGTCTATAGTGATATAATATATATCGTAAATCCCATCCTAAAAGAATTACTTGAAATACTTCTAAACCATTTTAATGGACTTGACTTTTTCCCCTCCAAATAGAGTGATTTGAACCTTTATCCTTTAATGAACCAGAGAAATTAGAAATGGAAAAAGAAAAATTTAGGCTTGTCTACAGTGATTTATATAACTATCTCTGTACTGTAACCATTCATGAAATTGATTTGGTTCTAGAGGAAAATAACTGTGGACTTAAAGTAGTTGAGCTACCTCATTGTTTATGTTAAAAAAGCTTTATGTAAGCTTTCTTTTTCTTGTTAAGGACTTGTTCAATTATCACTGTCCATTTTAGTAATCACTGGTTTTATTGCACCCAGATAACAATAAAACGAATGCAGTTCACACTAATAAATAAATTTTATATGTATGTGGATACACACACACACACACACACACAGTACCCATACATATGGGCATCTTCAGTGCACAGCTCCAGGAGGCACTGTTCATGTAGACTACAATGTACTTGGCATTCCCGGTACTGCTTCAGGAAAACTCACCGTTTTTGTGTGAATGGTGCTTCCTGGAATTGTGTAATATGAGACACTAATCTCTTTGGTGCTTTAACATTTTTACATAACTTTCCATTTATTTAATCTTCACAACAATCTTGTCAGAGGCAGGTAAATATCATTATTCTCATTTTGTAGATGCATGAACTAAGACTCTGTTACTTCCTTTTCCTGAATTTGCTTTGTTTTCTGTAAAATGATGATCTACAGTGTTTAAGGACACAGGATTTGGTCTTTAACCACTTAGGACCTGGAACTTAACCCCAGTTCTGCCTCTGAAGCAATTTATTTAATCCCTTTCCTTAGTTTCCCATCCTTGAAAATTATACTATTACACAGAGTTTTGTTGAGGTTAGATGAGTTAATGTACTTAAAACAGGCCGAAGCTTTGTGTGCAGTAAGTGCTCAACTAATGATAGTTGCGCTAGTAATAAAGGTAATATTATTTTGTGAGTCATACTACTTTTCAAAGATTATGAGATCAGCCAACACTTGGCAGAGAGTGAGGGATCTAACACGGCAGTAGTATCCATTTAACTAGAGGCCATACTTGGGAGCAAGCTCACCATCAATATTGTAGGCTTGGAGCCAGGAATAAAACAACCCAAAAAGCCTAGGAATAGCAAGGACAGTGATTGATATACAGTCAAGGACAGGCTGTGGAGCTACGTTAGGCCCGACATAGTTGTGTGTAAAATAAAGCAGAAGGTTGGAATCATATACTCACACAATAAGAAGTGAGAAATTACTGCAGTGAAAGAGAAAGACAAAATTCCAAATTGTGGAGTATTTATATTGCACCATTACTCGCTGAGGTGTTCTTAACATACCATTATCACTAATTGTTCCTCATAATGATTAGGAACCACCAAGAAATGGTCAAATTACTCTGGATACTCTCTTAAGACTGTAAAATTGATACACTATAAAAGGGCTTTTGTTAAATTTGTTTTTAATCTTTGAAACTTGAAGAGGTTTCTTTCAGTTATCTGTAACATTAATTCTTTTTACTCTCTATAGTGCTAGATAAAAAACATTTTACTAAATTTAAATATGTACATTATTTCATTTAATTGTTAAAACTGAGGTATAGTTGATAGTTAGGTTAATGGCCAGTGGTAAGGCTAATGGTGTTTTAAGGTGAAAGACCTTCAAAAATATGTTTGATTCTGGGCGTTTTTTCTCACTGTTAACCCAAAGCTTGTTTATTCAATGTCTCCTTGCTTCCTTTTGTATCCTTTAATGCCTTCTGTTGTGTAGAGCATTATTAAAATCAAGTGCTCCTAAATGTCTTAATATTCTTTTGACTAGTGTGTCTTCCCATTCATTTTTAGTGATACACAAAAAGCATTTACCTGCAGGGTAGTCTATTTTTAAAAGGGTGTCCCCCCTGAGGCCAACTTGGAATCATACTACGTTAAAGTTTGGACAGTTTTGAATCTGCTACAAATATGCTTGTGTGTATCAACAGCTAAGAAAAGGTGTGGACTATCTTGTACAGGATCTTACTCATGCTGAAGTGAATTTTTTAAATTTATTTTATTATTTTTTTATTGATGTCTTAATAGTTTATAACATTGTGGGGTTTTAGTTGTACATTATTATTTGTCCGTCACCATGATGCATCCCTTCACCCCTTGTGCCCACCCCCCCACCCCCTTGCCCTTGGTAACCACCAATCAGTTCTCTCTGTCCGTGTGTGAACTGAATTTTTGTAAGCACTCAGAATGAATCTATATAGTAGCTTTCCACTATCCTAGAAGTAAGGTCAGGAATTAAACAAAACTGAGCCCTAAGCAGTTTTAAGCTTGAAATTTATATTTAGGCACAGTTTCTCTCAATGGTGTAAGATATTAAAAGTGCTGAAAAGGTTTGTGATACTGTGTTCAAGGGTTAGGAGTGGACATATGTTTTCTTTTGTAAGAAAAAATGATTACATGCCTTAATAATAACTAAACCAAAAAAGGTTTGTTTGTTGCAGTGTTTCCAGTTGGTACTTCAAATTTAGTTTCAGGGTCTTCATAAAGTTCTTGTACAGTTAGTCTGTGGTATAGTTAGTATTGTTTCAGTTAGAGGGCTTTGGGCTGTCTTAAAGTGACCATGCATTATATATAAGAGAAAATGAATTTCAAGTTCTTTCAAGGAATAAGAGCATATCTCTTGCCACTGACTATCCTTGTGATCTCTTATTTCCTTTCCTGTATCTTGGCTGAGAAATAGGAAAAATGGGGATGGATTTGGGTTGCACACGTACACATTTAAGTTGGATTTGTTTGATTCCCTATGGAGAAATGTTCTGCTGGAGAGTAGAGGGCAAATAAAGTTAGGGTAGTGTAGTTGACAAGTAATGACCTGCAACCCCCAAAAAAGATGTTTGTGTTTTAATCCCTGGAACCTGTGAGTATGTTACTTTATATGACAGAGGGGAATCAAGGTTGCTAATCAGCTGACTTTAAGATAGGAAGACTATCCTGGATTACCCTGATGGTCCTAGTGTAAACACAAGGTTCCTTAAGAGTGGCAGAAGGAGGCAGAGTGAGGAGGACTCAGTAGGCCATTGCTGGCTTTGAAGGTGGAGGAAAGGGTCATGAGCCAAAGAAAGCAGACGAACACCAGATGCTCGAAAATGCAAGAGAATGCCCCTAAAGCCTCCAGAGAGAAACCTTGCCTACGCCTTGATCTTAGCCCAGTGAGACTTGTGTCAGAATTCTGACCTTCAGAACTGTAATACAGTAAACTTGTGTGGTTTTAAGCCATTGCATTTCTGATAATTTGTTATGGCAGTGATAGAAAACTAATACAGGTAAGTATATTGTGACCATTTGATTCCTTAGGGAAATGATTGCTAGGCAGCCCCTTCCCCCGACACAATATTAAGATGATATTTACAAAACTGACAAAACTGGTGCTACTAGTTTGAATGGGGGTGGCCTTGAGTCCTGCCAGGTGGGATTTCCTCCCATTTTTGTAGCATCCTGAAGGCACTTCTGAATTTCTGGAGCTTCTTCTTTCTTTAGTGATAAAAGTGGTGTACTGGGCAGGTGAATCAAATTGGTATGCAGGATGCTGTTGAAGTTGGGAGAGCCATAGGTATAAAGTTAGTTACAGTAATCCTGCTAAAATTGATAAAAGATAGTGACAGAATGGGATTTTCACTAAAAGGAATGGGAGTAATTGAAGAGAGTAGCTAGTTTGAAAGATGAAGGGCTATGTAGAAGGTTTTGGTTTCGGACATATTAAATTTGAAGTGATGGTGGGAACTGCGTCCCCTGTGAAATTAATGTGTAAACTTATTAAATGCACTGGAGAATTTGTGCTGAAGAGGAGAATAATTTTGAATCAGGAGAGCAGGAGAAAGGAAAAATACACACCTGCCCCAAAATCTCTGAGACAGTATGTTGGAGGAAGGCAGGGACAAAATTAACAGCTATTTAAATTGCTTTTCTGGCAAACAGAAGCTGGGGTCCTTGTGAGTTTGCTAGATGGAGTCTTTCCAGTTTTGGGGAAAGAGTCTTATACTTGAAGAAGTTGTACATACCCTTTGTTCTCAGTAGGAAAGAGAGACTATCCCTGTGTATTCACTGTAAATACACAAAAATGAATTTCCACCCTAGGCTCACCAGCTGTAAAAAAATGCTTGGAGAAATTACAGTAAGGTAGTTGGATAAGACAAATTACTAAAAAGTACTATCTTTGAAAGTTAGTTTGTTTGTTTTTTGTGAGGAAGATTAGCCCTGGGCTAACATTCATGCCCATCTTCCTCTACTTTATATGGGATGCCACCACAGCATGGCTTGACAAGTGGTGCGTCAGTCCACGCCAGGGATCCGAACCTGCAAACTCTGGGCTGCAACCGGGCCAGTCCCTTTGAAAGTATTTTTGTTGCTTTAAAACACATACCTTCCCAGCCATACATTAAAATAAAGCAAATGTTTATAGAAACATAAGGCTGTCTTTCTGGCAATTACCACTGTTTGGTGTTCAGTACATTGCATTTTTAGTACAGTAGCAAAAAATGTGTGGCTTATTTACTGTTATTTACTATTGCTTTCTTCCAAAATTGTTTTCTGCTAAGTGAAGAATACAATAAATTTATCGAGTTCTATAGTGCTTGTTTATATATTTAGTTTTCCTTCTGTCTTCCTACAACTCTGGGACTGTTTTTTCAAATAAATGTTTTTCATGGTCTTTTCTTCTTTCAATTTGAAATGCCACTAACAAGAAGTAACCTTTTACTATTGCTTATCCCTGGCATTTGTTTAAAGAATTTGGCTTTGCTATTTCCCTGCTCCTTTATTCCTTTATGGATTTCTATTTTTAGCCTGCCTAGCATGCCTACATGAAATTTAATGTGTTTTTCAGTGGTTTTATTTTGTCCTTTTCCAGGTGTGCTAATAATCATTAATTCTATAGAGGGGAAACAAGGGCACCAGAAAGATCATGTGCTTCAGTTAACAAGTTCATGTTTAAGCTGACTCCCAGTAGACGAGGCTACTAAGGCATCCTCCTGTCTGCAAGTTTGAATGATGGATTTCCTGAGCAGGAACGTAAGATGGCAGAGTTGGCAGCTGCTGCCCTCAGTACTCAGTCACTCTTGGCTCTCTAACTTTCCTCTGTGATCGGGATGGGCAGCTCTCGTGGCACAGAAAAGCTGGTGATAAGTATTTAACGTTTTGCCAAGAAAATAAGATAAAACACACCCAAATACTTAGAAGTTAAAAAAAGGGGGAATGTTGAGCCAGCCCCAGTGGCCTAGTGGTTAAAGTTCTGCATGCTCTGCTTTGGCAGCCTGGGTTCATTTCCTGGGCGTGGAACCACACCAATTGTCTGTCAGTAGCCATGTTGTGGCAGGGACTCACAGAAGAACTAGGACTTACAACTAGAACATACAGCTGTGTACTGGAGCTTTGGGATGGGGGGAAAAAGGGGGGCAGGAATGTTTGCAGGATATAGCAATTTAAGTCCAATCCAAGGGATTGTGGATGTTCTGGCTGGCAGAGTATCAGAATCTCTATTGTATTCTCCGTTCATTTTATTTCTTAGTTGCTTGTGCTTCGTTTCCGTATTGACCTGAGTGTAGTCTTTCTGGGTTTCAGGATTGTCAGTCTAGTCCAAACAGGAAAGAGAAACCACACAGCAACTTGAACAGGGAAAGTTTAATGTAAAGAATTATTAAATATAATGGGGTTGGCTAGTCAAGAGCACTCTGGAGTATAGAAATAGATAAAAGGAGCGGCCACTCACTGGAGGAAGAGGCTGAGATCCAGACCTTGTTGAGAGGGTGTGTGGCTCATTGGACATCAGGGAAGTTGCTCTGGTGCCTCTTTCGTGGAATTTGCAAGATAATCTGCTCTCTAGGGTACCAGGGAAAGATGTTAACACAGGTGTTTCACCAGAGGCTGTCTTCTACAAACTGCCCAAGGGAGGGAGCTGGAGGAAGCTACTGGCTATCAGGCACTGCAGGAGGCTGGAACCTTTAGCCACTGTAGAAGTCTGCCAAGGAGGGCAGCCAACCAGGAAGCAAAAGCCCTTTCCTCCTGCAGTGTCTCTCTGGCGCCATCTACACAAGCTCTGGCGGAACAATACCCATCAGTTGGAATTGACACAGGAATTTTTGTTTCTGTTTTTTTAATTGAATAAATTTTATGTATAGCATAAATTTAAGGTATACATTGTGTTACTTTGATACAATATGATTGCCTTTGTAGTGATATGTATCACATTACATAATTATAGTACAGTGTTGTTGTCTGTATTCATTATACTGTGCATTAGATCTCTCTGGCTCATTTACTACTTGTTGCAAGTTTGTACCCTTTAACAACATCAATCTTTTCCCCCCACACCCCATCCCCTGGTAACCACCATTTTTTTACTTTCTGGAAGTAGAATATTTTTGATTTGTACTTAATCTCTGGTGGAATCAGGGCAATGTACTGCTGCTCTATGCTTTTCTTAAAACACATATCTTCATTGCTTTTGCTCCCTTTACCGTATAAAAACTTTTCTTGTAGCGAAAATGATGGTAGACTCCTTTTGACTTAGAGACCAGTTCCTACCTTTGTATTTTGTGTCCAATCAGCTGATCTTGGCTATTTCTTGCTAGTCTGTTGTATTCTTTCACAATTAAATGTCAAGGTGGAGTCATAGTCCTTGGACCAAATACTTGAGCACTGCTCTTTTCTTTTTACTATACTGACTCAGATTAATGGTTATATCTACAACTTTAGGAGTACTCTCTACTTCCTAGTTTATTTTAACAATATAAGGGTTTTGTTTTAAAAACAGCAAAAGCATTTTATCTTAGAAAAGGTGTCATCTTTTGAGCTTTTATTTTATGATGATGTATTGGAAAGGAGCTCAACCAAGATTCTAGAGCCATGAATTTTGTCAGTATGACTTTGAACAAGTAGTTTTGCCCTTTCCATGGCACGGTGAACTAGATAATTGTAGAGTTTTCCTCTTTATGATTTTATTGATTATTTTTCTCGCTTTTCACAAATATTAAAGTGTTGTATTTTGTTTGGGTTTATAGGCACAGGAAAATATATGGATTATGCCTTTGCTGTCATGGATACAAACTTTTAAATTTAAAGTTCTAGAAGGGGATTTCAAATGTCAACAATATAGTTTGTTTTTGACTTGGCCTCATTTTATTGCTATTGCCATAGTACTTCAACTATAAAGAACTAGAAAATGTAGTATACGTGACTAGGTTGCTTTCAGGTTGACTTTCTGAACCCATTTTTTAAATCTCTTGAGCATTTTACCAGCCTTTGTGTACCTCCATTTACTTAGAGTATTTGCAAAACTGTTTAAATTGTTTGTTGTTCTGTGGTTTAATATTACGTTAATAATTCAGCAGAAAGTCTGTTGAATTTCTTTCCTCTCCCTGTGTGTGTGTCTCTCTCGTGTCTTTCTGTCTATCTCTATTTTCCTATTAATAGTAATCTCCCTATTTCCCATCCTGAAGACACTGAAGTATCAATTCTTCCACCTTTATTGGGGATTCTGGCATCTCTACTGCAGTCTTCTCTGCTCCCCACCTTATCTATAGTATCATTAATTAAAACCGTTGAAAATTACTTGTAGGTTTAAATACTTAGTGATAATACTTTTGGTATCATAGGTTTATCTGTCTCTGGCTATTACATTCCTTATTGATTTGCCTTCATTTTGAACTCCTGAAGGATTTTCCCTGCCTTTTTTTTTGTGTGTGAGGAAGACTAGCCCTGAGCTAACATCCGTCGCCAATCCTCCTCTTTTTGCTGAGGAAGACTGGCCCTGAGCTAACATCTGTGCCCATCTTCCTCTACTTTATATGGGACACCGCCACGGTGTGGCTGACAGGCAGTGCGTTGGCAGGCGCCTGGGATCCGAACCTGCGAACCCCGGGCTGCCAAAGCGCGGACTAAACCGCTGTGCCACCGGGCGGCCCCCTCCCTGCCTTTTTTTTTTTTTTTTTGGATATTGTATCACCAACTGAATTGCAAGCTCTTTTAGACTTTTGTCTCTTCTCCAATGAAATATACGCCAAAAGGCTATATTAATATGCATTGGAGTATATAACTTGTCTAATGCATAGGTACGTCTGCTGTTCTTTCCATATCTTAAATAACTGAAAAACTAAACTAAATTTTTCATTTGTGGGGGTCTTGAATTATCTCTTCTTTGTTATATAAGGCACACCAATGTTAGAGGCAAAACAGTCAGCGTGTGGGGTCTGTGTAACTCAAGTGTTGGTCTCACCCCTTCATTTTTATTAAATGAATGTTATGGCAAAGGTATTTTATTTTATTCATTCGTTTAGTCTCTTTTTCGTCATTTACTGGATGATGCTTCCTGGATATTAGGCCCTCTGCTAAGTGCTAGAAATAAACAGGTGAATAGCATGTAGAGCCTTCCCTTGATCAGGCCACAGTCAAGTGAGTGGGAAACAGGATAATGCCCTTGTGGAGAGGTGATACAGGGATATATTCAAGGTGTTTTGAAAGCATTGAAGAAAAGCATTGTTAACTGAATGTGTCCCTGCAAAAGTTATATGTTGAAGCCCTAATCCGCAGTGTAGCTGTATTTGGAGATGGGGCCTCTGAGGAAGTAATTAAGGTAAAGAGAGGACAGAAGACTGGGGCTCTGATTCTATAGGATTAGTGTCTTTATAAGAAGAGACACCAGAGAGTTCATTCTCTCTGCACACACACACCAAGGAAAGGCCATGTGAGGACACAGTGAGAAGGCAGGAAGAGAGTCCTCACTAGAACTCATCATGCTGGCACCTTGATCTTGGATTTCTAGCCTCCAGTACTGTGAGAAAGTTAATTTCTGTTGTTTTAGCCACCCAACCCAGTCTTTGATATTTTGTTATGGCAGCCTGAACTGACTAACATAGGCACCTAAGGGTTCTGGGGGTGGGCCTAGAGAAGATTTCTAGGAGGAGGAGGTTCCTTTTCCTAGAATGCTTGAGAGAGAATTGTAAAACACTGGGTTGAGTGCTAAGCATCTAATAAATGTAGTAGTTATTTAGTAAGGTACTTAAATTTTAATAAGATAGACAAAATCAGGTTGTTGAGTTCCAAACAAAGGTTGAACTCATTACACTCTGCCTGTGGATGCATATACAACTGCAGCCATATTTGTAATACTGTTGTTAAGTGGGGTAGGGTTAGGGTGACTGTCTGGGAAGTTGAGGCTTTTGTCTCATGACCTGTTTTTTTTGTGGAAGAGTAAGTACGACTATTTGTTGAATGGGGAAGATCCATCTTGAGAGGATGATGGCAGTGGTAGTGAGTTTGCTGTGAGGAATGGGAGCCGGAGGTGAATAAAGACAGAGAGGTATTGCTGGCTGCTATTGAAAACCCAGCTGAGACTGAGGAACTTGAATCTTTGGGGGTACTAGTCCAAGAAGTGGATTTCTTTCTTCACTAACACTCCACAGTATAAAAACTTCACAGAGAAGACGTTATTGGATTGGTCCAAGGTCAGAAGTTTGCAAGAGGAGTAAGGCAGAAAGTTAAAGCTAAAGTGAAGCCATGTTCATGGGACCTATTTGGTTTGGGAAGAAAGTAATATTGATAGGTGTAAGCAAATTATGGCCAATGGGCTGAACCTGGCCTGCTGCCTGTTTTTGTATAGCTTACAAACTAAGAATGGTGTTTACATTTTTAAATGGTTGAAAAGAAATTGAAAGAAGAGTAATATGATGTAAAAATTATATGTAATTCAAGCTTTAGTGTCCATAAATTAAAGTTTTTTGGAACAAACCATACTCTTTCATTTACATGTTGTTTGTTGCTATTTTGCTCTACAAGCAGAGTTCACTAGTTGTGATAGAAACTGACCTGCAAATCCTAAAATATTTATCTGGCCTTTTACAGAAAAAGTTTGCTAGAGGACTGGTGACAATGAAGATTAAATGTAGTGATAGAAAAAGAATGAGCAAGCAAAATGTAAGATGTGATTGTAGAATAAAATGAGGATTTGGAGTTTGGACAGTGGGTGAGTAGGTCCTCAGAGGGTAAAGAGTTGCAGTGGTTGTTACCTTTGGAGCTTGATAGTTGTTGAAGATGCCCAGGATGATGGTAGGAGTTGGGGAGCAGAGAACACTGCGGTTGAGATGCAGAGTCCCCACTGAAGATGGAAGAGTTGATACTCTAGTGTCCTCAGGACGGGGAGTTGGGAGATTATTATTAATAGATAGGAAAATGTAATAAGGAATAAAAATGCAAAACATGTTTTCCTATACCTTTTCCTACAAGAGTTTTTTTTTTAATTATCAAATTTTTAGGACTTCATTAACACGGAAAAGTATGTGTATATATATATGTGTGTTTTCTATTTTATCTATATATGTGCATATGAGTATATGTAATTTTTGTGTGTATGTGAATATATATATATTTTTTTTACTCACATCATGAGTTCACACTGATTCCTCCAATTCCATCCAACATCATAGGGTGTATCCCCAGGTCTTAGTCTTTCCATGCTT
This sequence comes from Tapirus indicus, assembly GCA_031878705.1. NCBI lineage: Eukaryota > Metazoa > Chordata > Mammalia > Perissodactyla > Tapiridae > Tapirus > Tapirus indicus. Next base: position 31,745,930 of record CM062934.1, read on the forward strand.
TGTTTTCCCTCAGAAACACCATAGAGCTATTGACATCTCATTGAAAATTGGCACCTAAAGTTCAAAGTATTTTATATGTATTATATATTATTACTAGATATGGATTTTTATACATTCGATAAATGTTTCTTGAAATAGAGACATGTTTTTTTGTGAGCAGATTAAGTGGGTCTGCATTAAATAATAGAAACAGGTAAATTGAGCAGTTGGTATGTGTCAGGGACTATTATCAGCAGTTTACGTATATTATATCATATACTTCTCACACCAATCCTGTGAGGTACCATGTAGCAGCTGAGGCCTAGAGAGGTGAATTATGTTTCCTGAGGTCACATAGCTAGGAAGTTATAAAATTAGAGTTCCAACCTAGGACCCATATTGTGTTATCTGATCCTTTATTTAAGTATCATTTTTATTTATGTTGAAAAGAGCACTTTCTGTTAAAATATGACTCAATGAATATACAATTTGATATGAAGTTATAATTTGATATACTAATATTCATTCTACAAATGATCCTTCTTAGGTTAGCAAATGAGTAAAGTAAAATTAATTTATATTCCTATTGATGTAAATCCTGTTGAGTTCTGACCAAAATTTTACGTTGCTGAATGTTGTGACTCACTACTATAATCTGTGTGGATTCAGTCTAGATATATTTAATACATTATCTGGAGGTTGATAATAATTCATGAACTTTCATGTGAAAAAAGTGAATAGCTTAAGAATAAAAATAAAATAGTCAAGTAGGAAAACAATGATTTTAGCTCGACTTTTATTATTTTTTTCTGTAATAGTTTAATTTTTGGTGTTTTTTTCTTACAGTCTTCAACAAGCTGTCATAAGTCAAGTTTCAGTAATATTACTACTATAAATAACTAAAATATTTAAGTGAAATAGGAAAAACTTTAATTCTTTTTAAAGGAAGCATTGTGCTCGCTTAATTTTAAGAAATCTAAACAAAGGAGTAAATGAGGTCTTTTGGGCCTTATATTCGTATGTTCTAATGTTTGAATGGATTTTTTCCTGTCTAAGATTATTATATAATGATTTGCAAAAGTTAGATTTCTTTCTAACTTGTATGATCTTAGACAAGGCAACTCGCAGGACTCACCTCTTTGTGAAATGGAGTGAGCTCTTCTGCAAATCTTACCTCATAAGAAAGCTCTTTAAAGTGAGTTTAGCTTCTGGCGTATGGTATCTGAATCCTCCATGCCAATCTGAGGCGTAAATAGGTGATCGGGGTTTTTGTTACTGAATGAGAAAATCATCAAATGAAGTCTTTTTGTGCAAAAGACTTAAAATATCCAAATGTAAGGTAATACTAATTACTTTGAGTAACTTGTTGAGAGAACATTTAGTATTTCAAAATATACTGTTAATAAATATAATTTTACTCACACAGTTTGACTACTGTTTATAATTGGAAGACCAGTCTAATAAATATGAAATAATGCCTTACATTATTAAAAGTCTTGAGTTGTATGAATTCATTTTAGCCAAATTGAAAGTAATTTTTAAACATTTTTCTGAAAATACACTAACCATTGAAGAGACTAATTTCCTTGAACAAATACTGTGTTATGTGAACTGAAGCCATCCTTGGACATTCTCTTCTCAATGTGCCTGTGTCCTACTCAACTTGCTGGACCGATGGTGAAGAAGTTGTTAAATGTAGCCTGGAGGGAGGTAGTGAGCTATAGTTTAAAAAGCTTTCAGAAGCATTTTGGTATCTAAGTTTGGACAGTTTTCTCCAAATGAGTTTTATTGACTCAAGGAACCATTGATGACAGATTAATCTTTTAAACTTAAGGTGAGCCTCCCAGCACCTCCTTTAGAGCCTATAGCATTATGATGATAATCTAATGATGACAGTTCATTTTTAAGAACTTCTTAAACTTTCTTTGGGTCATAAGGAAAAATAAGAGTAGAATTATTTGTTCCAATAGATGAAATGAAGTTATAGTATCAGTGTGGTTTTGCGTGTGTGTGACTTTCTCAAGGGTCTCAGTTCTACATTTCTAGTTGTTGTGTTTTCTTATTTCTGATAATGTGAATATTAGTAGTAGTGCATGACGTAAGATCTGTGAATAAGACTGAAATATCTCTGTATTATTTGGGAAATGTAAAACAAATAATTTACTCTTTCTCAGTTTTTTCATTTGTATGGTACAGGTAGTACCACCTGTTGTGTGTAAATACCCTCGAGTAATTATGAAATTATATGAGTTGGTATTGAAGCACTTTAAAAAATTAAGAATGATATATAACTAGGTATTTTGTTTATGCAGCTTTTACTAGTGTCTGTCCATAGATAAAATGATCATCTTGGACTTGGGAAGGTTGCCATTTTATTAGAACAAAAAACTTTGTAGTTAACCTATTTATATTCTTTATTTTTGGCTAGTAAATAAGCTTAGAGTTTTTGAAAGTTTTTAAAGGTGCCATCAAGATAATTTGATTTAGTGACCTTATCTTCCAGGTGAAAAAGAAAAAAAGCCAGAAAAGATAATGACTTGCTCAAAATCATATTGGGTGACAAGGCCAGTCTTTGCATTCCACAGTATGATAATGTATAGAAAGAGTATCTTTGGTGTGAGCTCATGTTTTGGTTTATTTTATGACATACTAGTGGAAGGGAATAGATACAGATCATCTGAACTGATGAGTAGCTCCCAAATCATGTAATTTTGCTTTGGAATATTGTTTTATTTTTATTTGAATATTGTTTTGTGTGAATTCATAACTTTTCAAAGCCTGATGCAAGAGGAGCTGAAAATGCATACACTTTTCTCTCATGCTTCACCATTGATTCATTATCTCTTAAGAATATTGTCGCTTAACATATTGAAACCAAACCTTTTGTAGTTGCCTCCACATTCCAAGGAGCCTTGGTCCACGACTCCCGTGACAAGATCCTTGAGGGCTTGAGGAGGAAAGACCCTTTGTTCATGCCCTCCAATAGTGTGTTCTCCTTTGGATCATTAGTCTCCTTCCTCCCAAAGCTGGGTGAGTTTTGTCCTCACCTTTGCAGAGAGAGGAGCAGTAAGTTGGTTGCTTGCCACTGGTTGCTAGGAGGGGAGGAAAGTGACTCAGTATTCATTCTGTTCTCCTTCCACTCTGTGACATCTGTCTGCCATCTGTTTACTTCCCACATCCTTTGACTTGTCTTGAACCTTCCATAAAATATCCCTGAGCTGCCTGAGAGACACCATAATATTGAATTGGGCCTTCATTAGTTCTTCCCCTAAGCCAAATACATGAAGGCCACACATCTAATTGTGAAAGAATAGCGAGCAACTTTTGGAACACTTAGCAAATCATTTCAGGTGAGCTTATGTGAATGTGCCCTTTGTTCTCTCCTACCCCCACCCCAACACACACACTAGGGAGAAAATGCCAAGGAGTAAAACTTTGTTCTATGAGTAAATATGACGACTTCTCAAACTTCTTAAGACATAACTGCTTAAGCTGTTTAGTCCTTTATTCTATTCTGACAGTTTCTCTTGTTCTGCCTTTACCTTTTCTTCTTTTTCTCAGATTCTTTATTTTGCTTTTGTTGTTTAATGCAGGACTTGAACACTCCTAAATTTTTTTTTTTCTTTGTTAGAGAAAATGGCCAGAGTTGGGCAGAAAAAATTGTGATCGAAGTAACAAAAATGCTTACGTGGACAGCCATTCCTAGATAACTAAAACTCAGCAATATTCAAATGCAGGATTGACTGATGCTGAAATAGCAGGGAAGTAGAGCTCTGGGGAACCTTAGGAATCATAGAATTTAGCCTCTTCATTTCACAGGTGAGGAAATAATGTTCTGGACAGTTGCCCAGAGCCATGCAGCAAAGTTATCAGTGGGGCCAAGGCTGGACCTTGGTCTCTTGACTTGTATTTGGCACTTTTCCATGACTGAGATGGAATTATTTCAGAATTAACAAATGGCAAACACATTCCATGACCTAATGCTGTGATGGCTTTTTTAATACTGTTTGCGTTACTCTCATAAAAAATGAAGTGTATTTCAAGTTAGGGGACTGTAGTTGAATTATCAAAATATTCACTACAGATTTTAACTTGCAAGCTCTTCATATGTACATTGATTATAGTCAATTCAAAATCCCATTGTCCAGCAGTTAGACTGGTTACATCCTGGTGCATCCATGTGGTGTGGGATATCACCCCTCTGGATTGGGAAGAATTTTTGATGGCATGAAGAAATGCTTAAGACATAAGTGAAAATCTGAAATAATATGTACAGTATAATACTAATATTGTGTTACAAAACAAGCATATGGATGCTTAAAAGTAAATAAGAGTGGCTTTTTGAACGTTGGGATTATGAATAATTTTTACTTGGTTTTCAAATTTTCTACAAATGCACATACTACTTTTATAATCAAGTCAGTGAATATTATAAAAATGTAATTTAATTTAACTTACAATAATTCATTTCCACCCTATTTCTCAGAACAATGTATATGGTAAAATGATATATCTTTGAAGCTCTGTAGTGTAAATTATATTATCTCTTCTTTTGTTCCTTGAGTTTTCTGCTCTACATTTGTTAAACATATTTTTATTCCTTAGGAAATTATTCACCATGTGTCTTTATTGTACTTCATCTGGTCTAAATATATATATATTTCCTTTATTTTTACCTGTACCTGTCAATTTTGTTCAAATAGTGCATATACACAGTTTAGAAGGTCAAGTGATACCACAAACTTTGAAGACACAGCTAAGTAATTTTTGGCTTCACCCATTACCACCCCCAAAGCTCACACTCCGGAGGAAACTTAATGCATTTAGCTATTTCCTAGGGAAGTTACCTCCACATTGCTAAGATGCTTCCACTGTTCTTTTTTTAGTCATTAATTTTAGACAGCATTTACTTTCTATTATTATAGATGACATGTTAACTTCCATACCTCTGTTTTACCTCTGTCCTCTCATCCTCCCATTGTGGTTAAAAGACTATTCAAATTGAATCAGCAGTTGTGTTTTCACTATTATGACTGTGTAAACATTGTCCCCCACAGACCAAATAATGTATTGTAATTATGTCCCCTTTCTTTTGCAGTGTTGGTTTTTTCTTGACATGGTAGTTTTAAATTAGTCATACGGTATACCTCTCATTCTCTCAAAGCCTTCCCTGACTCCCATTGTCTGCAGGAGAAAGTCCAAATTCAAAGTGTATGTGGCCTGAGAGCTTACCCAGCTCCTGTTGTTTTTCTAGCCTCTGAAAGCACTACCTTCTATTCCTGTGCTTCAGCTCTCTGGTACTATTTGTAGTGCCTTAAGTGTCCATGTTGTCTCCTTGTGTTTTCTACACCCTGAACACCTTTCTTTCCTTCTGTCTTCTGTGCTTACCAAGGCTTCATCTTCTGTAGGAAAATCTTCCGATCCTTCCATCCCCACCCCCAACCCCACCCCCAGCGTGTCTGGGCTAGGTGCCCCATAACACCTTTGTATAACTGTGCCATGGCTCTACTCGTCTGATTTTGTAATTGTTTATGCCAGCTGTTCTCCAGGTGTGGTCTGGGGGCCCTGAGGTCTCCTAAGATCCTTTCAAGGGTCTGAGAGGTCAAGTACTGAGATTTTCTACTATAACATCTGAAAACACCTAATGTTTTGCAATACAACGGGGCTTGTGGGAAAATAGCCTTGGGGCATACCACTCAAAATTTATACAACTGTGTAGCAAGTTTACCAGCCAAAACAATAGCAATCCTAATAAAATTGCTAGCATAGCTAGATATCTACTGGGATTTGCACCAAGTGTCACAGTCAGTCCTTCACAGCCTTAAACCCTAAGGTTCATCTTCCTCCTTTGAGATTTAAGCTCTGGAAGACAACTTGTGTATGGATATCTTTTTATTTACATATGGATGTCATTTTTTTTGTGTGTGTGTGTGGGGAAGACCAGCCCTGAGCTAACATCTGTTGCCAATCTTCCCCTTTTTGCTGAGGAAGACTGGCCCTGGGCTAACATCCGTGCCCATCTTCCTCCACTTTATATGGGATGCCACCACGGCATGGCTGACAGGCAGTGCGTCAGTGGGCGCCCGGGATCCGAACTCGCGAACCCTGGGCTGCCAAGCGCGGACTAAACCGCTGCGCCACCAGGTGGCCCCCATATGGATGTCATTTTTATAAAAATTTAAAAATCTGAATCTGGATATAGCCTTCATTAGTCTGTTGTTTTAAATCAGGGGAGAGGTCTTAGCATTTTTTTTCATGTGCATTCACAGCTTCCCTAGATCAATTTGAAGATACTATACAGGCATCTTATTGCCTTATGGGGGAAGGTACTCTGTATTTTCAGCTTTTTGCTTAAAAATCTTCATAAGCTGCTAAGGTATCTCGTTAACATGTGGAAGCTTGTACCTTCCTGTCACTTCAAAACATGAACATGTACTGTGAACCACTCCACTGTGAATAACTTTCTTATTATCTCCACCTCATTAGCCTATTTACTAAATATGTGAGCTTTGTTGTGTTAAAGAAACATGCATTGTAGCAGACTGTGCCTCCTGTTCCAGGAAACCGATTTCCTGACCGCCTCCTTCCTGAATTCCCTTACAGCTTTCTGTTCAGATCTGTTTGTCTTTCCTATCAGACCGGAGAGAAAGGAGTCTGGGAAATCTGGTTTCACAGTTTTGCACTGCTTCTTGTTGACAGGGTGATGTTTTCTCCAGCCTTCTGAATACTTGGTCTCAGGTCTGTTGTGGTAGATCTGAAACACAGATTACACTGCACTTTGTAAAATGGAAATGTCATGATCCCTCCCTTGTTAGTTTCTGTGACAGACTCTGTTGCCTCTAGTAGGTGTTCTTAAGTTAGAGCAGGCTTATGGGTCTCTAAGAACTCAAGAGACTTTTGAAATTGTGTGCAAAACTTCTGATTTGTTCATTTTTAAATAGAGGGACCATAAATATGATCAGATTCTAGAAAGGTTAAAAACAATTACTGGCCTACAGAATAAAGGTCTCATGGTGCTGAAAAGTATTCAACTGCATGCAGTTTCTCAAAAATGTCATCAGCTCTCTTGCCTCTTTTTTTTTTTTTTTTTTTTGGTGAGGAAGACCAGCCCTGAGCTAACATCCGTTGCTAATCCTCCTCTTTTTTTTGCTGAGGAAGACTGGCCCTGGGCTAACATTGTGCCCATCTTCCTCCACTTTATATGGGACGCCGCCACGGCATGGCTGACAGGCAGTGCGTCGGCGGGCGCCCGGGATCCGAACCAGCGAACCCCGGGCTGCCAAGCGCGGACTAAACCGCTGCGCCACCGGGCCGGCCCCTCTCTTGCCTCTTAATACCAGCTGTTTCCTCAGCCTATAATTCCTTTACTCTCTTAACTGCATTAAATGATTCATGCCTTTAGGAAAGCTTTCCTTGACCCCTGGATCCAGTTCCCTCTTTGGGTTCCTCAGGGCTTTTGTAGCAATGGTCACGCGCATTGTAGCACTCCATCTCCTTGTAGATGGTTTCTCACTTGAAAGTGGGCATGTGAATGCCTTCCTCAGAGGCTTATTGTACTCTTCAGTGAGATAATACACAGGTAATGCTTCATACAGTGTCAGTCAGTGAATGTTGAGTACTTGTTTGCATGGTTTTTCCTTTTCCTTTCTCACCAAGAGTGTGATCTTCTGTGTAGTAGAGTCAACATTTGTTTGTTTTGCCATGTTTATTTTGGATCGGTTAGAGTTCAGAAGGACCTGAGAAAGGGTCAGGTCCCTCTTCAGCCCTAGAACCAAACAGAAGGGGAATGATTTTTCAAACTAGTAAATTATGGCATTTCCAGTAGGAGCTGTTCGTTAAATGTCTATGCATAGTCAGAATTACTCATAAAGTCCTCAGGCAGGTGCCACACTGGAGACTGACAGAAACTACCTCCCAGTCTAGTGTAGCCACTTTTTCTTTCATCTTGGAAAGACATTCACTCTTTGAGTACCAGATGAAAAAGTTAACTTGTGTTTTGAGGCCATGTCATTAAAAAAAAAATCTTTAAATGCTAGAAGTGTACTCAGCAAGTCAAGATTCTTGAATTATAAAAGGGATGCCAAAACTAAGACCTGTTGAAGGAATAGCAGATTGACATCTCCCACTGCAGTACATGTACGAAATACAGTCATTGAGGAGAATGGTGCTATAAGCCCTTCTACTGTTTAAATTATTTCTCTTTTGGGTTCTGGGGGGTGCTGGAGCCAACCAGGTTTTTATAAGTGAGTTTGAGTAAGTTAAATAGGAGTGTAATGGGTTCACAGTATTTCCTCTACTCCGAAAGTTTTAAGATGATAGGAAAAGACAAAAGGGGACACACACAGACGGTGGGACAGGCTCTGGTGAGGAAGCCGCCCCACCCAGTAGTGCTGGAGCAGCTCAGTGCAGGGCCAGGGGTCTGACGACCCTGAGGAAGCTTGAGGCCCCAGTTGCTTTCTTCTCTAAACTCAAGAGTGAGGGTACAGCCTTGCCAGAGTTGGCGGTCATAACTCTTTGTTTTTGGCCCTGGGTATTTCATTTCTTGCTCTCCCGCTCTCCTGATTTGTTAATTGAGAAATTAATTGATATATGAATTTACTTATTAACTATAGTTGAATAAAGCTTAAATTGTGTGTTCAGTATTATGTATTGAAATTCTTATTTAGTTTATGGAGTGGTACTTATGTTTCCATTCACAGATGCTGAGTTTGATTTGTTAAAGATGTTCATTGTTTGTGTGCCTATGTGTGTATAACATATGTTGCAGTGCTTAAACTATTAAAGTTGTTAATAAAATTTGTGGTTTTCTTATTTATTACAAGGTTTAGCAGGCAAAACAATCTTAATACATACATACATACATTTTAAACATGTGGGTCTTTTTTTTTTTTTTACATTTTGTGTTCATTGTTTGGGTAATATTTTATGCTTTGTGTTAACATTTTGAATTTATGTGGTGCATTTAGGAATTGTTAATGGATTCTTAAGTTTAGGAATTTTAAACCAATCAGGTAATTCATGCATATTAAACTAGGCTTACCATAGGACCACATGGCTTAGTGACTAAAGAGCATGGTTTCTGGAGTCTGAAAGACCTGGGACCATGTTCCAGCAGTGTCGCTTTCTAGAGCAGCACTGTCCAGTATAGCCGCTATTGGCCACATGTAGCTATTAAGCACTTGAAATGTGGCTAATGTGACTGATTAATTAAGTCTAGGTAGCCACATGTGGCTAGTAGCTACCATGTTGGACTTAACTTTTCTGTGTCCCACATTTCCCATCTGTACAGAGGAGATCATACTTTAGCTACGTTTTGTGGTTGTTTTACAAATAAATAATATTTAAGGAGCTTAATACTATGCCTGGAGCAGAATATGTCCTTGAGAAATGGTAGTTAGTTATGATGACTATATTTAATAAACTGGAATAACTTTCCTTTTGAGCATTAATTTAAACCTGTTTATTTTTATTCTTCCCTTTCAGGATTAATTTATTTTTGGAAATCAAGTGCAATATTAAAAGGAAAACAAACCACACTACATTATTGGAAGCCATTTCTGCTAATTGTAATACATTTTAAAATTTATGATTTGATTTGAATACTATCATGGGAGGAGCTGTGAGTGCTGGGGAAGATAATGATGACTTAATTGATAACTTAAAAGAAGCTCAGTATATCCGCACTGAAAGAGTGGAGCAAGCCTTCAGAGCGATTGATCGCGGAGATTACTATTTGGAAGGCTACCGAGACAATGCTTACAAAGATTTAGCCTGGAAGCATGGGAACATACACTTGTCAGCACCTTGCATTTATTCTGAAGTTATGGAAGCATTGAAACTTCAACCAGGATTGTCTTTTCTTAACCTGGGAAGTGGAACCGGATATTTAAGTACAATGGTGGGCTTAATTTTAGGTAATTTTTTTTTTGTAAAATTCTATTTTAACAAGTAAGCTGAGTTTGTATTACTGTTTATGATTTACAGGGTTCGTAACTTTGTGTACAGTATATGTTTAAATGTGTATACTCAAAGTGTTGATCTTCCTTACTTAAGTGTGGAAACAGAAGGTAGTAGTAGTCTTTTCTTATTGTCAGCCCTGACCCTGATAGTTAGCTTCTTCATTCAATCCTAGACTTAAAAAGCTTTTAGAACTGTTTTCCAACCCCTAATCATTGTCTCTATTTAAAATTGAGCAGCCGGTAGGCAAAAAACTCAGGAGTATCATGTAACTCTGTTTCTAGTAAAGTGTTCTGACTGCTGGCATAGAGAGTTTGATAGTTATCGGTGTCCCATTTAAAGGCAACAGTGCCGGGTTTTTGTTAGAAATACAGGAGCATATGGGATATAGAGGACGTAGCACTGGTGGGGCAAAGCATGGGATTGGAGAAAAACGCAGAAGAGAGAAGTATATGTTGTGAAGCTTTGGGCATACCTATTGAGGGTCTGTTGTGGCAGGCAGTATTCTTGGTGTGAGTGTACAGCAGTGATCAAAAGGAACAGATATCTCTGCCTCTGAGAAGCTGACTGACTGCTTACTGTGAGGGCTGGGCATTGTTTAAAGCACTTTATGTATAATAACTCACTTAATGTTCCTAGTAGTCCTGTGAAGTACATATTGTTATGATTCCTGTGTATATGAGTGAGTAAACTGAGGTACAGAGAGGGTCAATAACTTGGCTAAAGTCACATAGTTAGGAAGTGACAGGTAGGAAGTGTGGAATGTAGGTGGAAAAAGCATGGACGGAGGAAAATCTGCTATAAGACATTATGATGTTGGATGAAGGATGAACAACCATGGATTTTACTAAGCCACTTAGTATTTACTGGGTGCTACTGTATGACAAGCATTGAAGGTAGAGCATTAAAAGCCCATAACATAGACTTTTGTCCTTGAGTTCACAGACTGGTGGGAGTGGAGAGATGTAAGAAAATCAACAGTTCTCATCCAGTGTGATATGTGCTATAGTTGAGGTATATGCCCAAGTTATAGGGATGAGGCTGTGGTTTAAAATTCACTCTAAAGTGATGGGGCATCATTGAAGGAATATAAGTAGAGAAATGACTGCACTCTAGTAGGTGACCCTGTGTCCCAGTGTGCTGGGGCAGTCCTAGTTTATCCCTGTTGTCCTCGCATCAGTATTAATAATGTTTTTTTCATTCCCAAAGTACAAAGTGTCCCAGTTTGGACAATAAATTATGTGGTCATATTATATGACTTTTAAGGCATTTTTAGACCTGTAAACCCTTCTTTCCTACATACTGGCTATCCTTACTTTCTCTCGTAGTCATGGAACCTGCAAACTATTAAAAAAAAAAAAAAGTCTTTTTATACCACAACTGAGGCAGTTCCTGATATAATAACTGCTCAAAAATGGTAACAAATTATTAATTTTTACCAAAGAAATTCAGCAGCTTACATTTAAATTGGCTCCCGTCTGTCCTGAGAGAGGAATTTCTCAGCAGGTTGGGATCCCATACATCCATCACTCTTATCATTGGAGCCTCCTTGAAAAAGGAGGCTTTAGGGTTTGAGATAGTCTCCAAATCAAAGGAGCTTAGTAGGGGAGTGGAGAGAGCTTCTTTTCAAAACTGGGAGTTACTGTCCTTGAACCAGTGCAAGCAACTCTGGCAACTTTAGGCTGGAGTCCAGGCCTCATACCATGTCTGGCCAGCCTCAGAGCATCTGTTGTCCTGTCTTCTACCTCTCCAGCCCTATCAGCTGGCTCCTGCTGAGGGAAGTCAGTCTAGCTAAAGGCCTGGCAGTGGGGAGTGGGGGTGTAATTAGCAACCTTGCTAGCAATGAGGTGACCCTCTTAAACTCCATTCCTTAGTCCCAGTCTTCAAGAGATTAGATTCCTGTGGCTGGATGCATTCATAGGCTGACCTCAAACTTTATTGTATCTTGATGGTCTTTTAATCCATACCAGAGGGCAGTGTGGGGAAGCAGACTTGTGTAAATGATCCACAATGCACTAGATATTTTCCTCCTGTTAACAAGGCTCCAGGGAGTCATGGGTCTTTAGTAATATGTATGACTATGGTTACCGAACATTATTCCTGGGTTTATCTAGGTGTGATTCTGCACAGTCAAATCAGTATAGAGTTCCTCTCCTTTTAATGGGAAATACTCATTTGCTGAGAAAGATAAAATAAATTTTAAAGAAGGAAAGGCAGAAAAAGGGTCTGTAAAATTATGATTAGAGCTAATAAATCTTGGATCTAGCTAGCTTCAGAAGAAGCTTAATCTTTTTTTCCCTTTGCCCCCTTTTTTTGGTTTGTGTTTCATGAGCGTTTAAGTCAAGGAGGGGAGGATACATCCATAAAAATCACCTAGGACTAGATCCAAAGAAAGATGCTTACATGCTCCCTATGATTATCAAGTATGGTGAATCAGATTCTGCTCCATTGCCTCACAGTGACCTTCTTAACAGAACTTCTCTCCTTATTAAGTAACTGTAACACCATGGCTCTCAGCCATGTTTCTCTCCTAGTCACAAGATGGGGATGACAGGTGCTCACCATAGGCAATGGTTCTCATCTGAGGACATGCTCAGTATAATCTGGAGGAATCCAGGCTGAGGCAGGGAGAGCTAGGGCATCTGTGGTTTTGTGATACAGATGAGGAAGGTACCCCTTGAGGAATTGCCACCACCACTCCAGAAACACCTGTAGAGGATGGGCTACAATCTTGAGAGAGCTTTTGTTCAGTGAGAGGAAGTTACGTTTATCTTAACTTCAGGAAATTACTTGTGATTAAAGTACACTTGAAGCAGTTACTCATAAATTTTTGCCTCATACCTAGAGAATGGATCACTCCAACTCCTAATATGCCTCACGTAGACAACTTGTTTAGTTTCAAATTGAAGATAAATCCTTCTTGTTCCACTTCCTTCTGCTTAGGAGTCTTCCTAAAACTAAGGATTTTCACAAAGAACCTAGTACTTAATTGGTTCTCCTTTCAGTGCTGTCTTCTCATACCTATAGAATCCCATTGAAAAATAGGGTGAAAGTGACCGGCCCAGTGGCGCAGCAGTTTAGTTCGAGCTTTGGCAGCCCGGGGTTCATGGGTTCGGATCCCGAGCGCCGGCTGACGTACCACTTGTCAGCCATGCAGTGGCAGCGTCCCATATAAAGTAGAGGAAGATGGGCACGGATGTTAGCCCAGGGCCAGTCTCCCTCAGCAAAAAAGAGGAGGATTGGCAACGGATGTTAGCTCAGGGCTGGTCTTCCTCACACACGAAAAAAGCAAGGATGAAAGAAGAGGCCTCCCAAGTCCTCTACTTCCCAGAGTTGAGTTAAATATCAGAACCATGAAGGCAAGATATTCTGATAATCTCTCTGATTGAGGTAGGAATGGTTCTTCTCCATTCTGATCTGTTTTGCTTAGAGATTCACTCCTATTTCCTTGTATAACCCATAATATAAAAATTACAGGTTTCTTTTTTTTTTTTTTTTTTTGTGAGGAAGACCAGCCCTGAGCTAACATCCGTTGCTAATCTTCCTCTTTTTGCTGAGGAAGACTGGCCCTGGGCTAACATCCGTGCTCATCTTCCTCCACTTTATATGGGACGCCGCCACGGCATGGCTGACAGGCAGTGCGTCGGCGGGCGACCGGGATCCGAACCCGCGAACCCCGGGCTGCCAAGCGCGGACTAAACCGCTGCGCCACCGGGTGGCCCCGTATAGGTTTCTTTTAAAACCTATAATATCAAAGTTCATCCAACTTAATGACTTTCTTAGTCTCTTGCCTAGTTCCTGAGTTAACAGGAGTGACTGGAGGGTCTGCCAGAATCATTCAAACACTAAGTATGTCACTACCTCAACACTACAGCATTAGTTCCTAAAGGTGAAACAATTGACAAGCTTGTGTGCTTAACAAGAAACTTACTGCCAATATATAAAAATACTTACAACTGCTATATTGTCCAAAGGGGTTGATGAGTTAAGCTGCGTGTTGCCATCATGTTTGGTCTCTGTACTCTTTTTACCACAGGACATTAAATGTTACTTATTCAGCTACCCTTATGTTGCCTTTGACTTCAGATACTCATGTTTTCTCTCTCATTTTAGCCCCCCTTCCTTCAATGAAGTATAATTTATGTACCGTAAAATTCACCCATTTTAAGTGTACAATTCAGGGTATTTTAGTAAATTTTCAGTTGAGCACACATTGTCATAATCCAATTTGAGAACACTTCCACCTCAGAAAGATCCCTCATGCCCAGTTGTGTCAACTCTTTGTCCCCACCCTAGCCCCTGGCAACCACTTACCTATTTTCTGTCTCTGTAGATTTGTCTTTTCTGTACATTTCATATAAATGGAATCATACAATATGTGGTCTTCTGTGTGTGGTTTTTTTTTTCACTTAGCATTATGTTTTCAGGGTTCATCCATGCTATAGCAAGTATTAGTACTTCGTTTCTTTTTAAGTTGAATAATATTCTATTATATGGGCGTACCACATTTTGTTTGTCCGTTCACAACCTAATGGACATTTGGGTTACCACTTTTTGGCAATGGCAAATGATGCTGCTATGAACATTCATCTAAAAATCTCTGTGTGGACATCTATTTTCATTTTGCTTGGGTGGATTCCTAGGAAATTGCTGGGCTGTGTGGTAAGTTTATGTTTTTAGAAATTGCCAAACTATTTTCTAAATTGGCTGCACCATTTTATATTCCCACCAACAATATATGAGTTTCCAGTTTCTCCATCCTCACTGATACTTGTTATTTTTTTTAATAGCCATCTTAGTGGTTCTAAAGTGGTATCTTGTGATTTTAACTTGTACTTCCCTAATGACTTAGGATGTGGAGCATCTATTCCTGTGCTTTTTGGTCATTCCTGTAACTTAGATGAAATGTCTATTCACATCTTTTCCCCATTTTTAAGTTAAGTTGTTGGTGCTCTTTATTGAGTTGTGTTTTTTATATTTTTTGGATACAAGCCCTTTATTGGAAATATGATTTTCAAATATTTTTTCATGCTCTTTTAAGCACCTCTTTTAACTCTCTTGGCTCACTTCAGGCCAGAGACTCAGGGACATCCAGAGCGGTCTTCTGCCTCCACCCCCCACCCAACCTCATTCTTTTTGGTAAGACAGAACACATCTGCAGGTTTCCAGGGTTCTCTCTAAGGTAGATTATATTTTCTGTATTTGTTTTTTCTTTTTAGAAATTACAAAGGTTGTTTTTTGGACTCTGAGCAAATCTGTTTTGAAAAGAATCCTTTATTTAGGCTACTCACATTTTCCGAAATCAGTAAAGCTCCTCACTGTTGAAACTGTTACTTCTTAGTCCTAGTTAGGCTTCCGTGCATCTTTTTTTCTGACCATATACCCTGTATTGAGTTGCCACCACTATTCTGTATCTTGGGGATTTTTCTCCTCTCATTCTGGTTATGTTGGTTGCTTTCAGCTATCTCCTTTTCCTACTTCTGAAAATCAATAGTCTGATGATTTTGTTTATGGATATTACTGCTAATTATTATAGGACAACAAATAGTAATAAAAATATCAAATATAAAGAAACAGTACAGGTTTTAGAAATTTTACAAAGTTTTTGTAGTAATTTCTTGTGGTTAAATTTCCTCATACCGTTCTTAAAAGTTATAAGGCAATTCCCTCAGTGGTGTGAAAAGTCCTAGGTGGTTCTCTGCGCATCTTGAGTTTTTGCCTTCGAGATAACTCTCCCCAACCTGGATCATCCATGTACCAGATACAGTCGATCTGTATTATTTGTGAATTCGCCTACTTGCTAAAGTTTATTTGTAATCCTCAGATCAATTCTCATGGGGTGCTCGAGGTCACTCACGCATGTGCACAGAGGAGTGAACAATTTGAGTGGCTCTCTGAGCATGTTCCCAGTTGCAGTGGAACAAGGGGCAGCTCTGCCTTCCTGTTTCAGCTGTCTTGCAGAGATGGTCAGAGGATGGAGACAGAAGGAGGCAGTGCAGTGCAAGCAGCTTTGGCTCTGGGGCCTATTTCTGGCCCTGTGAGTGGGGTGGACTAGGGCAAATTCACTTCACACTTCTGAAGCTCATTTTCTCTTTTGTAAAATAAAGAAAATAGACTATCAGGATGAGTTTTTAGGATTTAAAATTATAATCTATTTGAGGTGTGTGTGTGTGTGTATATATATATATATATATATGTTTATATATTTCCTCTAGTAGCAGTGGTTCAGCATTTGCTATTTAAGTGTTTGCTGGACTTTATAAACTACAGATGAGTATCTACTGTATATTTCAGAAAATTACTAAACCTGTCTGAATTTGTCGCTTTGTGTGTAAAGTAATCTGTGAATCTCTGCCTCCCAGTGTAGGAGCTAGCACCTATGGAATGTCCTTTTCTCCTCTTACAGTCAGCAGGGCTGTTTGGCCTGCTGGAGTTCTTGGTCCTTTCTAGAACGTGCCTTCACGTTGTCTCTGGATGTGACTCCTGCATGTCAACCCATCTACCCTTCCACACCTTTGACCTTCACAGATTCTTTACCTGGATTTCAAATATCTTTGCATTGCCTTTATAAACACTTTCTCTGTCCTATTGTGGAAGCTTCTTTGGTGTTAGCCTATAGTGAAGGGTGGATCTTTCTTCTGTCTTCAAGTAACATCCACACGCAGAGAATTCACAGGTTTCTAGCACTGGGCTCTGTCTGCTGAGCTCTGGATACTCTTGATTTTCCAAGTTGCGCTGACAAACGGGATATTTAAACATGCAGTGCTTATTGCATATTTCTTTAGTGTGCACAAGATCCCAAAAGTTCAACCTGCCTCCAAATCAAGTTATCTGTTCTTACCCTATCCCACACAAGACAAGGAGTTCACATTTTCTTCCTCCTGTGTTTCCCATTTTGGTAAAAGTTATTTTTTTCTACCAAAAATTACTCAAAGCAGAAACCTGGCCATCAGTCTCTCTTCTCTTTGTTTTAATTATATTTTGTGAAATAGGTAATATATTCATAGGGTTAAAAAATCCAAAAGAATCAGAAGGCTTACTTTGAAAGATTTTCTTTGTCTGCTTCTCCTCCATTTTTATCTAGTTGTCTCCCCACTTCAAAAATAACTTTATGGAGCTCTGAGGACATCTGCATTTTTGCATGATACTCACATGATGTTTATAGGGTTGATAGTTGACTTGAAGTCAGAAGAATTTTCTTGGATACATAAAGGAAAGTAGGTATTGCATTTTAGAAGATTTCTATCAAACAACTCAAATTAATAAGAAATTTATTTTGAATGGAATCTACTTATCTGTAAGATTTACTTCTGTGGAATGCTTCATCCCCTGATAATATCAGATAAAATAGATTTGACATTTACTTAAGATTTTTTGCCAGTATATTTTAAATAAAAATATGAAAATATACATTTTTATGCTTTTTGTATATACCATTTGCTTCAGTGTTAGTTGTGAACCTTTTCAATTTGGGGCCATGGGTACTTTCATTCTTTCGAAAAGAATGATGTTTGACACTACCAGCTGCTGAGGATATAGCAGTGCACAAGACACATTCCATACCCTTAAAATTGTGCGTGTCATTTCTGAACTGGCAGTAGAAACATTGTGCAGATTTTATTGGCTGCTCTTCGTTTAGTTCAGTAAATATATACTGAATATTTGTGTGAATTGATCACTATGCTGGCTCTGGAGTATCCTCAGGTACTTCACAAATAAATATGCAGTGGAATGAAAGAGCTGATGAAAATGGCTTCCAGGGGAAATGATTGCATTAAAACGAATTTGGATCAAGATCTAAAGCTGTTTAGCTTTCAAAACTATTCTCTGTTATGTTATAGTTGAGCCCTTTTTTTCCTCAGTTTATTGAATTTGCTTTGATAGAAACTTAATCTCTGTTTTAATGTTCCAGTGTAAGTGTGTGAGATATAGTCATATAAGTTGCTCTGTACCTATTAGACTTGAATACTATCAGCCCGCTGGATGGAAATATGTAAATGAGCTGATTGTGACTTCTGTTCTTGATATTTTGACGTTTTAGACATGTAGTTTACCTAGGGACTTGGGTCCATTCTTTGTAACTGTTTAAACCAGCACTTTCAGATTTTGTGTAAACATATTTCTAAGATTCAAGTGTAATAAAAGAAAACAGCACTTGTATAGCCATAAGCTGAGAGGAGCCCAAGGGATTGGAACTGGAACTTTCTGGTATATTCCAGGACTTGCTTCATGAAGCCTTTCCTAAACTTAGAGAACAGAGAACAAGTTTCTGGTTTTACCTATCTCCAGCTAGGTTAAGAATGGTTAACCTAACACGGCAAGATTCAGTAAACATTTGATAGTATTTGTCTTTCTTTAACGTGCTTTTTTAATGTAATATGATAAGATGGAGAAGACATAAGAAATTAATTGTATCTTAATAAGTGGCAATACATTAGATCAGTTTCTTCTTTATCTGGTTAACAATTGCTTAATCTTTTGCTGATTCCTTTTTCTCCCCGTTATCTACCTTTGCACTATTTTATGCCTCTACGTTATACCCTAGGCTGTTCACAGAAAGAATGAAACCTATTCTTGTCTGCTTTTCACCTGTTACTGTCTCTGAATACATGTAAGTCTTCACAAAGATGCCTTATTTTATTCAACTAAAATTAGTAATAAAATATCAGTGTAACTTTTGAAAGATGTTTTTACATATATATATTTTTTAGTTCTCAATGAGAAACTTTATACTAGTTTCATAGAAACCAAATAACTGACTCACCTACTCCCTCTTGTGGTAGATATTTATTTGTATCCAAAATGCTTTTATTTATAGTTATTAACTCTTGATATCACTTTACCAATGAGAACAGAGATTTGGATAGCTCAGGAGATTTAAAAAATCATTTAGATTGGGCTTTGTCGTAATCAGGACAGTGTGGCTAGCGTGCTCAACATGAGCTGCATGTTAGGGTTGCCTACAGAGCCTGGGCCACACCCGGATTCCCTCTACCTGTTTGGGGCGGGACCCAAGCATTTACAGTTTAAATCAAATTAAATTAAATTTACTTTTAATTTAAAAATTCCCAGGTTATTCTAATATGCAGTCAGGATTGAGAACCACTTATATATATAGGTTATGGTTTTGGTTCTGCAACTAACAGTTCTGTATACGAGGAGAGGGCACATTATAATTTAAAATGATTTGTACCCATCTTGTACTTTATAGTGTTTGAAGCACTTTTACATAACTTACATGATTTTTTCCAGGGACCCTTTTTATACAGTAGGAAAGATTTCAAACTGTAACTGGTCTCAGATTATCCGGTTGTTAAGAGGAGGACCCAGGATTGGAAATTAAGACATCTGCCCTTAAATCCACTGTCTTTCTCACCACCCCGGTGTTTAGATACAGAGTCTGCAGTTGAAATGATGGATCTTGAATTAGTTCATCTCTGGAGCTCTTCTAGTTATGTATTATGAAGTACTCTTTGTTTGTGGCTGTGTTTTATAAATTAGCTTTACCCAAAACACTGAACGACTGAGAACTTCATTCAACTGGTAGATGATAAATGAGCCAGGTTAGATCCAACTACTACAAAAGTAAAGCAGTTTCTAGATAGTATTATATTGGAATTTTATTATATTCGTTATTGCTCTTAATAAATGGGCTTTTGGCAGGCTTAAAAATCATTTCTAATATTATATGAGATACCCAGCTTTTTCTAATAACCATATTTGTCTTAATAAACTTTGACTTGTGTGTGTTTCTATTTTCTCTTTAATATTTAGCTATTAAAGATTGTGGTCAACTGTAGTAATTTCTTTTTTTTAATATGTATTATAAAAATTGAGCCTTTACTGTTTCATAGAAAAATCTCTTCACATTGGCAAATACAAATAACATTGGAATCTGTTGAATACAAAGTCAAATTTATGCTTCATCTGTTAGATGGTGTTAGAAAGTGTTAATGCTTTCTTTTGCATACTGTTTCATTTTTTTCCATTGACAGCTTGTACCTTTCTATTAGAATTATATTTATTTGAAAATCTTACACTTTTATTATTTTCTTCATGTCTTTGACTAGCCCATTAGTTTTGATTGAAAAAGTTATGCATGTATAGAGTTAAGACACACTTTAGACAAAAGGTATAATGATGAAAATGTCTCCTTCCCACCTCAGACCTCTTAGTCTCCTTCCTAGGAAGCAGCTATATATGCTTTTTTAGTTTTCTGTGTTTTATTTTTCTGTTCTGTTTAATACAGATGTCAAATATGAGTTGTAATAAACAGCATCACTACATTTTTATAGGCTTGATGTGTTCTAGCTGTATATCACATTGTAAATAGATGAGATATTGGTGACATGGCTGTTTAAGTTCTATCTTTTATTAATGCATTATTTTTAGTTTATTATTTTTAATATGTTAATTACTGTTCAGTTTGTTAGTGATAATTAAAGATATGTCTCCATGTTATTTTAAAATTAAACAATTCCATCCATTAAAAAATCATAAATGATGTTTCCTCTAGAAGTTAATGTTTAGTTTATTCTATGTGTGTGATTATAATGTTGTCAAACAAATCCTTTGTAAATGAAATTGTCTATATCTTGTGGTATGGTGATGTGATAAACAAGTTATATGAAAAACATTCTTAGGATTTTTCTTAACAAACTTTGGCAACTTTTGGAAATAAAGTTTAATTTGCTTTTGGACAATAAGCAGAAAGCAAGAAAAGGAAAAAGAGACCAGTGGCATCTTTAAGTGACCATCATCCTGTGTAATCCCTTTTAACCTAGAGCTCTGAAGTTCAAACTCCCTGTGTTAAATAAGACAGTTTGAAATATTGAGTAGAAGCGTTGATTTCCAGATTCTTTGCTTGACACCTTAATTATAGTGCTTATGCATTCGGTCTTATAGGAAACTTCACATTCCAACAATATTGACCTTTTGATCTTTTATCCATGTAGCCCTAGTTCTGTTTTTTCATAAAAATGTTGATTAGTATAACTAGATTCTTAATGGGTAATAAAAATGTAAAAGTCTCTGTTATGTTTTACATTCAGTGGGTCACCTTAAAAGGGTAAAAGGAAAATTAGATTCATTGCATAGAACGTTTTCCGCACTATGTAATGTTAAGTAATTGTAGTTTAATTTGAATTTTTTAAATGAGGAAAAATTTATTCATTGTTTCCTGACATTCTTTGTTTCCTTATGGAAATTCAAGTTTTCAGAATACTCAGATTCAATAGTAAGTTAAAAAGAAACGACACTCTGTGTGCTTCTCTAAGTTTAATTTTTTTGCCACTTTATTTTTTGAAAAAAAGGAAATTTTACTTTTAGTCAATTTATCTGTGGTGATGATAAGGAATTATAAGAGGTCTCAAATGATTGTTGGATGATGTCCCATTTTTCAGATGAAGACCAACAGTTCGACAGTAAGGAAACAAAAAATGAGAAGAAAAGCACTTAAGATTTCATCAGTCAGAATAACTTATTTTAAAAAGTATAAAAACATTGCAAAGGAAGTTAATTCTATCTGTTGTTTGATGGATCAAGTACCTTTCTATTTAATCTTTTTATCTGGATATATTTTTCAAGTAGAATCAGTTTTTTTTAAAAATAATACTAATCAAATACAATATGATAGAAATATAGTAGGTTAAAGCACTACCTTTATCGGATTTTGGCTTGAAGGTAGTATCTGAATATTTTGGTTTAATTTTTATAGTTTCAGCAATTCCTAGATTACAAACCATTTTTTTTGTCTGCCCTCTGAACATTCAAACATGATAATTGATGACTGTGATTCTTTTGTTATTTTAAAATTCTTAGAGGTCCGTAGAACTCCAGTATATATAAATATTGTATTTTTACTGATACTCAGTAGGGGGCACATCCAGTTAAGTAATTTCTAAGATACAGAAAATAAGTATATATAAGATACAGAAAATAAGTACCACACACTTTTTCCTAGGAGACCAATCTCCACATAAAATAAAAATATAACCAAAATGTTGAGTGGAACACCTGGTTGACTCAGTTTGAGAAGTTTGAAAGGAACTAGCATAACGTTATGCCCAGTGGCCCTAAGAAACGTGAATCTCGTTGGCCATATTCTCAGTGATCCGGTACCAGGGTGGGTGTCCCAAGATCATCTGGGGCTGAGAAAGCTCTCCCCTGTTTCTCATTTCTGGAATGTCATTCATCCTTGGCTTTGTGTAAAAAGAAATACCAAGTGTGAAGTATGCTAGAACAGAAGACTAAAATCCGCTCTGCAACAAGCACCACGTTCTGCTCCACAGTGGGAGCTCCCAAAAGCATGGACTGTGGTCTTGGCCCTCGAGGAATTTAGCATTACTGGGGGGTGGGGGGGTGCTGTGAGATATTTCTTTAATATCCATGTTAGCCCGTAGTTTCAGTCATTTTAGAATTACCAAATTAACAAATGATAAATGAAAATATAATGGTAAAGAACTTAAACTTCGTATAGAAATATGATTATTTCTTTGGCAGTATTGTCCTGACAGATAAGCTGCTCCCTTGAGAGAACTCTGTCTGACTTATTTTTTTGAATTTTTGTTGTTAAAGCAGTGTAAATAGATTTCCATTTAGCTTTTGAAATCTGTGGCTGACAGATACTTGCATATTTCAAGCCGTCTTTAAATGCTCCTGTAATAGATAAATGAGCAAAAATTAAAAGTCTGTAAAGACCTATTAATATTTTTAATAAAAATGCTGCTGCTACGATTGCAGGTCCTTTTGGAATAAATCATGGGATTGAGCTTCATTCAGATGTGGTGGAATATGCCAAGGAAAAACTGGAGAGCTTCATCAAAAATAGTGATAGCTTTGATAAGTAAGTATTCATGTCTGTAGTTTTGGTTTGAAAGCACTTGATAAATAGATGTGTGTGACATGTCTGTACTTGAATACTATAGTTTATTGATCCTGAATTGCTCAATTGAATGCAGCAAAGATGTGATATAAAATGAGAGAAAAAATTGTTAGAAAAGTTATTCTATGCTGTAATGTTTAATCTGTGTAAGTTATAAATAAATATCTTTTGTTTTTTAATTTTATGCTACTATCACTTTTTTAGTAGGATGATGTCCCGTTCATTCAACATCATACAAGTACCTTTTCTGAAGGTAAAATGTAAAGATGCTTGGCATTAGGATACTTTTCTGGAACTGGTTTTATACCTTTGGGATAGTAATTTCTAATAATATATTAAATATATATTTTTATATATATTTATAATTAATATGTTAAACATATTTAATAATTATGCTCTCTTTATTTGTAATGTAAGGGTAATACCCGTTCACATACAAAAGACTTTCTTAAAAAGTTACTTTGTAATATATCTAGAGGAAATTATAATAGGAATATATCTTGTGATAGAGTTGTGTATAAAACCATTGTTTTGAACTCATACTTTCCCTTACAAGAAATACTACTGCCCAGGCTTTGGTTCTTGAGCTGGAAGGGAAGTCTGTTTGGTGCATAATGTTCCTAAAATTAAGGAATGATAAATCTGTGGGGCAAGGGCTTCTTATGCTGAAGTCCATTAACTCTCTGAAACCTCTGTAAAATTTGGAGGGCATTTCTCTGTCTCAACTAGTTATATTTTCAAAGAGAGAAAGCCTTAAAAAGGATAGGAATTACAAGCTTAGAACTTAGTCATTTTATATAACAAAGTTTTAGCGCAAAACCATTCAGAGTTCCAACTCGGTTTGTTGGGAGTGGGCCTGCCTCCCTCATCTTTAGGCCCTGGCCGTGACCGTGGAGGTGAGAAACTTGGAGGAGTCTGGATCAGAGCTGAGACATTTTTCTAGAGTTCAGGCTTGAGGAATAGTGCCAAGAGGAAAGCTGAGAAGGCCCTGTGAATGTCTGCTGGAGTGTGTTTCCTATCTCCTCCCTTTCTCTGCACCGCCTCTTCCTTCCCCATGGCCTCTTCTTTCATTCCCTTTGCCCTTGCCCATTTGTGTCTACCCTCTGGCAAGTGGCACTTGATTGGTTGAAGAACAGAAGATTGGTATGCTGTAGCAAAATCCTCAATGTTTTAGAGTGAAGGGGAGGTCTTGTGTCTTCCCAGGAGTGATTGTAACTGGGTTATTAAAGACCTCAGTCAGGCAAGCTTGGGAGAGTTGGGAAATGCTTAGGATTTATTTTGTTCTATAATTCAGTGGATTTCAGCAAGACACTTGAATTTTCTGCAGTTTGCTGAACACCATCCTTTATCTTATTTGTACTTGTCTTTATAAATAATTAACATTTAATTCACATTTTGAATCATTTTTCAGTGCTTACTGTGTTGGTTCATATTCTAAGAATAATATATTGTTTGATAGAAGTAAAAGTTTTGACCCCGTTATTTTATGAGAAATTGGGATTACATTTTAGCATCCCTTTGTGTTGTCATCATTTCTGTCTTATGATTAGTAGCATAGTAAGTGCTTAAGATGTGGACATGAATATATTTTATATTGTTTATTAGAAGTATAGAATTTTGTAAGGTCTAATATATTAGATAGCAATACATTTCATGTATTAATACATGAAGGCACAGATAATTCATTTTTGGGTCATTAATCAGGCAGAACAAACTCAAGGAAGAAACTTGAATCGCTGAAGCACCTCTATACAAGTATCTGTGGAGCTCAAGGTTATTGCTGACAAGTGGGCATGGTCCTGGAAAATAGTAAAATATGTCATTATTTAAAGCATTTCTATGTTGATGTAATTTAAATATTAAATACTCCCTAACACAGATAAGTTTGAAGACTATATATACTTAGGTGTCTCCGTTTTTAAAAATTTTCTAAAATTGTTTTCATGTAATTGTAAAATGATTAAATTTCCTTGGCTTGTATTTCTTGTGTTTTATTTGTTGTTACTGTGTTATGCAGATTTGTTATTCATAAAATGATGAATCATAAGATATGGAGATATGACTGATCTAAATGTCTCCTTATAATTTTTAATGGTTTTGTTATTTTAGTTAAAATAATCAGTCAGACTGTATAGGAGTTGTTTCTGAAGTGTTGCATCCTATTTTTAAAACATTCTTATATTAATAAACTAGTTTGAAAAAATTAGTTCTGGAAATGTTATATGTTCTGGTTTTCAAGTAGTGTTCTGAAATATTAGTTATGTATTTCAGATTATAAAAGTAGCTTGCATACAAAGAGTAGTAGGTACTGGGAAAATGTTTTATTCTACTTAAAGTAGTGAGTGGTTGGAAGTTAAGTAATCAAAGTTGATGAGTCATTCTCTGGAATCCTTTTTGGTCTTTTTATATCACTTGGTTTTGGTGACAGAAATTATAAAGATATAGTAGTGTTCTTGCTATCTTATTTGTGTTTTGATCATTTCTTTGCAAGTTTTCTTGATGTTTGTAGATAATATTTCTTATTTTCAATTTTTAATGTTGAAAAACTTGGCAGTCAAGTAATTTAAAAAATCCGGTTTCCAAGCAGTTTTATTTGTATACAGAGTGTCAAAATACATATTTTAATTAATGAAATATAAAGTAACTCAGGAAAATTAATTGCTATTTATGTATTCCTTAGGACTAGATTACCTTGATTATGTTTAACGTGGAGAGAGCAAAAACCTAATACTCTTCCAATGTTATTTATCCTGCTGGTTTGGATCTTTTTTAACAGTTCCTTTTTCAAAAGTATTGTCATGTCACTGACAGTTTAAATTGCATCTTTAAAGTTTTCTTACATAATATCTATTGGAGATTATAGTGAACTCCCAAATATACTAGGTGGGAAAAAATTCATAAACCACTCAACATTAGCATATGTAATGTAAAATGACCTTTTAAAAAAATACGAATGTGTGTTTTTGTGTGTGCTTTATAAAGGAAGCTTGGTTCCTGAGTCTTTAAAAGTAGTATTCCTTCTTTCAGAAAAAAAATCCTTATTATAATGTATTACTTTGCAACTTTCTATGTCTTAATCCTATATCAGCAATTGAAATAATTTTGAGAGGCTACTCTGAATTTACTGTACTTGGAGGTGGTAGGGAAGGGGGAGCTCTCTCGTATGGTTTATTCCTTTGCTCTACTGATGGTATTCCCAGATTCACTGAAATTACCTTATAACACTGACGTTTAATTTCAAGGGTCCTCTAAAACGTTGACAAACTTTTCCAGGAAAGGACCAAATTGTAAATATCTTAGGCTTTCTGGGATAAATGGTCTCTGTTGCAACTGCTCCACTGCCATTGTAGTGCAAAAGCAGCCATAGACGCTGCATCAAGGAACGGGGTGTTCTGTTAACACTTTCTTTACAAAAACAAGCAGCAGGCTGGATTTGGCCTGTTGTCCATAGTTTGCTGACCCCTGTTCTTTTCTTCACACAGACTCTCCAGAACATCTTTATTTTAGCCCACTTTGATCTAGACAAGTCTTTGGGCCTAGATTTTAAAGTCCCTTAGATGTCTGGGTTGGGAAATGTCAAATTACATAAATCTATGTTTGTACACATATAGTAAGCAAAATAATCCCTCCAACTGGAGTTACCTGGAAGAGTGAGTTAAAGAAGGCTAAATTGTAAACCTTTACCCTGTAAATACTTTGCAAATGAGTTGGTAATTGGCATAGCATTTATTTATATATACATTTGTGTATTTATATGTATACATGTGCATGTAGTTGACTTGGCTCCCTAGAAAGGATGCTCTGGAGTGTGCCATTTCCTTGTAAAACAATTGATCCTATCTCCCCTTCCCTACAAGGATACTGTAGCTGATTTTGGAAATATTCTAATATCAGTAGCCAAATGAGTGTAGTGTAGTTTGGTTTATTGAAGATTTTCATTCTATTTGAACAGAGGATCATTGTTTCTATGTAGTTTGTCATATAAACGAGTCATGATATGAGTACTGGAAACAGTTATGAGATGTTAAAAAATAATAGCACCTAATAACAGTCACGTGCCACATAACAATGTTTCAGTCAACATATATGACAGTGGTCCCATAAGATTAGTACCATGTAGCCTAGGTGTGTAGTAGGCTATACCATCTAGGTTTGTGTAAGTACACTCTATGATGTTCACACAATGATGAAATCACCTAATGATGCATTTCTCAGGATGTATCCCTGTCATTAAGTGATGTATGTCTGTATGCATTGTGTATTCATTAAGTACGTTATACCATTCTAAGTGCTTTATCCACAGTACTAGAGGCAGTATTGGTGTCCATATTTCCCAGATGGGAAAACTGAGGCTTAGATAGGTGTAACCTGAGCTAGGCCAGTCTGTTTAGTTCTGATTTAGCTATGATGATGTAAACACTAATTTATTCTAATATTTCTTCCCAGCAGTAAGCTGCTACCAATGAATTACAGCCTAGCAACTTAGCTTTAGATATGAAAATTGAACCAGCACTTTTATTTTCATCATTTATTTCCTTCAGGTTAGAATTAAAGAGTACTGTTAACATGGGTAAATGCACTGTAGCACTTCTATCACAGAGCACACCTACACTGTTCATTCATGAGACTAGCTATGGTGTAAGTTACTATTGGAGGCAGGGGTGAGTGGGAGAGGCAATGCATTCCTCAAATTTAGTTGAGGTATAAGTTTGAAATTCAGAGTTAGTATAGTTTTTTGTATTTTATAAGATTTAATTGATTTATGTCAATATCTAGTGTCCTAATTTTATTTTTAGTTATAGGTTCATTTTCCATGTGATTTGATTTGCAGTGGAAAAATTAAATGCTTCTGTATTGTCAACTTTATCACTAGAATAGTCCTGCTTCACGTTTAGAGAATAATGGCATACTTGAAGTAGCTTTGCTATTTATAAATACATATTCAACATTATTTCAAAATATACCTCAGATATTTGAACATTTTGATGTACTAATAAGGTTCAGATGGTAGTTTTATAACAATTATTGCAGGTTGTAAACACAGCTTTTAATCATGATAAACATTCAAATGGTGGGACAGAGAAATGCTTAGAAATAGTCATCAGGGCAATCAGTTATATATTTTAACATCAGTTAGAAATGGCATGGGGAAAAGTTTGATGGCTTCAAACACATGATGAGGAGAAGAAATTGTCGTTGAAATACATGAAGGTCACTTTTATATGATGTACCTGTTGCATTTCTTATAAAATGTTTAGAGATTGTTTTGGTCCTGTGGATTTTCCTAAAGCTTCATTCAATGAAAAATCACTGTATTCACTCTTAACACTTTGCTTTAAATAATGCTTGAATTACTCTGAGATGAGTTTGATGCATTTGGAAGGGAAAACACTTGAAAAGGTAAAGTCTTTTTTTTTTTTAATTTTTTAATTCAGTAGCTTAATTATTGACTGTAAGAGTTTTTTGAGTGGTATAACTGCATTTGGAGATCAAGAGATTAACGTTTCCCTGGGTTTTCTTCCCAACGGAAAGGTCTGAAGTTTTGTCTTGTTTTAACAAAGTAGTCATAGCTCTTAAAACTCAAAATGTATATTTTGACAAAGTGTTTTAAGAAAAAGAAGTTTCTGTGATTCATTTGGCAGGTTTTTTTGGATGAGGTATATGAGAGCAAGGTAGGATTCTTTCCTATGTCCTTGAAATCCTTTATTCCATTGGAATAATTGTCTGAAATTTCAATGACAGCATCCTGTGGCACATGATAAACTAGGTGTGCAAATTGTCAGCCCCCACTTCCACAGTGTATTGAAGGGGAATGTTGTTTTTTCTACTCTCAGTCAGCTCCTAGACCTAGACTATCCGTCTAAGAGGGAAGCTGCAGGGCAAGGCTAGGTCACCCTGATCTCCTAGCAGCTTATCAAAAGAATTATATGGGCAAGTTGGCAAGGTCCCTGCTGTGAACGAAATCATCTGTCCGTCTCAAGAAGAAGATGTGGCAACATGCACCTATAAAGAAAACCACTGCTAAGGTAAGTGATTAGAATCCTGGTGTTATTTTGGGCAAGTGTTCATGTCGTAAACCAAGATATATACGTGCTCTACATTTTTCCACAAATGATTTTCAGTGTACATTTTAGTAAGAGTATGTCAGATATTTTCCCCTCCCTGCATAAGAGAGTCTAAATAGCAGTCATTAAAATTTCAGGTTTAAATCAATAAATAATTGTAAGTCTAAAGTGAATGAATTCGTAGTTTTTACACACATTTCAGAACTGTTTACTTTCTTTTTGGTATACAGATAACTTATTGTTAGGTATAATTTAGGAGTGTGAGGCATCTCTATCTTAGAAACTTTGTTTTGAAAATTTTCTTCAAAGAATAAAAAGGATTGTTACTTTTCATTTTACTAACATACATACAATTTTAATGAACTCTCCTAAATCAAGTATATAAAAACCAGGGAAAGAACATGTGAACCATACTTTTATGAGTAAAATTATAACCACATAGGAAGTGTCATTTTGGTAAACATCTTGCTGTTTTTGGGGGGTTTTCTTTGTATTTCCTTATCAGGTTTCTTTTTGTGTGTGGTTGATGTGAAAAGGTGGAATTTGGAGTTTTCTCTTTTACTATTTTTAATCTAGATTTTATGTGTAAGTCTATAAATAGTGTAGTAATATTTTGTAATAAATTGAAAACTTCTGCTGGTTAGTTTGTTGCTACAGTCTTCCAGATTATATAGAAATTGTATTTGTGGTTTTGAAATATGTCCTTTGCCTATAGAGGTTTGTGGAAACTTAGGTAAGATGCAATGTTCAGAAGATAGTGAAAGCCTAAGGAAGAATATGTTTTATTTTCTTCCCCACATTGGAAGAATTAATAGGAGTTGTAATTTGCTCTGATAACATGGTAGCCATCAACTATGTCTCAAATTAGTCATTTAGTTCTTTTTACATGTATTATGAGCATGATATGATATAGATATAGGCATATCCATAAATATGCCTGAAAATTTTAATCATAGACTTTTTGAAAAAATATTATTAGCGGTAGAATTGGAATGAATTTATTTACAGGAAATGCTGTTATAAAAATAAGCCATAATTTTAGTATCAGAATACAAAATGTCTAAGTAAGATCAGCTATGTACCCAGTCAGAAATACTAAAACTCATCTATAACTCCTTTATTAGGAAAGATAATCCATAACCCATTTATACATTAAAAAAAATAATGTTGCAAGTATATGCAATTTGAGGGTTCTTTTTTTCTTTACTAATACTAATATGTATTACTGGTGGAAAAGGTCAAGCCATAGTTGTAAGTATCATAAATAATCCTCAGATGGGGCACTTATCTTTGGTAGACACTTTTCTTATAATTACTAAATTGGTAGTGTTACAACTTTTTTGTAATATGTTTGGCATATAAATTCTCTGCTAAGTTCTAGATATCTAGTTCAACATCTAAAAACATTACTTTTCTCCCCAGTTTTACTTATGTCCTTGAAGCTTTACTATTTTGTATCTAGAAATAGTCCAGTCGTTTTGGAATATTGTCTGGTTTAATTAAACTTTCAAATTAGAGTATTTTGGTGAAGGAAATTAAGTATATTAAATGAAAGTGTAAAGACCCTATGTGCATTTGTTAGAAGTATATGTTGCATTTGCATTAGGGGAAATTATTTATAAATTTAGAGATCAAATTTTTCTCTATAAGGATCCTTCCCAATACTCCCTAAGTAGAGGCAAATATACTTGTTACGACCTGCATTACAAGGGGAAAAATTAAGTTGTTTCCTAAAATAACAGTGGCTTATTTCAGATCTTTAATAAGGTCCAAAAAAAAGTGTCTTTCAGTGATAGGCAGTTAATTTATTCAGTAAAGGCAAGGACTTGTTTTGTTTTGTTTTTATTTTTACTATTTGTTTTGCTTTTTTTGGTATTTGGGGGGAAAATCATGTATTCTGTAACATGAAGCTACAGTTATTTATAGTAACCAATTTACTAAAACAAGAACTTGACAGTGATTGATAAGAGAGTGCCATAGGCGCATATTTTTTCTGTAACTATTTCTGGGCAAGTTTCTCTTCTAGTCCTGGGATTTTTGTGATAAGCATATTTAATTTGTCAAATTTGGGTTCATATTCAAAATTGGTAGGTGGAAAAGTTGACAAAACCTTTGTTTTTTATATGGTTCACTTAGTAAATGTTTTTTGAGGACTGTAATACGTGATGGAGATACAATTAAAATTGAGAAGGAATATTCAAGGAGATAGCAGGAAAATATTTCAAAGGAAAGACTGTTAGAAGGTATTTTTAGCTCCTATTGACCAATGATAAGTAGAAGGGTAGTTTAGTATTTTCAGTTTTTGTGGCTGTTGGAAAAAAAACACACACACACACACACACATATATAAAAGAAATATTGAGATATTTTATGTTTTGTACTAAATCTTTGAAATCCTATGTGAATTTTCTCCTTACAGTAAATCTCAGTTTAGACCAGCCACATCTTAAGTGCTCACTATCCACATGTGGGGCTAGTGGCTACCATCTTGGATAGTGTGGCTCTCAATTGTCTGTCTCACCTTTCAGATCACAGCTTGTCATCTCTCAGGGAACCTTTCTCTGATTCCCTAGGGCTTTCAGTTTCCTTTCATCCTCAGTCTTTTAGAATTGCATTCTTTTCCTTTAGAGCATTTATCATAGTTGTAAATTAATCTTTAATTAGTGAGATTGTTTGATGCTTGTCCATTCCACTAGATGTGGGCATGAGTGTTTCCCATTGTATTGCCAGTCTTTAAACACAGCTGGTGCCAATAAATAGTATTAGTGCTAATTACTAGTATTAGGTAACTGTGCCAGAGTCACACATTTGATTTTAGAATCAGGCACTTAAATTCTTTCTAATTCATTTTGCTGGGATGAGAATGTATAAAATATCACTAACATGAGAAGTGGTTTTAATCATAAGTTGTTTACTTGTAATGGTGTTTTCCTAGGTAATAGTTCTGTAAGCTATCGTGTAACTAGCAGGAAGCTTTTAGAACTATAAACATTTTTTTTAGTTGATTTAACAGACTTGATGAAAAAACAGGTTTAATAAGTCAAATTTTTTTACTTAAATTCCCTGCTCACATTTATTCTGAAAATTATAAGACCAACTTAAATTATTATAAAATTAAATTACTTAAAATGAATTTCTGTAAGAATGAAGATTTTGGATGCACTTCACTGAACATAGTAGTCTTTCTTTTTAAAGAATGCTTACTGTGTGAGTTTGAGAAGATGACTAAACCACATGATCCTCAGTACATACTTGACTCAAAAGCCAAGAAATTACATTGTGGCCATATTTTAGACAATCATAGGTTGTACCATAGTCTTGAGTATAATAGAGAAACATGGTCCCTAACGTAGGCAAGTTTACACTTTTGTGTGTACTATGCAAGTAGAAAGAATGAGATACTATTAAAGAGTTGGGTAAGATTTCATTGCAAAGCTAATATTTGAACTGTATCTTAAAGGGATAGTAGCCATTTATCAAAGGAAGAAGAGAGGGAAGGGTATTTCAGTCAAAGGAATAGCACATACACAGTTACACGGTTTCAAAACACTTTGTAATAGGGGCCGGCCCTGTGGCATAGTGGTTAAGTTCACGTGCTCTGCTTTGGTGGCCCGGGGTTTGCAGTTTCAGATCCCAGGTGCAGACATATTCACCGCTTATGAAGCCATGCTGTGGCGGCGTCTCATATAAAGTAGAGGAAGATGGGTGTGGATGTTAGCCTGGGGCCAGTCTTCCTCACCAAAAAAAAAAAAAGATTGGCAACAGATGTTAAGCTAAGGGCTAATCTTCCTTACCTGCAAAGAAACCAAAACACTTTGTAATAGTTTTTCTAAGCACTTAGCAGCAAATAATTCAATCTGGCTACAACATAGTATGTGTGGGCAGAGGCAGAGCCAGGAAATAAGCCTGGAAAGGCATTTTGACGGTAGACTCATAAAGAGTCCCACGTGGCACTCGGAGCTTGAACCTATCCTGTGCAGTAGGGAACAAAATGATGGAAAGGAGACCTGAAAAGTGTGAGCAGTGAGGAGGCAGTTACAATAAAGGAAATAGTGGGGCATGGACTACCTTAGTGTGGGGTGTGGGGCAGAGAGGACAGGATATACAGTGTTTACTCACCCCCACCCCACCCCACCCCACCCCCCTCCACCAGGGACACATGAAATTGAGGACAGGGTATAAATCTGGTAAACTCTTCTTTAAATGTTGGAGATCATAATGTGTCTGTGTTACAGTGAATTTTAATGGAAACTTATTGTCTAATAAGTCTATTAATTACCAAAGACAGGATACATTTTACAAAGTAAAAATGATTATTCAGTTGGTGTCCACTGCATGCTGAAACTGAAAATGTAAACTATTTCATCCTCAGTGATAGCCTCATTTTGCTGTGTGGTCATATTAACTTGAATCAACTTAAAAGTGAAAGGAGAGGGCCGGCCCCATGGCCGAGTGGTTCAAATTCTGTGCGCTCTGCTTCGGCGGGCCAGGTTTGCAGGTTCGAATCCCAGGCGTGGACCTACTCCACTCATCAGCCATGCTGTGGAGGCATCCCACATACGAAGTAGAGGAAGATTGGCATGGACATTAGCTTGGGGTTAGTCTTCCTCAAGCAAAAAAAAAGAAAAAGAGGAGGATTGCTGGTGGATGTTAGCTCAGGGCGAATCTTCCTCACCACCCACCCCCAAAAGTGAAACGATATTCCACGAATTAATTTAAAAAAGGGTTACATGTTTTACTAGTGCATTGGAGTTTTAATTACATGTTATATGTTAGAGACTACTTTCAGATTTGTCAGAATTTAAGGAATAAAGTAGAAGTCTGAATGGGATAGTTTGTAAAAGCATAGCTCTGTACACCATGAAGCAGCACTGTGACCAGGAACGAGGGGCCTAAATAAACTGCCTTGGTGTTGAAGCCGTCTCTCTTCTGTTGTTGCCTAAGGAGATGACAGGGGCCAAAGCAGCAGTAAGAAACACACTGTTTATTCTGCTTTCTGTCCCAATCCTGTAACATAGCTCTGCTGAAATTTATTAGGAAAAATCTCCCTAATCTTAGTGGTTGCAAGTACACTGGTGTCTTCCTGACGAAGCTTTGCCACTGTGTTATGCACGGGAAAAAAGTCAAACTGAGATGAATTCTGCACCAGCTCTTCCTGGCTCCACTGGTCCTTCAGCTTTTCTTGGAAAGGGCAGTGGAGAGGGAACCCTTTACTCGTTTGTTTGATGCTTGTGATTCTCATCCTTATCATATATCATTTGTGGGGCATCACAAGATTGGTGTTGTGATAGGCTTTTCATTATTCTCATTTTTTAAGCCTTCAGTGAGGTTTCAGTGTGGCAAAAATAGGTTAATATTTTGAAAACATACACTATATCACTGATTATAAAACAGTATATTTGATTAGTGTTAAACTTCATAAATATATTTAAATCAAATTTCATAATGTTTTATCTTTATAACTAATTTTGGTAACTTCGCTATTTCAAAGAGCTGGATTATATTAAATTTTTTAGATCTTTTTGTTTAAATGAATTAAAATATATTTGTTTTTCCATGCAGATTCGAGTTCTGTGAACCTGCATTTGTGGTTGGTAACTGCCTCCAGATAGCATCTGATAGTCATCAGTATGATCGAATTTATTGTGGAGCTGGAGTCCAGAAAGACCATGAAAACTACATGAAAATATTGCTAAAGGTTGGAGGCATTCTAGTCATGCCTATAGAAGATCAGGTAACTTCTGTCCTTTTGCTTAATGGCGTAGGAAACAAACACATTAGTTTAAGATGTTATGGCAGTGAGAAGTACGTTGTAGTTTTTTTTTTTTTTTTTTTTTTGTGAGGAAGACCAGCCCTGAGCTAACATCCGTTGCCAATCCTCCTCTTTTTGCTGAGGAAGACTGGCCCTGGGCTAACAGCCATGCCCATCTTCCTCCACTTTATATGGGACGCCGCCACCACATGGCTGACAAGCAGTGCGTCAGCAGGTGCCCAGGATCCGAATCGGTGAACTCTGGGCTGCCAAGTGTGAACTAAACTGCTGAGCCACTGGGCCGGCCCCACGTTGTAGTTTTTAAAGAAGGAATACTCTTCATAGGTACATCTGTGTGGACGCTTAATTATTTAACCAGTGCAGATAGAGAAAAGATCCCAGTGCTAGGATTAGAGGAGACGTGGGCATCCACCTGCACTGAGCATGGGTGCTCCCTCCTCGGTTTCCTCTCCTGGAGGTGTTCAGTCAAATGTGATGGTCTCTCCTAGCTGCTCAGTTTCCAACATTCTTTAACTCTTTGAACATATAGAAAAGAAATCCTGTTTGGGGTTTGGTTTGAACTGCTTAACTCCATTAAAGAAACAAGTAAATTTTTAAATCTTTATTTAGTACTATGTAGACTCGTTTGAAAATATTCTTCAGCTACCTTTGGTTTGGAATTATTAGGTTATAGTAAATGTATGAAATACTCATTTATTCAGGATGGGCCTTTTGAAAGCACTCCACTTTGGCGGCCTGGGGTTCACAGGTTCGGATCCTGGGTGCAGACCTACGCACTGCTTATCAAGCCATGCTGTGGCAGCGTCCCACATATAAAGTAGAGGAAGATGGGCATAGATGTTAGCCCAGGGCCAATCTTCCTCAGCAAAAAGAGGAGAATTGGCAACAGATGTTAG
Source organism: Tapirus indicus (assembly GCA_031878705.1). Lineage (NCBI taxonomy): Eukaryota > Metazoa > Chordata > Mammalia > Perissodactyla > Tapiridae > Tapirus > Tapirus indicus. Next base: position 31,781,483 of record CM062934.1, read on the forward strand.
CTCAGGGCTAATCTTCCTCACACACACACAAAATGTCTTTAATATTCATTAACCTAAATCTGAGATGTTTAAAACACCGTGTGGTTTTGTACAGTAGAAGATAGATTGTCTAAGACGACTGGGACCTCGCATGATCATTTTGGAGTTTATGTATCTTGGGGGTCCCTTAACATCATAACATGTTATTTGCAACTCAGTGGATTTCACCATTACCATGCATTGTGCTCTGTAGCAAATTGTTTGTCACTTATTAAAAAGACAGTATAAAAACGTTCGTTAAAAAACATTTCTGGGAAGTTGTTGTTACTTGAATGCTTCCAGAGTTGAGACTCCTGGATGAACGATCTTTTTTTGTTTTCCGTTAAAGATAGACTTTCAAACATTTAAAATATGGCTTCCCGTTGGTATTTTATTAAATATTTGTTATATACTATTATACTAATGCAAAATATAATAATGGGCTGATTTTTATAATATAAATTGAAGATACTAATTCACTTTGATTAAGCCATGTACTGAGCTAATATTTTTTTCCAAGAACTGGTGATGGGTGTTTACTGAGTAGGTAAAACCTTTGTGAGTAGGGTGTAGGATGAGGGAGTAGGTAAAATTTCTTTGTGACTAATTACATTTATTTGTGAAATATCAATTAGAATTAGAATCTGTATTTTATTACCATCATGGAAGATCATGAAGTCGACTCATTGGTGCAGTAATCAAAACATGGTTTTATTAATTTAATGCTTTAACCAAACAGCTGAACCCATGTGAGACATATATTTTGGGAGACAGTGGCAGGTATGGATTGGAATAATACCCCTAGAAGCTATCAGACCCAAATATCACATCAGGGTCACTTGGCCATATTTGAATATTCCATTTGCATTGAAATATCTGTCTTGAACAACAAACATTGGGATTCCTTCTGTATTATTTTATGGTAAATAGTTAAATGAAAGTAATTTCGTTGCATTCAAATACGAGTGATTATATAGCAATCGTTGGCAATTATTCTTTAAAACAAAATTGTGACTGTAAGATGATCACATTTCCAGGATTAAGCTATTCTACTCTTTTTTCCCTCTAAATAGTTAACACAAATTATGCGAACTGGACAAAACACTTGGGAAAGTAAAAATATCCTTGCTGTTTCATTTGCTCCACTTGTGCAACCAAGTAAGAATGATAATGGCAAAGCAGATTCTGTGGGACTCCGTAAGTGACTGTTGGTCCTTTTCAATCGAACTGTGACTTACGTTGTTAAACTCCTATGCTTGGGATTTAATGGATTATATAATTATGAAGAATTAAATAAGTATGCAGTAGTAATATATTCAATATATGCAGGATTTATTCAACTTTTTTTGTGTGTGTGGATAAAGCCTCTACCTTGCACCAGACACTGTTAGCTGTCTTCATGGAAACATGAAAAGAAGGGGCGGGTCAAACAAAAATGAATTTATTAATTATAGTAAATTTGGTGGCATCATTTTTCATACAGAGGGACAGCAAACACAAAAGCCTTTGTTTAGGCTGAAAAGAGCTTGGTCGTTCCAAGACCAGAAATAAGTTTTAGGGTAGTTGAAGCTCATTGGCTAGGCTGTAGAGGATAGATTATACAAGACTTTCCTTACACTCAAGGAGATAGTCAGTGTTGATGTAGATACAGTTGTTTGAAGGGAGAAAAATAGTGGACTGTGTAGACACTTGTGGAGGAAAAAGAGGGAACTAAAGTTTTGCTGTGAGCAGTTAACTAAGTGATGGTACCATTTATTGCTGTTTGGAAGGCTGGAGGTGCAATAATTTGGAAATAGGTATAGGAAGATCAGATATTTTATTTTGACCATGTTTGAGTTTACTATTAGCATGCAAATGTCAGGTAGTCAAGTGGGTGTAAAGCTGCTTGAGGGAGGTATCAGTTGAGAATCCTCAACATAAAGATGGCATTTTAAGCCATGAGAATGGATGAGAACACTTAGGGGAGAGTGGAGATGGAGAAGAGGTGTTAGGATTGGACCTATGGTCCACCAGATTCAGAGATGAAACAGAGGAAGATGTTTTAGCTTTAGTTTAGAGGAAGGGCCAGAGAGATGGGAGGACACCAGTATGCACAGTGTGAAAAGTATTTCAGGAAGGAGAGTGATCAGCTTACTGAGGGCTACTAAAATCTTGAGAGAAGAGGTGAGAGTAGTAGTAGTTGCTTTAGCATGTGTCTTGGTTTGGAAACCATTAAGTAAAGTTCTTTACCAAAAATTAACTTTACCATAGTAGACCTCTTGCTTTAGTTGCTTTTTAAATCAATTTATTTCATAGGAACCTGGCTTTATAGAGAAATTTTTTATTTTCAGTATTCATTTTACCCTCTTTCAAGCTGTGTAATTTTGTGGCCTTTTGGGGTGGTTTTGAGATTTCATATGAAGTAGTATGTATAAAATGCTTGGCATATAATAATTGGGATTTTGAGGATCAGTAAATTACACCCGTTCTCCTTGCTGAGGTTGTTACCGATGGAGAGATGGACTTGATCAGGTAGCTAGGAATTGAAATGTCAATTTTTTACCAACCAAAGTAGGTGGGGGAATATGGCTTAGGTGTGCACTCTTAAATTAGACAGACTTAACCCACCCAGTTACAGGCAGCACTGCCCAGCCACCACCATGTCAGCTTACCCTGTAAATACATGGGCGAGCAGAGCTCCACATGTGCACTTTCCCAGGGGAAAAGAGAAGGGAAAGGAAGGAGCCACCCGTGGCAGCTTCTTAGACACTCACAAACTGTACAAGCCTGCCTTAGGGAGGAACGAGTGTGGTGACACAGAGACCCGTGGAGCTCTGCAGTAAATGTTACTCTTTGGGAGTGTCAGTGGCATGGAGGTCTCTTTCTCAGGACTGTGAGAGAGGACTCACTAGCATTCTTTTCTAACAGGAGCTGCCATCAAAGGACACCTGTTGACCAGTCTCTATGGATTTGTAAGATTCATAAATTCTGACACAGTGCTCTTATTTTGATCTCACTATAAAGAAATTAGGCACCCAGTTGTAAAAAATTTTGAAACCTTTCATAATTTAGAAAGTGTTATCAACCATTTTTTTTCAGATATACTTGTTGCTAATGTATGCTACTTACGAAAAGGATTTGAGTCAACCTACACAACAGATTCACGTAAGGAAACTGGAGTATAAGGAAAATTAATAAGAATGACAAAAACCCAGAGGATTATAAAAAACACTCATTCTATTAGAAATGTAAAATTACTCCACTGAAATGTTAAATTTAAACTTCCTTCCAGTCTAGTCAAAAAGAGAGACATGCTGGGTGTGCTCTGGGACCAAAAGGGGCTTCTCACTAGAATCAAGTAATTGTCACTTATGTTTAGCTGCATTATACAGTTATTTCAGTGAAGTCTACTTTGTAGTAGACTGTACACACACCATACCCCTCTGTATACATGTGGGTATGTATAAATGCATATATATGATATATATATACTATATAGTAGACTATACTATAATATTGAATACTTAAACTCCTTGCTAAAAGCAACAGTAGTAACAAAACTATTTCCTTGCTTCTATTTTCCAAACATTAGAATTACAGTTTATTTATGACAGTTTTATTTAACCTTCATAACTTGTTGGAGAATCATAAAGAGAAGTAATGAAAAAATTCTCTGACACAATTTGGTTTTGACAGTGGCCTAACCATAAGCATTATGTGCATCTTGTGTAAGTGCACTTTTAGAGTCCCCTGTAGATTTCTGTGCAATAGCTATTTAAGTGTTTCACTTTGTAACACTCGCTGTTATAAGCCTCAGCATTTCTCTCTTTATCTGACAGTTTTCCTCATTTAGTTTCCTTTAGGAGCGTCGTGGTTGTAAATGTGGTTTTATGGTAACATAATTTATGAATGGCATGAATGATGATATGCTATAAATGAACAGTGTTTGTTCTTCATTTTAAGGAGTCAACACAAATAGATCGAGGTAATTAATGAGACTGTCATTGGTTGGGTTGATTGACATTTATAACTGTGAATGTGGTGTAGGAATAAATTTAGTAGAAAAGGATAAAATGAGGGAAGAACCAACATTTAAAAAAAAATCTATCACACCTCTGAAATATCTACAAGTGAAATGATCTGTCTAAATTTTTCATCAAAATAATCTGGGATAGGGATAGGAAGAAGAAATGGAGTGTTGATGACGTAAGATTAGCCGTAAGGAGTAATTGTCGAAACAGCGTTTGGTATAATGGGGTTCATTATACTGTTGACTCTCTTTTTGTATGTACTTGAAAGTTTCTGTAAGAAAAAGAAAAAAGTGTCATCAGTTACCAACATAAAAATGAGTCAGGAATTAAAGAGCTTCATATGGTAATGTTCACAGTATGAAAAAAGTTTTGAAAATTATTGTCAAAATTTAATAGGATGTATGGAGAATAAGAACAAGTTGCCTTTTCTGTTAAAATAGCTTTCTGTTCAGAGAACATTATTTCATTAATTGTAGGGAGTTAAAATATGAAAGAATGTTAGTACAAAAAAAAAAAACCACCTAAAAAATACACATGCAAATTCTTGGCTAAATGTATTTTGTGGCTATGAAATTGCTCATATAAATAGTTACTGAAGTGTAGTTATAACTATTCCTCAAGTTTATCACTAATTTTTATTCAACTCAAAGTCATATTTCTTTTATTTTTTTCTTTGATGTAAGACATTTTAAAAATAAGGATACACTGCTTAAAGTTCAGGGCAGGCCCTTTGGTGGAAGGGGTAAAGGAAACATTCTCCACCAACTAAAGGAAAAGACTGTTTCCTCTCTACACCACCCACCTAATACTTTTGTACTCCAGATGTGTGGGTTTTTCCACATCAAGCAATTCTCCAGTTCTTTGCAGACACCAACTAGGTGTCCTGTGATCTAACTCAATTCTGACGCTAGCCTGTATTAGCACAGACCCCACAGGTTAAGGGCTCTATCCCACGAGACTGCCCCTTTCTTCCAACTTTAGACACCAGTCCCAAGTCTAAGTTGTCACCCATGTTTCTGACAGTGTGGCTATATATCAGAGGCTCCCATGACCCCCTCCTAGAGTGGGATAATTTCTTAGAATAGCTCACAGAACCCAGGAAAACAGTTTACTTACTAGGTTATCAGTTTGTTAGAAAAGGATGCAGCAACAGCTGGATGGAAGTGATGCATAGAGCAAGGTATGTGGGAAGGATGCAGAGCTTCCTTGCCTTCTTTGGGTGTGCTACCTTCCCAGCACCTCCAGGTTTTCATCAGCCCAGAAGCACCCTTTTGGCTAGGGCTTTTTATGGAGGCTTGATGGAGTAAATCATTGGCCATTGGTGATTAACTCAACCTCCAGCCTGTCCCCCCTCTGAAAGTTCCAATCCTCTAATCACATGGTTGGTTCACCCTGAAAACCAGCCCAGCATCTTTAGGGACTTAACCAAAAGTCACCTCATTAACATAAACTCGGGTTGGTTGAAAGGAACTTCCTACAAACAACCTTCATGCTCTTATCACTTAGGAAACTCCAAGTGTCCTAGGAGCTCTGTGTCAGGAATGGGAAGCCAAATGTATAATTCTTATTATAAATCACAGTATCATAAGGGACAAGAGATTTCATAAATTGTGGCACTATACCAGATTGAGCTGTTTAAAGTTGCTATTTTTGTAGGTTAAAAATGACCAGAAATTGTCGGGTTTGTGAATTTTACCTGAATAGAATGCCCTGTTCAGTCTTTGTTAACAAATAAAAATGAAAGTGCTGACTGCTGGGTTCCTATAAAATCGAAATAGAGACTTCCTTTTGCAAAACAAATAGAGCTTACAAATGTGTGTTAGAGATAACCTTAATTGTGATTTTGGAGTGAAAGCTTCAATTCAGAATAAAATTTTAATTGCAGTCAGGATTAGTATTGTCTGGTCCATTAAATTCTTATCTCATAACTGAAAGGATTAGAAACAAGGGAGTGTCAAAGAATAGAAATATTGGGGAATTTTTAATAGGTAGGGCTGAGAATCATCTAAAGTTTTGTGTTGTTCAGAAGAACTTTGAAATGAAGCCTGTGTGGATGCTATTTTAGGACTTCTGAGTACTCGAAGCTGCTCAAGTGAAGGCTGAATTCTTTTCCACTCGGGTCTAGTCGGTTTTTATGAAGTTCAGGTATTCTGAAAGTTTAGGATTGAAAGGTTCATCATTCTCACAGGGTCTCTGGAATAGCAGACAGTGTTGGCAAAGGAATAACATAATTAAAGTGTTGAAAGAGAATACCAGTATTGTAAGAGAAGTTCAAGTACAAAGACCAGCTGAAAAGACTAATCATAGCTTCTATTTCTTAGCTGCTTTTAATTTCCAAAACTCTTTTATAGATTTATTCTCCACCCTCCCCTTTTATAGAGCCTACAGTGTATGTGTGTATGTCACAATGGGCTGATGACTCTCAGATTTCTATCTCCAGTTCTGACCTTGCCCCAGAGTCATGACTACTTGTTGGAAAGGAGCATAGACTCTGCAGGCAGACGCCTGCATTCAGGTCCCAATTCACATCACTTAGCACCTCTGTGATCTTGAGCAAGCTATTTAAACTCTCTCTACTTCACTTTCCTCACTTAGCATTAACTGGGTTATTACATGTAAAACATTGAAATGGTGACTGGTGTGTCGTCGTCATTATTCCTGATATCTCCATTTTGTATAGGTAATAGACACTTCAGGTTTAACGCAAACAAAACAAATTTTCAATTTTCTTCTCCTGGAACTATTCTTCCTTTTTGTCATGTCAGTAATTGACATTAGTGTCTGCCTAGTTGCTTGGGCCGAAAACTCTCCCCTGTGCAATCCCTGTTCGTCCTGTCTTCAAAATATATTTCAAATTTGTTCACTACTCTTCATTTTTACTGCCACCCTCCCTCACTTCCATTTCCATCATAGTGTGGTCATGTCTCACATGGATTACTAGACTGTTCCAGCTGACCTCCTGCTTGCTCTCTTTGAAGTCCAATACTCCGGAGACACCAGAGTGTCCTTTTTGTTTAACCTCTGCCTTGCTAAAACCCTTGAGTAGCTGCATGGCAAATGTAATGCACGTTCTACAAGACCATGCATGATCAGATCTCTTACTGTCTTCTCCCTGCTCCAGACTTCCCGTACACCAGCTGCCTTTCAGCTCCTTGAACGTGCCAAGCTCATACACCTCTTAAGGCTTTGACATGCCCTCTGCCCCAAGGTATTTACATGGCTGCTTCCTCACATCATTTAGATCCTAGCTCAGACTGACTTCCTCAGGTAGACCATTTGGACTGCCCCATCGAAAGTAGCCATACCCTCATGTTACCTTCTACGTCATTGGTACTTTTTTCCATATTTCCTCTTTTTTTTCTTTTTCCCCATAATTATTTTTTATCTACCCCCTCCCTGAAACATATAATCTCCATAAAAGCAAGGACTCAGTCCAAATCATCTGCTATGTCTAAATGAGTTCTTTAACAGTACCTGGTATATAGTTTAACACAGAGTTGTTGAATGAACGTTAAATAACCTACTGAACAGTTTTGGAAGGTAGGCAAAACAGGTGGTATTTTACACGTTTTAACATATAAGGAGTGAGATCTCACATCTGTTGTTACTTAGCCATGTTCACAAAACTAAGCATTGGGAGAAGCAGGGCTTGAACTCCAATTGTGGTATGTTGTTTCAGTTTCCACCTCATATAGTTGGGGGCAGGCCCAGACAGTAGAATAAATGGTTTCTAGCTGAACATGCCTGATATGCCTCTTTGGAATTCTTTTCCATTTCAGGTTTCAGTAGGCAGTTGAAAGAAGACAGTTGGAAGAAAAGGTTTTGTAGTGGGCCAAGTAGGTATATGTTAAGGGATCTTTGAATCAGTCTAAAAAGTCTCCTATCCTGGGGTTTTATGGGATGCTATACCTACTACTGCAGGGTGTATCCAGTTTGTGATTGAGCATAGCCCAAGGCACTGGGGTACGGTGGGAAGAACACAGGAAGCACGTGGTGAGCTTTGGATGGGATAATGTACTGTGCAGGGCTAGTACCTGCAGGGCCCTGTGCAGACTATGACGGAGTGCCATGCCCCCTCCCCTCCTGGGCCTCACAGTCTGATGGCAAAGACAGACCATATATGAGTAACTAGAGAAGGCAGCATTTCAAATGTTATAACAGAAACATTTGGAAGGGGGATATCCAGAAAAGTACCAAAAGTACTTGATAATAGCTTTATTTCCACAGGGATGGAAACTAGGAGAAATAAATTTTGGTTGGGGACTAGAGAATTTATTTCTGTATGTGTAAAGTATTGGAATAGGCTACAGAGAAGAGCGTGGGGTTCTAGGGCTTATGCATTCATGTATCTGTGGGAGATGGAGCGAAGCAGACAGGACGTGTTCCAACTCTGTGATGTATTTGATAGAAGTAAACGTCAACGACTTCAAGAGATCTCTGGTGTTTCTTTGGGCTATTAAAGTATTTGTTTGTCATGCTGGTTTCTGGTGGCCCTTTGACTGTGAACCAGTTCTCCTTGTTGACTTACAGAAAGATAGACTGTGTGTGTGCACGCACTCGTGTGTAATAGCTTTAGAGCTCAGACTGAGGCAGCTGTTCAAAGGTTGCCTTTGAGTTTTTTGAATAGATAGTTCTTTCATATGGTTTTCAACATGAAAAAGTATAAAAAATATGTACAATAAAATCTCTCTTCTATTGTTGTCCCCTAACTACTTAACTCTCATGTACTCTAAGTTCTCATTTATCTTTCCAAAGAATTTTTATGCATGTCCATGGGGACACAGACACACATATCTATACATATAAACCTCTGTACTGCCCACTGTCCTCAGCACTTAGAATGGTGCTTGGCTTATAGTTAGCACCCTGAAATCTTTGTTAGATGAAAGCCAGAGTTTTTATACTGTGCGTTTCCTGACATTCGCTAAGAAATACGTATTTTGTTCTGTGAAGAAATGAACAATATATAATGTTTTACTTTTTGTGTTTTGTGTGTGTGTGTATGTTTTTCTTTTTAGCCCCCTGTGCTGTCAGGAATCTCCAGGATTTGGCTCGTATTTACATTCGACGCACACTTAGAAATTTCATAAATGATGAGATGCAGGCCAAGGGGATTCCTCAGAGGGCTCCGCCCAAAAGGAAAAGAAAGAGAGTTAAACAGAGAATTAACACTTACGTATTTGTGGGTAATCAGCTTATTCCTCAGCCTCTAGACAGTGAGGAGGATGAAAAAATGGAAGAAGATAACAAAGAAGAGGAGGAAAAAGACCACAGTGAGGCCCTGAAGCCAGAGGAGCCGCCTCAGAATTTACTGCGAGAAAAGATCATGAAGCTCCCCCTCCCCGAGTCGTTGAAGGCTTACTTGACATACTTTAGAGAGAAATAACTTAGAGCAAGAAGAAATGCCTACTGATAATTCCTTTAGTCTTGACAATGTAGCATTTGTTAGGAGTTAAAAGAATTCTTTCTTTCATGAGAGCAAATTATAGTGGAAAAAAGTATAACTTGTTTCTGTCTAAGTAATAAAAATGACGTATTCAGTGATTAAAAAGAATCCCTTTTATAAAATATATTTTTCTTTAAATCTTGGAAAAATTGCTGTTTTAACTCAGAGTGACTCCAAGAGTGGAATGCAACAATAGTTAAGACTTTGTGTACTGTAAATCCTTTTCTGATTCCTTGCAGATTTGTAGTGGTGAGGGTTAGATTTAATTTTACTGAAGGCTCAATATGTTTAGCATTTATGATCTGATTTGAATCGCAGTTGTTTGCATATCCTCTATGGAAACTTCCTTATCTAGTAAGGAAATCAAATGCTGTGTAGACCCACTTCCCTTACTTTTGTTGCAGTCACTGTTGCTGAGTCGCTGTAGATGTATTCCGGGCAATATATGAGTGCAATAACAATACAGATATTGAATAATTTAGCTTTAAAAAAAAGTTTCATGGAATTCAACAGCACTGCTACTTTTGCTTTTGAATCTATTGCCAAAAGACACAGGGAAAATATCTGCTTCTCTCATAGAGATTTTAAGAGCATATCAAGTGAATATTGAAGTAAGAAGTATATACTTAATACAAACTTAATTTGTATCGACCCTTTACATTTTCAGTATTTAAAAATAATGAGGTTATCTTACTCTCTGGTGTTTTAGAAGATAGATTTTTTTTTTTCTAGAGTCCATTGTATAAAATGTTGGGTTTAAAGAAAAATCCATTGTCCTGTATGACTGTTGACAGCACAGACAGTGAGTAAGCGTGAGTGATGGCCACTTCTTTGGATCATGCTCAGTTGCAGGCAGAGCAGGTTTGGACAGCAGGTGCACTTTAGTAATGGAGCCTCTCGTTCATCTGAATGTTTTATCTTGGACGAGGCGGGGCCAGGCTAGCCTACATTTGCCTTGAAATTCATCTTTGTAGTATATGAAATATTCACAGGAATTGTATGTAGATGCCTTTTGCTTTGGAAATCTAATTCAGAATGATAGTAGAATCTTTGGGACCTACATTGTGCTCATTTAACTTCTTCCCATGTTTTTTTGTTTGGGTAAAATTATAATAGTTTTTATTTTTTGCTTAATATCACATACTTAAACTATCCATCATTTGAATGTTAGCTGTAGCTTATCAGTGCTAAAACAGGTAGTAAATGCCATTATTGGTTTGTTTCTTTTCTTTCTACTAGGGCCTGAAAACAGTCATTCCTTGTTAAGAAAGTATACAGTATAACATATTTACTGCTTAGTGTTACATGGATTATATGTTTTTTAAAAGGAAAAATTTGAAAGTATCACTTATTACCACCAGCATCACTATTACAATAGTTGATCAAATATGCTTAAGAAAACCCAATCAATGTATAGTGAAAGGATTGTTATCTCTCTGCAAAGATTCAACTATTAATAATATATAGATGGTTTCAAACTTCTCAGCTCTGGTAATTCCACACATCTAAAAGCAAGTGGTTGAAATATTCTAAACATGAATTATCCCAAGTAAATGAGGATATTTTAGTGATGTGAAAGATAATTTCATGGAAGATATTTGTTTTATGTCAGTGACTGGGGCTAGGGGTTGGGGTATCTCCACAATTTTTCATAGATGATTACTGACTGTTAAGAAATGCCCCATTTCATTTCTATCAAGGAAACAAAATAGTTTCATACAATTTTCATCTGTTCGAAATGTTCATTTTCTTTTGAATTAAGTGTTAGTTTTAGAAATTTAATCTTGAGTTCCTGGTGCCCGTATATTTTCACCTAGCATCCCCACCCCTACTTTTTTGTTTTTGGAGCTGGTGTCCAGATATGTAAACACACGTGTTCCTAAGTGATGATTTTACTATTCAGGAGAGAGTTTTTCTTAAGGATATATTCAAAGATTGACTTTTTCATATTGTCTCTCATTCTGTTGACCTTGACAAAAAGTGTACAGCAGATTTTCATGATCATTGCATATTTTTTGTCATTGAAATGTATCTTTTGTGTTTTTAAATGCATTCATTTTACAGTTGTAGCTTTATTATTGACTTTAAATAAAGAAGTAGAAATAATGAAATTTCAAGTGAAAACCCTTTTATCAACTAATAGAAATATATTAGGATGATTAAGAATATTTTGATTTGTGTTTATTTTTTAATGAATTCGTATTTACTTAAGTGTGGATAATTATGCTTTATAGATGGAGAAGTAGCAAATAAGGACAGTAAAATTAATTGAAAATTGATGAGGAATATATTCATGGGATTTTACAGCCAGATAAAACAGTAGAAATAATCTAGTCTTTTATTTTGCAGAGAGAAAGTAGGCCTAGGGAAGTAGCATGATTTTCCTAAGTCAGACATCTAGTTGGAGATGCTTGAAATAGCATCCAGCAAGTGGTTAAGATTTGGCACTCATCCTGCAGCCGGGGTTCATTTGCAGTCAGGGAACCATACCACCTGTCTGTTGGTTGTCGTACTGTGGCGGCTGTGTGTTGCTGTGACGCTGAAAGCTATGCCACCAGTAATTCAAATACCACCAGGGTGACCTATGGTGGACAGGTCTCAGTGGCGCTTCCAGACTAAGACAGACTAGGAAGAAGGACTTGGCCACCCACTTCTGAAAAAATTGGCCATGAAAAAACCCTATGAATAACAGTGGAGCATTGTCTGAGATAACTTATGCTGGAAGGTGAGAGGATGGCACAAAAAGACCGGGCAGGTTCTGTTCTGCAAGGTTGCTAGGAGTGAGAATCGACTCCATTGCACTAACAACAATCCGATAAAACCCAAGAAACTGTCCATGACCCAGAACTACCCAGAAGATAACTTAAATCTATACTGCTTATTGGTCTATGTATTTGGTTCTAGTATTAATAAAGAAAAATGTCATTGAAGTAGCATACATAGTGATTAAAATAAAATACAAAAAATGTAAGTGTTGGTTTCTAGCTGTTTGAGAGGATAAAAGTGAAGTAAAACCTGTTAAATTATGGGAAGACTTGGAAAATTATTTTAAATAAACAGTTGCATATAATTAAGCATCATTCTCCAGTGGACTGGCTTTTCTTTTTCTCTTTTAACAAATCTCAATACACCTATGGACATATGTTGAATTATGGTATTCAGTTACCTGTATTTGGACATTTCATTTCCTTTTGACTATTGCCACCTCTGAAGAATTTAGTTTTTTTTAAATTTATTTTTGTAAAATATTCATTAGGTAATGAAAGATATTTATAAGATATCTGCAAAATACAAGGAATAATAATTCAGCGTGCATGTAACTACATGTGTGTACCTACTACTAGGTTTGACTAGCATTATCATTACCTGTGTGCCCCTTCCCAATCCATCTTAATCCCTCCCCCCTCAGGGGTAACCCTTTTGTATTTATCACAACTTTGCTTTTTGCTTTAGTTTTACCACATATGCTTGTATCTCTAAACAATATATTATTTGGTTTCATACATGCTTTAACTTTGTATAAGTGGAATCATACTGTGTGCATTCTTCCACAGCTCACTTTTTCACATTACCATTTGGAGATTGGTCCATGTTGTATGTAGTTAACATTCACAACTCACAGTTTAATTATTCATTCTACTGTTGATGGATGTTTATTGTTCCCTCAGTTCAGTTGTGAACATTCTTCAGCGTGTCCTGTGGCTGTACATGTGCAAGCGTCTTCCTAGGGTGTACATCTAGGAGTAGAATTACTCCTACATCCTAGGGTGTACATCTAGGTTATAGAATATGTTTGCCTTCACTAGATGATGCAAATTTTTTTCCCAAAATAGTGTAACAATATATGTTCTTTCCAGCAATTATTCTGTATCCTCACCTACCTTTGGTAGTGATTTTTGCCTGTTTGGTAGTGTGAAGTGGTATCTTTTAGGGTCTTTGTTACTTGTTAAGGAGGTCTTGTATCTTTTTCAAGTGTTCCTTGGTTTTAGGTTTTCTTTAAAGTTCTCATTCAAGTCCTTCGTAACATTTTTATTGGGTAGTTTCTTTTTAAAAAAATTGGTTTGTAGGAGTTCCTTACGTTGTCTGGATATTAATCCATTGTCAGTTACATGTATTGCAGATGGTTCTAGGTAGTAAACATCTTTACTGTACACATCTTTACTGAAAGCATTTTTTCTGGATGACTAATTGGCCCTGAGGCAATTTTGCCGTAAAAGATAAAATAACTGGGTCACACTTTTTTTTTTTTTTCAGTCTGGTTTTATTTTTTCATTGACGAAGTTCTCGCACTTACTCCTATTTTTATGTAATATAAATCTTAGCTAGCCCTTACAGTGGTCTGTGCGGTGATGAGTAGATGTGGTGGTGGTCTTAAAATAGCACTTCTTCCAGTTAGTGATGTCTTATTGATGGCGTTATTGAGCTGACAGGTGGCGATGATTTGCCCCACGAGTTGGTTTCTTCTTTTAAAACGTTACATTGGAGAGGAAAAAGGGCCGAAGGCCTCTTCTTCGAGGGCATAGATTTGAACCCACATAGAAGGAAAGAACCCATAGAAAGAAGACAAGTGCTTAGGTACAATTCACACACAAAATAATCAGTTCTTTGTGCAGCGTTGCCATGAATCTACATACACACGTTTTAAATGTTTTCAAATATTTTGTTTTGCAATAAAGTTTTTTAAATTTTGTTATTCATTTTTTCATGTTTCATTATATCCTAAAATGCTCCTGTTCTATTTTTCATGATTTTTTTTCTTTTGCAGCCAAATTGCCTTTATGGTGAATTAGTTATGCGGTGAAAATGTGTGTGGCAAAGATGTCTGTGGTGAATCTACCAGAAATGATTGCAAATATCTTTTCTCAGTTTGTGGTGGTTCTCATTCTGTTTGTGGTGCCTTCGTGAATTGGTATTTTCAGTTTTTGGGTTTTTTTTTTTTGTGAGGAAGACCAGCCCTGATCTAACATCCATTGCCAATCCTCTTTTTGCTGAGGAAGACTGGCCCTGGGCTAACATCCATGACCGTCTTCCTCCACTTTATATGGGACGCCGCCACAGCACGGCTGACAAGCAGTGTGTCGGCGGGCGCCCGGGATCCGAACCCACGAACCCCGGGCTGCCAAGCGCGAACTAAACCGCTGCGCCACTGGGCCGGCCCTGGTATTTTCAGTTTTAATTGTCCAATTCCTCTTCCCACACCCTCAATGCCAAGATTATGAAAATAGTAGCCTATATTTTCTTCCAAAAGTTGTGTGATTTTTGTCTTTCACGTGTAAGTCTATAGTGTACCTGCTCTTGATCTTAGTGTCAGGTGAGAAATAATCTAGTTACTTTTTTTTTTCACTTTGTTGATCAGTTGTTTCAGCACCATTTTTTGAAAAGTCCTTTTTTCTTCCTCTGATCTGAGGTGTCATAAATTGTTTTCCTAATTTGTGCTTTGTGTCTAAGCTTTTTTATTAGTTGATTTATGGATCCCTGTGCTAACAGTACACAGTTTTATTTACTGTGTATTTACAATAATTGTTGATCTAGTAAGATAAGTCCCTTCAACTTATATTTCAGGAGTTTCTTGGCTACTTTTGGACCATTAGACTTTGATATGCATTTTAGAGTTAGTTTCTCAGATTACACACACACACACACAAGTCCTTTTGGGATTTCCTTTGGAATCGCATTGAATTTATAGGTCAATTCATGTGAGAGTTAACATGTTGTGGTATGGAGTCTTTCAATCCATGAACATGGTACTTCACTGCTTTTATTTAGATCTTATTAAATGTCTTAATAAAGATATACAATTTTGTCTCTAACATATTTTGTTAGATTTATTTGTAGATATTTCATATTTTTCAGTGCTGTTGTATTTATTAAAATTATAATTATTTTGCTCTTTTTTTCATTCTTGTACATTACTTAAATCTAACACTGTCTTATCATTCTGCTAAGTTTTCTACATAGACAACCAAATCATCTTTAAATAAGGACAGTTTATATTTTCCTTTGGGTTTTATTTTTTCATTTTGCCAGATGTACTGGTTGGGGCCTCCAGTATAGTGCTGACTAGAAGTGATGAACAAGAGAAGCTATATTTTTTGTTTTATTGCCCCTACATAGTTATTTTTAATAAATGGCTTGGTGCATTTAAAAAGCATATATATTCTGCAGTTGAGTGTAGTGTTCCATAAATGTCAGTTGAATCAAGTTTCTAATTGTATTGTTCTAATATAGTCTCAGTAAACATTTTTCTGTGTGTGTGCTTATACCATCGATCAATTTTTGGCAAAATCTCTCCCTTTGATGGAATATCAATTTGTTCTTGTTCTTTCAGTTTTTGCTTTGTATATTTTGATGTGGTGATACCACATGATATTGCACTGTAGGTTTGCAGTGTCTGGTGATTTGAACCTTTAGCATGTAGGAACCCTCTTTATAGTCCTGGCTTTGAAGTCTATTTGGTCTAATATTCATATAGCAGTTTTCTTTTGATTAGTAGTCATGTAGTGTATCGTTTTCTATTTTTGTTTTCAACCTTTTCAGTCTGATTATGATTGTGTTTCTTATTAACAACATATAGCTGAGTTTCTTAAAAATTTTTTTGACAATATTTGAATTTTCCCTAAAGGATTCCATCCATTTACATTCATTTTAAGTATTATTACAAAATATTTCTGTGCTATACATCTTTTTTTTTTTTTAATTGTTTTCATTCATTTATTCAACCAGTGTTTATGGAGTGACTACTGTATGCCTGGCACACAGCAGGGTGCTTCTCTCTTCTGTATTTTTTTGTTGTTGTTGTTAGGAAGACCAGCCCTGAGCTAACATCCGTCGCCAATCCTCCCCCTTTTGCTGAGGAAGACCAGCCCTGAGCTAACATCCGTGCCCATTTTCCTCCACTTTATATGGGACGCCGCCACGGCATGGCTGACAGGCAGTGCGTCAGCGGGCGCTCGGGATCCGAACTCGCGAACCCCGGGCTGCCAAGTGCGAACTAAACCGCTGCGCCACCGGGCGGCCCCGGCTCTTCTCTATTTTTTATATTTTAGTTTTTTATTGTGGTAACATTGGTTTATAACATTATATAAATTTCGGATGTACATCATTATATTTCGATTTCTGTGTAAATTACATCATGTTTACCACCCAAAGACTGATTGCAATCCATCACCCTACACATGTGCTTCATCACCCCTTTCATCCTCCCCCCTCCCCCTTCCCCTCTGGTAACCACCAATCCAGTCTCTGTCTCTATGTGTTTGTTGTTCTTTTCTGTCTTCTATGTATGAGTTAGATCATACAGTATTTGACTTTTTCCCTCTGACTGACTTTGGTTTGCATAATGCCCTCAAGGTCCATCCATGTTGTCACAAATGGCCATATTTCATCCTTTTTTATGGCTGAGTAGTATACCATCGTGTATATATACCACATTCTTCCTTGCTGGGGACCTAGTTGCTTCCAAGTCTTGGCTATTGTGAACAATGCTGCAATGAACCTAGGGGTACATGTATCTTTATGTATTCATGTTTTCATGTTTTTTGGGTAAATACCCAGCAGTGGAATAGCTGGATCATGTGGTGGTTCTATTCTTAATTTTTTGAGGAATCTCCTTACTGTTTTCCATAGTGGCTGCACCAGTTTGCACTCCCACCAGCATGTATGAGAGTTCCCTTCTTTCCACATCCTCTCCAATACTTGTTTCCTGTCTTGTTAATTATAGCCATTCTGATAGGCATGAGGTGATATCTCATTGTCTTTTTGATTTGCATTTCCCTGATAGTGATGTTGAAAATCTTTTCATGTGCCTGTTGGCCATCTGTATATCTTCTTTGGAGAAATGTCTGTTCAGATTTTTTGTCCATTTTTTAATTGGGTGGTTAGAGTGTTTTTTTGTTAAAATGTATGAGCTCTTTATATTATTTTGGATAATAACCCCTTATCACATATATGGTTTGCAAATATTTTCTCCCAATTGTTAGATTGTCTTTTTGTTTTGTTGATGGTTTTCTTTGCTGTGCAGAAGCTTTTTAGTGTGATGAAGTCCCATTGGTTTATTTAAAAAAAATTTTTCCCTTGCCCCATCAGACATGATACTTGAAAATATACAGCTAAGACCAACATTGAAGAGCATACTGCCTATGTTTTCCTCCAGAAGTTTGATGGTTTCAGGGCTTACATTCAAGTCTTTAATCCATTTTGAGTTAATTTTTGTGTATGGTGTAAGATAATGGTCTACTATCATTTTTTTGCATGTGGCTGTCCAGTTTTCGCAACACCATTTGTTGAGGAGACTTTTCTTTGTCCGTTGTATGTTCTTGGCTCCCTTGTCAAAAAATTAGCTGTCCATAAATGTGTGGGTTTATTTCTGGGCTCTTGATTCTGTTCCATTGGTCTGTGTCTCTGTTTTTGAGCCAGTACCATGCTGTTTGGATTACTATAGGTTTGCAGTATATTTTGCAGTCAGGGAGGGTGATACCTCTAGCTTTGTTCTTTTTTCTCAGGATTGCCTTGGCTATTTGGGATCTTTCATTGTCCCATATAAATTTTAGGATTCTTTGTTCTATTTCTGTGAAAAATATTGTTAGAAATTTGATAGGGATTACGTTGAAGCTGTAGATTTCTTAGGAAGTGTGGACATTTTAACTGTGTTAATTCTTCCAGTCCAAGAGCACAGAATATCTTTCCGTTTCATTGTGTCATTTTCGATTTCAACAGTGTTTTATAGTTTTCAGTGTACAGGTCTTTCACCTCTTTGGTTACATTTATTCCTAGGTGTTTGATTCTTTTGTTGCAATTGTAAATGGGATTGTATTCTTAATTTTTCTTTCTGCTACTTTGTTGTTAGTGTATAGCAACGCAACTGATTTTTGTATGTTGATTTTGTATCCTGCAACTTTGCTCTATTCATTTCTTATTTCTAACAGTTTTTTGGTGGATTCTTTAGGATTTTCTATATATAAAATCATGGCATTGCAAATAGTGACAGTTTCATTTCTTCCTTTTCAATTTGGATCCCTTTTATTTTTCTTGCCTGATTGTTCTGGTTAGGACTTCCAATACTATGTAAATAAGAGTGGTGAAAGTGGGCATCCTTGTCTTGTTCCTGTTCTCAGAGAGATGGCCTTCACTTTTTCCCCATTGAGTATGATGTTGGCTGTGGGATTGTCATATACGGCCTTTATTGTGTTGAGGTACTTTCCTTCTATACCCATTTTATTCAGGGTCTTTTCGTAAATGAATGCTGTATCTTGTCAAATGCTTTCTCTGCATCTATTGAGATGATCATGTACTTTTTCTTGTTCATTTGTTAATGTGGTGTATCATGTTGATTGATTTGCAGATGTTGAACCATCCCTGCATTCCTGGAATAAATCCCACTTGATCATGGTGTATGATCTTTTTAATGTATTGTTGTATTCGATTTGCTAGTATTTTGTTGAGGATTTTTGCATCAGTGTTCATCAGTGATTTCGGATTGTAATTTTCTTTTTTTGTGTTTGTCCTTGTCTGGTTTGGGTATCAGGGTAATGTTGGCTTTGTAGAATGAATTAGGCAACTTCCCCTTCTTTTCAGTTTTTTGGAAGAGTTTGAGAAGAATAGGTATTAAGTCTTCCTTGAATGTTTGGTAGAATTTTTTAGGAAGTTTTTGATTACTGTTTTGATCTCCTTACTGGTGTGTGGTCTATTCAAATTCTCTATTTCTTCTTGATTCAGTTTTGGAAGGTTGTATGATTCTAAGAATTGATTCATTTCTTCTAGATTATACAGTTTGTTGGCATATGGCTTTTCATAGTATTTTCTTATAATCTTTTGTATTTCTGAAGTATCTTATAATTTCTCTTCTTTCGTTTCTGGTTTTCTTTATTTGAGCCTTCTCTCTTTTTCTCTTGGTGAGTCTAGCTAAAGGTTTGTCAATTTTGTATATCTTTTTCAAAGAAACAGCTTTTAGGTTCATTGATTTTTTTTTTTTTCGTTCCTATTTCATTTATTTCTGCTCTGATTTTTATTATTTCCTTCCTTCTACTGGTTTTGGTCTTTGATTCTTCTTCTTTGTCCAATTCCTTTAGGTGCTCTATTAGATTGAGACTGTTCATATCTGTTGAGGTAGGCCTGTATTGCTATAAACTTCCCTTTTAGAACCACTTTTGCTGTATCCCTTAAATTTTGACATGTCATTTTTCATTTTTATTTGTCTCCAGGTAATTTTGGATTTCTTCTTTGCTTCATTGACTCAATTGTTCAGTGGCATTTTGTTTGCTTTCCAGGTTTGTGACTTTTTCAAATTTCTTCCTGTGGTTGATTGCTAGTTTCATACCATTGTGGTCAGAAAAGATGCTTGGTATTATTTCAGTCTTCTTAAATTTATTGAGACTTGTATTGTGGTTTATTATGTGATCTATCCTGGAGAATGTTCCGTGTGCATTCGAAAAGAATGTGTATTCTGCAGGTTTTGGATGGAATGTTCTGTATATATCTACTAAGTCCATCTGGTCTAATGTGTCATTTAAGGCCAGTGTTTCCTTATTGATCTTCTGTTTGGATGATCTATCCATCAGTGTAAGTGAAGTGTTAAAGTCCCCTACTATTATTGTGTTGCTTTCTGTTTCTTCTTTTATGTCTGTTAGTAATTGCCTTATATATTTAGGTGCTCCTATGTTGGATGTGTAGGTATTTATGTGTTATATCTTGTTGTTGGATTGTTCCCATTTTCATTATGTAGTGCCTTTGTCTCTTGTTACAGTTTTTGTTTTATAGTCTATTTTGTCTGAGATAAGTATGCTGCTTCAGCTTTCTTTTCGCTGCCATTTGCATGGAGTATCTTTTTCCATCGCTTCACTTTCAGTTTGTATCTTTAGGTCTGAAGTGTGTTTTTTGTATGCAGCATATATATGGATCTTGTTGTTTTATCCAAGCAGCCACTCTATGACTTGATTACATTTGAAGTAGCTATTGATAAGAATGTACTTATTGCCATTTTGTTACTTTTTTTTCTGGGTGTTTTAGTAGTTCTTCTCTGTTTCTTTCTTCTCTTACTCTCTTCTCTTGTGGTTTGATGACTTCTTTAGTATTATATTTGGGTTCCTTTCTCTTAACTTTTTTGTGTATTTATTATAGGCTTCTGGTTTGTGATTACCATGAGGTTCATATATTCTAACTTATGTATATAACAATCTATATTTAGTTGATGGTCTCTTTAGTTTGACTTCTTGCTAAAAGCTCTACTTTTTTTACTCCCCTCCTTCCACAGTTTATGTTTTTGGTGTCATATCTAACCTCTTTGTGTGTGTATCTGTTACCCTTTTATCATGGAAATAGATAATTTTAGTACTTTTGTCTTTTGACCTTCATATTAGCTTCATAGGTGGTTGATTTGCTACTTTTACTATATGTTTGCCTTTACCAGTGATTTGATTGCTTTTTTTTTTTTTTTTTTTATAATTTGCTTATTCCTATTTGTGGTCTTCTCTTTTCCACTTAAATAAATCCCCTTAGCATTTCTTGTAAGGCTCGTTTCTTGGTGATAAACTCCTTTAGTTTTTGTTTGTCTGGGAAACGCTTTATGTCTCTTTCCATTCTGAATGATAACCTTGCTGGGTAGAGGATTCTTGGCTATAGGTTATTTCATTTCAGCACTTTAGATATATTGTGCCACTCCCTTCTAGCTTATAAGGTTTTTATGAGAAGTCAGCTGATAGTCTTATGGGGTTTCCTTTGTATGTAACTTGTCCTTCTCTTGTGGCTTTTAGGATTCTCTATCTTTAATTGTGGATATTTTAATTACGATGTGTCTTGGTCTGGGCCTCTTTGGGTTCATCTTGTTTAGTGTTCTCAGTGCTTCCTGTTTGTGGATGTCTCTTTCCTCTCTTGGGTTAGGAAAAGTTTTCAGCTAATATTTCTTCAAATTCCTTTGTCTCTCTCTTCTCCTTCTGGGACACCTGTAATATGGATATTTGTGTGCTTGAGGTCCCTTAGACTGTCCTCATTCTTTTTAATTCTTTTTTCTTTTATCTGTACAGCTTGGGTGATTTCCTCTATTCTTTCATCCAGCTCCCTGATCTGTTCTGTATCTACACTGCTATTGAGTCCCTCTGGTGAATTTTTCATTTCCAGATTGTATTCTTCATTTCTGATTGGTTCTTTTTTATATTTTCCAATTCCTTGTTGAAGTTACTCACTGAGTTCCTCCATTCTTTTCCCAAGATCAGTGAGCATCCTTATGACTCTTAGTTTGTACTTTTTCTCAGGTAGCTTGTTTATCTCTCTTTCCTTTGGGTCTTTTTCCGGAGTTTTGTCCTGTTCCCTTATTTGGAATGTATTTCTTTCTCTCCTCAATTTGTATCTTTCTCTGTGCTTATACCTATGTATTAGGTAGGTCAGTTATGTCGCCTAATCTTGGAGAGGTGGCCTTATGTATGAGATGCCTTGTGAGGTCTAGCAGTGTGCTTCCCTCTCATCACCAGTTCTAAATATTCCAGCAGTGTCCCCCATGTGAGTTACGTGTGTCCTGCTGCAGCAGGGTTGCTCTTGGTGCAGGTGCCTGGGGAGGCTGAGCTATCCCTCTGGCCAGCTGGCTGTAATGCTTAGCTGCGTGTGGCTGCTATGGCCCCTTCAGTCACTTTAGCAGGTGTGGGGAGCCCCAGCAAAGTTGACTGCAAGGTCTAACAGAGCATTTCTGCTGCAGTCTTTCTGTTAAGTGTGTAGGCCTCCAACATGGCTGGTTGCTAGGCTCAGGGGCTTGCAATTGCTGTAGGCCTCTGGCCTGCAAGGCTGTTGTCAGGTCTCTCAGGGTTGCAGCTCAGTTGGGCTGGCCACAGGCATGGGAGCACACAACTGTTTCAGGCTTTGGAAGGTAGGACTGATCCCCTTTGTGGCTGTTTGAGAAGCACAAGTCTGCTGCAGCTGACAAGCTCTACCGCCTGCAGGGCCACACACTCTGTCAACATGGTCTTGCCCTGTGCGCACACCCCAACCCACTGAAGCGGACCCAGTTGCCCCACTCCAGAGGCCCCACACACTCCACCAATGCAGGCCTGCTCATCATGCACACCCTGCTCCACAGAGGCAGACCCACTCGCCAGGCTGCAGAAATTCCAGGCACCCCACCTATGCAGACCCACAAATTGTCTGAGGGCTTGCTATTGGGTGAGGCCAGTCCCTAGGGTGGGCTACCTGCCCTGGCCGAGCTGGATTTAATTGGTGCTCTAGTGGGTGAGGCAGACCCATGGGCTAACAGGCCAGTGGAAGAACTCCAGTGGCCTCTGCCAGCATCTATGTCAACGTGCCTGTACTAGGTCACAGTCATGACTGCCACCAATGTCTTGGTCCCTGGAGAGGTCTCACCTCTCACCAAGATGCACTCAGAGCCTATCAGGTGAGTCTCTTCACCAAAGGACTGTGCACCTTTCTGGTGATTTTAGGTTGCTTTCTGAAATGGGTGAATTTGTGCGTGGGCCCTTTAACAGCAGACTTTTTTCCCCATTATGTCTGATAGCTTCTGGGGGTGTACCCTGTTGTTAATAGCCAGCAATGCTGGATATTATGATACTTGTTTCAGTTGTGCAGAGTCCAAAAGCTGCTTATCGTGGTAATGGTCCCCCACTGAGATCCCTCACTCCTCCATGGAAGGCTTTGTACCTTATAGTTGCTCCCAGCTGTCCATGAAGCACCACGGCTCCAAGGTAGCTTTTTTCTCTCCAGAAAGAAATTTCTGCCTCTTCCACCTTAGCACTGTCCCTTGTTGTGGGGGGTTCTTTTTACTCAGTTTTCAGTGGTAATTGTTCCCAGAGTAGTTGTAATTTTGTTGTGTCCGTGGGAGGAGGTGAGTTCAGAGTCTGCCTAGGCTGCCACCTTGATACCATCTCTATACATCTTTTTAAAATGTTTTTGTTTTTTTCTCTCCTTTTTTTTGAGGGTGGGGGATTGATTACTGGTTCTCCTATTTTTTGTCCATTATTCCTTTTTTCTGCTATTTTAGTGGTTACTCTCAACATTTTAATACACTCACCTAACTTATCCAAGTCTACAGTTACCCACTCCCCTCTCTTCCTCCTAAATGGGACAAGGCACTTTAGAGCACTTTAACTCTGAAGTCATCACCTCAAAGTTATATGTTAGTGTATCACGTGTTTTATTTCTAAGTTGTTAAGCCCCTACAGTACACCATTACCATTGTTTACTCCATACTTAATTAGCTTTACTACCACATTTACACTTTTTTCTCATTATTCCTTCTTGAATCTTAGATCATTCCAATTTCCTTTTGCTTAAAGTACATCCTTTTGAATTTCTTTTAGTGAAAGACTGCAGGTAGCTAACTCTTAGTTTTGTGTCTCTGAAAAAATTTTATCTTTGTTCTTGAAAAATATGTCCATTGATTATATAATTTTAGATTGACAGCATTTTCTCTAGAGCAATGGGAGTTACTTCTCTCCATTCTGGCTTTCATTGTAGCCATTAAGAAGTCCACAGATGGCCATTCCTTTGAAAGTTTCCGTCTTTTATCTGTCTGCTTTAAAGATTTTGTCTTGACATTGTTAATTCTCTGTAATTTCATATAATGTGCCTGGGTATGAATTTTTGTTTTCCATTTATCCTACCTGGTATTTGTCTTATAGCTGTGTGGGTTGATCTCTTTCATCAGTTCTGGAAATTCTTGGCCATTTCTTTTTCTTATAAATATTGCCCCAACTTTTTGTCTCAGCATTGAATTCTAAATAATTTTTTCAAATATATCTTTCAATCACTGATTCTCTCTTTAGTTGCTTTAAATCTACTGTTAAACCCTTACATTGAGTTTTAATGTCTGTTAAAGTTTCATTTCTAGTTTTCCTTTTTTCAAATTGGCTTGGCTTTTATAATTTTCTGTTCTTTATTAATATATTCAATTCTCTAAAAACACTGAACCTAATTATCTTATATTTCATATCTAATTCCAATATCTAAACTCTGTAAGGTGGGCTTCTGCTCATGATGTTTCTGATGGCTAGCTTTCATAACTCTCCCTTTCTGTTGTATTTTGTGGGTTTTGACCGTGATTTATTATAGAACTTTGTGAGAATTATTAGATGCCTGGGTTTTTGCCAGAAGCACTGCTAGCTCATGACCTCTTTATACTAATGTCTTGGTTTAAAGTTTTCAGACCACTCAGGTAGAGTGGTCTGAAAATCTGTGAGAAAGCTAGTTTGGGGATATTGTATCTCCAGGGAAGTTTTACTCCCTTCCCCATAGCAGCTTTTAAAATAGGCAGTTTTCCCTGCATTCTCTGGGTGGAAGAGGGGAGGGGATTGTTTCTAGTTCATTCTTAATGAACTTGATGGAAATGCAGATTTACCAATTAAGACGCCCCACGTAGAAGAGTTTTTTCTTCTCCGTATCCCTGGTACCCCAAAATCAAAGTTAATTTCACTTGGTTAAGCAAGTACAGTCATGCATTGCATAACAACGTTTCGATCAACGATGGACCGCATATATGATGGTGGTCCCATAAGGTTAGTATCATATAGCCTAGGTGTGTAGTAGGCTATATACCATCTAGGTTTCTGTAAGTACACTCTATGATGTTTGCACAATGACAAAATCGCATAACCATGCATTTCTCAGAACATTCTGTCTTCAAGAAACTCATGACTGTACTCTCAAGGTGAAGCAGACTTTAGCGTTTCCTTACCTTACTGGCTTCTCATTCTCACTTCACTTTTGGACTCTTGTATATGTTTTACTAACTTCCTCACTCAGCACTTTGATGCATTAAAAATTGTTTATAATATTTAGCACATATTGTTTTCTGCTGGAGAGCTGTCCTAAGGCCTTATTGGCAGGAACGTCCGGTCTTTGCAGTACTGTGTAATGCATGCGGTTCTTTTCTGCCTTGCAGTTCTTACCTACACTCACAGTAGATAATCAGATTTTTTTTTTCTTATTGAATGTCAACTAAAGTTTCTAAAGTAGGAAGTTTTTAGTCTTCTGGAAAAAATGCTCTATTAATACAAACAAATATTTATTATATTTGGAACTGAAAACGTAATACACAGACTTGCATGTCTTGTCCAAGTCCTCCAGATCACAACCACTGGCAAGAGTGCAGTAACTGTAGGAGTGTAACTGAAAGGAAGAAATGGCTTTTTTGGTTTATTGCTGTAATCATACAATAAAAGACACATGGACAATGCCAAGCATACTTTGTTTCAAAATAAATCATTCTTGCCCGTGGAGATTAACTTTTTTCTTCTGATCTTTGTATTATAATTTTTAAAAACCCACGTATTAAAGTTTGAACATTTTGCCAAAAGAGGGCAGTATTCACCCACAGTAGAATGTAAAGGGACTGAAAAATTACTGGTGAGAAGGCGAATGAATTTATTTTTCCTCATAAGGTTAATAAAATTTGACAAAACTAGCTCTCCACTCAATAGGTTCATATCCCAGTCTGGGACCATCCAAGTTTTAATTTGTTTTTCTATTACTTTTACATTTTTTAAAGTGCTCTTTTAGGGATGAGATTTGTTTGAAAATTTTAGACTTTAAAGGTAAAACTAAAAACCTTTCTTAAAGCCTGCTTACAGAGTGACCAAAAAGTATGTGTTTAACTGCAAAGCATATTTATTGAAGGTCTGCTGTTTTTACCAGTGTCCCCAAAGAAGGGCTGCTCACCTCGGGGAAATGTGGCCAGTTAAAACTGCTCACGAAAAATGCGAGTTGCCAGCCAACAGGACGCCACTGAGTTGAGAAGTGGCTCAGCCGTGTTCTACGTCACATACTTACACATATGTTTGTCTGTCAGTTTGTCTCCTGTACAAGTAGGTGTATGAGTTCATGGTTTAAACATACAGTTTTAAACGTTAAATATTGAAGAAATAGGAAGTAGCTGGTTTGAATCTTAGATGAGTGAAGTGCTTCGGATTTCAGTAGAATAAATAGGAGGAAATGAAACCATATTTTGAGAGCACAGGTTGAGCGTGGATGGAAGATGTGCGCCCAGATGACTGACTAGAACTCTGTCTGCCCGTTAGGACTCGGTAATGTTACCAGATAAAAAGAAGAAAAGCTGTTCTGCACGGATTCAATAAATAATTAACTTGAGCTTCAAAAGGACAGCTAGGGGCTAAGAGGCTGGGGCTTACATAAGATATGCAGTGGAAGCAACTTTGGAAAAGTTTATGTTCGCATTATGCTGCCTGGAGAGTACGTTTGTTTCAGAAGGAGGCTTTTGCGCTGACAGGCGTCTCCTCGTCCCTGAGAGTCGGGCGCCGCCTAGAGCCGCCCGGTGTCCTCAGCGCTGTAACGTGATCGTCCCCCACGATCGGCCAAGGGCTGCGTGTTCCCGGGAGCCCGCTTAGCTCGGGCTCCCAAGCTCAGCGCTGCTGCGCTTCCCCTGCTGCTTCGCTGCCGGCAGCGAATGGAGCGACCGATCCCAGACTTCTCGGCTGGGCCACCTGCTTTCTTCTGGCCGTGTGGTGCCTGCCAGTGCTGCCCTGCTCTAGCTGGTGCCTTTGCTTGACGAGCACCGTCCGCTGCGCACTTGATGCTGGATCGTCCCCAGGTGCCGCAGCAGACCGCAGTCCTGGAAGTTCACGCACGCTGCACTGCCCCCTGCTGAGACGAAGCCCTTCCTTAGCCTAGAATTCCTGATGCTGTCCCTGCCTGCGTAATTGGAAGAGGTTTTTCACTTTTCAAACAACTTTATGGTTCTGCTCTGTTGGACTAGAAAATGTGAACAATGATGAGTTGAAATCAATATATTTGCTCTAGGTGCCGTTCTCTTTTCCAGCATCTTCCAGAATTGACCATTGAGAATTTTCATCTTTATTCTTCCCTCAATAATTTTCCTGCATAGGTTCTCAACGTATTCCCTTTCATCGTCTCCTCCCAAATCTTTCCTCCTCTTAATTGGGCCAGCATGTGTCTGTCTCATTTGGAAAGAACTCATTTAGCTTTGGAGTGTGGTTCCCATTTACTGGGCACTGGCAAACTCTTTCTTCTGGTCTTTGCTGGGCTTTGTATTGCATGTGCCTCCCAGGTGGGTGATGTCTCAGCCTCAGGCCCTGGAAGGACTTACTGGTCCAGTGCTCCAGGAGAGCACTGGGTGCTTGGAAGCCTTGCTGAGCGGTGACCAACTAATCAGCACCTAGGAGGCATTATGGGATGGTGGAATAAACCAGAATTTAGGGTTCAAATAGGCCTGGGTTCAGATCCTACTTTCTTGTCTTTAATATGGGGATAATAAACCTGTACCACTGAGTTGACATGTAGATTAAATAATATGTATGAAGTGCAAATCCTTTATTGTCCTAATATTCAAGCTTCACACCACAAGAGAAAAGGAAAAATGCTGAAAGGTTATGCTGATTCAAAGGGTGCCCTGCTCCACGAGGAAGTTTTTGTGGATTCTGTCCTGTCCATGGAGGAGAGAACTGCTTTCCCTGTTTCGAGTCCATTCTTGGGTGGAGGGAAGTAGCCTAAGATTCCTGGAATTTGGAGATATGAGATAAGAGGATCAGCACTGTATATTTTTTGGTCATAATCATAAAATGAGTGTTTAGTTTTGTAATGAAAAGTTGAAGTTGGTGGTTGGTAGTTGTATAGAAACAATACATATATGGTCCATACATCTTCATGGTAATTTTTGTGTGTGTGTGTGTGTGTGAGGAAGACCAGCCCTGAGCTAACATCCGTTGCTAATCTTCCTCTTTTTGCTGAGGAAACATCCTTGCCCTGGGCTAACATCCTTGCCCATCTTCCTCTACTTTATATGGGACGCCGCCACGGCACGGCTGACAAGCAGTGCGTCGGCAGGCGCCTGGGATCCTAACCGGCGAACCCTGGGCTGCCAAGCGCAGACTAAACCGCTGCGCCACTGGGCCGGCCCCCTTCATGGTAATTTTTATTAAGAATTTTGTTAATTTTATATGCCTGCAACTCTCAAAATAAGTCTTCCTCTAAAAACTAACAAGACAGAATCTCGAACCTGGAACATGCATTGTGCCGACAGGCAGGGCATCGATCGAGAGGGCCCTTAGTGCTTGTAACCGTCCCTTTGTCATTCTGTCATGACGGTTTCTGGCAGATGGCAACAGAACCTTAGAGAAGGGGCAGCTTGTCTAATCAAGTGCCAGGGAGTTCAATAAAATGCTACTGAAGGTCCCATCTGGATCTAAGATGTTGCTTCTTAGGTGTTTCAAGGAAGACATTAGAGCTCATTAGACACTCTTTCCTGGAGTAATGAACAGATTGAGAGGACACAGTTGATGTAGTTGTGAAGAGCCTTCCACGGGGTGGCAAGAAAGTCTAGTGATCACTTCTCAGGTTCTCGGCCTGGCCTGCCTGAGAGCCTGATGACACTCCAGAGGAGGCGTATGTGGCCTTGGGCGAGCTCTCCACTTCTTAGTGTCTTAGCTTCCTAGTCTGTAAAATGAGGATGCTAATACTGTCCACCCTGTTGGGCTATTCTGAAGATTGATGAGTTAAAGCATGTTAAATACTTAGGAAAGTGTCTGGCTCTACTAAGCACTATGGAAGTTTTTGCTTTTATTCTTATGTTTACAATTAAGGACAGGAGCTGCAAACTCAAATACCTGCAGAAAAGTGGATGTCAAAGTAATTTGAGGGAGGTGGCTTGGATGAAAGACAAACTACTGTGTCAGTGGAATGGCGGTCAGCAGCTGACCTTCCGCGTGGAGTCTGGGACCGTGAGGACGGAGAGCGAGTCAGCCTGGTGGGCCCGAAGGCTCCTGAGCTCACTGCTGCCCTGTGGGAATTTGGGCCTATTGTTCATGAGCTTGCTGTATTTTTCAAGAAAATATGGAGGTCAAAAATGAAATTTCCTAACTTTTAAATATTAGCAGCCAATTAAATTTTTTTTAAGTGAAAGGCCCAACCACACCATATTTGTGGGTTACTTTTAGCCCAGACCTTCCAGTTTGTAACCTTTATTAGAGAAATGGTATAAAAGCTGAGAAATATATGTAAGGTGTATAAAAATTGGTCCTTTACTTTTTTGGGGTCCAAAATCCTTGACATTTTAGGATTACATTTTCCTGTAAGCAATATCATGAAGGACCACAGCTAACTGCATTAAGATAAAAATTCTGCAAAAGAAAAAGCCAGTCAGCCTTTCAAAGCTAAGGCAAATGGGGCCTGGGTAAATTTAACAGCAGAATCAAGAGTTTTGTTCATTGCAGCATTATTCACTATAGCCAAGAAGTGGAAGCAACCCAAGTGTCCCTCGAC
The DNA here is from genome assembly GCA_031878705.1 of Tapirus indicus. Classification (NCBI taxonomy): domain Eukaryota; kingdom Metazoa; phylum Chordata; class Mammalia; order Perissodactyla; family Tapiridae; genus Tapirus; species Tapirus indicus. The sequence continues at coordinate 31,811,183 of CM062934.1, forward strand.
TGATGATTGGTTAAAGAAGATGTGGTATATACATACAATGGAATACTACTCAGCCATAAGAATAGACACAATTGTCCCATTTGCAACAACATGGAAGGACCTAGAGGGTATTATGTTAAGTGAAATAAGCCAGAGAGAGAAGGACAGACACTGCATGAACTCACTCATATATGGAATATAAGTGCACACACGGACAGAGAGAACTGATTGGTGGTTACCAAGGGGAAGGGGTGTGGGGGATGGGCACAAGGCGTGAAGGGTTACATCCACAAGGTGACGGACAAACAAAAATGTACAACTAAAACCCCACAGTGTTATAAACTAAGACATCAATAAAAATAATTAATTAATTAATAAAAAGAAACATTAAAAAAAAAAAGAGTTTTGTTAAACCGCATTTAAAATATGTATGTCTGTTACCATAATCACGGAAACAATGTAACTAACACATTCAACGCTGTAAATGCCACAGTGCTCAGTAAATGTTAATTAGTAGTATTGTTACAAATTCCTTGAATGTTTTCTTTACATATTTTTTAAATTTTAACCTTAAAACAGAAAATATTTTTCTCAATGATAGATAAAAAAACTTCACTATACTTTAAGATTGATTATGGTTAATCAGGGTTTTAAGTTTTAGAAAAATGCAAAACTACTCCCCTAAATTTTAATTTGATTCCATCTATAAAGATGTCATTGTGTATTCAAAGCCAATAGTCTACTACCGTTTAGAAACTCTCACGTCTTATGCTGTGTATTTTAGTAAAGCAAATCTTTCAGAATTAGAATTACCAAATGAAAAATTTCTTGTAATGAACACAACATCTTTGGGGAGCCTGCTCAATAATCAGAAGCCTGTTAGCTTCACCTGATTCCATTTTGTCCCAGGGTCATTAGGTTGTCCTTTAGAATCTTGGTTGCTGGTTAAGAAATGTAATGTTCTTAGAATTCCCAGGAGTGAGGAGATTGGGCCTCAGACAGACTCAGGGTTTCAATGGAATGTACTCTAAAACCATCTTGATTCCTTAGAAAAATGTATAAGCTTAGGGCTGTTTCGATGATTGAGGATTCCCCCAAAAGTTTTAAATTCACAAGTATATACAGCGTGAAGTTTTAAATATTTAATTTAAAGGCATTTCCTTTATGTACAAATCTTGCCTTCCCCTCCAAATAACACAAAACTAGAGGGATAAGCTGAGGGTGGGAAATGGGAAGAGGACTTGAGCTCAGTCGTGAGGAAATTTGTCCAGCTGATAAAAATTCCATCTTGTTCAAGAAGAAAATGGGGTTCCTTCAGCTCTTTCCAATTTTCATTCTAGCTAGATTTTTTTGTTTAATTTAACCATCAGGGGTTACTTTGACCTTTGAAACAGAATTTTTTATAACTTCTTTATGACTGACATAACTTGTTGGCTTTGAATTATCACATAACAGTGCTGAACAGGCCTGAACTCCCTAGACGTTTCCCCTATTTGACGTGATTGAGGTGACGCATGAGGGACCCAGCCGAACTATATCCAAATTCACACTTACCCCAGTTGTTCACCTGTCGAGGAGAGAAATGAAATTAAAAGTTGAAGTGCATTTCCTGTTTAATTGCCTACTTAGTAAGTCAGGGTAGACTATTTCAGCAAATGTCCCCAGTTTGGGGGCTTAACATGATACAGCCTCACCGCCCTCACAACTCAGGCCAGCACGGTCCTGCGAGAGGACTGGAAGAGGCTGTTCTGGAAGGCCAGGTGAGTGTTCATGGAGCCCAGGCGAGGAGAGTGGGTGAAGGGCAGTGAGGAGAGGGCAGGTTGAGGGGTGTGGAGGGGTAAAAGCCACTGGCTGTTAGCACCATTGTCCAGGGTGTGACTCACCCTGATATTTGGGAGTCATCCTTAAATCAAACCAACCTACAGGAGAATTAGCTTAGGAGATAAAAGAATCCCATTTGGGACATGTTAATTCGGGGATCCCCAGTGGGACAAACGGTTGAAGATACCTAGCAGGTAGTTACAGGAACCTGGAGATACAGATCTGGGATGCCAGCACTCCCTTAAAGCACCAGGGAGGGTGCAAGGCAAGCGGGAGTGGTGGGCCAAGAACAGGCTCCCCAGGATCACACCATTGAAAGGGAGAAAAGTGAGCCCAAATGAGAGGGGGATGGATCCGGCTGAGAAGGCCAAGGCAGGGAAGGGAGCGAGAAGTTTCCCAGAGGGAGGTGGGACCCAGGCACAGCAGAGCCCAGCCCAGCCTGCTGAAGAGCCTGCCAGTCAGGATGATGTGGATGGCTTAGCAAGCAGCTTCAGCGGTGAGGTGGGAACAGAAGCCAAACTGCAGAGATCAAGGAGCCATAGGCTTGCTTTTCCAGATTTCAGAACTCAGCCTCCACCAAAGAGGGGAGAGTTAGCATTCCTCATCTCTGAGCCTCACTATCCTCATCTGCAAAATACGGATGAATAATTGCCCATTGGTGCCAGGATCCGTGTGGTCTCGTCTCAGGATTTCCTACAACAGCCTGGACTTAGATCGTATAAGCTAGTGGACTAGAATGGTGTTTTCTACACTAATCTCTGCATTTTGGTTCCTACTGTGGATTCTATAAATAAGACGAAGGGAAGCATTACACAATAACAGCTTTTTGGGGATAGCTGCAATGTGAGGCGGCAAAGCTGTGTTTCTCGCTCCAGTTGAAGAGCTAGTGCATGTGTGAAAGATTAAATCACAGTACAGATCTGCTGCAAGAAAGACCAGTCTGTTTTGCATTTATGGAGTAAGAAAGGATGGCAAATGTCCCGGTTTGTCGACTAGATGGGTAATGCAGACAGTGAAACTAAGTGACAAAAAAGGAGGAAAAAATGTGAAGAATAGAGAGAATTTGTTGAGTTTTACCTGGGTATTCTGGGGGAAAGGGTAGGGGCTCAGAAATATGGTATACTCAGGAGGCAAGGGATGCAGTTCTGAGAGTCGCTGGGGTAAGAGTGTGCGTTAATTAAATCGAAGAGAGGAAATGAGATTTCCCAGGAGGCACTCATAGGATGAGAAAGGGCTGCATAGGCTAGAATTCAGGAAAGCCCTGCAGTCAAGGAAACAAACATGCGAATAAGAGCCAGGGCTGTCGCCTGTGGTTGTCTAGGCTGTGCACTGCACAACTCCTCACTGCTGGGAATGGTGTCCCCTGGGGAAAAAGAAAGAGGAGTCAGAGAAGAACAGAGCAACGAGGGAAGTAGGAGGAGTACCAGCAAAGAATATTCTCAGTATTTCAAGAGGGAGGAGCAAGGTCAAATCTGACAGAAGTAGTTGAGGTCCCAGAGTGCAAATTTTGCCTTCAGGAAGTTGGAAGAGAAGGAGAAAGTCAAAGGAAGTTTGTTTTTGTTTGTCTACTTGTCTTTTAAAGGATAAGGGAGTGTTTTGTGTGTATGGAAGGCAAAGGGATTGAAAGTAGTGTAGGAAGAGTGAGGAAACGAGAGAAGAGACGTGGACGTGTTTTTATTGGACCTTGCGGTTCCCAGCAGAGGTGTTAGCTAACAGATTAATGTAAGTGGGCAGCCGAGAGCTTCATGTCTGGACAGACCAGGCAGGATGCAGACCTTCTTATCTGAGAGGCAGAAGATCCGGCAGGACAGAGGCTCCAGCCCCAGAGGCTCCAGGGCACCTGGAGGCCGTCGGGCTGAGCAGATGTCCAGCCCAGGCTCAGAAGGAGTCTAACATCCATGTTTCCGCCTTCAGAGGGAGAGAGAACATTATAAGAATGTTGAGAAGAACAGAACTTCAGTTAAAAAGAAGACAGTGGATGCTGAGCAACTAGATGTTTCTGTTAATTTATTCCATCTCTTCAGTGGCATCTTTCACAAGTAATTTTTATAAGGGTTGTTTTATTCAATAAAGTGGTAAACTGACTTAAGTGATTATCTTAGTCAGGTCAGACTGCTGTAATAAAATGCCATAGACTGAGTGGCTTAAACAGCATTTCTTTCTCAATGCCCTGGAGGCTGGGAGGTCCAGGATCGGGCGCTGGCCAGCGGGGCGTCTGGCTCTCCTCCCGGTCCAGTGAGATGGCTGCCTTCTCACTGCATCCTCACTGGCCGCAGAGGTCCTCTCTCTCCTGTCGCTTCCTGTAGGGGCACCAGTCCCATTCAGGAGAGCCTCACCTCATGATCTAAGTACTCCCAAGGCTCCACTTCCAACACCATCGCTGGGGTTAGGTTTCAACATGCGCATCTTGAGGAGACTCCCGTGTTCAGTCCACAGCGGGGATTTCGGCTTCAGTGATCTGCATGTTCATCAAAGACAAATAGATTACTGATGCAACGTAAACTTTCTGGTGTGTTCTTTATTTCACCTGTCTGTCCTTTTCTGCTCTGAGATACAGTAAACTACTTCTTAGGATACATGGAAGGCGTGTTAAACAATTCTCCTTCTTGCTTTTGCATAAAATTGGCCATGTCTGACCAAAATTCAAATCCCAGAACCTTTTCCAAATGCAAAATGAAAACATTTAAATATTCTGCCTTTCTTTCAGGCAAGAGGGTAGCCACAAGAAATGACACAACACAGTTTTATTGTCAGACTCCAGACTATGCAATGAAAAACTGAATTATGTTTAAAAATCATGTTGTTTTACTGCTCCTTCTGATCAGTCCTCTCCAGGGACTCTTCATCTGAGTAGTAAAAAAAAAAAAAAAAAAAAGCAAAAACTATGCAGTTCTGACTGCTTTTTGTTTGGATTTTAAAATGAAAAAAAAACACCATGAACATGATTTCAGCTAAAGATACTTCTAAAAAAAATTCCTATGTTTACTAACTTCATTTTTTTAAAAAAACAGAACTCAAAAGCCCTCCTTTAACCTCAAATGCTACAGGGTGCTAATTGTTAGACATAATATGATAGATATCCATAATATTTTGTGTAAATGATTCCAAGAGTAAAGACGTAGATCTTAAGATTCATCTACCAATGTCACCTGGAGTGTGAGCCCCATGAATAATTAATTAGAAGAGGCAGCTGCCCTCACACATGGTTTGAAAAAACCTAGAGGTCTCACCCCAAATAGATTCCCAAACAGCTTACCAGATCCTGGAATTTGCCACGATCTGCCCTTGGGTTAGAAGACCTAAGACTCCAATGAAAGGTATCCTTTTTATCTTGGAGGAATGTTGTATGCTTATCAATTAAATAGGAACACTGAATTAGTTCATTAAATTAGTACCTAACCAGACACTAGCCCCTTATGCAATCAGAACGTAAGTGTTTCTATGAAGGTGCAGCAGAAGGTCCAGAGATGCAGGAAGCCAAATGGGTTTGCACACGCTGCTCTTTCTGCCTGGAAGGCATGCACGTCTGTTTCTCCTCACTTGGCCTACTCTTGCTTATTCTTCAGAGGTCAGCTTGGAGCTTGCTTCTAGGAAGCCTTCTTGATCTCCCTTCCCTTTCTCCCAGTCTGTGTGAAATGCCTTTCCTGTCTTGTCTAAACCAGGAAACATGCCAACTGGGATTAGCGTTCTTAACTTGTCTTCCTGACAGACTGAGTCCCTCTGGGGGGAGAGAAGATAGATGACATCTTTTCTCTTCAAACTCTTAGGGTCTGCCAACATAAAATATGTTGAATACATGAATGAACCAATTGGAAATGAAACTTGAGGGGTGCTGAAAATGCCATCTATTTGGCAGTTTTACGTAGGGCAAGCCCTGCATTCTAAGAAAACTGCAGACCCCTCTATGTTTGGCAGGGAGGTGGCCTGGACTGAATCGCTTTCTGTGAGCTGCAACCCTCACCTACTGTCTCACCTGTGATGACAACCACTCTCGTAGGAAGGGTATGTGGCATTTAACTGCAGGCTTAGAGAAGACAACAGATCCCCAGAGACAAAAATCTCTAGGGAAAATAAGATAAGGGAGAAAAGAAGATCACAGGCCAAAAATTCCAACAAGTTGAGTGAGATGTGTGAGTGCTGACTGATACTAGAGTGCTGTGTTGCAGATGGGGGGGCAGGTAGGGAGAAACTTACAAAGATCTCTATTTCTCCAGTTGGTACCTTTGCTTTAAACCATGGTTCAGCATACGGGAAAGTGGTTTGTTTTCTCCTCCAGCCCCACATACCTGCCTCAGAGCACCTTCTCACCTGGAGCTGTTCCCTTCCTGGGTCACCCTGTTGGAGAGAGGCAGACTTTGCCAGTGTCTATATTGGCCACCTCTAAAGACAAGCATAGATGAAAAACAGCCACCAAGTAGGGATGACAACTCAGTCCCCGTGGGAATCCTTTACAGCTCTCACAGTGCCACCCCAAGAAAACAGTGCCATCAGTTATTACACTTTTAAAACTTCCCTATATTAGTTATACTGATAATTATCTCATTTACTTATACCTTACATTTGCCCAGAAAGGATTTCCAGTAGCTAATTGCTATTCTTAATTAAGGGAGAAGGTGAAAAAAATCACTGTTTCCCATCTACGTTTTCTAAATCTTGTATTTTCCCTTTTTGTGCTTGTTTTATTTCTGATCATGTTTTTCTTTTAATATTAATCTCTTTGAACTTACGGAATGCAAAAGAAGAGAAAGTGGAATTCTGTCGGAAGAACAGAATACCTTTTGTTCCAAGTGTGAAATCAGCAGAGTTATAATCTATTACTGTATCTTAATTACCTGGACATCCAGGTTATTATATTGAGAGTTGAACCTATACAAAGAATCTGATATCTAAGAACTCCCCTTATAATTATTAAACACGTGATGGATTTTATATCCATGATTGAATTTCCATTTCCATCATCCAGCGCAGTAGGACGGGTCCAGTACTAACCTGAACTGTCTGGAGACAGCAGGAGGCTAACTTTCCTAAGGGGAGTCTAAGTTAACACTCTTAACTTTTAAAGAATTGCCCAAACTGACAGGAGTGAATAAGTTATGCAGAACTTCTTGTGTGGCCTCTGTACCTTTCTTCCTCCAGTGGATTTGAAAAACAAGATCCTGGCCTGGGCAGCAGAAAGTCACCTGGCTGAACTCACAGCTGCATTGGTCACCCTGGCCCTTGGCACTCTCTCACGGTTGCAGAATGGCTTTTCGTTGTATGACCTTTGAGCCCTGCGCAGTTGTTCCTAAAGGGGTGCCATTCTGAACGACTGCATGTCGGGCTGTGCAGTCTGCGCGGTACTCGCACCCTCCAGGCCTGGCCCACTGGGACTGCATACTCGTGGCATGATCCTGGGCACACTTGGAGTACAATCCCACTGAAGGCATATGACTGCATGACTTATGTGTAACAGAAAGAATTTTAGCAAGTTTAAGTTTTGCCTAAAATGTGTTTCAGGCTAAGGGATCTAGTTGAGAGGCAGTATGCCCCGTAGTTAGGATCACAGACCCTGGAGCAGACGCCCTGCACTTGAATTCTCCTTTCACAATGTATTAGCTGTATGTCTCTGGGCAAGTAACTTAAGTTCTTTGGCTTGAGTCTCCTTCTCTGTAAAATAGTGCTTACCATGTGCCAGGAACTATTGAAATGTCACTTGCTGTAATTAGTACTAATATCACTATAGACATTAAAGCCCAGAGGTGCAAATGGCAATTTTAAAAGGTTCTCTCTTTTTAAAAAATAAAGCAGTGTGTAAACATAATTTACAAAGCTTAAGAAAATGATCAATTAGTACCTCTTGAAGCTAGAAAGTTACTTTTGTTGAGAAAGCATTACAAACACTCACCTTTAAGCATGATTTTATGAAGGTTGTAAGTATCTGAAATGATGATTTCATGTTCAGACAATGTTCTTTGTATCTCAAACTAACGTTTTTACCGAGTGTGAGAAATAGATGAAAGTTAAATCATTAGCTTAGAAAGTAGGTTTAGTAGATTGTAATCTTCTGATAAAATCTGTAGATTTGGTTTTTCCAGGATAGAGGCACACTTACTTTGATATTCTGGTCATCCTGCTCAGATCTTTTCTGGCCCCAAAGCCACCACTGTATTGGAGCAAGCAGCTTTGTGTGATGGAGAGGGGAGATTCTTCCAAGTCCTGCTGATTGTAGTACAGGAACAGTTCCTCGTTCTCCTGTCCCCGAACATCATAGCTTTGAACGAAGTTTCACACCAATTAAAATTATGGATTGTAAATTGTAAGTTTTTTCCAGATTCTAGTGTGTATTTATAAAGATCCTGAGATTTATGCTGTGGGAAAATGCTCTCTTCATCTTTCCCTTGGGAGATATGTGTAGAGAAGAAGGAGAATCTTAAGTTTTGTTTGTGTGTGTGTGTGCGTGCGCTTACACAGCTGTAGGAGACTGGAGCTTTAGAGTTCTTAAAAATAAAATGGATAGGACAGTAAAAAGGTCAGAGATTGTCCGAGTTGGAGGGAAGGAAGGATGACTAGGTGGAGCACAGAGGATTTTTAGGGCTTGAAACTACTCTGTATGATACTACAATGGCAGATGCATGTCATTATACATTTGTCCAAACCCATAGAGTGTGCACCACCAAGAGTGAATCCTAATGGAAACTCTGGACTCTGAGTGATGATGATGGGCTGATGAAGGTTCATCAGCTGTACTGCACCACTCTGGTGAGGGTGTTGATAATGGGGAAGCTGTGCATGTGTGGAGGCTGGGCTAGATGAGAACTCTCTGTACTTTCTGCTCAATTTTGCTGTGAATCTAATACTGTTCAAAAAAATAAAGTTTAAAAATATAAAATAAATAAAAGAGGATCCCTGGGGAGGTCCAATGTGGTGGTCTAGAAAGGATCAGGAAATTTTGGAGATCTAGAAAGTACCCAGAAGCAAGGGGGAGGGAAGCTAGTTGGAAAAGCAAACCACTTTTAAGGTAAAATCTCTTGGGTGTAGTTATGGAATGAAGCCAGCTTTAGTGTTTGGGGAGGGAGCCTCATGACAGGTCTGCGAAGAAACCAAGCATCCTGGTGTGGGTCTGTTTATAGATACTCTTACTGAACCAAGTGAGCTTACATCCCGGTGAGTTAAATAAGACTACATCAGTGGAAGTTGTTTCACAAAGTAAAGTGTATTTGCAGTAAATAGGAGGCCATGAGGAATCATTTCCAAAGTCATGGCGTTCCTTTCCAAAGTCAGGAAATTTTATTTCAATTGGGAAATGAATATTCAAAAGGGAGAGGCAGATATTTGCCAGCACAGGCTCAGCTGGAGAATGTGCTTCCACGTAATGAGGCCTAAGCTCCTCCTGGAGAGGTCTTAGCATCAAAGATGAGGCAGAGGTCGTAGGGGTAGCTCTGGTGGTGAGGCTTGGTCAGTTTCAGGATGGTTGGTGGTTACCTCTCCTTAACATACAAAAGGAAAAGAAACAAGTGGGAAAAACAGTTAATTACTTCCAAACCCACCTTTGAGTTTCTTGAGGCACCTAATAGGTGACAATATGAGCAGGCAGTGAGGAGGATTTGAGATCCGAGGAAAACATATAAAAATTTATTTTTAAAGGTTACGTTCTGCTGCCAGATGCTTTCCCATGGCATGTTGCACATGCTTCTTGACAACTTTCATCAATGTCTTTATGTACTTATTTAAGGTTTTTCCTGTGACTTTTGAGCTCCACGAAAGAAGGGCCCATTCTGTCTTTGTTAGCACTCTATCCCCAGGTCCTAACAGTTTCTGGAATATAGGAGATGCTCAATAGCATTTGTTAGGTGAAATAAGTAGCAACATTACCACTAATAATGGAATAGTGGCTTCTGTGTCACAAGTGTTGCCTATGTGCCAGGCTTGGCTAAATGTAGTAAGACAGTGCACAGAGCCTCTTTCCCTTCTCACAACTCCCCTGGGAGGCAGACATTGTCTTCACCATTCTATCACTTGACGGATTCAGCTAGGCGCCTGCTTCTTGCTGGGATGGAGACAGGCCAGGCCCTTGCTCCATGAGCTCTCCTTCTAAGGGAGGACACAGAGAGGCCTGGGTGCAAAGGGTTCACTCCTTTAGACGGAGTGGTCCCAGAGGCCGACTGACAGTTTGTCGTGGGATCTGAATGATCAGAGGAGCAGCCTTCCAGGGTCTGAGCCGAACCCAGCCAAACAGGGACTGAAGGTTGGGACAAGCATGGCGTTTTTAAGGAGACAAAGGCCAGAAACAGATGAGGAGAGAAGATAGGCTGGAGCCTAGCAGGCCTGATGGGGTGGCTGTGTTCTAAGTGCAAAGACAGCCGTGCAGATGGCGACACGAAGGTCGCGCCACCAGGGAGCACAGGTGGGAGGTGGCTGGGGACGGCGTCCGCCCATCACCTGGCCGGGCCGCCCCGCCCCACGCGCTACCCCCGGCCCTTCCTGACGGCTCCTCCTCCCCTCTGCCTAACGCGGTTCGGGAAAAGGTTCCCTTCCAGACGTTTCTCTCCAGACCCCATCGCCCACACCCTCTCGCTCCCTCCGTGAGCCCGGGCCACACGTCCTCTTACCTTTCGTCCCGTGTGTGGGTTTGGTTTGTTTTTGTTTTAAGCCAAGACTTTTCCCATCTTCAGACCTTGTCTCCAAGCTCTCGTCATGCCCCTAAACACTAAATCTTGGATTCTAGGACAGTGTCTGAGAGCAGACTCTCAGTCATTTTTCCACAAAGGAATAGAGGAATCCTGGAGTGTCTTCACCTCAGTGAAAAATAATGGCGCCACTTGCCCCCATTCTCAACCATGCATTTTGGGTGAGAATAATTTCATTGGTAGCTCTACAGGGGCAATATGTCCATGAATCCTGAAAATTATTAGCCAGTATACATATATTTATTACTAATAGTTATTGTGTTAATCAGAATAGCAATAAAACCCCATTTTGTTCCTTTGAACTGGCCTTTAAATGTACATGTCCTCAAGTATTGTCTAACCAGCCATGCTTGTTATGTCATCCAGGTTCCTGGACCAGTGCAAATAACCAGCGTTATGTTGTTTGTAATGAGCCCAAAGCAGTGAATTCGGGACTTAGAGTGAGGACGAGTTTTAGGGAGTGTGAAGTGCAGTGATCAAGAGCGTGTGAGTAACAGCTTGTTCTGTCTGCAGTGAATTATTTAATATCAGTGAAGATCCTGACGGTGAGCCCAGGACTTTCACTGGAGACCCTTTGCCCGGGGAAACGTGCCTCGGAGTTTGTTCATAATTTTACAAATCAAAGGAACACTGCAGCCTGGAGCATTGCAATTATTTTGATAAGTAAAAGATGCATATGAAGATATTTTAATTTTAACAGCAATATAATTTTTCTTACTAAAAAGCAGGGTGAAAAGAACCGCTTTGTTTTTCAATTGTTTTAGACACTAAAATAGGACTTTTTTTTCTACATGTATCACTCTGTGCTGTAAAATTTACAGCAACTTTGTAAAGGGAAACAGTGTGGAATGATGGTCTGTAATTGCAGGAGAAAATCCTATGCTGCCTAATAAGTGCTCCTCTGACGAACAAGCATAGTGTTTATTGTGTGTTCGGGCATTCCTCTACCTTTTATTACTAGAAGCAAATTGTATTTGTTTCCATGTAATATTGATGCAGTTAGGAGTAATACTCATGTAAAAAGTGATGGAGGATGCAGAGATTGACTGTAATAAGGGGAGTACACCAAACAGGCTATCCAACTGTCATATTTTCTATTTAATGTTATGGAAACTGTCTAAAGGCCCTAAGGTTACTTTGCTAAGTCATAATGATTTTACACTGCACTGATAACAAACATGAAAGGAGCATACAAAATCCATGAGTGAGATTATGGTATGAGTGCATTATGCAGATCTGATTAAGAATTCACAAAAATAATAAAAAAGCATAATTTGCCAAGGAGAAATAATTAGTTTTTGACTACCAGTCATATACAATTTGGTTATTTGGCAGTTTTACATGAATCTTGCACACATTAACAAATATGAAACTGATGGCTCATTGAAATGTCTTCTCAAGAGCTGACAGAGGAAAGTAAAATTGTTTGTCAAATATGTTTATCAAATATGTTCACTTGCTAGGAAAAAAACAAAGCCTTTAAAAATTTTTGGTCTCATAAGATTTTACAGTTTGCTAAACTAAGAGTCTCTTGAACAGAGTTTTCCAAGTAGTTCATTATGCCATTATCTATTCTATCAGCAAATGCCTATTAATCTTTTTCCATGTTTATTATTTTTTTTGAAAGAGAAAATATTTAATCACAGTCTATGTATCTGCCAGAAGAGATGGACAATCTCTACTTTGGAATTTTGAGCACTGAACCTCTGAATCTATCTACAGGATATAATTTTAGCACTATTGATTTAAAATGTTTCAATTCCATTTGACCAATTCCTTTGCAATGAGACCACTTCCAAGCCTTAAGAAACATGGCAACAGTAGTTCTATGGTGACACTGTAGTAGGAGCCCAGCCGTCTGACTGACTGAACTCATAGTTCAGAATTCCTTTTCCCTGTGGACTCTCTCTCTCTGTTGAGAGAAGGCAGGGAGATTGCCTTTCCAAAAAAACCAGATGTTGTGTATCAATTCCAATAATGGCTTCTATTAGTTTTTTCTCTGTTAATCCCATATTGAAGATAGTAGAGGATTATCTCTATGTAGTTTAATTATCATAGTGCATGAGTGGGAAAACATTGAAATACAGAGTATTTGTGTTATCCTGTGTTATCTTTTTGGCTACTGACTCCTGGTATGAATTTTTCAGTTTTAAAGGGATGTGAACACTCCAGAAGGCCAAGCAAAGGCATCTAGCTAGGATAAGTTACTCAATTACTGTTCTGTATTTCTTCCCTCAGGACAACTATTCTGAACCACATCATTCTCTATTAGTAAAAGAATTAAGTGATGTTGGACTCAACAACATGAAGAGGTTTTCTCCGTGGCCAGTAGTTACTGGCATATTAAGCTGTGCATACCTCGTGGTGAAGATAATAAAGCACTTCCCATTATGATGGTTGGGTGCGCACAGCCACCCAGTGCCAGCTAGTTCTGGGGCACCAATAATTATGGCCTAAGAACTCTATCTTTTGGCAAAAGAAACTGGAGTGAAATGGTCTCCAACTAAAACTATGCTAATTTGAAATCTATCTTGATACTCTTTAGCCAAGAGGAAGACTATATTCATAATTATGCAAAACTGAATTTTTTAACTCAAGTTTTATAAAACTTCGTATGTGTTTGAATATTGCCTGCTGCCTGAACCATCAGCCACTGCAGATCTGAGAATGCTATACTTTTTTAATCAATTTGCATTATTAATATTAAAATTTCTTTTTTTCAATTATTTTATTGAGGTCATAATGGTTTGTAACATTGTGTAGATTCAGATGTATTATTATTTATCAGTTTCTACATAGACTGCATTGTGCTCACCACTAGTAGTCTAATTTTTATTTGTCACCATATGTATGTGCCCCTTTACCTTGCCCTGCTTCTTAAATTGAGTATAGAGGGAATGCTCAGTAGGGAAACTGACATATTCAGGACATTCGTAAACCACTAAAATGAGTTTGCTGCCTGTAAGGAAAACTTTAAGGGGTAAGATTATGTTAACATTGGAAGATGGTTGTTGGGTAAACTGGGCTACACAATATGTAGCTTGTCTTAAAGATGTTGGCTAGAAGCTACATGTCGTAGACTGAAATTCTTCCTTTTACTTAACATGCTATAAAGGAGCGAGCATGTGCTAGATAGATTATTCAGCATAATTCAATAAATATGAGAAGTGATTGAGAAGCCTCTGTCAATATTCTTATGTGGGATGATGTAGTCAACAAATATTTGATCAGTCAATACTATGAGCCCTGAACTGCAGTAAGAACAAGGGAGGAGAACATGAGTCAATTCTTTAAGGTGCTTGTAGTCTACTGAGAATGAAAGGAAACCTACCAAAAGGCGTGTTGAGTCCTGTGCTAGAAGGGAGCTAGCAGAAGCACTTTATCCAGATATGTCAGACTGCAACAGACTTCTATTCCTGTGGTGGCTTTAAAACATGGTGGCTAATTCTTTGACTCTCTTGCCATTGAGAGATGGAGCTTATGTCTCTCTCCCTGAACCTGGGGCAACCATACAGTATGGTGGAGCCCCAGGCTGCCCTGAAGGCCAGGTGGCACTGCTCAGTTTGCTGGAACACTAGCTCCTGGAGCACTGGGGCCCCTTGTAAGAGCCTGGCCACCCTGAGGCCATGTGTGGGTACTCTAGGCAATTGTCCCCATGAGGTCAGCTTTCTGTCTTCTCACTGAGGCCCCAGATACCAATGGGCAGGGACGAGCCAACCCTGCTGCATCTTGCCCAAATTTCTGACCCACAACATTGTGATGCCACTAAATTTGGGGGTGGTTAGTTTTGTAGCAGTAGACAACTGGAACATGTTTCATGAGGCAGTGATAGCTGAGGATGCCCTGGAAGCAGCCAGGAGAGGAGAGAGGAGAAGGTGATGTAGGCAGGAGTAGCCATAGTAAAGGCTGGCGCTGAAAATCAGTCTTATACTCACACACCCCTGTTTTCTGACATAGCTTTTTTGTTCTTGCTCTCAGATGGGTTATGACATCAGAGCATAACATCTGAAAATGAAGATTTAATAGCAGGGAATGATGTTTCCACGTCCCTGTGAATGGCCGACAGCAACCCCCTTGCCTGGAGGACCACCCCGTCTCTCTTCTGGTGACATGCTTTCCTCAGAACTTTCCTTTCTCTGGAGGGAGAGGAACCTAAGAAACATGTTTTATGTGAAGATAAATATTTGCCACTAGATGGACATGAGAGTTTCCACTAAGAAGAAAGGATGAGTACAAGAAAATAAGTGAGAATCAGAAAAAAATTCAAAGTGAGAAGATATCAAGAAGATTAAATCCTATATAATGATGAAAAGTCATAGGGAAGCTATGTTCCTCAGAGTCCCAAAGGATCGTGAAGTTCCCAGTTGTTGTGACTTTGCAATCCAATGCCACTTGAGTCAGTAACCCTTCTATGGGGGCCACAAGTATCTTGTTCTTTAATGCATTTAGACAACACGGCTGAAAATAGCAAATCAAGACCACGTGTGCCCCAAGCATTTACGTAAGTCATACAAAGTAAGACTAATAAAAGAGGTTGCATCTTTTTCTCCCCAATCCTAAAACATTCATCACAAAGGAAGTACCCTTTTGATTTATAGAGGTCTTCTTTCCACACTGTATGTGTGTAATGTAAATATATGTCTATAATAGAAATATTTAATTTAACCTATGCATAAATAATTGTTAAAGTTTATCAGTTTAGGATAAATAGGCATGCACATTCTCCTAGAAATGTTTCTTGACCTGAGGTCCTTGGAATCATGGGGATTTACACATGTATTCTGGGGTGTCTGATAATTTTCTGTGAGAAAAGCTGTATTTTTATCATTCTGATGGCATTCCCAACCAACTATATTAGTGCTCACGCTTCGCTGTGTGCACAGATCACTGGAGGAGCTTGTTATAAAGCATGTTCTGAATCAAGGGGTCTTCAGAGGGCCTGCGTTTCTGCATTTCTAACAAATTCTCCAGTGATGACAGTGGTCTGAGTCTGGACAACACTTGGAGTGGCAGAGATCGAGATGCCATCTTAGATCCTACAATTGCCAAGTGATATCACCACCTGCCTGTGTCTAAGTGGTCATATGTGACCAATGTTGTAATGCTAGAATTGTCACGGCTGAAAGAATTAAGATGGCTAACTATCATTCAGCAGTGTTCTTGTTGTCATTGACAAGCACTCTTGTCAAAGCAGGAGCAGCAAAGTGGACTTTACTGGCACACACATGCAGAAATATCCTGGCTCCAGAATGGACCAGAACTGGAAGCTCCATGCCGCCAGAGCGTTCCATCTCTGCTCATCCCTCATGTCTGCAGGCTCGGCTTCACTTCCTCGGGTGTGTGGCTTTTTCTGGGTAATCAGGAAGGTCACCACTGATGGCCCCAGATTCATGCCATCCCCCATTACTGTGCCGTCTCCAGTGGACCTGTTTTGATTCTTGTCCTCACTCTTGCTGTCCGGTGTCCCCTACACCTGGGGTTTTGTGATAAGCTGTTGGAGTTAGGCAGTTCCCTCTCAGACACCCTGGACACTCACATAGGTGCAGTGTGGGCTTCTTCTCACCCCCGTCAGAGTGTGCTATGTCGTGGCCTGTCCTTGTTCACAGCCTTGCCTAGAGGACACTTAGAAGTTGGTTTATGGCACGCGTGTTACCAAACCAAGTGGGCTCGCCTCCTGGTGAGTTAAATAAGAGTCTACACCAGTGGAAGTTGTCTCACAAAGTAAAGTGTATTTGCAGCAAATATGAGGCCATGAGGAATCATTTCCAAAATCATGGCGTCCCTGAACAAACTGAAGCAGGCACCTTTACTTCAGATGGGAATGAATATTCAAAAGCGAGAGGTGGGTATTTGCCAGCACAGGCTCAGTTGGAGAACATACTTCCACATAATGAGGGCTAAGCTCCTCCTGGAGAGATCTTTGCTTAAAAATAAGACAAAGATCACAGATGCAGCTCTTGTGCTGAGGCTTGGTCAGTTTCAGGATGTTTGGTGGTTACATCTCCCTTGAGTTTCTCACTTGGTCAGTTTCAGGATGGTGGTGGTTACATCGCCTTAACATACAAAAGGAAAAGAAACAACTTGGGAAAACAGTTAACTGCTTCTGAACCCACCTCTGAGTTTCTCAAGGCACCCTAGCCGGTGACTGCACACGTGTGTGTGGGGGGGAGGGGAATGTCTTAATTACATAGAGCTTGTGTACTGATGAGAAACTATAAACCTATAAACATAAAATATTAGTATTTATCCATAGTCTGACCATAGTTCTTTTCATTCTACCTCTCTTTTTTATCAATGATAATTATTTATTTTAAATTTTTTCTTTGTTTTCAATTATAAGTGGATATAATCTTTTAGACTCAGATCAGAGCCAGGTCTGGGTGATACCCCTGAAATGGAAATAAGATAGCAATTCAAAGAAAACTAGTCAGCAACATAAAAGTTCTTCCTAGCTTGTCAGGTTTTGCATGCTTTTAAAATCTCAGAACTGTAAATAGCAAAATTCAGTGTGTTCTTTAGAAAGTAAAAGAGCATACTTTTGGAAAAGAAGAATACTTGTAAAAACTGAATCATAAATAAAACATAGGTTCTGGCAGCAATTGGAATGCCAAAAAGAAGACACAAGAATTATTTTAAGAATTATTATCTTTCATCTAAAAGTGAAAGCATGGGAGGCTGCATAGTGGGAAAAAAAAGAGCTAGGTTTTGAAGTCTAACAACTTGAGTTTGAATCTTGGCTCTGCCACTTTCCACCCCCATCAGTTAAGGCAAGATGCTCAATCTTTTGGTGCCTGTTTCTTGCGCTGTAATAATAATATCTAACTAAAAAGTTGTGAGTATGAAACCAGTAATGTCTAGGGAGCGCCTGATCCATAGTAACCGCTCAGTTAGTCAATTGTTGTGGTTTTTTAAAACTGTGTGTAGAGGGATGAGGAGAATCGGGATGCTGGGTCGGGACCTTATGTGGTTATTCCCGGAGAACAGCGGGGACGCGTTGAGGCACAGCTGCCCCTGAGACCCGTCACTGCGGACGTGGAAGAGCCGCCTCGCCACCCTCCCGCAGCCCCGTCTCAGGAGCCGTCACAGCAGTGAAGGAGTCTCGGGAAGGAGCACAAGGCTAGACTGGTTTTGTTTGTTAATGTATTGATAAGTGTTTATTTCGGATCCTGGGTTTGTGAACATTTGCTAATATCCATGGCTCTCCCTTCTGGCTCCGTATTTCTGTTCCTTTTGCGTTTTCCCAGCACACAATGAAGAATAGTTTCACTACACCCCATATGACCTTATGAAGCATGTGTGCTTGCTACTGACTAAATTTGTGGGAAAAAAGTCAATTAACTGAAACTGGACAACTGAGTGTAAAATTGGAAAATAAATGACCACTTTTTTCTGTTGATGGTTAATGATATTTTGTCTGGGGCAGGCACTCTTTTCTCCTTTTAATTATTTCTGTGCAGCTTGCATTTATTGAGAATTATTTCATTCCAAACGCCATCCCAACACTTGACATGTATTAACACTTACTTCTCACAACAATCCTGTGAGGTAGACAATGTTGCTCCTGTTTTAGGAACGTGCAGACAGGCTCAGAGAGGCCAATTGACTTGCTCACAGTCGCCCTACTAGGTAAAGGGTGGGTAAGTGGTCTTTCCTGCCTTGGGAGGAAGCAGTGATGTACTATCTCATATATATATATATATATAATGGGCACGTGGTTATAAGACATCGTATGGGAAATGACTAGTTAATGCATTTTACTTACATATTTACTTTACTTTTACTTTAATGTGAAAACATTAAAGGTTTGAATCAGGACTTGTGTAAACCTGTAGTGAAATATTCTAAGTTGCTATTAAGTGTGGAATGGCCATATGTTTGTTACTGGGCTAATACACTATTAAAACCAGAACAAAACAAATGTGGGGGGATTGAAAGAAAATGTTATTCTGACAGTTGTTTAAAAGGTAAGGAAGCTTTTATTCAGGACTACTGTGACAGGTGTCAAGACCACGCAATAGGGGGGAGAGACTGGGTTCAACTCTGAATACAGCAAAGCCAGCGGGGGACCTACAGCCAGTGAGCAGCGGGGCGGGGGAGGAGGGGGGGCGTCAGAGAGTGGAAAGTTACTAAGAGGAGACATCGAGGGTCAGGGGGATTCTGGCTAAACTGACCGAACAGATGTCTGCTGAAGGCACGCTGGGATTATCGTGTATCAAGGGTGGGGGATTCCCTCAAAACTGACTTGGCAGGCTCCGGGCTACAACTAGACTCAGCAGGGTGAAGGCAGGGCCCAAGGAAGAGGCCTGGTGGAGCAAAGGGCCCAGAGGAGCCTGACTGAAGTGGTCCAGGAGAGTCTGCTGGGGTGACACTGATGAGTCCGGTCAAGAATCATAGAAATGTGTTAACACCTGAATTTGAAAACAGGACTATACTATCCCTGTGAATGTCAAAGAATGGAGCAGTATATAAGTTGGTTTTGGTATTTTTCTTGATTGATTAATTTCATGATAGAGTTAATAAATATTAGAACCATTGATTTTTCTCTCTCTTCTCCACATAGCTTCTTCTCTATTGAGGATATAAAATTTCGTTAGCTTTGTTTTTACTCTTAAACTGCTGAGTTTTGTTTTTTTAGTAATCAGATCAGCCTGTAAATTTGCACTAATGGCCTTTGTGGTTAGGTACTAATTAGTAAGTCAGCTACCTAAGTAAATAACGATCGTATAAACATGTTCAGCATAATTAATGGGAGAACGAAATCCATAAAAACTATATTATTCTCATGTACATATTTAATTTTGGAAGGCAGTGAATCACTCTGAAACCATAGACTCAGAAACCTCATGCTTGGGTGAATTATACGCAAAGCACGATTTCACAATGACTTGAAAATACAGTCATTGTGTATCTTATCGTCAAGTGTGAAAATTATTATGGTATTAAATGCATTTTTCTTGACTTTTTATGTAAACTTCATAAAACAATATAGGGAGGGGCCGCCCGGTGGCACAGCGGTTTAGTCTGCGTTTGGCAGCCTGGGGTTCGCAGCTTCGGATCCCGGACGCCCGCGGACGCACTGCCTGTCAGCCATGCTGTGGCAGTGTCCCAGGAAGATGGGCACAGATGTTAGCCTTGGGCCAGTCTTCCTCAGCAAAAAGAGGAGGATTGGCGACAGATGTTAGCTCAGGGCTGGTCTTCCTCACACACACACACACACACAAAACAAACAAAAAAACCAATATAGGGAAATTAGTTGCATACATTTTCAACGTCAAATTATAGGGTTTTTTGGTTTATTTTCCTTTGTTTTTGCCAATATCGTATGAGACCAAATGATAAAAAGCCAAACTGATGTTCTAACAAGAATAACCAAGGTTCGTTCTTTTGCATCCCCCCTATTCACAGATTCTTAATTCATTCTTTTAAACATCTTTTGTGAACTTAGCTGGAAGGTTTACATGGTTCTTTTAAATGTCTAATCAATCTAAAGTTGTTAATGTTTTAATCTTCCCACCCTGGATAATTTAGAAAAAGTAATACTGGTGATACTTCTCTAGAAAGCAATAAAGAATAGCCTTTAAAAGGGACCGTTAATGAAACATTTTTATTAATAAGCTAATGAGTACCAATGGAAGTTAAGCTCCTTTTAATCGTATGAGGTTCAACGTTGTTGCTGTTGAGTGGGGAGAACAATTCTGATGTTCTTCTGAAACAAAGTAGCAGGTAGAACACACCACGGTTTGAAAATTC
Source organism: Tapirus indicus (assembly GCA_031878705.1). NCBI lineage: Eukaryota > Metazoa > Chordata > Mammalia > Perissodactyla > Tapiridae > Tapirus > Tapirus indicus. The sequence continues at coordinate 31,831,399 of CM062934.1, forward strand.
ACTTCAAGTTCTGAATATTATGAAATGAAAGAATCCTGTTGTTTCAATTACCATTAAGCAAAATTGCAGAGATCTTAAATGACTTTCCTATAAATTATACTACAGTGGATTAAAGAAAACATTCATTTCAAAGTGCTGTATTGAAATTACACTGACAATTAGTATTTGATGCTCTTTTAAGATTATCTTCTATATAGTAACCATCTTTTCATATACCAATTTACATGTTCTCTAAGATTTTTCTGAATATTAATCCCAGGAGCAATGCTAAGTGAGTGTCTTTTGTCAGTGTTTCATAAAAGAAGAAAAGGATTTGCTAAAGATAACTACAAACCACTTTTTATGTGTTGCACATAAAGATTCAGTTCAGTGGAGCAACCTTGAATAACTAGTAATAAAAGATGGACCACTACTGAAAACGGCTTAGATCTTATATACTTGATGGAAGCACTTTTCAATATGAAAGTTTCAAAATACTCTGTTTCTTGGCCGAATGTTGAACTTCATAAATGGTAAATAAAAGCAACTAATGTTGTGGGGGCCAGCCCGTGGCGTGGCGGTTAAGTTTGCACGCTCCTCTTTGGCAGCCTGGGGTTCGCAGGTTTGCATCCCCCGCGCGGACAGACGCACCACTTGTCAGTCATGCTGTGGCGTCATCCTATATAAAGTAGAGGAAGATGGGCACGGATGTTAGCCCAGGGCCAGTCTTCCTCAGGAAAAAAAAAAGAGGAGGATTGGCAGCGGATGTTAGCTCAGGGCTAGTCTTCCTCACACACAAAAAAAGAAAATTAACTTTCTTTATATATGTTAAGAATGAGAGATTTCCTAATTAGTCTTGACAAGAAGTCAGTTTTGATGGAATTTTAAATTTTAATAATATATTAAAGCACACATTTGTTTGTAAAATATGAATACTCTTAAGGGTAGCTTGATTTCCAAACTAATAGTTAAGATTTTTGAGCTTTTTTCCTGGAGACAAGTAGCCAGGAGTTACTAAAGAAGTTTTTGAGATATGTGTAGAGTCTTAAAGGGACCCTCAAATAGCAGCTCCCAAGGGGTGTCTGGAGGCGACTAAATTCCGCAGGATTTACTAAGGGCTGGTGGGCCTCTGCATGCACGTGTCCCTTCGCTTATTCAGCTGTGAAACAGCCATGTCACCAAGCAGGCTACTTCACGGTGCGTCCACAGGGAGGTCCCCGTTAAATGGAATGCTCAGACATCTGCTTCGGAAGTTGTAGAGGGTGAGGGACTCAGCTCTTCTGACGTTCAGTACAGTTTAGAACAACATGATTTTGGGCTGCATCATTGCCTACTTTGTCTCTCTCTTAGTTTTCCTCAGCATGGCTTTTAAAACATGCCACACTAATGAATAGATATTTCTAGAAGTATTTTTAAATGGAGAATTGATCTGTTAATAATTCTTGCCTATGGAGAATTTTCTAGTCTCTTTTCCTCTCTCCCTTCCACCAATCTTAATGGAGGGCCTATTTTGTGCTAATTGGAGTGCTTCATTGTCCTTCCCTGTCTCTTATACTCAAAATGGAGACATAGATAATAAAGAAAAAAATTCAAATATATGAAGTGCAAATTCTGAGATGTCTTATGTAGGAAACAGTCCAGTGCTGGAACATTGGTGAGTGGAGGGAGGAGCTCATTTAGAAACATCGTCAGGGCTGGCCTGCCCGAGAACGGGGCATTTACGCTGAGATCGACAGAATGAGGAGGCACCCATTTGAAGATCTTCCAAGCAGAGATGTGGTCTAATCAGGACAGATTTTGGCACTTAGAGAAATTGAAAGAAGGGCGATGGGGCTTACTGGCTGAGAGGAAGTATCACAAGACGTTGAGTAGAGGCGGTGAGTAGATGAGGAACCTCCGTCAGTCAACCCTGGGCACACCAACAACCCATGGTGCCTCTGTCCCTAGGACGCGGTGCTCGGTGCCGGCACAGCGTCACCCTAGCATCTACTCTTGTGGCTACACTATTGCAGTCCCAGATGCTTCTCCACGCCTCTTGCCCTAATTCCTCAAAACAGAAGTGATGTTACCTCTCCAAATGCTGCCAAGGTTTGTGGGTGAGACCAGTACTAACAATGGAGAGAGGCACTGCTTTGGAGCGCAGGGAGGATTTGAGCTGTGGAAATACGGAGGTGAGAGAAACACAAATACATTAACTCGTCAGATCCCTCCATTCAAAGCAGCAAGAAAACCATCCTAATTCTTGCATAATAGAGTACTATTTCCCAACATTGCTGAACATCTGTTTCCTCGATTCTCTTCATGAACCCATCCATGGTCTGTAAGCACTCATAAACTAGCATGGTATTTGCAGTTGTTGTACAAGGTGGCTAAGGAACATCAGACAATTCATCTTACTCTTAAATTCACAACACTCTAAATTTTATATACGTATGTCTAGACATACTGTGTGTGAACTATGATAAAGATTCTTTGCACTGGTAGCTATATACACCTGGAATACTTAATAACAAATAGGTTTACTTAAAAAAATATTGAATGAGATTTAACTAAATTTTTCTTTTGGTGAGGAAGACCAGCCCTGAGCTAACATCCATTACTAATCCTCCTCTTTTTGCTGAGGAAGACTGGCCCTGGGCTAACATCCGTGCCCATCTTCCTCTACTTTATATGGGACACTGCCACAGCCTGGCTGACAAGCAGTGCGTTGGTGGGCTCCCAGGATCCGAACTGGCGAACCCTGGGCTGCCAAGTGCGAACTAAACCACTGCGCCACTGGGCCGGCCCCGAGATTTAACTAAATTTTTATCAGTAAAGATTTTAGTTTAATTTTAATAAATTTGATATTGATTATAACTTACTTTTGCTTTTTCATTTTATTAGTTTAGATTATTGTTATTTTTTCCCCAGCTTTCTTGAGGTATAATTGACAAAATTGTATATCTTTAAAATGTACAATGTAATGATTTGGTGTATGTATACATTGTGAAATGATTACCACAATCAAATTAATTAACAGATCTGTCACCCCACATAGTTACCCTTTTTGTGTGTGTGAAAATGCTTTAACTCTACTCTCTTAGCAAATTTCCAATCTACTATACAGTATTAACTATAGTCACCATGCTGTACATTAGATCCTCAGAACTTATTCATCTTATAACTGAAAGTTTGTACGCTTTGACCAACGTCTCGTTTCCCCCACTCCCAAGACCCTGGCAACCACCATTCTATTCTCTGTTTCTATGGGTTCAACTTTTGTTTTTTAATTTTAAGATTTTACGTATAAGTGATACCATAAGTGTTTATCTTTCTCTGTCTGGCTTATTTCACTTAACATAATGCCTCTCAAGTTTCATCCATGTTGTCATAAGTGGCAGGATTTCCTTTCTTATGACTGAATAATATTTAATTATATATGAAATATATATTATATTTCATATATATGTATGTACATTTCATATATATGTATACATATACATTTCATATATATATGTATATACACACATATGTATACACACACACACACATGCTCTTTATCCATTCATCCAGTGATGGACACTTACATAGTTTCAGTATCTTGGCTTTTGTGAAGAATGCTGCAGTGAACATGGGAATGCAGTCTCTCTTTGAGATACCGATTTTGTTTCCCTTGGATATATATCCAGCTGTGGCATTGCTGGATCATATGGTAGTTCTGTTTTTAATTTCTTGAGGAACCTCATACTGTTTTCCATAGTGGCTGCACCAATTTACATTCCTACCGACAGTGCAAAAGGGCTCCCTTTTCTTCACTTCCTTGCCAACACTTGCTCTCTCTTGTCTTTGTGATGATAGGCATTCTAACAGGAGTGAGGTGATATCTTATTGTGGTTTTGGTTTGCATTTCCCTGATAATTAGTGATATTGGGCACCTTTTCATGTACCTGTTGGCCCTTTGTATGCTTTCTTTGGAAGAATGTCTATTCAGGTTCTTTGCCCTATTTTTTAAATCAGATTTTTTGTTGTTTTTTTTTTTGCCGTTGACTTGGATGAGTTCCTTATGTATTTTAGATATTAACCCCTTATCAGACATATGGTTTTGCAAATAATTTCCCCCATTCAATAGGTTGCCTTTTCATTTTGTGGATGGCTTTCTTTGCTGTGCAGAACCTTTTTAGTTTGATGTAGTCCCACTTGTTCATTTTTGCTTTTGTTGCCTTTGCTTTTGAAGTCAGATCCAAAAAATCCTCACCAAACCCATGTCAAGGAGCATTTCCCCTATATTTTCTTCTAGGAGATTTAAGGTCTCATTTCTTATATTTAAATCTGTACTCCATATCAAGTTAATTTTAGTGAGGAGTGTAAGATAGTGGTCAAGTTACATTCTTTTCCATGTGGCTTTTCCCAACATCGTTTATTCAAGAGACTCTTTCCCCATTGTGCATTCTTGGCTCCCGTCTCAAAGATTAGTTGGGGGGTTATTTCTGGACTCTCTATTCAGTTCTGTTAGTCTGTGTATCTCTTTTAATGCAAGTACCATACTGTTTTGATTACTATAGCTTTGTAATATAACTTGAAATCAGGAGGTGTGATTTCTCCAGCTATGTTCTTCTTTCTCAGGATTGCTTTAGCTATTTGGGATGTTTTGTGGTTCCATACAAATTTTAGGATTTAGAAATAGATTTTTCTATTCCTGTGAAAAATTCCATTGGAGTTTTGATAAGGATTGCATTGAATCAGTATATCACTTTGGGTAGTATAGATATTTTACCAATATTAATTCTTCCAATCTATGAACATGGGATATCTTTTCATTTATTTGTGTCTTCTTCAATTTCTTTCATGAATGTCTTATAGTTTTCTGTGTACAGAGTTTTCACCTCCTTGGTTAAATTTATTCCTAAGTATTTTATTCTTTTTGATGCAATTGTCAATGGGATTGCTTCCTTGATTCTCTTTCAGATAGTTTGTTGTTAGTGTATAGAAATGGCAACTGATTTTTGCAGGTTGATTTTGTATCCTGTAGCTATACTGGATTCGTTTAATAGTTCTAACAGTTTTTTGATGGAGTCTTTAGGGTTTTCTATATAGAAGATCATGTCATTTGCAAATAGAAACATTTTTGCTTCTTCCTTTATGATTTGCATGACTTTTATTTTGTTTCTTGCCTAATTGCTCTGGCTAGGACTTCCGGTACTATGTTGAATAGAAGTGGTGAGAGTGCATACCCTTGTCTCATTCCTGATCTTAGAGGAAAAGCTTTTGGCTTTCACTATCAAGTATGATATTACCTGTGGGCTTGTCATATCTGGCTTTTATTATGTTGAGGTATGTTCCTTCTAAATCCACTTTGTTGAGAATTTTTATCATAAAAGAATGTTGAATTTTGTCAGGTGCTTTTTCTGCATCTATTGATATGATTTTTATCTTTCATTCTGTTAATGTAGTGTATCACATTTATTTATTTGTGTGTGTTGAACCATTCTTGCAGGGATAAATCCCACTTAATCATGGTGTATGATTCTTTCAGTGTGTTATTGAATTCACTTTGCTAGTATTTTGTTGAGGATTTTTGCATCTATGTCCATCAAGGATATTGGTCTGTAACTTTTCTTTTCTTGTAATGTCCTTTTCTGGCTTGGTATGAGAGTAAGGTTGGCCTTGTAAAACGAGTTTGGATGTGTTCCTTCCTCTTCTCTTTGAGAAGAATTGGCATTAATTCGTCTTTAAATATTTGGTAGTATTCACCATTGAAACCTTCTGGTCTTTTCTTTGTTGGATGTTTTTATTTGTTTGGTGAGGAAGATTGGCTTTGAGCTAACACCCATTGGCAATCTACCTCTTTTTTCACTTGAGGAAGAGTGGCCCTGGGCTAGCATCCATGCCCATCTTCCTCTATTTTATATGTGGGATGCCACCACAGCATGGCTTGATGAGTGGTGCAGGTCCATGCCTGGGATCTGAACCTGTGAACCTGGGCTGCCAAAGTGGAACGTGCGAAACTTAACCACTACACCACCGGGATGGCCCCAGGGGATGTTTTTGATTACTGACTCAATCTCCTTCCTAGTTCATGTCTTCAGAATTTCCATTTCTTCATGATTTAGTCTTGGTAAGTTGTCCATTTCCAGGAATTTATCCATTTTTGCTAGGTTATCCAATGTGTTGGTGTGTAATTGTTCATAGTAGTCTCTTATGACCCTTTGTATTTCTGTGGTGTCAGTTGTCATGTCTCCTCTCTCATTCTGATTTTCTATATTTGAGTCTTCTTTTTTTATTAGTCTACTTATAGATTTGTCAATTTTATCTTTTCAAAAACCAGCTCTTAGCTTCATTGATCTTTTCCAATTTCTGTATCATTTATTTCTGCTCTGATCCTTATTATTTCCTTCCTTCTGCTAACTTTGGTCTTAGTTTGTTCTTTTTCTAGTTCTTAGAGGTGTAAAGTTAGGCTGCTTATTTCACATCTTTCTTTTTTTAATGTACGTGTTTATTGCTGTCACCTTTCCTTTTAGAACTGCTTTTGCTGCATCCCATAAGTTTTGGTATGTTGTGTTTTCATTTTTTTTCAAGATATTTTTTGATTTCCCTTTGACACATTGTAGAATTTCCATATACTTGTGACTTTTTCAGTTTTTCTCCTGTTATTGATTTTTACTTTCATTCCATTGTGATAAGAAAAGATACTTGATATGATTGCAGTCTTCTTAAATCTGTTAAGACTTGTTTGTGACCTAATATGTGATCTATCTTGGAGAATCTTCCATGTGTACTTGAGGAAAATGCATATGCCGCTGCTGTTGGATGTAATATTATGTATATGTCTGTTAGGTCTGTTTGGCTAATGTGTAGCAAGTCCAATATCTCCTTATATATTTTGTCTGGATGATCTATCCATCGGTAAAAGTTGGGTATTGAAGTCCCCTACTATTATTGCATTGCTGTCTATTTCTGCCTTCAGATCTGCTTAATGTATTTAGGTGCTCCAATGTTGGATGCATATATATTTAAAATTCTGTATCTTACTGATAAATTGAACTCTTTATTATTATATAATGACCATTTTTGTTTTTTGTTACAGTTTCTGACTTAAAGTCTGTTTTGTGTAATGTAAGTATAGCTACACCCTACTCTCTTTTGGTTTCCATTTTCATGGAATATCTTTTTCCAGCCCTTTACTTTGAGCCCATGTGTGTCCTTAAAGCTGAAATGAGTGTCTTGCAGGCAGCATATAGTTGGGTCTCTTTTTTTTTAATCCATGTAGCCAATGTATATCTTTTGATTAGAGAATTTAATCCATTTACATTTAAAGTAATTATCAATGGGTAAGGATTCATTATTGTCACCTTGTTAATTATTTTCTGGCTGTTTTGTAGTTCCTTTTTCTCTTTTTTCCTCTTTTGCTTTCTTCCTTTGTGATTTGATGATTTTCCATAGTAGTATGCTTTGATTGCTTTCTCTTTATCTTTTGTGTATCTACTATAGGTTTTTGCTTTGTGGTTACCATGAGGCTTGCATAAAATATCTTATAACAGTCCATTTGGCACCTATAACAGCTTAACTTCGATCACTTACAAAAGCTCTACCCTTTTACTCTTCTCCACCACATTTTGTTGCTGATGTCACAATTTACATCTTTTTATGTTGTGTATTCATTAGTGAATTATTGTAGCTATAATTAGTTTTAGCACTTTTGTCTTTTAACCTTCATACTAGAGGTAAGTGATTTACTCATCACCATTACAGTATTAGAGTATTTTGAATTAGACTATATGCTTACTTTTACCAGTGTGTTTTATACTTTCATGTTACTAATTAGCATCCTTTATTTCAACTTGAAGAACTCCTTTTAACATTTCTTGTAAGGCAGGTCTAGTGGCGATGAACTCCTTCAGTTTTTGTTTTTCTGGGAAAGCCTTTACCTCTCCTTCATTTCTGAAGTTCAGCCTTGTGAATAAAGTATTCTATTTGGCAGTTTCTTTCTTTCAGCACTTTGACCATATCATACTACTCTCCTGTCTTGCAAAGTTTTTGCTGAGAAATCTTCCTATAGCATTCTGGAGGTTCCCTTGTATGAGATGAGTTTCTTTTCTCTTGCTGCTTTCAAAATACTTTATCTTTGATTTTGACACTTTTATTAGAATGTGTCTCAGTGAAGTCCTCTTTGGGTTGAATCTGTTTGGGGACTTATGAGCTTCATGTACGTGGTGTCTCTCCCCAGAGCTGGCAAGTTTCTAGCCATTATTTCTTTAAATAAATTTTCTACCCCCTTTTCTTTCTCTTCTCCCTCTAATACTCCCATACTCCCATAATGCAAATCTTGTTTCACTTGTTGGTGTCCCATAATTCACATAGGCTTTCTTTACTCTTTTTTTGTTTTTTTCTTCCTTCTCTTACTGGATAATTTCAAATGACTTGTTTTCAAGTTCACAAATTCTTTCTTCTGTTTGATCAAGTCTGATATTAATGCTCTCTATTGCATTTTTTTCCATTTCATTTATTTTATTCTTCAGCTCCAGAATTTATTTTTAGTTCTTTTTTGTGATTTCTGTATCTCTGTTAAACTTTGTTCATGTATTTCTTTTCGTGATGTCATTGAGTTATCTATCTGTGTTCTCTTGTAGCTCACTGAGCTTCCTTAAAACACTTATTTTGAATTAATTGTCCAGCAATTAAAATATCTCCATTTTGGGGGAATCAATTACTGGAAAATTATTGTGTTTCTTTGGTACATCCCATTTCCTTGATTTTTTGTGTTTCTTGCAGCCTTGCACTGATGTCTGCACACTTGATGGAGCAGTCATCTCTTTCACACTTTACAGACTGGTTTTGCTGCAGAAAGACCTTCACCTGTGCATGGATGAGAGGGTGCTGGATGGGTTGGCTGTGGTGGTTCTGGCTCTGGGGAAGGCTCAATGGTGTAGTCTTCTGTAGCTCCATCAGCTGAAATCAGTGTGGTAAAGACTGCAGGGGTCCTTAAGGGCCAAGGCTGCAGGTATACACAGTGTTAGTGAGAGCTGTTGAGGTCTTTGGTGGCAAAGTCTGCAGGGACTACCTGAAATCTTTTTCTTCTGTGGGGCATGTCTTGGCTGAAGGGATCCCTCTTGGTGCTTGGTCCAGTTTGTGGTTGCCCTCATGGTGGCAATGGCACTGATGTCCGATGCATGGGTGGCCATGGAGTAGCCACAGAGTTGGAGTCTGGAGCATGGGCACTCATGCACCAACAGTAGCTCTGTTGTCCGAGGTACTAGCTAGCCTGCAATGACAGTGGCTCTGGTGCTTGAGAAGTGGGTGCATGCCAAGCAGCCATGGAGCTGGGGTCCAGAGCATAGTGCATACTGAGAAACAGTGACTCTGGTGTCTGAGGCACTGGCTAGGCTGCAGCAGTGATGGATCTGGTGCCTGAGACATGATGTGAAGCTATTGTCCAGAGCACAGGTGAGCACAGAGCTGCCACAGAGCTGGAGTCTGGAGCACAGGTGAAAGCAGAGCAGTCGTGGCTCTAGGGTCTGGGGTATGCACAGGGTTGGGGGTGTTGGCAGCTGTGACCCTGGGGCAGTTCAGCAGAGGCTCCTTTTGGGTAGGGGCACAGCAGCATCTCCCTCTCCGGGGGTCTGTGCATACAAACACTACAGAGTCCTCTGCTATGAAAGCTGTGGGGGGGGGTCTATGACTGCTGTGGGGAGTGTTGAGGTCCTCAGTGGTAAAGGCCTGGGGTCCTCCACAGAGCAGGCCACTGGGGACCTCAGTGGCACCTCCTGGATGGCTGATATTGTTGGCCCCCACATTCTTCTTTGTTTCTAGCTTTCTCCAGCTATCTCTGCTAAGCTGATCTCTCCAGAAATCCTTTCTGTGCAGTTACTCTCCTTTTTTTGTTCCACTGTGTTGCTGTAGTTTCTTAATTGGATTCTTGAGCCCTCCTACGGCTATTTTCATTCATTAATAGCTGTCTAAGTATTGTGTTTTGTTTGGGGACGAAGTCTGGTATCTCCTACTCTGCCATCTTGCTCAGATTTTATTTTATTTAGAAAAATAAATTTTTTCAAAATACATGTGAAAAATAATTTATTCAGGTTTTTATGTTTAATTTCTGTCTTTATGAAAATATATATTCAAATTTTATAGTCTTTGCATATAATTATGTCTTAAAAAATTCTTTAAGTCATTGAGAATAAGTATATGTCATGATAGGGCTACAAAAGATGATGCAAAAATAGAGCTCAGAAAAGGGAAGAAAGACAGCAGGAAAATAGACAATTTTAGAAGCAATCTGCTTCAATTTTTAAAATCCCAAAATAATGAAAGAATAGGCTTATGTAAAGCATGACCCATATGAAATTTGTAAAGAGTACATTATACATTTTTAGATTTAATTACTGATCAAAATAATAAAAACAATCCAATTGGACATTGCAAATTGTTTAGATTTTTATTACTGATCAAAACAAGGAAAATGAGCACGAAAATTATTCATCAAATCCACAGTTTTATCAGGTCTGGAAAAATCCATGAAACTATAATCCTTATTAAATGAAGCTTGAACTACTGATCAAAATAATGAGAATACATGACAACAGTATTCACATCAGATACCTAACCCAGAAGCAACAAATGCAGCTCTGCCCAGCTGTGAGATCATGAAGAAAATGCCTCCCGGAATCAGCAGACTGGATGAGAAAGACCAGACTGGTGGAGCTCCACCGTCCTGTGGAAGCTAACTCTGGACAGTGGCTTTTAATCTTGATCGTCTGGAGGATTGCTTCTAGAAAACACCCTGATTCAGGTTCATGATGCAATTTTTGGATGAAAAAGAAGTATATAGAAACTAGCCTTTATTTTAAGTTCAAAAATAACGTACACCATGTTATCACTGCTACATGTTTTATAGCCAATCTTCAAAACCAGCTTTTGGCAATGAGGCTATTTGTGATGGAAGCACTTACGTTCTTTGTGAAGAGAATATAAAAAATCACTATCACAGAGAAAAGCACACTTGATACAATTACTAGAATTGAACAGTTCTGAAGAAATAGCAAAAAATTAGTAGTATTTAACAAATTAATAGTCAATTTAAAACATTAGTATGTTCTAAAAATACAGATGTCCAATATTTAGCCAAACATAATGATGCTGTATTTTTTTGACTTTAGTGTCCAATATTTACTGAAAACAATGGATACTTTCTGAGTATAGAAAAAATAATTTTGGAATTTGATGCTAGAAAGTCTGAATATGTCAGATAAATATAAAAATAGTAAAACAAAACTATCTAGAATGAGAAAATCAAGATGAAATTATTAATGTGAATATTGTACAGATCCAGATATTTTTCTAAAAGATGTTGAGATTTATAATTCATGTGATAACAATTTATATGATGAAATGAAAATTTTGTAGTATTTTCTATGATAATGATATTTTTTCATATTCAACTCTCCTTTACAATTTTATATGTAAAATCCAATTTTTTTTCTGAGTCTAAGTATCACTTAAAGGATTTTATTGACAGTTGCTGCTGCCTCAGCGGAATGAAACTTCTGCAAACTGGAAAAACTCTCTAAGAACTACAGTGACTCAAGAAAGATAGTCTAATTTGGCATTATTCTCAATAGAGCGAAATTATGTGGAGAATCTTGATTGTAAACAGATTATTAGTGATTTTGCTGATATGAAAGCAAAAGATAAATTTTATGGAATAAATATGTGAACATTTATGAGTCATGTATGTCTTCATTGTATTACTCATCCACCATCACTGGCCCATCATCAGGACATCTCAACACAGGCAATGATTATTATATTCAAAAAATATTAGGGCCAGCCCCATGGCCTGATGGTTAAGTTTGGTGCACTCTGCTTTGGTGGCCTGGGTTTGCGGCTTCGGATCCTGGGTGAGGACCTGCACCACTCGTCAGCCTTGCTGTGGCGGCGACCCACATACAAAAGAGAGGAAGACTGGCACAGATAGTTAGCTCAGGGCAAATCTTTCTCAGCAAAAAAAAAAAAAAAATCTTATTCTTATGAAGGTATACTTGTGAAGAGAGGGTGATAGAATGTATCTTATGTAACAGTTTGGTTTTCATCATTTCACTGTTTAGATGTATAGAGTGTGGGGTCCATTTGTACTCTTGTCCACGCTCTGCAGATGTAAAGGGCTGGCCTGAGTGAATGAACCCACATCATTCAATGCTGTGCTCTCTTCTTCTCTCCAGTAACTTGTGCAGAGTGAGTGCTTAATAAATGTTGGTGAAATGATTGAATATTGCCTGCTACCACTTCCCTCAGTTCTACTTGTCAAAACAACTTGACTTTCAAAGCCTAGATGAACTGGCTCACTCTCAGAGAAGCCTTTCCCATTCCCCATCAGCCAGACGTCATTGCTTCTCACTCTGCCCTTCTGTAGACCTTACTTCTGTGCTGCATCCTACAGAGGGTCATTGTAGATGCTGTCAGCCCCCCTCCCCACATCAACAGCAAGCTAAGGGCAAACACACTGAACTTTACCAGCTTCCCACTGGATTTCGTATGTGAGTATTCATTACATTTTTTTCTTTGACCGACAATCTATATTTGAAGAACTTGGTGTAAATAAATTCCTAGTAAAATCCCTATTCCTCCACATTTATGAAATAGGTACTTCTGGTTTTATCCTTTCGCTGTAGATTTTTTAACTTTGCATTTAATACACACATAACGAACTGTACATTTTCTGAGACTGGTGAATGGTTTTTATAATGTTTTAGTATAAATCTTTATGGCTTGTTATCAGAATAGCTAACAGAAAAAATATAAAAGTAAGTTTCAGATCCCTGATATCTTGATAATTGAAATACATAGTTTGAGTGTCAAAGGTGAGTTAATTGGTTGAGGTTAAGTGTGATTTTTCTACAAAGTCAGAGAAAGGAATGCATGCTAGTCTGCTGTGTCTTGAGATGTTCTGTGGAACTGAGCTGCGTTACAGCCTGGCTTTGGGTCCGTGTTTTCCAGCCTTGCTTATTTAATTGTAAATCTGCTTTGGGGACCATCTTTACCCGGCTTGCTGTAGATGATCAGTTTTTAGCTGCTATAATTTTCTCAGCAAACATTATACCCCTGTAAGCACCTTATTTCTTTTTTGTTTTTCTTTCCTTGTAAAGGAATCTTTCCAACTTGACCTAAGCTGAATTTACCCATGTTCTTTTTATTCTGTTTACTTCAGGCACAAAATGAACCAGATCACCAATGAACCATTCGGTGTGAGAGGTTTAAGTACTTCACTGAGTTCCTAATTACGCGTGACTATGATATTATGGATCAGAGTGAAAACATAAAAAAGCTGTTCTTCTTTTTTAATTAAAAAACAATTCCAAATGAAATTATGTTAGTTTATAAACATTTGAAATACATTCTCATTTTCCAACTGTTGGGTAGAAATAGAGGGCTTGCAGTTCCTGCGGGTCTTTACTCTTTCCTTAAGGACATTCTTTGTCAAGGATTCTGCCTGGTATTCATCGTCTCCCACCTGGGATATCATGTGATGGTAGCTTTAGAGAACAATGAGTATCAGTATTCAAAAATACTTTTTTTTTTAAATAGCTGATAGCAGTTTATGGCTTTGAATAAACTTAAATGCACAATGGAAAGGGGAATTATATTTCTCTGGAAATAATTCTCTGTTGGATTTTACAGGAGCAAGAGAAATCCATTTGGAGGACAAATGTGTGCTCTGGATGACAGCTGTGCTGGTCCTCATTTACAGTATAAATGGTCACGTGCTCGCTGACGTGAACGGCTAATGGTCCTGGCTGGAAGCAGCCGTGTTGGCAGGCACTCCCAGCCTTTCCCCAGAGCTCTGCACCACTGTCTTGACCTGAACACTTCAGCCACCCAGTTTGTAGACAACGCCTCCCCACCATGTCATTTGCTCATTCTTTGTGAGCAGCCTTTGTAATGTGGAAAGTATTCCTGGGAGCTGAGATGTGACCACCAAATTAACTTCTATCTGCAATCAAAGCCAAGATTTTTCTCTCACCCCCAGGCGAATTCCCTGGGGCTACCGTAACTTGATGCTTTATTATAATGCAACCAAGTATCACTGAAATCACGACCGGTAATTTTAAAGAAGGTAGGCACTGAGAAAATGAATGATGAGGACAGACCTTACTGCAGAGGAGTGGGCACACCTAACCCTCCAGCTCCCCCAGAACACGTTTGGCAGGAGATTGCAGGTGGCGGTTTATAGTTATGGTTCTTCATGATGCTAGAATACACGATCTGTATTAAAACAGTCCCATCTATGTGTGAACTGAAATAACAGAAGTACTTTCTTATATGATATAGAGGGGAGTTTGGAGGGAAAATACAATAACTACAAAAAAGTGCTTATTTTCTAAATCTTTATTTTCTTTTTGAGGTTACCAGGTAGAATTATGAAGTCAGAAAGAAAAAGTAAAAGCAAACTTCTTTTGTCTCCGCCCCAGTTTCTTTCTATAGTTTGTTCTTTGTGGAATCTGGGCACGATCCAAGGGCAAGAGTGGAAGAATTGGTTTTGGGTTAGACTAAATATTCTAATGCAACATTCCTTTTTTCTTGTCAGACCTTTGGAATCTGTGGTGACTTGGAGTCAGACAGGGTCAACTAATACATGCAGTGCAGCTCAGAGAAAACCTGAGCCCAAGCAGAGTGTAAAAGAAACATGCCAATTCATTTATTCACACATCACAGAGAAGTCGTCGACTGAAAATGGTGGTTAAAAGTTGGAAAGACAATAAAAAATACTTTGACAGAGACAAAATCTATAAAGGAATTACTATAAAGAAAATTGACTAAATAGTATATGATTTTAAAAACATGGTCTTTAATGGTGATGTGTGTCATGTCATGTAAATTCCATTTTGTCAGTAATTTTAAGCTTTCAAGTAATTAATATTAGAACTGATCAGATTAGTATCTGAGGCATTTTGTTACCCAGAACACATTTATATGACCTATGATGAGGTTTTAATTTTTCTTGGCAAAATAAGAGCAATGATATTTCTGTTTGAAAAATCATTGCAACTGTCTGAAAGCACTTTTCCTCTATCAAGATTTTTTTTCTTTTTTGTAAAATAACTCTGGCATTTTCTCTGGATAGACTTTGCATTTTCCCTGCCAAGGCAGAAAGTTGAAGATGACCAAATCAGTTGTAGCTCTTGTCCCAAGCCAGGGAAGTGTTTTTCTGTCTGAACTGCTTATTAGCAAAGACAACTTGTGTATTCAAAGGCCTGTTGCTTTTTAGAAGGTTGTCTCTGTTGAGCAACACAACTAAACCTCAAGGAGACAGTGTAGTAAAAGGATTTTGTCTTCTGTTGCTTCTTCCACAATGTTTGCTGGGAAGCTGATGTGCTAGGCTGAATCTAGGTGATTTAATCCACTTGTGTCCTCTAATTAAGATTGGAACACGGGGATGAGTTATGAATATTGACGGGGTAAGTATTTCAGTTCACAAGGGAGGGGAGAGAAGACCCTGAAGGTGATCTCGATCAGGGGTTTGATTGCAGTGATGCAGGTTTGCCCAGGGTTTATGACACTGCAGTGCCTCCCTGAGAATCCTAATTCAGTCCATACTTTCGTCCAGAGCTTTAGAAAATGAAGCAAATAATTCCTGCCGTTGGCTGGGTCGAGGCGAGGTGAGTTCCCCATCGGAGGAGCTCTTGCGAACGGGCTTTGAGGCCTCTCATGAGGAGTGATGTGGAGGCCAGCCAGGGCATGGATGGTTCCTTCCAACTCCAAGAGGTGGTGACCCTAAGGGAGGCGCAGGGACTCTCCAGTGTCCTGCTTGGGTGGCAGTGGTAGCGTTTAGTGTATTCTCCTATGGGGGCCTCATGGCAGCTCCCGCTGTACTTTATGAACACCTGGCCGGGGGAGTTGAGGGACCACGTGTGTGTCACAATGCTATGCCCTGGAAGCACTGGTGAGGTACAGCACGTTTCCTCACATACCTCTGGCCATTGGAACTGATTTGAAGAAAAAGACTTGCAGGAAGTTTTTGTCACTGGGAGGGTAAGCAAATAAAAGAAACTTTCTTGTGCCATTCTGGAGCTGCAGGCAGATTTATGAACAGCTCTGGCTTAAATGTTCTCTTGGATGTAAAATAATTGTCAGTGCATTTCGCTCAAGTAGATTACTGTCTGTTTAAATCTCAGCCTTTCTGAGAGTGTCACAGGACAACATAATCTGGAACATTACTTTTATATAAATCTGGAAAATTACTGCAGACATTCCTTGAAGTAATTTTACCTCCTTGTATCACATAGCATCAATGAATAATTTAAAGCATGTAGCCCAATGTAATTAATACTGGTACCAAAAGGTTTAAAACTATTTTAAAAGAATTCATAATGATTCCTTTTAAGTTGTTTTTTCCAGGTTTTTGGCTAAATTTATTCTATTATATCTAAACTACTAGTTAAGTCTTTGAATTTACAATAAAATCTGAATGAACTTGAAAGAGACAACAGGTAGTTTTAAATCAAATGGAATTCTTAAATAAAATACGTCCTCTGCTTGATTTTAGTGTCCTCATCATGAAAATAAGCAGGACTCTTTCATGGGTAGTTTTTAGGTTATTTTGGGCTGACAAATGTCCCGCAGCCCAGCTGTTCATCCCAGGAACCAGGGTGCAGGTACAGAATGGGGGAGGAGGACTGTGGAAAGGAGGGGCTTCTCACCGCTTGGACTTGGGGCCAGTGGCTTCTCATTGTCCTTGGCCCCATGCTCAATTCCTTGTGAAGTCTGTGGTTACTTGTCCATGGTATTTTATAATCCCTACCTCACCCCCATCCCCAAACAAACTTTTCAGCTTTTCTTGCTTGGGCCCCAGGCGGTGACCCTGTCTTGAGTTTGGAGCCAGTGGTGCTGTGGGCATGACAGGCATGGATTCCTGTCCTGTCCCCGCCTGCCCACCTGTCCTACCTCGGGACACAGGGATTGAGTTGCTCCTCAGCCTGGGGCAATCCCAGCTTCACTCCTGGGGCTCACGGCAACGAACAGAAAGATGACCTCCACTGGAGACACAAACCCTTTCATTCTTCACTTCTGCAACACGGAAGGAAGAAATCTAACTTATATGATATTCCTTCTTTTTCAGTATTAATTAGGAGATGATCCCCAAAGGTGGGCAAATGTGCCGTTAATATTTTGAGAATCAATTACTGTTGCAAACTGACAAAATGTATATGTAAATCCCAGATATGTCTTAATACATGTCACTTTGTAGTTTAGTAGCAGCTGTCACACAATTTAAAAGAGCCCTTGAGTTAGAAGCCTCTGTCTGAGTCGTCCGTCAACAAACTGTTCGTACGACCTTGGGTAAATCACTCTGCTGAACACTCAATGTATCACCTCACTTACTACTCAGAGTCAGATCCTCGTAAAGGTGCTCTGGGCCTTCCATCTGTGGGCGAAGAAAGGAGACCCAGGGAGGGTAGGTGACTTTTCCCACCAGCGTGCGAATGGGGGCTGAGGTCAGACCTCTGGCAGGCTGTCCTCTGAAGTCAAGCTCTGACTCCTGCTCCTGCTATTTTGGCACACAGTGACTTTTAAACACAAACTTAACACGGTAACTTGTAAGCACAAACTTACTTTTTTACTGTTTGAAAGACCAGGTTGAATTCGTTAAATCTGTGGTCTCGGAGCTGCCCAACTTCATCCTCTTTAGCTGAAAGACAAAGCTAGTGTGACACCAGCTAACTGTACTTTAACTCGTATGAAAGTGTAGCCTGAAGATGTTTCCGGGCTGCTGGAGCATCGCTTCTCACTGCCGCTCTCCTTACCCCCTGGTCTCCCTCGTGCCTGGGAAGCTCAGGGACTGAGTCTGTCTCTACCTTCCTGAGATTGGCAGCTGTGACATTTGTCTTCAATGTGCAGGAACTGTACTGCGCTTCAGTCCCAAACATCACTAAATTCTTATAAGTTCTAGTAAGGAAAGACAAATCCTCTCAACATTCTCATTGAGATCACCCTTATTTTGATCAGATCAGTTTGCTGTCTTTCTAAGATGGAAAAAAATCTATCAGAAAAATTGTTATTATTTGTGAACATTGCTAGAGGGAATAGCAGATTAATAGTGAAATAATTTATAGTTATTGGCCCGTAATTTTTATTAATATTTAGTATCAATTACTGAAAATTATTGACCTATTTTACACTTCATTTGCCTTGCTCACGTTTAGAGTTCACGATCTTTTATTAAATTGACAAAACTCTAGTTTTCAAACTTGACTCACGTAAGCTAGATATAGGTGTTCTGCTGAGATTAAATTATATTTTTTTCCTAATGAGAAACATTTTTTCTCAATTTTTCATTAATCTTAGATCTTTTAACCTTTTACTGTTTGTCCATGCTAATGTCATACATAAGATGATTTAGATAAGATTTTTATATTTACCTTTTTAATTTTAATACTATAAATTATCTCATTTGTTCAAAGAAGAGCATAATTTCTTCTAGGAGCTTTGCCATCCTGACCAGTTTAAGAACTTCTGAAAACAAAAGCTGAACGTTTTTGTTCTACATGCTAGGTGTTGGGAATTCAAAGCTGTATGAAACACAGTTTCCATCCTAAGTGAATTCAAAATTTAGTAGGGTGGACAAGTACGGGTAGATTTATTCATAGCAGAGGATTATAAACCAAGCACAACACAGTGTGGACAGAAACTGAATGTGGTATAAGAGCCTGGAGATAGAAGAAACGAATTTTCCCTGGGATTATCAGGGAAGTGTCTGAGTTGGTGTCATTTGAGCTGGGTTTTGAAGAACAACTGAGTTCACCTGATAGGTAAGATGGCAAAGAGCAATGTAGGAAGATGAAATAACATTGGCAATAAAAAAGAAAGTGAAGGTGCATGTGCATTTCTGCAACAGTGTATAGTGTTGCGTCTCTGGAACATGGGATGTCCAGTGGAGAGTGGTGGGAAATGGAGAAGGGAAGTTGGATTGGGGTCCTTGAGTCTCGCATAAAGGAGTTTGGATTTCATGCTATAGACAAATGAAGCCCCATCATGAGTATTTTCTTTATAACAAAACGTTTTCCATATTATTCTCTAACTTTTGTTTTTCTTTAAAGTTTTTCATAGCTTCTTTGACTGTAAAAGCAACACACATCCTTCAACCACAACAAGCAACAAACAAGCATTACAGGAGTTTATAAAGTAAATAATCAGACTTCCTCTCTCCACTCAACAATGACAGCCCAGAGAAAACCACTACCTATATAACAAGCTGTTGAGGGGCCTTGCCTGTTGGCCCAGAAATAGTGACCAGGACCCACCACTGCATCAATGGATGCTAAATTTCCCCTCATTATAAAGAAAGTCACCTCAGGCCATTGAGATACTCATTAAAGGTCCTAACAGGAAGCAGGCAAGACCCTTGTATAATCAAACCCCATCCCAACATCCAGACGTCCCTCGTCTGTTCTAGATGAAAGAAGACAGGGAGAAAGTCAACTGTTATCAGTGCCATGGCTTTGTGAGAAACTCAGTGGTTGCAAGGGATGGTGCTACTCTAAGGGAATTACTCACAAATTGAGGGCACCTGAAGGAAGAAAGGACTGATTCCTTGAATGGATGCTTCTTGAGTTTTAGGTGTGTTCTGGTACTGTCCCTGGAGAGAGAATTCTTGGAGGTGAGGGGTTTAACTGAATATAGAAATGATGCTTGCTTCTCTGGAGACATAAGGAATGGAAGTCTTGGTAAAAAGAAAGGACTGTGGAATTGTGTTCCTTAGATGAAAATAATGATGTGTGTCTAGGGTGGAATTCATTCTGTGTTGCCTAACCCTTGAAAGGGCCTGGAAGTTGATCTCAGTGGTTCCCATACTTCCACACCTGAAGGGATAGGAGGGTTAGAAGAGAAGGCACAATGGTGCATAGACCACTGTTGGAGGCTGAATGAAGACACAGTGCCAAGAAAGCCACCATCACCTATGTATAGTCTTGCTCACACATAGAAGGCACCAGCACCTCCTCACCTTCATCGGATGACCAGTTACTGAAGATGTCTGCTTTCCTCATTCCAGGCTTTCCCTTTCCCACCTCCTTACTAGGGGAACTAGGCTGGAAAGTGAAGGGGAGGACATATCTAAGCCAGGCCTTGTTGTCATGTCCTCTCCCCTTTGGATTTTTCATGGGGGAAAAGAAGCAAGCCCCATCAAACAGGAGTGGATTGTGATGAAGAAGGGGCAGAGTTTTGAGTGGGATATAAGATTGCCATTTAGCACTGAAGTGAGCTCAGTTTTAATAATCAAAAATTATCTGCAGATTAGGGATTCTGACCAGTTACAGGTATTGAAAAGTCAACAGGACAGTTGAAAATAGCAGTTGGGGTGGGAAGTGGCGATCTTAAGCTATTTTCTACCCTAAGAAACAAAAAATCCTCAAATTTAACATATGCAGTATATAAATGGGCTGTAGCGCGAGTCTTACACTAAGCAATATTGCGTGGGCAAATTTCTGTCAATACATATTGATTTAGTTTATCATTTTTAAACACTACAAGGTATTCCACTGAATTGATATACCATAAACAACACTTCCTTGATGGACATTAGCATATTTTCAAAACTAGTATAAATGGTGCTATAATAGACATCTTTGTAATTACAGTTTTGCAATCATCCAATTATTATTTACTTAGGATAAATTCAGAGAAATGAAATTCCTAGATAAAAGGGTAAGACATTAAACAGTAAACAGTAAAAATTTACAGTGCATATTATGTGCTAGACACTAGCCTAGTACCTTATGTGTATTAACTCATTTAATCCTCATAATAAACTTATGAAAAAAGTTATACTATTGTCCTCATGTTAGAAATGAGAAAACGGCAATGTGTCCAAGGAAACACAAATGGCAGGGGCAGAGTTGGACCCACTGGGCCTGGCTCCCAATCCTCCTCTCTGTTGTAGAGGAACTTTCTTTAAATACTGCTGGGTGAATTTACATTAAAAGAAGTGTAATAACTCCATGTTATTACTATAAATGTACAATTCCCAAAAAAGGCATTGAAAGAATTTGATCATTGACGGCTTCTTTCCTGAAATACTCCTGCGATCAGTCTTTATTTCCAGTATCTGCCATTTTTTATTTAGAAAGAGATACTCGGTTCCTTGGGTTGGGTTTTTCATTTGGGGCAACATATGCTTAATAAATAATAATAATAAAAATTACAATGGTGGCTTTTTAAAAATAATTTGTTTTCCCATAAGGAATTTGCTCACCGCTGGATGAGTCAGTTCATCATGGGAAATCATCAGCTCTCATCCAGTCCTCTCATATTCCTGGTGCAGAACCTGAGACCCAAATGGTGACAGGACTAGGGTGACCAGTGAGTGGCTGGGTGGACACAGGAACTCAGTCTCCTCATTTCACACCTGCATTCCTCCTACCCCGGAGCCTTGTTTTCGAGGTTTTCCAAGTATTGCATTACATAATACGTTCTTTTTAAATTTTGTAAAAATACACTTAACCTAAAATTTACCATTTTAACCACTTTGAGTACACAGTTCTGTGGCATTAAGTACGTGCACATTGTTCCACAACCATCACCACCATCCATCTCCAGAACTTTTTTGTCGTTTCGAACTGGAACTCTGTACCCATTAAACAACATTTGCCCCCTCTCTCCTCTCCCCAGCCCCTGGCAACCACCATTTTACTTTCTGTCTCTATGAATTTGATTCCTCTAGGAACCTCATATAAGTGGAATCATACTGTATTTGTCCTTTTGTGACTGAATTATTTCACTTAGCATAATGTCTTCAAGGTTTATCCATGTTGTAGCAATAAGGTTATTTTGAGGAATTAATATATAAAATATATGTAAAGCAGTTAAGACAACGCCTGGCATATAGTAAGCTCTTTATAAGTTGTTATTGCTATTACTAATATTAATTGTATTTGTTTCCAGTAGTATTGCTACTATAACAAACTCCCACACACTTTGTGGCTTAAAACAACACAAATTTATTTCTTAACAGATCTGGAGGCCAGAAGTTTGAAATCAGGGTCACTGGGCTAAAGTCAAGGTGTTGGTAGAGCTGGCTCCTTTTGGAGGCTCCAGGAGAGAATGTGTTTCCTTGCTTTTTGTAGCTTCCAGAAACTGCCTGTGTTACTGGATTCATGACCCTTCCTCTCTCTTCAACGTCAGCAGCACAGCATCTCCCCTCCTGTCTGAGCTCTGCTGCTGTCCTTCTAACTTTGACTCTCTCGCCGCCTCTTATGAGGACCTTATGATTATACTGGTCCCACCTGGACAATCCGGGATAATCTCCCATCTCAAGATCCTTAATTTAATCACATCTGCAAAGTTCTTTTTGTCATAGTAATATATTCACACCTTCTGAGGACTAGGACATGGGCATTTTGGGGGGAGATTTATTCAGCCTATAAAAATAAAAATAAAATAGTTATGGAAAGAATGTACCTATATGTGAACTCTGCTAATCATGACAGCACTGGTACCACCAATGCTGGGAGGTTGTTAAATTTCAGCACTCACCCCAGACCTTCTGTTTCAAAATGTGCATTTTAACCAGGTCCCCTGAAGATTTGAATGCACATTAATGTTTAAAATGCCCTGCACTGACTTTCATTCTTCCCGTTGTTATTTAAAGTGTCTGCCCTTCATCAGGTGTGTGGGAGATAAGAGTTGGCCACCACAAAATGTTTCTCTTTCGCTTGATTATTTTTAAGAACAAAAGACTCTGAAAGAAACTTTGACCTTCTACCTAACTGCTAAAAGAATTTAAGATAGAAGCCCTATTCCAGGAAGGAGCTAATACCATAAGATAACCTTGTCTGTAGCCAGCCCAGCAAACACTTGTTTAACAAACATTTACATTTCCATCCCCATGTAAATTGCCTTCCTTCCCTTTGAAGCCCCAAACCACTACCCCAACATCCTCCTTTGTCTTTAGCTGAAAATGATATTTAAGGTGGTGGTTTTGGCCATTCTGGCGAGTTCCTCGGCTTTCCTGGGTTTCTCCCATGTATACATGTTATTAAACTTTGAATTTCTCCTGTTATCCTGTCTCATGTCAATTTAATTCTTAGGTGAGTCAGAAGGACCTAGAGAGTATTGTCTTCCCTCCCTTCATGTGCCTTAATGGAGACATTATGCATGGATAAAGATAGAGCCTCAATTTTATTTTCTCTGCTTCATCTTCCCGTACTAATGAAATCACCACAACATTGAAGATTCAAAATCTGAACTAGAGCGTTGCAGACATAAGTCTGAAATGAGAAGTTAAGGTGGTTATAGGATGTAATGATGTTTCTCTGTGAGTGATTGCTGACACTATTTTTACCTGAAGTGTCTTAATACCCCCTCTGAGCTCTCTGCCTCCAGGTTACACCTCAGGAAGGGTGAGTGTTGATCTATGACCCTGGGAGCAGAGTAGAAATCTGCCTTCTGGTTTGGATCAAATGGTCTGAAGGTGAATATAATCTGCTACTCTAGCATATGCCTCTTTTTGATTATCTAGCTTTGTACATGGATATAAATTTGAAGATAACTTCTTATTTTAAAGAATGCCGGAGAGACGGACAGGATTTTAAGTGGAAGCATGGTGGAGGGGCTGGACCAACAGAATCAAGTGTTTTTTCTTTGTTGTTGGTTTGTTGAATTGACTTTCTTTTTCCTGTTGGACTGTTTCGTTTTGTATTATTGTGCTTTGAATAGTGTTTGAGGTTTTTTTTGAACACTGGAAGCTTTATCCTAACATACTACTGAATTACTAATGGAAGGTCCTTTAAAATTCCATTATATTAGAATGTTGTCTAGTGCCAGTTTTATATTCAAGTTGTCCTACAGGCATTTGGTATTTTCTATGAGTATGCAATAGAAGACAAAAATAACAAATAAGTGGGTTTTCCAACAATCTTATATCATAAATACCTACTTTTAAATTAACTAGTAGTATCAAATCAGCAAATATCATTTCCATCCAGAGTTGAAAATTTTTTCTGCTTTCTTTCCTTCACAACATGTTGGAAAAACAAAGACATTGACATTTATTCCAGGTACTCCCAACTGACCAAGGAAAACAACCTAAACAAACAAACAACAAAACTAGGAAATATCAAAAGTGGAAGCTGTCGCCTTGCTTGTATGTTTGGTTCTCACATGGGCTTTTAGGTGGTGTACTTTTAAAGGCACTACTTTGGTTTCACTTCTAATGAGACGACAAAAAACTTAATTTTAAATGAAGAGGGAGGAGCATTTCGTATGTCTCTCTTCCCCTTTTACAAATTGATAATGTTGTATACGTACCTTCCTGGAACTGAATGAGGACCTATTGTTCCACTTACATGTCAGAATCTATTAAATTTCAGGAAAAACTCAGCTAAATAACTTACCCACAACAACCCCACTGGTTCCAAAACCTGGGCTCCTTCATCATGCTGCATTTGATTGTATCTGGCAAGTGCTCCAGATTTTGCCTAAATTTCTTTCTCTCAAGAAACGCTGTCCTCCTATTTTCAGATGACAACATCGACTGCCTACAGTCGTAAATAAAACAGCCACTGTCCATGAAACTTGTTAATACTTACCTATTGGGTTTTACTTCTGTCACCCTTTCTCTGATACATATAATTTAATATTTCCTTGATGTCTTGATGTTTTGTCTCCTCTTTTTTCTAAATTTTAAGAAATTTCTTATTTTGAGGTAATTGTAGACTCACATATGGTTGTAAGAAATAATAGAGCTCTCAAATACCAGTCACCCAGTGTCCCCTAATGGTAACATCTTGCAAAACTGTAGTACAATAGCACAATGAGGAAATTGACATTGACATAAGCTATGGATGTTATTCAATTTCTCCAGTTCTACATACATGCAATTCTGCGTGTATGAATGTGCATGTGTGTGTATTTAGTTCTATTCAATTTTATCACATGAATAGATTCACATGATAACAATCAAAATATAGAATAATTCCATCAGAAGGATTCATTGTGCTGTCAGTTACCCCTACGCCTACCCCCAGCCACTGGCAACCATTAAACTATTCTCCATCTCTTTAATAATGTCATTTCAAGAATGCTGTGTAAATAGAACCATGCAGTATATAACATTTTAGTTTAGTTTTCCACTCAGCATAATTCCCTTGAAATCTAGCCAAGTTGTGACATGTATCTGTAACTCATTCTTCTTCATTGCTGAGTTGTATTCCATGGTATGAATGTACCACAGTTTGTTTAACCATTCACCCACTGGAAGACATTTGGTTATTTCCAGTTTTTGGGTATTTTGGGTATGAATAAAGCAGCTGTGGACATTCATATACAGGTATTTTTGTGAGTGTAAGTTTGAATTTTTCTAGCATAAATGCCAAATAGAGTGATTGCTGGATCATATCGTAAGTACATGTTTAGTTTTGTAAGAAATTGCTACAGTCTCTCCAGAGTTGTAATATTTTACATTCCCATCAGCAATGTATGAGTGATCCAGTTCACCCACATCTTCACCACGTTTGGTTTTATCACAATTTTTTATTTTAATTATTCTGATGTCAAAAATCACATGGATATATTTGCGTGAGTCTATTTTTGGGTTCTCTCTTCTGTTTCATTGACCTATATGTCTATTCCTCCTCAGTATCACAATATCTTGATACTGTAGCTATATGGTAATCCTTAACATCTCCTGGACTGATTCTTCCCACTTTATTCTTCTCTTTCAAAATTTTTTGTACTATCTTCTTAGCTATTTAGGTTCTGTGTTTATCCACATATCATTTAGAATAAACTTCTTTATGTCTACAAAAAGAATCTTGCTGAATTTTGATAGAAATTGCCTTAAACCAATAGATCAATTTGGGGAGACATGACATTTTTTCATGTTGAGTCAGACAGTCCACAAACTTGCTATGTATTTCCATTTATTTAGGTATCCACTGATTTCATTAATCAGCTTTAAGGAGAATTTTGTAATTTTTAAGATACAAATCCTTTACACATTTTGTTAGATTTATACCTAAATATTTCATTTTATTTGGAATGATTGTAAATTATATTGTGTTTTTAATTTTGGTTTCCATAAGTTCATTATTAGTATATAGAAATGCAATTAATTTTTGTTTATTGGTCTTATATCCTGCAGTTTCACAGAAATCACTTATTACTTCTAGGAGATTTTCTTTTTTTTGTAGATTCCTTGGGATTTTCTGTGTAGACAATCATGTAATTTACAAACAGTGACAGTTTTATTTTTTCTTTCCATTCTGTATGCCTTTTATTTATTTTTCTTGCCTCACCGCAGTGGCTAAAACTTCTGATACTATGTTACATGAGATTGGTGACAGGACATCCTTGCCCGTTCTTGGTCACAGGAGAAATCATTCAGTCTTTTATTACTAAGTACAATGTTAACTGTAAGTACAATGTTCACTAGATGCTCTTTATCAGGTTGAGGAAGTTCCCCTCTATTTGTAGTTTGCTAAGTATTTTTTTTTTTTTTTATGTGAGGAAGACCAGCCCTGAGCTAACATCCGTTGCTAATCTTCCTCTTTTTTTGTTTTTTTGCTTGAGGAAGACTGGCCCTGGGCTAACATCTGTGCCCATCTTCCTCTACTTTATATGGGACGCCGCCATGGAGTGGCTGACAGGCAGTGCGTCAGCGGGCGCCCGGGATCCGAACCCGCGAACCCCAGGCTGCCAAGCGCAGACTAAACCGCTGCTCCACCGGGCCAGCTCCCGCTAAGTATTTTCTTTTAATCATAAATAGGTGTTGGATTTTGTCAAATGCTTTTTCTGAGTCAAATAATGTGATCATATGATATATAATTCTTTTTCTTTAATGTGTTGATATGATTGGTTATAATGATTGATTTTTTTAATGTTGAACCAAATCCCAATTTATCATGGTATATAATTCCCTTTATACTTTACTTTATACTATACTTTTGATTTGCTAATATTTTATCAAAATTTTTGTGTCTAAGTTCATGAGAGATATTGGTCTGTAGTTTTCTTTTTTTATACTGTTTTTGTCTAGTTTTGTTACTAGGGTAATATTGGCCTCATAAAATGAGTTGGGAAGTGTTCTCTAGTCTTCTATTTCTCGGAAGATATTATATAATGTTGGTGTTAATTCTTTTAAAAATGTTGTTAGAATTCTCCAGTGAAGGCACTGGAGGGCCTGGAGATTTATTTTTGGGGAATTTCCAAATTAAAAATTCTATTTCTTGAATGGTCATGGGACTACTCTATTTGTCTATTTCACGCTGGCTGAGTTTTGGTAGTTTGTGACTTTTGAGGAAGTCAGTCATTTCTTTAAGTTGTCAGATTTATGAGTATAAAGTTGTTTGGAGGCCAGCATGGTGCTGGATGCTGGACACGAAAGAGGTCAAGACAGTTTCTCTCCCTGCCCTCACTGACCTTAGTATCCAGTATTACCAAATAATCACTACACACATATATGTGTATATATGAAATCACTAGAAATATATATTTTTTCCAAGTTCCTGCAATACAACATTATAAGGAGTTACAGAATGTTAAAAGACAGCCCGTTTTAGTGTAGAAGAACCTAGAGGAGTTTCTCTGAGGAAGTGATGCTTCAGGTCAGATTTGAAGAATACGAAGGAATTAACCAGGTGGGGAGCAAGTTCTTGGCAGAGGGACAGCATGTGCCAGAGTCACTTAGTGGGAGGGGCACAGCACATTCCGGAAAACAGAAGACTGTTGCCTTGGGTGAGGAGCCAGGTGAGCTGAGCCTTGAGAGGGCGGCTGGCCGGGAGGGCCGGGGTCTCAGAAATCACATAATTTCTGCCTACTTTGTTTTTGACCCTAACAGCTATGGGAAGATATCGATAGGTTCTAGGAAGGAGGTCAATAGGCATGTTTCAAAGCTCAGTAGACTGCAGTGTGAGTGGGACACGAGGGCGCGGCATAGCGTGTGTGAGGGCCGTGGGACCCGTGGCCGCCCCTGTGGGGCTGCCCAGTACTCAGGGGGCAGGGTGAACTCCGCACGCGGCTCCAGCACGAGCGGAGGACGGAGCGCGGGCCGGAGCGGGGCTGAGGGAGAGGGTGAGGGAGGCGGGCGGTCGGGGGCCGGGGCCGAGCCGCGCGCCGCTCCTCGGAGGTGCTCGCGCGACCGAGCGGGCGGAGGGCCAGCGCGGTGACCGGGACGAGCCTCCGGCAGGCGATGAGGACGAACGGAGGGCCCCGGGGCCGATGCGCAGAGGGACCGCCGAGCGCGAACCCCTCCCGGCGGGGCGGCCGCCCGGTCGTCGGGACAGGAGGGCGGAAAGGGGCGCTCCGCGGTGGCGCCGCGAGCGGGCCTCCTCCCGCCGCCCCCGACGAGTGTGCACTGATGCCTGCTGTCCGGAGACTGTCCTAGGGGATGGGCCTCCGGAGCCGCGGCCCCGCCAGCTGTGGCCCTTCCCCGCGGCGCTCCTTGGCTCGTGGGACAGAAACACGAAACAGGATGGAAGGTTGTTATAGCTGAAACTGCTGTAAGGGTTGAGAATAGAGGACACGGGTGGTTTCATTATTAGAAAAGGAGAGTTTTATTTTTTATTTGCTATTTTTAAGAGAGACGTGTGGTAGGGAGATGGTGGCTTTGGTGTCAGAAATGAAGATGTCTTTTAGGCAGCTGGAAATATCCAACTAGAACTTGGATGACAGGTTGACACTGCAGATGTTGATGAGGAGATGATAAGCGTAGCCGTCCCCAGTCCAGGAGAGTGAGAGAACAAATCCAGACACACGTTTTTAAAATTAGTTTGAAAGTTCCAACCTGCTTTGTATTATGTTGCAATCAAATGCTTAGATATTTTTTAATCTAAAGAGTAATTACTCATATATACAGAAATGATTTAAGTATTAAAAATGTCAGTTGGAATCTTAAACTTTAACACTTAAAACATTTTGAATTGTTTCCTTTGATTAGTTTTTACTTTGTTTTAAAACTTTCTTGCTTTCAAAAATTTTAATTGCGAGTAAGATGTAAGCAATGACTATTTGTTGAACAAATTAATTGATGAAGGAAAATGATGATCATAACACTTGTTCTTTCCAGCTGCCCTCATATACCTCAGAGCACTGTGATAAATGTCAGCTGAGGTGTTGCGTATCCAGCGCTACACAAATGTACATACAAAAATGTATTCAGTGCTGCACAAACGTGTGCTGCTCCTCCCAGAAATCTGTATCTTGCTTAAATGTCTAGCTTAGTGAAGGAATTATGGCTATCTCAAAGATATGAGCATCCTTTAAAAACATCATTAGCAATTCACATTGGGGGTTTATTAGGTTTAGAGTGCGGGGATAGGCATGTAGGGAGAAAGACAACACTCCTTTCTTTGGGGGGAGCCTTCAAACCATCCCAGAAACACAGATATACAACCTTCATCATTAAACCATTGGAGTACCTCAGATTGATTCTTAGGCTATCAAGTTGAAGAATGGTCGTGATTATTCTAAGTCAGTGTGTTGCACGTGAGACTCCACGAGGCCCACAGTCCCCACTTTTCTTGTCCTCGGGCCTCTGCAGGGCTAATTTTGCCAAGTATTGTAATTTTTTTTTTTTTGTGGGGAAGACCAGCCCTGAGCTAACATCTGTTGCCAATCCTCCCCTTTTTGCTGAGGGAGACTGGCCCTGGGCTAACATCCGTGCCCATCTTCCTCCACTTTATATGGGACGCCGCCACGGCGTGGCTGACAGGCAGTGCGTCGGCGGGCGCCAGGGATCCGAACTCGCGAGCCCTGGGCTGCCAAGCGCGGACTAAACCACTGCGCCACCGGGCGGCCCCGAAGTATTGTAATTTTGAGTCTCAGCGATCCCATGCTTGACTTAATGCCATCTTTTAATTTTACTTGGAGGTTTTAAAGAGCAGAGCAGAAAATAGTCTAAACTTGATTTATTAGGAGTCATACCTAGAAAATACCAGATAGTTTTGTCTGGTATTTTTGCCTTGTATTTAGAGGAATATTTGTTTGAAATTGCTGGGCAAAATGCCAGTTTGTATTGTCTGCATCTTTCTCTCTCCTGTTAAGATGTTAAGACTATCATACAAATACCATGTACTGTTGTTGATGAGCTGTAAATTCCTAAAGATCAGAGATTACTCACCCACCCTCTTAGATTCCCTTTTTTTAGGCCCCAACTATCATAATCAAATTATTTCCATCCTTTTGCAGGAACACGTGGGAATTAAATAGACCAACTGATCTAGGCCTTACACAGAAAGGAATTTAGGGTATTGGAAGAACAGAGTACTTGAGATACGTCCTGTCGTTTTACTTTAGTTTTCTTCAATTCTTACTCTTCGGTATATTCTTCCATGACGTGCTGATCGTCGAGTTTCATGTAGTGACAGGAATTAACCGCTCTTTGCTGATGTGGTGAGAACATCCTTCCTTAGCTGGAAAGATACACTTTTAGTCAAGGATGTTTACTGTTAACCACAAAATAAGTATTCAAGATGTTTATTAACATAAAATGAAATATTCCTTTGCAGGTTTGCTACTTAAAATTCACTGTGAGCCAAGCAAGCCTTCCTGTATCTCTTCTTCTGTTTTTTTTTCTTTATTTATATTCCACCCCCCTTTGTTCCTTTCTCCTTCATGTCTCCTCCTTTTCTGAAAATGAATCATCAATAAACTTGATTTCTATTCATGGTAAACACATGGTGTGCAAATCTTTTACTCTTGTTCTAATGCTCCCAAAAGAAAATCACCTACTGGGCACCTGTGAGTTACATTTTAACAAGGTCTGTCAATTCTGGGTCAGTCCCATGGGCATAGATGGGAGCCAGTCTTAAATTACTTTATGGGGCTCCTTTGGGAATAGAAAGGAGAGAAGGGAGAGAAAGAAAATGTGTACTTATCTGTATTCTTCAGAGTGATAATGAAATGTTTTACCATCCCCAGCACGGCCAATATGGGATTTTCCCTTTCCCCTCTGCTTAGGTTTACTCCCAGATTCAATTCTGGATTTGTGCTGGTGGCACAGATAATTCCTGAGCACCTACTATGTGACAGACACCTTTCCCAGGACAAAACATACAAACAGAACTCAGATTCCCATTAGAGCCATTAGGAAGCAGCCTGCTATAAAAATAGCCACAACACACCTGGTGTTTGCAGTGAACACAGAGGAATGAATTATTGACACATCGGGGATCTCCATCAGTATTTATTGTACATAAACATCCATAATGATTGTTTCCTTTTCTTTTTCCATTAAACAATTAGCCCTTAGGGTCAGAGATTTTACCTTAATTGTCTTTGTATCCACAGCATATAGACAATCAATAGTACACAGTAGACAGGTGGTAAACTGCTCATAGACTAATTAGAGATTTTTCCCCCATCGCTCCAAAATAAGGACTATGGTTTGATGAAACCCAGATTATGAAATAAAGCAGTAATTTATTCAGAAAATATGCTATAATTAAAAACTCTGAAATTTAGGATGTGTAATGAAGGAAAGAAAAATAAAATTCAGGAAAGATTATTAGATTGTGTTGGCTTTTTAAAAAATAGACTTTATATTTTAGAGCAGTTTTAGGTTCACAGCAAAACTGAGTGGAAAATATAGAGTGCTCATATACTCCCTTTCCATCCCCCACAGGCACAGCCTCCCTGACTATCAACATCCTTCTCCAGAGGGTACATTTGTTACAATCGGTGAACCTACACTGACACATCATTATCACCCAAAGTCCACAGTTTACGTTAGGATTCACTCCCTTATGGTGCTGTACATTCTGTGGGTTTTGACAAATGAATAATGGCATGTAACCACCGTTACACCATCGCACAGAGTATTTTCACCGCCCTAAAAATCCTCTGTGCTCCACCTAGTCACCCCTCTCTTCCCTCTAACCCCTGGCAACCACTGAACTTTTTAGTGACTCCATAGGTTAGCCTTATCCAGAATGTCATATAGTTGGAATCATAACAGTCTGTAGCTAAAAGGGTTCCGATCACCAATTCCAATGTGTATGTTGTCAACCTGCAAAAACAGAAACCAGTTTAAGAGGCAAAGTATTTATTTGGGATCAAAGAATTGCAATTCCGGGAGCACAGATTCAGGTAGAAACCCAAATAGTGTCCTGCTAGGGAGTAAGTCAGGGGCTTTTAAAGGCAAAGGAGGGAGGTTGTATTACAAATAATTTTAATTGGAGATGGAGGCAGACAGCTAGTCTTGACTAAACATTGATTGACTATTGGTTCTATCTTCAGAAAGTCCACAATCCTCAGTCTTTGTGTTCCTGCTCTGTTCTCCTGCTGGCTTCTCAAACAATTGCTTGTGAAACAGTTGCTGTTCTGGCCCAGCCCAAGATTCAAGACAGCAAGGCAGTTTCTCTGGAAAGGCAGTTCTGACTCTCTTAAAATGGTTCCACTAAAGTCGATTTTGACAGTATGTGGTGGTGGTTCCCCACACCAACAATTCTCTGACGCCAGCTGGGTGTCCTATAATTCAGCTCAATTCTGACACTATCTACCTAGAGATCGCATCAGATCCCACAGGTTAAGGGCTCAGTCTCACAAGACTGCCCTATCCCCCCATCCCCCACTTCAGATGCCAGTCGCAAGTCCAGGTTGTCGCCTATGCTTCTGATTGAAGGATATAGATGGAAGGTTCCAATGACCCCCTCCTTGGGTTTGATTAATTTGCTAGAGCAGCTCAGAGAACTCACAGAAACATTTTACTTACTAGAGTCCTGGTTTATTATGAAGAGAGATAACTTAGGAACAGCCAGATGGGCGAGATGCATAGGGCAAGCTATGGGGAAACGGTTCAGAGCTTCCGTGCTCTCTCTGAGCGTGCCGCTCTCCTCAAATCTCCATGTGTTCACCAACCCAGAAGCCCTCCAAACTCTGTCCTTTTAGGTTTTTACGGAGGCTTCATTACACAGAATATTGATTAAATCATTGGGGCATTTCATTCAACCTTCAGCCCCTCTCCCCTCCCTGGAAATCAGAGGCTGGAACTGAAAGTTCCAACCCTCTATTCATGGTTAATTACCCTGGCAATCAGCTCCCATCCTTAGGTGCTTTCCAAAAGTCACCTCACTAACATAAACCAAGTAGAGGTGGATAAGGATTTGTTACAAATAACAAGACACCCATTTCACCTTTATGGTTCTGAAGGGATTACAGGAACTGAGAACAAGAGACCAAATATTATGACAAAAAATGCTCCCATTGCTCCTACCACTCAGGAAATTGCAAGAGTTTTGGGAGCTGTGAGCCAGGAACTGTAGATGAAGACCAAATATATTTCTTATAAATCACGGTATTGAAGTAGCCTTTTGAGATTATCCTCTTTCACTTAGTAATGTGCATTTAAGTTCCCTCCATGTCTTCTCATGGCTTAATAGCTCATTTCTTTTTAAATATTTCAGTGTCTGGATGTACCATAGTTTATTTATTCATCCATCTTCCAAAGGACATCTTAGTTGCTTCCAAATTTTGGCAATTATGAATAAAACTTCTGTAAACATCTGTGTGTAGGTTATTGTGTGGACATAAGTTTTCAACTCATTTGGGTAAATACCAAGGTGTGCAATTGCT
The DNA here is from genome assembly GCA_031878705.1 of Tapirus indicus. Classification (NCBI taxonomy): domain Eukaryota; kingdom Metazoa; phylum Chordata; class Mammalia; order Perissodactyla; family Tapiridae; genus Tapirus; species Tapirus indicus. The sequence continues at coordinate 31,864,912 of CM062934.1, forward strand.
GGGTCGTATAGTAAGAGTGTGTTTACTTTTGTAGGAAACCACCAAACTGTCTTGCAAAGCGGCTGTGCTATTTTGCACGCCCACCAGCAATGCATGAGAGTTCCTGTTGCCCACATCCTTCCCAGCATTCGGTATCGCCAGCGTTTTGGGTTTTGGCCGTCCTAATAGATGTGTAATGGTGGCTCATTATCTTAATTTGCGACCCCAGTGGCATGTGACGCGGAGCTCCTTCTCATGTGCTCATTTTGCACCTGTATATCTTCTTTGGGGAGACGTCTGTTCAGGTCTTTGGCCCAGTTTTTACTTGAATTGTTTATTTTCTTAATGTTGACTTTTAAGATTCTTTTTAATTTCTGGATAACAGTTCTTTATCAGATGTGTCTTTTGCAAATATTTTCTCCCGCTTTTTGGCTTGTCTTCTCATTCTCTTGACAGTGTCTTTGAGAGCACAAATTTTTAATTTTTATGAAGTTCAGCTTATCAGTTCTTTCTTTCATGAATCATGCTTTTGGTGTCATCTCTAAAAAGTCATCACAAAATCCACAGTCATCTAGATTTTCTCCTATGGTGTCTCGTTTTACAGTTTTGCATTTTACATTTAGGTCTTTGATCTCATTTGAGTTAATTTTTGTGAAGGATATAAGATCTATGTCTAGATTCATTTTTTTTTTGTATGCAGATGTCCAGTTTTTCTAGCACCATTTTGGACAAGACTACCTTTGCTCTATTGTATTGCCTTCACTCCTTTGTCAAAGATCATTTGACTATATCTGTGTGGGTCTATTTCTGGGCTCTCTAGTCTATTCCATTGATCTCTCTGTTTTTTTTTTTTATGAGGAAGACCAGCCCTGAGCTAACATCCGTTGCTAATCCTCCTCTTTTGCTGAGGAAGACTGGCCCTGGGCTAACATCCGTGCCCATCTTCCTCTACTTTATATGGGATGCCACCACGGCATGGCTGACAAGCAGTGCATTGGCCCACGCCCGGGGATCCAAACCCACGAACCCCAGGCTGCCAAAGCATGAACTTAACTGCTATGCCACCAGGCCGGCCCCATCTATTCCATTGATCTAATTGTCTATTCTTTTGCCAGTACCACACTGTCATAATTATTTTAGCTTTACGGTAAGTTTTGAAGACAGGTAGTGTCAGTCCTCTGACTTTGTTCTTTTCTTTCAATATTGTGTTGACTATTCTGGATCTTTTGCCTTTCATATAAACTTTAGAATCTGTTTGTTGATATCCACAAAATAACTTTCTGGGATTTTGATTGGGATTGTGCTGAATCTATAGATCACATTGGGAAGAATTTACATTTGACAATTTTGAGTCTTTTATCTATAAACATGGACTATCTCTGTACTTATTTAGTTATTCTATGATTTCTTCCATCAGAATTTTGTAGATTTTTCTCATATAAATCTTGTACATATTTTGTTAGACTTATACCTAAGAATTTAATTTTGGGGGTGCTAATGTAAATAGTATTGTGTTTTTAATTTCAAATTCTACGTGTTCATTGCTGGTATATAGGAAAGCAATTGATTTTTATATGTTAACCTTGTATCCTGAAACTTGGTCATAATTGCTTATTAATTCCAGGAATTGTTTTGTCTATTAGTTTGCACTTTGTACATAGACAATCACGTCATCTGCAACTGTGTTGACTTTTCTGTTGTTGTTGTTAGGGAAGATTCACCCTGAGCTAACATCTCTGCCAATCTTCCTCTTTCTTCTTTTTGCTTGAGGAAGATTAGCTCTGAGCTAACATGTGTGCTAATCTTCCTCTGTTTTGTATGTGGGTCACGACCTCACCATGGCTGACGAGTGGCATAGGTCTGTGCCCAGGATCTGAAACCGTGAACCTGGGCTGCCAAAGTGGAGCGCACCGAACTTAACCACTATGTCACAGGGCAGGCCCGTGTTGACTTTTACAGGAAGGTTGGAAAAAGTTTCCTGCTTGCACAGGGAAGTTATTTTTAATTAATTAAGTGCCCCTCCATTGAAAACTGTTCTAAAAACAAGTTTATTGTACAGCACAATGCAGAACCTTTATATCTGTCCCTTAGGAGTACCAAATCTCCCCTCATTAAGGCTCTTTCCTAACCAGTTACCCCCAATTCTATTAAGATTGGTACTACATTTTGAAAAAGTTATCAAAAACAAAATCCTTATATTTAAATCTGATATTAGGTAAAATGTCTTAGCTGGCTACGTCATAGATCTTTTGCAAGGGCCAAATAAAATACTACACAATACTGTTACTCAACCAGATGTGTTTTTGCCTGTTGCCCAGAAACGCCGAGATGATGAGATTGCCCCAGGGTTTTTATCACAAGGCAAACAAGTGAGGAAGCAGGAGAAGGATTCTCAAATCTGCCTCCTTAAAAATGGGGACTCAGGGATATTTATGGGGTGGGGGGCAAGGTGGTCTGAAGTGTGGAGATAGAGGATTGGAGATGAGGAGAGGTGAGGTAATTGATGATCTGAGCAGGTGTAGTCAGACTTCATGGTATTCACAAAGTGGTGGTGTTAGCATGACCTGAGGGTGGAGTTTTCAGCCTCTTGATGTCAAAAGGTCACTTATTAGGCATCTGCACAGGCCCAGTTGATGGGTTGGTGGTCTCGACTGGCCTGAACTGGATAAGGGGGTCCTAATTCCTGAGAAATATTTCAAACATCCATTACAATGGTGACCCAGGTGCCAGGGAAATGTTATCTATAGGAACCTAGTGGGAGGCAGCTAGCATGTTGCCTAAGCATCAGTTAACAATGGGCGGGTGAACAACTAAAGGCTATAATCAGTAATTGCAAAAAAGAAAAAAACTTCAATTACTAGCTACCTAATCATCAATGATTAACTGTTTACTGGTTTCAATAGCCAGGATGATCTTTTTAAAACACAAATTGCATTAAGTCACTGTCTTGCTTAAAACTCTCAAGGCAGCTTCCTCTGGCCCTTACTATGGAATCCACACTCCCCTCCATGGCCCAGGGGTCTGTCTGATTTGGCCCTGCCCATCTCCCGTCTTCATCCCTTCTCTCTCTCCTGGTGCTCTCTCTCTCCCAGGACCCAAGTTCTCCCTTGTCCCAGGTTGCTGAGTCACTGCTTGAAAAGCTCAAACTTTGAGTTTCAAAAAGCTGGCTCCTCCTGATCCCCAGAGTTCAGTCAGCACCCCTGGCAACCCCTTGTCAATGGTTGCTGCATCCATCATTTTTACATCTTCTGCTGTAGGTGTCTTCCTAGAACTTTTCCATGCTGATGTTATCTTGTCAAGTTATCCATTTGCTTCTCTGTCATCTGTACCTGTCCACCACTACACACGCTCCAAGAGTTGGGACTTTGGGAGTTCATGTTCTTGCTCTCTCCCCTGTCAGAATGCCTGGTGTCTAGGCGTGCGGTGGATATTTTTTGCAGAAATGAATGGACGATCACTATAAAAATGACAAAGATAGTAAACCTCGCAAAAATTTAGTGTGGCATTATTATAAAATGTAACAAGTGTAAAGGAAAAATAGACACAGATAAATGGATGTATGAAATAAATCACATAATTCTTTGAAAAGAAACTGTTTTTCCTTGGCTACCTTCTTTCCGCGGCTTTTGATATCCTTTTCTTCTGGTTCGTGATTTCCACATGGTCACTCGCCGTCCCTGCTCTTGGTTACGCGTTTAACCTGGAGCTGCCTCTGAAGGAGTGAGCTGTCTTCCACGTCCACTCAGAGATACCACTGGGACTTACAGGGCTTGTTCCGTACCTTGTGGAGAATTTTATTTCTCTAACTTTAAACAATTCCTTACTCTTTCCACATGCCTTAAATGGTAATTTGTGAGTTTCTCTTCAACTTTTTACCTTATCTGTAAAACATTAACCAGTTATAAGTATGATAAACTCACATGAGAAAATACCTATTTAATTAGCAGTAACCTAGAGAATGACTAAAATCACATATCAGGCACTTGTGCCAGTTTGACTTTTAGTGTCAATGTGACTAATGTGGTTTTATACAAACAGATAGATGATAGGTTAGAAAACCAGTTGGGTAGCACTGAATTGAACTCCACTCCTTGCAAATACATTGGTACTGGAATAAAATGGCTAGAAAGGACCGCCTTCCACAGGCCATGTGATGGATCCAGGGTATAATTACAGGTTTTATTAGATTTGATCTTTGCCACAAATCTATTTAAGAAAAACACATTATATAAGCTTGGTTTGAAATCTAGAAGTTGGTTTCATTTATAATCTGTATTTACTTTGTAAATACTTGAGTGAGATGTAGACTTTTCAGAAAATAGATGCTGGGATTAAAAAAAGGAAGACAAGGACCAGCCCCATGGCCTAGTGGTTAAGTTCAGGACACTGTGCTTTGGCAGCCCAGGTTCAGTTCGCCAGGTGCGGACCTACACCACTTGTTGGCAGCCATTGCTGTGGCGGCAACCCACATACAAAATAGAGGGAGATTGGCACAGATGTTAGCTCAGGGTGAATCTTCCTCAGGAAAAAAAAAAAGGAAGACAAACTAATATTTGGAATTTAGTCTTGTTCTTCCTCTGTCTTTATCCAGCTGTTTGGTGTTCATAAAATTATTTTTACCACATATACAAACCTTAGATGAAAATATCAGATCAGTGATTATGGAGGCTCATTGTGCTTCAAATTATGCAGTTATGGGAAGTTTGCATGGAGATGTGCATCATAGTAAAAGGCTTATTCTGATCTAAAAGTAGGACAAAACAGATTTTATTTTTGCTGAGTGACCATTTGGAGTTTATTGCTAATGATGAACCTGCCAGAGGCATTTAGTGTTTAACAATATTAAAAAATATTTTAAGAAATAGAATAAATATGTAAAATTTCAGAGAACAAAATTTTACTTTTACCTTCTTTTCTCTCTTTTTTATTTAGTCTATATTCTGAGAATAAGTCCTTGGATTTTGTATTCTTAGAAGTGATCCTGCAATAGCAGACAATTTTAAACACTAGCATTGCCATGAAGAGAAACATTTTGATAGTATTTTGCATTATTGAGCATGTTTAATATTCATCCGTTGGTTGTTTCCATGGGTTATGGTCCAAATGCTCAGACTCCTGTTGTGTCTGGTACTAGGGAGCAGCTTTCATGTGCTTGTGCTCGGTTCAGCTTCCCTGTGTTCAGTGGTAAAATGGTTCATGAATCAAAAACAAACAAACAAAACAAAATGCTACGTTCTTTGGTAAAAGCAGCACTATAAGGCGTTTGGGATTAGCATTTGGAATTCTCAGGCAGACTGTTTGATTCCTAGTCTGTACCTATTACATGTTCTTGTTCTCTAGCATCTCAGGAACAATTTCTTTCTTGATGCGAAATATTTCTTCTAATTAGTACTATGGTGGCATCATCTTGTAAGTATGGATAGACTCTCGTTCAAGATGAACTTATCCCCTTTGACCTGGAGGAAGGCCAGGCAGGGGTGTGTTTGTACTGATGCAGGAAAGGGGTGGAGTCTTGTTGAACTACAGGAAGAGAGTTGAAAATCCTTAATTAAACTATGAAGTATTGCATGGGTCTAAAAGTGTAATTTCCAATGGAATATTCTAAAAAGGTGACAAAGGAAATCAAACTTTTCAATAGAGTCGACTGCTTTTTCAAGTACTGGCTTCTTTTAACAGCTTAATGTAATGAAAATGTTGGAAGAATTCACACTAGATACATAGCTTTGTAAATTACTTCACACTTTGTTTACCTCAGGTTAAGCCTCATGCTGTTTTAAGTGTTGTTTAATGTTTTGCGAATCTCTTATTATCTAGACTCTGAGTTGAAGAGTGGCTCAGGTGAACAACACACAACACTGATGAATAAACAAGCCTTAGGACAGGTGTGAAGACCTTGCTTCCTCCCTTTCTGTTTCTCTTTGCAGGGTCACGCCTGCCTTTTCCTGGTCCCAGGTGGTTTCCCTGAGAACAAGGAGGCATGAGCGGGAGGTGAGGGCAGATGCATGGGCATTTTCATGAATCCCATTTTTCTGGGGTTCACCAAGGCCTGAGGTGACGTGGGATGTCAACCGGATAGAGGAGCCCAGGTTCCTCACTCAGTAGGGACTGTGGTCAGAGGTACTGAGAGCTGTCCACTCCTCCTTGGGCTGCAGGGATAAAGGAGCTCAGCGCTGCTCGCCTTGGAGCTTCTTTCAGTGGAGGAATGGATGGTGACAGCACTGATTTGAGTGTGAGGAGGTCAGAGCTAACTGGGTGACACACGGGTGTCACCAGCCTGCATTTCTTTCTGAAATGTTGAAGTCACAGAATCAATGTTAGGATTTCAAGAGATTCAAGATAATTTCAGATAATCCTTATTTTATGGTTAAGAAAGCTGAGGCTCAGAGGCTGAGGTGATTTGGGGAAGGCCAGCCTAACAGCATGAGTTACCGACAGAGCTGAAACTTCTGTGCCAATATTGTTAAATGGCCAGTGATCCCGTTTAAACCTAATGAAGCAAAAAAAAAAAAAAAAGCCAATAAAGTTAGCTTACACTTATACGATGATCTATGTTTGAATATTTACCTGTTGGCTATTTAGTTATGTTTGAGTATTTACTATCTACACTTGCAAAAAGCAAAAAACTATGAAGTATATTATTAAAGAAACCTGGACTCTATCCCCGTCAAAATGTTCTTCAGTTGTCCCTTCTCTCCTAGGACTATAATCCATGCCTGGGAGCACTTGGTAATACTGATCTTATGACAGCTTGGCAGCTGATGGAGCACGGCTCTCAGGAGCCTGAGGGAGAGTGTTCACCTTTCTAGTGATGGGCTGCAGCACGGTGCTCCCAGGAAGAAAAGAGGACACCTTGCCCTCGAATGTGTTCTTAAAACCTCATATTCTGGAAATGCTACTTTAAATTTGTAGCTAAGTTTATCAAAGAATAATAAAGTGGTGTTAGAAACACATATTTACAAAAATAGTTAGGATTTTCAATCAGTTTACTTACATTTTTCTTCAGTTCGAGTATTACTAATAACACTGTAGCTTTTAATTATAATTCTAGTATTTTTTGCTGATGAGAAAGGTAAACACCTGGACTTGCCTAGTGTGGCAAATGTCGTCCGTCCATGACCGGTTAGCATGGCACAGTGTGAACGAGGACAGTGCTCTTGATCGGCCAACAAGCACTGATGGAAAGCTTGATATTTTCAAGGCATTGCTGTAAGCATCTTGGCTGTAGAAAAACCATTAAAAGGTTTTTGTCCTCAGGACCTTATTATATGTTTAATAGAAAAGACACCAAATACCCAGAAATAAGTAATAAACACTTATTCTAAGTGTCTGAAGAGTACAGGTGGAGCCTGTAAGAGTTAGAAAAGTCTGGTTCCTGGGTGAGGTGAGCAGTTACGGGGTGATCCATAGAGAAGGAACTGGGCAGGGGATGAACTGAGGGATGCGTGAATTCTAATCAATTGTAGAGAAAGGCAAAGAGCTAACAGCAGTCACAAGGTTAGGGTGGGGAATCCCTAGGTGGTAAAAAGGATGGACAGGGAGTTATGAGCTTTCTGAAAAAGTTTTCCTAAATCTCTTCTGGGGTAAATCAGCTCCCATCGGGCTGGGGCGAGTCCATAGAAAGCCGCTTACTCACCTCTGCCTGCTGTAGACTTTGCTAGTGGTGGCCATGACATTTTATCATCTAAGAAGTACTACTCAGGCAATCTGCACAAGTGGCTTAATCTCAAAGGGCAGATACACCCTCCACAGTAAACAGTTTCAGGTTCTAGTGAGAATGTTCTCCTTCTTGAGATATGCTTTTCTCTTGCCTTCAGCAATATTATGTGGTCCTCGTTAGCTAATTATAGAACAAACATCTAGGCTGTGGCAGGCATTGTTCAGTGACATGAGAGTATGGTGGAGAAGCAAACAGATGGGGTCTATGTTCCCCGGGAGCTCTGGACACCCTTCTCAATCTCCTTTGACAACAACCTTACCCTGCAGATTCCCCAAATAGCCATCTCTAGCCCCAAACTCTGTTCTGAACTCTGAGCAAATGTGTCCAACTGCCACCTGGTGGACACCCTTGCTAGATGTCTCATACTCAACAAATCCCTAGCCGAAACAGCAGTCTTCACACATTTCCTCCAAACCTGCTCCTTTCAAAGGTATTCCACAGCTTGCTGAGTGTTCCCATATCCAGGAATAGGCTAGGAGCAGCCACCCTACCAGGCCCTCTCCTCTTCCCTTTCCTGGACTCCCGCCCTCGAGACACACGTTCACTTCAACTGTTCAACTCCTCATATCGCCGCCACTTTGCGCCTCGTTGCTGTTACCTTAGTTCAGGTACGTATCCCCCTCTGTGTTATTCCAAGTGGCTCCTACCTGACTCCCTGCTACCAGTTTTATTTTTTCCAATCTGTTCCTCTAGTTGTCATCAGAAGTAAACTCTCTGAAAACAAATCTGATCACGGCACTTGCCCGTCTAATGTTTTCAGTGGATTCCTGTTACCCTCAGGAAAAAGTCCAGACGCGGTTCACACGGCCCTTGTTAACTGGGTGCTGCGTGCTTCTCCATCCCCCGCCACAGCCACCTCCACACATCGGCCACACTTCGTTGAGCTCCTTCTGTTCTCCTGTGACTGCGACACTGCGCAGAATGTTCTTCCCCTCCGTTTTGGCCTTGAGGAAGCCTTTCCTGACATTCGGGGCCTGGTCAGTTGCTGCTACTGTTACCTGAGTGGTTCTGGCAGAATTGCTGTCTAATTGTCGGCTGTACCTTAATAATCATAAGTTCTGGGAAGGCAGTGCTGAGTCTGTTGTTTTGTCTGTTTTTTTGCTTTTCTCACCTGTATCTGCAAGGCATAGAGGTATTAGGAGTAGTATATTAAAGAGTCTGGATTTGAATCCAGGTCAATTTGACTCTCAAATTGTGTTCTTTCTACCACATCCCTCCATCTTTCCCAAGTTAACCTCACACTAATCGGGAAGGTTAGGATTTTTGGAATACTGTTCAGAAGGGAGATTGATTGTCCATTATTGATTTTTCCAGGATGTTCTGCTTGTAGACTTTAAATAACTCTGTCCTTTTTTTGGTATATGGTATTTTAAAGGAACAACTCCACCTGTGTTTCTCCTCTACTCCCTATGCTACTGTCAATACTTCAGCTCTGATACTTCCACTCACCAAATGTGGGGGGTTTTCCCCACACCAGGCAACTCTGTGACGCTAGCTGGGTGTCCTACTATTTAATTCAGTTCTGGTACAATCTACCTGGAGATAGCATCAGATCCACAGGTTAAGGGCTCAGTCCCACAGGACTGCCTCCCCCTTCAGACACCAATTACAAGGCCAAGTTGTCACCTGTGCTTCTGACTGACTAGCTATAAATTGGAGGTTCCCACACCCCCTACTAGATTTGATTAATTCGCTAGAGCAAATTAATCTCATAGATTAATAAACATCTCATAGAATTCAAGAAAACAGTTTACTTACTAGATTACTGGTTTATTATAAAAGGATATAACTCAGGAACAGCCAGATGGAAGAGATGCATAGATAGGGCAAGGTGTGGGGAAAGGGCGCGGAGCTCCCATGCTCTCCCTGGGCGCACTGCCCTCCCAGCACCTCCATGTGTTCACCGACTCAGAAGCTCTCTGAAACTCCTCTTTTTGGGTTTTTATGGAGGCTTCATTACATAGGCACGATTGATTAAATCATTGGCCATTGGTGACTAATTCAACCTCCAGCCTCTCTCTCCTACTTGGAGGTCCTGGGTGGAGGGCTGAAGGGGTGGGGCTGAAAGTTCCTACCCTCTAACCATATGGTTGGTTCCCCCAGCAGTCAGCCCCACCTTAGGGGCTTTTCAAAAGTCACCACACTAATGCAAACTCAGGTGTGTTTGAAAGGGGTTTGTTATGAATAACAACCTTTCACCTTGATCACTGTGGGGCTATTTCAGGAGCTGGAGCTTTTTGAGGACAAAAGACCAAATATGATAACAACAGATTTTCCCATTGCTTTTATTTTAGGAAATTCCAAGAGTTCTAGGAGCTGTGTGCTAGGAACAGGATGGAAGACCAAATATATATTTCTTATTAGAAATCACAATATCACAGTTATAGAAACAAATTCTTGAATATAAGGGGTGGCTGTAGTATTTGTGGTCTATGCTCATTTTCGGTGCTAGATAAAACTTGTCAGACTGCAATTCTGAGACACTTGTCTATCATTTGGGGGTGATTACAGATTGAAGCACAACCATATGCTGAAGCTGTTTGTTTCTGGGCTTCTTTCTGCCCAGCAAACATTGGCTGAGTCAGGGGGCTCTGCTAGATTTTTCTCTGGCTTTGTGGCCTCTGAGATATCAGCCTTGGCTCTCTCTGCCTTTTACCACCTAGAAGCTTCCTTTAGCACATTGATATCCTGGGGCTGTGCTCGGACACGCTTTGGGAGGAAAATGAGATTTGCCCTTGGGTGTGAGCGCCTGTGCCCGAGTCTTTGCTGTATTTGGCAATACTGAACACTTGTTCTTATCTGCAGGTGCACCGGCCCTTAGTATGAGATTATTTAGGGCCAGTGGGGAGCTGGCAGCAAGAAGGAAAAGCACTGTGACTAATATCCTACTGTTTGAATATGAACCTTATTCAGTTGCAAGGGTAATGTTTGATGTTTAGTCGGAATTGTTTCACCACAATAATTAGCCAGTAAGGGAAAAATACACTCAATGTTTGATAGCTGATGGCTAAGTTAATTTCACTTGAATTTAGAGATTATTCAAGTGAGAGTTCATCTAATATTCTGCCTACAAAATATGCAAAATATTTACAAAATGTCAGGATCTCACATTTCTTTTTGAATTTTGGTTAATAAAAATAAAATTCTGTGTATAAATTCTCAGAAAAGCATATATTTGTTCACATGTGATTCATATGAATAATGTCATGATTATGCCAAATAAACCTGATTTATAAATAATATCTGTTTTATAAATAACAGCTGATAATAAGGTTAGGAAAATAGAGATGAATTAAAACTTCATATTTACAAAGACATTTTCAAAATGTAATAAAAGTTGAAGTATTAAACACAGCTTTATAAAAATTAGTTCAGACACAAAGAAAAAAATGTCATATAAATTGGTTTTTAAGAACAATTGGTTTCTTTATAAATTTTCCCCCAAACTCAGATAAAGCTTATCTTTAGTCTGTGAGCATTTTAACACAAATGACAAGTTCAGGATCCTGGAAATTGAAAACATCCAGCTTTTAAAGTTATAAAATCAATGGTGGTGCTCATACAGATAATTGGTATAAGAATTTCCAAATATATTTACAAAGAAGAGGAAATCTGCCATCCTTGGAGAGTCATATGAGTTGTCACAATGAAAACTGTAAACTGAGATACTTCAAGTAGATATGTCCATCTTTGAGTTTTATAGCACATGAAAACACGTATTACAACATACTTTTCAAAAGAAGTTTATTAAAAAATATAACTGCAGCAAATGTGACTGGTAAGCAAGTAAAAAGTGTGCCCTTTTAGGGCAATATGTGAAAATACAGGCAAAAGCAGACTATTAAGTTTTAGTTGTGGTTGGTATTTCTTGGTTCCCTGTGGGTGGCTGCCATCTTTTTGGAAAAGAAGAAAAAAAATCTAATGCTGGAAAGTATGTAGCCGAATCACAGATAACTTATTCCTCTTTTACCCGACCTCCAGTGCAGCCAGTGACATTGGTTTTGCTTGCCCCTAGTCACTCAGAAAGGAGGGGAGGCCCCCTGCTGGTCCAGAGACAGAGTCAGCTGGTAGGTCCCTGCTTTCTTACTCCTGCTGGTAAGAAAATTAAAAAAAGCCATTGTTATTATCCTGAGTATGAACCACACGCTAAGGATGATAAAGCAAAAGCGTTTTTCCTGATGACTCTGCTGAATGCTGCAGCGGCCCGGACAGCCTCCTCTGTTCTTTTTCTGGTTGAGCCTGATTCAGATTTTCTGTCATCTGCAGCCAGTCATTCCTAACTGATACGAAAGACAAGAAAAAAAAAGAGTGCTTCTATTTACACATCTTCAGATAGTGATTAAAATCTTGCTTTTTAGAAAACCCTTTGTCTCTTCCCGTGTGTGTTGTGAGGAGCCTGAGGAAGCGTTGGACTCCTCCCGATGATTGCAGAAGCTGCACGAGCAGTCATTTCCTACCTGCGCTTGGTCTGTCGCAAGTTTACCATTTTCTTGTTTTCCCATATTAACATCTATTTTCTATGATATGAATTAGAAACACACAAAATAATCAGAAAAAATCATGGCACACATTATCTTACACCATTGTCCTTAAGGATTCTGAAATGTCTTATTTTTCACGGGGACTTTTCCTAACCAGTCCATTTAGCTTTTATTGATTCAGCTTTGTTTTGCAGCCTGTGCAGTAGTTTATAAAAATGCATAGCATAAGGACAAATTAGATAACTACACCTCAGTTTAACTATTATGTAGGATTGAAAGTCATTGCCATTCCATGGAATCAGCAAGAGGAAAGAGAGCATTTCTGTTCTCTACATTTGAGCGTTTGAATACATGTTTGTTTGGGATTTTGTCTTTTTGAAGGGGTAGTGGTGTAGCCAGAACTGCAATGGCCCCAGGGTACAGCTGTCAAGAAGTATGTACCAAAAGGGAATTGCCTCATTAAACATAAAACTTTCCTTTGTTCATTAGGATCTTGCCAGATGGGAATTTCGTGTTTTGAAGGCAGGCATCCACATGGAATTTGTTCCTGACATTGATGAATTACTGTCTGAATCCTGAGATGGAGGTCTTACTAGAAGCCTTCAAGGAATGCTAGTGCAGGGTATGACTCTAACTTTGGATGACGTGGAGATCTGTAGGTGCCAAGCCAGTCTATTGCTGAGCGGCCACAGTAGAGCATCAGTGTTTATGAATCAAGAGGATAAAAATAAACTCTTGAATTTAAATTTTTCATATTGCAAGATTCTTCCAAGTAGACCAAATATCAGTTTTTTCAAAACACTTCCATTGAACTTTCAGATACAATAGCTTACTGTGTCTGATAAGAAGCACAGGCAGAACAGATAGAATGTCAGACTGGAGATGGAAAGAACTGAGATTCATAACAAAGAAGTCTGCTGTGTCTCAGATTACACTACCTCTGCAAACCACCCAACTCCTGGTACCTCCTGCGTCTGTGAACTTGATTGGAACTGGCTCCGCCGCAGAATTCATAAGGGTCTTTGGAGGGTGAATAGACTAGTCCATGGGGCCATGGCCATAGCAGGGGCCATGCTAGTGTTTCTCTTTTGTTATATTCTGTTACAGGAAGTTGATGAAGTAGGAAGTAGCTATTTATATTTGAAGAAGCTAAGAATGAGAGAAGTCAATAATTTCCCATGATCATTTACTAGTAAATGGCACAATTGACATTTAGAATTAAATTTGACTCAAAAGCCATTTTTCACTCTTCTCTGCTGTTCAGTGTAGTAATTACAATTCTGTTCAGTGGAGCCAGGCAGCGCTGTGTTCACATCCTAGCTTTGCTGATGACCAGCTATGTCTCTGGGCAGGTAACTCAATCTCTTGCTGCCTCTGTTTCGTCATCCAATACACAGCTATAAAATAATATCTATCTCAGTGTTATTGGGAGGAGGAAACAATTTTATTCATGTAAAGAACTTAATACAGTGCATGGCATGTGATAAGCACTCAATGCATGGTGGCCTTTATTGCTGTTGCTCTTGATGATGTATGACCCCTGTCACATTTATCATTAGCTGCTAGCAAGATTTGAGCGAAATATGTGGCCTATTAGTAGGTAATTATGTTGTACAGACTTTAGCCTTGCTTTTGGCTGTGTCCACATGTTGTTTTTCTTTCTTTTGTCCTCATAATTTATGCAAATGTCTTTTTTCCAGCTTTATTCAAGTATGATTGGCAAATAAAAATTGTATCTATTTAAGGTGTACAATATTATGTTTTTATGTATACATTGTGTATACATTTTATGTATACATTGTGAAATGACTACCACAATCAAGCTGATTAATGTGAATATCTTTTATTTTATGTATTGCTCTAAGCTAACTTAGATCCCAAGTGGAATAAGGGAGCCCATAGAATACATGCCTACAGATAGACTCTTCCCAGGGAAAGAGCACCTGGCCACATTTCAGTTCATGGGAGTGTCTTTCCTGCACTACTTGGGGGCAGCATCTCGTAGGCTTATAGAATAGGCACTGCACTTGAGGTATTGTCTCTGTCTTAGAATTCTGGCCTGGAATCCATACTGCTGAGTCATGGATGCATATTCTGAATATGTTAATGAGACAAAACTAGATTGTTTTATTAGGCTGTGGAGAATCTGGGGGCAAATCAACAGGAGGAACTCATGTTCATTGATGGCTGGTAGAGGAAAATGAGACTTCAGGCCAGACAGCACCTAGGTACAAGATAAATTGTGACAACAATGAAACCCCTTCTAGAGGCTTTGTGTTTTTAGTTAGTTATAATTTTTTTTATTGAGGCAACATTGGATTGTAACATTGTATAAGTTTCAGGTGTACATCATTATATTTGGATTTCCATGTAGATTACATCATGTTCATCATGCAAAGACTAGTTACAGTGCATCACACACATGTGCCCTGTCACCCCTTTCACCCTCCTCCCTCCCCGCTTCCCCTCTGCTACCAATCTAAATCTCTGTCTCTGTGTGTTCGTTTGTTGTTGTCCAGCTTTGTTCTTTTTTCTCAAGACTCCTTTGGCTATTCAGGGTTTTTTGTTGTTCCATATAAGTTTTAGGATTCTTTGTTCTGTTTCTGTGAAAAGTGTTTTGCGACTTTGATAGGAATTGCATTGAATCTGTGGATTGCTTGAGGAAGTATGAATATTTAACTGTGTTAATTCTTCCAATCCAAGCGCATGGATTCTCTTTCCATTTCTTTGTGTCTTCTTTGATTTCTTTCAACATTGTTTTATAGTTTTCAGTGTATAGGTCTTTCACCTCACTGGTTAAATTTATTCCAAGGTATTTTATTCTTTCCCTTGCTATTGTAAATGGGATTGTATTCTTAATTTCTCTTTCTGCTACTTCGTTGTTAATGTATAGAAACACAACTGATTTTTGTATGTTGATTTTTTTATCCTGCAACTTTACTGTATTCATTTCTTATTTCTAAAAGTTTTTTGGTGGATTCTTTGGGGTTTTATATATATAAAATCATCTCATCTGCAAATAGTGACAGTTTCACTTTTTCCTTTCCAATTGGGATGCCTTTATTTCTTTTTTTGCATGATTCCTCTGGCTAGGACTTCTAATACCATGTTAAATAGAAGTGGTGAAAGTGGGCATCCCTGTCTGGTTCTTGTTCTTAGAGGGGTAGCTTTCAGTTTTTCACTTTTGAGTACGATATTAGCTGTGGGTTTGTCATATATGGCCTTTATTATGTTGAGGAACTTTCCTTCTATACCCATTTTATTCAGAGTTTTTATCATAAATGGACAAATGCTTTCTCTGCATCTATTGAGATGATTGTGTGATTTTTACTCTTCATTTTGTTAATGTGGTGTAACACGATGATTGATTTGTGGATGTTGAACCATCCCTGCATCCATGGAATAAACCCTACTTGATCATGGTGTATGATCTTTTTAATGTACCGTTGTGTTCAATTTGCTAGTATTTTGTTTGGAGTTTTTGCGTTGATGTTCATCAGTGATATTGGCTTTTAATTTCCTTTTTTTTTGTGTTTTCCTTGTCTGGTTTTGTTATCAGTGTAATGTTGGCCTCGTAGAATGAGTTAGGCAGCTTCCCCTCCTCTTCAATTTTTTGGAAGAGTTTGACAAGGATGAGTATTAAGTCGTCTTTGAATGCTTGGTAGAATTCACCAGGAAGCCATCTGGTCTTGGACTTTTGTTTTTGGAGGTTTTTGAGTGCTGTTTTGATTTCCTTACTGGTGATTGGTCTATTCAAATTTTCTGTTTCTTCTTGATTCAGTTTTGAAGGTTGTATGATTCTAAAAATTTATCCATTTCTTCTAGATCGTCCAATTTGTTGGTGTATAACTTTTCGTAGTATTCTCATATAAACTTCTGTCTTTCTGAGGTGGCCATTGTAACTTCTCCTCTTTCATTTCTGATTTTATTTATTTGAGCCTTCTCTCTCTTTTTCTTGGTGAGTCTAGCTAAAGGTTTGTGAATTTTGTTTACCTTTCTAAGAACCAGCTCTTAGTTTTATTGATTTTTTTCTATTTTTTTTTAGTCCCTATTTAATTTCTTTCCACTATGATTTTTATTATTTCCTTCCTTCCACTGATTTTGGACTTTGTTTTTTCTTCTTTTTCCAGTTCCTCTTGGTGCACTGTTAGATTGTTTATTTCAGATTTTTCTTGTTTGTTGAGGTAGGCCTATATTGCTATCAACTTCCCTCTTAGTACCGCTTTTGCTGCTGGATCTCATAGATTTCAGTATGTTATATTTTCATTTTCATTTGTCTCTAGGTATTTTTGGATTTCTCCTTTGATTTCTTTGTTGACCCAATAGATGTTCAGTAGCATTTTGTTTAATCTCCACATATTTGTGGCTTTTCTCATTTCTTTTTGTTGTTGATTTCTAGTTTCATACTGTTGTGGTCAGAAAAGATGCTTGGTATTATTTCAGTCTTCTTAAATTTATTGTGACTTGTTTTGTGGCCTAATATGTGATCTGTCCTGGGGAATGTTCCATATGCATTCAAAAAGAATGTGTATTCTGTCTATTTCTCTTTTTATGTCTGTTAATAATTGCTTTGTGTATTTAGGTGCTCCTATGTTGGGTGCATAAATACTTACGAGTGTTATATATCCTCTTGTTGGATTGTTCACTTGATCATTATGTAGTGCCCTTCTCTGTCTCTTGTTACAGTTTTTGTTTTAAAGTCTGTTTTGTCTGATAGGAGTATTGCGACCCCAGCTTTCTTTTCATTGCCATTTGAATGGAGTATCTTTTTCCATCCCTTCACTTTCAGTTTGTGAGTGTCTTTAGGTCTGAAATATGTCTCTTATCTGCAGCATATATATGGGTCTTGTTTTCTTTTTAATCCATTTGGCCACCCTGTGTCTTCTGATTGGAGCATTTAGTCCATTGACATTTAAAGTAGCTATTGATAGGTATGTACTTATTGCCAGTTTGTTACTTTTTTTCTGGGTGTTTTGCTAGTTCTTCTCTGTTCCTTTCTTCTTCTCTTGCTCTCTTCCCTTGTGATTTGATGACTTTCTTTAGTATTACATTTGGGTTCCTTTTTCTTAATCTTTTGTGAATTTTTAATATGTTTCTTATTTGTGATAACCATGAGGTTCATATACAATAACATATTTAAATAGCAGTCTATATTAAGTTGATGGTCTCTTAAATTTGACTTCTTACTGGAAGCCCTATTCTTTTACTACCCTCCTCCCACATTTTATGTTTTTCATGTCATATTTAAACTCTTTTTTTTTGTTTGTTTGTATATCCCTTAATCTCTTATCATGGAAATAGACAATTTTAGTACTTTTGTCTTTTGACCTTCATATTAGCTTCATAGGTGGTTGATTTAATATGTTTACTGTATATTTACCTTTACCAGTGATTTTTTTTCCCTTGATAATTTTCTTATTTCTATTTGTGGTCTTTTGTTTTCCACTTAAAAAAGTCCCTTTAACATTTCTTGTACGGCTAATTTTTTGGTGATAAACTCCTTTAGTTTTTACTTGTCTGGAAAACTCTTTATTTCTCCTTCCATTCTGAATGATAATATTGCCAGGTAGAGTATTCTTGGCTGTAGGTTTTTTCCTTTCAGCGCTTTAAATATGGTGTCATTCCCTTCCAGCCTGTAAGGTTTCTGCTGAGAAGTCAGTTGATAGTTATATGGGTTTCTTTTGTATGTAACTTTTTGTCTTTCTCTTGCAGATTTTAGGATTCTCTCTTTATCTTTAATTCTTGACATTTTAATAATAATGCGTCTTAGTGTGGGCTTCTTTAGGTTCATCTTGTTTAGTGTTCTCTGTGCTTCCTATATCTGGATTTCTGTTTAATTCCTTAGGTTAGGACAGTTTTCAGCTCTTATTTCTTCAAATAGGTTCTCTATCCCTTTGTCTCTCACTTCTCCTTCTGAGACAGCTATAATATGGATGTTAGTGTGCTTGATTTTGTCCCAGAGGTCCCTGGGACAAAATTCTTTTTTCTTTTCTCTGTTCAGCTTGGGTGATTTCCTCTACTCTTTCATCCAGCTCCCTGATCTGTTCTTCTGTATCTACTCTGCTGTTGAGTCCCTCTGGTGAATTTTTCATTTCCAGATTGTATTCTTCATTTCTGATTGGTTCTTTTTTATATTTTCCAATTCTTTGTTGACGTTCTCAGTATGTTCATCTATTCTTCTCCCAAGATCAGTGAGCATCCTTATGACTATTAGTGTGTACTCTTTATCAGGTAGATTGTCTATCTCTGTTTGATTTAGTTCTTTTTCTGAGGATTTTTCCTGTTCCCTAATTTGGAACATATTCCTTTGTCTCCTCATTGTGCCTGCTTCTCTGTGCTTATGTCTGTGTATTAGGTAGATCAGCTATGTCTCCCGATCTTGGAGATGTGGCCTTATGTAAGAAATGCTTTATAAGGCCCAGCAGTGTGCTTCCCTCTCGTCACCTGTTTCAAAGGTCCAGGAGTGTCCCCCATGTGGGTTATATGTGCCCTTCTGTTGTGGCGGGGTTGCTCTTGCTGTGGGGCATGGGTAGGCTAGGCTGGCCCCCAGGCCAGCTGGTTGTAAAGCTCAGCTGTGTGCAGCTGCTGCAGTCACTTTAGTCACTTTATTGGTCAGGGGGCACCCCAGCACAGTTGGCTGCAAGGTCTCATACCACACAACTATTCCTGCTTTGCTGTTAAGTGAGTCAGGCCCCCAGCATGGCTGGTTGCTCAGCTCGGAGTCTCACAATTGCTGTGAGGCTATTGTCAGCTCTCTCAGGAGTGCAGCTGGGTGGGGCTGGCCCCAGGCATGGCAGCAGACAATTGTTTTAGGCATTGGAAGGTATAGCAGATCCCCTATGTGACTGTTTGAGAAGGCCAATGGCACAAGTCTGCTGCAGCTGCCAAGCTCCACCACCTGCGGGCCCACACACCCTGCCACTACAGCTGTGCCCCATGCATATCTCCCGCCCCGCCAAGGCAGACCCACTTGCCCTGCTGCAGAGGTGCCACAAACCCTGCCTATGTGGCCCACAAGTTCCCCCGCAGGCTTGCTGGTGGGCAGGGCCAGTCCCTAGGGCAGGCTGCCTGCCCTGGCTGAGCTGGATTAAATCAGTTCTCTGGAATGTGGGGCAGACTTGTGCTAACAGGCCAGAGGATGAAATTCAATGGCGTCTGCCCATGCCTGTGTCAGCACGCCTCTGCTAGGTCACAATAATGGCTGCTGCCAGTGTCTCAGACCCTGGGGAGGTGGGCCAAGCTGCCTCCTGCCTCTCTGAGATGCACTGAGAGCTTATCAAGCGAGTCTCTTTTACCAAAGGAATGTGCACCTTTCTTTCTGGTGATTTTGTGTTTGTTTCTGGAACAGATGAATCTGTGAGTGGGCCCTTTAATAGCAGGCTTTTCTTTATCATGTTTAATAGCTTTTCTGGGGATATTCGCCATTAGTTTTAATAGCCAGAAAAGCCAGGTATTATGGCACTCATTTGGCTTGTGCTGAATTCAAAAGCTGCTTATTGTGGCATAGCTCTCCCACTCAGATACCCCGCTTCTCCAGGAAAAGCTTCTTACCTTAAGATTGCTCCTGGCCATGAAGCACCATGGTTAAAATTTGTTTTTTTCATCAGCAGAAAGGTATTTCTGACTCTTCCACACCGGTCTGTGTTGTCCCATGTTGTAGGGGTTCTTTTTATCCAGTTTCTAGTTCTCTCTCAGAGGTAATTGTTCCACAGGTAGTTGTAGATTTGTTGTGTCCACGGGAGGAGGTGAGTTCAGAGTCCTGTGCTGCCATCTTCCCAGAAATCTGTGTTGTTTGTTCTATTTAATCTTCATTGCACCTTTGTCAAATTGTGAAGCCATAGTTCAGCTGAATAAAAAAGTAGCTACTTTTAGTGATTTCTATGCTCCAGAAATGGGGATAGGTATTTTATATATGTTATCCTTCGTATGCATAGTAATCTTGTTAATCAGGTATTTTTATTTCTATTGGAATAATGAAACTGAAGCTCAGAAAATTAAGTAACTTGTTCAAGATCCAAAAGTATGTAAAACCCATGCTCCTTTCTAACATTCTTCATAAATGGCTCATCTTATACCAAAGTTTGTGCTATTAAGCACTGCAACATATCTCCTACCACATTTAGCACCCTCAGCTCATCACAGAGTTGAGTGACTGTTATATTAATAATAATAATGATAATGATAATATCCTAAGGCAAATAAATTTAGGTTGTCGTAAGTTATCTCTGGATCAGGTGACTGGATCAGAAGATAAGGAGAAAATATATGTGTGTATATGTAAGAGCAAAATCAGATACTAGTATCTAGACATAGAAGAAAAACCACCACATTCATTAATTAGATTCTCATTTCTGTATAAAAAAATAAACAAATTAATAAAACCTAATGTTCTGACATTAAGAGATACATGAAAATATTGGCTAAGCCACTAGCAGTTGTTCAGAAAGTTGAGGATTTGCATGTTATGAATACTGATGGTTTCTTGAGGTTCCTATTTACTCAGAGATGCTAATGACTTGTGAAGTAGGAAAGATCAGCCAAAGAAAACATTTGCCAGTACTCAGATGAATAAGTGCTAACTTGGCTCCTTTTTTATGGGCTAAATAATTCCATTTCCTACTCAGACCTGAACAGTTCTGAATTTACTGAGGGATGTTGTTGAAATCTATGATTCAGGAGCACTGTAGGGTCATCAGGTGACATGGGACTTGTCTTCCTTTCCTACTTACTAGACATGAGACTTCAGTTTAATCTTGAAGCCCCTCAAGGATTCAATTCCCTCATCCATAAAATTAGAAAACAAACAAACAAGCCTCTTTTGCGGCCTCATCTGCTATGTTTGGAGTGATTCTCCCCTCTCATGCTGCATGAATATATTAGGGAGCCATCTTCTTCGGAAGGTTATCTTCTCAGTACTACCACCAAATACCCCATTTCAAGGCCATTTAAGTTTAAAAAACATTTTTATTTATAATTTTTACTATGACACTGGAGTCCTGATTATATAATTTTATAGATGACCAAATGAGGTGGCATCACTAAAGTAAAGCAGGTTATCCAAGTTAATAAATTTGAGAAAGAGTTGGTCAAAACCAAAATGACAATATGGGAGAGATGAATGTAAGTGACATGAGGAGAAGAAACCAAGCCACACAAATAATATCGTGTGCTGCCCGGGAACTGAATGCAGCAACCCTGAGGTGGGGTGGTCAGATGCTGTGGCCACAGTGGGAAACTACCAACTGAGTAAAAATAACTGAAGAGTTAGTTTGGTTTTCAAAAACAAAACACCTTTGAGTTTATGGACATCACTGTGATACAGGATATAAAAATCTCGAAAGGAATTCTTCCTTTCCAGTCAGTGTCAGTCAGGTTTTTATGATGCTGCCATGTTGACATTCAGCCTTCATCTCTTAGGAAGCAACCTTAGAAAGTGTTGAGGAAAGTGGCAAAGATGTCAGCAGATAATGGTGGCCCTGTGATATCCATGTAGTGGAAACTTAGAAACGATTTAACTTTGCCTCAGGAGAGGTTGATCATGCTTTCTTTATGACACTTAATGATTCCTTCCCTGGCAGAAGGAAGAATACTAACACCTCTATACTAATACTGCTTCCTCTGTTTCCTTGAAAAAAGAAAGTTGCAGCTTTTGAATTTGTAAGTTGAGTGGGAAAAAAGCAGATAATAGAAAGGAAAAAAGTGTCTGACTGGAAATATATTCCATTTGTTCATTCAGGAGATTCATTTCAGTTTGCAAAATGATACATGGGAACAAAGACTTTATATTATCAGTTTTTTTCTTCTCATGTCAATTATTTCCCACTCTGGACTATTCTTTCTTGAATCCTATGAAAATTAGCAACATTTTATTGCTTCTAGATTTTCAAATGCTTTCAGAATTGTATTATTGTGGTAATTGGATCTCATTATTTAACAATCTCCATATTTAAACTTGAATGTTACCCTCAATATTATACTCAGAAAAGCTTTTTTCCCCTTGAGCCATTAAAGAAAGTGCAGACAGCTTCTCAGATTGACTGAAGTATCTGTTCATTCTAAGTATGTTCAGATGGTCAACAACGTGGTGGTAATAGAATGCTATTGAGAGTTCCTCAGCACTCGAAGATGCTGCTGCTGGCCAACAGCACTGCACTATTACTCAATCAGTGAGATGACGTCTTGGATCCATTAACAGTGCAATGTAGTCAGTGATAAGCAATCATTCTATGCAGCAAAAGAGAGAATCTAGATGCACAAAGAAAGTATGGGCATATTTGTTAAATCTAAAATATGAGGCCTAGAGGATAACATTCTATAAAATATGACCAATTTATGCAAAGTCATTAGGGTTGACAATTTTACTCATTTCAATATTCTAATCTTAACAAGGGGTTGAAATCAATGTACTATCTATTTTAATAGCTTTAGTGGGCGTTTTGGGATGATTACTGGATCTTGTTATTTTTGTCATTTCCTTTGTTTAAAAGCTCTGACAAAACAATTTACATTTTTATTATATGGATTTTGCAAACAATTGTGTAGAGAATTAAAGTGATACAGACAAAAGGTAAGTTTTTTTTATAGTCCGCTTTTATTTTAATAAAACAAGTGACTATTTTGCTTTGATCTGACTTCTAATATACTTTGGGAATACATTTCAACTCTAATTAAGAAAAAATGGCCCACAATGGTAAATTAAACTTAGATTTTGTTAATCAGCTCCTCTTATATTACAAATGATTTCTCAGAAAAATGTATGTATCTCCATGGCAAGCACTTTATTTTTTCATTGCATTTTTTTCTACTTGGATGACAAAAGGATAAAGCCCATTTTACTAATCAGGTCCTTCAGCGTGTTAGTTTACACTTCGTGAATTTTTCAACGGTTGAACAGTTGGTTCTTAATGTACATCTACCGGTGGTTTTGTCTTCAGATTCGTTGGTATACTGATTACAGAGATGAGAACGACATTGGCCGGTCTTGTCTGTGGGACCAGGGTGACGTAAGGCTGCTGTCTCAGGTGAGGGTTAACGGTGTGTCTTTTCACTCTCAAGTGTCCTCCTTTGGACACCAAGTGACATCATCACTCCACATTCAGCCAGCTGCTGCTTCTGATAAGACTGCTCTAGGATTTAAAGTTTCTTCACTGAAAAAAACCACAGGCATATCAAACCTGGGATAAGAAATGCCTGTGGAGCAACCATTTCAGGTGAAACTTTTCACGTGGTTACCCTTAGACGGCTCTGCTTTCCCACAGCTGAAAGCTGATACTATAAATACCTGGTAAAGTTTAGGTAAATCTGTTTAATGAGATTTTCTACAGATAAGGAATGCATACTGGTTTGAGGTAATGTTTTCTATATTAAGTCGTTTAGAAAAATCTAGATGGGTTAAACCCCAAATATTAGTTAAGAAAATTTTTATTCACTTAACGTTTTAAGAGAAAAATAAAAATGACCTTAGAATTAGTTCACATTAGGGATTTAATTGTGGTCAGTATCCTTTCAGCTCAGTCTTCCATACTTTTTATTTCTATGGTTTATTGTTGCATACTGTGAAATAATGTTCAGAATTAATGCTCTGAGACCCTGCAAAATTGTGAATAATTAAAGAAATGTTATATTTTTATTACCCATTAACCATAGGTATTAGAAAATTTGACAAAAAAAGAAATTTGAAAGGAGTATTTTAATAGTCACCCAGAATTCAATGAACCAGATTATACACTTTCCTGAGCATTGTGTTTAATCTAGATTTGTCTGTATGGAACTTGGGTCTAATATCTAAAATTTGCCATCTAAGGCAAATTCTTTTTTCCTTGCACTATAGGAGTTAAAGTCATTATGTTTTTCTGTTACTATAAGAGATAAAGTCATCTATTTTGTTTATATTAACTTTTAATACATGCAATCAATATCTAAGCACTTATTCAACAAATGTTTATTAAATGATTATTGTGTCCCACACTAGGTGCTTGGGGCAGATCAGTGAACTAAACAGAGAAAAGGTCCTGCCCTCATGGGCTTACATTTTAGCAGAGTAATAGAGAAAATAAGTGAGAAACATAATAAACACACACATTTTACATGGTAATAAGTGCTACGTAAAAAGGAAAATTAGAGCAGGGTGAAGACAGGTGTGCTAAGGAAATTACATAGCCACAAGTGTTTTTTGTTTACACATTGCAAAACCACTGTATCCCACCTATATATGTACTGTACTATTAGAGACACTGTTCTAGCCCAGCGCCTTCATTTGGAAATTCTGGAACACAAGGTCCCTTAACAAAACAAAGTCACTTAACAAAAGTAAATTGACAAAAGTAGTGGGAGTTTAGAAAACATCTAGAACCTAGAAGTCATAATTCTCTGGTTCCCAACTATATATTGTTTCTTTTTCATAATTCTGGAGCTTCATGACAAACTCTCAACTCTATTAGATCTTTGTAATTTTTATAATGTGAGGACAAGCCATATGTATAACTCTGAAGCACAAGATCACAGTGCATTTATGTGATTGAGACAATTTCATGTCCACTTCAAATGGAAGGAGAAAGTTATTTATTTCTACACAAGCTTTATTGATTTAAAATCTGGAATGTAATGAATTTTGTCTTTTTTATTTGGAATTTCAGCAGAGAGCTGGGACAGAGGGGATATTATAAAACAATAAAATATAGAAAACTAAAGTTAAAAGAAACCTAAGTGGTGTCTAGCATCATATTTTTAAAGTTTAAAAAGTTGTAGCTTTGTTAAAGTTCAAACAGTAAATTCAATTAGTAAAGCAATAACTTATCCAAATAAACTAAAAAATTACATTTAGTATATATATATATATTTTTACCATTTTTTTTATTGATGTCTTAATAGTTTATAACACTGTGGGGTTTTAGTTGTACACTTTTGTTTGTCCGTCACCTTGTGGATGTAACCCTTCACCCCTTGTGCCCCCCCCACCCCCCTTCCCCTTGGTAACCACCAATCAGTTCTCTCTGTCCGTGTGTTCACTTATATTCCATATATGAGTGAGTTCATGCAGTGTCTGTCCTTCTCTCTCTGGCTTATTTCACTTAACATAATACCCTCTAGGTCCTTCCATGTTGTTGCAAATGGGACAATTGTGTCTTTTCTTATGGCTGAGTAGTATTCCATTGTATGTATATACCACATCTTCTTTAACCAATCATCAGTCGAGGGACACTTGGGTTGCTTCCACTTCTTGGCTATAGTGAATAATGCTGCAATGAA
Source organism: Tapirus indicus (assembly GCA_031878705.1). Classification (NCBI taxonomy): domain Eukaryota; kingdom Metazoa; phylum Chordata; class Mammalia; order Perissodactyla; family Tapiridae; genus Tapirus; species Tapirus indicus. Next base: position 31,890,337 of record CM062934.1, read on the forward strand.
CATAGGGGTGCATATGCCTCTTGTGATGGTTGATTTCATGTCCATTGGGTAGATGCCCAAGAGTGGGATTGCTGGATCATACGGTATTTCTATTTTTAATTTTTTGAGGACTCTCCATACTGTTTTCCATAGAGGCTGCACCAGTTTGCATTCCCACCAGCAGTGAATGAGGGTCCCCGTTTCTCCACAACCTCTCCAGCATTTGTTGTTATTTGTCTTTGTGATTATAGCCATTCTAACCGGTGTAAGGTGATATCTTAGTGTAGTTTTGATTTGCATTTCCCTGATGATTAGTGATGTTGAATATCTTTTCATGGGTCTATTGGCCATCTGTATCTTTTCCTTGGAAAAATGTCTGTTCATATCCTCTGCCCATTTTTTCATCGGGTTGTTTGTCTTTTTGTTGCTCAGTTGTATGAGATCTTTATATATTACTGAGATTAATCCCTTGTTGGACAAATGATTTGCAAATATTTTCTCCCAGCTGGTGGGTTGTTTATTCATTTTGATCCTGGTTTCATTTGCCTTGTAGAAGCTCTGTAGTCTGATGTAGTCCCACTTGTTTATTTTTTCTTTTGTTTCCCTTGTCCAAGTAGACATGGAATCTGAAAGGATCCCTTTATGTCCAGTCTCAGTTAGTGTACTGCCTATATTTTCTTTCAGGAGTTTTATAGTTTCAGGTCTCACTTTCAGGTCTTTGATCCATTTTGAATTGATTTTTGTATATGGCGATAGGAGATGGTCTACTTTCATTCTTTTGCATGTTGCTGTCCAAGTTTCCCAGCACCATTTATTGAAGAGACTTCCCTCTCTCCATTGTATGTTCTTTGCTCCTTTGTCGAAGATTAGCTGTCCATAGGTGTGTGGTTTTATTTCTGGGCTTTCAATTCTGTTTCATTGATCTGTGTGTCTAATCTTGTACCAGTACCATGCTGTTTTGATTACTGTAGCTTTATAGTATATTTTGAAATCAGGGATTGTGATGCCTCCAGCTTTGTTCTTTTTTTCAGAATTGCTTTAGCTATTTAGGCTCTTTTGTTGTCCCATACGAATTTCAGTAGTTTTTGTTCTATTACTGTGAAGAATGACATTGGGATTCTGATTGGGATTGCATTGAATCTGTAGATTGCTTTAGGTAGAATGGACATTTTAACTATATTTATTCTTCCAATCCATGTGCATGGAATATTTTTCCATTTCTTTATGTCCTCCTCGATTTCTTTCAATAGTGTCTTATAGTTTTCATTGTTACATTTAGTATATTAAGCATTCTTTTATTTATAAACTAAAACTGTCCATAGCATAGCAGTATTTTATCGTGGTTCACACAGGTGCTTAATTTCAGAAAGGGGTGATAAAAGAATCAAGTAATGCAAATATTAAGACACAACCTCTTGTTTATTTGAGCCAATTTCCCCCCCTTAGCTGTAAGTTGTGGAAATTTCATCCTTTGGCTGTAGCTGGATCTCAGACTGCAGGTTTCCCTCTTAGAAACATCGCCCCCTTTGCATATAGTTGCTACTAACACACTCCTTTATAATGTGAGAAATCGTGTCCTTTTTACAACTTTTAATTTTGAGTTTCTTTTAAGAACATTCCATCACTCTTTCTCCAAATCTTTATTGATGTAATAGGCAAATGTTCTCTGTAGCTGGACGCACGTAAGGGAGAGCAAGCCCGTTTCTCCCTGCAGGTGCTCCATCGAGCTGAGATTATGGACGCTGTGGTAAGCGCCCTAACAGAGGCAGCATGTGGCCGCATAAATGCTGGTGATAAAATGGAGTCACCTGCAAATATGGCTTTGAATAATTGTTGTCAAGAACTACGAAGAAAGTGTATTATGCAATTTTGTGTGAAAACATTAGTAATTTTGTAAACAAAGAAAACCCCCCAAACCTGAGCCTCCTTTCCTTTACAATTGCTCCGGCTGGCCTGTTGCCTGTTACACCTTCTGACGGGGGGTCTCACGAGCTCGGCTGCCGAGTCAGTCGCTCGCCGGAGGCCCAGAGCCCCGCGCGACAAGAGGCTGTGGTCACAGAGATCAGTAGAGCAGCCGAAGGCAAGTGGAAGGAGCAGAGTAAGTAATTTTTACCACTGTTCTTCAAAATTAAAACAGCTTAAATGCCTTTTCTGGTTAAAAAAGCAATAGATGGTTATTATAAAATGCTATGGATGATATAAACATAAAGTAAAAATTATCCATAATCCTAATCTTCAGAATCCTTATTAACATTTGGAGTCTATCCTTCCAGACTATTTGTATGTGTGGATATTTATGTATTTACTTGAATTTCACAGAGATTATATAATTAGAATAACTTTATATTACTCTAATCAATTTTTAATGTAATTCTATAAAAAGTATTTTTGTTATAGTGAATATCATCATGTAAATAGAGTAGTGTACGTATATACATATACACATAAATACATATATATTTAAATACATGAGCATCCTCATTATTTTATTTAATTAAAAAAATTTTTTTTAATTTTTAAATTTTTATTTATTTATTTTTTGGTGAGGAAGATTGGCCCTGAGCTAACGTCTGTGCCAATCTTCCTCTATTTTGTATGTGGGACACCTGCCACAGCATGGCTTGATGAGTGGTGTATAGGTCCACGCCAGGGATTTGAACTTGCAAACCCCAGGCCACTGAAGCAGAGTGTGTGAACTTAATCACTAGACCACTGGCCCAGCCCCTCCTCAGTATTTTAATCACTACACTGTACAAAATGCTCCACTATGTTCATGCACCATAATTAGTTTATCTCACACCTCTTGATGGAAATTGTAATATTCTCAGTATAAACAGTACTGTGATGAATTTGCATCCTTGTGCTCTTGTCTAAGTTTCTTAAGATAAGTTCTTAAAAATGTGATTGTTGGGTCAAAAATTATTTAATGATTTATGATTAAATTTTGCCAGATTGACTTCTAATTGACATTAGTAATCAAATTTACTAATTCTTGCTAATACAATGGGTCAAATTTGACATCTAATAATTTAATTTGCATTTATTTGATTACTAAGAGGCATAAGACTTCATTTATTTATTAGCTATTTGCCTCCCATTTCTCAGTAGCAATCCTTTTCTATCCCTTGACAGTCTTCTCATCTCCTGCACAGACTCTGTATGCTGGAGTACCCTGGTACTTCATCTTGGGTCACCCTTCTCTTCGCCACTACTCGCCTCCTTCAGGTGATCTCATTTGGCCAAACCGCTTTAATGGCTCCAGCTCTGACTTCTCTCTTGAATTCCAGCGCTCACTTGAAACTTCAGCGTTTGATCCGGCATCCTAGATAACACGTTGATTCAGTATCCTCTACAGCAAGTGCAAAGGAATTCCTGATTCTCTCCCGACTCACTTCCACCAAACCTGCTGGTCTCTCATTCTTCTCCTTCTCAGTCAAACTCTGTTGTTTAAGTCAAAAGCCTAGAAGCCATCCTTAATTCTTCACTTTTTCTCACTCCAAACCAGATCTGTCGATAACTTCTGTACATCATACCTCCAAAACAGGTTCCAAATCTGTCTATAGATTAGTGTGTTCCAATCAATTCTCTCTCTCCAGTACCCCATTTCAGCATCATCTCTTGCCTGGACGTCTGCTGCTGCCTCTAGGAAGTCTGCCGGGGCCTCCTGTTGCGTCCTGCTCCCCAAACGTTACTCTCCACAAAGTAACGAGAGAAATGTTTCAATATACAATCAAATCAAGTTCCTGCCCTGCAAAATCCTCCAATAGCTTTCTATCCCACTTCAAATAAAAATCAAACTTTTTATCCTGACCTGAAATCACAAATAGCCTCCCTCCTCCAGCATTCTCCCCGTGATCACATATCACCCTATCTTATTTAAAAGTTTTTCATAGCTTTGTGTATATGTTTGTTTATTTGTCTCTCTCAGTAGAACATAAGTGCCATGAAAGCAGGAATCTCGTTCTTGCCCAGCCCTGCATCCACAGGAATAATGAAGAATTATTGTACTGAATCTTTCTCCCACTTCACTTTTCACCTTCCTTTAACCACCTACCTAATTTTGATATTTATCCTCTGGGATTTCTATTTTAGTTTATTAATCTTGGATTGTTATTTTTAAATTATCTATCTTTTAAATTTAATAATTATATTTATAGTTGTCTTTTGAAATTTTATTTAGACCAAATTTGATATATATATTTTTCAATATTCCAGTATTTTCAACAGTTTTTTGTTTGTTGTGTTTTAATCTTTGTACTTATGATACAAAGTATCTTTGTGTTAGTCTTCACATGTTTGATTATGATTTTCTGTTGCCAACAGAAATAACAAGCAACTTTGCTGGTCAAGGCAATATTGATTACAACCCTTTCTCTATAAGAGGTGTCACTTTTGGCAAATTGTGTGGCAGGTGAGAATATGAGACCTTCTTAGGGCCTGGATGCTTGTGGGATACTGTCTGTATTACTCATGTCCATTGATTTAATGAGGTATGTTTACCAATTAATTATTTTTCATTAATTTTGTTTAGTATGGACTGAACCTAAGGTCGTCTATCAGTTCAACAACATTTTCTTCTATTATGTTTTTGAACATTCTTTCCCATAGGTTCTGTTCTCTTCTTTAGAGATTCTAGTTATTCCTATGAAGTGCCTTCATTGTTTTTCTTCCGAATCTATGATCTCTGTGATTACTATTATATCTTTGTCCTTTTCCTTTGAATTCAAGCCTATATTCCACATTACTGACCATCTTTTCTGGGATAACAATTCTATTCGATTTCCTGTGCAGTTTTAATTTCACATGGTTTTGTTTCCTTTACATTTTTCTTTTCTCTCTCGGCTCTTTCCATTTCAGTCTGCTTTCGTAGCTCCGTTTTCTTTTGACCTCTTGTATACAGCCTGTGCTAGGTACTTACAGAAGATAAGAAGATTAGCGTGCAGAGGGTGCCTTCATGGAGCCAGTGGTCTTGTTGATGGGCAGCTAGAGGGCTCCTGCGCTCCTGCTCCAGGTGACTTAGGTGTCCTCTGTGCTCTGGCTGTTTCATGTGGGTGACAGCCACAGGGCTCATCATACTCTGACTTACTTCTCTCTCTCTTTAGGCTCTGACCTTCAAGATGACAAGAACTTTGTCTTAATTGATGTGTATCCCCAGGAACTAGTACAGTGACTGGCACAAAGTGGGTCTTTTAATAACATTCTTTGATGTAATGAATACATTAATGAATGACTATCAAGAAAATTTTCATATTGCTGTAGTTCCTACTATGCCAGCTATCTGTTGACTTTGCTACACAGTAGGTCGAGGACTCTGTATTTGACAGGACACTGGTCTAAATATGAATTTCTCCACATGATGAGCTTATTGTCATGTTTCTGTTTCTGGTTTTCTTAATATTTCAAATTCTATTTTTTATTTTTGCTACTGTAAATGGTATACTCACAATGAGAATTGTATTTTCTTTTTTTCTAGCTTTATTGAGATATAATTGACATATAACTTTTGGTAAGTTTAAGGTGTATAATGTGATGATATGATACACATGTATACTGCAAAATGTTTACCACAATAAGGATAGTTAACATGTCCTTCACCTCACATAATTACCATTTGTTGTTATTCTTATGGTGAGAACATTTAAGATCTATACTCTTAACAGCTTTCAAGTATACAATACAGTATTGTTAACTGTAGTCACCATGTTGTACATTACATCCCAGGACTTATTCCTCTAATGACAAAGTTTGTACCCTTTGACAAATATCTCTCATTTCTCCCACACCCCAGCCTGTTTTACTCTCTGAAAACCACCATTTTACTCTCTGCTTCTATGAGTTTGGCTATTTTAGACTCCACATATAAGTGAGATCGTATAAGTGAGTCTTTGACTGACTTGTTTCACTCAGCATAATGCCTTCCAGGTTCATCCATGTTGTTGCAAATGGCAGAATTTTCTTCTTTTTCATGGCTGAATAATATTCAAATATATATATGTGTGTGTGTGTGTGTGTGTGTGTGTGTGTGTGACATTTTCTTTTTCCATGTCTTGGCTATTGTGAATAATACTGCAATGAACATGGGTGTGTAGATATTTCTGTGAGACAGTGATTTTCTCTTCTTTAAATAAACACTGAGAAGTGGGATTGCTGGATCATATGGTAGTTCTATTTTTAGTTTTTTGAGGAACTTCCATACTGTTTTCCATAGTGGCTGCACCAACTTACATTCCCACCAACAGTGCGTAAGGGTTCGCTTTTCTCCACATCCTCATCAGCATTTGTTGTCTCTTGGTTTTTTGATAAAAGGCATTCTAACAGTGTGAGGTGATAGCTCATTTTGGTTCTGATTTGCATTTCCTCAATGTTTAGTAATGTTGAGCACATTTTCATGTACCTATTGGCCATTTGTACGTATTCTTTGGAAAAATGTCTATTCAGATCATTTTCTAATCAGATTATTTGTTTTTTTGCTATTGAATTGTATGAATTCCATTTACATTTTTGGATATTAACCTCTCAACAGATATATGGTTAGCAAATATTTTCTCCCATTCTGTAGGTTGCCTTTTCATTTTGGTTATTGTTCCTTTTGCTGTGCAGAAGCTTTTTAGTTTGATGTAGTCCCACTTGTTTATTGAGAATTTTTTGCCTCTATGTTCATCAGGGATATTAGCCTGCAGTTTTCATTTCTTGTCATGTCCTCATCTGGCTTTGATATCAGGGTAATGCTGGCTTTGTAAAATGAATCTGGGAGTGTTCCCTCCTTTTCAGTTTTTTGGAAGATTTTGAGGATTGGCTTTAATTTTTCTTCAAATATTTGGTAGGATTCACGTGTGAAGCCATCTGGTTCTGGGCTTTTCTTTTTGGGAGCTTTTTGATTAGTGTTTAAATCTACTTACTCATTATTGGTCTGCTCAGATTTTCTATTTCTTCATGATTCAGTCTTGGTAGGTTGTATGTTTCCAGGAATTTATCCAGTTATTCTAGGCTGTCCAATTTTTTGGTGTATAATTTTTCACAGTAGTCTTTTATGATCCTTTATATTTCTGTGGTATCTGTTGTAATGTTCCCTCTTTCATTTATAATATTATTTGAGTCTTCTCTCTTTTTTTCTTGATATATCTAGCTAAAGGTATGTCTGTTTTGTTTATCTTTTCAAAAACAAACTCATAGTTTCTTTGATCTTTTCTATTGTTTTTCTTTTCTCTATTTCTTTTAATTCTGCTCTGATCTTTCTTTGATCTTTTCTATTGTTTTTCTTTTCTCTATTTCTTTTAATTCTGCTCTGATCTTTGTTATCTCTTTCCTTCTGCTAACTTTGGGCTTAGTTTGTTCTTTTTCTAGTTTCTTGAGATGTAAAGTTAGGTTATGTGTTTGAAAGCTTTCTTTTTTTAAAAAAAAACTTCCATAAAAAAGGTTTTAATATCTTTAAAATTTTTTTTGAAAAGCTATAAACTTCCCTCTTTAACTGCTTTTTGCTGCACCTGATAAGATTTGGTTTTCTTTGTTTCCATTTTTGTTTGTTTGAAGCTATTTTTTTATTTTCCTTTTGGTATCTTTTACCCATTGATTGCTCATGAGTATGTTTAATTTGTTTAATGTCAACATATATGTGAATTTTCCAGTTTCTTCCTGTTATTGATTTCTAGTTTCATTCCATTGTGATCAGAAAAGATTCTTGGTATGACTTCAATCTTTTAAATTTGCTAAGACTTGTTTTGTGACCTAACATGATTAGTCCTGGAGAATATTCCATATGTATTTGGGAAGAATGTGTATTCTGTTGCTGTTGGATGGAATATTCTGTATATGTCTCTTAGGTCCATTTGGTCTAAAATATAGTTCAAGTCCAACATTTCCTTATTGATTTTTTGTCTGGATGATCTGTCCGTTGGTGAAACTGGGATATTGAAGTCCCCTTCTATTAATGTATTGTCTATTTCTTCCTTCAAATCTATTAGTATTTGTTTAATATATCTAGGTGCTCCAATGTTGGGTGCACATTTATTTATAATTGTTATATCTTCTTGATGCATTGACCCCTTTATCATTATATCATGACCTTCTTTGTCTCTTGTTACAGGTTTTGACTTAAAGTCTACTTTGTCTGATAAAAGTATGGCTACTCCTGTTCTCTTTTGATTTCCATTTATGGGAAATATCTTTTTCCATTCCTTCACTTTCAGTCTGTGTGTGTCCTTAAAGCTGAAGTGAGTCTCTTGTAGGCAACATATTTTTGGGTCTTGTTTTTTACCCATTCAGCCATTATATGCCTTTTGATTGGAGAATTTAATCCATTTACATTTAAAGTAATTATTGATAGCTAAAGACCTACTAATGCCATCTTCTGAACTATTTTCTGGATGTTTAGTAATTCCTTTGTTCTTTCCTTCATCTGTTTCTGTCTTCCTTTGTGAATTGATGATTCTCTGTAATGACATACTTTGATTTCCTTCTCTTTATCTTGTATGTATCTACTGTAGGTTTTTGCTTTATGGTTATCCCAAGGCTTACGTGAAAACTCTTATAGCTATAACAGTCTATTTTAGGCTGATACCAACTTAATTTCTGTTGCATACAAAAACTCTATTCCTCCCATTTTATGTTTTTGTTGTTACAACTTACATCTTTTTTATATTGTTTATCCGTTAAGAAATTATTGTAGCTATAGCTATTTCTAATACTTCTCTCATTTAATGTTTATTCTAGAGCTAAGTGATTAGCACATCACCATATTACATTATTCTGAATTTGACTTTACCAGTGTGTTTTTTCATTTTCATATGTTTTACGTTACTAATTAGCATCCTTTCATTTCAGCTTGAAGAACCCCTTTCAGCATTTCTTATAAGGCAGGTCTGTGGTGATGAACTCCCTCAGTTTTTGTTTGTCTGGGAAAGTCTTTACCTCTCCTTCATTTCTGAAGGACAACATTGCCAGATAAAGGGCAACCTCTAGAGACTGTTAAATTGATTAAACAAGGAGGCTAATAGACTGAGGTGGTTCTAATGCCTTAGTAGCCTACATAAGCAAACTAAAACCTAAGCCTGTAAATGCCTCAAGGTTAAGAAATCAAAGCCTAAGAATAACCAATCACGAACAGCTGACTAGACTTTTCCAAATATAGGAAACACTTAAGCTATACCCCATCAAATAATTTCCTTGTTTTGCTTCTACATCTGCTCTGTGAAAGCCTTTCCCCCAGCTCCTGTCTATGGAGCACTCCTAACTACTTTCAGTTTTGCACTGCCTGATTGAAATTGATTTTTGCTCAAATAAATTCTTAAAAAATTCAGTATGCCTCAGTTTATCTTTTAAGAGGACCTGCAAGAGATGAAAGGTCCTAAGAGCAGAGTCTAAAGAATTTTTAGTATTCAGTTCTTTCTGTCAACACATGTGATATGTTACAGAACTACAAGGATTTGATTGCTGAGCATAAAACAATATTCAGTACCAATTAGTTTTGCTAATTATCATTTGTTCTCAAATGTCTTTTTCCAAAAACACAAAAAGAAAGCCAGAGCAAGACAAATGCTAAACTATTTGAATGTGAGGATGTTGAACATCTGCCAGTCAGATTCATACAGGAATTTGGAGGGGTAACTGAAATGTGCTTACAGAGGAAAAAAAAATAGAAGAATTAAGTGTTAGAAGAGGAAAGTCAATGAGAGTGTAAAATTATATTTTTGCCTTGGATACAAAACCTCCTCAGACAAGTATTTGAAAATTTAGAAATAAATCGAAAAGTTAAATAAATGAGAGCTAGGAGAATGAGTTGGGTTGGGGGAGGCAATGTTATTGGAGCACAGCCCAAGAGAACTCAGGGAAGAAACCACAGAGGAAGGGGAGGGGCTTACCAGGAGGGGCACATCTTCTGAACATCATGCCAACACTGTGATTCTCAGGCTTCAAGTCCAAATGGACTAATTTCTTAACTGTTATCAGACCTCAGCTCACTAGGTGTGGTGTACCACAGTCTACAATGGACAGCCTTCACCCACTAAGAATACTCTTGGCCTTAACAAAGAAGTGAAAGTTCTCATCTTCTCGGCGGAAAATACATTCTAGCAGAGCTGCAAAAGTTCCCGTCTCAACTCCTCCAAATTGAAACACAAAAACTACACAAAAATGCAAGAGTTAAATAAGTTTTACAAATTACACCTATATTTAGATTTACATCAGAAGTCACAATCGTGGCTTTAATAATTATTCTGGTGGAAAATTTCAAATTTGTTTTCAGGCAGATTCTTCAGGCTTAAACATAATCTGTGTCTTCTAAAGACATCAGAGCCTCTCTATCCATTTAAAGAATATTACTCAGTGATCCCCAAATGCTAGAAATAACTGAAATTGTTTATGTCAATTCTAACATAAAAATAAATACCATGAGAGTTGCAGACAATAAGAAAATCTTTTCCTATTTACTACAAGAGGTGAGCACAAAATAGTGAACAGTCCAATTTGCTCAAAACACTAGTCAAGCTCAATGTAGTCAAGAATATACTGAAATTTGTGTGTTGTAGATCAAGGCTACCAGTCTAAACTGTCATTGTGTTAGGATTATTAATAATACAAGTTATTTATTTTATGCTGAACACTGGGTTTGTGCTCTATATTATTATCCTCATTTCACACAAGATAAATGGAGACTTAGTTTAAGTTTCCTGCTCAACGTAAGAGAATTTGAAACCAAAGATAATATTTCTTCAATTCAGGCTCTTAATACGTAGGCTATAAATGATGTAGAAGAACATCTCTCATCGTCAGCAGATATGTGATCAAAGTATGTGTGTGGTTAGAGAAAAACTCTAGAAACTAAGAATTTCTCCTAATAAAGATGATCATATATTCAGAGTCACCAAATCACAGTTGTGTTTTTCTTCCAAAGCATAATCGTCTTTGGGGAAACGTAGCAGTTCTCCCTCATCACTACCCATCCCACCAACAGGAGGCAGTGAGCGTTAGCCTGTCTCCTGAAGAAAATGCTTCACCAACAGCTACCCCCTCGACACAACTGAAAGAGCGCTCACATTCAAGTTTTCACAAAGATTTTAAATAGACTGATAGGAATTTAGATGCTCAAGTTCTAACATTTACACTAACCCTTTAGCAAGACAGCTGCTAATGCATTAAATCTTGATTAGCATGTTGCCTGACACAAAGGAGAGCCATGTGACTGCCAATCTATCTAATTGCCAGTAGCTAGGCATTGCCTTTCATGAGAATGTACTGAATTTGGAGCTAAGACATCTGGGTTTGTGCCCTGACTCAACAATTAGTGAGCTGTGTCACTTTAGACAAAGCACTTAATCTCTCATTTTTCCAGGTTTTCCATTTGTAAAATAACAAGGCAAGATTAGATTTAATTTTATTTGAATTCAACAAACAGGTATTGGTCTGGAAGCTGGACATTAGAGCCATCTCAAGGTACTTTCTGACCTAAAATTCTGTGAAAATCTACTCTATCTGCTTCCAAATCTTATAATCTTCTATGATACATTGTGTTTAAAGTATATTTTTGGTGTTTAAGCTATTTAAAGAAGACTTCCATTCATTCTTTTCTGAATATGTGGATGTTGAAACCAATAAACCATACACTGTGATTCTATCCAAGTGAGTTCAGAGACTCCCTGAAGGTTGGGCAAAGCAGGTGAGGACATACACATAACGATTTTATTAGAAATAAAAGGATGGGTGCTAAAAGCTGGTTAACTTCAGCAGCTGGTCAGGAGAACCTGTGCTGATGTCTGTATCTGCTATGGTGCTGGGGTTCACTATGGCTGCAGCAGCACCTTTATTTACTCATACAATTTCCTTTACCACCACCACTCCATTTAATCTGTCATTTTTCTGCTTAAAAATGAAGGAAAGGATGAAAATATAATGCCTTATCATTTCCTATTAGTTTCTCTCAGTTGTCACCTTAGTTTCTTATTAATAGAGGTGACTTTTACCTCTATCATAGGATTTTTGTAAGAATGGAGATAGCCTATTAAAGCACTTAGCACAGAATTTGGCATATATTTGGTTCCCACTTTGTCATTATTATCAATTATATCAAGAAGACATATCAGCATGGTAAGTCCTAGTGCCACAACACAACACACCATGTCTTGTGTTTGGTATCATAGTGATTATATAATAAATATGTTGAATGAGTGAGATCCTCAGGGACACACATAGGACAAAGAGCAGGGGTGTTCATGATCTGCCATCTCCCAAGTCAGTAATGGCAGGCATTTATATTGGGTAATACGGTTCCTCTACACATTCACGTTAAATGACCCAACTCATTATTTTAAGGAAATGTGAGCTTTCTTCTGGTAGAAAAGCTAAGGTAATTCTGAAACCAAGTGAACATGAGAGCTGAAAAGTTTCAAGGACAAGTGCCTGGGGAAGCTGATAATTGGAAGGCTATTTGATCTTCAACTCCATGCTGCCTTGACTCTTACTTCATATCCTTCACAGGCTAATGGTTTGGACAACCAGATTTTGCAGTTTCCTCAGGGAACAGGGCTGATAAAAAGAAGTACATTCAGAGGTGAATAAAAACCTCAGCTCTCAATTTCTTAAAATACTGCATAAAGGTACAAATTCAGTCATGACATTGTCTGCAATAATTATCATGTGTTATGTTTCCCAATGGTCTACTTCATTCTTGGCATCATGCACTTGCTACGGCAGTGAAAATAGCTCTGGTTTCATCTCAAGTAAGAGAGTCGGCTCTGGTTGCCACGGACTGCATTGTGCCCTCCCGCCCACCAGCTCATATGTTGAAGCCCTTACTCTTCATGTGACTGCATTATGATCTACATATAAGGCCTCTAGGAGGTGATTAAGGTTACGTGAGGTCCTAAGGGTGGAGCCCCGGTCTGATAGAGCTGGTGCCCTTATAAGAGAAGGGACACCAGAGCTCTCTCTACCATGTGAGGATACAATGAGAAGGCAGGAAGAGGACCCCCATCAGAAACCAACCGTGCGGGCACCCTGGCCTTGGATGCCCCAGCCCCAGAACTGTGGGAAATAATAAAAGGATGTCAGTCTGTGGTATTTGTTATGACAGCCCGAGCTGACTAAAACACTGGTTCAACTAGGAGGAACATCTGAGCATAGTAGAATGCAGGGAACTGCTCCTCACTGGATACGACTCAAGGCTTAGGAAACACACATATGCACATACATACCCATTCACTTACATACATGCACATCCACATGCACACATACACAAACATAAAAACATACACACGTATGCACACACATATACATGTGCCCACACACGCACTCACATCCACATATACACATGCACACCACAAATACATAAAATGTACATATGTATGCACTCATATACACATATGCACATATACACATGCACACATACAGAAACATAAAAACGTGTGTACATGTATATACACACCTCCACAAACATAAAACATACACATGCATGCACACACATATACATGTGCACATACACATACATCCACAAACACATAAAACACACATATACACACATGTACATCCATATGCACACATCTGCAAACATACTACACATACATACACATTTTACTTCAGAATGACCTTCGCTGATTATGGTGTTGCTGTTTCAAAGTAGAAACCAACAGACAAAAAGAGGTGTGTATATGATGAAAGTTATAGATGAAGAACAGTTTTTTAGATTTTCATTTAAACATGAGAAATACAGTCAAAACTAAATCAGGAAATAGAAAAGGTGAAAATTCTTGTTCTAAAGAGATTCACTGAAGGGCTGCTTGGAGTAAATATATTTAATGGTACATAGGATAAGCCATATATTCTGCCAGGCAATATATATATGGGGGGAACTTTAATACAATGTATGCCTTCAAGAGGCTTACTGTCTAGAAAAGTTTCCTATAGAAAACTAACATTGATCGCTAACTCTTTTTCTTAAAATTGTATAATTACAAGTAAATTCAGGAAAACACTTTCTACATAAGATGACAAATTTTATGCATTATCATTAGCAATTTATTAGTACTTCATATATACTTATATAGACAATTTTTATCTTCATTGTGTTTAGATAATTACATTTATAGTACAGATGAAAACAAAATAAAAATTTATGAATGCAGGTGAATTTCAAATAGTGAGTCACTGGGCTCCTTCACCTAGTCTTGGTTAAAAAAACTCCTCTTTCATATTCAGCAGGTCTTCAGGCATTGTTTTGAATAATTTTTGGTGATTATCATTCCCGAACAGACCTAATGCATTATTCAATTATAATTAACTTTCCCCTTGTTTTAGAAGAAGATGAGTTAGAAATTCCAAAGTTTAGCTTTCAGGCTGAAAACTGATAGAATCATTCTCCCATTCCACTTGGCCAATGCTGTGATCCTCTTTGCTTTACTCCCTGGTGGCTAATTAAAGCAATTAGTATCACCTCTACGGTCATATATTTCACACCACACTCGACATCGCTGTAACTAAACAGATTACCAGCATAATTGATTTACATTAGTGACGATGCCGTCTCCAGTATACATTTCTCTAATTCTAGCAAAACAAATTTCAACAGTGTTTGAATGTCTGATTGTTTTTCCATCAAGGGAAGTTGAGGTACTCTATCATATCTTGCTTAAAAGATAAGAACAACATTTTTCAGTTATAAGAATAAAGAAAACGCAATCCCTGTAATTGTTTAGAACCAAATCAAATGGCTCTTGGATGGGCAATAGCTAAGACAGTGGTTCTCAGCCCTGGCTGCTTATTAGATTCACCTAAGGAAATGTTTTAGCTCCTGATGCCTGAGTTCCACCCCCAGAGATTTTGAAGTAAGTGATGTGGGATAAACCTGGTCCTGGGTACCTTGTCAGAGGGTCTATGTGTTTCTAGTGTGTAGGCAAGGTAGAGACCCACTGGTCCAAAGTTTGGACTTCAGATGAATACTGAGGATTGGCTATTAATCAACATATTTTTTGTTTCTATACTGAAAGTAAAAATAGTATACTAATCAACAATACTCCTTTAAATATTTTTATAATGCTAGAAAAATACATGTTTCCCATCAAGGCTCACATTAAGAAACATAATCATTTATTCTGCTATTTTCTCCCAACTTTTCAAGTAGATTATGGCCAATTTGCGTAATGAATCTAATATTGCACTTACTGTTATTTTATCTGTTTGTCTTCTATAGCAAGCTTGATGAAGAAAGACTGATTTTAGACTGACTTCAGAATGACTTATTTGCTAATTGACAGTTGACTCTGGGATATGGTGGGAAAAAATTGCTTTAAATCCAAGCACATAGCCATGCAAATAAATCTCCCAGCTTTCACTAGAACATGTGGATCAGAATCAACTAACACCCTGTCTTCATCCTACAAGCCTGTTTGAAAGATTGGAGTGTGGCTGGGGCATGAATTTCAATCCTGCAGTTTGTTAAATGTGGGACATTAGGTAAGATTCTTAAACTCGTGCCTCAATCTCCCGATCTATCAAATGGATCCAAGAATAGTATCTATGTCATATGGCTGATGTGAAAATTAAATAAAATTACCTTCTCCAGGAATCAACATGAACTGTTGTCATGTGCCTAGAGTTGTACTTGAACTATCAGTTTCAAAAATGACACCCACTTGTTCAGTCTTTATCCAATTTTTCCAACCAATCCAGAAATACGTTGAAATGCAGTAGCAAAACAAAACTTCCTGGCTGTTTTCTATTTCAGCAGAATCTGTTTTGTCACAGGGAGGGATCCTCAAACACGAATACCTGGTAGATACTATATTTTTAATTTTCTTATTCTTATCACCACATTTCCTCTATATTCAGATCATCTTTTGAGAAACATTCTTTGCTGCATTTTTACAACTCCTGCTGTGATCTGGAATCTTTACTAATCAGCTACGGTTAAATGTAGGTAGAGCACAGGTGTACTGTGTGGAGAACTGCTGCGTTTATCATCAATCTTTTAGTTCTCAGGGAACTTCTTTTAATTTTCCATGCTGTGTAAGTAACTTAACCTGAATACATTAATCAAACTTATTCTACACAAGTATAATTGAAGAGTAGAGCATAGAATTTTCAATTGGAGGTTTTTATTTTTTTCATAGCAAAAGGAATAGTGGTGTTTCCCATTAACAGCAGTCCATGGAATGCAGCCAAAGGAAAATTTCTGAATGTTTTCTCTATGACTACATGTTCTTTCTTTATGGAGAATTGATCATGAATGTATCTGTTAATTTCACTGCACTTTTTCAAATAAACAAGCACAATCATATCTTTGCTAAGAATTTCAGGATTTGGGGTTTTTGATGGGTTATTTTTTTGCTTCTCTACATTTTATTTGCCAAAACTTGCAAACTATTAACTCTGACTCTAACCCAGTGTTTCTCAAAACATGGTCGCTGGAACACCATCTGACATGCTTGATAAAACACAGATTCCTGGAACCCAGCCCAGCCCTACTGAGTGACTCAGTCAGAAACTACAGGTCACAAATACTGCCTGGTTCTAAGAGAAACGTCTAGTATCCACTCAGAATCCCTGTGTGAAGGACTTTCTGTTTAATTTCTTCAACTCATAATCTTGTTAATTCTAGTATACACTTAAAAAGAATGAGCAATTTAAGTGCACCATGATTAAGACTCCCTCTTGTGAATTTGACTCACATAGATTCTGCTTTAGTTTGTTACGCTGATATTTTCTTGGACAATTAGCGTGTCTGATTTTATTTCTTGTAATGTTTTCCAGAGCAAAGTAGTATAAAATTGTCTTAGTACTTTTATTTTATCTAGTTTTCAATAAGGAAAAGCAATCTATTACTAGAAGTCTTTCCCACTCAGAAAACCACAAAATCCACCTACTGCAAACACCCATGTAATCATGATGTTGCTTATAAAATAGAAAACTACCAATAACGTTGAAGTCCCATGTGTCTGCTCATTTTCAGTCTTGTGCTTTTGAAGAGAGGTAATCACTAGCCTATGTTTTTTGTGTTTATCCCTCTCTTGCTTTTCTTTCAGCTTGCCACATAAGGATAGACCCCAAGACAATACAGTAGTCCCCCCATATCCACAGTTTCACTTTCTGCAGTTTCAGTTACCCCCAGTCAGCCTTGGTCTGAAAATATTAAATGGAAAATTCCAGAAATAATTCATAAGTTTCAAATTGCGTTCTCTTCTGAGTACTGTGATGAAATCTCAAGCCATCTCTCCATCCCTCCTGGGACGTGAATCACCTCTCTGCCCAGCATATCCATGCTGTACACGCCACCCATCCATTAGTCACTTAGTAGCCAGCTCTGTTACCAGATCGACTGTCATGGCATCTTAGTGCTTGTGTTCAAGTAACCCTTATTTTACATAATAATGGCCCCAGAGCACAAGAGCAGTGATGCTGGCAATTCGAATATGCCAAATAGAAGCTGTAAAGTTCTTCCTTTAAGTGAAAAGGTGAAAGTTCTCAACTTAATAAGGAAAGAAAAAAAATTGTATGCTGAGGTTGCTAAGATCTATGGTAACTTTTATTGCAGTATATTGTTATAATTGTTCTATTTTTATCAGTTATGTTGTTAATCTCTTAGTGTGCTCAATTGATAAATTAAATTTTATCATAGGTATATAGTGTCAACTTATAAAGCAAATTTGCCTATTTTATCTCAAAATGTGTTTATTCAGGAATAGCCAAAATAATTGCAATTCAGGAAGTGTATGCTATGGCAAATCCAGCAAACAAAGAAGGGGAGCTGCTTTTATAGAGAAAAAGGGAGGTGGCAAGGGCTTCTCATTGGCTGAGCTGTGGCCAGGTGGGAAGAGAAGTCTTCCTTCAGTAATAAAGTAGTTTTACTTCCTGACCAAGATGCAGGTGCCCCATCTCTTCCTGTTTGTTGTGATTGATGATGCGTGATAGGGCATGAGAGCTCCCCCTACAGATCTTCCCCTCTCCAGTTTAGTTAAGGTTTCTTTTATTAATTTCCACAGCATGTATAGGAAAAAACATAGTGTATATAGGATTCGGTACTATTCATGGTTTCAGGCATCTACTGGGGGTCTTGGAACATGTCCCCCAAGGATAAGGGGAGATTACTGTACGTAACGCATGTTGTTGAACATTATATGAGGTAGGTATGCATATATTCTACGACTTGTGTTTTAAACTCATTATGTTTTTGAGAGTCATTGATGTTGATGTCTGTTGCAGCAGTTTACTCCTCATTCCTGCTGTATTGTATTTTGTTTTGTGACTATACTGTAATTTATCTATCCATTCAACAATCAAAAGACATTCAGGTTGTTAACAGTTCTTGCTATTGCAAACAATATCATTAGCAGTCTTGTTCATGTGTCCTAACATATGCGTACAAGAATTTTTCTAGGTTATGTACCTGGGGATAAGCATATATTCAACTGTTCTAGATAAGAGCAAATTGCTTCCCCATTTTTGTACCAATTCAGACTCCCACCAGGGTGTGGAGTTCTCATTTCCCCACATGCATGACAGCACTGGAATATTCAGCCTTTTTTTTTTTTTTTTTTAATTCTTTCTCCCCAAATGCCCAGTATATAGTTGTATGTTGTAGTTGTGCATTCTTCTAGTTGCTCTATGTGGGACGTCGCCTCAGCATGGCTTGATGAGCAGTGCGGTCTGTGCCCAGGATCCGAACTGGAGAACCCTGGGCCACCGAAGCGGAGTGTGCGAACTTAACCACTACTGGGCCGGCCCCCAGCATTTTTAATTTTAGCCAGTATAGTGAATGTCATTTCTCTGATTTCTGATGAGGTTAAGCATTTTATGGTTTATTGGTCATTAATGTATTCTCTTACATAAAATGCCCTCTGCATTGTGGTCTTTTTTCTACTGTTTTTTGTTTTCTTATTGATTTGTAGGAATTCATATATTCTGATCTTAATCATTATTCTATCATATGTAATATATATATGCATTTTCTTTATTGGAAACATTTTATACTAAATTCAAACCTTACGGATTTTGGGACCACCCAAATAATGTGAATTCACACCCCAAAGCCACTTGTGGGCTGGTTTGTAGTCACAAATTCTCAGGAAAATAGTTTCCCTTTTTTCACTTAGTGACAAAACTGAGACCAGCAAGTAGACATACTGCCCCCTGGTTCAACCTTTGAGGTTTTGATTCTCAGGGCTGGGGTGTCTCCAGATAACTGCCCATTGCATGGGCCCTGGGCCACCAAGGAAGTGACCATCCACTGGGAGACCTTGACCCTAGGGCTCAGGCACCTCTCTGGATCCAGGCTCTCTCTTTACCTTAACATTCAAGAATAGTCCTCATTTTTTGCCACTGCTGCTGTAAAAGTAAAGGGAAGTTTATTTTACATTTTCTACATCTTGTACTGGAAGTGCTCCTTCGGTTAACTTGTCTGGCATATTGCTAATAAAACATCTCAAGAAATTAAATTAATGATTAATACCACAAGGGAAATAGCATGCCTCATAGTAATAATGTGCTTCATGGGAAGCATGGTGATCATCTAAACAATAATTTTATGGGCTAATTTTGAGGGACAATTTAGCCAAAAGAGAAAGAAAAAGGAGGAAGAGGAGGAGGCGGGGGGAGAAGGGAGTTCTTGGAACTTACATCCTATTACTTAAGCAGGGTAATTTAGCACAGTGAGATAATGCATGTAAGAGAGAATATTGTCTGTTCTAGGAATTGCTTGTTTTATTTAGGTTTATAATACATTTAAAATAAAAGAGAGAATGCATATATTACCTCAGTCAGTAAATGCTTATTGACTCCTTCCTCAATGTCGGGTACAAAGTTTGGCTCCTGGCAATGGCAGATCAAGTAGTTCAGACAAACCGTCCTGTGAAAACACTGTATATACATACACTCATATACACACGAGTCATATGTTTGGGTATACATTTATACATACTAATGGGAATTATACATTTTCATTGGACTTCCAGACAGAGTGGAAAGAAATAATGAGCCAGAAGTGATATCTGAAAGGATAATGGCTGAGAATTTTCAAAACTGACAAAAGGCAACAAGGTGAACTAGGAAGACTCCTTCCCTCCAAGAAGTCACAGTCGGGTTAGATCAGTGAGTACGTAAACAGTTAGAATGCAGGTGTCAAGGGGGGAAGTGCGGGGTTCACACAGGAGGAACAACGTGTGCAAACGGGAGGCTCCAGGAAAGGCTTCCACATTGATCTGGTTAGAGTTAAAGCACGAAGAGGACAATTGTTTACTTTAATATGTTTATTTTAGTTAAACACCATAATCATTTCAATTATTTCAAATATTCAATGATTTCAAATAATAATGATATTCAATTGTTTCAAATATTTTAATTATTGTTTTTATTGCAATAGTTTTCTCATTACACAAATGGGGGAGCAACAGCATTAAAAGTCTAAACTTAAGTTTACAAACAGAACTCCAGAAAGGCAAATAAAGGAAACCATTTTGAAAAATCTTATCTGTTTGAGTTTCAAAGGTTCCCTCAGAAAAGGCTAGATTTGCCAAGAATTTGAAGCAAATGCCACCAACAAATCAAAATTCAATATGAGGCTCCTCATGCTCCTCTTGCTTGCAGGCTGGTTTTCCCAAACCAGTGGACTCCTTGATAGGACTGGCCAATTTCTACAGCACTTTTCCAGACCTGGGGGTGTGGTACAGGGTCATTCAAAGGCAGTTGTCAAGTCTTTGGTGGAAGCCCTGGGGAAGGCTCTCTGAAGCTTAATGCTTGTGTTTCCATGAGTTCCGCTTTGTGTAGCATTTCAAAGGAGAGATGCACCATAACTGAATCTATTTAGATGTTTTTCTGCTTACATAGCCTGAAATTTAAACTAGTTCCCATAAATAAATTGATAATTTATTATGTAAGCTATTCAAATAATTTGTTATGAGTCATGCCCACTGCTGGTAGACTGAGCTTCTCTGCTATTTCCAATGGTTTGTTTTGCTCTCTCTCCACCCCACCGGAATAAACAATCCTTTAATAAAAACAGGCAGAATTTTTTACCAAGATGGTGCAGTAGGAGCTCCCAGCCTCTGTCCCCCAACCAAGATCAAGTATTAGATAGCCCTCCATGATGGAAAACAGTTCTGAGAGAGCTCAGGAGTCCACTTAAGAAGCTTCAGCAACAGAGTGGAACAAAAACACCTGAGAATAACCACACAAAAAGGGAAGGAAGAAGAAGTTCATTTTGCTGCATCGTGCCATCCCCCAGGCCGGCACTGCTCCGTGCCAAAAGGGAACTCCTCTGCCCCAAAGAATTCCCATCACCTGGAAAGGGAGAGTGGGTGAGTGACCAGCTTCTCCAGCCTTTTGGGGCACCAAGGAGGACCCAGCCAGAGGCCAGCAAAGCTGAGACATCTAGGGATGGCCAGGAACGAGGAAAAGAGGCAGAGATACCAATATCAGCCAATAGCACGAGCAACCTGATTCCCAGTGGCCTGCTCTACAGAGGACCCCAGCAACTGGCCCCTGAAGAAACCAGTGGCCAGCACAGCTGCCAAGGATCCCCTGCAGATAGCCACACTGGGCTTTCCACTCCACAGGTTTTCACATACGCAGATGCCGGCCAGCTGACTCCCTTCCTGCTCCCTCCCCTCCATCCTTGCCAGAGCCCGGACCACACCCGGGCCTCTGTAGCTGTGTGCGTGCAAGATGTCATAGGCCACCGTGGCAACCCCACTGCTGTGTGCACACTGGGGGCAAGCTCTTCTAGCTGTGCATCTGCATACTGTTGGCCCAACTCCCATCACCAGCCTCCACTGCCTGTGGCTAGACCCTGCAGCCCAGGAGTGCGTGCTAACAGCCAGAGCCCCAGAGCTGCTGTGGGCCTGGATGCGGGCCTGGATGCAGCCCTGTCTCCTGCCATGGGCCTGCACCCCTCGGCTCACCTGCAGCTGCCCTGTGCAGCTGTGTGCCTGCTCACCACAGGCCCAGCTTCTGGCACTGGCCCCTGCTGCTGTGTGCGCGCCCCTGGCAAGACCGACAGGTGTGGGAGTGCGTGCTGACAGCCGGGGCCCCTGCAACTGCTTTGGGCCTGCATCGAGCTGTGACTCCTGTCACTGGCCTGCGCCTGGGTTCAGCTGCGGCCAGCTCCTACAGCTGTGCCTCTGCACCCCACTGGCCCTAGCCCTGTCACCAGCCTCCACTGCTGTGCACGCCCCATATCAAGACTCTGCAGCCGAAGGAGTGCACGTCAACAGCCAGGGCCCCTGCGAGCACACGCACAGTCGGCCCCAGCCCCTGCTGCTGGCCCTGGCCTTTGCCACTGTGTGAGTGTCTGTCATCAGCCCCTGCCACTACACAGGCACCTGTAGCTGGCCCCACAGCCAAGTGTGTGCACACCACTGGCTCCAGCCACTACCACTGCCTGCCCCGATCCCTAGTCGCTGGACCTGGAGGTGCCACTAAGGACCCAAAAGCCCTTGCAGCCACTGCAGGTGGCCTCAGCACTCACCAAGGACCATGCAGTTGTCGATGTGGACCTCAGTGGCCTGAGCTGATGAGACATCATGTCCCCCTTGACCTGGAGCCACCACATGCCCCTGCACTTGGTGCCATGCGCCACTAGACCCAGGGTCACAGCACGCTCCATGCAGCATGCCCCACCTGCAGGTGGAAGTCTTTCCTTACCAAAGCCAGTCTGTAAAGTCTGGAAGAGGTGACTGCTTCTTCAAATGCACAGACACCTACACGAGGCTACAGAGATCAGGAAGAATCAGGGAAACATGACACCACAAAGGAACACAGTACACGTCCAGTAACTAACCCAAAGAGATGGAAATGCATGAATAGCCTGACAAAGAATTCAAAATAATTGTTCTATAAGATGCTCAGAGAGCTATAAAAGAACACAGATAAACAAATTAACAAAATCAGGAAAATAATACAAGAACAAAATGGTTAAGTTCAACAAAGAGATAAAAAACATTTAAAAAGAACCAAACAAATTTTGGAGATGATGAATGTAATGACTGAACTGAAGAATTCAATTGAGAGTTTCAGCAGCAGACCGTATGAAACAGAAGAAAGAATAAGTGAACTCTAAACAGATTATTTGAAACTATCCAGTCAGAGGAGTAAAAAGAAAAAAGGAATGAAGAAAGCCAACGAGACTTATGGGACATCATTGAAAGAAACAGTCACTACATTACTGGAGTCCCAGAAGGAGAAGAGTGAGAGAAAGAGGCAGAAAGCTTATTTAAAGAAATAATGGCTGAGAATTTCACAAAACTGGGGAAAGATTTGGACATCAAGTTCATGAAGCTCATACGTCCTCAAACAAATAAAACTCAAGAGAACTTCTCCAAGACGCATTACAATAAAACTGTCACACATCAAAGAAAAAGAGAGAATCTTGAAAGCAGCAAGAGAAAAGAAGCTTCTTACTTACAAGGGAACTGCCATAAGGCTACTAGCGGATTTCTCTGGAGAAACCTTACAGGCCAGGAGAGAGTGGGATGAGATATTCAAAGTGCTGAAAGAAAAAGCTGCCAACAAAGAATAAATAACACTGCTGGATATAGAGAAGGTTTGGAGACTGGGATGGCTGTATTGGTGACCTTATCCAAGGGGGCCTCTGCCTCTACTTGCAATAGCCTGAGTCCATTTTGGCCTTGGCTGCTTAAAGTTATTTTGGTTCTACCTATAAACAAGTCTAAATTTAGGTTATAAGACCAGTAGAGATCTGAGTTAGTAAGAGTCTGGTTCGGATCACACAGGACGGTGGGGATTGGAAATACATCCTTTGGAACTACATTTGTGGATGTAAGGACTCACACACTGCCTTCCTCCCTCTTCTGGCCGAGACTGAGGATATGAGTGGAGGGAGAATGAGAGACTATCTTGGCATTGTTCAACGGTGCTATTAATTAGTTGTACCTCTGTCTTGATGACTTTTGATGACCTTTCTTAGATGGTTATGCTCAACCTTGCACTTTATTTTATATTTAGGGTTTTTTTCCCCATTTGTAAATTAACTTCCTTAAGTCAAGCTAACTTGTAAATATTTAACCCTAATTAATTGAGTAGCTATTTTCTGTAGAAGAACAACACTTTTCCACATATGAGATGAGCCCATCAGGCTGTTGGAAATCCAGATGCAGTTGTGTTAGTTGGGTCTTTGCAGAAGGGAAAGATAAAGAGCTGCCTTTCATTATCAGAGAGGTTAGGAGGACATGACTTTCTCTGTTATTTCTCTATTACCCCACTGAGTCTGATATCATCTTTTATTAGACTTTCTCCACTAGCTGTTTGGAAGGAAATTAAATGTGCAGCCTATGAAACTGAAGGCGGCATCTCTGTGGTGGTAAACCTTTGGTGGATGCTTGTGTTTATCAGAGGTTTAAAATCTAAATCTGTGCTCCATTAGTGATGGTTCCCAGTGTACCTCAGTGGAACATCGTTCTTCTACGAATGGGAAAATAAATCCTGTTTTCATAGAACCAGTCTCCTCTCTACATTATTTCCTTTAATTGGTAGAATGAAAGGTGCTAGTAGATAACTTTCTAGACAGTTCACTGTTGATGTTTTGGTTTTCTTATAAATCTATGTTCCATCTTTTCTTCCTTCAGCATCAGGGCTCACTGTGGTGGAAAATTATGGAAGCAGTTACCTTACTAGAGAAAAAAATACATCAGATTACAGCCTCTTAAAATATCACTACTTTGGGGAGCACATATAAGACTAACTGGTACACATGATGATGAAAAAAACAGTTATTTGCTCAAACAATATAAACTAACAGATCAAAGGAGGATAGAAAAATTAGCCATGCATTGATTTGATCAATAGAGAGGTTATGAAATGCAGGTCATAAATGCATAAAAAAGTGCTTCAGTAGATTCACATATAAATTTTTGGCTAAAATACAGCAAAAAATCTGGATGTCTGAGATGGCCCATAAGTTGGAGCTGTGTGCAAAGAGTTGAAAGAAGTCATGAAGAACCCAAGAGCACAGTTGCTTCAGTGCTGCCAGGGTGGATGAGCCTCCTGCCACAAAAAGTGCGGCTCTTGCATTTCATCAGATGCCCCTGGAAACTCTCGCAGCTTCTGTCCTTGTCCTGTGGCTGGGCTCCAAGCAGCTTGCAGGCCGGCAACATGCTGTTTGAACAGATGAGCCCAAACACAGGCAGCTCAGTGAGTGTGACAGTGCATAAGTTCTTCTGTCGGGTCACTCCCAGTCAGGAAACCCTGGAAGTCCAACTTTCCTAATACGTGGCTCTAGAGACTGCTGTAGCTGATCCGGCTACAAAAATAGTTTACAAAAATAGATTATCTCTTTGTAAGGCAAGACTTTACCTTTAGGAGTTAAGAGGAATTCTTATTATCATCCTGGAGATCTGATCCTTCCTGACTTTCTACAAGTAAGAATAAAGTAAGCTTTTGTACTTAGATAATTCTTTGGGAAAATGTGTCCTCACATGTTCTGGGAACATCTGTTCACCCCAGACTGATTTCCTGTCTGAAGTTTAGCTAGTGCGTGATCTCATTTAGAACAAGTAGTGACCTGTACGAACATGTTTGTGGTACATTGCCATCACTTGATGGGGACTGCAAAACATTAGAAGTTGGAATATAAGGGTTAATCAAATAAAAAATCTATTTACCATTTGATGTTGTCATTGCTGTCACTCATGGCAGAAAACTCGGAGTCATCCAAGATTCTCCCCTCTTCCTCCAACTGGCCTCAACCAAATGGTCCCTAGGTTGTTTCTTCAGCCTTATCGTAACCCAGAGCCTGCCTCCATGAATTGTGAATCATTACTCTGACCTCACTTTCCATTTGTGCAGTATGTTTCTGATTGTTTTTCTTGTGAATTTCCCACACAGTTCTCCCAACAGAATCCTCTTTCTGAAACATAAATCAGACTGTGTTATTCCCTTGCTTAAAACTCCAGCAAGAATTCTAAATATCTGAAAGGTAAGGTTGAAATTCCCTTGCCAGATTAGAACCTCCTTGCTCTTGACTCTCATCTCTTTCTCTACGCCCACAGCCATCGACTCCTTCTCTGCCTGGTGCATCTGTACTGTATTTGGCAATACTGATCTGCTCCTGCAGTGTGTACCAAGATTTTAAAGGAACTATTAGGAAAAAATATTTACTGACCAATTTTTTTTCATTCCAAAGGAAAAGAATTTTCCTATAACCTAGATTTTTTATTTTGTTGAACAGAAGAATATCATTGAGATAATTGGGACTATGTCGATACTGAAATGTCAATGTTGGTGATATTTTAAAAGTAATAACGCTAACAGTTTTCTAATTTTTCATTCTGAAAGTAGGCTGAGGGATTCAATGTGAGGTTACTTAGGCTGTATTTGGCACACAGACCATGGTTTGCTCATTATAATTTCCGTGACTGAGATGTGTCTTTTCCTCCATTCCCATTGATGTCTTTTGCTTTGTTACTATGACATCTCCATGCTCATTATCACACTTGTCATACCTTGTTACAATGACTGTTTTAAAAACGTGTCTGTCACCTTTATTGGACCATGACTTCCATGAACACAGTAACTTGAATGTCTTGTGATTACACCTGGTATGGCACGCAGAAAGAACAAAATAAAACTGTTGGATCATGAGTCAGTCCTATGATTCTGCTAATTCCATTCAATAGGTCTTTGTAATGTTCTAATTACAAAATTATTTACATGCTTATATAGAAATTGAGGTCAGCTGGGATCAAGGCTATAGATAAACATTTTTAAAGCATTATATGTTGAACATTTTTACCATGTCTTATTATTTTTTCAGAATATATTTCTAGAAATGGAATTGTTGGATGAAAGCGTCTGACATGTTGACTCCTAAAACATACTGGCATATTGCTTTAGAGAAAGGTTAACAATTTTCACTTTCACTAGCTGTGTAGGGGTGCTTGGTTTTGCTGAATTCTTGGTACTGTTGAGATATTATTATTATTATTTAAACTTTTGCCATATATTACATCTCATCACAAAATGAGAAATTGTATTTGCATTTCTTTGCTTATTAATGAGGGTGACCAATTTTGTTTTTTTCTTTTTGTGAGGAAGGACCAGCCCTGAGCTAACATCCGTTACCAATTCTCCTCTTTTTGCTGAGGAAGACTGGCCCTGGGCTAACATCCATGCCCATCCTCCTCTACCTTATATGGGACACTGCCACAGCATGGCTGACAAGCAGTGCGTTGGCAGGCGCCTGGGATCTGAACCCACCAACCCCGGGCTGCCAAAGTGTGACCTAAACCACTGCGCCACTGGGCCGGCCCCTGACCAATTTTCTTAAGTCTAATATTCATTTATATTTATTTTACTGAGCAGTGTGTATTTATCAGCATATATCCACGTTTCCACTCAGATTTTGATGTTTTTCTTATTGATTTGTAAAAGACAAAATATTAAGAATATTAATCCTTTCTAATTTATTATAATCACTTCTTAGATTGTTTACCTTTTGATTTTTATGATTTTTTTGTGAAGTATCATATTTTTCAATGTTATACATATGTTTTGATGCATTCATTTGTCACTTACCCTTTTTCTTTATGCCCACAATGCCTTTTACCACTCAAACCTTAGCAATTTCCTTATATGTTTTTGTTTGATTTTTGATTAGGTTTAACTTTTTATCTATCTGGAAATTATTTTGATATTTTTTATGAGGTGAGGATTCAATTTAAGTTTTTTCCATTAATTCTTGGTCAATTCTCATGGGGGTATAACACCATTGTTATAAAAAAACTACTGTTGTCTCCATCCATCCTGCTCAATGAGTGTTAAAAATATTGATTTTGGAGCCTGATAGTCAACTGGGACTCATTAAATCAGAGAACCTGATTGGAGAAAAGGAGAAAAACTATCAACAATTATTACTATTTTGTTGATTCTTATTTCAATGCATGAGTCAATAGGGGAGGTAGAAGTTTCCACTCTTTCTCTTGTTGCTCTGTTAGCTCATGGCTGTGGTGATTTTCCAGGCTGGGAAGAAAGTGTGGCTGTGATTCCCTATACTGAATTATCTCCAGGGATATGGAAGTGCCAAACCATTACTGTGGAATGTTATCACATTACCAAGTGAGTTCTAGAGAATTGTTTAAAAACAACTTCATGGTCTACTTGGCTAGAAAATGGATCTATTTCCCAGATTGATCTACTCCTTACCCCACAGTAGAGGAATTAGGAAGAGGAATTGAGGACAGAGATTACACAGAGATTCCTCTGCCTCATTAGGAAGAGTGGAAAGATTAATAGCAGAGAAACTTGATCTTTAGGCTTACCATCCTTAGGGTGTGGCAAGAGTATTTGAATTTGCTCAATGAGGAGAGCTTCTGAAATCTGAATATTTGAGTAGAAGCTAAAATATATCATGTTACTGATACTCTTTATGTAGTATTCATCAATTCAGTAAATATTTGTTGCTGTGGGAACTCCTTTAAAATGTAATGGGAGGGATAACAGAAGCACACACATAACAAATATGACATATACCAATGTAACTGAAAGTACAAAGGGGATTAAAGAAGTTGGGAGACAACACGTTCATTTGTGTGTGTGCATCCGGGAGCCGAGGTTCTGAGACTTCAAGAAGAAGGTATGATTTGATGGGAGCTTTAAAACTAATGTTTGAACACAGGAGGGCCTGTGTGTGTGTATGTGTGCATGTCGGGGGTGGGGGGTAAGGGAGGAAGGGGTTGGCATTGGAAAGGATGGAGAAAAATTCAGAGTGGAGGAAATGATACGAGCACAGGCCCAGCGACAGGAAAAGAGTCAGTGTGTTCAGGGAATGTTAGAGATTCCCAGAGAGGATAAGCAGGCAGGGACGAGGCTAGGAAGCCCGTATAGATGGTTCTCAGGGGGCCGAGTCCACTCTATGGGGGCACTGCCGAATGTGAATTGTGGTCTGGGTTGCCATAGTAACTTGGGGACACTAACTGGCATTTGAAGAGTGAGAGCCTGGCCTATTAGACAACATGCAACCTATGGGGCAGACCTACTCAGTAAAGGAGTTTCCCTTATCCTCAACGTTCACATTTCCCACCAGACATTCATGTAGGTGAAAAACCTATGCACAGTGATCTTAGTCTGGAACCCAACTCCATTTTACACATGAAGTTTCTAGTATAGTTGACAGAGATAATGGTAAGAGGGGAATATAATAAAAGCAGGACTATTTAGACACATCGGTTTGTGCTAGTTACAAAAATGCTTTCTTGTTTGTATTCATTTTCTATTGCTGCATAACAAATTACCACACTCAGTGCCTTACAGTGACACCCGTTTACCGGCTCACAGTTTATATCCGCCAGACATCTGGGCTCTTGCTCATGATCCCCCACAGCAGAACGCAAGTGTCAGCGGGGGCTATGACCTCATCTAAGGTCAGGTCCTCTTGCAGGGTCATGCAGCTTGTTGGCAGAATTCACATCCTTGCAGTCAAAGGGCTAACATCCCCGTTTCCTGGCTGAGTGTCACCAGGGGGCTGTTCTCGACTCTTAGTAGCCACCCACTGTTGCCTGCCATGTGGCCCTCTCCACAAAATAGCCATTTGTTTTTTCAAGGCCAGTAGGAGAATCCTCCACTCAAATCTCTGACTCTCTCTTTCTCTGGTCTCTGGACCCAGACTTAAAGGGCTCATGTAATTAAGTCAGACCCACCCAGATAATCTCCCCTCTGATTTTGTGAAAGTCAACTGATTAGTAACCTTAATTACATCTGCAAATTCCATTTTTGTTTTCCTCATATTGTCACTGGTTCTGCTGACACTGAAGGAGAGGAAATTATAGAGACATGTACCCCAGGGAGTGGGATTCTTAGGGGCTATCTTAGTATTCTGCTTTCTACGTTGTCTAGAAGCATCCAGAAGACTCCATGCTGGTACCCTCATGTTCATGGTGATGATCGAATAATCAGATCCAGTAGATTCTAGTCTTGACTTTTTCTTTGGCTTTGATAGAGGATCAGATGCAGAGATTATGTGAGATCTGTGAATTGGACACAATTAGTGCTCCCTTCCTGATAGAAATCATCACAGGACATTAAATAAGTAGCTGGGTGCATATGCCAGTAGCCATAAAACCAAGATCTACTTTAATATACTGTTTTCTGGGTAGGGAAACAGCATAGATATGTGTCATATTGTAATGATGATGAACTCTTCTTTAAATTGGCTAATTTGTCCAGTATAATTTTATTTTATGTGTCCCTTTATCTCAGTAGGCAGATGAGAGGGAAAAGAGCAGAAGAGAAGTTGGGGACAATCAAGGTGAGAACAACAGATTAGAGGGAGAAGAGAAAAGCGGGCCCTGGAAAAACCACGTTCTCTCCACTTTATTCCTCAGGACGCTGGGCTGTTGGCCTACACGTCTTGGACTCTCCGCCTCTTGTCTTGTGGTCCTGCTAAAGCTCCACAGAGCTTCAGAGCATGGTCTATGATGAGGCTTTTTGTTTGGAAGATTTAAAGGAACTTAGAGGAGAGGGCTAGGGGCACCTCTTAATGTGTGTTTCTACTTGGTTCCAGTATCTCACTTATTTTATCTTGCTGATCAGGCTGTGCATGGTGTGTTAATTAGTATTTCTGGGTCTTCTTTGATTGGTCTTAGGTGTTTTATATAAGCTATGATCTTCTTTTATACATTGGCCCAGGTCACTACTCCTCTGTCATTTGTGGTGTCTGCGGTTTGGAGCCAGGGTATGCCCTGGTCCCTGTGGTTCTTAAGGTGTAAGCAGTCTCTGCATCAGCTGGGAACTCGTTAGAAGTGGAAATTTTCGGTCCCCACCCCAGACCTATTTCATGAAACCTCTGGGAAGGTTCCAGCCATCTCTGTTAAACAAGACCTCCAGGGGATTCAGATGAACTCGAGTTTGAGAACCAGTGCTCTAGTCAAATCATACAACCTTACCTTTCTCTCTCTTTATCTATATCTATATCATCTATATCATCTATATCTGTCTGTCTATGTATGTATGTATATATCTATGTATCTGTCTGTCTATCTTCTCCATCTCTGAACTTCTTATTGAAAGGCTGGAGGCAATAAATACTGTTTTATACATTTCCAAAAATTTGGAATGTTTAAGTTCACAAAAGTAAGCCTGACTGCAGCTGAAGAGGAGGTGGGTCAGGAGGAGGTAGAGGCTAGCACAGCTGTGCAGCACGGTGGTTCAGCAACAAGCAGGTGAAGGCTGCAGCTGTGTGTGAAGAGAGGCCCACGAAAGCAGTGGTGCTCTTCCTTCTCGAGTTCATATGAACACTGCGTCCCTGAGGAGGAATCCCGAGACCCCTTCGAAAAGTTCTTCATCACTCACAATAGGAGATCAGGCAGAGGCTTACCACAAACCTCCTCGTGTCATTTTCTGTTCTCTTTTTGCTCTTAACTTTTAAACAATGCAGTGGGAGAAACTAGCCCACAGTAGCAAAAATATCCAGAAAATGCCAACTGTTTTGGCAGTTCTTCTTTTAAAACATCTTTCCCGACTGAAATTTTTCTCTTTAAAACTCTTTCCTAGAATGTATATGTAATGTTTAAAATATGCTATACAGATCAGTGTATGGTCTTTGTAATGTTCAACATGTAATAGTCACATTTTTACCATAGCACTTGTATAACATAATTTGCTAACTGTATTTCAGCAAATACAGTTAGTGTGGATTTTTTGTAATCTTTGGAGTGTAAAGGTTACTCTCTTCTTATTGGTTATCTCTGAATGATGTGATTCCACATGTTTTCTTTCTTCTTTATAGCTTTTCATATTTTAAAGTATTTTTATATGTGATATATTTGTTTGCTCTTGTAGAAAGTTGTCCTAAACTATCTAATATCTTTTTTTGCTGGTAGGCTTGCACAGATTCCATCATAAAGAGTGCCTAAGTTTGATAAAACACTAGATGGTGCACTACTGTGCAGTGGAAACA
This sequence comes from Tapirus indicus, assembly GCA_031878705.1. NCBI lineage: Eukaryota > Metazoa > Chordata > Mammalia > Perissodactyla > Tapiridae > Tapirus > Tapirus indicus. The sequence goes on from CM062934.1 coordinate 31,922,198, forward strand.
GAGGGCCTGCTGACAGTGACACACGTGTGCTGGAAACATGGCATTACACACGTGGAAAATACTTCAAGGCTGCAGTAAAGCTGTGATTTCTGTCTTCGACTTGGGTTGTTTTGAAAATGCTACACTGCTTTTTTCCTGTTAATGTTACACCCTTGTATAAATAGTGGCGCTCGTGGTCACGTGTGGGCCATCCCCTGAGACAGACCGGGAGGGGGCGGGGCAGCAGGAGCCTGATGCTCGCTCCGTCCGGACCGCCGACCACTGCCTGCAGAGCTGCAGTTCTGAGGGTCCCGGGACCAGCCTGCTTGTGTGAGGTGATTACCTGGAATAGCCAGAAGCAAGAGAAGTGGGAGGATGGGCGCAGACTCGACTCCTGAGAACGTCAAGAATAAACACCAGGCGGCCAGATAATCATTTTCAATTCTGTGGGACCAGAAACGGGAGAAAAGTTAATAAATGCACAGTCTGGGGAGTAAAAATTAAGAGTGGGAGGGAAAGTAAGAGGTAAAACAATTAGGGAGAGCAATTCTCTTTCGGGGGCTTCTGTGGGGGTGACTGATGGCGTTGGGGAGTGTGTGGGGGAGGTGTGGGTATGTGTTTGAGTTGTGAAATCTGAAGAAACACCATCCCCCCTTTTTCCCTGTGTTCCTACAGAGAGTTTACTCCTTTTTTTCATTATTGAGTGAGCCAACCCCACGAGTACTTCGGATCCACTCAGAAAGTGTACCGGGTCTCCTGTACTGAATTAGGAATCTCATGATGTCCTTCCGGCCCCAGGGGGAATAGCATCCCCTACAAATTCATCTCTCACACCTGGACAAAGAACCATCAGGCACATAGCCCCAGGCATGTCCCGCTGATGTTTCTGCGCAAATCCAGGAACCCTAGTCTTCTAGGCTCAGTTAGATCTGGAAATGTAGGGTAAAAAATTCCATATTAAAATAGCACTGTCTCCCTCTGATTACAACAAATGTGTTCTGTCGAATTAATTCTCTTAATCACAATCTTCACAAAAGGCCTATGAGACAGACACAGTTTAATGATGAGAAAATTGAAACACAGAGACGTTAATAAGCTGCACAAGATCACACAGCTAATAAGTAGCAGTCCGAAGTGGAAGCCCCGCTGTGTGCTGCAGAGCGCATGTGCTCACAGCATCACCTGGTCTCCGTGGGGCTGGAGGAGAGACACTGTTGGGAGAGGGCAGGGGGGTACCAAAGATTTACTGGCATTTGTTCCCACTCAATAAAAGTAAACTTTTGTTTGTCACCAGGACTAAAAAATGTCAAAAAAGGCATTGTTTTTGAGAATAGGTAGTTTCTTTTAAACACATACAGTATTAAATATGCCAAGAAAATAACTTTCCTTCCTGTAATAAACCTTCACTTATAAAATTGTCAGTGAAAGACTCCTGGACTCTAGATAAGACCTTCTTAGGCAAACCAGTCATGAAAACCCTGGTGAACTCAAGAAATAGCCAAGCAAAAAGTACGACGTCTACTTTTCTCTATTTTGAAAACAATCCTGTTTCACTGACCCCAAAGCTTCAATTCCAGCTGCACGCCCACCAGGCACAGCTGCCACACAGCCACCTGGCCTCTGGTAAAACCATTTTCACGTGCATGGCTCTCTGCTGTGGATAAAGTGCAATCATCGTGCTAAGCGCATAAGCACAAGTCTGGAGACTTCAATTCTCCATCCTAAGAACCAGAAAAGAAATCATCAAAGCTTATTGTAAATGAAGAGAAAGTGAATTATTTTCAAGCATAAATCAAAGTAAATGACAGGAATAGAAGTAGCCTGTGAATTTCGTAGCGTATTATAAACAAGTTTCAGAGAATGATAACTTAAGATTAAATGGAGCAAGTCTTTGTAGCTAATGGATATACATGTCCCAGGAGAAGGTAATACATAGAGCAGCAGGGACAACCCTCACCTCTCATTAGTCAGTCTCACTTTGGTGAAGTTGTTCTGACAGGATGAGTAACGGTGGTTTGTGCTTAGCATCAAGGTGATGCATATTCATGAAATGGGCACTTGTCAGGCTGTCGCTCTGTACTATTAATGGGAATTCTATTATCAGACTTTGAAATTCTATCAAAGTTCACATAATGCTGACCATATGCTAAATCTCTCTCTCTGGAAGCTGAGGTGTGAGCCCTAATGCAAAGTAAAAGCTCTATTCCCTGACTTCTCAGGAATGAACATGTTAAATAAATAAAATGGATGCATGTAGACCCAAGGATGGGCCTAAAGTAATCATCATCATCATCATTATAGATACCATTTATTGAGCACTTATTATGTGCCAGTCATTTTACACCAACTGTCTCAATTTATCTTCTCCAACACTATGAGTTAGAAACTCTTACTCCCATTTACAGATAGATGTATGTAATTTGTCCAAGTTGTACAAGACCTATGACTCTGATGTAGGGTGCTTTAGGCAATCTTTACATATCATAATATCTTACTGAATCCCAATTTGTAGATATAACTACAGGATACCAAGGCTTAGTGAGTTTATGCAAATTGTTCAATGTCTCAAAATTTGGGAACAAGAGATCTGGACTTCCAACTAGGTCTCTCTGTCCAATATGTGTGCACTCTTTCCACTATAATAGCCTGTTTTCCAGGCTCCAAAATGAGTAGGATACATTGTCCATCCTAGAACAACATTCCAAGTAAAAGGAAGAAATTAATCAGATGCTTGTAACTGTAATGCCTGCAGAATGCCATACTCCTTCCTCTGCATTACCTCCATCTCTGTATCAGTGCATCCACCAATTTCTTGTAAGTATTTGTTTACATGGTCTGTCTTCCAAACCAGATTCTTTCAAGGCCTTGTCTTCAAAGGTTTGTGTCTTATTCATCATTATTATCCTAGAACTTAGAACAATGCCAGGCATGTAGTGGGTATGAAATAAATTTTAGTAGATAGAACAGAATTTGGTTTTAAATAGTCAAAACAATGCAGCTAAAATAAGAAGCGATTGTTAAATATAATTATCAAATTCTATATTTTTAAATTATTAAATTCTACACAGTACCTACATAGCAGGGGATACACAAAAAATCTGTTGAATAATTGTATAAGTAATCTCCCACAATATGACAAGCAAGTGCTATGTTTGACGCCTTTCAGTGACTTTTTTTTAAAGAAATAAGTCTGAGGGCTGATTATGTTAAGGTGCTCAGTATCATTCTCCTGATGAAAATGCCAAATCGAACATTTAAGCAGAAATAATGGAGTTCTGAGATAGATGGCAGATTGTAGAACAGAGATATGTGACATTTATTTTGGTTTAAGCACTACTCCATTCTGCAGTTAACCCATGGCCTGACAATTTCTTGCCCAATTTGTCATAAAGAAATTGCAGTTTACGAGTGAGGAAAAGGCGGGCATTCACGACGAGGGTGTGTAGGATGACAGGGTGAGTGGAGACTCGGGAGGAGATGGTGTGAAGAACACGGCCCTGGAACGTCCGGTTGAGACGGCCGGGGTGGCTGTTTGACGGGGGGTGAGTGGTAGTTGAGTCGGAGCAGCGGTTCGAGTCTCGGAGACCCGCCGCACGCCTCCCACTCCTCCTCCCCAGGGAGGCGGGAGCTACCTCAACCGACGCTCGACAAAGAATGTATTTAACCAAAGAGGAAATCAAGTTTCTCCTTCCTAAATGATGGTCTGTGAACAGGTGCCTTCTCCACCTCATTTTTCCTATGCGAAACATGAGAGAATTGTGAGATAATCTCTATGGCCTCTCTTTGTTCCATGATTTTAAACCCTCCAGACCCTGTGTTGTCGTTCAGAAGGTTCTCCAGGAACTCATTAAGCCTTCGAGATGAAGGAAGTCCTGTTCCCCATGCTGATGTCCACTGTGACCCAGCTGCCTCAAGGGTTTAGGGCGGCCATCGAATACTTGAGGAATTAAGAAACTGTAGCTTCCATATTCACTCCCATTGTGGAATGACAAATAAAATATATGCTTTCTGAATGCAGTTGTAACTTATCCAAATATTCTATCGTGGGCAAAGGTTTTATGTAAAGACGTAGTATATGTTTATTTAGAATTTGAAACCAACATTCTACATTAATTTTTAGACCAATATTTTCCAAATAAAAGCCATCCATTTAGGAAATTAATATTGACTTCAAACTAGTTATTTGCTATTTATCCATTTCTTTATTTTTAACTTTAACACATATGTCCACTAATACAGGAGCTAGCAGTTCTATTGATACCAAAAATATGGTTCAAAATCCCTTTTTTTTCTGAACAGATTGGTCGAATACATTTTTTGTTTGCTTTAAGTAGTGGAAAATAATGATTTGGCTGAATTTAAGAAACATATGTAATATGTTACACAGATTATCTGTTTTCATAAAAGAATGATCAGGAAATCGTGCACTAATGAGCAAGAAGGTGACGCATGGCTCTAAGCAACGGAAAGTCATTCAACTATTTGGCAACAGAAATGCTTACCAAGTATTTCCCTCCAACTCATCACCAAAACAAATGGGAAAAGTAATTAGAAACAAGGCAAAGGCTTTGGCAGTGAGCTCTCTTCTAAATCAGAGCCTCAAGTAAACAATCGTGTTTGAATCCTGTGGCTGCCACAACTCTGACTGGTTTAGCTTCATGATTCAGTTAAGATGATGGGCCTCTCATCTCTGTGCTCTCTTTGTTCATTGACCTTGACCATCTCAGAGCTCATTCCCGCCTGAAATTCTACTTTGAGCCCTTAGGTCATTGTGTCCCTGTCTTCCCTGACTGCCTGAAAAAATCTGATAGAATTACTCGTTGATTTTTCTCTTTGTTTTTCATTAATCAAAGGGTATTTATTATGTGGGCAAGGGATATATGGCACTGAGGTAGATAATATGTAGTGATGAGACAGAATACAAACATAAGCCTGTCCTAACAGTTCTAAAAACTAATTTAGACGGAAGAGAGAGAAGCATTTTGTCAAGAAATGTATTATCCCCACATGGTTTGGTGTTTCTAAGCTGGGAAGGAGGGGTCTAGTTGATCCTGGGTAGGGACTGGACAGCTTCTGGAACACGGGCACTTCTCTTCTGTTGGAGCATGGGAAAGGGAGGCCTAGCGGTCAGAGGCAGTTCCACCCTGAGAGAATCACAGAGAAAACACATTTGTCACAGAGCAAATGGCCAGGACAGATGAAGGAATGAATGGGTTTAGAAGACATAAGCAGGGCATTCATAGGAGGTAAAGATACTATATCAGTAATAAAGTCAACAATAATCCACATAATAAGACATGCTTGTTGAGGACTCACCATTTACATACATTCTTCCATTTAATATCTTAACCCTGTTCTAGGGTTTAGGAACAAAGGTTTAGAACTGTTAGGACTTTCCTGAAACAACACAGAGGATTGAATGTTATGCTAAGGATGATTGAAAAAAATTGTAAAAGATATAATGGGTTAAGAGTCTGTATATGTGACTTTTAGAAAGTCTTCCATATTGACTGAAGTGGAACTACCTTGCAGCAGGAAGACCATTGAAGACCATGAAATAAGTGTTCCAAAGAAGTAGGAGAGTGGTTAGCAAATGACGGGCTGTGTGGAATACAGGGGGACTGTTAGCCAAAAGCTAGGTCTCAGTTTCCCACGGACTCATGGAATGTTATCACTGGAGAGAGTCTCCTGGTCATCGGCTCATGCCGTCACAGTCCAGGAGTCCAAGTCCTGGGGAGAAGAAGAAATGTGCCCACAATCTAAGGAAGGAGCAGAGCTGTTAGGTAAACACTGTGGAAAGAGACCAGTCTGGAGTTGAAACCCGGCTTTGCTGTTTACTCCCTGAGCAAGTTGGTAGTCCTTGGGCAAGTTATTTAGTTACCTCATCTGTAACATGGATGTGGCACACCAATCTAACAAGGTGGTAGTAAAATGTAAGAAAGAGCAGATCCAGCACTCACTGAACTGTGGCTCTTGTTGCCATTTCCATCACAGCCAGGATGAGAACCCAAACTCCAGACTCTCAGGCCCTGCTCCTCCAGACAGCAAGCTGCTCCCACCTCAGTGTAAAATACCACTTTGAATTTCAGAAGAAAGACTTTTAACCAGGCGAAATTCATGCTATGACCTATTTCAATGTGTTACTTTCCCTGGAGAATTTATCATTCAATATCAGTCACTTAAGTGAACAACAACAAAAAACCTTGTGTCTAAGGTTATTGAAAAAGCAATCTATAAGAAGTTTCTCTTTCCAGAGTCCTGGCATCCAGTTATTTCAGGGATTCTCCTTTATGCTCAATTCAAGACAGCCAATTTGCCGTTATTTCATCTACGTTTCAGTTAACTAGTGCTGAGAGATTCCGACTCCCAAGGCTGTTTGGCTCTAGTCATTGAATCCGTCTCGACACCAGTCAGCCTGCATTTCATGCATCACTGAGCAGACTCAGGAAGCTGCAATGCAATCTTTTTGTCGTTTTGGGATACACAATAGAGTGCCTTGTCGGGAATAGTAAGAGAAAAACAGGCAGTGACTTGAATCCTGCTCCTTAGTATACATAAGATAGTAGAAAAATGTATGTACTTCGGAGACACTGAGTATATTTTGTAAATTTCAAAGAGATGAAAAGCTATTTCTGAAATTTAATGGTTGAAAATATTGGATCCATAAATTGGTCATGGAATTTAATGCAGCTTCAAGTTTTGGGCCACATTGTTTTAACCATTGTTTAACCGTTGTTTAGCCTTTTAAAATAACTTCTTAGTTCTATTTAAGTTCTCAGAGACTTTTAAAAAAGACATTTATTTAGCATCTGTAATCTGTTGGCATTTCCTAATTAATTATTGAAAAAGTTATACTCTACAAAAGCCTAAACCTTAAGTCTAAATCCCTAGAGGGCTAATGTCTTTCTTACATCATCTCTGTGTTTAAACAAACTGTTTAGAGAGGCTGGGCTTGGTGATTCCTGGGTTTCTAATCCTGGTTTTCACATTTCAGGGATCATAGATTCTCTGCAGTAAAATGATTGTAAAAGTTGAAAATGTCTTCTACTTGAGTCTTCTTTACGATGTACCAGTTGGGTCATCATCTAGCTTTTGTTGAAATGTCTGTGGTCATGAGCACTGACTGTTTTCCAAGGCCATTCATTTCACTGGACTGCTCTGAATTAGAAACTTGAAGTGTTTGTTACCTGGAAATCTGTCTCCTTGTATATAGCTGCTAATCCTTGTTGTCTTTTGGGAGGAAGTCATTAGCATATTTTTGACTGTAACAATATTGTTCACATTTGTAAAAGAAGAATTTATCTGTTCATTGTAGAAACTTTGGAAAATATAAAAAAGAATGAAAAACAAAATGAAATCACCTATATTTCTACCCTGCAGAGATAGTCATATTTACATTTGGTATCTTTTCCTACGTGTGCTTATAAACACACTGAGGTGACAAATTGGAATTGAACTCTGGCTTCATACACTATTTTCAGAAGGTCATCTTATGTCATGAACATTTCCCCACATCATTAAATATTCTTCAAAAGTATGGTTTCAAATAGTCCAAAATTTTGATGTGCCATAACTTATTTATCATTTCCTTAATTTTTTGGTCACTTAGTTTAGATAAACGTAAATATATAAAACTTGGAATTTACTTTCAAATATTTGAAGAGAGTATGTATGTATTCCCTGAGTCTTTTCCAAGTTAAATATGCCTCCGTTTTTTTTCCCCCAATTGTTTCTCCTCTAATATGCTTCCTCTGCCTTTCACCATCTGAATTGCTTTCTCCTCAATTTAATCCTGTTTGCTGTACCTTTTACCCCCAACAATACTCTGTTTGACTCAGCATTTCAGAGCAAATTAGGAATATAATTTCCTATAATTGATGAATATTCTTCTATAGTCTAATAATGCAATGTAATATTTCATTAGCTTTTTCCCTAATACTGGCTAACACTAGCTTTACACTTAATTATTTTTAATTTTTAGAACCTGGTACGTAGTCTTTGAAAAATACTAATTAATAAAAATAAAATCCAAACCTATTCCTCTTCATTCTAGACTTATACCATTTGGTATTTGTAGTGGAAATGATATTTATTCATTTTCTATTTAAAGTTTGCAGCATTATTCCAAGGGTCACTTAAAACATAATCTAAATAGGCCTTTCCTGTAAAGCTTCAGGCTATTAGTAAATTGGACATTTCCTTCTCTACTATTCCCCATTTCATTAATAAGATGCTGAGCCAATCAGAACTGAAGACAGGATTCTAGCACTCTTGTAGAAACCTCCTTCCAGTTTGAAGTCAGTCCATTCATCTACAGCTACTGACCAGCTTTTGATCAAGTTTCCACCTGGTTCTTGTGAGATAATTTATTTAAAGCCACTTCTTTTACGTTTGCTGCATTTGCCAGATGCCAGGATTCTGTTAAAGAATGCTTTGACTTGTAAGAATTTATTCTTGGTGAAACCATGCTAATTCTTGATAACCATTGTGATTATTTAAAAAAAATAGTTTATTGGGGTCATAATGGTTTATAATATTGTGTAATTTCAGGTGTACGTTATTATTCATCAGTTTCTGTATAGACTGTATCATACTTACCACCAATAGTCAAATTTTTATCCGTCACCATATATATGTGACCCTTTACCCCTTTTGCCAACCCCCAACCTCCTTCCCCTCTGGTAACCACTAATCTGTTCTCTTTATCCAGGTGTTTGTTTATCTTCCACATATGAATGAAATCATGTGGTGTTTGTCTGTTTCTGTCTAGCTTATTTCGCTTAACATTATACTCTCAAGGTCCATCTATGTTGTTGCAAATGGGACAATTTTGTCTTTTTTATGGCTGAGTAGTATTCCATTGTATATATACCACATCTTCTTTATCCATTCATCAGTTGATGGACACTTGGGTTGTTTCTACTTCTTGGCTATTGTGTTGCTGCAGTGGACATAGGGGCACATAAATCTCTTTGGATTGTTGACTTCAAGTTCTTTGGATAAATACCCAGCAGTGGAATAGCTGGATCATATGGTAGTTCTATTTTTAATTTTTTGAGGAATCTCCACACCGTTTTCTATAGAGGCTGCACCAGTTTGCATTCCTGACAGCAGTGCATGAGGGTTCCCTTTTCTCCACATCCTCTCCAACATTTGTTATTTTTTGTTTTGGTAATTATAGCCATCTGACAGGTGTAAGGTGCTATCTCATTGTACTTTTGATTTGCATTTCCCTAATAATTAGTGATGTTAGGAGATAATAACAAACAAACACACAAAGACAGATATAGGATTAGTGGTTATTAGAGGGGAAGGAAGGAGGGAGGGGGGCAAAAGGGATGATTAGGCACATGTGTGTGGTGATGGAATGTAATTAGTCTTTAGGTGGTGAACATGATGTAATCTATGCAGAAATAGAAGTATAATGATGTACACCTGAAATTTATATAATGTTATAAACCAATGTTACTGCAATAAAAGAAATTAAATTAAAAAAAAAGGACACTGAAAAAAAAATACTAGGGTAACAGCAAGGTAAAAAAATTAGCTATGTTGAACATCTTTTCATGTGCCTGTTGGCCGTCTGTATATTTTCTTTGGCAAAATGTCTGTTTATATCCTCTGCCCATTTTTTGATCAGGTTGTTTGTATTTTTGTTGTTCAGTTGTGTGAGTTCTTTATATATCTTGGAAATTAACCCCTTGTCAGATATATGATTTGCAAATATTTTCTTCAGTTGGTGGGTTGCCTTTTCATTTTGTTCCTCATTTCCTGTGCCTTGCAGAGGCTTTTTAGTCTGATAGAGTCCCATTCGTTAATTTTTTCTTTTGCTTCCCTTGCCTGAATAGACATGATTTTCGAAAAGATGCTGCTAAGACCAACATCAAAGAGTGTACTGCCTATATTTTCTTCTAGGAGTTATACGGTTTCAGGTCTTACAACCAAGTCTTTAATTCATTTGACTTAATTTTGGTATTGTGTAAGATAGTGGTCTACTTTCATTCTTTTGCATGTGGCTGTCCAGTTTTCCCAACACCATTTATTGAAGAGACTTTCCTTTCTCCATTATATGTTCTTAGCTCCTTTGTTGAAGATTAGCTGTCTGTAGATGTATGGTTTTATTTCTGGGCTTTCAGTCCTGTTCCATCTATCTGTGTGTCTGTTTTTGTACCAGCACCATTCTGTTTTGATTACTGTAGCTTTGTAGTACATTTTGAAGTCAGGGATTGTGATGCCTCCAGCTTTGTTCTTTTTTTCACAGGATTGCTTTAGCTATTCGGGCTGTTTTGTTGTTCCACATAAATTTCAGGATTCTTTGTTCTATTTCCATGAAGAATGTCATTGGGATTCTGATTGAGATTGCATTGAATCTGTAGATGGCTTTAGGTAATACGAATATTTTAACTATGCTTATTCTTCCAATCCACGAACACGGAATATCTTTCCATTTCTTTATGTCATCTTCGATTTCTTTCAGTAGTATCTTATAGTTTTCAGTGTATAGATCTTTCACCTCCTTGGTTAAGTTTATTCCTAAATATTTTATTCTTTTTGTTACTACTGTAAATGGAATTGTATTCTTGAGTTCTCTTTCAGCTATATCATTGTTAGTGTATGAAATTCAACTGATTTTTGTAAGTTGATTTTGTACCCTGCAACTTGGCTGTAGTTGTTGACTATTTCTAATAGTTTTCTGGTGGATTCTTTAGGGTTTTCTATATATAGGATCATGTTGTCCGCAAATGGAGAGTTTCACTTCTTCATTTCAAACGGATACCTCTTATTTCTTTTTCTCACTTAATTGCTCTGGCCAAAACCTCCAGTACTCTGTTGGACGAGAGTGTCTAGAGTGGGTACCCTTGTCTTGTTGCTATTCTCAGAGGGGTGGCTTTCAGCTTTTCACCATTCAGTATGATGTTGGCTGTGGGTTTGTCATATATGGCCTTTATTATGTTGAGGTACTTTCCTTCTATACCCATTTTATTGAGAGTTTTCATCATAAATGGATGTTGGATCTTGTCAAATGCCTTCTCTGCATCTATTGAGATGATCATGTGATGTTTATTCCTCATTTTGTTAATGTGGTGTATCATATTGATTGATTTGCAGATGTTGCACCATCCCTGCATCCCTAGTACAAATCCCACTTGATCATGGTGTATGATCCTTTCAATGTATTGTTGTTTTTTGTTTGCCAATATTTTGTTGAGGATCTTTGCATCTATGTTCATCAGCAATATTGGCCTGTAATTTTTCTTTTTTATGTTGTCCTTGCCTGGCTTTGGCATCAGGGTGATGTTGGCCTCACAGAACGAGTTAGGAAGCATTCCATCTTCTTCAATTTTTTGGAATAGTTTGAGAAGAATAGGTGTTAAATCTTCCTTGACTGGTAGAATTCTCCAGAGAAGCCATCTGGCTTTGGACTATTGTTTTGGGAGGTTATTGATTACTGTTTCAATCTCTTTACTTGTGATTGGTCTGTTGAAATTCTCTTTTTCTTCTTGATTCAGTTTTGGGAGGTTGTGTGAGTCTAAAAATTTATCCGTTTCTTCTAGGTTATTCAATTTGTTGGCATATAGTTTTCCATACTATTCTTTTATAATCCTCTGTATTTATGTGGTATCCATTGTAATTTCACCTCTTTCATTTCTAATTTTATTTATTTGAGCCTTTTCTCTTTCTTTTTAGTGAGTCTGGCTAAGAGTTTGTCAATTTTGTTTGTCTTCTCAAAGAACGAGATCTTAGTTTCATTGATCTTTTCTACTTTTTTTGGCTTGAATTTCATTCATTTCTACTCTAATTTTTATTGTTTCCCTCCTTCTTCTGACTTTTGGCTTTGTTCTTTTTCTAGTTCTGTTAGGTGTTGTTTAGGATTACTTATTTGAGATTTTTCTGGTTTGTTGAGGTGGCCTGTATTGCTATGAATTTCCCTCTTAGAACCTCTTTTGCTTCATCCCATAAGAGTTGGTTTGATATATTTTCATTTTCATTTGTCTCTGGTATTTTTTGATCTCTCCTTTGATTCCTTCATTGATCCAATAGTTGTTCAGTAGCATGTTGTTTAGTTGCCACATATTTGTCTGTCTCCCAGCTTTTTTCTTGTAGTTGATTTCTAGTTTCAGAAAACTAAATGGCCAGGAAAGATGCTTGATATGGTTTTAATCTTCTTAAATTTATTGAGGCTTGCCTTGTTTCCCAGCATTTTGTCTATCTTTGAGAATGTTCCGTGTGCACTTGATAAGAATGTGTATTCTGCTTTTTTTGGATGGAATGTACTATATATATATCTATTAAGTCTGTCTGGTCTAGTTTTTGATTTAAGGCCATTGTTTCCTTGTTGACTTTCTGTCTGGATGATCTATCCATTGATGTAAGTGGGGTGTTGAGGTCCCCTACTATTATTGTGTTGCTGTCAATTTCTTCCTTTAGGTCTGTTAGTAGTGGCTTTATGTACTTTGGTGCTCCTTTGATAGCTCCATATATATTCATAAGTGTTATGTCCTCTTGGTGGAATGTCCCTTTTATCATTATGTGCTGCCCCTCTTTGTCTCTCATTGCCTTCTTTGTCTTGAAGTCTGCTTTGTCTAATATAAGTATTGCAACAACTGCTTTCTTTTGTTTGCCATTTGCTTGAAGTATCATCTTGCATCCCTTCACTCTGAGCCTGTTTTTGTCTTCAAACCTGAGAACTGTTTCCTGGAGGCAGCATATTGTTGATTCTTGTTTTTTAACCCATCCAGCCACTCTGGGTCTTTTGATTGGAGAAGTCAATCCATTTACATTTGAGTGATTATTGATATATGAGGGCTTAATACTGCCATTTTGCCTCTTGTTTTCCGGTTGTTCTATATTTCCCTTGTATTTCTGACTGCCATTTCAGTTTGGTGGTTTTCTGTGATGGTTTTCTCTTTGTTTATGATTTGTGTCTCTGCTCTGATATTTTGTTTAGTGGTTACCATGAGGTTTGTATAAAATATCTTACAATGAGATAGTCCATTTTCTGATAGCCTCTTATATCCGTTAGCCTAAGCAGGTTTCACCCCTCTCCTCGTCTCCTTCTAAGTTACTGTTATCACAAATTATTCTGTTTTGTGTTGTGAGATTGTGATTAAAATGAAGTGTTTATAGTTATCTTTGATGCTTGCTTTCCCGTTGTCTTTTATGTTATGATTAAGTGTTTGCTAACCTGTTCTGATAAAAAGCTGCAATTTTCGGATTTTGTCTGTCATTTATCTCTTTGCTCAAGGCTTTGTAAACCTTTGCCTTTTTATTTCAGGTACATGGGCATCTTTGATCACTTCTTGCAAGGGAGGTCTAGTGGCAATGAACTCCCTCAGCTTTTGTTTATCTGGGAAAGCTTTTATTTCTCCATTGTATCTGAAAGATAGTTTTGTTGGCTAGAGTATTCTTGGTTGAAAGTTTCTGTCTTTCAGTATTTTGATTATATCATTCTAATCTCTCCTAGACTGTAACATTTCTGCTGAGAAATCAGCTGAAAGCCTTAGAGGTTCCTTTTTAGATTATTCTCTTCTGCCTTGCTGCCCTTAATATTTTTTCTTTGTCATTGACTTTTGACAATTTTACTATTATATGCCTTAGAGAAGATCTTTTTGCCCTGATGTAATTAGGAGTTCTATTGGTTTCATGTACTTGTACGTCCAGTTCCTTCTCCAGGTTTGGGAGGTTCTTGGCTATTATTTCTTTGAACAAACTCTCTGCTCCTTTCTCCCTCACTTCTCCCTCTTGAATACCTATCATCCTTATGTTGCATTTCCTAATTGAGATGGATATTTCTTGAAGAGTTTCTTCATTTTTTTTTTAAGTCTTAATTCTCTCTCCTCTTCCACCTGAAGCATTTCTATATTTCTGTCCTCTAAATTACTAATTCTGTTGTCCATAACGTCAACTCTGTTTTTTAAGGTTTCTAGATAGTTTTTTTAATCTCATTCATTGTGTTCTTCATATCCAGATTTTCTGTTTTTTTGTTTTTGTTTATTTTTTAGAGTTTGATGAAGAATTCTTTGGTGAAGAATTCCCTCTGCTCATTAATTTTATTCCTGACTTCATTGAACCATCTTTATGAATTTTCTTGTAACTCATTGAGTTTCTTTATGACAACTACTTTGAATTCTCTATCATTTAGATTGTAAATTTCTGTGACTTCAGGATTGGTTTCTAGAGACTTGTCATTTTTCTTCTGCTCTGGAGTGTTAATGTAGTTCTTCATGGTGTTCGATGAATTGATCCTTTGCCAGCACATAGTGGTAGTATCAGGTCACCGATTCCACCTGCTGCCTCTTGGGGGAGGGGCAGGAGCTGTGTTTTCTGAGCCCGCTGCATCTGCTAGAAGTTGTGCTGAAAGGGCTCATCTGCATTTGCCTGCTGGCTGCAGCCACTTGGTGGGTCACACATGCACATGCAGGCATTCTGGTACAGAACTGCTGCCTTGGCTGGGGACTGGCCAAGCTGGTGAACTAGGCGGGAAGGGTAGGGCACTTTCTTTCATGTGCCTGGGCCTACTTTGCACTCACAGGTGGGCTGCTGTCCTTGGTGGTGGCATCCAGGTGGTGACTGAGCCACTCAGTGTGGAGCATTCCTGCAGGCCGGTTGCAACTCTGGAAGCAAAAGTGTTCATGCACAGGCCTGCCTGCTCCCCTGCCTCCTCGTACAGTCATCCACTGGCTGCTGTGTGAGGACCCATGACCTAGATTGCTGCTGCTGAAGAGGGGGAGGGGTTCTGCTCACCTCCTTCCACTGCTTCCTGGGGATTCAGTACCACCATCTTCAGATGTATGGCTGTGTGGATCTCTCAGATGTCCTATTGTGCTTTGTCAGGAATCCTCTGTTGGTTGTAGCTTAGAGGAGACAGACTAAGGGAACAGCTCACTCCACCATGATGCTGACGTCACTAGCTTGGTAACCATTATTTAAAATATCATGTGCTCATTAACCTTCTTCAAATAATCCATTTTGATTTCTTTTCAAATATTCAAGTTTACTTACTCATCAAGTAAGCCACTTAAGCTACTTAACCTCAGTTAATTTTTAAAATTCTTTTCTTTCCTCTTTTTTATTTTGGATAATTTCTATTGCTATGCCTTTGAATTCACTAGTCTTTTCTCTGCAATGTCTATTGTGCTGTTAATCCCATCCAGTGTATTCTTCATTGCAAACATTATCATTTTTATCTTTACAAATTTGATTTTAATACCTTCATGTTATTATTTAAGTTGTTGATCTATGGAGTACTGATTTAATGTCCTTGTCTGATAATTTAACATCTCTAGCAGTTCTGCATCAGTTTCAGTTGGTTGGTCTTTCTCCTCATTGTGAGGCATGTCTCTTGCCTCTGTCTGCCTGGTGATCTTGCTTGGATGCCTGATGTTCGGCATTTTATGTTCTTGGGTGCTGGATAGCTATGTACCCTATAAACCTCCATGAACTTTTTGGAATGCAGCTAAGTTTGGAAATAGTTTGACCCTCTTGACACCACTCTCTTTGGTACTGTTCATCCTGTCAAGTGGTTCTTCACACATGTGCTGATCAGTTTTCTGAATACTTGAGAGGATCTCCTGCAGGTCTGGGGCTCTGTCTCTATGCACTTCTCTCTTCCCGGATTCTCTGTCCTGAGGACTTTGGCTCAGAGGCAACCACTGGGCTCATCTCACTTGTTTCTCATCTCTCAGAGCTCACTGTCTTTCATTACCTGCTAACCAGTGGCTATGTTTATATATTTGTCTTTTTTTTCTTTATTGTTTCAAGTGGTGGGGCAACTTGGGACCTGTCCCTATTACTCCATCTTGGCCAGAAGTAGAAGAATTGCAATTTGGGTTTAAATCTTGGATCTGTCACATGCTAATTGTGCAATCTTGATTTTTTATTTATTGATTTATTTCTAACTTTTTAATCTATTCTAATGATCTTTGTTTTTTATATGAAGCATTTAGTCCATTTGCATTTATTGAAAATACTAATATACTTTGATTTATTTCTACCATCTTTTCTGGTTTCTGTTTTTCTTTCCTTTTCTATGATTTTTTTTAAATCTTTTTTTCTTGACTTCTCTTGTACTGATTATTTTTCTTATTAATTTTCCTTCTGGTAGCTTAGAAGTTAATCATTTCATTTCTATATGTAGAAGTTATACTAGAAAGTTTAGCATACATATACTCAATCTATAAGAGTCTAAATAAAATTGATATTTTTACCTTCCTCCCAAATGAGGACTTTACAAAACTTAATTCTAACAATCCCCTCTGAATATATATTCCCTTTTATTGTATAATTTAATTCTCTCTCTCTTTAAACCTCACATTAAGCAATTATTTTAAAATTTACACCATCAACATATAGTTAGATTTTCTCACATTATTTACTAATTCTTTGCTGTTTATTTCTTCTTATAAACAGATTTCAGCATAGATCTTCTGGGGAAAACCTCTCAGTTTTTATTTTTCTACCCAGCACACCAACTGATCTTCATGTGTATTCAGCCATGCCTAGGGAAGTGAAGACTGTTGGACTGCTGGTTCCAGGAGCATGGTCAAATGTCCACAAGAGACAGCTCAGGTCATCATTTTGGGAGCAGTCTGGAGTGACAGGGGACTGAAGAACAACTTTGCTTAGTGTACAATTTTCCTTAGGATTTACAGCAAGTGGAAAATAGAGAGGAAAATTAGTAGGTGTGATATAGTCATGTGATTTGAAAAATGATGATAGCACTACAATATCTAATTCTTCTATACTTTGGCAGAAAACTCAGACTTTTCTTTCTAAATAGGATTTGGTAAAAAGTGAGACACTGTAGAGGCCTCTGTTGCTGTAATTTCTGGAGGTCTACAAAAGGAGAAACCTTCACTGGTTTTACTGCAACTTCTAACTCCTAAGAGGGACACTTTACAAGATTTTTATTTGGAGCCTTTGGATTTCCAGCACCATAATTATTAAGCTAATACAGACTGATGGTGATTTTAAACCTAATTATTAGATTTGGCAGGAGTGTCACTTAGTACAGAACTGGATAAATCTCCTCTTTCCCCCAATGAAGACACTTCAGTTCACAGAGGTTAAAGAGATTGCCTGTGCCAGGCAGCTGGTTAACAGTAGACCTTAATCTAACACCCAGTGTTCTTTCTAGTGCATCATACTCTATCAGCAAGGAGCGACTTAAAAATGATAAATATATCATA
Source organism: Tapirus indicus (assembly GCA_031878705.1). Classification (NCBI taxonomy): domain Eukaryota; kingdom Metazoa; phylum Chordata; class Mammalia; order Perissodactyla; family Tapiridae; genus Tapirus; species Tapirus indicus. Next base: position 31,939,366 of record CM062934.1, read on the forward strand.
ATGGTATTACTTCATTATTCACAAATGCATTTGTTTAATTAGAGAAGATATGGAAAGATGTAATATATTCTATGTCCTTAAGGTGTTCATGGAGTATTATTTGTGTGTATGTGTGTGTGTGTGTGTGAAAATACCATTTTGTATTAAGAAATACCATCCCTTAGATTAGCAAGTCTCTCTTTTGGATTCTGAGGTTCAGGGAAGTTAGGCTAAATTTACTCTTGTCTAGTATGGCCACCTGGCTCTTGATAGTTGTTTTATAATCCTTGATTAATTACATCAGGAATTTAATACAACTTTATGAGTGTGTGTGTAGTGGATATGTGTGTGCCTACATATGTAATAAATTCCTGCCAAATTGTAGTACATTTGAAACCCTGAAGTTACCCTGCAGAGTCTGACCAACCATCTCCTAATCAGGAGACTAAAGGATTCCATAAATTATACATTTGCTAAGAAGTTTGAACTGTTTCCAAAACCTAAGTAAGCAATTATAATCATTCCATCATTCCAGTGATACAAATAAACTGCTGACTAGAAACTACAATGAATTGTACAGTCTTCTTTTGCTCATTAAAAAACATGTTTCTGAAAGTAGGTCAGAGCGGTACCATTTTTTTAACTTTAGTTACTAGAAGCAAACAATAATGTGCTTTAATGGAAAATCACTTTAATCAAAGTCAGAAGATCTGAAATCTAGTCATCTTTCTAGTTCTGGCTAATTCTGTGAACTTTTCTAAACTGTACTTCCTTACTTTCTAAATATGGATTGAAATACATGATTGATAGATTTCCTCTAACATTGTTTTTTGGTTAACCTGAGAGATAAAATAATTTGATATTTTAATATATTCATTCATTATTATTCATTTATTCATTGACTTTTTTTATCATACACTTTCTGGGTGACTTCAGTGTGCAAGTTACTGTATTATTTATTTTTAATACGGTTTATTTTAATTCATACTTATTTTCTTCTTGGAAGAACCCACATCCATCCATCCATCCATCCATTCATTTCTTCTTCCATCTGTTCATCCATCATTTGTCAACAAATGTTTGTTGATCATTTATTGTATGTAAGAACATTTAGAAGTTTATGAACTTTCTGATCAGGTAATATTTCTAGAAATATCTGGGCCAGTTGATAAAAATATGTTTAAATCTTTATCTCACATATCATTTAAAGGAAGAATAATTTTTTGAATACAAGATAATATAGTTTGATATATTATTTGAATTTTTAGTGAGATTGGTAATTATAATGATGTCCAAACTGTGTATGTAAATGGGATATGGAGAATTTTGTGACATGAATTATGATTTTGTACCCTAAATTGAAGCATAATACCAGCGGTCATGTAAATTTGTACAGATGAGTTATAGATACTATGAAAAGAAATAGGTTGAGTAAAATCCTTCCTATAAGAGATCTTTTCTTCCTTCAGCCTGTTATATTACTACCGTGATAATTCATTATAAATAAGCTTGTATTGTGGTGAAAACTGGTGGAAGTGGAGGGTTATCGTTCACTGTAATCCTCAGCAGGTTGGTCCTTCTTTTAAGCTGACACAGTGTTGGTGAGCTTTCTGGGGTTGGCACAAGAATTCCTCACCTGTGATATCAAAAATGTAAAGCCCAGTGGCCTCTCACTCAGGGGTCTCAGCTATGCTGCAGGCAAATCCCGCTTCAGTCTGATATTTCACACAGGATGCTTTTCAGGCATGGAATGCAGATGGAAGTGGATTTGTGAAAACTCGTTTTTGAGCATTAAAACAAAAGGTTTTTCCATCGACTGAGCAACATGTAATGTAAGCACTAGACTAATTCTGAGCATGCCTCTAGTGCACATAGATTTCAAAAAAAAGTGGCCCCCTCCCCTTTGCATGTTTTTAGCAAGAGAAACTGTGGTTGCGCTTCCAAGCAGTTCTACTATGAATATCCCTCAGCTATTGCGACCACTTTGTCAGCATGTTGATTTCTCTGTCTTGCTACCTAATTCTATAATGTAGTGAGGTTGTAGACACTTAACATCTTTAGCTATTTGGGTGAGAAGGTATTGCTGATCTCACTGTGGGTCAAATTATGGCACAAAAGTACTGTTACAGAAAACCAGCCATGAAAATACCAGATTGGTAAAGAAAAGAGGGCAACTATTCTTCTATAAGTTATAAATAAATACACTTTTTATAATTTTCACTGCGTGTAGATTTGGTAGGGCTAACACAGAGGAAAAAAGCACTTTGTTTTCACAAAAGGTATATTTCTTTGAGGCTCCAAAGAATGTAATACGCTCATTCATTCATCTCCTTGTTGAACCAACATTATGTCCCAATGGCCATGCCTGGCACATTCCACATATAAGTGAGATCACACAGTATTTCTTTCTCTGTGACTTATTTTATTGAGCATAATGCCATCAAGTTTCAACCATGTTGTTACAAATGCCAAGATTTCCTTCTTTTTTTATGACTGAATAATATTCCATTGTGTATATATATATATACACCAAATTTTCTTTATCTGTTCACCCATTGATGGGCACTTAGATTGTTTCCATATCTTGGCTATTGTGCATAATGCTGTAATGAACATGGGAGTGCAGATATCTTTTCGATTTAGTGTTTTGTTTCCTTCAGATAAATACCTGGAAGTGGAATTGCTGGATCACATGGTAATTCTATTTTTAATTTTTTGAGGAAACTCCGTACTGTTTTTCATAGTAGCTGCACATCTTACAATCCTACCAACAGTGCACAAGTGTTCCCTTTTCTCCACACCCTTGCCAACACTTATTATTTCTTGTGTTTTTGATAACAGCCATTCTAACAGATATGAGGTGACATCTCATTGTGTTTTTGATTTGTATTTCTCTAACGGTTAGTGATGTTGAGCAACTGTTCATGTACTAGTTGGCCATTTCTATGTCTTCTTTGGAAAAATGTCTATTCAGATCCTCTGCCCAGTTTTTAATTGTTTTTTTTTTTACTGTTGAGCTGTATGTGTTCTTGATATATTTTGGGTATTAACCCCTCATCAGATATATGATGTACAAATATTTTCTCCTATTCCATAGGCTTCTTTTTCATTAGCTTTTTAGTTGGATGTACTCCCACTTGTATACTTTTGCTTTTGTTGTCAGATTCAGAAAATCATCATGAAGACCGATGTCAAGGAGATTACCACTTGTTTTCTTCTGAGTTTTATGGTTTCAAGCCTTATGTTCAAGTCTTTAACCCATTTTGAGTTGATTTTTGTGTGTGGTGTAAGACAGTGGTCCAGTTTAATTCTTTTGCATGTGGCTGTCCAGTTTTCCTAACACCATTTGTTGAAAAGACTGTTCTTTCCTCATTGTATATTCTTGGCTCCTTCATCGTAAATTAATTGCCTGTATATGTGTAGGTTTATTTCTGGGTTGTCTATTCTGTGCCATTGATCTATGTGTCTGTTTTCATGCCAATACCATACTGTTTTGGTTACTATGGTTTTGTAATATAATTTGAAATAAGGATGTGTGAGGCCTCCAGCTTGATCTTCTTTCTCAAGATTGCTTTGGCTATTTGAGGTCTTTTGTGGCTTCATACTGATTTTAAGATAGTTTTTTCTATTTCTGTGAAAAATGCCATTGGAATTTTGATAAGGATTGCATTGGATCTATAGATTGTTTGGGCAGTTTGGACATTTTAACAATATTAATTCTTCCATCCTTGAGCATAGAATGTCTTTCCATTTATTGTGTCTTCTTCAATTTCTTTCATCAATGTCTTGTTTTTCAGTGTACAGGTCTTTCACCTTCTTGGTTAAATTTAGTCCTAGGTATTTTATTCTTTTTGATGCAATTGTAATGCTCGGGCTTTCTTATGAAGTTCACAGTTTTGTAGAAGAGATCACTACTGAGCAGAATTTTTGAAGATGGGTGGGTATTTTTTAGGGTAGGATGGTGAGAAGGGATCCTAGAAAGAAAGAACAGCATGATGAAATACATGAAAGCATTATGCATCTTGAGGTGTCCAGGGATGGGAAGCGCTGGCATGGCTAAAGCACAGGACAGCGGAGGTGTTGGCAAGGCTAAAGCAGGGAAGTGTGGGAATCGGGGGACCCCTGTGCCACACAGGCAGCTCTGCCTGGACTCTGCGGGCACTGGAGAACCACGGAAGGATTTTAAACTGGGACAGTTAAAATAAATCAACAACAAAACAAAATGGTTTGCTTTCTACGGACATTCCCCACAGCTGTGTGCATAAGGAGTGGAAGAGGATGGGCTGTGAGGACAGTGATGATGTGACATGGGACTTGTCTCGGGGAGGATGCGGAGGACTTTGGCCATGTGGATTTGCTCCTAGGTTTCTGATTTTGCATCTGGGTGGATAAAGGGAAACAGGAGGAAGAGGAGGATGTTTTAGGCTTAGGGGAAAGTTGAGGTACCTTTGGCACATTTCTCTATTAGAGAGGTCAGGTGGGTGGATGAATGTCAGGCATGGAAGACATGGTAGATATCTAAGAGAAAGGTAGAGATTTGGTGCATGTGTGTGTTTGTGTCTGTATATACATGTACATATGTGTGTATATACACACACACTTCTGCTTCTTTACTCTTTTATATACTTCCTGTTTCCTTACTTCTACATAGTTTTTGGGAAACCAAAAGAGTGGATGGGACTGCTCAAGAAGGTTAAGGGAGTAGAGAAGAGGGCTGGAGGCATAGCCTTTGGGACATTAGCACTTAAAAGGTAGGCAAAAGAACACAATCTGGAAAAGGAGTTTGATCCGACTATTTGTAGAGAAAGGAGAAGATCAGGAGGGCTCAAAGAAGAAGAGAGCTAACATTACTAAATGCCACTGAAAGATAAAGTAGAATGGTGACTCACATGCAGTCATTGACTTTACCCATCGAGAGTGCATAGATGCCCTGGGCCAGGTCAATGCGAATGAAGTGATAAAGGAGGAAGTCAGCTTGCAGTGGACTGAAGAACAAAGACAACAAAAATACTAAGTTTAGAGATTTCTTTCTTTTAAAAATAAAATTAGATTTTTTTTCCTGTTGTTATGATTAGAATCCAGATCTTGGTATGGGAGATAGAACAAAAATGTTAAACAATTTACTAAAATTATAGACAGACAGAAATATATCTCCCAAAAACATCAACATTTGAGAAGTTGAGGATATTGCAAAAGCTAAAGTCTTCGTCAACTTCTCTGCATAGTTGCAGGAATGAAGTGATTGGCTTATGGAGATTTGATTCCCAGTAATTGCATATTCTGGGCATACAGCCCCATTTCCCAATACTTGAGGTGACCTGGTGTATGACACCCGGACATAGAAGTACAAGTGACAGTGACCAGCTTGGTTAGTCTCAGGGAGGAATGCACATTCAGTTAACTGGATTTCTCATTTCTTTCTGAAAAATTAACTCTGAATTAAAGTATGTTTTCACTAATATTTACAAAAGTTGATTTTTCATTTACTGGTGCTAATATAGGTGTCTTATATGCCGCTGAACTGAAATCTAACTTTCCGTTTTTTTATTCCTCTAGTATTTTCTATTTTGCCCATTATGGACCATAGGTAGTTCATCCCACTATTATTATTATTGTCATTATTATTATTCAATACTCTGAGTCAGTATTTATGCTAGGGATGCAAACTTTGTGCTGTGTATACAAAGATAACTTAGACATACTCCTTGCTTAAGACTAGCTCCCAATTTGGCTGCATTGGGTGGGAAGCAGAGACATTGTAATTAGACAATTATGTCATATTTAAAATGTTATAATAGCAGAATTTATATTGATAATGACAATGTTACAACTGCTAGCACTTACCACATGCCAGGCACTATTCTAAATGATTTGTGTAAACTATGACATTTAATACAATAGGCTGAGTATCATTATCCGCATTCTGTGGTAGGAAATCCCTGAGAGAGTGTGGGCCTGTCCAGGACGTGCAGCTGTGGTGTGGCTGAGTGAGACCAAGTCCAGGTGTGCTTCCCTGCTCTGAGGCCTGCAGTGTCGCCACAATGCAAAACTGCCTCCCCTTGCAAAGGCGCTGGGGGAGCACACAGGACCCCAGAGCTGTCGTCAGGGAACGCTTCCCGAGGCAATGTCCACATTGCAGCGTGGCAGCCAGTCTGGGCACTGATGGTGAGAGACACCAAGTAGAAGGTGCAGATGGCAGAGCCGCCATCACTGGCTCTGCTGCATTCCGACCCATGGAGAGGCCGCTCCGAGGGAGTGCAGTGTCTTCAACTGCACCGTGGATGGGATGTTTATGTGCTGTGTTGAAGGATGCTTGTGGATGCGGTAGAGAAGGAAGGGAAGGACGGTCCTGATAAAGGAAGAGCATGTGCACAGGTACAGAGTTATGAAACACTGTGACCAGGTGTGATTACAAGTTTGGCTCATTGCGCCCCACTGTGCCTGGGAGCGCATGGGGAGGTGTGGAGCTGGATGTGTGCCATGCAAACAGGCTCTGCTCTGTCCTGTGGCACAGGGCACCCTGCAAGTGGATCTCACTCTGACTAGTCCTAGATCATCAAAGAAATGGTGGAGAGCCAGGTCTGGGGGATCTTTCTGACTCGCCCAGAACAAAGTAGCAACCCAGCCATAGGAAAGAGGAGGGACAATCAAGATAAATGTAATGAAGATAAAAATATACCCAAGTCTGATCTCAGTGATTCTGTAATATTCTTTCTACCTTCAGACCATCTTGGATTGCCTCACATACAAATGGGCTCATACCTGTCGAGCAGGATCCCATGGCCCTGGCCGTCCTCCCAGGCACAGGGGCATTCAGAGGAGCCATGCTTCACACGAAGACAGAGGACAGAAAAAGTTAAAATTATTACATGGTATCATGATGATTCCAGTACTGTGAATGATGTTAAATGACTAATTTGAAAAGTTAAATCTCATTATTTTGAAATACATTTTCACCACAATGACAAAGTTAGCAATGTCTTAACATTCAAGAGGCTATGCTTCAGTTTTGTGTGAAAATTCGCTCAGAGCTGCTTCTTGCCTCAGACAGTGGGGTGTATTCTTACCTCAGAGAGGAGCCTTGCTGCTGGCTGCTGTTCTCAGTGCAGATGACTGGGGTTCAGTGAACACTGTTCAGCCTGTAGCCTAGTCCTGCCGGCACCACGATCTTTAGAACAAATTAAACCACCTCACTTCCCTTGAGAGCATTTCGTTGACCTGGAAGAGAGGACTACCCTTTGGTGACATCTGTTGGAAGGATCAGGTACATAGAGGAAGGAGAAATCTGGAACTGTTTTGGCAAGGTTTTCTGTTTTCGCAAGGTTTCCACGTTAAGGAACACCCTGTTTCAAAATTATAATGCCTTGTTTTACATCCGGGTGCTTTTAATTCCCTGAGTAATGTAGCTGGTCGCTTGTGTCCAGGCTGACTCACCTTGGACCGGTTAACAATTTCCATTAACATTGTCGCTGTTAGCTCGTTTGTGCAAATGAGGGGTGTTTGTATATTCTAACCATGTAATCCCAGAAAGAGAAGGGATTTAAAATGGAGTATGAACTGCCCTGTCTGAGGAAAGTGGGAATTCGGTTTCGGATAATGAGGTGGAAATTATACCAAAACGGAAGTCAGGAAACATGTTTTCTGATGCAGCCTCTGGCCCTGGTGGCTGGGGGATGCTGGGTGTGCCCTTCCATCATCCTGGGCCTCAGTTTCCTCACGACAAGTTTAAGGTGAGGTGGGAGTCTGGAGACAGGGCCTGCTTTGTGAGCAGACACACTTGGGAGCCATTCCCCATGGCCACTCGCTTTGCTTTGAGGTGAATGAAATGAGCAGATTGACACTTTCCTTGAACGGGTAGTATTGAACCTCAGCCGGGATGAGTGCATGAATGCACACTCCTGCTCTCCTTGCCTCCTTCTCACAGAGAGTCAGATGTTGGACTAATTGAGCTGTAAGACAGCTCCTTTCAAAAAAGTTCAAGTTCTTCAAGACTGTGATAGTAGTACTCGTTCCCTGTCAGAAACTGGGACATTAGGGAAAAGGACAACCTCTCAGTCTTTATGTTCATGTGCGTGTGTGTGTGTGCACGCTCCCCGGGTACCTTCCAGTTCTAACTTCCTACAAGCACCTGACAGCGTTCAGCACTCTAAGGCCCATGAAGTAATTGATTTCCTCCCCCCAGGGATTTTGTGAACAAGTAGTACTTCAGTGGAGAGAGTTTCAGTGCAGCCTGATTTAGTTCGTAGTTTGGGAGGGGGTGCAATTCATTTCTGGAAATAGTGTGGAGCGGGACTGGGAATTTCATTGAGGTGCAGAATGAAGCTAGATTGAAGAACGGTTATAAGGTTGTTCTAATATTTTCTTTGAAGACTTTATAGTATTCTTATTTATGTATAAACACTTTAGCCATTGTCGGAGATATGTAGATAAGTATCAAACACAGGAAAAAAGAAGAGAAAAAAATCCAGTGCTGTTACCAAACCAGGTTCATTTTTGCCCATTGCTTGGAAAGCTGAGCACCGAGATGACGAGATTGTGGCAGAGAGAGAGAGAGTTTTAATCACAAGGCAGCCAAGTGAGGAAGTGGGAGAATGCATCTCAAACCTGCCTTTTGAAAATGGGGACTCAGTGGGCCAGCCCCAGGGACCTAGTGATTAACAGTTGGCACACTCCGCTTCAGCAGCCCGAGTTCGGTTCCCAGGTGCAGAACCACACCACTGGTCTGTCAGTGGCCATACTGTGACAGCGGCTCACATGAAAAAAAAGAGGAAGATTGGCAACAGATGTTAGCTCAGGGTGAATCTTCCTCATCAGAAAAAAAAAGAAAATGGGGACTGAGGGATATTTATGGGGTGGGGGGGCAAGGTGGTCTGAAGTGTGGAGATAGATGATTAGAGGTGAGGAGAGGTGAGGTAATTGATGATCTGAGCAGGCGTAGTCAGACTTCATGCCTCTTCATAGGGTGCATGTCCACAAAAGGGTGGTGTTAGCATGATCTGAGGGTGGAGATTTTAGCCTCTTGATGTCAAAAGGTCACTAGATATCAGGCATCTGCACAGGCCCAGTTAATGGGTCGGTGGTCTCAACTGGCCTGAACTGGACAAGGGGTCCTAATTACTGAAAAACAGCTCAAACATCCATTACAATGGTGACCCAGGAGCCAGGGAGATGTTATCTATGGGAACCTAGTGGGAGGCAGCTAGCATATTGCCTAAGCAGCAGTTAACAATGGGCCGGTGAACAACCAAAAGCTACAATCAGTAATCGCAAGAAAGAAAAAAACTTTAGTTAGTAGCTACCTAATCATCAATGGCTAACTGTTTACTGGTTGCAGTACCACCTGCCCTGCGCCAACCCCAGACGGTGTTCCCATGAGGCCTGCCCCTGCTTTCTCGAGCTCCTCACTCAGTGGTCTCCGTACAGCTGGTGTGATTCTCACTTGAACACCTCAGCAGCACTTTGTTGGGGTAGAGACCCCTTGCGGCCATCCTCCTTAGAGCTTTTTGATATGTAAGTGATTGGCAAGCCCTTTAGTGACTGGGCATATTCTGTGTAGGTCTGGAAGTCCTAGCTGGGCCTCCTGGCTAAGGCTTTCAATCCTGCTTCCCAGGAACCTTTCTTACCTGTGGCCTATTTCACTCATTGACACTACCTGCCCCACCCTTGCAAGGGATGGTGCTCGGCCACGTGTAGGCCAGGTCTTCAGCAAAGCTTCATCAAATAGGGAATGAATGGACACCATCATTTCTACTTCAGCAGAGAAAGTCATGTTGGGTGTATTGGTGTTCTCCAGAGAAACTCAATCAATAGGATGAAGAGATCAATAGGATCTCACTGAGAGAGAGAGAGCAAAAGAGAGAGAGAGATTGATTTTAAGGAATTGGCTCATGCTCTTGTGGGGGCTGGCAAGTCCAGACTCTGCAGAGTAGGCCAGCAGGCTGGAGACCCAGAGGAGAGTTGATGTGCAGTCTGGAGGCAGAAATCCTTCCTTGAAGGAGCTCAGTTTTTTCTCCTGAGGCCTTCATCTGATTGGATGAGGCCCACTCTCATTAGGGAGGGTAATATGCTTTATTCAAAGTCTACTGATTTAGGTGTTAATCACATATAGAAATACACCTTCACAGCAACATCTAGACTGCTGTTTGACCAAAACCTGGGTACCAGTTGACACATAAATTAACCTTCACAGCAGATTAATATTGAGCCAAACAGCGGCAGGAGATTGCCTCAGGCTCTGGCTGCTTGGTGCTTGGTAGGGTAGGTAGGAAATGCACCTGAGGTCAGAGGAAACCAAGGAACATGGCTGGGAATCAGGCAAGACAAGCACTGAGAAGTGTCCTCCAAGTGCTCTTCCTCGGCCTAGAAAATGTATTTCCTATTCCTACACTGAAAGGGCTGTAACATGGACAGATTAAGAAGACTTTAGGGCAGCCAGGAGCAGTGGTGGAGAGATCCCTTACATTCTCCCTCTGACTCTAAGGTCTGGGCAGCGAAGGTGGCGGTGTCTGGACACTGTGGATGGAGGGATGGCACGTGGGGCAGCAGCTGCATGGGGCTGGGATTCGAGTGGCTGGGGGCCTGGGCTGCAGGGAGCAGAGTGTGCGCTGTGCTCTGCTTCCAGGGACAGGCCAGAGGCAGGGGAGCACAGGTGCGAACTCCTGGCACAGAAGACAACGGCCCAGCTGTCAGAGTCATCTTGCCCCCTCCTTCCCTTTGGGGAAGTGAGGGAGACAGGGCTCTGTTCATGTTCTTTCTGCGGTTGTGTGCTTTTGCCGGTACAGTGACTTAGATGCATCCCCGCCTTCAACAGCATGCGTTTGGCTCAAGTACTGATCTGCTTGATCTTTTTTTCATGAAGATAAGCTTCCTGCCAGAATGAATATTTCTCAGTTATGAGAGAAGCAAGTGGCTCACTCAGACAGAAATCAGCCTGTGAAGACGGCGCTCCCTAAGAGTTTCCCCTTATTTGCTCTGCTCTCTCAGCAGCAGATTCTTAGCTCTAGTGCCGAGGAACGGGCCTGCATATCCCAGACGTCTACTCGTCATAAACCTGAAGGCCGTCTCCGACCTGGGACGTTACTGGAGGATCCACACCACAGCAGGGCCGGACGAGTGGTGCTGCCTGGGTGGCATCTTTGGGAAGGGGCTCAGGTGTAGAATTCTGGTGTTGTCTCCTAACAATATCATGTATTCACTCCCAGAGCCAGGCTGATGGTATTTCAAGAGCAGCCCATTCATCTTAGAACTTAAACTGGACTGCACATCTGTACTGCAAGCAGTGTATACTATAATCTTAAAAATGAATTTTGCAATTATTTTGTGAACAGAACAATTACAAACAATTGTATTTTTTGTATATTAAATGTCTGTTTATTTAATGTTAATGTAAAATATGCCCTTAGTTTTGGCATTTATCAACTATACTGGGAGCTTAGCGTGTGGACAAGGTCTGGCCTCTGTCCCTCTGGAGGTCTCTCTCTGGACTTCTCTGCATGCTGACATGGTACAGCCCCATCTCAGCCCAGGTGCTGTGCACAGGCTGCCATGCGGGGCTGCTGTGCAGTTTCTTCGAGGGACTCACTGGCCTGCTCTTGAGCTCTGCTAATTCCTCTGCAGCCAGTTCATGTTGCTCTCTGTACATTCTTGTTCCTAGCCCTCCATCTGCAATGAAAAATCATTTTAAACTCTTTTTTGGCAGAAGAACCCTTCTGGATTGAGTTTGAGCTAAAACCCACCTCTTATTAGTTAGAAACATCAATTCCAAATTTCTTGCTGTGAAGAACATTAAACATTTCTTCTCTAGCTTCAGTAGCTTGAGCTGGGGGCAAGCAGGGAGACAGACAGACTAATTCTGTTTAACCACTTCCAGTAAACTCCATGGCTTAGCTTTTATCTTGGTGCAATTCCTAGAATTGCTTCCAAATTGAATTCTAATGAACAATGAATGGGATGAAAATTGTGTTAAATAGTGGTTGTTACTATCATGAATGTTGTTTTATCAATATTACATATGTCATAATGGGATGAATTGTAAAGGATATATAATAATTCAATTTTCACTCTAATTATGTAGCGAGTGAAAATATAATGCTACATGTTATGCTAGGGGAAGTTTTATATAACTGACAAAATTTATGTGAATGAAATTGCTACTGACACACTTTGAACAAAATAGAGTCAATGTGGGAAAATGAATTATATTTTTTTAGTAAACTTGTTTACATAGAAAGCAGCATGATCCAAATTTCGTGGTCATTTAAATTTGAATGACCTAATTTTTAGCTTAATTATAAAAAAGTATTTACCATACTCTAAGCAATGCATTGTTCAATGCCCTGTATGCAATCCTAAAATGCAGGGATTAACATTGTGAAGGGAAAACCTTCCCCAGAATTTCAGTTTATAAGGTACCTAACTACAAAAGTTTACATGGTAGAATACAGGAGCCAAAGAAGACCAACTGTTAACATATTAATTTGGGGGCGTTTGAATATGTCTCATTGGAATTTAAGTCACCGTGGACAAAGTCTTCGGTTCTCCAAGTGATCTTTGCTTCTCAGGAAGAGACTCCATGTGGCTGCCTCTCAGTGAGAACGGTGGGTTTGCATCCCACAGTCCCTGAGTAACCGGGGGAGGATGAAAACCTTGCCAGACTGTTCTTGTGGCAGGAGAGCTTACTTTCGCTTGCTCGTGAAGACAGACAAGGAGGGAATTTTGATAACAAACACATGTAGCACCTTGACCTTCAATCAATCCTGTGAAAAGTCTGAATTTGTAGTTTAATGATAAGTTCAAGCATCTTTTTGCATTATTTTCAATTACATATATGTAGTGTATCTAGTTGGAAATAAATTTGGAATGTCTTTATTTTGTAAAATTGAAGATGTGCATAACCTACGATCTAGCAATCCCACTTCTGGATATTTACCCCAGAGAAACATTTCTTTATGTGCACAAGGAGACATGCATGCATGTTTATTGCAATACTGTGTCTAAATAATGTTGCAAAAAATTAAAAACAACAGAAATGTCTGTTAGTAAGGGAATATACAAATGAACTGTGATCTGTCTCCATGGTGAGTACTATAGAAGAGTTGGAGATAAATACCTGGATCTTTATGTGTTGACAAGGAAGGACGTAGAAAAGATGCAGTATGGGGGTAGAAAGGGAAGTTTTAAAAACCATATAAAGTTTGATACCATTTTTATAAATTCACAGAATAAATATTTTATATTTACCTATATTATGCTTACTTTCATATTTATATATGTACACATTTTATCTTATATTTACTCGCATACATATATATGTCTGTCTGAAGAGGGCATCGGACTCATAGTGATTCCATCTGGGGAGAGGAGACAAAGTTAAAATTAAGATAGTGCTTAAAAGAAACTTTTCCTTTGCCTATAATATGTTTTTATATATGATTTGTGTAATAAAAATATGTGGAATTATGTGTGGAAGCAACTTTATCACTGTGTAAACAGTTGTTAATTCTGGACGTGGACATTAAAATTATTATTTTCTCATTTGTACTTTTCTGAACTTTTCAAAAATTTCAAAGCCTAAAAGAAGGAAAATGGTTTGTCTTTTTATATTTGCTCCTTTCTTGTATTGTTGGAATGTCAGTTTGGGATGCTTATTAGGATTTATGGTTTAATGAGAGAGGAAAGTCCTTTTTGTAATTTAAAGCTTCTATTTTTAAGGAAAACCTATGGTTCTAGGATATTTGGGTCTATATAACTTTGTACCTTGTGTATTTATAGGGAGAATCTCACATAATGTAAATCTTCCTTTAAAAATCTAGTCTAGACACATCAAATGCAGTGTGTAGTGTTTAAGCAGTGCATTCTATCTAACGAAGAGGTATAGTCACAGTGAGTTATTTTAATGGAAAATAACAGCTCCTATGAAATTGTGCATATTCTCCCAAAGTCAACTCAAGAGAAACATAAAATGATAGGTAAGATTTTAAGGTAATCTTATAAAGATTTGTGAATGAAGTATTCTAAGATAGAACAATATTTTATGGAGAAGAAGAATTTTATTTTGAGAAATTAATTGAGAAGAAGTAGAGATAGTATTTTTTTTTTTTACTGACACTCCAATGCCTTGTAGATTTTTCCTGATATGATCCCCCTGAGTCTCACATTTCCAAATAAATTATTTTATCTTTCTTTTATGCTCCCTACATTAGTGATAGAAACTCAGCTCACATAAGCTTATCAAAATGACAGTTTATTGTCTCAGATATCTGAAAAGTCAAGGGGTAAATGGTGTCAGGCATAGCTAGATCCAGGGCTTTGTTTGTCCATAAGCTCTGAATCTCAGATAAAGAGCATAATTCTTTTTTATTCAGCAGCCATATCAATGCTCATGAAGGTCCCCAACTGGCTTTGCTTGAGCCACGTGTTCCCCAAGGAAGAAAGAGTGTGTCTGGGGAGACAGTGTCCTCAGATGGCTGGCCTAAGTCACCCTGTTGGGAGCAGGAGGAGTCATGAGTCTCCAACAAAATCGCAAGTAGTGGAGCAGGTTATTCTCCCTCTGGTAGAGGGATCTAGGCGACCAGTACCCAAGTGGGCTATCTGTGTACAGCATTGTTTATCCCTCTGTTGTGTCACTAATACTTTATATGCTACTGCTTGTAATAATTTGTTTGTCACCATCAACTGAACTGTGCCTGCTCAGTAGCAGGGACCATAACTTGCTCACCTTTGTGTCTCTATTACTTAACATGATATGTGGCATGTAGTTGGCACTCAATAATTTACATGCTGAATAAAGTAATGTATTCATTGATGAAAGAGAATGTTGGTCGTGGAGAAATATCTCTCTCAAACTAATTTGTTGTGTTAACTTGCTTTAATACTTCCTTAGAAGGCTATTGTATTCCTGGACTATGAAGAAAAATTAACTAATTAATAACTGCCTAAACTCAAGCAGCGGTGTTATGTTGAGTTGATGGGTGACATCTGATATATCAACATTATTTTCTGAATTAAATACACTCAACTGGCATGTTGCTGTATCTAGAATTTGTTTTGGTGTCATAGAAATACAACCTAAAGCAAATGGCATAACTGCCTTTAACACTTTGAAGTGCTCTGTCTGCACTTGTCTGGCACCTCTGGACTGGCATATGGCGCCCCGTATGCATAATCTGCTGTAAACAACATGCTTAATGATTAGTGCATGACATGCCTAATTATGTCTTAATTATGTTTAGTCCTTTAGTACTATACATTTGATTATAAAAGGAGAATTAACTTTCAAGCTTCTGGAAATAATGGCAGAACTAGAGTCAACATGTTATAATCTTTCTCCTCCTTTTTATGTTCCCAGAGACTTGAGGTTTAACAGAATAAGAGAAATTCCTGGGAGTGCCTTCAAGAAACTTAAGAATTTGAACACTCTCTGGGTACTTATTGCTTATCTGTGGGATTTCTAAAATTATGAGCTAGTTGTATTGCAATTTACCATTAAAGCTCATTTTTGAGAGTAAAGAATGGCTAGTATAAGAATGAAACCTTGCTAGAGGTCTCATAACCAGCAAAATTCTGCTGCTTCTTTCCACTGCATATATTTTTGCTACCTTCTGAATTTGAGAGATATTCCTATATATCTAATTGTCACTTATATTCTATTTGTTTGGAAAAGCTTCATGAGATGAAGAAACAGAGAAAGAGAGTTAAATAACATGTCAGTGGGTCCTGTAGTCAAAGCAATAGAAATGCAATTAAAACTCGTGACTACCTGGCTCCAAAGCCCAAGCTTCTCTAGCGGGCTGCAGGGTCCCCTCATTTATGAGGCTATGAAAACCTTCAATATCATGTGTTTAGAGGAGAAACTACAACTTTTGGCTAAACTCTGATAAAAATTTTCAATGCCTAAAACACTCGTTTTATTCATTCTGTAGATATTTATTGTCTGTTGTGTGCTTAGCAGTTTGCTGGCTTTGGATCCAGACCAGAATACACATGGCCCTTTTATGATATAGCTGATGTCTGACCTTGTGGGATGATTGGTAAACAAAAATTGAACTGTAGGGGCCGGCTTGGTGGCCTAGTGGTTAAGGTTGCACGCTCTGCTTCACCAGCCCAGGTTCATGGGTTTGGATCCTGGGCGTGGACCGACGCACTGCTTATCGAGTCATGCCGTGGCGGCGTCCCATATAAAGTGGAGGAATGTGGGCACGGATGTTAGCCCAGGGCCAGTCTTCCTCAGCAAAAAGAGGAGGATTGGCAACAGATGTTAGCTCAGAGCTAATCTTCCTCACCAAAAAAACCCCAAAAACTGAACTGTAAAACACACGCAATAAAAACGCAATAAGTGCTGTGATGAAGAAGAGTAGCACGTCGTGAGAGACGACGGCATGAGGTTCAAACGCGCTAACAGTGCTCAGTATTTAAAATTATTCTGTGCTGCACGTAGATTAATCCACACAGTGAAAGTATTAAAAGTTAAGAACATTCGTTGTTGTTAGAACCACGTGGGTGCATTTATCTTCTTGTCATAATATTTTCATTATAGAGTTAGCAAGATTATCAATTTAGCTGAACTTCTCACCGTATTACAGCCAAGCTAGTCCTTCTAACTTTAGGGTTGAGATCGTGACTTTACACTTGTACTTTTCGCTCCTGATTTCTTTCCAATAAGTGATGCCTGAATACACATACTTTGTCACAGTATCTCTGATTGGGATGATGTATGAGCATAAGAAAGTAAGGACTGCAGGGTTTATTCTTTGTTTAACTATAAAGCAATGGTTCTCAAACTATAAAGTGTAAAAAAATTTCCTGGAGTGCTTGTGGAGATGAAAATGCCCAGCCCTCTTCCTCAGAGATTCTGACTTAAAAATTGTCAGCAGGGACCCAAATATTTGCATTTTAATGAGTGTCTGTCTCTAGGGGGTCTGATACTTGGGGAGCACCATCACTAAAACCTTCCACCACTGTCTACTGAGATATGTTGATGATAAATAACCAAATATCTTATTAATTTATCAAATGGTCAATATTACCAAATCTCTTCATTAGAGACATATGACAAAATGATCATCTCTATTGGGGTTTGGCCACATTTTGGAATGTAACACACAATACTTTCATTATTAATGAATAATCCACCTCTTCATAGTAGAAACTGTACATATTAATTTGTATCTAAATAAACATTACAAAATCATATTAAAATAATTATCATGTATGGTGTTAATTACATGCGTTATTCTATACTAGTTGCTTTATACACTTTAGCTCCATTCCTCACTACCATACTGTGTGATAGATGCTATTATTTCCATTTTACAGATGAGGAAACTGAGGCTCATAACTGTTAGGTAATTTGCCCACATTCATGCAACTAGAAAGGGGCAGAGTCAGGATTCACACACAGTTTGATCTGTTAACTGCTGGGCTGTATGGTTTCTCATGATAGCTTTTAGGAAGGCTAGTTCTCTGGAATCACAGATGATGGATCACTTAAGTAGTAAGTTGTGTAAGAGAGAGGGAAATGAGCTAAGAAATGGGATACTGAAAAACTCCTGGGATTGGAGAGAGCTTGTGTGAGGCCAGTGAGGTGAGGTGAGGACCAGTGAGGTGAGGACCCAAGGGCTCAACCAATTCTGAGGACCCATCGGATGTATACTTGTGCTGCAAGGGTGCTCATAAAGACAATGAGGTGTAAACCTGTTAGGTAGTGTAATTCCTGAGGTCCTAGCTGTGTTTTTAAAAAACTACGAAACTACCAAATTTTGTAAGAAAATCTCAATATTTAAAGTATTTCTCAAATGATATAATTATGAGATGTGAGATTGTGTCTTCTGTAATGTAAAGAGTTTATATAAACTCTTCACCATGCTTCATTTTATGAGAGATTTTTATCATGTTGATGAATCACCTAGTCACTATTTATTTGCTTTTATTTAAAGATCTGAAAGGATGCTTGCTTTTTTCTTAAGCCTTTAAAGGATTGGTGTTTAATGGTTTGACAAAGGAGTTACTCTGTAAAGAGCTGTAGATTTAGCTAAGACATTTGATTTGTCTTTAGGGTTATCTTGAGATGTAGCAAGGATCTAGCTGGTAGCATACCAGCGAAACATCAAGGTGAAAAAATGCAAAGATTTGGATAAAATATGAAAAGCAACACTTTGGAAGTATCAGATGGCAATCAAGTCAGCCAGGACTTGAGATGCTAAAATCTAGGAAAGAAAGGGAGCTCACTGGACTTACTCGAACCTTCTGTGTAACTTTTCCCTCTCTGGCCATTTGCCAATTTAAGACACACGGCACAGAGGCTGAAGAGAAGGCAATGGCCTAGATTTTGTGGCAGTCTCACTGGGCTAGGAAGACAAGTATTGGAGTTTAAGACCACCAAGGTAACCGGCACTTGAAGGCCAGGATACCTGAGAAAAGGAAGCTGCAGAATAGTGAGGTGAAGATTTTGCCAGTCATTTTAACGGAGGCACTTGCCAACTTAGAACCTACACACATGGGAGAAACTGCCAAGAAACCAAGCAGAAAGCAACTGGTAAGACTCAAAAAGCTAATCAGAGATTTTGGTAGTTTCAAGGTACCAGAGAAAGAAAAACAATTTAAGGTCCATCAGAGAAACAAGGCCCTGATAAATACTCCTGGTTTTAATTTTTTGCCTCTGAAGAGCTATGCCCTAGGGTAAATGGGCCATCCTAGACTGGGTGGAGGTGATCTGCTGTATTCTATCTGTCTCCTAAAAACAAATTAAACTCTCTCTAGAGAAATATAAAATGATCCAAACCCTCTACAATTTTTCCTTCACAATGTCTGGCATTTAATAAAAGATGTCCAAGCATGTAAGGAAAACCAGGAGAAAAAACATGACTAAAAATCTATGTTTGTTTAAGATTTTGAAGTTATAAAACATGGATTTTAAAATAACTAGAATTAATATATTTAGGGAATATATGAAATGATACAATTTTTTACCAGAGAAGAGGAGATTATTACACATTTTTCTTAGAACTGCAAAATAAAATCATTGAATTTAGGAACTGAGTAGACTGATTCATTGCTAGATTAGACTACAACAGAAGAGAGAGAGTACTGCAAGATAGGTGGTTAAAAATTACCCAGATAGAAGTACATTGGGAGAAAAGATAGAAAAGAGAATAAAAGACAGGGACAGGACAAAAATATCTACATGTAATTGGAGTCACAGAGATGAGAGAGAAAAATGGGACAGAAGCAATATTTGAAGAAACTTTAAATGCAAATGTTCCCCCAAAACAAAAGACACCAAGCCACAGATTCAAGAAGCTCTATGAAACTGTGTAGGATATATACAAAGAAAATGACACTCAAGCAATTGTAGTATAATTGTTGAAAGCCAAAGACAAAGGAATACATAATTTAAAAAATGTCCTTAAATAAAGATACACTATCTTTGGATCCATGGAAATGATGAAAGTAAAAAACAATGGAAAGGCATTTTTTGTGTGTGTGTGAGGAAGACCAGCCCTGAGCTAACATCCGTTGCCAATCCTCCTCTTTTTGCTGAGGAAGACTGGCCCTGGGCTAACATCTGTGCCCATCTTCCTCTACTTTATATGGGACACCACCACAGCATGGCTTGACAAGTAGTGCGTTGGTCCGCACCTGGGATCCGAACCTGTAAACCCCAGGCCACCGACATGAAGCATGTGAACTTAACTTCTGTGCCACCGGACTGGTCCCTGGAAAGTGCTGCAAGAAAATAATGGAGAGACTTGAATTCTATTCACAGGGAAATTATCCTTTAAAGATGAAGGTAAAAATAAAGACATTTTCAGACACATAAAGGCTGAGATAATTTGTAGTCAGTAGGACTGCAAAATTTTTTCTTTAGGTAGAAGGAAAAAGATCCAAAATGGAAAAACAGAAATATAGGAAGGAGTGAAGAACACATATAAAAGTAAATATTTTAACTAAATTTAAATTAATACTCATTTCTTATAATAATAATGCATATTTAAAATATATGGTAACAATAGCAGAAAATGTAGAAGGAAGTTAAATGGAATTAAAGTGCTTTAAGGTACTTGCTTTGTTCAGAAAGTGTTAAAACTATCAGTCGGAGGGAGACTCTAATTAGGTCAGGATACATGTTGTAATTTCTAGGGTAACAACTAAAAGAATAATAAAAATGTATACTTAAGAAGTTAATAAGAGAAAAATAGAATGATAAAAATTATTGGATTAATCCAAAGAAGAAAAGAAAGGTGAAAGGAACAAAGAATAGACATGAGAAATAGAAAATGAATGGAAAGATGGTGAATTTAAACTCAAATACATCAGTGATTGCATATAATATAGATGGACTAAATTTTCTGATTAAAAGTAAATATTGTCAGATTAGATTAAAAAACAAACTGTATGCAACTATATTTTGTTTACAAGAGACAAATATAAAGGCACATAAAGATCAGAAGGTCAAGCCTACAAAAGAAAGCAGTTTTTGTTATATCTGACAATAGATTTCATGCCGAAAAAAAGGCCAATTCAACAGGAAGATACAATAATGAACTTGTGTGCACCTATAAAATTTACAAAGCTGAAATGGACAGAAATAAAAGGAAAACCAGAAATATCCACATATATATATACTTGGAGATTTTAACACCCTTCACTCAGTACCTAATAAAAAATGAATAAGGTTATAGAAGGTTTTAACAACACAAATAACCAATTATACACCTAATCAACATATGTAGAACACTGCACACAACTATCAAATAAATGTTCTTTTCAAGTGTACATGGAACATTTTTAAGAATGACCATATCTCTACCTTAAAGCAAGTTTCATCAAATTTTAAAGCACCACAATCATATAAAATATGTACTTTGACTTCAGTGGATTTAAGCAAAATTCAATTAAAAATATCTAGAAAAATCTCAATTGTTTGGAGATTAAGCAGCACTCTTCTAAATAACTCATGGACAAAATAAAGAAACCAAAGAAAAATATATTTTGAACCGAGTAAAGACGAAAATGAAAATGTGAGACACAAAAACTTGAGAAATGTAGCTAAAGGAAAGCTTAGAGGGAAATTCATAGACTTGAATGCATATTTTAGAAAAGTAGAGAGATGAAAATAAGTTATATAAGCATCCATCTCAAGAAGCAAGAAAAAGAACAGAAAATAAATCAAAGATAGCAGAAAGAAAGAAATTAAACAACAAAACCCCAGAAATCAATGAAACAGGATATAAATGAACCATAGGAAAATTTAATAAGCCAAAAGTTACTCTTTATAAATGGCCAACGTCTTTTGTTTTAAATCAATTATATGATAGCCCCTTGCAAGACTTAAACAAGGAAGAAGAAGCACTGGTTAACAATATCAGTAATGGAAAAGAAGATATCAGTTCAGATCCCACCGTCATTAGACAAACAAAAAGATATTATTATGAAGAACTTTATGCCAGTATATTTGAAATTTTAGATTAAATGGGACGAATTCCTCATAAAATACTAAACTGATATAGAGAAGAATTCTATTAAAGATGTTGAATTCCAGACAAAGAGACAAATCAAACAAATTGAAATCCTTTCCCAAAAGAAAACTCCAGGCCCAGACAGCTTTACCAGAGAATTGTTTAAAACATTTAAAGAAGAATTAAAATTAATCTTATGCAAATCCTGCCAGAGAATAGAGAAATAAAATACTTCTCAACTTATTTTATGAAGCCAGAATAATCCTGATAGCAAAATGGAAAATTTCAAGTCAATTTCTCTCCTGAAAATAGACATGAAGATACTAAATAAAATATTAGCAAAATGATTCTAGTAATATATGAAAAAGATAATACATCATGACTAACTTGAATCTATTCCAGGAATTCAAGTTAGGTTTAATATATGAAAATCAATCTTAATATAATAAAGGTGTAAAAATCATATTATTCGAGTAGAAGGAGAAAAATATTTCATAAAATTCAACACTCACTGAGATAAAAAAAATCTCATAGCAAGCTATGAATAAAAGGAAACTTCCTTAATCTGTTAGAGCATGTCCACTAAAAATCAGTAATAAACATTCTATTTAATAATTAAATAGTGAACACTTTCCTCCTAAAATTAGGGATGAGAGATGGAGGCTCACTCTTACAACTTATGTTCAACATTGCAGTGGAGGCCTTATTTTTTGCCATAAGGCAAGATAAAGAATAAAAATAATAAGGATTGGAAAAGAATAATTAAAATAGTATTATTTACATATGTCATATTTGTGTACACATGAAATACAAAATAATATTCAGATTGACTATTAAATTAATAATTTAGTGATGTAAAAATCAAGTATATTTCTATATTCTAGCAACAACCATTTCAAAAATAAAAAATTTTCAGCGATACAATTTGCAATAATATTAGAAATTTTGATAACTAGAAATAAATGTAACAAAGTCTGTACCTCTATGAGGAAACTATAAAATATTACTGGGGGAAGTGAAAGAAACACAAAGTAAATGAATAAATGTATCATGAATAAGAATTGGAAGACTCTATATTGTTAAGATATCACTTCTTTTCAACTTGACTTACAGATTCAATGCAATCCCACTCTAATCTTTGCAGGCTGTTTTGTGGAAATTTATAAGCTGAATCTACAAATGGCCAAGCATAGCTCATTAAATATTGAAGAAGGACATTGTAGATGGGCCTACGCTACTAGATATCAAGGTTTGTTATAAATAAAAGAAATTAAAAGTGTAGCATTGTTTCAACGACAGACAAAGGGAGAAATGAAACAGAATGAAGAGTCTAGAAAGAGACCACAGATAAGTGGTCACATAGGTTGTCAAAACATGTACTATATTGCAGTGAGAAAATGACAATTTTCCAATAAATGGTGTAGGGTTATTTGGACATTCACGTAGAAAAAGATAAATTTTGACACCATGTCACTACATTGCCTCATACACAGTAATCAATTTCAGATGGAGCATGGATCATGTAAAAGGTAAAAATAACAAGGATTGTAGAAGATAACAGAAGAAAATCTTTATACCCTTAGGACAGACAAAGATTTCTTAGAGGACACTCTGAGAAAAGCACTAATGGTAAAGAACAGTAAAGAAAATGATTGATAAATTGGACTTCATTAAAATTAAGAACTTTGGCTTACCAAAGACACCTTTATGAGTAAAAAGAGAAGCCACAAACTGAGATATTTGCAATTACGTATATCCAATAAAAAATCTGTATCAGGAACTCCTACAAATCAATAAGTGACAGACAGAAACACAAATGAAAACTGGGTAACATTTTGAACAGCCATTTGACAAATGATAATATCCAAGTGGCCAATAAACATATGAAAATGTATTCAATATCATTTGCGATGAGGGAAATGCAATATGAGATCACAATGAGATACCTCACAGCTCCCTTACGACAACAAAAACCACTCAAAATATTCACCTAAAACGAATCCAATAGAACTCTTATAAGTTGCTTATAAACTCTTACAAACTGTTTGTGGAAATTAATAAAAGAAGCCTTAGCTAAATTGGAGTTGGGAGCACCTGTAGGGGGAGCTCTCACACCCTATCATACATCCTCAGTTACACCCCGGAGGAAGAGAGGACCTTGCGACTTCACCAGGAAAGAAAACTATTTTTCCACGGAAGGAAGATTTCCCTCACCACCCAGCAACAGCTCAGCCAATGAGAAGCCGCTCCATGAACTGTTACTTATCCCCAGTGGACTTTTGTTTAGAACAGCCCCTCCCTACTTCCCCTTTTTCTTTTTCTATATATTTATAAAAGAAATCTATTTTTATTTTTGATTCAGTTCCTGAAATACTGGTTCTGAGAGTGTAATTATATCCAAGCAGTAAATGATTTCACTTTATTAATGACTAAAAGATTTAGTTTTTTTTTAACCATTTTTTAGTTGATGTCTTAATAGTTTATAACACTGTGGGGTTTTAGTTGTACATTTTTGTTTGTCCATCACCATGTGGATGTAACCCTTCACCCCTTGTGCCCACTCCCCAACCCCCCTTCCCCTTGGTAACCACCAATCAGTTCTCTCTGTCCGTGTGTTCATTTATATTCCATATATGAGTGAGTTCATGCAGTGTCTGTCCTTATCTCTCTGGCTTATTTCACTTAACATAATACCCTCTAGGTCCATCCATGTTGTTGCAAATGGGACAATTGTGTCTTTTCTTATGGCTGAGTAGTATTCCATTGTATGTATATACCACATCTTCTTTAACCAATCATCAGTCGAGGGACACTTGGGTTGCTTCCACTTCTTGGCTATAGTGAATAATGCTGCAATGAACATAGGGGTGCATACGCCTCTTGTGATGGTTGATTTCATGTCCATTGGGTAGATGCCCAAGAGTGGGATTGCTGGATCATACGGTATTTCTATTTTTAATTTTTTGAGGACTCTCCATACTGTTTTCCATAGAGGCTGCACCAGTTTGCATTCCCACCAGCAGTGAATGAGGGTCCCCGTTTCTCCACAACCTCTCCAGCATTTGTTGTTATTTGTCTTTGTGATTATAGCCATTCTAACCGGTGTAAGGTGATATCTTAGTGTAGTTTTGATTTGCATTTCCCTGATGATTAGTGATGTTGAATATCTTTTCATGTGTCTATTGGCCATCTGTATCTCTTCCTTGGAAAAATGTCTGTTCATATCCTCTGCCCATTTTTTCATTGGGTTGTTTGTTTTTTTGTTGCTCAGTTGTATGAGCTCTTTATATATTACTGAGATTAATCCCTTGTCGGACAAATGATCTGCAAATATTTTCTCCCAGCTGGTGGGTTGTTTATTCATTTTGATCCTGGTTTCATTTGCCTTGTAGAAGCTCTGTAGTCTGATGAGGTCCCACTTGTTTATTTTTTCTTTTGTTTCCCTTGTCCAAGAAGACATGGAATCTGAAAGGATCCCTTTATGTCCAATCTCAGTTAGTGTACTGCGTATATTTTCTTTCAGGAGTTTTATAGTTTCAGGTCTCACTTTCAGGTCCTTGATCCATTTTGAATTGATTTTTGTATATGGCGATAGGAGATGGTCTACTTTCACTCTTATGCATGTTGCTGTCCAATTTTCCCAGCACCATTTATTGAAGAGACTTCCCTCTCTCCATTGTATGTTCTTTGCTCCTTTGTCAAAGATTAGCTGTCCATAGGTGTGTGGTTTTATTTCTGGGCTTTCAATTCTATTCCATTGATCTGTGTGTCTATTCTTGTACCAGTACCATGCTGTTTTGATTACTATAGCTTTATAGTATATTTTGAAATCAGGAATTGTGATGCCTCCAGCTTTGTTCTTTTTTTTCAGAATTGCTTTAGCTATTCTGGGTCTTTTGTTGCCCCATATGAATTTCAGTAGTTTTTGTTCTATTACCGTGAAGAATGACATTGGGATTCTGATTGGGATTGCATTGAATCTGTAGATTGCTTTAGGTAGAATGGACATTTTAGCTATATTTATTCTTCCAATCCATGTGCATGGAATATTTTTCCACTTCTTTATGTCTTCCTCGATTTCTTTCAATAGTGTCTTATAGTTTTCATTGTATAGGTCTTGTACCTCCTTGGTTAAATTTATTCCCAGATATTTTATTCTTTTTGTTGCAATTGTAAATGGGATTGTCTTTTTGAGTTCTCTTTCTGTTGGTTCATTGTTAGTGTATAGAAATGCAATTGATTTTTGTAAGTTGATTTTATACCCTGCCACTTTACTGTAGTTGTTGATTATTTCTAGTAGTTTTCTGATGGAATTTTTTTGGTTTTCTATGTATAAGATCATGTCATCTGCAAAGAGTGAGAGTTTCACCTCTTCATTGCCTATTTAGAGTCCTTTTATTCCTTTTTCTTGCCTAATTGCTCTGGCCAGAACTTCCAGTACTATGTTGAATAAGAGCTGTGAGAGTGGGCACCCTTGTCTTGTTCCTGTCCTCAAAGGAATGGCTTTCAGTTTTTCCCCATTGAGTAGGATGTTTGCTGTAGGTTTGTCATATATGGCCCTTATTATGTTGAGGTACTTTCCTTCTATACCCATTTTGTTGAGAGTTTTTATCATAAATGGATGCTGGATCTTGTCGAATGCCTTCTCTGCATCAATTGAGATGATCACGTGGTTTTTATTCTTCATTTTGTTAATGTGGTGTATCACGTTGATTGATTTGCAGATGTTGCACTCTCCCTCTCCCTGTGTCTCTGGTATAAATCCCACTTGATCGTGGTGTATGATCTTTTTGATGTACTGCTGTATTCGGTTTGCCAATATTTTGTTGAAGATTTTTGCATCTATGTTCATCAGTGATATTGGCCTGTAGTTTTCCTTCTTTGTATTGTCCTTGTCTGGCTTTGGTATCAGGATGACGTTGGCCTCATAGAATGTGTTGGGAAGTATTCCATCTTCCTCTATTTTTTGGAATAGTTTGAGATGGATAGGTGCTAAATCTTCTTTGAATGTTTGGTAAAATTCTTCAGGGAAGCCATCTGGTCCTGGGCTTTCATTTTTTGGGAGGTTTTTGATTACTGTTGCAATCTCTCTTGTGATTGATCTGTTCAGATTCTCTATTTCTTCTTGATTCAGTTTTGGGAGGTTGTGTGCTTCCAAGAATTTGTCCATTTCCTTTAGGTTGTCCAATTTGTTGGCGTAAAGTTTTTCATAGTATTCCCTAATAATCCCTTGTATTTCTGTGGTATCTGTTGTAATTTCTCCTCTTTCATTTCTAATTTTATTTATTTGAGTCTTCTCCCTTTTTTTCTTAGTAAGTCTGGCTAAGGGTTTGTCAATTTTATTTATCTTCTCAAAGAACCAGCTCTTTGTTTCATTGATCCTTTCTACTGTTCTTTTGGTTTCAATTTCATTTATTTCTCCTCTGATTTTTATTATTTCCCTCCTTCTGCTGATTCAGGGCTTTGTCTGTTCTTCTTTTTCTAATTCTGTTAAGTGCAATTTAAGGTTATTTGTTTGGGATTTTTCTTGGTTGTTAAGGTGAGTTTGTATTGCTATGAATTTCCCTCTCAGGACCGCTTTTGCTGCATCCCATATGAGTTGGTATGGTGTATTTTCCTTTTCATTTGTCTCCAGATAGCTTTTGATTTCTCCTTGAATTTCATCAATGACCCATTGGTTGTTCAGTAGCATGTTGTTTAGTCTCCACATCTTTGTCCCTTTTCTAGTTTATTCCTTGCAGTTGATTTCTAGTTTCACTGCATTATGATCAGAAAAGATGCTTGTAATGATTTCAATCTTCTTACATTTATAGAGGTTTGTCTTGTTTCCTAACATATGGTCTATCCTTGAGAATGTTCCATGTGCACTTGAGAAGAATGTGTACTCTGCTTTTTTTGGGTGGAGTGCTCTGTATATATCTATTAAGTTCATTGCATCTAGTTTTTCGTTCAAGTCCATTATTTCCTTATTGACTTTTTGTCTGGATGATCTATCCATTGATGTAAGGGGGGTGTTAAGATCCCCTACAATTATTGTGTTATTGTTAATATCTCCTTTAAGGTTTTTTTAGCAGTTGTTTTATGTACTTTGGTGCTCCTGTGTTGGGTGCATAGATATTTATAAGTGTTATGTCTTCTTGGTGAAGTGTCCCTTTTATCATTATATATTGCCCTTCTTTGTCTCTCATTACCTTTTTTATCTTGAAGTCTACTTTGTCTGATATAAGTATGGCTACTCCTGCTTTCTTTTGTTTGCCAGTAGCTTGGAGTATTGTTTTCCATCCTTTTATTTTGAGTCTGTGTTTGTCTTTAGAGCTGAGATGTGTTTCCTGGAGGCAGCAGATTGTTGGATCTTGGTTTTTAATCCATCCCGCCACTCTGTGTCTTTGGATTGGAGAATTCAGTCCATTTACATTTAGAGTGATTATTGATATATGAGGGTTTAATGTTGCTATTTGATTGTTCATTTTCTGGTTCTTTTGCATTTCCTTCATTTCTTGTCGCTTGTGTTTCAGACTGCAAATTCAATTTGGTATTTCTGCATGCTCATTCTCTTGGTTTTCTCTTTATTTGTCATGTGTGGCTCTCTTCTGGTTATTTGGTTAGTGGTTACCGTGAGGTTTATATAAGTGATCTCCTGGATAAGATAGTACATTTTCAGATGCCTCCTTTTTCCTGAGGCTGGGTTGATTCAATCCCTTACCTCTTCCCCTCCTTATTTGTTATCTCTTTATTCCAGATTGTGTCATGAATGTGTGTTTCCAGTGATGAGCTTGAATTAATTTTTGATGTTATCCAACTTTAGTTTGTTCTTGTTTAGTCTCCTTGCTTTTGTCCTTGCTGAAATCTTTGTATCCCCTTTCTCATTTGTTTTTTTCAGGCCTAAGGGCCTTCTTGAGCATTTCTTGTAGTGGGGGTCTTGTGGTGACAAACTCTCTTAGCTTTTGTTTATCAGGGAGAGTTATTTCTCCATCATATTTGAAGGATATTTTTGCTGGGTAAAGTATTCTTGGCTGAAGGTTTTTGTCTTTCATGATTTTGAATATATCATTCCAGTCTCTCCTAGCCTGTAGAGTTTCTGTCAAGAAATCAGCTGAGAGCCTGATGGGGTTTCCTTTGTATGTTATTTTGTTTTTCTGTTTAGCTGCCCTTAATATTATTTTATTTCATGGGTATTTTTCAAGTTTGCTACTATGTGGTGAGATGATTTTTTATTCCTGTTTATATATTTAGGTGATCTATTGATTTCATTCACTGTTATTTCCCTCTCGTTCCCTAGGTTGGGGAAGTTCTCAGCTATTATTTCTTTGAACAAACTCTCTGCTCCTTTTTCTCTTTCTTCTCCTTCTGGAATGCCTATTATCCTTATGTTGCTTTTCTTCATTGAGTCTGATATTTCTCGAAGAATTTCTTCATTTCTTTTTAGTCTTAGCTCTCTCTCCTCCTCTACCAGGAGCATTTCTGCGTGGCTATCCTCAATAGTGCTAATTCGTTCCTCCATATTGTCAGTTCTGCTCTTTAAAGTCTCCATTTTTTTCCACTATCTTGTTCATTTTGTTTTTCATCTCCAATAATTCTGATTGGTTTTTCTTTATGGTTTCAATCTCTTTTGTGACGAAATCCCTGAATTCGTTGATTTGTTTCTGTGTGTTCTCTTGTATTTCATTGAGTTTGTTTATGATAGCTATTTTGAATTCTCTGTCATTCAGGTTATCAAACTCTGTGCCTTCAGGGTTGGTTTCTGGGTGTTTGTCATTTTCCTTTTGGTCTGTAGCCATAACAAATTTTCCCATGGATCTGACCGCCTTATTTTTTCCCCTCATGTTGAAGTTGGTCCTGCAGTTTCCACCTGCTGCCACTGGATGGAGATCGCCAGCGGTGTGCTCTGATCCCGCTGCAGCCCCTGGAGGGATTATGCTGAAATGCGGGGTGTTTGGGGGCAGGCATTCTCTCTTTCTCCTCCTCGACCCAGGGGTTTCCTTTCTGGCTCTCTTAGGGTGTTTGCTTCACCCCCTAAACAGTCCATCGTTGCTTCCCAGTGGGGATCTCTCGACAATCTGTGAGAGCACCTGGAGGGTGGTAGTTTTCCCCGCTGTGGGCCGCCCCTCCCCCCTCTATCTGTGAGCTGCACTGTCTTTGCCGATCGATTGGGGAGGGGGAGTAGAACTTCTTACCTCTCCTCATGTCCTTTTGGGCTTCCCATGCCTCCACCGTCTGATGTATGGCAGCAGGGGTTTCTTAGAAGTCCTTTGTAGTGTTTGATTGAGCTCTGTTGGAATGCGAATGATGTTTTTGTTGTGTCTTAGGGGGCAGAGAATCAAAGAGGGAATCTCACTCTGCCATGATGCTGACGTCTCCCCTTGTTCTTATAAAGGCAGCGCCCTTTCTTTATGGGATTTGCCTATGGTTTGCCATAGCATGCACATCCCAAATTGCAATTCTTTTGGTTCTTCCTGAATAAACTCATTGTGAGATAAAAGAACAGGCAAATTTGCTTTTTAAGCTGACAATGTAAATTGGTTCAATTACTTTAGCACACTGTTTGGCAGTATCTACTAAAACTAAATATACATATACTCAGCAGCTCAGAAATTGCACATCTAACCATGTAATCAACAGAAAGGAGTACATAAGTATTTGAAAAGTTATGTACAAGAATTTGATAGCAGCACTATTTGTAATATTGAAAACTGGAGAAAAGCCAAATTATCCGTAAATAAATTGCAGTAAATTCACAGAATGGAACACTATAGAGCAAATAAAAAGAATGTACTACAACTACATGCAACAACATGGATGAATCTTGCAGGTGAAGTGTTGAGAGAAGGGTGCCAGACACAAAAAGAGGACACACAGACAGCATGATTCCATTTATAACAAGTTCCACACCAGGCCAGACAGAGTGCAGGCTTTTCCATCCTGGTAGAAGCTGAGGTCTACTGGCTAGCCACAGGCATGAGGGAGGCTTCTGTGATATTGGAAATGTTCTGTTTCTTGGTCTGGTTGGTGGTCATGACACCGGACCAAACATGAGTCCCCTTCTTGGTGAGTTAATTCCAAGTACTTCAGAAGTAGTTGTCACACAAAGCAGAAACTTTTATTTGTGGCATGCAGCAAAGAAAAGGGAGACTATAGAGAATAATTCACAAAGCTATGCCCCCCCACCCCCCGCAGCACAGGAGTGGGTGCCTTTTATTTAGGGTAGGGAAAGAATATGCAAGAAGGAAGTTTTGTCATTCTGTGTAGAGGTGGGCATAGGCTGGCACATGCGCAGTTTAGATACAAGCCTCTACATCCCTCCCGTGTTTTAAAAATGGCTTCTTTGTCCCTCACAGAGGAGGAGAATTTAGGATGTTAATGAGGGCCGGTTACTTTAGTACAATTTTCTGTCCATTTGCGTAGGTGTCATTCTGCGGTTGTGGCTTGGACTGGTCTGAGCCGGTTTGAGTTGGAAGATGACTTTTCATCCACTTGGGAAACAACTTAGAGGAACTATTAAATACTGATGGCATTTGTTAAGCAGTTCTTTAAGCTCCCAAGCAACAAGCAACTCTTTAAGCCTAAGTAACTCTTTCAGCAACTTGGGGCAGGTAGCTGGTGACAGTTATGTGAGTATTTTTATTTATTTTGTTAAATAAAAAATTGGGGCGGCCTTGTGGTTAAGTTCACACACTACGCTTCAGCTGCCTGGGGATTGCAGGTTCAGATCCTGGGTGCAGACCCATGCACCACTCATCAAGCCATGCCATGGCGGTGTCCAACATAAAGTAGAGGAAGATGGGCATGGATGTTAGCCCAGGGCCAGTCTTCCTCAGCAAAAGAGGAGGATTGGCAGTGGGTGTTAGCTCAGGGCCAATCTTCCTCACCAAAAAAAAAAAAAAAGATCAAGTGGTATACTTAAGAGGTCAGTAAAATATTACAATAAATTGATAACCATAAGTAAACAGTATTTTGGTGGGAGATTATGCACAATTTCTTCTCTCCTTTTTACTTTTCTGTATTTTACAAATTGTGTATAATGAGTGTATAGTAATTTGTAATGTTAAAGGGAGGTAGAAACCATGGAGAAAAGATGAACAGATTAAACCCACTAGCCCATCAAGTCCTAGTAAACTTAAAGTTATGCAAAATTAAGTTTAGAATAACCTATATTCCTCGTGAACTAGCATGGTTAGAATTACCCAGCAGGAATCATGAGGCTACGAACACCAGAGTCCAACCTTATCTCTACAGGAGGCAGTAGAACGGCCTCTTACAAGTCATCTCACCACCAGAAGTCTCTAAAAGGTGGAGAGAATAATAGAACCACAACTTTACTAATTTATGATAAGGGCAAAAGGAAATAAGGATAAACACTTTTAAAATAAAGTTAAAATTTTCCTGGAAGAATAGTAAAAATGTTGACTATATGGCTTTTATACCAACATAGCAGTACAAGTGCAATCAAGTGTCTGGTGATTTTATTTCCTTTGGTTGCCTTTGTACTACTTGTGTGGGAGCTCCTTGGTTTTCTTGATGTTGAAAACAAATTGGAGGGGCTGGCCTGGTTGTGTAGTGGTTAGGTTTGCATGCTCTGCTTCCGTGGCCCAAGGTTTGCAGGTTCGGATCCTGCGCGGGGACAGACGCACGGCTTGTCAGCCATGCGGTGGCGGTGTCCCATATAAAGTAGAGGAAGATGGGCACGGATGTTAGCCCAGGGCCAGTCTTCCTCAGCAAAAAGAGGAGGATTAGCAATGGAGGTTAGCTCAGGGCTGGTCTTCCTCACACACATACAGCAAAAACAAATTTGAACCCCATTACTCCTGTATTGTAAAAGAGACAGTTTTCTCCAAAAGAGTTGGTGTTTTTGTTCTAAACACAAAGCTTGCTAAAAGGTTATTTAAAAAAAAAATCCGGACATGTTATGTACTGCTGGAGCCTAAAAGCTAAAGGGTAGGCTGAGGGATCTGCTATCTAAAGAGCCTGCATTTCACCCCCTCCAGTGCCGCTTGGCAAGTCTGTGACTCAGCAGGGTGCTTCAGCCTTCCAGTTTCTGGATGGAATTGATAAGAATAATACATTTGGGAAGCAGGCTCAAATTCAGTGGTGGATAATTCAATTACACTTACAGAAAAGATAAGGGAGACCCAGAAGAACAACAATAATTAACAAATACCAAGGACAAAAGGTTATGCTATACCACAAAACAAATAAACGCATGCAGTTATTTAAATAACAAGTGAAGAATGCAGAACTGAGTCCAGGGCTGATCTCCTCTAGTTTGCCCACATTCTTCGGGCAGAAAACCCTAATTAAATGGCAGGGTGAAGAGAACCTCAGGGGAATGTCAGAAGTGGGCATTATTTCTGGTCCTTCAAATAGTTTTGTGAAGTTTGGCAAGTTGTTTAACCTAAATCTTTATTAACATTTCCCTCAACTTTTTATTTTGAAAAATTTCAAACCTACCTAAAACTTGAAAGACTGTACAATGATTACCTGTATACCTTTGACCTAAATTCACCAGTTGTTAACGTTTTGCCGCATTTGCATTTTTTTCTCTCTTTGTATTTATACACACACACGTGTGTGTGTGTGTGTATATCTATTCATGTATTTGTATATTTATTCTAATTGGCTGAACCATTTCCAAATAAATTGTAGACATCATGATACTTCATCTTAGGTAATTTATCATGTGTCTTCTAAGAACAAGGACATTTTCTCACATAACTGTAATATCATTGACACCTAAGAAATTTAATATTGATTTAGTAATATTATCTGACTTAGAGTCCATATTCAATTTTTCCCAAATGTCCTTCAAATTTCATTTATAACTGTTTTCTCCCCAGCCCAAGACACATTAAGTGTCACATTATGTGTCTTTAGTCTCCTTTAAGCCAGAACATTCACCCCACTTTTTTAATCTTTCAAAACATTGATGTACTAGAAGAATCCAAGCCTGTTATTTTGTAGAATGGACCATAACCTGAATCTGTCTTGTAATTTCTTCGTGATCAGCTGTAGTACTGCTAAGTTTGATTGCTTGGTTAGGGTGGTGTCTTCCAGATCTTTCCATTGTAAAGATACTTTTCTTTTTGTAATTGGTAACATGTGGGTGATACTTAGAGATCTCGTGTATATCCTGTTCCCTAATGGTTTTCACCCAATGGTTTTAGAGTCCAATGGTAACCCTATCTGAATCAATTATTACATTGGTGATTGCAAAGTAGTAATTTTCTAAATCTAGCATCCTTCTACATTTATTGCTTGGCATTCTTCTGGAAGAAGAGCTTCCTCCCTCATTAATTTTAGTATCCTTATCTACTCAGGAATTTTTTTCTATGCTGTCTGTTATAATCTGCTACTGTCATTATTATTTTTTGATGTCCAAATTGTTCCAGATTTGATCATTGGAACCCTTTGAACAGCTCTTGCATCTCTGTCACATTCCCATTAGTCTTTGAATATTTCTTTGCTTTGTGGCCCAAGGAGGTCCAAGCCCACTTTGAACTTTCTCTGCCACAAATCTTGAAATAGCTTAGGAATCCTTTTTAATGGAAAATAATATTTAGAAAGCAAAATCTGGGACATTAAACATATGACTACACACAGACCACTATATAGTCATGAATTTATACTGATACCTTCAGTTCAAATCCAACATCACAGGGTTTTCCCTCATTTTCCCCCATTCCATATTTACATATTCTTCTCCCATAATGAGAACACTATTTTCCAAAAATAGGAATGAATTTAGTCATTTGCTGTATTCTACAGAAGACTCAAAATAGCTTCAGAATTCTTTACACCAAACACCACATCACAACTGACATGCTAAGTTGGGTGCATGATAACTCTGCACTCTTCTTGTCTTTTGTATCATTGAGAGTATACTCAACATGCTGTATTTAAGTTACTCAAATCAATTCTTTCTTTTCCTCTGAGTTTGTTATCTGTTAGGTTCAGTTGTTTCTGTTTGCATTCATTTTTAGGTTTTTAAAAAATCTTGATTTAATATTTACATGTTTCAAAGGTCAAAAGTATATGAAAAGGGTATATTAAATTTCATTCCTACCCTTACCTTTTCTCCCCTGTTTGCAACCACATCTTAGACATAACCATTCCATTAGCTTCAGCTTTATCTTCCCTATGTTGTTTTTGTGATAATAAACAAATATATATGCAAATATATGCATATATATGCACGCAAAACTGTGTGTATGTATGTGTATGTGTGTGGGTACGTATGGATGTATCTATGTATCTGTCTTCTTATTTCACGTCTGTCTTACACAAAAGGTGACATAACTTGCCTTTTGTCACTTACCAATATATTCTGGAAGTCATTCCATAGGAAT
Source organism: Tapirus indicus (assembly GCA_031878705.1). NCBI lineage: Eukaryota > Metazoa > Chordata > Mammalia > Perissodactyla > Tapiridae > Tapirus > Tapirus indicus. Next base: position 31,974,140 of record CM062934.1, read on the forward strand.
TCATAAAAGCTTTCATGGAAATATTTTTATGGAACCATTGCACTCCATTGTGTGAATTTGCAAGAATGTATTCGACCAGTCTCCTATGGATGGGCATTAAGGTTTTTCCAACATTTTTCCATGAAATATTATGCAATACAACAACAATGAACGAATTCATTCATACATCATCCCTATTTGTAAAGTGAAATTTGAAGGTAAATTTCTAGAAGTGGGATTGCCTAATAAAAGGGCAGATGCATTTGTAGTTTTGTTAGATATAGGCGTAGCCTCCTGTAGCAGGGCAATTTGCACTGTCACCAGCAATGCGTGAGATTGTCTCACTGTAGTCTCATCTAGATAGTGGCCATCAAACCTTTGAATTTGATTTGTTGCTGATCTGATAGGTAAGAAATGATATCTCAGTGTAGTTTTAATTTGCATTCTCATATTATGAGTAAAGTTAAAGCATCTTTCATATATTTAAGAGCTGTTTGGATATCTTTTTCTGTGGGCTGTCTGTTCATTGCCCATTTTTCCATCAGGATTTTAGTCTTTTTGTCTTCATTTTTAACTCTTATATTTTGAAGAGATTAACCTTTTATATGTGGTGTATGCTACAAATATTTTCTCCCAGTTTTTCGTTTGTCGTCTGACTTTGATTAAAACGTTTTGTTGTTTGCAATACTAAAGTTTTTGGTTTTAAATTTTAGGTAGTTAAATTTATACATTGTTTCTTTTATTGCTTTTACTTTTGAATCATAATTAGAAAGTCTATCCCTGTACTGAGTTTGTAAAAGAATTTATCCATTTTTTTCTTTTAGGAGTCATATAGTTTCATATTTTTACACTTAGATCCCTGATCCTTTCAGAACTTATTTTGATGTTTCTTGGGAGGTATGGAACCGATTTTATCTTTCTCCAAACGGCTACCATTTGTTACAACACCTTTTATTTAAAAAGTTCACTGATTTAATATCCCACTTTTATCATATACTAAATTTCCATATGTACTTGAATTAATTTTGAACTTTCTATTCTTTTTTACTAATAGACTTTATTTTTAGAACAGTTTTAGATTTACAGAAAAATTGAGCAGATAGTGCAGATTTCTCTTATGTCCCCCTCCCAACTTGCATATGGCTTCCCCTTATTAACATCTCACATTAGTATGGTACATTTGTTATAATTCATGGAATGATATTGATATATTAGTATTAACTAAAGTCCATAGTTTATTCAGACTTTTTTTAGTTTTTACCTAAGACCTTTTTACTGCTCCAAGATCCCATCTGAGATACCACATAACATTTAGTTGTCATGTTTCTTTAGGCTCTTTCTGGCTGTGACAGTTTTTCAGAATTCCCCAGTGTTTGATGACCAGTTTGAGGAGCACTGTTCAGGTATTTTGTAGGACATACTTCTATTGGAACTTGTCTAATTTTTTTCTCATGATTAGCCTGAGATTATGGGTTTTGGGGAGGAAGGTCACAGAGGTAGAGTGCCTTTGTCATCACATCATTGCAAGGATGTGTGTTATCAACATGATTTATGACTGTTGATGTTGACTTTGATCACCTGGCTGAAATAGTGTGCCAGGGTCCTTCACTGTAAAGTCACTCTCCCTCGCCCCCCACACTGTGCTCTTTGGAAGGAAGTCATTATGCACAGCCCACACTTAAGGAGAGAGGAGTTATTTGCTCCTTTATCTAGAATGGAGTATCTACATAATTTATTTGGAATTCTTCTGCACAGGAGATTTGTCTCTTCTCTCCAAATTATTTATTTATGAATAATTTATTTATATCAGTATGACGTTATGGATATTTATTTTATAACTTGGGTTACAATCCTAACTATTTATTTTGTTGCTAAAATTGTTCCAGCTCTGGCCGTTGGGAGCTCTTTCAGTTGGCTCCTGTGTTCCTTTGACATATACTCTTGCCATTATATGGGTTTTGGTTTTTTTTTTTTAACACTTCCTTACTTTCTACAATTAGTCATTTTTTCCACAGAGAACCTGATTCCTTTTGCTGCAGAATGGTAGTAGAAACCAAGGTCTGGGCACCAGGTTTCTATTCTTTTTCTATTGATTTGTCTATTCAGGTGCCAGTACCACCTTTAGAGGCTTAATAGTAGTGTGTTTAATGCCTGGTAGTCCTACCTGCCCTGCCCCATCATAGCTCTTCTTTTTCATTGTTTTCTAGCTCTTCTTCATGTTCTTCACATTTATTTTTCATTTGAGATTGAGACTCAATTTGTGTAGTTCTTGGGCATATACATAAGAGTATAATTGCTGGGTCATAGAATAAACCTGTGTTTAACTTTAGTAGATACTACCAAATAGTTTTTGAAGTGGTTGAACAAACCTACTCTCCCATTCGCAATCTATGAACAATCCAGTTGCTCCACAATCACACCAAAACTTGATCTCATCAGTCTTTTTAATTTTTAGCCATTTTGATGGGTGTAAATGATATTCCATTGTGATTTTAATTTGTACTTCCTTTGTGACTAGTGATGTTGAACATATTTTTATATGCTTATTGGCCATTCAGTTATTTTCTTTTGTGAGGCACCTGTTCAAGTCTTTTGCTCATTTAAATTGGATTGTCTGTCTTGTCTTTTTTTGTGAGGAAGATTAGCCCTGAGCTAACATCCATTGCCAATCTTCCTCTTTTTGCTGAGGAAGATTGGCCCTGGGCTAACATTTATACCTATCTTACTCTACTTTTTATGGGATGCCGCCACAGCGTGGCTTGACAGGCAGTGTGTTGGTCCATGCCCGGGATCTGAACCTGCGAACCCCGGGCCACCAAAGCAGAGCACAGAAACTTAACTGCTACACCACCAGGCCAGCCCCTCTCTTTTCTTTTTTTATCTGTAGAAATTCTTTATAGGTTGGGTCCTTTATCACATATATGTAATATGTTTATCTTCTCTCAGTCTGTGGCTTGTTTACTCACTTTCTTAATGATGATTTTTAATAAACAAAAGTTTCTGATTTTAATCAAGTTTAATTTATCAATTTTCAATGGTTAGTACTTTTTAGTGTTATTTAAGATAATTCTGGCTACCCTAGGGGCATAATTTTTATTCAAGAATTTTACAGGTCTGTTATCTACCTCCAATTAAGTTTTGTGTGTGGCATTAGTAGAGGGTCAAGATTCACATTTTCCATGTGCGTGCCCAGTTGCTCCTTCACCATTTATTAAAACAATTGTGCTTTCTCCCTTGTGTTGCAGTGGCACTTTTGACGTAAGTTAAGTGACTCCATGTATGGGCTCTATAGTTCTAGACTCTATATCCTGTGCCATTAATTCATTTGTCTATACTTGTACCAATATAATACTATCTCAACCACTGTTGTTTTCTAGTAAGTCTTGAAATCTGATAGTGTAAATCTTACAAATTTGTTCAATTTCCATAGAAAAGCCTCCTGATGCTTTGAGATTATATGAATTCATAGATCAATTTATGGAATTGTAACTTCTGTACAATATTGAGTCTTCCAATACATGATAGAGACTTTCTTTTCATTTATTTAGGTGTCTAAAATTTCTCTCAGTTCTGTAGTTTTCAGTGTAGAAGTCATGTACATTTTTTTGTTTGATTTGCTCTTAGGTAAGATATATACATATAGCTATATAGAATATATAGATATATATCACGTATGATAAATATGTATATACAGTACTACTAAATGGCATTTAAAATTTGTTTTCTAATTGTTTCTTGCTAGTATATAAAAATACAATTGATTTTTGTGTATTGACATTGTATCCAGTGGCCTTATTGAATTAATCCTTATTAATTCTAACTGCTTGCTTGTAGATCTTAGGAATTTTACATGTATACAACCATGTCCTTTGGAAATAAAAAGTTTTCTTTTCCTTTCCAATATTTATACAACCTCAGGGGATAGCATGTGATAGTAGCTGTAGATTTCTTTGTAAGGCCTGTTCTGAGAAGATAGTGGCATATAATGAACTAGTGATGGATTTGTGGCACAAGTGCTGATAAGAGTTAGATGATTACATTTTTGCTCTTATTGAATTACAGAGTCAATGCATTTTTCTTACTTTTGCTGCTCAATGATTAACCTCATCACCAGTGGCTAATAGACTAATTTATCTCCACAAATTTGGCATTGTAGCATAAACTGCACTCAATTTCACCAACATGAGACCGATTATTCTGCCTATTGACCCAATCTGATCCTAGATATGGTTCATATAGTGCAATTTCCACAAGCAATGGGGCCAGGGTATTGAATGCAGTGGTAGACAATTGGGAAAATGCTTATAGCAAGACAACTAAGAAAGACATACTCTCTTTTATCTCTGGCTGATTTCTTCCTAATGAATTTCTCTTCCACGTTATCCTACAAAAGAAAATCACAGCATCAGGAAAGTAAAGCAGAGTTAAATGGTCTTGATGTCTATTTTTCGATTGTTTACAGATCATGGCAGAAATGTTTGTGGGCAACTAGAGAGCTGGTGGAAAGAAGCAGGGCAGATCAGAGAAGACTTCCAGTTAGTAAACAGTTTACTCCAAGATCTGTTCAAAGACTTGTTTTATTTTCTATCTATGCCTGTACATTAGCAAATTTTGATTATTAGTCTCAATCTCTTGCTGTCACTATATTGCTCTATAAAATTATGTAGCATCTAAGATGCAGTGCTCCTATGGAATGAATTCAAAGATTACTAATTGAGTTTTCATCTTTCAAAGAATGTTTCATCTGTGAAACAGATCAATAATGATAATTTTTAAAAAGTCAATATGAAGTATTTAATCTAAAATAAAGAAAAAGCATTTACTATTTATTGTACATTTGTTATATGTGAAGTATTGTGGTAGATGGTTTACAATTACTAAATATGTGACCTTGAGTAAACTGTTTGACTTCTGAGGTCACAGTTTCTTCATCTACAAAGTGCAGGGATTATGCCTTCTAAATATTAAAAATTCACTTATTTACTCATAGAAAAAATTACACTACAACAGAAACATTTTACAAGGAAATTTGTTAAAATTATAGTTTAAAAAATACAATATACTTAATAAGAAAGTTTCAAGTCTCATAACAGGTATGTTACTTGCCGACTCTCCTCTTTCAAATTCAATAGGGTGTTTTCCGACTGATGAGAGAATGACAGTTATAGCAGTGCTGGGCTCTATGTCGGTACTTCAACTGCTGTCATGTGTCTTATCTGATTAATTGAATACACAATTACCAGCCAATGAAGTTTTCTTCTTTATAAGACTTATCTTGAGCATGGAAATTTTGCTGTTATTTCTTCTTCAGAAATCCTTTAACAATTGCTGATGAGATGGTTGAACCAAACTAATTGTTCTCTATTCCATTCTCCACTTTATTAATTGTTCCTCACTAGTGTGTCCTGGTTAGTAGAAGAAAAAAGAAATAAAGTATATAAGTAGGAAGAGTTTGGTCGTGTCACTAATTCAAATTTGGAATTCTTACTCATTTGCAATTTTTTATTATTATGTTATTTAAATTTTATTTTTGACATAGTTTTTAAGCATAGTAAAACATTTTAGTAAAACACACAAAATCACTATAACAAGATAAATATGAACACAACGATAGCTTTTGGAATCATCTACCTGGGTGAGTTCCAGCTCTGATTTTGCTAGCTCTGTGATGTTAGTTTCTGCATCTATAGGAGTATAATCCTAGTTCTTAAAATTAATGTAATTATTAAACAAAATAACATATGTAAAACATAGTGTGTGAAATTCAGAGAAGATATACTAGTTTTCTAGGGCTGCTGTAAGAATTACCACATTAGTGTCTTAAATCAAAGAAATTTATGCTCTCACAGTTCTAGAGGCCGGAATCCTGAAATGAAGGTGTTGGTAGGACTGTGTCCCCCTGGAGGCTCTGAGGGGGAATTATTCTTTGCTTCTTTCAGCTTTTGGTAGCTGCTGGACTCATCATTGTTCTTTGTGGCCACATCACTCCATTTTCTGCCTTAGTCTCTGCCTTCCCGTAACCTCCTCTCTGTGTGTATTCTCCCTCTGCCTCACAGCTGTGATTGCATTTAGGTCCCACTCAGATAATTCAGGATAATCTCAAGATCCTTAATTTAATCACATCCCTGAAGACCCTTTTTCCTTATCAAGTAACATGTACAGATTCCAGGAATTAGACCTGGTATCTTTGGGTGGCCATAATTCAGCCTACTACAGAAAGGTAAATGTTTATTGTTATTATTAGTTATTGGTGGTGGTGGTAGTAGCAGTAGTAATGATAGTTATAATAGTAATAGGACTACAAAAGTAGTATACATTTAGAGACACCCTAATTCTGAATTGCATAAAGAGGAATGATGCACGAAAAAAGCTACACTCTATGTGACTTTGGAAACCAACACTATAAAAGGAAATGTTATACGAAGTCCAAGATATCATACCATCTAAGAATCAAATACTAAGTATTTTGAGAGTGCTTCTATTGATAGTTTTTTAAAAAACACTTTAAAAGGTGGAAGGAAAGAAGCTAGTATTGTCGAGTCCCTTCTCTATGACTAGCAGTATCTAATATATGATAATAAAAATTATAATAATCAGTATTTATGGAGATATTGTTCTAAATGGTTTTCATCTATTTGCTCAGTTAATACGCCCTATGAAGTGCTGTCATGATCCTTATTTTACAGCTGAGGAAACTGAAGCACAGAGGAGTGGGCCAACTTGGTCAAGGTTGCAGAAAAACTAAGTGGTGGCACCTGTCCTTGGAGCCAGGTGCTCTGGCTTCAGAGTTCATGCTCTTAACTACTTCACAATACTGTCCCTCATAGACCACAGTCTCTATGTAATTTTTGGAAATTTTAACTTCCATATCTGTAAAATGATGACTGTAACATTTTGCTGTGTTACACAAACATAAAACCTGCTATATTCTCCAAGATACTTGCAAAATGCTCAGTGGAACTGTTTAGCTCCTCCCTGACTGGGTTTGGGGATCTCCGGGACACAATGGTAAAATTTCAGCAGTGTGATTATATCCCCCACCTTCCTGAGATGTTCTCCCTGCCTTCTTCTTTCAGTCTCCTCCCTTTGCCTAACTTACTGTCGTGTGTTGGTGTGTTGGTATTGGCTAAAATTACAGATTACAGGGAAACTTGGCCTACACAAACTCTATGGAAAGCCCGTCTCTGATAGTTAGGCATGACCCGGATATTTCCTGGCCTTAGGGTGTGGACTTTACTACATGGGCAGTCAAGATTTGGATTAGAATCTTCTTACCAGTTATCTCTGTCTTAATTTATGTTACTCTGAATTTAGAGACCATGCTTATAGGAGGATGCATACTGAGAGTTCCCTAAAGAAAGCTCTCAAATGGTGAAAAACACCAAAGAACGTGCATTTCTCTTAAAAGTATATTATTTTTACAATGTATCTGTGTTTTAAAGTATGCCAGTATTAATATGCATTTGCACTCCCAGGTCACCTACTCTCTCTCCTTTCCTGCTACACTCAATGAACTGTCTTTGCTCCTTTCTAAGACCACGTGTGCCCTGGATCACATCCCTTCTCACCCAGCCGATGGCAGCATGCTTGCCATTGTCCCCTATCTCTTCTGAATCATCAGTTTGTCCTTTTCTGTTGTACCTTTCAAACAATATATAGACATTCTACAATTTCTACAATACTAAGAAATAAGCCTCCTTTGACCCAGTATCTCTCTCCCTCTCTAGCCATCTCCTTATTTCTTTAGCCTTTAGGAGCAGTGCTCCTAGAACTGTCATTTTTCATTGTATCTTTGTGCTTTCCTCCCTTTTTCTCTTATTTCTGCTCCAATCCATTTGTAACACTGAAATTGCTCTTTTCAAGGTAACCAATGGCCATAATGAAGGTGCCAAATCCAATGGCCAGTCCTCAGTGTTTATCTTGCTTCACCTATCAGTGGTATTTAACACAGGTGATCAGTCCCTCTCTTGACATTCTTTCCTGAACCAGTCTCTGGGTTACCACTTGCATTAGTCAGCTAGGGCTGCCATAACAAAATACCATAGACTGGGGGGCTTAAACAACAGAAATTTAATTTCTCATAGTTCTGGAGGCTGGAAATCCAAGAACAAGGTCTGGCAGGATTTGGCTTCTGGTGAGAGCTCTCCTCCTGGCTTGCAGACATCCACCATCTTTCCATCTCCTATCCTTAGTACACATGGAGAGAAAGAGAGAGAGTGAGAACTCTTCCTCTTATTACAAAGCCACCAATCTTATTGGATTAGGACTGGTCCTTATGACCTCACTTAACCTTAGTTACCTCCTAATAGCCCTATCTTCAAATATAGTTACATTGTAGGTTAAGGCTTCAACATATGGATTTGGGGGTGGACACAATTCAATCCATAGCAATGGTCTTGGCATCCTTGTTGAAAATCAATTTGCCATATGTATAAGGGTTTATTTCTAGGCTCTCTATTCTATTCCATTGGTCTTCATGCAGGTACCCCACTGCTTTGATTGCAGTAACTTTGTAGTAAAATTTGAAATTGGGAAGTGTGAGTCCTCCACAACTTGTCCTTCTTCAAAATTGTTTTGGCTCTTCAGGGTCCCTTGAAATTCCATATGAATTTTAGGATGGGATTTTTCTATTTCTGCAAAAAATGTCATTGTGTTTGTTTTTAATAGGGATTGCATTGAATCTGCATATCATTTTGGGTAGTATTGTAAGCTTAACATATTAAGTCTTCTGATTCATGAACATGGAATGTCTTTCCATTTATTTAGGTCATTGTTAATTTTTTTAGCAATGTTTTGTAGTTTTCAATGCATAAGTCTTTCACCTTAGTTAAATTTATTCCTAGGCATTTTATTCTTTTGGATGTTATTATAAATAGAATTGTTTTCTGAATTTCCTTTTCAGATTATTCATTGCTGGTATATAGAAACACAACTCATGTTTGTGTGTTGATCTTGTACCTGCAACTTTGTTAAATTGATTTTTTAGTTCTAGTAGTCTTTTGTGGATTTTTTTTGGAGTTTCTGGATATAGGATCATGCCATCTGTGAATAGAGATGGTTTTACTTCTCTATATCATTACACTCTACAACAGCAGAGAATAAATATTCTTTACAATGTTTAGAGAAGAAAAAAATTCTTCTCAAGTGCACATGGAACATTTTCCAGGAAAAACCATATGTTAAACTATAAATCAAGTATCAATAAATAAAAAAAATTGAAATCATACAAAGTATCTTCTGCAAAGAAATGGAATGAAGCTGGAAATCAATAACAGAAGGGAAACTGGACAATTCACAAATATGAGGAAATTAAACAACACACTCAATAACCAATGGGTCAAAGAAGAAATCACAAAGAAAATTAGAAAATACAGAGACAAATGAAAACCAAAGCACAACATACCAAAATTTATGGGATGCAATGAAAGCAGTGCTCAAAGGGAAATTTGTATTAATATTTATAGCTGTGAAGGCCTACACTAAGAAAGGAAGAATGGTCTCGATTCCATAACCTAATTTTACATGTTAATGTTTAATAAAATATTAAAATATTGATATATTAATATTAAAATATTAAATATAATGGTATTATATGATTTATTATCATATATTACATGATATATATTATGATATCATAAATATAAAATATTAAATATATAATGATTTCTTTCTGATAGAGAAAAATCTATTTTTCTGTGCAAAATATTAGGGTCCAAACTTCATGCAGTGGATTGGAGAGAGAGCAGGAAAAAGAGTAAAAATTATGTATAATTGTATATATTACATATATTTAATTTTTATATGTATATCTATATATCTCTATCTACATATTATCTATAATTATAGACATGGTTCATGATTAATTTTTAAATGAAAATATGCCATTTATAATTACAAAGTCAAATATATCTATTTAAATATATATGCGTTGTTGATGTTAAAGATATAACTAAATGTGCTCTTTAAGTTTGTTAATCTCTATTGTGAGAAATTATTGATTCAATGTAATTGTAGCAAAATGGCTTCAGGACAGCAGAGCTGATGTGAACAGAAAGCCTAAGGTTGTTCAAGTTGACGCGGACTGGGTGATGACAGCTTTAATTCTTTCTGCTGTTGCTCACTCTTTTAATTGTTGATAACAGAAATAGCCTCTTTGGTTCATAACAGCAAACTCATTGGCTTGTATATCTACATTTTGTTAGGTTTACTGATTTGAGTGTTTAAATTGAATATTTGTTAAAATACAGATTGACTCTGTTTCATGATGACAAACATTGACTTTTGAAAGAAGCTATACTTTCATTTTACTGGATCCACTATTTTGAATGTTTGTCATCATAACTGACTCCACCTTTGACACTTGCTATTCAGCAGAAACCAAGGACAGCAAGTTTGAAAGTTTATTTGGAAGTTCTAAACAGCATATATCTACTTGGGAAAGTCAGCCTCCCCTACAGAGCAACAGTTGTATGAAGGATACACGTGAAAAAGCAAAGGAAGAAGGGAGCACTGCAAGTCAGCCAAACTGGGAAGCTTAACATGCGTGTGAGCTGTGGCCGTCAGAGTCAGAGCTCCCTCGTTATTAAACAAGCTGTTAGAAAAATGGATTGACATGGTGAATGGTTTGTTCATTGTAACAGAGCCATAGCTTGGTTTATTTATTCCTATAGGTAGATAAGTAGGTAGATAGGTAGGTAGATAACTATCTGAACAGTGGCTGGCACGTGGTATTGCATAAGTGTTAGTTCTGGTTATTATCTTTGATAAAATACTTGTTGTTGTCTCCTCATTAAATCAGGTCATTTGACACTACTATTACATTAGCACATTTTTAGCATAAAAAAATAAAGTGAAGTTTTAAAATTGCATTTTATGTTGGGTCTTCAAAGGTTTTGCTTTATGACAGACAACTGGCCATAAAAGACCTTAATTCTGGCATGATATAATGAAATCCTAATTTGCTCATTATTTTGAGAAGGCTCAAAGACTACAGGATATTCAAAGAAAACCTTTAAATCTTTGGTTGGCTGTTTAGTAAGTCTGGTTATAAAAAAGAAGAGACCGATAGAATTCCAGGTCACAGTTTCTTCGCTTAGAGTACCAGAAAATCCATTTTGAAGAAAGACAGGCAATTATTGGGCTTAAACCAGGAAATTATTTCAATGCTGAGTGTTTTTTTCCTTTTCCTCTTTTTTTTCTATTGTGTGACTATAACTTGCTACTTCGTTCTTTCCAGCTTCTCAACTTGATTCTGTGGCTAAGCAATCTGGCTCATGTGCTACCATGTTCTTATCAAAGTTTTTTACTCTTTTTCCTGCTCTCTCTCCAGTCCACTGCATGAAGTTTGGACCCTAATATTTTGCACAGAAAAATAGATTTTTCTCTATCAGAAAGAAATTATTATATATTTAATATTTATATCATAATATATATCATATAACACGATAATAAATCATATATCATTGTATTTTTTAATATTTTATTAAACATTAAAATTTATACTTGTTCTCAATTTAAATGAATCTTAAGGAGTCTGCATAGATGGTTGTAGACCTACTTGGGATTAGCTTGAAGATTAATCTATTGACTAATATTTGTCTTTACAAATATTTGATGGTGATGGTGTTTAGAAGTCACACGAGTGTTACATAATTTATAGGAGTAACATTTTGAAATCTTATGTCCCTTTTTTTCCTATGGATGAAAGTCTTTGGTGTCCCAAGGATTCTAACAGTGTTTCCTGACATGGCAGGTACACTCATTGTAAACAGAAATCTGGGATTACTTGTGCCAGCACTACAACCAGGACCTTGTCACTCTCACTCCAGATGAAATGCTCTTACTACTCCTGTGCAGCACCTTTTTGGGTACTTTCAGTTGTTTTTCAGGTTTCTATGTGCTATATTTTATTATCTTTATATCCCCCAGGATTTAGGAATATATCTTGAACATGAATAATTTTTCATAATAATTATTAAAAATTTTAGATGATTTAAAGACCGTGTTAATTATCCATTACTTAACATTTAAAATTTTGATTATTTAAAAAGTTATATTAATGAAACATATACATGATAATGGATGGATAATGATCACCATCAAGTATCAATAATTGTTCTATCTTGACTAAGTGATTGTAGATTCATGTTTAAAATGACCTTCAGACTGAGAACCCCTGAGCCCTTGGCTATGTCACATTCCCTGGGTAGAATTAGATTTTAATAACGTTGAGTCCACCTTCAGGAAAGGAGGACATGTATGAATCAGGAAGATATGATAAGGTAGAACAGGCTTCTAATCACCAGCTTCTTTATTTTCAGTGCTGGCAATCATCTTTGTGTTAGTTTTATTTGCAGTGTGTGATTGTTTAAAAAATATTATTATTTCTATTCAGTAGACTGAAAATAAAAGTAAATATTTCCTATGATGCAACATAAAATGATCACGATAAGAATACCATTATTACTAGTAATGTGAAAATGCTAAATTCAAAGACAATGTAACCAAACAATTTTGGAAATAAATACTTCTCTCATGGCCAAAGTAGGGGGACAAAATGACACCTGACCAAGTGTTGTATTCATTCACTACTTGGAGGCAGATTCATATGGGCTTTCAGGGCCTGGGTCCCAGGCACCTGCTGAGAGAGGTGAACCCCACGCCAGGTCACAGGGGTTTGGAGGAGCAGAACTGCGCCAAGTGGTCTGAGTTCTCTCACTAATGCGTCTTGGTGTCGGGCGAATCTTCAGTCACTTCTGACTGACTTTATGTTCCTGGGGATGATAGGATTCTGGCAAGGAAAAAGGAGACTTTTTACCCTGTGGATTTCTCTTAATCACAGTGTCAAATCTGTAAACGGCCCCTACAGCATCCTTTTCTCAAAATGGCAAAAGAGTAAAAATGACAGAGCAAGAGAGCAGAGAACACAGCAAAAGGGTTGAGCTGTGCATCATTCATTCTTTCAAGAGACTCACGGAGCCCCAGTGTGTGCAGGGTTCTGTGCTGGGCGCTGTGCACCATCCCAGGGAAAGAGAGAAAGCCCTCCAGCACCTTCCACGCACAGTGAGGAGATGTCTTACGCAATTGTAGTGGTTAGAACACAAGGCAGAGAATGCACGATTAAGTGCAAACGTTGATGATGTGCCAAAGAAACACACGTGCACACACGCATATACATAGTTCAAGGAGAGTGAAACAGCCCAAGTAACAATGAGAAAAGTGAAAGTTTACTGTACACTTAACCGTGACCTTTCTAAATACTTTGCATACATCATTCATTTAACCTTTTTAATAGTTCTTTGAGGTCCTGTTGTTATTCCCAGGAGATACGAGGCACAACAGACTGGGGAACACGAGCTGGCTCTAACTGGGTGGTGAGCCAGCGTTAGGCCCAGAATGGAGCCCTACCTCTGTTCTCTATGCTGGAGAGTGACTTCCCCCGGGAGTGGAGAGGAGGGTGTCTTAGAGGATATTGCTAGAGAAAGAAGATAAGGAAGGCCCTTTAAATAGTGAGAGTTGAAGTTTCAAACCAGGAAGCATAGGAAGTCTTGTACTTCTTATTAAAGAGATATTAAAAGTTTCAAATTGAGAAGAGCAGATTTTGCATAGGTACATGTACCTGTAACGGGACAGGCGGCAATCCCCCTTGTCTTCCTGTTACCGCACTGTGTATCCAGGTTGCTCGATGTCGCGTTGTAAAAGAATTTACAGAACGGCAAGGACGGGTACAAAGAGTAAGAAGGTTATTAGAAAGATACATTCCATAGACAGAGCGGGCACACTCCAAGGAAGGAGCTGCGCTGAGCGGTTTTGCCATTGCATCTTTTATATTCCTGTTTTGGGTAGGGGGTCCTTCTGCATAGGGCAGAAGTAAAAGCGAAGGCAGTTGTGAGTCAGAGCAGCAGCAGCCAGGGGAAGAGCAGCGGGGCCGCAGCTTCTGTAAATCAAGTGGTTCGGTCCCCCTACAGACAGTCAAAAGAGGCTCAGGAAACTTGGTGGTTACCTAAGCTATCTTAGCTATAATGCAGAACTATGTCTTAGCAATGTCCCCCCCCCCCACCGGTGCAACCCTCCTGTTCCCTTGCAGTGCCAGATCCCTGTGCTAACCTGCCTGTCTCATTCCCACTCAGACATGGGATGCTGAACTGCCCTGGGGGAGACAAGGGGCTTGTGGGCCCAGTTCAGGTCTTCTCAGAGGTCTGAGACTTGATTTTCTCTCTATCAATTGTTAGAAATGATTTAGTACACCCAACTGCTTTTGCAGAATAAATTGAGGCCCAGACCTACTATATGGATTAACACTTAGGGGAGTCAGGGCTGAAAGTTGGTTTCCTTAAGTCCTCATTCTACTGTTTCTACTGCCGCTGTTTCATCTTGCCATTCATGGCTATTATGCTAATTAATTGTCCTGCGGTCACTTCTTATTAGGCTTTTGCTTCTTGGGAGTTCATATGTTATAATGTGTGAGGCATCATTCGAGGTGACTTCTAATATTAACACAAGTTGCCTAGTATACAGATTGTTATTGCTATATTGTCAGGCATTTATATAATCTCAAACTACATGAAATTTCCCACTGTACTAGTTTTCCATTGTAGCACTGCAAATTACACGAACTTCATGGCCTAAAACAACGCCCATTCTTGAGCTCCCAGTTCTGTGGGCAGAAGTCCGGCAGGCTGGGCTCTTCTCTGGAGGCCTCAGGGAAGCAGCTGCTCCCAGGCTCGTTCGGGTTGTTGCAGAATTCAGATCCGAGGAGTTGGAGGACTGTCCCTGCTTCCCTGCTGGCTCGTAGTTGGGAGTCATTCTTGGCTCCTAGAGGCCTCTGGTGGCGGATGGCCCTCTCCAGTTCACAGCCAGCAAAGGCCCACCAAATCCTTCCTATACTTTGATCTCTCTGACTTCTTCTGCCAGAAGTAGAGAAAACTCTTACTTTCAAAGGGCTCATGTGATTCTATCAGGCCTCCCCAGCTCATCTCACTTTGATTGGCTCTAAGTCAACTGATTAGTAACTTAAACTGTATCTGAAAAATTCGTTTTGCATATGTAAGGAAATATAGTCACCAGCGTGATATCTCATTGTATTCAAAGTCTCATCCCTGGGGGGTGGATCCTGAGGGGGCAGCTTAGAATTCTGCCTGCCATGCCCTCCCGTGTCTGAATTTCTGTTCTATATCACTATATCACTCATTTGGTAAATGTACAAACATATATATATATATATTCTTGTAATATTATTTTTTATATTAATGCATCATGATTTTCTCAGCAAGATGTTATACCAGCACACAATAGGAAATTAATAAAATACTTTTAAATGCTCTATGGTTTTGGAATACCAGCTTTTGCTATTATTCCATTTATATTATACAGAATGCATGCTTGTATATTGCTATAAAGCAATCAAATACTATTCTAAAACCTACAGAGTAGTAGCAACTTTATGGTGTGTGGAAATATGTAATATATCCTCACACGAAGAAGCAGAGAAAGTTTGAGAGTGATATTTATAAAATCCATTTGAATACAGATATATTTAATATGTATGCTTACTAATTTTTTAAAGGAGGAATTAGCAAGATAGAAAAGTACTTTTTTGTTCATTTCACAATTTGTTAGTAATATCATGAAAAATATGACGAATCAATTGCTAAACTCTTAAAGGGTAAACTACATTGCTATTTAGCAAACTAATTTTCATTTCTTTAGAAGTTTACAAAAATAACAATATAATGTCCTGAGGAAGCACAGAAAAGTAATTTATTTGTCAGAAGAAACTATTTCTGTTTATCTAAATGGTTGAATTGTAAGAAAGTCTCAGCTGGAAATATGCAAATGCCATGGTTACCCAATGAATTAGGCTTTTGTAATATCCAGAATCCAAGAAAACAGTAACAGGCAAGACATTAAGGGAAAATGTTTGCAATATGTTGCTTAAAACCACTCTGGGAATAAACTAAAGTGCTGTGTATAGCAAATGGCGAAAATTCTTTATTTTCCATTTCACATACTGAAAGTTTTTAACCCCTCTAGTATTAAAGGCATTTGTGAAATCTTCAAAATATAGAAAGTTCCTTCAGGGTATCTCTCAAAACTATGGCTATAAGCCATATGTCTTCAGCTATTACTTTCAGTTCAATGACAAATTTCATCCAAATTTTTATTTTGTAACATCTTCATTGTGCTCAAAAACTCCATTTTCACGTATTCCCTTAAAAACATAAATAGGTTTTCATAGCAAAATTTTTGAAGCCTGATCTATATTACAGATCATGTGCTCCAGGTTGTGCCTCCAAGTCTAAAAATATTTCCCCCAATATACGAGAAATGGAGACATACTTCACTTGTGTAAGAGAATGCTAGAACTCACGAGACTCACCATTTCACTTAAAAAGAGCCACCAACATATTTGAGCACTCATTAAGGGCCAGACTATACTACTTTAATCCTTGTAACAATTGTATAGGGGAAGGTATTATTTGCCCCCTTTGCAAGCTAAGATGGTGGATTTGGATCTGGGATGCAAACTTGAGTCTGCATGAATCCAGAGCACCAAATTTTAACCACTGTACTTACTGCCTTTCTTTATGACTTATCAGTTCCCACGTGGAGCAGCATCTTGATTTCAAATTTCCCTTTTACAGAGCCCTGCTCTTCCCTGTGAGAGGCACAGGCACTGGCCTTTCATAGGATGTCCTCCCGCCCGGATGTACGTTCTCAGGAACTGTAAGCTGAGAGCTCGCTGCACAGTAAGCTGAGAAAGCGGAACTGAAATATGAACATTTGGCTGATGGTTGGAGACTACTGTACCTTTCTCTTTAAAAGCAGATACGGTTTTCCAAAGGACTAGAGTAGCAACTTTATAGAGTACCTGGTTCTTAGATTGCAGTTCCATCCTGATTCTGCTGAGTCAATCCACCAGGCAGGTTTTTATTCAATTTCTCACTTACTGTTTGGTTTATTGAAGTCCAGGGAAATGGACTTTGTCCTGCACACCAGCTCCTGCTGACTTTCAGATTGTAAGGCCTCACCTCTCTGACTTTGCTTTGTCTGTGTTTCCTATTTCTGGCCCATTCTCCGTGTTGATAATCGCTGGTGTCTGTGCCCTTTAGCTTCAGACCTGCTGTTGCCATATGGAGGACCGGTGAATGGCAGCTTTTGTAGAGAGAGGCAGCACCTGGGGCTCAGGGAGCCATTTTCATTGCACAATGACTCAGTGGGAGCTGGAACTTGGCAGCCAAAAAAAGAAGCAGTGAATTTCAAAATGGTGGAATTTTCTTTAAATGACCTTTCATAACCCCTTGGAAATCTTTCTATTTGAATAAGACTCCTCACAGCGTGTGTGCGTGCGTGCGTGCGTGCGTGTGTGTGTGTGTGTGTGTGTGTGTGTGTGTTTCTCCTCGAGTCAGAAGGAAAGAGGATAATTTTCAAACCCTCTTGGCTTTTTTTCCCCTTTCCATTGTCAGTAGGAGAAGTAGACCTAACAGATATTTCTTAAACCCATGCTTCATGTATGTTTTTAAATTAGTGTCCTTGTTTCATTATAAAATTAATGCATACTTGTATAGATATCTCATAAAATACAGAAAATTCAAACATTAACAATCAAACCTGAAACAAAGTCCCAACACACAGAGAACCTCATCTTGCTAACATTTGCTATATTTCCATTCAGTATTGATTGATCCAGCAGTCATTATCTTTTTAAAATTGTATTTCATTAAGCTTCTAGCCATTATGTGGCACATGTGGAAAGTAGATGGAAATCAGCATTCTTTTTGGTATTGCTGTTTCCAATGGCATCAAGAGAACCAAAGAAACTTGTGGCATTTAATAGAAAAGCATCATACTTGAAGAATGCATTTCTAATTTAGAAGTTAATTAAAAGAGATTGATGGAGTGTTTATATGTTTCATTTGCACTATTTTTTGGTACCTCCTATTAATCTTTTGCAAATGAAAATGCCCAAATATACAGTACCAAAAAGTTATTTTTTGATGTTATCTAATTTCAAGAAATGGGTAAACTAAAATGTTACTGCTTTTAAATTTCATGGGTATTTATTTAATTTAAAGAGATTGGGGAAGATAGGAATGGCCTTTGGCCAAACATCAGATTAGTGAGTCATGTTTTTGATTTACTCCTCTCAAGCTTCCCCAGGGAATCTCTGTTAACAGTCCAACCCCCTGACTTCTCAGACTCTCTTTACTTCCTTTCACAGGTGTGTGGATGTGCATGTGATACCAAACCTCTTAATCTCAAGTTCGTGTGCCAGATGTGCCGTAAGCCAAACAGACATTGGTGCTTGGAGATGGAGAAAGTGGTAGCATCAGTTTGCTCAAATCCACCTTCCCAAGAGCAGAAAACGGGGGTTTTTATAGAGCTAAGGGGCTTGGCAGGAGAAGCTTCAGAGAAACAAAGGGGTCACCCCTGATAAGCCCCGGGCAATCTGACTCTGGGTGTCACCAGCAGCTGGGTCCTGGCCATCCAGTGATTGCAACCTTCTTGAAGGCATTCTCTTTCTTCTGCAAAAGAATCTCACAGATCTCTCTGCAAAACAAGCTCACAAGTCCCCAGGACCCCTGAGGCACCCCTTAAGTTAAACAGGAAAACAGTAAATTGCTTATTGAATATGTGAGGATCAGAATTGGCCACCTCAAAATATGTCTCTTTGGCTTGATTACTTTTAAGAACAAAAGACTGTGAAAGAAACTTTGGCCTTCCCCCTAACTGCCTAAAAGAATTTGAAATAAAAGTCCTGCCCCCAGGACAGTCCATCACCATAGATAATTCTGGGTATCGGTAGATTGGGAGGGTCCTTGCTAAGCCCATCCTTATCAAAGTTCTGTTTACCAAACATTTGCTTTTCCATCTCCATGTGAGTTGCCTTCCTCCCCTTTGAAGTCCCAAACCACAACCCTCAACATCCTCCTTTGTCTTTGGCTGAAGATGCTATTTAAGAGGACAACTTTGGCCAGATGGCTGTTACTCAGCTTTCCCGGGTCTCTCCCATGTGTACATGTTATAAAGCTTTGTTTGATTTTCTCCTGTTATTCTGTCTCATGTCATTTTAATTCATAGCCCAGCCAGAAGGACCCAGAGTGGGCAGAGGATGTCTTCCTCCCCGACAAATATCTGTAGTAACCCTCACGTGCCCAGCTTCACACACACATACAGGTACATACAAGATATGAATATAGATATGGATAAAAGTTTGTACATGTGTGTATTTTTCTCTAGGAAGAATTTCTTTATTTTAGTTTCTAGCCCAAAGGAGACCCATTGAATAGACTTATACTTTGATGCTCGTAAGCACTTCAGTTATAGTCTCTCCCAAATTGAACTTGTGACCAGCCCTGACTCAGCATCTCCATGTCCCTCTGGCCATATTTTCTTTCTTGGTGAATGGTGATACCATCCCTTCTGGCAATCCAGATCTGAAACTTGAGAGTAACTTGTGATCCTCATTTATGCCCCCATATTCAATTGTTTATCAACTATGATTGATTTTACCTCTAAGTCTTTCAGATCCTTCTTTTCCCTTTTACAGCCTTAATTTAGGTCCTTGTCAGGTCTCCTTTAAACTATGGCAATGGCCTCCTGTGTCAGGCAGTGCCTGACAGCAGACAGTGGCACACAAATTGGGCATTCTGAAGAGAGTGTAGTTAAGGGACTGTTACAACGGTTTGGGCACAGTGTGGAAAAGCACAAGAAAAAATGTGATATCCCATGCCTAGCAGATTTTCTCACCCTGAAGGGACAAGGGGAAGGAGCAAATATCAGACATAGATATGGAGGTACGGAGAGAGTTATGTGGAGAGAGACGCTTGACAGGCACTGTGGTCTTTAGATGGCGGCAGTCAGTCCTCTGCACATCTGTAGGAAGGAAGCTGAGGAGTAGATACCTCAACTTTACTCTCCTTCCTCCCCCCAATATCTTGCTGCTGCTCCCCATTGGCTGAAGCCGACTGGAAGTCAGAAGACAAAGAAACCACTGTTTCCGTCCCTGCATGTCAGCACAGGGCTGGATGGAAAAGGGCTAGAAGTAGATCCCAGGGGCAAACAGAAAATATCCAACATACATTTACTCCAGCCTCCTTTCGCTATCTTCCTCTACCTTCCTCCAGTCTAAACAAACGAAAGAAACAACAACAGCACCATTTTTATCCTATTGTCAGATTGATACTTGTTAATGCCATTACTCCTTTGACTGAAGGGGTCTAATAAGTCTCCAGTGCTTTCAAGATAAGAGGAAACTTTGTAGCAGGGCAAGGAGGGCCTTCACAATTTGCCTTTACTTGCTTCTAGCCTCATCCCACCCCAACTTGACCCCCTGATCTGCACATCTCTAGTGCCCTCTGGCAATCACAGACACCCACAACAGAGTGCCACTCCCTGTAATATCTCCCTGACCCTCTCTAGGCACGCTCTTCTATATCTTGAGACTATTGCCATCTGTCTTCCAAAACTCTATGTTTCTTCCTCTGGTAAATGTTTCCTGGCTGTCTCACTCAAAAATTGGTTTTGGTGCCTGACCTATCGTGTAGCTCTTCAAATAAAAATTTATAAGAAATTTGTCATTTCTTATTTGTCTGGTTCCCTTGTTAGATCTTTAAGATTGTCGAAGGCAGGAGCTTTGTCTTATACTCTGAAAATTGAGTCAGGTGCATGAACACTTATTTAAAACTATTTCAATATTTATTGTAAAATATTTAAGGCCTCTTAAAAGGTCTGATAATGAACATTCATGTGATTACCATCCCAATTAAGAAATTAACCAACAAAAAAACTTATTTCATCCTCTTTTTCACCACTAAGGTAACCACAAAACTGAAATGACTATTTTTCACTTCCATATATTTATTTATATTTCAAATAGGAGTGGTATATATTCCTAAATAATACATCATTTTTGAATGTTTAAAAATTTTGTTAAGTGATGTTACACTGTATGCTAATAATAATAATGATATTTTGATTGGATATATGAATAAATCCAAACAACCTGCCTCAACTACTAACATCAAAACTCAAGGTGACGGGAAGAATTCTAAGATGACCCCCAGGGAGCCTTCTCTGGAGTGTGGGTGGGGCCTGTGTGTATGACGGGATATTCCTTTTGTGAGTATTTATGTTATATGGCAAAGATAAAAGGATTTTTCACATTTACTTAAGGTCCTTAATCAGTTGATTTTTAGTTACTCAAAAGAGAGATTATCCTGAGTGGGCCTGACCTAATCTGATGAGCCCTTTAAAAGCTACTCTAAGCAGCAGACATGCTCTCCTCTGCTTGGAAGAAGAACAGCTGTCATGCTGTCACCTGCCTGTGGAGAGGGGTGGCTTCTAGTAGCTGAGGGCCTCAGTCTTCCAACTGCAGGGAGCTGAATTCTGCCAACAGCGTGAATGAGTTTGGCAGAGGACCTCGAGTTCCAGATGAGAAGTCATCCCGGCTGATGCCTTGATTTCGGCCTGGTGAGGCCTTAGCAGAGGGTCTGACAAAGCTGTGCCTGGACCCTAAGCCACGGAAATGGAGATAATACATGGGTACTGTTTGAAGCAGCTAAGTTTGTGGTAATTTGTTATACAGCAATAGAAAAGGAATGCACACATTCATCTGTCTTCCTCTAAGTACTTTAAGAACACTTAAAATAGTTCCGCTATTAAACGTCTTCCAGGAATATTTTGTCACAAAGAGAAGGAAAGGTCTATCTACTAATAACTGGTAGTCCTGAAGGCTGAATAATATTAGAATTAAAACAGCAAGCATTTACAGTTTAAATTTTTATTTTATTTATAACATTTATTTATAACTATTGTAAATAAAACCTTTAATTTATTGAAAATGTTTTCCATAGGTCCAGGGCTGTGTACCATGCTAATGATGGGTAAGAAACTTAAAAACAACTTAGTCCAAGTAGAACCCAAGACCCATGAGCCCTACATCACACAAGCACCATGCTCTGTGAGTGGGAATCAGCGATTGATGGGAACAGAACAGGTTGGTTAAGTTAGCACCTCTTCTCACAAGCACCAATGGGCTTAATTTGTGTTCAGAGCAACCATCTCAAGGACTAAACCTTTGCACAAATACTTGCGCTCTCTTTTCTTTTACTTTGATTAAATGTTAAGTATTATACGCATTCCTGGAGGCTAGAACTGAGTGTTGAAAAAATTGAGAGGTTATTGAAGAACGCCAATAACATGTGACCTTGTTACTTAGTCTCCTTAGGCAAATAGTAACAAATGAATGAAAAATGGGGCTTTGAGAACAGGGCGCACACTAGACAGTGAACAGAGAACTTCCAGGGCTCTCATGGGGCAGCTGCCAAGAAGTTGGCCAGGTGTGATGGTTGTTACCTGGTGATATCAGAAGCCTCTCTCTGTTCATTTAAGATGTTGGGAGCTTCCCTCAATCCCATGAGTCACAAGTTGAAATAAAAGATATTTAGGGGCAGCCCGGTGGCATAATGGTTAAGTTCGTGTGTTCCACTTCAGCGGCACAGGGTTTGCAGGTTCAGATTCCCGGCATGGACCCGCGTACCACTCATCAAGCCATGCTGTGGTGGCATCCCACATACAAAACAGAGGAGGATGGGCACAGATGTTAGGTCCGGGCCAATCTCCCTCACTTAAAAAAAAAAAGATATTTAAACCAGTGAGCAGCTGCCCAGGAGAATTTCTTCTGGGAAGTGCACACACACACTCTCACTCTTCTTTTCCCTGTAACTACTTCTGGTTTTGCTGATTTCTGCCTATATTCTCTTCCTCTTGGATTCATCCCTGCCCACATTGGTCTGTTGGCAGTCTTTCCCACCTTTGTTTCCCATTTCCTTCCATCTCTGTTCACTTCTATCACCATCTTGATTCATTTTGGCTTGATTCATCAGACCTACCTGCTTCCCACCTCTGGATTCTCCCTGCTTTTCTTCTCTCCTTCTTTCACATAGTTAGATCAGCCATAACACTTAACCTATAGGAAGTGCAATGGTAGGTGTCACAAAACCAAAATAAATATGTGATTACTGTATATCATTATTATCAGTTATTACAGTTTCCTCCCTTTTATCTGAAAATTGAGGCTGGGAAACTGGAGACTACAGCTGGGATCACTCTCGAGGCCCCAGACTCCAGGACAGCGGTTCTCAGCCCAAGGTGCTTTCTCCCCCCAGGGAATATTTGTCACAACTGGAGGAGGGGATGCTCCAGCATCTAGTGGATAGAATCCAAGGATGCTGCTAATCATCCTACAACTCACTGGACAGCACATCTCCCAACACAGAATTATCTGGCCTCAAATGCTGAGGTCAAGGACCCTGGTCTAGGGGGCGCTATAATCCATTGGACTCCCTGAAGCGCCCTCTCCATATTTCCAGGCATTCTTTTACCACCCTGCCCCCACCGTAATCCTCATACTCTATAAATAACCACCTCAACTTCCCTCTAGCTTTCTACTTTCCTATACATTATTTTATTTTAATCCCAAGTCAACTGTGGGGTATCCAGATCAATTGTTATTATTACTATTCTTTTTTTCAGATAGGGAAACTCAAACTCCAAAATATTAAGTAATCAAGAAGATTTACTGAGGATTAGAACAAATTTTCCTGTTATTAAACAGTGCTTCTTGTAGTACACTAAAATCTCCCTTTCAAGGTTGTCATTCATCCTTAGAGAACCGTAAAAGCCTTAGAAATGGCTTCATAAGAAGGCATAGCTAAAGATGGAATCTTGAGAGTTTTCAGGTTAATCCTGATAGAATTGGGAGAGGCCTGAGGATCTGGGTTAAGTGCCTTGAGAGAGGACCTCATCCAATTTGAGTATTTCTACATTCAAGTGTCATAGAAAATGAGGTCCAAAGTAGGAAATGAATAACCTTCCCTTTTGCCTCACTAAATTGAATATTTTCTCTTTTTCTTTATTCTGTTAATGCTGTGTGGCATTATGATTAAAAAGGAAACCCAGAAGTCAATGAAAGTGGTGTCCTGAGAAGAGCTGGGTGACAGCAACTTTGACCTCTGAAGGCATCTGTTTGTTTCTTACTGTGCTGAGCAGTATTGGTGGTAGAAGAGGCACTTCTCCCAATAGTGTAGTGGTTTCCCAAGAATTCCAATAATCTGCCATTGGCTACCGGCAGTGGGGGTAGCAAATTGGTTGAGAACAACAAGCCCAAGAGACAAAAATAACTGGGATCTGTGTCACCTTTGTTGTGATCATTAGGGATAGTAGCCTCCTGTGGTTGACAAAGAAAATGAAATCATATTAATTACTGCCATTAGTGAAAATGAACTCTCAAAGACGGCCTGCAGGTTTAGCAGCTAGAATGCCTCGATCTGTATATGAACAATCATCTGAGGGGCTTAGGAATGTTCTAGATGTGTTCATCCCCATTGCCCAGGCCCAACACTACACAGAGAGGGCTACAGAATACTGGTGCTTGACATTCAATAAAATATTTGTCTCTAGAGTGCTTTGTTAAATATATGGGTCAAGCAAATTGTATTCCACAATATATCTAAGCACGTTAGTTTATCATAAAGAAAATATCCCAAACACATAAGTTTTAGTAATTTGCTTGAGGAGGGGGGGCAAGTTCCTTCTGGAGTACAAGGCATTTTTTAGGAAGGAAAAGTTTTTTTGGAGGCTATGGGTAACATGTGAGCAAAATAACTGTGCTGTCCAATATGGTAGCCGTATGAACCAGCCACATGTGCCTATGGAGCACTTGATTTGTGGCTAGTTTGACGTGAGATGTGCTATAAGTGCCAGATTGCCAAGATGTCTGAAAATAAGAATATAAAATTTCTTATTAATATTTTTTGTATTGACTAGACCTTGGAATGATAATAATTTGGATACACTGGGTTAAATAAATACATATTATTAAATTTAATTTCAGCTGGTTCCTTTTACTTTTTTTTAATGTAGCTACCAGAAAATTAGAAATTATAAATGTGGCTTGCATGCGTGGCTCACTTCGTGTTTCTATCAGCAGTGCTGACTGAGATGTTGAAGGCCTGTCTTATCTCCCTAATAACCCTGCCCTTGAAAGTTTGGCTTAAGTACTTTATAGTTAGAGAATTATTTCTAGTTGTGGCAAGTGCATATGCACAGAGGTTTGTTATGTTTTGTTTTTATCATTGAGCTAAGCAAAAGCCATGAAGATGAAGCTTCATCTGTCCAACATCCCTAATGGAATCTGAGCCATCACATTGCTTGCAGTCAATCTCTGATGGGTGCGTGTTCACGTCCTTAAAAATACCCTATAGGAAACAGGCTCACACTTTATTATTTTCACCATTGTAAAAGCCAAAACAAATAAAGATATTCCAAGTTAAATAACTTCTAAGGTCTCTTTAGGTCTAACATTCCCCGATGCTCTTGACTGCAAAACCACATCAGCTCCTCATCGCACGTGTGAGTAATTTGACAAGAGGAGATTGTCCTTCTTTGCTGAATGTCAATCATAGTACAATTCACAATCATGTAGCATTTGTCATCTTTTTTTCTTTGGAAGAGCATCTAACCTTAATTTTCTTTTATTCAATATTTAAAAAATTAATATTACTTATTTCTAAACATACATTTGAGAGTCTCGTCTTTGATCTTGGATTTTAAAATGTATTTAGCAAATTTGTATTATCCTGTACACATGGCCTTGTGTATAATAAATGAATATTTATATTCATAGTTTTAATAATGACTATATATGTATACATTTCACATTATTGAACTTAGATCCTTTCTTTTTTTTTCTTTTTTGTGAGGAAGACCAGCCCTGAGATAACACCCCTTGCCAATCCTCCTGTTTTTTGCTGAGGAAGACTAGCCCTGGGCTAACATCGTGCCCATCTTCCTCTACTTTATATGGGACGCCGCCACGGCATGGCTGACAGGCAGTGCGTCTGTCCCCACCCGGGATCCGAACCTGCGAACCCCGGGCCACCGGGCGACTGAAGCAGAGCAAGCGAACTTAACCGCTGTGCCACCAGGCCGGCCCCTAGATCCTTTCTTTATCATTTTCTTTTCCTGGATCACATAAAGTATTATGTTAATAACCCATTCGCAAGGAACACTCACATGGCCAAACTGGATGAAAGGGTAGGAAGGCTGGAAAGTAGTATCCAATCTGACCTATTTTACATTTCAGCAAATCTATAAAATTATCTTATCAATTTGATAATTTCAAATTTCAGAGCATGGCTCCTCCAAAATACATTTTAGTTTGTTACCCGTATGTACACACAAGATGAGAGAAACTCATTGTCTTTGATTTAGTGTGTGTCATCACATCTATCAATTATATCCTAGAAAGGATATTTGTATTTAATATAGTATAATAAAAAGAATATAAGGAAATACAAAAGTACTAGCTGTCTGACCTGGGGCAATTTACAGACATTGAGTTCTTCTATTTAAAGTTTGGAAGATACTTACTAAAATTAAGTAGTTATTTGCGAGTAGTGGTGTTTTTTACTTTACTTGTGCATATCTGTATTCTCTAATTTTTCTATAATTAATATGGATTATTTATCTAGCATTATAGTTCTACCGAAATGGAAGTCATGTGGGATGGTATATTCCTAGTATTGTGTGAGCTCAGAGGAGGAGACATTAGTTCTGTGTTCTGGAAGATGCCGCAATAACTGTTGTGTGTTTGCGTGTATATATGAGCTAATATGTGCGTTCGTGTGTGTGTGTATGCATGCTTGTGTCTATGTGTGTGTGCATGGTATATTTAGGTTTAGAATGGTAAAAATGCTTCAAGTTAATAGTGTCTTAAAATAACACAAAGATGTAAAACTGTTTAGAAGCTTAAATGTACAGGTACATTTTTAAATATTAGTAATGAATTTGAGGGATCGGATAATTTAATGTACTCATTTTGTTATGATTTGGGGAGAGATTTCTCAAAGCAGTTCTAATATGTTCACTATGTTATTAAAAATGCATGCTTTCTTTGGTTTTGGTATTGATCCAAAGACGCCATGTTTTCGGTCCCTGCCTGTGACAGGAATTCTTTGTGTGAGAGAAGCAAGCATGGTGACCTGTCCGTCGGGGTCCTGTTTTCCTTGTTTGGACTTGCCTGGTGAATTCTTTACTTTTTCCTCCCTTCCAAAGTGTTTCATCTAAAACTATCATAATTCTTAAGGGTGAAAGACTAAAATAATGCTCATTGTCACCATTATTCAAAAGTACATTTTTGTGTGTGTGAGGAAGACTAGCCCTGAGCTGACATCCATTGCCAGTCCTCCTCTTTTTTGCTGAGGAAGACTGGCCCTGGGCTAACATCCATGCCCATCTTCCTCTACATTATATGGGATGCTGCCACTGACAAGTGGTGAGTAGGTACACCCCCAGGATCCGAACTTGCAAACCCTGGGCCACCAAAGCGGTGCCCGCGAACTTAACCACTATGCCACTGGGCCAGCCCCTAGAAGTCCATTTTAAAGAAGCATTATCCAACGCTATTAGGTAGGAAAAAGAGATGAATTATGGTTACGGAAAGGAGAGCTTTTATCATGGTCAGCATATGATCTCATTGTGTAATGGAAACACCCACATTCAACTGAAAGGAGAATACTTCTAAAATGCACAGAGCTGAAGAAGGTGATTTAGGTAAGTGGAAGGACAAGCCGTGTTCTTAGATAGGTAAAGTCAATATGGTAAAATTTAAATGTTAAGATATCCAAGGGACTTTTTTTGAATTTGAAGAATGTTCCAAAAGTACATCCAGAAAAAAAAATCTGTGAAAATAACCATTAAAGTAGTAAAAAAAGAGGGGTAGAAACTACTCTCCATAGAAAATAAAACATTAGAAAACAATAACATTTGAAATATTTCCATTGTACTGTGTCTAGAAATACACCCCAATCGTGTCAGAGATATGAGTATGATTCTATTAACCTTGTGCATCACAGGGAACATATGACTATGTCAATCAATAGTAATGACAATATGTAAGTAATTTGGAAAAAATAAAATTAACTCCAGATGAATCAAAGATTTAAGCATTAAAATGAAACCACAATAGCTTAAGAAAAAATAAGGTTTTAATGTAATTTTAGATTCAGGGAAGTCTAAGTATGATATAAAAATCCAAAAGGTAGGAAGGAAGTGAGCAATAAATTTCATCACATAAAAATTTAAAGCATCTGTATGATACAAATAATAAAGCCAAAAGTACAAACCATAAACTTTGGAAAACTATTTCCAACACATGTTATAAGCAAAAGTTTAATTTTTTACATGCAAAGAGTTCTTAAATCAATAAAGAAAAGACAAGCAGCCAAGTGGAACTATAAAGAAAG
Organism: Tapirus indicus; assembly: GCA_031878705.1. Lineage (NCBI taxonomy): Eukaryota > Metazoa > Chordata > Mammalia > Perissodactyla > Tapiridae > Tapirus > Tapirus indicus. The sequence goes on from CM062934.1 coordinate 32,002,426, forward strand.
GATCTATTTAGTTAATTTACAGAAAAAGAAACAAATGGCCATTAATATAAATTTTCAAAATATTTGTATCTTTCTTTTACTTCAGAACATTTACATTTTGAACTATTAGAATTTCAAAAGATAGAGAAGACAGTTAATCTATTGAATTTGTTAAAGAATTTGTCAGAAAGAGATTTCGTGTAAAATCTGCGTTTTCCTTTGAGAAATATGCGTGAAGAAAAGACTTGATATACCCAGTTGATAATGAATTTGTATTCTTTTAAGTCAGCCTGATTTTTTTCTTCCTTTCTTTTCCCCCTTTCTCCCCCCCACCTTTTTTACTGTTTTGAACTGCAAATGATTTATGTGGTGCTTATAATAATGTAAATGTTTTTAGTGTTATTGGTGATGGCAAATTTTCAAAAGATAGTCATAACTGACTTTGGCCAAAAATCTCTTACTTGATAATTATGCAAATAACTCAGGAGTCATGGTTTATGCTTATAGAAAGTTTTATAGTCTGTTAACTTCAGTAAGCGTGGAAATGAAATACACAGTCCTGCCGTGTTGGGGGTAGCAGAACCGTATTTCTGGAGAGTGTCCAAATGAAAAGTAAACGTAATCATAAAGTGGAAACAGATCAACATTATCGACAACCTACAAAAAAAAGACTAACTGTCTTATTTGTATTCAAATGTAGATGTAATGATTCACTTTCAGAGTAAATATTGGCATTACTTTGAATGCAAATTTTATTTGACACATGAGAAAGCTCTATTTTGCTTCTTCCCACTTTGATGAATACATAACTATGCAAAAAGCTTTTGTCTTTTTTTTGTGTGTGAGGAAGACTAGCCCTGAGCTAACGTCCGTTGTCAATCCTCCTCTTTTTTGCTAAGGAAGACTGGCCCTGGGCTAACATCTGTGCCCGTCTTCCTCTACTTTATACGGGACACCGCCACAGCATGGCCTGACAAGCGGTGCGTCTGTCCCCGCCCGGGATCCGAACCTGCCAACCCCGGGCCGCTGAAGCAGAGTGAGTGAACTTAACTGCTGTGCCACTGGGCTGGCCCCCAGCTTTTGTCTTTTCTGATAGCTACTTATGGCTTTTTAACAAAATATTTCCAAGCACACAGTACACATTCGTATCATAACAAATCTACCAGTCTATGTGTGCACACTGTGTGTAAGACACTGTGTTTCAGCAACAAAAGATGCAGCGAATAAAATGGGCCCGATGGTCTGTTGCCGGTTCCTCTTCTCCCCGCAAGTTTTGATGATCAGGATAAGCCAATCTCCTGTCTCAGGAATTATTTTATTTCCTCAATAAAAGTATAACATTGTTTTTCTTGAGAATTTTGTTTGCTTCTTTTTTTTTCTCCTTGGCATCATAGGCAATATTAGGTTATAGAATCCAGTCATGCATTTCCTCAGGCTGGTACTGATTTTTGGTGAAAGAGTTTCAGGTATTGTTTTATGTCCTGAATTTCAATAAAATCATTTGTAAATTGAAAGCATTTCCTTTATGAAAAATAAAACAAAAAATAATATAAAGGATAGTTTCTGTAACCACAACCAAAACATTGTTAGGAAAATATTACATGCATTAAAATTATAACAAAGATATTTTGATGGAAAATGTAATGCTTTGAGTAAACCTTCACAAGAAATACGTACTTGTGATTAAAAAACACATTCAACTGTGAACCGCTTTAATGGATTTGGTTCTTGTCTGCAAGAAAAACATTTCTAGGAAAACCTGTGAGTTAAATTGTTTGATCTCATACTTTAGATTATTAACATTCACATTAAATTACAATCTTACAGAAATAAAAACAGCTTCAGTGCAATTTTTAGAAGTTTAATGTTTTATTTTTACCAAAATTTAGATAGCTATTTGAGAATACACAGAAGCATAGGCTTCAAGCACATTTTGTAGCCTGAGGAAACGTGAATTAAGATCTGCAGTATCTTCTCCTTTCTCGACTGTGGTGTTGAAGGAGAGTCAAGCGCTCATGCCTGGAGACTACTTTTGTATGAAGTGGATCAACTTCTTTCCTAGGCACATCCTTGGGAGAATTAAGAGAATAGTCAAATTGTTTCCTGTGTTCTGTGGTTCAGATGAGATTGAGACTGTATACACATACCATGTACTACACATGTACACATATCACATAGAAGATGTGTGAATCACACACGTAATAATATATACACATGCACGTATGCACATGCACACATACACATGTGTATCCATGTGCACACACATGCATATAAATATGTATATATGCACACACATATGTGTGCATACATATATTTTTTCTACATGAGTTGGTGCATGTATTTAATAGAATATGGGGACAGAATAGTCATTCTTCAAGTAAAAATAGTTGTATAGTGGTAGTTCGGGGACCTAACGGAAGGGTAGTAAAATTGTGATCATTAGATTAAGAGAGTATACAGAGTATGCTGTATAACTAAATAACTCAGTAACTAAATGAAATTCTCTCAGGACAGTGTTTGTGACTGATATTAACTAGCCATGTTGCCTTTAGCCAGCTTAAAGATTCCTTGAACACATGGTGGACTGTAAAGTTTATTGGATCATTGACTGAGCTGAGAACTATCCATGAAAGTGGACATTATCTCTGTATGGCATCGGCTCTAGTGCATACTGTAGATTGATTGTTCGGCCCCCCTGATGGCCAGAATGCTAGGCAGTCATAAATGGCGAGGAGCGGCTTTGTTGCCATAGGTGGGGTGTTTGACATGGCTTCAGATGCTGTGTGGGGAATTGTGCGGTTCAATCTTGAGTGGTGAGGCATGTGGTGAGTAGGTCAGGAGCAGTCAAGTTCGAGACCTCTAGGCTGTCTGTGTAATTGTGTATAATGGTAAAATAATCACCTGCTGCATTGACCAAAACACTTCTGTTTTTCTAATCAGTCATACAAAAACCCCACAAAACAAATATTTTATAATCCACTAAAAGTGAACCCTCTAGCATTTTACCCTGGCAGTAGATTTTAGCAGCTTTGGGTTTTTAAAAGTTATAGGATATTCAGAAACATGTATGCCAATCCAATTAGCAGACTTTCCCTATCTGTTTTGACATGCCATAATAATTTAAATTTGAAAGAAATTTAAAGTGTATTTACTAGAAAAAAATCAATAATTTTCATTTGCCAGAGCACTTTTTCCAAAGCTTTCAGAGTTGCTGAAAGGTGATTTTTCTATAACTTGTTTTACTGTTCAAATCCAGTTTATTTCTGCCACCTGTTATTTTTCTCCCTGGATTTTTTAGAAGTCATTTTTGGACGATTTGATAGTACCATAATAAGAGCCTCACTTCCTATGGTGTAATTGACTCTCAGTTTGACACTTCAGCAAATACGCAATGAGAGTCCACTATGTGCCAAGAGCTGCGATATTTATTTTTCCAAAGAAAATGCTTTAGCCTGAGTGTATGGAACTCTCCATCTGTTTGTTTAGGAGTATGCTACTGTGTTGCTGTCACTATGTTGATAATTTTCCTTTTAAATGATAGGCTTCAGGAAAACGAGAATTTTATCCTTGGGTTAATAGTCCTCTTTTAGGGGTGTTTTAGGGTTAACTTATCAAAAAAAAATATTTTTGGAAAGTCTTTTGTGACAAATTAACGTTTTAATACAACCTTTTCTGAATAGAAAATTATAAATTTCTAAATTTAGTGGACTAGGTCAGTAAAGGTTTTTTTTTTTTTGCTACATAAAGCACTATATCTAATAGGATTATTATAATGTTTGCAGAATCTGTTTTTTATTCTGGAATTTTTATTACTTTGTTTTTGTTTTTTTAGTCTCCTGAACAACAATCGAATCAGAAAGATTTCCAGAAATGCTTTTGAGGGACTTGAAAATTTGCTATATCTGTAAGTTGCAAGAAAGATCAACAATAACTTATGGTGTTGATAAATTATTTTTGTCTTTTTGTTCGCTTTCACTAAAGTCATTTTTCATTTTCTTGAAAAGCACTGTCAACCTTTACACAAAACCCACTTGAACGTTTCTGTGTGAAGTCGATGGTTGCTTTCAACAGATTATTCATCTGAAAACATCTGAATATTTATGCACGTTTCTATCTCCCCATCCCTGCCACAAAAATTCTAAATTGGAGAAAAATGAAAACAAATCAGGGTTTGTCCAACTTTCTCATTCAAATTTAATTAATTGGTAATTGTAAAAATTCCATAGATCTAAGAGAAGCTCTATATCAACGACTCAGCCATCTAAGACCTTCTGAAGCCAGTGAACACGTTACAATTAGGAACTTGAATGAACTTGGGTAAGAACCAAATTTTGAGAAAATTAGCTCACAGATATGACCATTGACAACTGTGGTGCTTTTTCGTGTATTATAAATAAATGAGAATAAAGGTATTTTAAACGACTCCCTGTTTTGATTCAGAAACCAACACATGCTGATAAATTGAAAGCTGGGGAGGCCATGAGGGATCTCCTTATGTGGAAAAAGAAACCAGGACATTTGTCTAAGCAAGGAGTTAGTGCTGCAACTTTCCTTTAAAGATCGTTACGAAGGTAACTCACATGTTTACACAGATATGTCCATTTGTGGCTTCATTAAGCACTCTAAAAAGTTGAAGTTATTCTTTTAAAGAGGAGATGCTATCGCAATCCTCTTGCTCCCATTTAATTTACACAATGATCATAGCATCTTCCTGAAGCACTAGAATTCGTATTACTCCTGAGCTCAAGAGCCTGACAGCCTCTTATGTTCAACTGAGATACCCCAGCCCAATACACAAGGCCTTCAACAATGCTTTTCATCACTCAGTCCTAAATTTTTGGCTCCTTCTTAGAATCAGTCCATTCTGCTTGCTGTCCTAATCATTCATGGCCAGTCTAACATGCCCAGCAGGTGCATATCATTTTCAATTTCCACATGTTAAACATTATCAAGGATCCTTCGAGCTTCTAGCCTGGTGATGTGAGAAGCCTGCTCCTTGTAAGAGAAGGAGCTTTACCTCCCTGGGTTTCACCCCAATCCTGTGTTTCTGTGGTTCTTTATTCATTGACAGGTAGAGTATCTCCCTTATAGTAAAACAAACAAATTAATAAACAACATAGAACAAAAAACTTTATAACTTGTAAATAATGGTTTAGAAGAAACCTCATTACTGATGCAATATTAAAATGACAGTTATTTGCAAGAAATTAATTTTGGATCAGGCGAATAATGTTCAACATTGCTGTGGCTTGGATCAGTTACATGCAGAAGAGCATACATGCTCTGAGTGAGAACCAGAAAGCATTTTGCAAAACTTCTGATCAGTGCTGGCCAGTTCAGACCCTGCTCACGAAGTGAGAGACACAAATCTCTGGGCTTCTGTACGATGTGTGATTTAGGAAAAAGGAAGATAATTTATAAATGTTTTATTAACAGTACGTTGTGAACACATTCTTGTGGCCACTGGAGTAAACCTTTTCACGTTTTCAATAATGCTGCCAAGTAAGGATGACTTCTCAAATCAGGGAAGTTCGTAGAAAAAAAAGAAGGTTGTGGGCTTGAAGACTTATTCAATGCAGACAACACCTGTCTAGATTAGAAGAAAATGGAATTCTAAGGTTTAGAAGAAAATGTCAGAGTTTAAGGCAATTGAAGATGGCCTAACTCTGCCACTTTGTGTCAGTAATACAAACTTTAAGATTAAGTTGGCCCGGCACTATCATTCTGTGAGCCAATCCAATAAAATTGCTTGGAGGAGACGTGAGCTCTTTTGGGATGGGATTCACAAATACTCTGCAGTGTGGTAGTATTTATTAATTTGGGGCCTTGAAGACGATGACATATGCAGTGGGGTGGGTGCTGGTGTATGAAGGTGGAGAGATACCGTTAATGCCTATATATGTGTTTGTTTGGGGTATAAGCGCACACATACTTATAGGACAATGTGGCACGTTTTGTAATATAGGCACATTGTAAGGTGTGGTGGTGGCAGAACAGAGGGAGGACCAATTCTGCCTCCCAGTGCAATGGGCAAACTAGGCTTCAAATAAGGGGGTGCTTGGGAATGACCGAATCATTGACTAAAGCTAAGAATTATGTGTTAACGTTGACCTTATCCCTGATACGACATCAGATCTAATGCATACTGTAGTTTTATGGTCTTGCCCCCTGTAGGCCAGAAAAATAAGTACCCACAAATGGTGAGGAAGACAATGTGCAAACGGCATTCACGTGGGCAGCGCTGAGTTTGGAGATGGCACACATGGTTGGAGCAGTCAGTGCAAGAGGAAGGATGCAGTGAGCTGAAACGGAGCAGGAAGGGCTTTGCAGGGGAGACCAGACTGTACAGTGTTGTCGATGGTGGGACACTGGGGGAATCTACAGGGGAACGGTAGGATCAGCTCTGTGTTTTGCAAAGGCCTGGAGGGATGGGGAAGTTTTCCTGAGACAGAGGCTCAGCAGAAGGAAGCTATGTCCAAGAGTCTCCTGAACTGCTGTGCAATGACTCGGCCTAAACACGGGTGGCACAGTAGGGCTACAGAGACCCGGAAGAACTGGGGAGGGATTTTTGATGTAGATTTGTTTAATGACTTTACGATAAATGAGAGCAAATGTCTGCTCTTCTCTTAGAAAACCCCATTCCTGTCTCAACCTGTCCTATAATACTCTAGCCCCACCTTCCACTGTCCTGGGAGCCTTCTTTGGCCACTTTCACACTCGTACTTTCTTTACATATTTCCCACTCTTTCCACTCCTCCACAAATCTTCCGTGATCCTAGTTTTCACTTTTTACCCTTTTCTCTGAAACTTTGGATCATTCATAGGATTTGCTGTGTAATTTGGCATTTAGTTATGCTTAGTGTTTTATTTCCACTTCTTGCCCTCTCTGTCTGTCTCTCTCTGTGTAGGTGTGTTGAGTGAGGTCTCCACAGTTGATACTTGAGAACTAGGTCTTGTTTGTATTTCTGTCTGGGTCATACAAGGACACAATTCTATGCTTCCCCCAAACTTGCCCCCTCCTCCAACACACTTCTGTTTCTCTCTTCCCCTTTCAATAAACAGCACCATTATTCTCTGAGCTGTTTGGCATCACACACGGGTTCTTCTTTTCTCGTGTGCTACTTCAGCATGCTCTATTCATTCCACCCCTGAAAACGTTTCTAATCTGCTCACTTTCCCCATCTCTGCTGCATCCACCCTACTTTAAGCAATCATGCTTTCCCTGATTCACATTCATTTCAGTAAAAGTTGCACTTCCTATTTTGGCCTGTAAGTCCCAGTGTGGTTTTTGATCCATGCACACATGTAAATTAATCTTGTTTTTCTTTCCTTTGCTTTTTGTATTTGACCCATTGTTCTTTTATTCCTTCAAACACAGTAAGTGCTCGCCCTCTACCCATGGGCCTTCACACATGCTGCTTATTGGTTTTTCCTTGGTGACTTTTTTCTGTCTGTCTTATCGCAGCTTTAATGTCAACTCCTCTAGGATTCAACCTAGGCCAGTTAATCCTTTCCTCTTTTTTTCTCTATGATGGTGCCCTGTTTATTTCATTTATTATCTATACACCATAAAAGTTAATGCTTTCTCTCATATATATTTTTTTTGTGTGAGGAAGATTGACCCTGGGCTAACATCCATGCCCATCTTCCTCTACTTTACATGGGACGCCGCCACAGCATGGCTTCATAAGCAGTGTGTAGGTCCGCACCTGAGATCTGAACCTGCAAATCCCGGGCCGCCGAAGCAGAGTGTGCGAACTTAACCACTATGCCACTGGGCTGGCCCCTCTGTCATATTTTTAAAATTTATTTTCTGATTTTTCCCACTGGATTTTGTGAAGACAAGTGGCCATACTCCTCCCAGCATCTGGAACCAGCATCTAGAACACAGTTACTGCTTATTAAATATTTGTTGGATAAAGAAGAGAACATAAGATGCTCAATAAATGCTTGATATTTGACTGATTAGTACTCTTAGTTATGTTGAGTTCTTTGTTCTTGAGAGGGCTGATAACACCGTTAAATGTCTCAGCTTTTTCAGTAACATGTATTGATTAGTTATTTATATTGTGCCTTTTCCCAAGGATTTGAAGTGGTTATATTATGTAAAGTAATTGTGGCTAATTTTCACCAGACTAAATATTTGTTTATATTATGCAAAGTAATTATGGCTAATTTTCACCAGACTAAATAATCACAGAATTGCAGTTTTACCCTGCCAAACAAAGGCACATATTTTTCTCTAAAAAAGAAAGCATTTCTGAACTCTTCTGAAATTCTAAGGTGTGTTGGCCCAAAATGTATCATTGACTCCCTCGGGCAAAAACAAATTGAAATGTCTTAGGACAAATTTTGCTTTCAGATTCACAAGAAAAAGTATGATTGTTTGAGGATCTCTTTGGAAATTGTGGTTCATTTAAGGTTAGCTGAATTTTATATCCAAGATACGGTGAAAAACTGAGAGCAAAATGTTCCTTTTCTTTGGTTTAGCAGACCAACCGTTGTTAGGAACAGCATTCCTGGTATTCATTATTGTTAACCAAGTTAGAATTAAGCTAATGATAAACTTCAAAATAAAATTTATTTATTCAGAAACATGTTGGCATCTGCAAAGTGATAATGATCTCATTGCTTATGAGCATTAAAAAATTTAAAAAATTATCCATAGGGCAAAAACTGTTGCATATCTGTGCATTTTTGAGATAAACTGAGCATCATTTGGCAGTATTTAAAGAGGAAATTTATTCCACATTCAAATCCATGGTTCTTTTTCTGGGTATAGTTTATCCAGTTTAGTTTAGTTTAGTTTCCTAAGTTTAGCTTCTTCTCTGAATTATAGCTGCTGCTTCTTCTAGCCCAGCTCTTGGCATGTGGTCCTCATGGGCTCCTGTTACTGAATGCCACTCCCTCTGCACAAACTCACCTTCTTCCATCTTTGGCTGAATGTGTCATTTGCAGTTGTGTATCAGCATTGTCCTTTTCCATTTCTGTCCACTCTCTGAATCTATTTGGAGTCTGCCCCCTTCCTTTTGCAATCTGTAAATAAAAAGATATTCTTGTGGAAATATTGGGCAAGTGAGTGCCATTGAAGAATCTGATCTTTAATAGTACAAACTTGAGGAACACAACTCTCACCCTTTCTGGCCACTCTGTTATCACTCCCTGAGCATTAACGACAATCTCACAAAATGAATGAAATTTCTTTGGGGTTTCTTGTCCACTCTATCAGTTAGCTTTTGCTGTGTACCAACTAATCCAGAACTCAGTGACTTAAAACAATAAAGAGTTACCATTTCTCCTACTCCTTCACCTAGAGTTCTGTCCCAGGCTCTGTTCTTTTTCCTACTTTGTACCTCTGTGGTTGAACACCTCTGCTTCCACGGTATCAGTTATTATCTAGATGCTGCTGGCTCACAAATCTTTATTTCTAGCCTGAATTGCTCTTAATGTTTCCTAATCTACACACACACACTTGCCTACTTGATATTTCCCTTGACATGTCCCACAGGAGCTTCAAATTCAACATCACTTAACCTTAACTAGTTACTTTTCTCCCTTCAAATGTGCCCCGTATTTTCTTTTCAAACATACTTCTTATTTTGGAAAGTGATGACAGACTCATATAGTCATCTAAACTAAATATCCATGCGTCCTGTTGGCCTTCTCCCACTTCCTCTCCCACTATATCTAGTTGTCAAGTCCTGTAGATTCTGCTTTAACGTTGTTCGTGTCTTCCTCACTGGGCTGACTTGCATTTAATCCTCAATACCCACCACCCTGACTATAAGAAAACCGCATTTCTCTGTCCAAGTCTTTCCTCCTCTAAATCTCTGAAGGACAACCAGTCATTTTTTTAAAAACAGTCTCAATCATGCTTTTCTTCTAAGAGTTCTTCAAAGGCTCCCCATTGTTGTTTGGGTGAAGTAAAATCAAATTAGACCACATACATGATTCAACTTCACTTACATCTTCAGCTTTCTTGAAAAGCTTCACTTCCTTAAACTCTGTGCTCCGAATTGCCTGATGTGTGGTATTTGATGGCCTCCTGAAGAGCTGCCTTCAGATCATCCCTGGGTTACTGGTTTGTACTAGGATATTGTGTCTTCCTGTGAGTCCTTCCTGCTCCCTGACTCTGATACTCAGATCACATTACAGATCTATAGCCTATTGTCACCATAGGTATCAGCAATGCACAACATCACTAATCTGTGCAACAAACCTGTAAGGTTTTGCATACGGGAAAAATGAACACAGAGTAATTAACTTTACCCAGGATGCAAATGTGGAAATACCATGCCTTCTGAAGAACAAATTGGGGAACAGAAGGGGAACTGGGTAGGGGTGGAAAGGAGTAACACGTCTCCAACCCTGTGTGGGACAGAGTGCCCTGATTTACTGAGTGGAGTGGTCTGGCCTACTCAGCAGGTTTATCCACTTAGAGGCATAGCTACATCAAACTGTCGTCACTCAGTAAGAACAAGCATTAACATCATGTAGCTCTGAATCCATTTTCATCAAGTGTCTTTCTGCTTATCACCTGAATCCTGTATAAATTTACCTTCAGGGAGAGGATATGCTGACTAGCTGTTAAGAGTAGTCTAATCTTCAGGGATGTCAAATTTCTTCCGGTGTTTTATGAGTTTGGCTAGGGTAGATCAGTTTCTAAAGGAATAAAAGATATTTGGATGTGCTGACCAAGTTCATTTTATAGACCAAGCTGAAGAACCCAGGTAATGCCCTCTGGGAGATCCTCTCTGGACCATTAATTCAGCCTCCCTATACAACACCTGACTTTTTTCTCTATGTTTCTCTATTTTCTCTATAGGGAAAGTAAGCAGAGGAACTTTTCAGCATTGCTTTATAATCTTGAAATATAACCACTTTGTCAGCATATTGTGGCTAACAAATTATAGTTTTAATCCATGTGTCCATAATCCATCTATCCATCTGTCCAACCATCCAGCAATCCATCCATCTAACATCTATCCATCCATCCATCAGTCATGTGGTAAACATGTACCACATGCCAGATACTGTGCTAGGTTCTGGCTGTATTGTGGTGAGCAAAAGAGAAATGATTCTTGCTGTCCTGGAGTCTGTAGACTGATATAGCAGATGGACATTATTTGTTCATTTTCTTTCTTCATATGTAATAGTAGATTACCATGCCCTGTGCATGTGGAATCAACGACGTCCAGAGTGATGTTCAGGAGGTCTGAGAAGGGGTGTTTCAATTTGACCCAGACTCTCTGATCCTTCTTTTATGCTTTCTTCAATTTCCTACAAAGATAACATTTCATTTTATTCTGGTATATGTACATTCATGAAGCTGTTTGTTACAAGCTCAACCTTATAGGTGAATGGGGCCAGAAAGACTACTGCCCCAGCCAGAATGACCCAAGGCCACAGGAATTCTTTTTCTCCAGAGATTTCTCTCACTCTTTCCTCTTTTCTGATTTCTCTTTGACTTCAGTTCTGTTGAGACCATATTTCCCAAACCCACTACATCTTTATCTCTCACATACATATCTGGGTAGGGTTCATAGTGAATAGCTTGCAGATTGGAGAAAAGGAAGGGAGGAGTGGATTCAGCATTGCTTTGAGTTGTGTGTTTGCTAATTACGCAAAGACTGCCTGGGAGTTTGTGTTCCATTATAATCTATTTAATAAACGGCCAACTATTCACTTTTTCTGTGGAACTTCTCCAGATTTTTCCAAACAGAAGTGCTCCTCACATTTGAAACATCACTTCCTTTTTTTCTGTCTCTAATTTCAGTGTTGTATTTTGTCACATAGCTGTTACATTCTTCTGTTCTACAAAGTGATAAGCCTCTCGGTATTAAGGAATTTATTAAATGTTTTTGTCTTCCAGGCAACATCTAACGCAGTACCTGGTATTTAAAAGTGTTAAATAAATGCTTATTGAATTTAACTATATTTTTAATCTGTAGAATGGATGGCTTAGGGGAACATGATATTCAAAAGTTTGATGAACAGATGCATAGAACAAATTTGGACTTTTAGATAAAGTTACAGGAAGGATGATTTCGGTTAAGTTATTCATTCATTCCATCTCCATTCATTCAACAAACTTGTTTTAAAGGTAAACCTTTTATTTTGAGGTGATTATAAATTCACATGCAGTTGTAAGAAATAATACGCAAAGAGACCCCATCTACCCTTTACTCAGTTTTTCCCACTGGTAAATATAGCAAAACCAAGATACAGTCAAGATACAGAACATTTTCATCACCCAAAAGATCCCTCAAGTTGCCCTTTTATAGCCACACCCACATCCCTCTGTCCTACCCCCTCCTTAAACCCTGGCAACCGATAATCTGTTCTCTATTTCCATAATTTTGTTGTTTCAAGAATATTATATAATGGAATCATACAATATGTAATTTTTTGGGATTGCCTTTTTTCACTTAGCATAATTCTCTTGAGATTCATTCAGATTGTAGTATAATGCCAGTAGTTTATTCCTTTTTATTGCTGAGTAGTATTCCATGGCATACATATTCCATAATTGTTTAACCCTTCCACTCATTAAAGGACATCTGGGTTGTTTTCAGTGTTTGGCTCTCAAGAATAAAAATCTGCATAAATATTTTTATGTGAACATAAGTTTTCATCCTCTGGAATAAAGTCCCGGAAGTGCAATTACTGGGTTATATGGTAGTTGCATGGTAACTAACTATATGGCAGTTTTTTTCTTTTTAAAGAAACCGCCAAATTGTTTTCCAGAGTAGCTGTACAATTTTATATTCCCACCAGCATGTATGAGTGACCCAGTTTCTCTGCATTCTTTTTAGCATTTTCATTGTCACTATTTTTTATTTTAGCCATTCAGATAGATGTGTACTAATGTCGCATTATGGTTTTAATTTATATTTCCCTAATGGCTAGTGATGTTAAACATCTTGTATGTTCTGATTTTCCATCTGCATATCTTCTTCTGTGAAATGTTTATTTATGTCTTTTGTCCATTTTCTAATTAGATTGTTTGTGTGTTTGTGTATTTTTACTGTTAGGTTTTGAGAGTTTTTTGTATATTCTGGAGATTAGTCCTTTGTCACATATATGGTTTTCAAATAATTTCTTCCAGTCTATAACTTGTTTTTTCACCTTCTTAACAGGGTCTTTCAAAGAGCAAATGTTTTCTTTTTGCTGAAGTCCAGTTTATCAAATTATCATTTTGTGGACTGTGCTTTTGGTGTTGAGTCTAAGAATTCTTTGCTTACCCACAGATCCAGAAGATTTTCTCCTGATTTGTTCCCCTAAAACTGTTACAGTTCTAAATTTTACATTTATGCCTGTGATCCACTTAGTGTTAATATTTGTGTAAGGTGTGAAATTTAGGTCCATGTTCGTCTTTTTCCTTCAGATTTCCAGTTGTTTCAGCACCATTTGTTGAAGTCTTTTTTTCTCCTATTGAATTACTTTTCATCTTTGTCAAAAATCAGTTGGGCATATTTCTGTACTCTATTTTATTACATTGATATATATATATATATATATATATATATATATATATATATATATGTCTACCCTTTTGCCCTTATGTGGCAAATCTAATCTAGCTATATAATACATCTTGAAGTTGGGTAGACTGATCCCTCCCATTTTATTCTTATTTTTTTGTGAGGAAGACCAGCCCTGAGCTAACATCCATCTCCAATCCTCCTCTTTTTGCTGAGGAAGACTGGCCCTGGGCTAACATCTGTGCCCGTCTTCCTCTACTTTATATGGGACACCGCCATGGCGTGGCTGATGAGCAGTGTGTCGGCGGGCTCCCGGGATCCGAACCTGTGAACCCCGGGCTGCCAAGCGCGGACCAAACTGCTGCGCCACCGGGCAGCCCCCCTCCCATTTTATTCTTTTTTTTCAAGATTGTTTTAGATATTTAAGTTCCTTTGCCTTTCCATTTAAAATATAAAATAATCTTGTCTATAGCTATAAGAATTATGCTTAGATTTTAATGGAATTATTTTACATCTATATGTCACTTTGGGAATAAATAACATATTTAATTCTTTGAGACTTCTAATCCATGAACATGTTATGTCTCTCCATTTATTTAGATCTTCTTTGATTTTTTTCATCAGGATTTTGTAGCTTTCTGCATAAATGTCCTGTGCAGGTTTTATTAGACTTATACCTAAATATTTCATTTTCTTTGAGTGACTGTAAAGGATATTGTATTTCTAATTTTGTTGTTTACATGTTCATTGCTAGAATTTATTAGTCCAATTTATTTTTGTATTCTCATGTATCCCATGATGAGCTGATCTAATTTTTTCATTCTAGGAGATATTTTTTGGGGGTAGATTCTTTGGAATTTTCTACATAATCATGTTATCTGTAAACATGAAGATTTTAATTTTTTTCTTTCTGATCTATATGCATTTTTTCTGCTCTTTTTTCACTGGCTAGATCTTCTAGCACTATGTTTAATAAGAGTGGTGAGAGCAGACATCCCTGCCTTGCTCCTAACCTTAGGGGGAAAGTGTAGTAGTCAGGGTTCTCCAGAGAAACAGAATCAATAGGATCTCTCTCTCTCTATTCCAGCAAGAACAAAATGTTGCTCCTTCCATGATGGAAGCAATCCAGTATAATTAACCTGCTACCAGGTAGCTGTCTGTCACATTAGAGGCTCAGTGTTGGTCTCTGTTGTAGACAGATTGGGCACTCAGAGGTGGCCGTAGCCAGATTGGCCTTGGTGAGTGGAAGTCTATGTTGTTGAGGCCATGCAGAACCTCTATCTCTGCCACCATGCCCACATGGTTCATGAGCCCATTGGGCAAAGTCAGGGATGGCTGTGGAAAGAGGCTGACTGGTATCCACAGAATGAGTTGTTGTATCCAACTGATTATTAAATCCTTCTCTGCTGAGGTCATCCTTTGGTAAACATTCACATTGGGACACAAATATTTTTACATTTTTTGACATTCAAAAAGGTTTACCTGCATATCTCTTTCTCAAATTCCTTTGTCACCAATTTTCCGATCATATTCCTTCCAAAAGTCTGGCCATCCAGTCAAATCATTAGCCATACCCAATGAACTGATAAACATTAACACATCTGGCCGTTTTTCCTCACAAGCAAAGTGAACAACTAGGTACACTGCTTGAAGTTCTTTCCACTGGGAGAATTTCCCTTCACCACTGTCCTTCAAGCCCAGAGAGGGGCTATAGTGTGGCAGCTGTCCACTTTTGGATGGTGTCTGCATATTGCATAGAACCATCTGTAAAGGAGGCCTGAGTCTTCTCTTTCTCTGCCAACTGATATTAGGGAACTCCCTGTGAGGAGGTAGGTGCAGACTAAGAGAGAGAAGGCAGTGCAGCAGGAGTAGGACCATGGGCATTTGGGCCACTTCTTTGCTTGTGCCATTAGGGCCTGCTTGGGTCTGATAATGTATGTACCACTTCCATTTGAGGATGGAGTGCTGCTGTTCATGTCCAACTTTATGGCTTGGTGGGTCAGATAACACCCAGCTCATGATGGGCAGCTCAGGTCACATGGTAACTTGGTGGCCCATGGTTACGTGTTCAGTCTCCACTAGGGTCCAGTAGCAGGCCAAGAGCTGTTTCTCAAAGGGAGAGTAGTTAGATCTTTTGTTATAGTCCCACAAGTCCCTGAGACTCTGTCCATTTTTTTTTTTTAAGTCTGTGCTGTCTCTGCTGTTCAGATTGGGTCAGTTCTATTGTTCTCTCTTCAAGTTCACTGCTTCTTTCTTCTGTTCCCTTTGTTTTGCTGTTGAATCATTCATTGAATTTTTTAAAATTTCAGTTACATATTTATTTTTAAGTTCTAAAGTTTTTATTTGCGTCTTTTTTTTATATTTTCTATTTGTTGGCTGAGATGTTCTATCCTTTTATTTGTTTCCAGCTTGTTTGTTATTGCTTACTAAAGCATTTTTATGATGACTCATTTAAAATATTTATCATATAATTCTAACATCTCTGTCATTTTGCTGTTGGCATCTGTATTAGTCCATTAGGGCTGCCATAACAAACTACCACAGAGTGAGTGCTTTAAACAACAGAAAGTTATTTTCTCACAGTTCTAGGGGCTAGAAGTTCAAGATCAAGGTGTTGACAGGGTTGCTTTCTTCTAAGGGTCCTTCTCCTTGGTTTGTAATGGCCATCTTCTCTCTAGGTCCAATGGTCTTCCCTCTGTGAATGTTTGTCTGTGTCCTATCTCCTATTCTTATAAGGACACCAGCCTTATTGGATTAGGGATCACCCTAATGAGCTCATTTTACCTAATTACCTCTTTAAAGGCCTTATCTTCAAATACAGTCACATTCAGAGGTACTGAGGGTTAAGAACTCAACATATGAATTTGAGATGGAGGACACAACACAATTTAGTCCATGGTAGCATTTATTCATTCAGTTTGAGACTTCCTGGTTCTTGTTATGGTGAGCGGTATTTGGTCAAAACCTAGACCTTTTGGGTATTATGTTAAGAGACTCTGGATCTTATTTAAGTCTTAGCTGACTTAATTTAGCTGACTTCTGCTCTGTTAAGGAAGAAGCAGGTGGAAGTAGAAGTCCTTGTTCCCCACTTGGCTTCCATTGATATCCAGATAGTAGTGGGACTCCTTGTTACTTCTAGGTAGAGTTGGGAGTTCTGGCTCTCCACTAGGCCACCACTGATACGTTCCTTCCTGAGAGGGGTATAAATGCTTCCTTATTTCTGCCCACATGGCCGGTACTGACACCAAGTAGTGGGAGTGGCTTCATTACTGCTTCATGGCGGTAAAAGTACTGACTGTCCACTAGGCCTCCCCTTATGCCACCCCAATGGGCAGCTCTTTATTGCTGGTTTGGCATGGAGGCCTAGGCTTCTTACGTGGTCTCCACAGGGTGGGCTTCATTATTATTGCTGTTTGGGAATGAACATCCCAGCTCTCTGCTTTACTTTCTCTGATAGTATTGCTGTGGGGGTGTTGGGTGCCTCAGACTCTCTCAAGGGCGTTTGCTGGCATGGGCATGGATGGGGACACAGATTTTCTGTGGTGTTTGCCTGAAGGAGTGTGGTTATTTTCCAAAAGTTTTATGTCTTGCTAGACTTTCCCATTCCCTTATTTATTGTGACTTTTCATTGTCTGCATTTATTGACATCTCCTGATTTTCGGCCGTTCAGCTCCAAGTCTGGAATAAATGAGCAGAAAGAAAGGCCAGAAACTCACTATTGTGTCATTCCTTGGGTCCTGAGGTTCTTAGCAAAATTTATTTCTCTCTACCTTTCAAAATCTTCTTAAGTTTGTCTTATGTGTAATGTCGTGGGTTTTTAATTGTTCTTAGCAGAAAAATATGAAAAAGAATTTCTACTTCACCTTCCCAGACACAGAAGTCTTTACAAACACTTTTGGGTGTCTTTTTCACTATGCTGTTTTTTTTTTTTTAAAGAAGAAATAGCTAATAATCACAACTCTCCAATATGTAATAAAATTCATTTTTTTTTATTTTAGTAAAATATACATAACATAAAATTTACCATTTTAATCATATTTAAATGTTCAACTTAGTGACATTATGTACATTCATAATGTTGTGCAACTAACACTACTATTCATTTACAGAACTTTTTCATCATTCAAAACAGAAACCTTATACTCATTAAACAATAACTTCCCATTCCCTCCTCCCCCCAGCCCCTGGTAACCTCTATTCTACTTTATGTCTCTATGAATTGGCCTATTCTAGATACCTCATATGAGTGGAATCATTCAATATTTGTCCTTTTGTGTCTGGCTTATTTCACTTAGCACGATGTTGTCAAGTTTTATTTATATTGTAACATGTATCAGAATTTCACTCCTTTTTAAAGGCTCAATAGTATTCCATTGAATGGATACACTACATTTTGTTTCTCTATTGATCTGTTGATGGGAATTTGGGTTGTTTCCACCTTTTGGCTATTATGAATACTGTTACTATGACCATTGCTATACATGTATCCCTGCTTTCAATTCTTTGGGGTACGTAATATAAGCAGAATTGCAAATTTCTTTTTATGCAATCATTTATTCATTGATTACTTTGATAATTTATATATTCATTCATTTATTCAACACATTTCATGATCATCATTCATGTGCCAAATACTGTACTCATATTAATGTTCAATGTCTTACAGTTGCATAGAATATTTTTATGAATCTTGCATTGAATCCTCACAATAGGCCTATGATTTGATGTACATAAATAAGGAATGTATATTTATAAGCTTAGTTTTCTGGTAGTTCCAACATTGAGTCCAGACTCACAGTTCTGCCTTCTGGTTTTGAGCCCAGTACTCCTTCAGCTGACAACCTTAAAATATTTAAGCAAAGATTAGATCATCATTTGAGGAGAATGCTTTAAAAACGAGTTCTGTAACTCAAAACTCCAGAAAATTTTCCACTATAATGAATCTTATAGATTATGTGTAGGTCATTTTCTAAGATTTTAGACACTGTTTTAGCTTAAGTTTTATTTTTACAATAGAAAACAATATCTCTGGAAATGGCATTATCAGCAGTGTAGTTAGTTTGAATGATGTGTAAATATTTGGTGAAGCATATCAACATAAATTTTATGAATTTATTAATTTTAAATATATATCCATTATCTAAAAATATTTTTTGTAATCTGTGAAGATGTTTCTGAGCTAATAACTATATTCTTGGAGCTTATCTCTGGTAATATTATAATAGCTTATTTCCGAAATGAATAAATGTTGATCAAATGATGATTTAAGCTCTTGGTTCTGATTGTTGTAGAACTGAAATAAATTTGTTATTGAAAAACCAAACTTGAATCCCAAGTGAAAATATTTCTGGAATATTTAATGCATGTTAGTAAATAGAATTTTACCTTCAACGATTTAAATTATCTGGTAATTCCCCCTCCCACCCCCCAAAAGAGATAAATGATATAATTTTGAATTGTATCTTTTCTATTACTGTTTAGGATCTCTGGAAAATAATGGATTATTACAACCTGAAATAATGCAGAACCTAGTTTTAGGGTATAGGAGAAACTTTAGTTTGTCCCCAAATATAATGAGAATAGAAATATCTTCAGCACAAACTTTGTCTGTTTAAAGACTGTTGCATATGTATCACTTGTTTTAGTTATAAAACAAACCTCTTGACCCTCATTACAGTAGTTCCTCCTTATCCATGGAGGATGTGTTCTAAGACCCCCAGTGGATGCCTGAAACTGTGGATGGTACTGACCCATATATATATTATGTTTTTTCCTATACATACATACCTATGATAATTTATAAGTTTAATTTATGAATTAGGCACAGTAAGAGACTAGCAGCAATAACTAATAATAAAATAGAACAATTATAACAATATAGTGTAATAAAAGTTACCATAGTCTTAACAATCTCAACATGTGATCTTTTTTCTTTCCTTAAGTTGAGAACTTTCACCTTTTCACTTAAAGGAAGCACTTTCTGACTTCTCTTTGGCATATTTGAATTGCCAGCATCACTACTCTTGCGTTTGGGGCCATTATTAAGTAAAATAAGGGTTACTTGAACACAAGCACTGTGATAACACGATAGTCCAGCTGAAAACCTAGACGGCTACTAAGTGACTAGTGGGTGGGTAGCGTATACGGTGTGGATACAATAGACAAAAGGGTCACATCTGGCAGGACGGAGCTGGACGGCATGAGATTTTGTCACACTCTTCAGAACAGTGCACAACTTAAAACTTATATATTTTTGTTTCTGGAATTTCTCATTTAATATTTTCAGACCTGATTGACTGTGCATAACTGAAACCACCAAATGCAAAATCCTGGATAATGGGGTCTACTGTAACTCTAGTTTGAATATTAGAATTACCTAATGAGTAAAGTGTGATATTACAGTATGAGTATCCACTATTGTTAGTAGAAAAACATTTGAATGGGGGGATAGGGACAGGAGATGACTTCTCATTGTGGTAATTTTTTTTTTCTGAGGTAGATTCACCCTGTGCTAACATTTGTCGCCTTTTTTCTTGAGGAAGATTAGCCCTGAGCTAACATCTGCTCCAATCTTCCTCCATTTTGTATGTGGGATGCACCACAGCATGGCCGCCAATGAGTGGTGTAGGTCCACACCCAGGATCTGAACCTGGGCCACTGAAGTGGAGTGCACCAAACTTAACCACTAAACCATAGGGCTGGCCCCATATGGTGGTAATTTTTAAAAATCAAACGCTTCAGGCTTGTTGGGTTTTCATGTTGCTGAAGACATTACTGTGAAGAATTCAGAGCTGAGGAGGATGAGGAGGCAGTGATAGAAGAAAAAAAATGAAAGTTTTTCTTTTTCCTTTCCTTTCCTTTTTGTTTCTTTTCTTTCTTTTTTGGAAACATCAGTCAGTTTAGATTCTCTTGGCTGCACTAGACCAAAACAAACAAACAATAAAATTGCTTAGATAGGCACAAATATTGTCAAGTCAATGCTGGCATCGGCCTGGTTTGATCCAACGGCTCAGAGTATTACACTGAGTCTAGTTCCTCTGCCTCTCTCACGGCAGCTGTCTCTTAGGTTTAGTTCATCATTAAACTCTACTGGTGGACCCTGGCAGCGCCACGTTTCCTCCTTGAGTTACACTTCTGTGCCAGACCCTTCATACTGCCCGATGCAGGGAAAAGAGTGAGTCTCTTCTGTTAACTGGTGAGGAGGACAGACAAAGCTTTTTTGATGAGAAGGCGGGAAACGTTTCCTCGTATTTCAGTGGCTGATGTCCTTCCCTGAGCCAGGCACTGTGTCCGGAAGAATGGAATAGGTCACCGACTTAGACCCCTGGAGCTGAGTGGAAGCAACCTAATTCAGACATGGGGAGGTTGATCTCACCCAAGCCACCTCGTGGCTTTTTGGTGCTGCTGCTAGAAGGAGGCAGATGGATGGATGCTGGGCAGTAAAAGCACACAAAAACGTGTGCCATTTTCTGCAAAGCAACAAAGCACACTATTTACTGGGCAAATATCTTAACTCTTTTTTAGCGAAACCATCTCAAGTCAGGCTCTTAGGAGCGATTTTATGATGATGTATCTCTGATTTATTGTTGGAGAAAAATATGGCTTTAGAGAATTAAATTAGTTTTCAGCTTTACTGGAGCAATTATTTTGATTTTGGACCTATATATCTTACTTAAATATGATAATCTTCTTTTAAAAGTGTCTAAAATAGTTTATTGGTTTGAAAAAGTTATGATTAATGCATATGATAATAAAGACAATCTCATAAATATATTTATGAGTCCTAAACGTTTGAAGTTAATGTTACTTTTAGATAGCATTTCTCATCTTGGAATAATTCCTAGTCCTTCCTTGATGGGTTCATAATTAATACTAAGTTGTCTTAAGTAAAGAAAAAGTTTATTTGCCTTCAGAGAGGCACATACAGTTTTCACATTTGCTTACAAACGTGTGTGTATCTCTGCATCTGCATCTTGAAAGGACTAAAATGTGTGTATAATTTTATGTCATGAGCATCCTAATATTTTTTATTTTCTTTCAAAATTTGAATTTGAAAATTTATAAGCAACAAAAAAGTAGTTGAACACCAATATACCCTCCAAATTAATTAAAAATTTCAACATTCATCTTATTTATTTTTATGCATAATACATTTTACTAAACCATATGAAAATAAGTTGCACCCATCCTTCAGTACCAGTTCCTATTACTTGATATGTCTTTTCAACAAATAGAAAATAGTTACATGTATGGTAGATGTTAATACAACTATATCAATAATCACTTATGTGAATGGTCTAAATATAGCAATTAAAAATTGAGTGGGTTTTAAAGAAAGAACCAGTTTATGTTGTCTATAAGAAACCCACTTTAAATATAATACACATTTAGATTAAGTGTAAAGTGATGGAGAGAGGTATACCATGCTAACACATATTAAAAGAAAACTAGAGTAACTATATTGATTTCAGATAAAGCAGACTTCAGAACAAGAAAAATTATAAGGGATAGAGAGGGTCATTACATAATGATAAAGGAGGTTGATTCTCCAAGAAGACGTAACAATTTTGAATGTGTATGTGCCTAACAGTAGAGCAAAAACTGATAGAACTGAAAGGAGAAATAGGCCAATCCACTATTACAGTTGGAGACTTCAACACCCTCTATAAGTGACTGACAGATCCAGAGGCAGAAATCAGTAAGGATATAGTTGAACTGAACAACTTCAAGCAATCAACTGGTTCTAACTGACGTTGATAGAATACTCATGCGACAACAGCAGAAAGTACATTCTTCTCAGGCTCACATGCTACATTCCCCAAGATAGACTACATTTTAGGCCATAAAACACACCTCAACAAATTTAAAATATTAGAAATCATTCAAAGTATGTTCTCAGACAACAATGAATTTAGACCAGAAATCAATAACAGAAAGATAGCTGAAATATTTGGAGGTTAAACAACAAACCCCTAAATAAGACATAGTTTAAGGGAGTCTTAAGAGAATTTAAAAATATTTTGAACTGAATGAAAATGAAAATACAATTTATCAAAATTTGTAGAATGCAGTGAAAGCAGTGCTTAGAGGGAAATTTACAGCATTGACTGCCTATTTTAGAAAAGGAGAAAGAGCTAAGGCCAATAATCTAAGCTTCCACCTTAGAAAACTAAAGAAAGAAAAGCAATATAAACTTAAAGCAAGCAGAAGAAAAGAAAAAATAATTATTGGAGCAGAAATCAATGAAATTGAAAACAGGAAAACAATATAGAAAACCAAAAGCTGATCCTATGCAAAGATCAATAAAGTTGATAAACTTCTAGCCAGGGTAACCAAGAAAAGAAGAGACAAGACACAAATTACTGCTATCATAAATGAAAATGGGACCACCCCTACTGATCCTATGGGCATTAAAATGGATAATAAAGGATTATTGTGAACAATTTTATGGCAACAAATTTGATAACTTAGATAAAATGAATCAAATCCTTGAAAGGCACAGTCTACCAAAACTTACACAAGGAGAAATAGATAATCTGTTAAAGCAAACATTTAAGGAAGACATGATACCAATATTCTGCAATATCTTCCATAAAATAGAACCAGAGGGAATACTTCCTAACTCGTTCTATGAGGCCAGCATTACCCTAATACCAAAACCAGATGAAGACATTCAAGAAAGGGGAACTACAGACCAATATCTCTCATAAACATACATGCAAAAATATTAAACAAAATATTAGTTAATCAAATCCAACAATGGACACCTCAACCAAGTGAGATTTGTCTCAAGTATGCAAGGCTGCTTCAACCTTTGAAAGTCAACTAATGTAATCCACCACATCAATAGGCTAGAGAAGAAAAATCATATAATCATATTAATAAATGCAGAAAAAGCATTTGACAAAATTCAACACCCATGATAAAAATTTAACAATCATGATAAAAACTCTGAGCAAACTGGGAGTAGAGGAATCTTCTTCAGCTTGATACAGAACATCTACAAAAAACCCTATAGCTAACATCATACATACTGATGAAAAACTAAAGGCTTTCCCCCTAAGATTGGGAATAAGGCAAGGATGCCCGCTCTCACCGCTACTCACCATCATACTGGAAGTCCCAGCTGATGCAATTAAGACAAGAAGAGGAAATAAAAGGTTTAAAGATTGGGCAGGAAGAGGTAAAATTGTCTTTGTTCTCAGATGACATGATTATCTGTGTGGAAAATCCCAAAGAATCAACAACAACACAAACTCCTGGAACGAATAAGCAATTATAGCAAGACTGCAAGATTTAAGGTTAGTTTACAAAAGCCAACTGCTTTCCTACAAATTAGCCAGTGGGAGACCCTTCAAGCTAACTCCTTTGTTCTTTTGACATGATCCCATTAAACTTGGAGCACTTCTTTTATTGCTTTCTGTCAAGCATGGTGTGTCATATACTTTTGCTGCCGCATTTCTTCAAAGAGCCTGATTTGTTCTAGTGGAAAATTCTATTTGAAAACAAGATCTGAATATCAGACGTCCTTATTTGAGTAGGAGGTAAATAACCGCAGGATCTTTCAGGGGACAGAACTAAGAAATGGTTTTTTAAATTGTGACTTAATATTTATATTTTCAGTTCAAACTTATATCAACAAGTTGGTGCAGCCACTATGGAAAACAGTATGGAGGTACCTCAAAAAATTAAAAATAGAAATACTATAGGATCCAGCTATCCTGCTGCTGGCTGTGTTTATCTGTAGAGGAATATCTTTAGTGAGTAATGAGATTACTATGTCTCAAGGTAAACGTACATACATGTTTTTGTATATTGCCAAATGCCCTTCCCTAAGAGCATGCCATTTTGCATTCTCACTTGCAACGCACGAGCATGCAGTTCCCACCATCCCAACAACAGATTATGTTGACAGGATTTAGGATATTTTCCTCAGGCTGATAGGTTAGAAATGATATCTTGGTAAAGTTTCAATTTGCATTGCTCTTATTACGAGTGTAGTTTAATATCTTTTCAGGTGTTTGAGTCATTTTTATATCTTCTAAATGTGTACTGTCTGGTCATGGCTTTTGCCCTTTTTACAACTGAGTTTTTGTTTTTTTTTTAATCAAATTTTAATCTCTCTGTGACATTAGTTCTTGATATTTTCCCTTTTTTTTGGTTTGACTTGGATATATAACTTTTTGCCATGTAAAGTTTATTATTTTTTAAAATTTATCATTTGTGTATTGTTTCTGAATTTTGAAGTCATAGTTAGAAAGGCTTTTCCCAATCTCATTAAACAAAAGAATTCACATTGTTTTCTCAACACCAATTGTTTGAAAATGAATCTGTAGTATATAGTAAATTTACATATGTAGTTAATTCTACTCCTGAATCTTGTTTATTTTTTCCGTTGGATTGTGCGTGGGCCAACACCACACTGGTTTAATTATAGAGGCTTTACTGAGTGTTTTAAATACAAGTTATGGCGTGTCTCCCTCTGCTCTTCCTGATTAGAGTGCATCTAGCTATTCTTGCTTATTTATTTTTCCATATGAACTTTAGAATCAACTGATAAACCTCTACAAAAATGTATTGGTGCTTTTATTGGAATCATATTAAAATATATGTATTAACTAGGAAAAATGGTATATTTTGGTTTTGAGACACTCATCCAAAATGTCTTTCCAGTTGTTTTATTTCCTCTTATGTAAGTTTAAATATTTCTAGTTTGATCTTTTTTTACTGTTATATGTGGAGTATTCTTTTATATCCTCTAGTTGGTTTTATTTTGTATATGCAAAGGCCATTGATACTATATGTTGATTTCATATTTTGCAATCTTACTAAATTCTCCTAATTGTTTGTAACAATTTTGCCATTAATTCTTTTGTAATTTCCAGGCATTCTATTATAGCATCTGGAAAGATAGCCATCAGTGTGGATTTTTTCAGTATTTAAGAAGATAATTATAATATTGCTCAGGGCTGTTAAATGGTGAATTTAGTTTGCTAATATTTTTATTAATTTTGCATTGATATTCCTAGGTAAGATTAGTTTATTGTTTTCTTATGCAATTTTTCTCAAGTTTAGATATTAACATTTGGTTTGAATAACAGGTGACTAGATAATGCGGGTGAAGAAGAGGGCTTTGGATGGTTTATTTTGTTTCTTAATTCAAGATCACACCCTTCTGTTGACATAGTGAAACACAATTTCTTTAATAAATATAGTCTTTTTGATATGTCTTTAGATTCTAGGATACTATCTTACTTCTGTAGGACCCTCAACTTTGGTTTCGTGCTCTCTTCTTTCCCTTTAATACCAGTCCTCCACAAGACAGCTCGCCCTTGTAAGGTGTCTCCTCCTAATCACTTTCCCAGCCCCTGTCTTTCAACTCCCCAGGAACTGGGACTGAGCCCCCAGGGCACAGACAGGTTTCCATCAGGGTGTACTCTGTTTTTACTGTTCCATCCGCTCCCCCCATCCCCCTGGTCTGTGAAATCCCCGCCTGAGTACTGTCTTCTGCAAAGTAGACCCTGGAGCTGGCTTTGCTGGTTTTAGTATTTCCCCCACTTAAACGCAAATGAAGTTACCACAATTGTCTTTCTCAGTCATGGCATAGGTTGTGTTCTGGCTGATTTGTTTTTTCCTCTTCATTGAGCTGGATGGTTTCAAGGATGTGTGGAGAGATCTGAATTCAGGTGGTTACCATTATCCCACAGGAGACTGGAAGTTCTCTTACTGGTATTAACATAAGTAGCAGCATATCTTGAATTTATATTTTATTGATTTAATCAACAGTGTGGATCTATCTTTGGAAGTTCTATTTGCTGCTTTTCCCCCTATTATCTGGTCACTTTTTCTATATTGTTTTCTATAAAATAAGAGTCTAAAATGAATCTGTATATATGAGATAAAATATTATGGGCAGTTTTCAGTTTTGAGACTCCTCAATGAATATTTGATAATTTAGTTTAATCTTTATGAAGCAATTCATCATTATTTAAATAAAACAATAATAAAAAATCTATTGAAGTCTTTATACACTTCTTTCTAGAAATTGGGCCATTTTTTTATGCCTCGACATATGATACCCTAAAAGTAATGTGGTTCCTTGACATTCTAATAGTCTGAGGTTCCTCACCAGGGAGGTGTATCTGAATCCTCTGGAATTCATTTACAAAATAATTTTACCTGGTCTGTACCCCTGGAATAGAGGTTTTCAACCTTGCCTCATATTATTATCACCTGTGGAGTTTTGCAGCATCCCAGCGCTCATTCCACCTGCCGGACTCATTAAATCAGAGTGTGTGAAGTCAGGGTCTCAGATATCAGTATAAGGCCTGAGGTAGAGCTCAAAATGATGGCTTAGAAGTGCTATTGACTCACATACCTACACTGATTCACATACATCCACAGCTGAGAAATGCTACTGGTTTTTGAGACCACAGCTCAATGCTCCTTATAACCTATTTGAAGAAACATAGTTCTAGAAAATTCTTTTTCTTGCCACCCTAACATGTAGCTATATTTTTGAGACTTTGGGTCAAAGCAAGATCTTCCATAGTGTCAAATAATGCTGAGGAAAATATCTCCAGTTAGACATAAATCCCCACCAGTCACTACTGCTCAGAGAAACTTAAGGAGTTCTAATCTCTGTGAAGAGAAAGCACTTTGGAAATTCCAAAGCTTCGCTAACAAGGTTTAGAAAGCAGTCCTTCGTTCGTTTCAGCTGGAATTGCGATTGCTGTGGTTTCTAGTTTCTAGTCATCTGCAGATGGACGGCATCACCTGGGGAACTTGTTAAACATGCAGTTTCCCATACTTTACCCCAAGAGAACGGGATTGAGTAGGTTTTTGGGTGTGCTCAGGAATTGGTGTTTTTAACAAACTACCAGGTGATTCTGATGCACCCACAAGAACTCTGAACGTGGCCTGTGCAAAGGCACATTTCCAAGGAACCTGATGGAAAGTTTCAGGAATTCTGATTGCCCCACGCTCCAGAGGCATGAGCAGGAAAGATCCATACTTTCACCTTCCTGACATTCACAAAAGCCATAAGATTTAAAGATGAAATAATTTCGCCATCCGATGTTGAAGAAAAAAGGACATAGAACGCGTTCATGCGTTGCATAAGCGGTTTCCATCAAATCTTACGCTCAGATTAGTTATATCATCGTATTTTTAAATCTGTTTACAGTATCCTTCCCGGTCGATATTCACAGCAGCCATGGGAAAGCCAAAATACGTCTTGTGGATCTTTTAGTGTTTTTATCCCCGTTCTGATGAATCCTATGGTGATATTTGCCCGTCGCAAATCTAATTCCTGGTTCAATATGTTCAGCATGATAGAATGGATTTTTAAAGATTGTTATAGTGAAACTTTTCTTTTTCATAGAGAAGTTGCTGCTAGGTACATAAGACCTCATTAATCAGAATTTTTCCATAATCACTAAATTTTAGAGTCTAAGGCAGTGATTCCTAGTATTTTGAATCAAGTATCCCTTTAAGAATCTGATGCGAGCCTTGGAACATTCTCACCCAGACAACTGAACTTATTTGAATGAAATCAAAGTTTCCACATATTTTTAGGGAATCTATTAACATCCCAAAGCTCCTTAGATCCACACTGCAGTTTAAAAAGTCCTGATCTAAGATGGGTGGTATCTATACTAATTTATAATTTAATAGGATTTTATGTGTTTTCCAGGTACCTGTACAAGAATGAAATTCAAGCACTTGATAAGCAAACCTTTAAAGGACTCATATCCATAGAACAGCTGTAGGTAATAAAAACTTGCTTATTGAATCACTGATGGTTATAGTTCAAATAGAAGCTTTTTTAATGCCGTTTTGTGATAGTTGAACAATTATTTTCAGCTCTGTCATGCAGCTTGAATGACTGAATAGTCTGTCATCAGTTGGATAAAAATCAGAACATCTGATCGAGTTGAGGGCAGGAAGACAGAGCTCAGCTGGAATCCCAGCTCGGGCACTTATTGGTGATGCGTCATTGGGCCAGTTGTCCCCCCCCCACCCCCGAGCCTCTGTTTCTAAATCTCTGAAGTGAAGATATTTCTGCTGTGACGATCGAGATATTGCATGCAAAGAGATGGTTTATTGCTTGACACAAAATAGGCATTTTATAGAAGGTAATTGATAGCTGTGATTATTATTAATTTATGAAACAAGCTCATAGAGATTTAACTGATGTAGGAACTCCCAGAACATAAGATTTAACCTCTCATTTTACAAATGATAAAAACCAAATCCAATATTAATTAAATGACTTGCTTAAAAGTCTGTGGCATTGTTATCACAACCCAGACCTCCTGACTTCTATCTTATGCACTTTTCAGCATTTGACACCTTACTGCTAGTTTCAGAATAAGTTTGAACTTATATAAACCTTAGATTTAATTGTCAGAATTTCAGGGTAAAATACAAATTCCTCATTATGAAAAAGTACTTACACTGCTACTGCACCACAATTTGATGTTTTATTCAGAGATTTCTCTCAATTATTAGTGTCTGTGACATAATACTAATTAGATATTTGAAGAGATTTTCTCCCATTAATGACAAGCTATGGGACATTTTTTAAGCTCAGATCTGTAGAATGCTCTTTGATTTTTAATTAATAGCACTCTTAAATACCAGAGTTAAACTCTTTCTATCTTCAGTGTGACTTCTTAATTTCAAAAAAACTATTTGCAATCATTTTTATAGTAAATATGCTTCTGTAACAATTCAAAAAATCTAGATTTCTTTTTCTCCTAGAAGGCCAAACTGTTCGGTTATGGTATCACAATATGATCAATTAAATATATTTTTAAAAATTGTCATTGCTTCTGTCTACTTCTCCTCTTATTAATTTTCCTTTGCATGACTAATGAGCCATCCCTGTGACAAAGTGTGTTTCTTCATCTTTTCCTTTATTATTTTAAATTGTGTAATGTTTTAGGTAATTTTTACTATATTGCAGAATCATCACAAAAAATAATTAATTAAAAATTCTTTGATAACAATAGCAAACAAAACCCTTATCACTGTGATGTGTTTTTCATCAAATATATTTACAGATGGTTTATAAAAAATTAGCATATGAATAGTCTTAATTCCCATTTAAAATGCAAATAATTCTCATCAGCAAATGCTTTATATTCTGATAATAATTACTGGTCTTACTAATACTGAGTAATGCTAATGTCTAAAGTCATAGCAACAGGCATTTCTGCTTTCTATTTTTAAAGCATGATTTCATGCTCTTGTGAATCACTATTCAAAGAGGATTTTTGGTATCCAAAAATGTAATCTTTAATCCTTGGAAATTTTCATAATTTTAATCATTGCTCTTAGAGCCAATTTTATTTCAGTATATCTCTACAAAACTAAAGTAGAACTTGAGGTGCCTAAGATATTTTTTCTTTAAGATATATTTACATTGCCTTTCTTTTAATGATTCTTATTGTGCATAATCTTTTTTGGATTAAATTTCCTTTTGAGGAAGGCAGGGATACATGATAGATGTTTGCATAGCCTCAAAAATGGTAGGGCATTGTGATCCCAATTCTGCTACTGATGTGATTGTTCACAATCAGTATAAAAATATACTTTTTGATTTTCCTATGTTCTTCATAATAGTTTTTGATCCAAAGCAGTGGGGATGGGGAGTGAGGATGGGATATTGAAGAAGGATTTGTTAGCCTAATTCTTTTTTTGATCTTTTTGTCAATTGATAATTTGACAAACTACATGCTTTTTTAAAACCACTTTATTGAGGAATGATTGAGAAAAGCCTGTGCATATTTAATGTATACTACTTGATAAGTTTGGAGATAAGTATACACCCATGAAACCATCGCCACAATCTATGCCATAAACATATCTATCACTTCCACAAGTTTCCTCTCACCCTCTTTGTTTATTATTGTTATTATTATTATTGATAAGAACACTTGACATAAGATGTACCCTCTTAGCAAATTTTTAAGAATAAAATATGGGGCTGCCCAGTGGTGCAGTGGTTTAGTCCGCGCTTGGCAGCCCGAGGTTCCCGGGTTCGGATCCCGGGCACCCGCTGATGCACTGCTTGTCAGTCACGCCATGGCAGCGTCCCATATAAAGTAGAGGAAGATGGGCACGGATGTTAGCCCAGGGCCAGTCTTCCTCAGCAAAAAGAGGAGGATTGGCGATGGATGTTAACTCAGGGCTGGTCTTCCTCACACACAAAAAAATAAAAATAAAAAAAAATACAATATTAAGTCCTGAAATCGTAAAACCACTAGAAGAAAACAGGAAATCTTCTTGACACTGGTCTTGGTAAAGATTTCTTAGATATGACACCAAGAGCATAGCAGCAAAAGCAAAAATAGACAGAGTTACATCAAATTAAAAATCTTCTGCACAGCAAAAGAAACCATTAGCAAAATGAAAAGGCATCCTACGGAATGGGAGAAAATATTTGCAAACATATATCTGATAAATCCAAAATATATAGGGGACTCCTACAATTCAACAGCCAAAAAACAAATAATCCAATTAAAAAAACGGGCAAAAGACTTGATTAAATATTTTCCCAAAGAAGACATACAAATGGCCAACAGGTATATGAAAACATGCTCTACATTACTAATCATCAAGAAAATGCAAACTAAAGCCACAATGAGAAGTCAGTCACCTCACACCAGTTAGGATGGCTATAATTAAAAAAAAAGGCGGGGGGCCTGCCCAGTGGCGTACTGGTTGGGTTCATGGGTTCTGCTTCAGCAGCCCAGGGTTCACCTGTTCAGATCCTGGGTGCAGCCTGCTCACTGCTCATCAAGCCATGCTGTGGTGGTGTCCCACATAGATGAGCTACAACTCTACAACTATGATATACAACTATGTACTGGGGCTTTGGGGAATAAAAAAAAAAAGAGGAAGATTGGCAACAGATGTTAGTGCAGGGCCAATCTTCCTCCAAAAAACCCAAAAAAGATAAGTATTGGTGAGAATGTGGAGGAAAGGGAACCCCTTGTGCACTTTTGGTGGAAATGTATATTGGTGCAGCCACTATGGAAAACAGTATGGAAGTTCCTCAAAAAATTAAAAATAGAACTACCATATGATCCAGCAATCTCACTTCTGAGAATATATCCAAAGGAATTGAAATCAGCATCTCAAAGAGATACCCGCAATCCCAGGTTCACTGCAGCATTACTCACAATAGCCAAGACATAGAAGCAATGTAACTGTCCATCGACAGATGAATGGATAAAGAAAATGTGGTAGGTACCTATAATTAATTTATTCTGTCTTAAAAAGAAGGAAATCCTGCTATTTGTGACAACATGGATGAATTTGGAGGATATTTTGCTAAGTGAAAAAGCCAGACACAGAAGGACAAATACTAAGTGATGCTACTTATAAGATGAATCTAAAATAGGCAACCTCATAGAAGCACAGAGTAGACTAATGCTTGCCAAGGGCTGGGGGGAGAGGGAAATGGGGAGCTGTTAATCAAAGGGTACAGAGTTTCAGTTACGCTAGATGAATAAAACCTGATCTACTGTACAAACTAGGGTCAAACCACATTCTGCTTCAAGGATAAATGTTCTCTTCATGTTTCATTATGTTATTTTCTATGTGTTGGCTACATAAACAGAAATTTTGTGATTAGACACAACAAAGTCATAGACTAAAACACAAATGTTGTTTTAAGCATTAATTAAGCATAGTTATTTCTATAGAATAATTTGTTTTTGTACTGATTATGTCAGGGCAGTAGATGGTGTAGGGAGGGGTAATTATCTTTGGAAGAATTATAACCATTGAATTTTCATGTAGGAAGATAGAATGATCACATATTAGGGGAATGTATATTAAAATAAACAAACTTGTGAGGATACAATGAATTTTGCCAAATGTAAAGACTGTTTTCTGAGGTATAATTTTCTGTCTTATATATAGCAAAATACAACCGGTTAAGGAGGATGGCATCTCCAAAGTACATTTTTTTCTCTACAAATGACATAGAGGACTTTAATACTTCCATTTTTCAGTACAAGAGTAACTAGTGTGCTTTTAGAAAGCACAGTTTAGTATTTCTTATAAGTCAATCGTCCTGCTTCCAATTACTCTTTATCTAAAATTTCTGTTTTTATTCCACTGATACAATGAACATATTTTCATTGATTATATTTTTCTTTGCCAATGAATTTTTCTTCATTCTTGCCTCCTTAATAGGCATCAAATATCTGTTTTGTGAAAATGATATCTTCTCGTCATGTTCCTGCTATGACCATTGAACTAGAAGTGATATGAGCCATTTTAGTTAGTTGTTCTTTTTTAACATGCATTTCCTTTTTAATATATAATTTTGTATTTCTTACTTTTCCTTTTCTTTAGATGTTTACTTATTTCTGAATGTTATATTTCACCGGAAGCATCTTTATTAGATAACAGCAAGCTTTAATACTTGTCTTAACTGTTAGGTGCCGTTCCAGATCTTAAATTAAATGTCTTATTGCATCGTCTACTGCACTTATGGAAAGAAGCAGAGCAATGTTGCTGAGCACCTAGGTTATAAGAAATCAGACTGAACTAAGTTTAATCTGACTGAAAATGTGTAGCATTTACTTTTGATCTTGAGCGTTTCACCTTAAAGTTCTAAACTTTAGTTTCCTTTTATTGTTTTTCAAACGAGGATTCTAGTAGCGATTTGCCAGGCTGACTCTGAGATCTAGGGATAATATATGTGAAACACTTGGCTAGAGTAGATCCTGAAATATTAGTACCTATTATCTTTGTTCCCTTACTAATTATTATTTTGTAATTATCATTTCCGTAATTACTTTCTGCACAACTTTAAAGAAATAGCTAGTTTTAAATGGTATATTTTTAAATACAAAATTAAATTTAGCCAGTGATACAAAGTATCATTAACTAATTTCTTTGACCTTTCTTGATCTATCTAGTTTATTTTAAAGGATCTTCTAATTTTATTTCTTAATATAAGCCATAACTGACTTTAATCTTTTTAAACATGTAAATATCCTGAATTATAAAGTTAATATTTCAAAGTTTTTATTAAAGTATCTTATTTTTTTCCAGGAGCCTAGTTAAAATTCTTTAAGAATCTAAAGTTACAAGGAATGAAATAACTAGCATGATACTTTTGGATTTATAGATACTATGAAAATTCAAAAATTCTGACTGGAACAAATGAATATATGGATAAAACTTCTTTTGCTTATTCATTGTGTGAAAGTCCCACATTAGATCCATTTTGGGTTTCTCCAGGTTGTCAATGCCATTCATCCAAAGACGGCTAGGAATGCACCTGTAGTTACCCAAGGTGAGTTTATCCCTCACTGCAGTGAAGGAGAAAACATGCTATGGGGAGTTACAGGGAATATCAGTGAGAAGGTATTAGAAAGAACATTTTGTAGAACTTGCACTTTGGCTGGGTGATTTCAAGGGGGATAAGAAAGCAGGAATTTGCTCTAACTTGGATATTGTCAGAAAGGGTGCACAAGTCTTTGACTGTGTATCACAATAAATCTCATCTATAGAGAGGAGAGAATAGAATTGGGCTAAAGTTGTAATTGGTAAGGACATAGCATTCACTCAACTTGGCCAAGAGAAGAGGGTGTTTAGTATTTGTGGGTGGCACAGTAACCTTGTATTTGTCTGTGCTTAGACAAAATTATGAAGCAGCCTTGCTGTGTTCCATTTTATCAAGGTCTCAGGGTAACCGTCTCTAAGCTTGCCGTCTGTGAGATTATGTTCAGTAGAAGAATACCAGGGCCTACCTATGAGTGCCAGGCCAGTGTCTGAATGTAAGGGATGGTCTTTTTTTAACTTCATTTCTCAAGATAAAGCCCAAAATATAGACCATTACAGTGGTAAAGATTCTTCATAAAGGACTTAATTTGAAATAATCCTCTCACCATGGTGACTAGTTACTTATTCCCAGTATGAAAAGCATCTATAATGTACAGTCACACACCATGTAATGATGTTTTGGTCAATGATGGGCTGCATAAATGACTGTGGTCCCATAATATCACTACCATATAGCCCAGGTGTATAGTAGGTTATAACATCTAGGTTTATGTAAGTATTCTCTGTGATGTTGGCACAATGACAAAATCACCTAACAACACATTTCTCAGAATGTGTCCTCATCATTAAGTGACACATGACCGTACAACATCTGGGGGAGTTTCACTGATTTATGAATAGAGACAAATTTCTGCTTTTGACTATGATGGAGTAGGAGGAGCAGATTTACATTCTGCTTTAAAAATACTAGAAAGCCAGACAAAACATATGAAACAGCAATTTTCTGGCATTGGACACCAGGCAACAAAGGGCTGTGGTCCACGAGAGAAGGGACATGTGAAGTGATCTCTATGACTGTCGTAGTTCGCTGTCTGGGGGCAGTTTCCAGGCGGAAGCACAGGACGGGCTTATCAGCCAGAGACCATCAGGCTTGCTGAGTTGAGGAGACAGAGACTGGAATTTGGAGAGCCTAATGTGGTGAAAATTGGTGGCATGGGGTCCAGGGAGCAGGATGCTGCACAGAGAGAGCCCTGGAGACCTGCAGAAGCTTCCCCTAGAGTCTTTGGCTGGATACTCATCTGCACGTGTGTGACAGGAAACTACAGATCCAGCACTCCACAACCCAACATTCATGTTTCTCATCACTGAATCAAAAATTACTAGCAAGCACAACACACCAGAGTTACAAAATTAAGAAACCAAAATCTCATAGAACTGAAAGGAGCAATAAGCAAATTCAATACTCCTCTGTCAATAATTGATAGAACAAGTAGAAAAATCAGTTAGTGTATAGAAGACCAGAATAACAGTATCAACCAACTTGACCTAATTGACATTAATAGAGCATTCCACCTTAAGCCAGAAGAATACACAACATTTTCAAGTGCACAAGGAACATTTACCGGATAGGTTATATTCTGGGCTACAAAATAAGTCTTAATAAATTTAAGAGGATTGAAATCATACAAAATATCAATTCTGATCAAAACAGTATTAAACTAGAAAATAGTAATAGAAAGATATCATATAAATTTCCAAATATTTAGACCTACTAAATAATTCACAGAAGAAATCATAAGAATAAAGTTAGGAAATATTTTGAACAGAATAAAAATGAAATGACAATATATTAAAATTTTGAGTATGTAACTAAAGTAGTGGCTAGATTGAAATTTATAAAATTAAATACTTATATTTGAAAAGAATAAAGATCTCAAATCAATGATCCAAGTTTCTATCTTAAGAATCTAGACAAAAAGAAAAAAATATATTCAAAGTAAGCGGAAAGAAGGAAATAAAATTGAGTTAAAAGACATTGAAAACAGAACCACAATAGAGATAAATCAATACGTGAAAATCTGACTCTTCGAGAAGAGCAATAATATTGATAGGCCTCAAGCCAAACTATCAGAAAAAGGGAGAAGACACAATTTACCAATATCAAGAATGGGGGTGCATGAGCACAGATACTGTAGAAACATGAAATGGATAATAAGGGTGTGTCATGAACAATTTTCTGCCAATAAATTTGGCAACTTAATGAAATAAAAAATATTTTTGAAAGATACAGATTATAAAGTTCACTCGAGAACAAAGAAATAATCCGCATAACTGTAGATATTTCTATGTATATATATGTATATTTATAAAAGAAATTATATTTGCACTTAAAACACTTCCAATTAAAAAGAATTCTATGTCCAGATGTGTTCACTGGTAAATTCTTACAAACATTTATGGAAGAAATAAATCCAATTCTATATAAATTCATTCAGAAATAAAGGAGGAACACTTCCTGACTCATTTTATGAGTTGCAATCATTTTATGACACCAAAATCAGACAAAAGCCTTATAAGTAAAGGAAATAACAGGCCTGTATCCCTCATTAACAAAGATACAAAATTTGTTAATCAAATATTAGAAAATTAAGTCCAGCAATGATTTGAAAGGGATAATAAATAAATCATGCACAAGTAGGTTTAATTTTAGGAATACAGGTTGGTTTAACATTTGAAAACCTAAAATATATTTCACAATATTAGTAGATTAAAGAAAAAACAGATGATTATCTCAATATATGCAGAAAAACTATTTGGCAAAATTTAACACCCATTCATAATAAAACCCCTCAACAAACTAAGAATAAGTAGGAATTTCTTCAACCTGGTAGATGGCATCTAGAAAAAGCCCTGGCCCAACTTCACCCTCAATGGTGAACGACTGAGTACTTTACTCTTAAGTTGGGAACGGGGCAAGAGTGAAAGGAAATAAGCACCTGAAATGATGTTCATCATCATTAGTCATTAGGGAAATGCAGATTACAACCACCGGGGGACACCAATATATAACTTTTAGAGTGGCTAACATTAA
This sequence comes from Tapirus indicus, assembly GCA_031878705.1. NCBI lineage: Eukaryota > Metazoa > Chordata > Mammalia > Perissodactyla > Tapiridae > Tapirus > Tapirus indicus. The sequence continues at coordinate 32,039,293 of CM062934.1, forward strand.
ACAGACTGAAAATACCCAGTGTTGGATAAATGTGGAGCCACCGGAACTCTCTCACACTTTGCTGCTGGGAATGCAAAACGATACGGCCACTTTGAAACATGGTTTGGCAGTTTCTTTTAAAGTTAAATGTTAAGAGTGGGATACAGCAATTTCACTTTTAAGTATTTACCCTGAAGAAATGAAACGTATTTCCACAGAAAGACTTCTACTTGAATGATTATAGCATCTTTGTTATAATAGCCCTGGACTAGAAACAACCCAAATGTCCACCAGCTGCTGAATGGATAAACAAATTATGGTATAGCCATACAATGGGATGGCACTCAGCGGTACGCAGGAACAAACTCCTGATACCATAGCACCTTGGATAAATTTCAAATGCATAAGCTAGGTGAAAGGAGCTAGACAAGTAGACTCTATACTGTCTGATTACATTATATCACATTCTAGGGATTGCACAACTACAGTGACAGAAAGCAGATCAATAGTTTCTGGGACCAGGTGGCCGGAGAGTAGGGTTGGCTGCAAAGGATGTGAGAGTATTTTTTAGGGTCATGGAAATATTCTGTATCATATTTAAGATGCTGGTTAAATGATGTATACATTTATCACAACTAATTTATTTTATTACTTAAAATTGGTGAATTGATATCACATGCAAATTGTACCTCAATAAAGCTGATTTAAAAAAACAAAGATAAATAAATATCTCATTATTATTTACCAGATGGTTCCATGAATTTACCCTCATTGCCATTTTGTTGCTAATTTTATGACTTCTTATACTGGCTTATAGTAAGTCTTGAAGTCAGATAGTAAAATGCCTCCAATTTTTATTTTCTTTTGAAAAACTGTTTGTATTCCCATGTATATTTTAGAATTAGCTTGTTCATTTCTAATCCCCCCCCCCCAAAAGAAGCTCTCTGACATTCTGATTGGAATTACATTGAATCTATAGATCACTTTGTCGGAACTTCTATCACCAGACCTACCATAAATGTATTCAGACCAGACACAATGAAATGGGTTATTTTTGGTGGAATTATATCCAAGCAAAAATCTTAGCCATCCAAATAGTTTGGGTAAAATCAAAGCCCTTCTTTGAACCAGTAAGAACATCACATATATCTTGGGTAGTGCAAGTAGTGGAATTTTCCTGGGATCCGAGGGACTGGAGGGCTGGTGTGCAGTTACAAGAGATAGCAATTTGATTCTAGTTCCTGAGCATCATTAAAATTCAGTTTTAAACACCTTTTTAGGAATAGTTCTGTTCTTGCATTGTTTAATTTTGTCCCTCCACCTGGCTTTGTGACAAGATTTGAAATACATTTGATGAGAAAATAGTAATACAGTATTCTCTGTTATCACTTCAGAGCATCCCATTCCGGGGACAGGACTGGCTGTCTGTCTGGCTGAAAGTGACATGGCTTTTCCAATTCATTACAAGGTGTCATCCTTATTCCTCACTGACATACCCCAGCATGGGTCTTACTCTGGCAAACCCTCTTTGTGGGCACTGCATGAAAGGACGGCTTTGAGGACCTTTCCCTCTTCTGTACAATTCTAGATAAAGTCTGAAGACGTAAAGAATAATCCTGACTTTGAAAATGTCCAAGTTTGTTCTTCAATAGGAAGTGGATGTTAAAACAGAGAAGTTCTCTGATATCCTTTGGGGCTCTTCAAGGTTTCCTAGGGAAAGGCCCAGACACTCACACTGAGAAGTAGGTCGGTGGGGGTGGGACTGAGTGTTTCTCATCTCTGTTGGTCCGTGCTTGCACACAGGTGCTTCTGACTGGCTTGGATCAGAGGCAGGAAGGGGCTCGTAGCAGACTTCAAGCACCGCTGTTAAAATGAGATGAGAATAAGATTTATGGGTCTGAGCAGGTTTTGAAGTCGTTCTGTAAACAACAATTGCTGCCAGTTAATCTGTGTTTGGGTTTTTGATTGAATTTCCTTTTCTAACTTGTGTTTTAAGAGGATAGGTTGTGGATTAGTGTTCTGAAGTTAAAACTTTCATCTGCCTTGCAGTGTGCTCAGTAGTGTTCCCAAACCAGAGGATATTCAGCCTGGCAGCATGCTAGAATCACCCAGTGAGCAAATAAAAATAGCACTGTCTGTCCGCTCTTGCAATAAATCAGAATCTCAGGAGGAGGGTGCTGGCACTGGTGGTTTCTTTGAAAGTTCCCTGGGAGATTTTAATGCATAGTCAAGGTGAAGAACCAGTATCTCCACCTTAGAGGTGTCACATGTCCTGGAGATGCTGTCCAGTCTTATCTGGGACTGATGTTTCCTTTTCTGTCTGCAGCCCTCTCCTAACGACCATCACCAACAGTTTACAAACCCCATTATCTAAAGTCTACCTTTATCAGGCATAAAAGTTGCCCCAGGTACCAGCCAAATAAACACTTTAGATTTGAGTTTTAGATAGATTATTATACATACTTGGGTTCAGGTACTTAAGAAATGGAAATCATGGAAATGCCATCTCTTTCACTTGTTTTTCTCCACCTCAGCAGCTGTGTCGCTGATCTCGCTTTCTCATACTCGTGTTCATTCCTGGTTAACTGCACAAAAGCTGCTGTCTGTTCTGTTTAGTGTTGTAGCAGGTATTCATGTTTGGCCAGCATATATCAGACATCATAAAATTTGTGATATCAAGAAAGAGGAATCCAAACACTTAAAAGTTAAATGGAGTTATGATTATTGACAAGAAGGCTTGGATTATCTAACAAGCAGTATGCCTTTACTGACTGACATTTGTCCAGGCAGCATTGCCCCTGCGTGCATCGCACACTCCCCCCTGGACTCTTCCCATTCCTCCTTTGCTTCTATCCCCCTCCTTCATGATCTCTTCCCTTTGAGGATATGCTCAAGGTTTTCTCACAAAGAAAGCCCGTTCTTGAGCCTACGTCCCCATTTAGCTACTGTTCTCTTTCCTCCCTTTATGCATATCATTAAGTATAGATTATTTTGTAAGTGACAGAAAACTAAGTTTGAGCTGGCTTAAGCAAAAAAAGGGAATTCATAAGCCAATGATTTACCGAAGGAGAAGTTGTCAAAAAACCTCAAAAACCGAAAAACCAAGACACTACCCTCCACTCCTGCTCAGGCAGCGATAATGCTAATAACGCCACGCACTTCTATCAGGCCTCATCGTTAACGCAGTGTTTATTTATTCTCTAGCAACTGTGAGGTAAATATGCTACCATAAAGGTTAAAAAAGAAGAAACAGAGTCAGTTTGAAATCCAGTGTCCTGTGCATTGTTGCACAGTTAGCAAGTGGTAGAGTAAGATAAAAATTAAGGTCTTTTAATTCTGAATTTTGGATCTTCATGACAACATCACTATATAATATTACGAAAAATAACAGGCTTTGCTATTTTAGCAATCTTTTACTTTTTTGATTCTGATTAATTCTCAAGTAGTGATACTAACCAAAGACACTGATGCAGCCAGTCTTGCTCGTGGGACCGCTGTGGTCAAGTCTCCTTGAGAGGAGTATGTCTGCCCCTCGTCAGTAGGTTCACGAGGCTGTCTCACCTGCATTCTGCACTTAGACGGACAGACCCACGGCCTCAAGTATTATAGCGCCTTGATCTGCGCAGAAGTCTATAGCAAAGATTTGCAGATAGTGGTAGCACAATTTAGTCAAGAACAGGTACACTTTAAGCAGCATTTAGGGCGTGTTCTTGCTTATTGGGCATCTTCAACTGAATGTGGAAGAAACTCTTGACCGTGGTGACTTTCTGGTTGGAGCTTGGCAGTGACTGACTCCTTTTCTGCACTTGAAATTGTGTGTCATCCACTGAGACACATTATGACAATCACCATCCACTCCTGGGATGCGTCCTTCTCTCACCCGTAAGCCTTTGGGATGCTATTCCCTATTCCTGAAATCCGATCCCTATCTTTACCTGACCAAACTCCTTCTTGCTCAATCATCTGTATCAGTTAGGGGCATGTTCTGACTTAAGTAACAGAAAACCCACCTCACAGTGTCCCCTACTCCACCTCTCCGCTAACTTGAAAGAGGCTTGCTTTCACCCCTTACTTGTTATTGAGTGCACCTGCCTTTCCCCACAGGGAAAACCCCTGAGTCCCATTTGATTCCTGCCACCAGCTGGAGGTCTGAGCTCTCTGTACTGTGCTATTTTCCACAGCTGTTCCAGATGTGACCTCCAGGGTCTGATGGCTGGCAGACAGGTTGGCTGTCCTTCAGTATACACTGGACGGGAAGAACAGGATAAATGAAAACGAGCAAGCTAACAAACACTCCTTGGAGAAAGGGGAGACTTTGAAGCACACAGTCATATGTGGTCTACGTGGAAACCACTTCTTGATGGACAAAGACAGTGAGGACTCCCAGTGGCTCAGTTCCTTGGTTAAGCAAGTTGGTCGCCCTCCATGTGCTCTGACTAAACCTTTTCTTGGCACCTGTGTTGAGAGATGGTTCTGCCTGTGGGGTGGGCAGTTTTAGCAACCCATTTCTTATTGGTGTCAGTTCAGGGATTGTTTTAATGTTTTACAAGTCACAGGCTGTAGCCTTCCTGAATTGGGCTTCCCTATGACTACAACTCATTCATTCATTCATGTGCACATTCAAAATATTCATTGAGCATCTACTTTGTGCTAGGCATTTTGTAGGCACTGGAAGTCAATCAGTGAATAAAACAGAAAGTACTAGCCTCAGGGTTCTTACTTTCTGGTGAGGAGAGAGAAAACAAAGAAACAAGTCAGTGCATGGAACAGCAGGGAGACGGCTGTAGTGCTACTGTGAGAGGGTGAGAGGGTGAGGTGTGGAGTTAGGTAGGGTTGAGGGGGGCCTCATGGTGAGGGGCATTTGAACAGAGACCCAAAGGGAGGGAGGGAACCATCTGGGGACAGAGCACCCCAAGCAGAGGGTAAGTGCAAAGGCCCTGAGGTAGGAACTAACTAGGTGCATTACATTTAAGGAACAGTAGGAGCTGGTTAGGCTGAAGTGCAGGGTGAGTGGAGAGCAGCAGGGAGATCTGAGCAGTGGTGGGTGGTCGGTGTGGGCATTGCTGCAACTTTGGCCTTATGTTAAGTGAGAGAGACACTGCAAATTTTGAGCTGAGGAGTGACAGATCTGATTTATGTTTGAAAGGATCATTCTAGCTTCTTTGAATTATTTGATAGGGAGAAGGGAAGAATCCTAGAGGCCAGGGTCGTGGAGGTGGAGAAGAGAGGTATTTCTCTTCTGGATATACATTGCAGGTAAGGCAGATAGGATTTCCTGAAGAGCAGGATTTATAAGGTGACGGAAAGAGAGAGAATGCCTCCAAAATTGGCCTCGCTGAGTGGTTCATAATAGGGGATTTTGCAATTTTGCCTCCACTAGGGGTCATTTGACAATGTCTGGTGGCGTTTTTGATTGTCCAGTTGGAGTAGGGGGTATACTACAGAAATCTAGTGGGTCGAGGCCTGGGATATTGCTGGACATTCCACAACAGATGGTACAGCCCTCCTCAACAAAGAATTCGCCAGCCCAAAATGACAATAGTGCCCAGGTTGGAAACCCCAGCCTAGAAGAACAATTTTCATTTACTGAGATGTGGAAGAATGCAGGAGGTGTGGCTGGGGGGGAAAGCAGGAATTCATTTGGACGTGTTAGACTGGAGGTGCCTATTATACGTTCAAGGGGAGATGGAGGTAGGCAGCTGGGTATGTGCATTTGGAGTTCAGGATGGAGGTCCAGATTAGAGATCAATATTTAGGAGTCTTCATTGTATGGATAAGAAGATTTAAATTCACAAGGTGGATGAGGTGAATCGGGGAGCTGGGGATAGAAGAGCTGGTGCTTGATTCCTAAATCACTCAGACATCTGGAGATTGGGAGATGGGAAGGAAACTCGAGAGAGACTCAGAAATGGCTAGTGCATCACAAGAACCTAGAGAAGGTGTTCCAGAAGCCCAACAAACATTTTTAGGTCTTAAGGAGTGATAAACCACGACAAGGATGTAAACTGAGCATCAGACTTTACAAACTCTTGGCAAGTTACTCCAGGTGCAAACTCGGGGCAGAAGCCCAACAGATCAGTGTTGAGAGAGAGTGAGTGACATGGAGACAAAGAGCGATGACTGGTAACGTATGAGGAAAGCAGCAAAAATGCCCACATTCCCAAACTCTGAAAAACTATTTCCAACCTTGTTTGTGCACATACACCCGGGATGTCGGTGAGGTTAAAGTGTATACGCAGTTTTATGTCGGGATCCTTTTTTTTCTAACTTGATGTTCATGATGTTTAAAGCTGTATTCATTTCCTGATGCTGCCAAAATAAATCACCACAAACTTAACAGCTTAAACCACACAAATCAGCTTCTTTACAGTCCTGCGGGTCAGAATTTTGGTATGGTCTCACTGGGCTAAAATTAAGGTGTTAGCAGGGCTGTGTTTCTCTTCTAGATGCTCTAGGGGAGAATCCGTTTCCTGCTCATTTGGGTTGTTGGCAGAACTCAGTTCCTTTTGGGTGCAGGACTGTAAGCTGAGGGCTGGCCCCAACTTGTAGAGGTTGCCTGCATTCCTTAGCTTGTGGCTCCCTTCCTCATCTTCAAAACCAGCAATGTTGGGGCGAGTCCCTCTCGTACTCTCAATCTCTGCTCTTTCTTCTTTTGTCACATCTCCCTGATGGACTCCGTTGTCTTCCTTTTCCATTTTTAAGGACTTGTGTGATTAGCTCTGTCCCATCCAGACAATCCATGATGATGTGCCATTCCAAAGTCCTTAACCTTGATCACATCCGCTAAGTCCCTTTTGCCACACAAGGTGACAGAGTCGCAGGTTCTGAGGATTAGTGCATGAAGATCTTGGGCGGCCATTATTCCGCCAAGCAGAATAGCATTCAACATCTTTGATAACACAGTTAATGGCTGTTTACTATTAACTATATGAATGTAGTATAATTACTTTTAAACATTTCTTTTACTATTGGACATTTGTGTATTTTCAGATCTTGCTATCTCAAATAGTACTACGGTGACATCCTTTTTGCCTTCATTTTCTGTCATATCCTTCAGTGAAGTTATTTACATCTTTTTGACACCAGCTGGCAGAACTTACTTACTCCCATTTTCTGCCTCCTTAAGTCATTTTCTCAGCCACGAGCAGCAGGGAAAGAGCTGTCATTTTCAGTCCCAGGGCAATTGTCTAAATAACTTAAGGATGAGTCAAGTGACCTTTTTTATTAATATTTTAATCCACTCAGGGTTGTAATATTGCAATAGTCTTCTGGCCTTCCCTCTTCCAAATCATCTTGCACACAACCACCAGATCAGAGAGAGAAAGAGACTGGGGCACAGAGAGGTTATGCTACTTGGCCAAGCTCAAACAGCCAGTGAGTGGAGGAACCAGGAGTCTGGATCCAGATCCATACTCCTAACCCCTATACATGTTTCCTTTTCCGCATTCCTTTCCTGATTGCCACTCTCTTCAAAGCCAAGTAGAGGTAACCTCTGTCTCTCCCCGTAGTTCCCACTGTGTGCCCCTCTGCACAATTCCGTCACACTCCCGTGGATGGTTCTCTACTCCTTCTAGGTTGAAGGGTCATGAAGGACCTACTGACCACCACGATTACCTGTGGGTCACTTTAAGTATTTACATGCAGAAAAGTAGTGGCCACTTGACAACGGTCCTGAGCCCTGGCCCATAATATCTCCTGGGGATAATAATCGTATTTATCTCACAGAGTCTTGTAAAGATTCGGTAGGGTGGTTTACACAAAGCGGCTAGGTCAGTCCTGCAAACATTAAATGCCACAGAAGTTGATGTTAACCATTGTTCAGGTGAGCGTCGTGAAAGAGGGAATGCTCCCGGGGCACAGACTGGATCTTGAGGGTGGGCGGCAGGGGAGGGGAGCATGCCAAGCAGGTGGAAATGTGAGGGACTTGTGAGGAAGGGGCTCAGGCAGGCCCCCGCGGCAGGTTAGGGAACTCACACGCTTCCTTGGAGCAGGGGGAATGGGTGTGACGGGAAGAAACTACCCAGGGTCCAGGTCACCGTGGGCCTCACACGGCGGGCCAAGGTGTCTGGTTGATGGGGAGGAGCTGGGGAGTGATTCAATCAGATTCGTGCTTCAGGCAGATTTTCTGGCAGCTGTTTAATAAATGTGCTGCATGCATCCCCAATGAAAGGCAGGTAAGGAAATTAGTTTAAAAAGAAGAGTCAGAATGAAGACGACAGCACGGGGATGGAGGAGGGAGGTGCAGAAGAAAGTGGAAGCTGCGGCCACCGAGCCTGAGCGGGCAGGAGGGTGGGATAGTGACGCGACTCCCCGCAGCAGGAGCCGGGCGGGGACACCAGGGGAGCGGGGGCCGCGCCGAGCCGGAGGGGCCTGCGGGCGCCAGGCGGAGGTGGCTCGTGGGCAGCTGGGAATGCAGGTCTGATCCGGAGGAGTAAGCGCGAACGCCATCAGCAAAGACGAACAGCGCGGGTCAGGGCAGCTGGGGAGGGTGTGGCGGCCGTGAGCAGCGGCGTCCCTCACCGGCAGTGAAGAGCGGCGCAGTTCACCTTCGGTCGCGTGTCCCGGAAGAATGTAATCAGGATACGTCTCTGTCTGGAAATGCAGAGCTTGAGGGACAGGAGGATAACGATTTAGTGGCAGAAGTAGGAGAGGCACGAGGAAGTGGGATGGAAACAGATATCTTTAGTGTTTACACCAAAAATGGAAATTTTCCCTAACTGCTGGGACATTTTTGCTCACATCCCTTCTAGATGTATCTATAACCTTAGCTACCATCTCTCACATAAGACTTTAGACTCTATTGGTGTAACAGGTTGAATATTAACATGGACACGGACCCCATAGGCTGACTCGCACCATAAAATTTTAAAAACCTGCAAGATTCAGTTCCTCTGTCCTACTGTCATCCCGACGCGTTGTTATGCCCCTTGCCTCCTGCAGGTGTCACTGTTAACTCACCGTCCCGGCCCGCCAGCCGCGCAGCCGGCCGGGCCAAGAATTGGTCCACGTGGCCCTGCCTGTGTGCCCCATACATGCACACGGGGAAGAGTCTGAGGGCAGTTTATAGTAAAATGAGGGCGACATTTATATTTTATGGACACTTTTATTTTGGTGAGGGGAAAAACTATATATGGAATAAAATTTCAGGTGGAGAAATATCTGGATATTTGGTAACATTTGCCCCCTCCCGGAATGGTAGAAACTTTGCAAGCCATTTTACACACAGCAAAGTATTGGGTTGGGTTTCCTGTTTCTGATTTGCCACAACGCTACATAACCCGTGTTTGTGTTTTTTGGGCAAATCTGTGGCATGCACGTTGACCAGGTAACGTGGCTCCCTGCCACTCTGTTTTCCGCTTGTCATCATTTAAGCGACCGCTGAATGTGGACACTCTGGTTTTTAGCAGTCACCCAGTGCTCTCCTAAGAGGACAGGGCTGCCAGAATTTTCCCTGGGTCAGAAATCATTGGTTTTACGCTTGTGTCTTCCACTGGCTATCATTTTGAACCTGGCTGACCCTTACAGCACCGTCTCCAGTTTCCTTTTGTTAAAAGGGCTTCTTATTTACAACTGTTTACTGAAATGGTTGAGTGTAAAGACATGTTACATTAAGTTGGATACATATTTCTGAGTGTGTGTAATTACGGAGACATAGAAAGAAGCAGAAGAACGGGCAGCCAAAAAATGTTACAGGTGGTAATTACTGGGTGGTGGGAATTTTAGGGTTTTTAAAAAATGCACTTTTCTATATTGTTTGAATTTTCCTCAAGCAGCATATCATTTTTTAACAGCTCTATTAAAGTATAATTTAGATACCATGAAATTCAGCCATTTAAAACAATATGTAATTTTTACAAAAGCTGCAGCACCATTAAAAACCATGGGTGGATCAGACAAAAAAAAAAAAAAACATGGGCTCACAGAGCATGCCTTTCCTGTACTTTTCCTGTTGTGGGAAGAGTGATATGTGTGGACACTTAAAAGAATTTTTGGATGAAGTTGACATACAAGCTCAAATAGCAATTTTTAAAAACAAAGGCAGTGTTTGCTTTAAAATTGTTCTTCCTTCCTTTTAGCTCTCTGTCCTCTAAGGTTGCGCTTTATCAAGAACAATTCAACATGCCTTTGTTTCAATAAAGCATGTGTATGATTCAACAATTTTAGTGTTTTCTGGGATGGTTTGGAACTTTTGCATTTCTAACCTTAAACTTTTTCAAAGATTCCAAAAGTTTCAAGACTGCAGTCTTGGGTTGGAAAATTCCCAAGAGCAATTTCCTATGAAATTGTGCTGTTTCTATTTCAGTAGAGAAACAGTGACCACATAATAGAATTTGATGATTTCCCATTCAGTAAATAGGCGCAAACCACAAGTAAAGGAAGCATTTCACTAATGCTGTTCACATGATACCTTTCGAGAGACAAGTAAAGAATTAATTGAGGAAAACATTTTATATTAATGGTTTTATTTTTTCAGTTAGTTAATGGTGGCATCATGAGAAAAATTTCACATCCAAAACGAAAATCCAGCGTTACACATTTATATGATCTCCCTGACTCCATATTAAGTGGGAAGATTTGCCTGAATGTGGAGCATTGTGACAATCTTTCAACAAGTCCAGAGAAAGAGATTTAAGGAGTGTTTTAGAAAGCTCTTATAACACAGTTTAAGTGCATTGCTCTTTCAGAGAAAAACAAGCTGCCAAACCAATCGTCCATAACGTGTCAGTCATTTAAAAAATTATTTCCAAATTCTATAACATGCTTCTCAGAAGGAGAGCTTTAATAATAGCTAATATTTATTATTTGTCTGTGATGTGCTCACACTGTGCTTAGCACTTGGCAGTAATCTCTTTTCATTATAAGAAAACAGCTTTTCAGAGGATTAAAACAATTATATGTCATATAAGGGAGGGTATTTAAGAATGTATGATAATATGATTATGTTTAAAACAAGGTCATACATCAAATGATGTAATTCCAATCACAACCCGGGAGTCATGAGGGAGCGAGGTGGTATATGCCCGTGGAACGGTCCATCACTAGAGGTGGTACCACATATGCATTTGAGCGTGTGTTTTGCCTGCAAAAGCTCCTGTCCATCTCAGTCACAGGCTTAGACTGTTTATCCAAGGGTCTGAGCTTGGTGGGAATTCTAGCATGATGCTAACATTTTTTTCTCCATTGCTCTCTTTAAACATACTTGGAGATTTTCCTTTTTCAGCCCTTATTTTCATCTCTGGAAAATCAGAGCATTTTCTGTTTTCTTTCAGGGATTAAAAAAAAAAATCTAGCCTGGTCTAGTACCATCTTCTATCAATTTTAAATTCTTCTCCTTCCATTGCTCAGGCTCACCTCTGGGCCTGAGGGACTCGCGGTAAAAGGTGGGCAAGGTTGCATTTATCCACCTTAAAATATGAATGTGGAAGTCTCCCCGAGAACATTTGACTGCTGATGTATGAAGAGGGTAGTGGGGGTTACAGTTTGTAGTAGTAATACACTGGGATAGTAATAGTAATATAATAGTAATGTTAGCTTGCATTTTCATAAAAGCATGGCATATTAATCTTGAAGGGCCTTTGAGCATCATCGAGTTCAACCCTTCCATTTGTGTTTTGCCTTGTTTTGTTTTTTAGTTGATAAAATCAAGAACTAGATACGTTAACTGAGTTTCTCAAAAATGACAAAGCAAGTTAATGGCAGAGCAAAACTGGAACTCAGGATTTTAGACCACCAGTCAGTTACTTTCCAGTGTGCCGTGACTGCTCGGCCATGTTGGTTGCATGCACAACTTGATAAAGAGAAAATTTTATTTTTAAAATACAATTTTATAATTGTTATTATGAAAAACAGTAAAGAATAGAAATGGATAAATATTGTAGATGCTTCACAACTTTCTTCTATCACAATAAGACTGTTTTAAAATGTGTATCACTCATAAATCCTGATATCTTGATCAATTTTGCACTTAGCATTTCTTTAGACACGTAATAGATATTTAACTATGCTCCTCTCATCCCATGTTTCTCCCATACTGCAGAACGCACAACTGGCTTTTTATAAATATATAAAGTTTTAAATTATCATTAAAATAATTATCTTTTCCTAATGGTGACGCTTGTTCTCATGAAGAGATACCACTCCTGTAGGTAAGTCCATCACGAGATGAGACAAAATTAGGTAATAAATTTTTATGTTTCCCACAAGGAAAAATTATTTTATTAAATGAGAAGACTCATTACATTTTCTGTAATGCCAGTTACAATTGAAGAAAAATAAATGTTTTTTTTCTATGAGAAATGGAATTATCTAGTGGTTTTGTTCCCTCCACTGCACTACTGTATAAACTTTTTAGTGAGTCCTTTAATGCCAGAACTCGGCTTACCTATCTCTCTATTGGATGAATTAACATTCTCATTGGTACTCATTTCATAACTGTTGACACAGACTGGACCTAATGGAAGTCACAACAGAGAATCTGGAAGAAGAAAGAATAACAATACTTCTACATAGATTCACTAAATATTTTTTTTTACCTTTTTCTTTTAAACGTCTTTTAGGATGCGTGCTTCCTTCTCGTTTTATTCCCAGTGCATATAGTCAAGCTCCAATCAACTTTATTAGTTCTTAAGTTGTATTATATCTTCTTTTCTCATTGTTTTAGAGAAATTAAGAATAAAAGATTATATTTTCCCTTCATTTATTCTTTTCCTGAAGGTTATTCTTTGTTTATGTAGATCCAAGTTTCTGACCTATATTATTTTCCTTCCTCTTGAAGAACTTCCTCAGTTTTTGTGGGGTTTTCTTTTTTCCTTAGTTTTTGTTTGTCTGAGAAAATTTTTATTTCTCTTTCACTCTTGAAGGATAATTTCACTGGGTATAGAATTCTAGGTTGGCAGTTCTTCTCTTTTAGCACTTTAAACATTTTGCTCCACTTTCTTCTTGCTTGCTTGGTTTCTGACAGGAAGTCCAATGTAATTCTTATCTTTGTTCTTCTGAAGATAAGATTCTTTTTCCCCCTATTACTGCCTTCAAGGTTTTCTCTTTGTCTTTGGTTTTCTGCCATTTTAATAGGTTGTGTTTAGATGTGGAGTTTTGTGTGTATGTGTGGTTTTTATCCTGCCTGGTGTCCTTTGAGCTTCTTGGATCTGTAGCTTAATATTTGGCACTAATTTTGGACACTTTTCAGCCATATTTCTTCAAATAGTTCTTCTACCCATTTTTCTTTTTATTCCTCTAGTATTCCAATTATGGAATGGAATGTTACAACTTTTGGTATTTTTCCACATCTCTTGTATATTCTGGGGTGTTTTTTTGGATTGTTATTTTTTTTTTCTCTTTGAGTTCAGTTTGGGCAATATCTACTGATGTATTTCAAGTTAGCTGACTTTTTCGTCAGCTGTATCAACTATATTAATGAGCATGTCAGAGGTACTCTTTATTTTTGTTACTGTGTTTTGTTCTAGCATTTCCTTTCAATTTTTTTTATAGTTTCTATCTATCTGAGATTATCTGAGTAGTTTTGCAAGTTATTTACTTTTTCCATTAAAGCCTTTAACATCAATCCACAAATATTGTTACCGGAGGTCTATTAGCACACGGGTAGGAGTGATGGGTGGATAATCTCTAATCTTTAATTAATCTTTGGTCTTGGAGTGCACAGTGTGTCTCCAGGGTGCGGCTTTCATAAGTGTGTCTGTCCTTCCTCCAGGGTAGAGTCATTCGTCCCCTAATCCCTTCCTCAGCTGCAGTGTCCTAGTCTGTGTGAAGCCCTCTCCCCTCTAGGCTGATGCTTTGCTTTCTTTCTTTCATTCATTTTCTGAGGGGAAACAGAGGCTGGAGTTGGTTAAGAGGGGCAGATGAGATGGGATTTCACTGTTGCCCCCTGGTGATGTCCTCCCCAAGGAAAGGACTTTGATCTGTAAGGGAGAAGAGTCTGGGCAGACAACACAATGATTATTCTTTCCCTCCCCCTGCCAGGCCCTTGGGGGCAGCTTTCTGAGATTCTCTTTGATGCTCCCTGTGAGAGCCTGATGAGGTCCTAGAGGAAGCCTCCCAAAGTGTGGGGGCTCTGTATGGTGGCAGCAGATACTTGTCCTCTAGCAGTTTGTCAAAATTCCTCCCTTATTGTTCCTGCCAGCTGTGGCGTCCTGCGGTTTCTGCTCCAGGTAAGCAGGTCTCGTCTTCTTCAGCTCCTGGAGGTGACTGTCTCTTCAGATTTGAGGATGCTGGTTTGCCCTGAGACCTGGTTCTTTGATGAATCCAAAACAAAATAATTGATTTTCATCTTGTTCAGTGTGTTCTTATCGTAAGGACAGGAATCCTGACTTTTAATCTCTCCTTTTAAATCTTATTTTTATTTATTTTTGATAAATAAAAATTGCATATATTTAAGGTGTACAGTGTGATGTTTTGATATGTATACCTTGTGACATGATTACCACAATCAAACTAATTAACATATCCATCACCTCTCATGGTTACCATTTTTTTGTGTGTGGTGAGAACACTTGAGATTTACCATCTTAGCAAATTTTAAGTATGCATTATTATTAACTATAGTTACCATGCTGCACACTATGTCTCCAGAACTTATTCATCTTATAACTGGAAGTTTTTACTCTTCAATCTATATCTCCCTTTTTCCCCCACTCTCCTGCCTCTGGTAACCACCGTTCTACTCTCTGTTACCATGAGTTCAACTTTTTTGTTTTTTTGATTCCACATATAAGTGGGATCATACAATATTTGCCTTTCTCTGTCTGGCTTATTTCAGTTAACTTAATGTCCTTCAGGTTCATCCATGTTGTTGCAAATGGCAGGATTTTCTTCTTTTTAAAGGTCGAGTAATATTCCACTGCATATATATTCCACATTTTCTTTATCCATTCATCTGTCAATGGTTAGATTGTTTCCATATCTTGGCTACTGTGAATAATCCTACAGTGAACAGGGGAGTGCAGATATCTCTTAGAGATAGTGATTTTACTTCCTTTGGATATACACCCAGAAGTGGGATTGCTGGGTCATATGGTAGTTCTATTTTTAATTTCTTGAGGAACCTCCGTACTATTTTCCATAATTTCTTTACCAATTTACATTTCCACAAGAAGTGCACAAGGGTTCCCCTTTCTCCACATCCTCACCAACATTTGTTACCTTTTGTCTTTTTGATAATAGCCATCCTAACAGGTGTGAGGGGATATCTCATTGTGGTTTTGATTTGCATTTCCCTGATGATTAGTGATGTTGAGCACATTTTCATGTATCTGTTGGCCATTTGTATGTCTTCTTTGGAAAAATGTCCATTTACTTTGCATGCCTGAGTCTTTCATTGTTATTTACTCCTTGAGAGAGTTGACCCTTTCAGCGCCCCTGAAGGATTACATGTTGTTGTTAATCTGTTGATCTGCGTTTCCTAATGAACCCACTTGAGTCCAGCTGCGCACTGCCGTTCCAGCTTAAGGTCTCCATATGGTTAGCGACTTCTCTTCACCCTCCTCTGCCTCTTCTTTCTTATCCTTTTTCTCCACTTCTTCAAAGAATTCTTGATTGCTCTTGGACTCAGATATCACTTTTATATTAGTCTTCATTCTACATATTCAGTCTAGATTTTTATATCTTAGTTTATCCTAAAATCTTAGAACTAAAATTGCCAATGACATTTTTGCTTGTTTTTTTCTCAACCACTCAAAATCAGAAGAACCAAATCTTATTTCAATATTTCTACTTTCCTAATGTTCAAACCAGTTTGTTATTACAAAGTTTCCATTTCTGTTTATAAAAATTTCTCACACTAAAATCCTAGAGTCATCTTTTATTTCCCATCTCTTTCATCTTCTATATTAGCCTTTAGTTCTTTTCTTCCTCACCACTCCTTCTTCCCCCACATGTGTCTTTTTTCATTATATGACACCTGCAATTGCCACTTAACAGGTTTTTCTGCTGCCATTATTTATCCTCTCTAGTTTACTCTTTGTATCTCTGTCTGATTTATCTATAGCTACTTTCTATCTCATTAATATAAAATTGCTCCATGCCATCTACAGGGATGAAACCAGAGTCTCTCCTCTCTTATTCTCAAGGTACTATATTATCTAACCTGTCAATCACCTCTTTATACCATCCATAATGCATATAATCCTTTAGTGAGGTTAGTTTTTTCTGCTATGATTTATGCTGTTTTCCTGTCACTGGCCTCTTTCTCATGTTCCTCTGTATAAGAGTTCCTCAAACATAAATCAAGATTATTTTAACATGTTTTCTGACAACTTATTCCATCGTGATCTCTGTCACTTTTAACCATCTAAAACACTGAGCTGTATCCCACAGATTAGAAAATATGATACGCTGTCTTGTACTGTAGTTGTTTCACAAGCACAGGTCTTGATTCCCGCAGGTATTGTGCACTCTTGAGAATAGGGACTCTAATGGTCTTTGACACAAGCATAGTGATATACACCCAGCTGGAGACCCAGGAGCACTCTTAGGCCAATTAAAATTTCAGGGTTGGAGTCCATGTTGGGTTACTAGACCCCACAGAAATTCTTATTCACTTAATATGAGAGTTGACCATTATTTCTTATTTGTGCTTAAGAAGATTAACATGTTAGAGAAGGCTATGATAAAAACAAAAGAAGATACATTAATTGTGAAGTCAAGGAAGAGCGCTGTTAAGAAACATCTCTGTAGCCTTAAGGAGGCTTGTTGGAGATACAGCCTTGCCGTTATATGAAGATAAATGAAGGAAATAACTACAGTAAACAAAAGTAATCTGTTAAAGTCAACAGTAATCAAAACCCAAATTATGTTTCTTTTGATTTTGCACCCAACTAAAAGGAGTAGGGAGTGGAGAGCAAAAGCGACTCTCTGCCTTTAGCTGTTAATTTACAAGGGCTCAAAAAATATAGTCATTAATTCATTATTGATTGGATGCTGATCTTCACAAACTGGAAGCAACAGTTACAATGTACTGGACTGCAATTAATCTCAGGTTTTCCTCTGAAGCTGGTTGAAAGGTTGTCATCAGTGAGGAAAAAGAACAAGTTCATATAAAATTGTTCCTGGATAAAACATATAAAGAGCAATTACACATATAGTAATATTGTCACTCATCTTTGATGTGCCATACAATGCTAGTATGGTGAACTTTATTTTGCACTAGTATTTTAGAAATAACAAATCCACTGTTCTGGCAAAGATGCTAGACCAAGTCTTAGAAATCATGAGCAAGACACAGTCACGCCTCTCTAAAACGGATAGGAAAAAGTTTTATTAACTGACTGCTTTAGTTCCCTCGGCATTATTATTTATATTGTATCTGCGTCATTGGTTTTAAACTTGTTTGAGTACAATAAAAGCATTATATAATTATATAATGCACATATATATGTTTGTACATTATATAATTAACATTTTTGTACATTATATAATTAACATACATTATATAATTAACATTTGCTTCAGAAAGTATTTCAATATATTTCAGCAAATTGCAGTTATAGTACAGAATCATATTTTATTGCTCTATAGCAATGGTTCTCCACTAGAGCTTCTTATGAGAGTCACCTGGAGAATTTGTGAAACGTGATAACGACTGTGTCCCACCCAGCTCAATTAAATCAGTATCTCTGAGATTGGGTGCCTCACGTCCACTTGTTTTAAAAAAAGTTCTCCAAGCAATTATAACATCCAACCAGGGTTGACGGTTAGTGATGAAAGGCTACATTGAATTGAAATGACTCCCTAATATTGTTCTATTTATTTTTGCATTTTTCCTTCAAAGAGAGAAGAGGGCAGAATGTGATAAAACAAAATAAAAACTGGATAATTGGAACTTTTTGAATCAGAATAAGTGATGAGCAGGAGCTAACAGTATCAAGCTGGATCTCTTTGATAGCCTCTCATTCTTCTCATTGTCAGGCTTTGGTATTGAAGGAGGGCCTTAGAGGCATTTTTAACTTTTTTAGGGCAGCGAGAGTCTATTTAATACATAATTTATACAGCTTAATCGACCCCTAGTGTCATGAAACAGTTAAAAGCAGCTCTGAAACATTTTACACCAAGGAGTGATTTACGACACAGCCAATGGCAAGAATAGAGATGATTGTATGACTGAAGGCAAGTTATATAATTTCTTTGTATTTCTCATCTCATTCTGGTAAATGAGAATCATACTGTACTTTCTAGGGAATGCTAATATTTTAGAACTAATTTTATCTAGAAATATACTGGGATAGAATGTCAATTTAAAGTAAAATGAAGAGCCATGAAAAAAATCTAATTATTTACCATAGTGGATTTTCTGACTTTGAAGGAGAAATATAAATGAAAGTATATTTTTGGAAAGACTGTAATTTATGTCTGTCAAAGCCAAGATTCCCACAGAGACTCAGACTTAAATACCAGTTTATTTGCTCAATGGGCCAAGTGAAAATCAGCTTCTTTCTAGAGTTGACTTGAACTTATATTTCTAATCAAAAGTGGCTATGCAGGATTTTCACAAATGGAGCTCCACTTTACACTTGCATATTTTACATAAATTGAATAGTAGAAATATGACTTGTTTCTTTGATTTGAATTGTATGTTCCTGTTATTCATCTCAGAAGGATTTTTATAAATACAAAATATTCTTTTTAAAATTGCATAATTTTGTTTCAGAGAAAGTTTTAATAACATCTTCTCTGAGTCAAAAACATAGAGAAAGAAAATCTACCCAAGGCTGAAACTATATCCCTCCAATTGTTTTATTATTGAATAGAGTATGTCTTATTGTACCTCAGTTATGATTTTAAATTGGAGTTTCACATCCAAGTGGTTTAAAAAGTTACTTGGAGGGTTTCAAAAACTGTTACATATCTTTATGAATATGAAAACTTGAACCAGGTGAGTACTTTAAAATTTCATAAACTGTGAAGTAAGGAAAGGGGAAGGAACTAATAGAAATTTGATATCAGGATGGTCACAATCATTAAGTGTCAATCTGTACTGTGTGTTTTCTATGTCTGTCTCTCTATGAATACTATTTTGTTCACAGGGATAATAATCTCTTCCCTATTTATTTATTTATTTATTTGGGTGAGGAAGATTGGCCCTGAGCTAACATCTGTTGCCAGTCTTCCTCTTTTTGTATGTGGCTTGATGAGTGATGTGTAAGTCTGCACCCAGGATCTAAATCCACAAACCCCTGTCCGCTGAAGCAGAATGGGCAAACTTAACTCCTATGCCACTGGGCTGGCCCCTATAACTACTATTTTATTCACCCCTATTAAACCTCCAAAATATTGTTATTTTCACTTGTGGCAATCATGGACACTAGATCTCAGGGGGTTTAGGTGACATGCCAGAAATCACACAGATCATGCCGAGAGCGTACATTTTCCCTATGGGAGGAAGGCTGGACTGTACCTAAACCCTGTGCTAAATTCATTGGGGAGGAGAGAGAGGAATAGAAAATAAAGATGAAGATGACATTTTCCTCACAATTCCCAAGGATTTTAGCCACAGACAGGAAAGATAAACATCTAAAGAAACATCTACTCTGCAGTTGGATAAATGTTCAATGGGTGTGTGTATAAAGTGCCAGGAGCACACTGATGGATGTTTACTTTCTGAGTCAACTTTCCAGAATCATTAGGTACGTGTCCAGAGCGTTGTTTACCTCACTCCCACTCCTCTCCCACTTCTGGCTTTACCTGGAGCGTGCAATTCCTTGAATGCATCTGAAGTGATGGACGGACAGCTTCCCCCACCTGGAATGTCCTGTTCTTCATGTCCACATATTTATCTAGAGGCAAATTCCTTTTTGTCCTTCAAAACGTTAATCAAACATCTTAGACTCTACATAATATTCCCTAATCCCCCATTCCTCATCAATGGATGGGTTGCTCCATAATCCCGTATCTCTGGTGATACTCCCCTCACTACATTTTAAACTTTATGTTCTTTTTTGGTATCACACTATAAGGTGCTGGAGGATAGAGGCTTGTCTCCTCTATCTGTGAGCCCCCAGCTCCTCGCATCACATCAGGCCCTCAGCTAGTGCCCAATAAATGTGCTTTGAATGCAGAGCAATGATTGAATAAAAAGACAAATTATGCCTGGGATGGTGAGAAAAGTCTACAGAAATCATGAAATTTTAACTGGGTCTTAAAGGTTGTGTAGAAATTTTCCAGTCAGAGAACTGGGCAAGGCTCCTCACACAAGGCAGTGACGTAAGAAAAATCCTGAGAGAGATTAGTCTGGTGGAGCTGGAGTGAATAGGAATGATGGAAGGAGGGAGTGGCAGAGACAATTTTGAAAATGTAGAAAGGGGTTGTGTTATCAAGCTCACTATATTGCAGAGCCTCAAGAATTTGTCTGCAGACTGAGTTTAAGAAATTCTGGGCTAGAGCCGTGTTGTGGAGAATATTTATGTGAACTTTATCTTAGGCCTGTGGAGGAAGACTTAGAGCAGGGAAGACTAAAGACTGGGGGCCTGGATGGGAGGCTGCATTTGAAGGTCTGCTGAGACAGACGGGAGCCTGGAGAAAGGCAGTGTGGTGGGCTGAGGTAGAGATGATTTTCAGAGGCCCTCACCACCACAGCCCAGCAAATCGGCTCCATTCAATCTCAGTCTAGCTCCTGAGAAGACTTACCAAGAAACGGAAAGAACATCATTCATTCATTCAACTAACATTGAGTACTTATCATACGCCAGACACTGTTCTGAGATCCACAACACTGGGGTTCTCTGGGGAATACAGCAGTAAGCAAAAACAAAATCTTGGTCTTGTGGTGCCAATATCCTGGTTGGAGAAAGAGGCAAAAACAAACATATAGGTAAAGGGGTTTAAAATGGAAGCTACCGCTGAGGAATACTCCCAAGTGAGGTGCTAGTCAAAATACAAGCATTTCAAAGTAGGCAATAAGGACCATTTATCCACATTAGGAACAAAAGATTTGAGAGATGGAGGTTAGGAGAAGAATTTTTGAAGAAGTCTTTTTCTGGAAAGAACTGTGTCATGATCTCCTCATAACCAGTGGTGAGGGACAGGAAGTAATCCCTCCTAAATCTAAGGTAAGAGACCATTTCCAAAGCATCTTTCAGTGCTTCTTGAAGTTTTGAGGGCAGAATGGACTGGTGTCTCCCATCTAGGAGATCTAAGGGGCCAGAGAAAGCTGATTAGCTGCTTTGATGCCAGTAAAGAAAAGTGTGTGGGTTGGTGACCTGGCTTTTATTAAAAGTGAGATGGGAAGACATTGGAAAGTTTTGACATAGGAGTGACAGGATTTGATTTGATTTGATGTTTAGAGAATCACTTACTGGTGAATAGACTGGAGGCATATTGGTAGGAAAGTAGTTTAAAACAACCTAGGTGAAATATGATAGAGACTTTGTCTGTTGTAGTAGTGGTGGAGGCATTGAGAAGTGGTCAGATTATTGATATATTTGAAAGGGAGCAATTGCAAGATTTACTGAGGGATTGGGTATGGAATGTGAAGAAGTGAGGAGCTGCAGATAGCTCC
The DNA here is from genome assembly GCA_031878705.1 of Tapirus indicus. Classification (NCBI taxonomy): domain Eukaryota; kingdom Metazoa; phylum Chordata; class Mammalia; order Perissodactyla; family Tapiridae; genus Tapirus; species Tapirus indicus. The sequence continues at coordinate 32,060,777 of CM062934.1, forward strand.
CAGTAGCTTGGAAGCATGAGGCTGCCATCTTCCGAGATGAGGCAGGTGAGGTAGAAGGAGTTTCGGTTGATTGAGGGATTGGGGAGAGTAATGAGGTGTTTGGTTTGGGCTATTTAAGTCTGAGATGTCTACTGAACTTTAAGGTTATAGGGCCGTCCCGTGGCGCAGTGGTTTAGTTGTGCTTTGGCAGCCCGGGGTTCGCGGGTTCGGATCCCGGCGCCGGCAGACGCACTGCTTGTCAGCCACGCTGTGGCGGCGTCCCATATAAAATAGAGGAAGATGTTAGCCCAGGGTCGGTCTTCCTCACAAAAATAAATAAATAAATAAAATGCATACTTCTAAAAAAGGGGGGTGGGTTGCAAGTATGTAGTTTTTCACATGGAACTGGAGCCCAGAGGAGTTGTAGGGACTAGAGATAAATTCAGGAGTTTTCAGAGTATAAATATTATTTAAAGCCATGGCACTGGATAAGATAATTTAGGGAATGAGTGTAGATAGAGAAATAAGGAATGAATGCAAAGAACTTCAAAAGTGACGGTGAGGAAGATGAGGAGGGCCCAGCACAGAGACCCAGGATTGGTCACCAAAAGCAGTATTAGATGGAAATGGAAGGCTGACTACCTCCATCAGGTCTCTTCTCTGCCTCTCAGTATTGCCTCTGCCATCCGGGACCTCGTACTGTAGCACCGCAGCCAGGCTGTCCTCCCCTGCTTTTAACCCTCGCCCGGGAGACATGGATCTCTCTGGATGATCTTCCCTCTTTGATCTTCAATCTAAACTCTCTTCCATTGTGCCCTTTAGAAGTCTGCAGCTGAATGACCAGAATGCTTTCATTTCTTCAAGCTTTTCCTTGAAAGCTGTTACCACCTTCTCTCTCTTCAGCTCGAATCAGGCTCTGCTTTTCTCAACACTGATGTTCTCAGATCCCTGTGTGGTGAAGCTTAGCTCAGGTGAGGAGTCAGGATCAGCATCCTCCCAGCTCCACATTGGTGTTTCAGCATCTGGGGTGATTTCAGGTCTAACAGTTTTCTTTATTTTTTACTGTGTATTTCTCTGAGATAATGTCCTCGTGCTTCAAATCAATGTTTCTCAAATACACTTCAGATCAAAGTGTATGCTACAAAACAGGAATTTTGCACATAGCAGCAATGATTTAAAGCAAAAAATGGACAATGGCTTATTCGCAAATGCATCTTTTCTTCACTGCTATTGGCTTCTAAGAGATCAGTGTAGGGATATAATTTTTATCCATTTTCCAGGAGTGTCCTTACTGAGGCTCTGGGTTCTCCAAGAGACCCGGAGGGTCTTACACAGTTTGCCTCGACTCAACTTGTGGTGACACAGTGTGTGTGGGCAATGGGCATAGTTAAGTTGATGTCGTTTGTTTGAACTGTTGGATATTTGGAGGTTCAGAAACTCAAGTTGACTTATGTTTTACCTTCCTTTACCAGCAGGATTTTAGATTGTGCTGTTGGAAGATGCACTCTGACAGACTGGTGTATTACAAATAATTATACCATAAATGTTTCAACGACCAAATCACATGAATTTTCATAATACGGTAGTGAATCTACCCAATACCGTCTTAAATTTTGCATTTGGAAAGCTTCATCCAGTGATGTTCCATATGTAGAAATCTGACGTTTTTCTACTAAATATGAATTTAATAGCTTAAAAGGGAAGTAACGAGAATTATAATTTGGAAATACATCACATTTGCTGACTGAACAGTTGTCTTTTTTCAAATTTTATTATTGACTATTTCATAAACTATTGTTGTGATTTTGTCTTCATATCTTTTACTATTCTATTATCTTCTACACATTAAAAGCTTATCTACTATTCATTTATTTCTTATGCTCCAACCGAGATAGAAGCAATTTTTTCTCAATGCAGTGCTAACATACCCAGGATTTCAAACAGCAACAAACTTCTTCAGTGAAGAATTCAGTGTTCTTCTTCAATTATTGCGAGCTGGTCTATGCATGCTTGACAGGCCTCCTGTAGTCTGTATATGGCTTAAATCCAGAAATGAAATATAAAATAAAACTGTAGTTATGGGCATAGAGAAAACAATATTAGTTTATGGGAAGCTTTGGTCAAAGACATTTCTAGTTCCCTCTGTGGTGTAAATCCTCAGGGGGCAACCAACCATGTCCAGAAATTGGATTTACAGCTTCAGTTGAGAGTGGGTTCCAGCCCAGAACACTTAGAGAATAATGGAATTTTAGAGTTAATAAGAATCTTGTGGAGCAAACTTAAACCTTTTACAATGTATGCATTTAGAAAGTGAATTTGAGTTTCTGAAGCCACTTTAAAACAAAAGGAGTTAGGTGTACATGCAGACAAACAATAATCCATAGTATGTTCTCTCATTATTGAGATCAAATAGTAAATTCATAGTAAATTTTTAAATATTGTGCATTTAGTGACCTTTATTGGCTTTTGAGTAACTTTCATTATAGCTTCATTCTGTTTCCTTTTGAAAAGTTTTGTTATTGATATAGTAGTCAAAGGCCATGCTTGTCTCTAGTCATAAAAAAGAGGTCGAAGGTCATATTGCTGTGTGAACTAAAGATTTTTCTGGTCCTTTGCCCAGCTTGGCTCAGCTTCCCCAGCTACTCAGATGTGGGCCCTCCACTTCACCTGCAGGTTAGTCCCAGCTCAGTTTCTGAAGTGACTTTCACCAAAGAAGACAGGACATAGCCCCATTGCCCGTGGAGTTCAAGCATGAGGCATAGGCCGGGCGGCATCAAATGCTGGCCTCTTGTGCTTTCCTCACTGCTTTCCACCTTCAGAGTCTTCTTTCTACTAATCCGATCCTTCATGGCAAGGACTAGCCTGGAAGCACACGGCCTCACTCAGCTAGGAGTCCCCTGCAGACATTAGCCTGCATTAATAGCTGTCCTACCTCACCTATCACCTGTTAATTCCCCTCTTGGATCCAGATCCTGAAAACACCTGCTAGCCAGAGTCCATTCTGTTTGAATGAATCTCAACTTCCTGATGCTTATATAAAATTGACTGTGTTTGTATGAGACTCTGGAAGCTGAAGGACAGGTGGATCATCCTACAGCATGTAGTCATGAGCGCCCAAGAGGCCATTTATTTCCTTAGAATCAATCCCACACATCTTCCTTTTTATATACTACTCTCACAAACAAATCTACACTTTACGGCCAAGACAGGGACATACTGGACTATTTCCTCCGTTTTGATTTTGGTCCTTCCTGTCTGACTTCTGTCTGTGCCGTCTTACTTCCTAGAAATCCCGCAGTGCACAGCATGTCAAGTTCATTTCTTACTTTTGTCTTCACACAATCAGGCGATTTAGTCTTTGCCCTTCTTCAGCATATTTCCTCCCTCTACTGGGTCTAACTTTGTTGCTCTCTTTTCTTCACAGTGTGAGCTCTGAAATTTCCACATTATGCTGCTTTTATCTGAAGTACTCTATACTTTTTCCATTTTGAAAGTTTTAGTAGATGTATAAATTGTGTGTAACACCCCATTTAGGAGATTTTATGAAATGATCTCAGGAGGAGCCATCTGACCTGATGAATATTGTCCACTGTGACAGTGTCATGAAATTATGGTGCATGAAGGAAATGTGAGATCACGTAGTTTTTCTCTTGGTTTTAAATTCAACCGAAGTATTCTAGCAAATAACTTGGCTAGGTGATGGGGTCAGTAGAGTCCAGGGCTTGGAAGAACTATAACAAATACTGGGGAAGGGGGATATTTACTTTTTCCTCTTTTTGTATTTCTCTAACATTTCTTCTCAAGCTTACTGTATCCATGGCAAGGGAATATTGCATTTTCCATCATGGGCATTTCTCTGCTTTCCTTTGCACTCCCCACAGAAAGGGGAGGAGTGAATTTGATGGGTTGGCGATTGATATTCTTGGACCAGAGTCGCTCTGTGGTGACCTGTGGTGATGGCCGGGCCAGTCAAGCCCTTCCTGCCCTGTCTGCGGCTGGCCTGTACTTGTCCACCATGCAACCTAGTTGCTAAGTGGCTTTGGAATGTGCTTTCCAGTCCCAGGCATATCTCTGAAAAGAACTTGAGAAGGAGGATCCTATGATTTAGATTTGGAAGCAATCTTCTTTAGATTTAGTGCTGCTTTGGCCTCAGCACTAAACCAAGTTGTCCATTCCAGTTTTTCACCAAAAACTCTGCGTTGGAACTCATAGAATGCTGGTCCACATTAATAAGTGCTTTTCGATTGGCTCTTGATCCTCATGTATGCTGTTTGAGAGAAAGGAATATAGGTAGTAGGCCTTGGGCAAAAAATCCCTACTCCAAGCGCCTGTCTAAAGTTCTAAACCATATGGATTTCCTGAACCTCCTCTGCTCTCTACATCCAATTAAATGCCATGGACATCTGCCATACATCAGGAAGGTGCTAGGTGATTTTTATATATGATCTGAAATACTCAACCACCCTGAAATGAGGCATCATTAGCTCCATCATGCAGAGAGGTGAGCGATTTTCCCAACATCACAGAGTGAGTAAGGGGTCAAGCCAGGAGATGAGTGCAACTTCCTGTGTCCAAAGCTTCTGTTCTTTCCATTGCACCGTCCTGTCCCTGCCAAAGGCCTGTGGTGCTGGTGGGTCTCTTCTTGGGTTGTCCTGAATCACGTTACACTTGCTGCCCCTTCATCCAGGCCCTCATTTCTTCTTTCCTACTTCACTGTGGGGCCTCCTAGCTGGGTCATCCCTCGCTCTGTTCTATTGTACCGCCTTTGGCCAGATTGTGCCCCTAAATTGCAGCACTGATAATATCGATTCCCTAACCCTCAAACCCTTTAATTACTTCCTAAAACAGGTACAGATCCATCAGGGAAGACATTCTATGAGGGAAGACAATCAAGAAAAATAATAAATAAGATTGTATAGAATTATGTAAGTCTATGGCAAAGATTTAAAAATACATTTATATAAGTGAGCAGAAACGGGGGAGGGAGGGAGTATAGGAGACAAGTGCAAATGTGGCTCCAGTGCAAAATAGGAAGGGTCAGAGGAGGCCTCATGGAGCAGGGACATTTGAGCCAAAACTTGAAGTGGGGAGGGAAACAGACATGTGTGTGCCTGGGGGAGGCACACAGCAGGCAGAGGGGCAGCCGTTACAGACACTGTATGTGAGGAGCGGGCCGGCATGTTAGAGGAGCAGCTTGGACACTGATGTGGCCGGAGCAGAGAGACAGGCTCGGTTAGCACAGGACCTTGTAGATCAGAGGAGTGGATTTGCTTTGTATTGTTGTGAGTGATTTGCTTTGTGTTCTGAGTGAATGCTGTGAGGTTTGAAGAAAGAGATGACAGAATTGATCTGACAGGTTTTAAAATGATCACTCTGACCTCTGCATTTTCTGCCTTCTTCTGACTTCTGTGTTGACAGTAGACTGAGACCAGGCAAGGAGGGTAGGGGAGTAGTTAGGAGGCCAGTGGTATAAACCAGGCTGGACAGGATGGTGCCTTTGGCCAGGCAAGTAGCAGTATAGTTTGCATGGGTCTACATTCTGGTATTTTGAAACTAACTGCTTGGATGTAGGGTGTCGGAGAAAGAAAGAAGTCAAGGATGTTATCAAGATTTTTGGCCCAGGCAACTATAAGGAATTATCATCAGCTGAGATAGGGGAGGCTGTGGGTAGGATGGGTTATGGGGGATAATCAGGATTGCGAACTTGCACGTGACAAGTTTCAGACGAGCTTGCAGGGCAGGCAGTGGGGCATGGGAGTCTGGAGTGTGAGAGCGGTCTGGGCTGGCTCTGCAATTTGAGCATCACGGGCCTACAGAAAGTGCTGACAGCCACGAGACTGCGTGGCATTGAGTGTGGAGAGAAAAGGGGAGAAACCTCAGGACTGAGCCCTGTGTATTCAACACAAGAGGGTGGGTAAGAGAGAAGGAATCAGCAAAGGGACCTGAGAAGGAGCAGCTATTTGGGTAGGACAGAAATCAGTGAGGAAAGTGTGTTGAGGAGGGAGTTACCAACAGGCTCAAATGTTGTTGAAAAGTCAGATTAGGAAAGGACTGAAAACAGCACCAGCTTTAGCAGTGACAATATGAATGAGTTGAACTCCTTATCTGCCTTGCTGTGGTGACAATTCAAAATATGATCCTCTGTCCTTATTTCATAGTTGACTTTGCTTTTTATCTGAAGGAGAAAATTGAGGGCAAAAGTTAATACACTGGCTTTCCCGTCCACAGAGATGTGACTTGGTCCCAGCCTGTTTCACTGGGACTCTTTCTTACTCCCTGTGACGTCTTCCAATCGTGCATTTGATACCATCCAATCCCTTCCCTCCTCTGGGGGTTCTTCCTCACTTTGCTTCTAATTCTTCTTCTATGGCACCATTTTAGTGTCACATCATTTTGTTTTTCCTGGTCTCTGAAGTAGCTCTTCCATTCTTGCAGCCCTTGAGCCTATGCTCCACACAGCAGCCAAACTCACCACCACTCTTCTCTGGTGAAAAATTAAGCCAGGCTCTAGTTTAGTATTTTGCAGCCTTGGCGCTATTGACAGATTGGACCAGGTCATGTTGTGGGGGCTGTTCTGCGTGTTGCAGGATGTTGGACAACATCCCTGGCCTCTACCCACTAGATGTCACCTCCCACTGTGACAAACAAGAATATCTCCACACATTGCCAAATATCCCCTGGAGTGGGCAAAATCACCCAGCCCAGGAAACCACTGATCTAGCTCGTCTCTCTCTCTCTCTTAAGTTCACTTCCAATCTTTTGTTCAAGTTGCTACCAGAATAATGTTTTCAAAATGAAAACTTCATTAAGAAATTCCATTTCTTTAAATTTTGTGATGTGTCATGATAACTTTCAGGATAAAGTTCAAACTTCCTGGTTGAGCACAAAGAAAACGTGTGATTTGGTTCCTGCCAAGCTCTGTCTTTCTTTGCAGGCACTTACGCCCTGTCCATCTGCTTCTGTTTTATAAAAAAGTCATGTGCTTTCATGCCTCTGTGCTTCATGTGTACTTGTGTTCCCACTTCCTGTCTTTTCTCTTCTGTATCTAGGTAAGTACAGCTTGTCTGTAAAAATTAGCTAAAGAAACCTGCCCTCTGCGCGACATTTCTTGCCTTTTAAATCTGATTTAGATCATTTATGCTCTCCTGGTATTCCTTGTATACCAACATCATAATACATAGCCTATTATACTGTGGTCATTGATTTCTTCTCTTTTACCTCTTTCCAGACTCTCACCTTTGAGAAGGTCAAGGATCTTGTCTACACTTCATAGGCACTCAGTAAAGCTTATTAATGTTTTAATATGCTAAAGGATAACAGAGGGGTGAAGTTACTTTTGAGATGAGCAATTATTAAGTCATTAGTGGAGACAGTACCATTTGAATTGAGCCTAAATGGATGAGAAAACATTTTATTTTTATTTTTTAAATTATTTTATTGAGGTCATATTGGTTTATAATGTGTAATTTCAGGTGTACATTATTATATATCAGTTTCTGTATAGATTGCATCATGCTTACCACCAATAGTCCAGTTTTTATCTGTCACCATACATATGTGCCCCTTTACCCCTTTCACCCACCTCTCCACCTCCTTCCCCTCTGGTAACCACAAGTCTGTTCTCTTTATCCATGTGTTTGTTTATCTTCCACATATGAGTGAAATCATGTGGTGTTTGTCTTTCTCTGTCTGGGTTATTTTTCTTAACAGAATACCCTCAAGGTCCATCCACGTTGTTGCAAATGGGACGATTTGGTCTTTTTTATGGCTGAGTAGTATTCCATTATATATATATAACACATCTTCTTTATCCATTCATCAGTTGATGGACACTTGGATTGCTTCCACATCTTGGCTATTATGAGTAATGCTGCAGTGAACACAGTGGTGCAAAAATCTCTATATATTGTTGATTTCACTTTCTTTGGGTAAATATCCAGTAGTGGGATAGCTGGATCATATGGTATTTCTATTTTTAATTTTTTGAGAAATCTCCATACTGTTTTCCATAGTGGCTGCACCAGTTTGCATTCCCATCAGCAGTGTATGAGGGTTTCCTTTTCTCTACATCCTCTCCAACACTTATTTCTTGTCTTGTTAATTATAGCCATTCTGATGGGTGTGAGGTGATATCTCATTGTAGTTTTGATGTGCATTTCCCTAGTAATTAATGATATTGGACATCTTTTCATGTGCCTGTTAGCCATCTGTATATCTTTTTTGGAAAAAATGTGCATATCCTCTGCCTGTGTTTTGATTGAGTGTTTTGTTTTTTTGTTTTTGAATTGTATGAGTTCTTTATATATTTTGGAAATAAACCTCTTGTCAGATATATGATTTGCAAATATTTTCTCCCAGTTGGTGGATTGTCTTTTTGTTTTGATCATGATTTCTTTTGCCTTGCAGAAACTTTATAGTCTGATGTAGTCCCATTTGTTTATTTTTTGTTTTGTTTCTCATGCCTGAGTAGACATGGTGTTCGAAAAGATGCTGTTAAGATCAATGTCAAAGAGTGTACTGCCTATATATTCTTCTAGGAGTTTTATGGTTTCAGGTCTTACATTCAAGTATTTAATCCATTTTGAGTTAATTTTTGTGTATGGTATAAGATAATGGTCTACTTTCATTCTTGTGCATGTGGCTGTCCAGTTTTCCCAACACCATTTATTGAAGAGACTTTCCTTTCTCCATTGTATGTTCTTGGGTCCTTTGTCAAAGATTAACTGTCCATAGATGTGTGGTTTTATTTCTGGGCTTTTAATTCTGTTCCATTGATCTGTGTGTCTGTTTTTGCACCAGTACCATGCTGTTTTGATTACTATAGCTTTGTAGTATATTTTGAAGTCAGGGATTGTGATGCCTCCAGCTTTGTTATTTTTTCTCAGGATTGCTTTGGCTATTCGGGGTTTTTGTTGTTCTATATAAGTTTTAGGATTCTTTGTTCTATTTCCATGAAGAACGTCACTGGGATTCTGATTGGGATTGCATTGAATCTGTAGATTGCTTTAGGTAATAGGAACACTTTAACGATGTTTATTCTTCCAATCCATGTGCATGGAAGAAATTTCCATTTCTTTATGTCATCTTCAATTTCTTTCAATAATGTCTTATACGTTTCAGTGTATAGGTCTTTCACCTCTTTGGTTAAGTTTATTCCTAGATATTTTATTATTTTTGTTGTGATTGTAAGTGGGATTGCATTCTTGACTTCTCTCTCTGCTAGTTCGTTACTAGTGTATAGAAATGCAATTGATTTTTGTAAGTTGATTTTGTACCCTGCAACTTTGCTATAGTTGTTGATTATTTCTAGTAGCTTTCTGGTGGATTCTTTAGGGGTTTCCCTATATAGGATCATGTTATCTGCAAACAGTGAGAATTTCACTTCTTCCTTTCCAATTTGGATACTTTTTATTGTTTTTTCTCACCTAATTGCTCTGGCCAAACCCTTCAGTAATATGCTGAATAGGAGGTGGGAGGGTGTGCACCCTTGTCTTGTTCCTGTTCTCAGAGGGATGGCTTTCAGTTTTTCACCTTAAATGTGATGTTGGCTATGGATTTGTCATGTATGGCCTTTATTATGTTGAGTTACTTTCCTTCTATACCCATTTTATTCAGAGTTTTCATCACAAATGGATGTTGGATCTTGTCAAATACTTTCTCTGCATCTATTGAGATGACCATGTGGTTTTTATTCCTCATTTTGTTAATGTGGTGATTATATTGATTGATTCGTGGATGTTGAACCATCCCTGCATCCCTGGCATAAATCCCACTTGATCATGAAGTATGGGCCTTTTACCGTATTGCTGTATTCAGTCTGCCAATATTTTGTTGAGGATTTTTGCACCTATGTTCATCCACGATTGGCCTGTAATTTTCCTTCTTTGTGTTGTCCTTGTCTGGTTTTAGTATCAGGGTGATGTTAGCCTCATAGAATGAGTTAGGAAATGTTCCATATCTTCAATTTTTTGGAATAGTTTGAGAAGGATAAGTATTAAATCTTCTTTGAATGTTTGGTAGAAATCTCCAGAGAAGCCACCTGGTCCTGGACTTTTGTTTTTTGGGAGGTTTTTGATTACTGTTTCAATCTCTTTACTTGTGATTGGTCTATTCAGGTTCTCTATTTCTTCTTCATTCAGTTTTGGGAGGTAGTGTGAGCCTAAGAATTTATCCATTTCTTTTAGGTTATTCAATTTGTTGGCATATAGTTTTTCATAGTATTCTCTTACAACCCTTTGTATTTCTGTGGTATCCATCGTAATTTCCTTCATTTGTAAATTTATTTATTTGAGCCTTGTCTCTTTTTTTCTTGGTGAGTCTGGCTAAGGGTTTGTCAATTTTGTTTAACTTCTCAAAGAAACAGCTCTTAGTTTCATTGATCCTTTCTACTGTTTTTTTTGGTCTCTATTTCATTCATTTATGCTCTAATTTTTATTATTTTCCTCCTTATGCTAACTTTGGGCTTTGTCTGCTTTTTCTAGTTCTGTTAGGTGCAGTTTAAGATGACTTATTTGAGATTTTTCTTGTTTATTGAGGTAGGCCTGTATTGCTATGAATTTCCCTCTTAGAACCTCTTTTGCTGTATCCCATAAGAGTTGTATTTTCATTTGTCTCCAGGTATTTTTTTATTTTTCCTTTGATTTCTCCATTGATCCAGTGGTTGTTCAGTAGCATGTTGTTTAGTCTCCACATATTTGTGACTTTTCCAGCTTTATTCTTGTAGTTGATTTCTAGTTTCATAGCATTGTGGTCAGAAAAGATGCTTGATATGATTTCAATCTTCTTAAATTTATCAAGGCTTGCCTTGTTTCCCAACTTATGGTCTATCTTTGAGAATGTTCCATATGCACTTGAGAAGAATGTGTATTCTGCTGTTTTTGGATAGAATGTTCTATAAATATCTATTAAGTCCACCTGGTCTAGTATTTCATTTAAGGCCATTGTTTCCTTGTTGACTTTCTGTCTGGATGATCTATCCATTGATGTAAGTGGGGTGTTGAGGTACCCTACTATTTTGTGTTGCTGTTAATTTCTCCCTTTAGGTCTGTTAATAGTTCCTTATATACTTTGATGCTCCTGTGATAGCTGCATATATATTCATAAGTGTTATGTCCTCGTGGTGGATTGTCCCTTTTATCATCATATGCTGCCCCTCTTTGTCTCTCATTGCCTTTTTTGTCTTGAAGTCTGCTGTGTCTGATATAAGTATGGCAACACCTGCTTTTTTTCACTTGCCATTTGCTTGGAGCATCATCTTCCATCCCTTCACTCTGAGCTTGTGTTTGTCTTTAGAACTGAGATGTGTTTCCTGGAGGCAGCATATTGTTGGGTCTTGTTTTCTAATCCATCCAGCCACTCTGCGTATTTTGATTGGAGAATTCAATCCAGTTACATTTAGAGTGATTATTGATATATGAGGGCTTAATACTGCCATTTTATCCCTTGTTTGCCAGTTGTTCTATATTTCCCTTGTATTTCCGACTGCCATTTCCATTTGGTGGTTTTCTGTGATAGATTTCTCAATTTTCTCTTTGTTTATGATTTGTGTTTCTGCTCTTATTCTTTTTGTTTAGTGGTTACCATGAAGTTTGTGTAAAAGATCTCATAGATGAGATAGTCCATTTTCTGATTGCCTGTTATCTCCAATAGCCTAAGCAGGTTCCATCCCTTTCCTCTTCCTCTTCTAAATTATTGTTGTCATATTCTGTTTTGTGTTGTGAGTTTGTGATTAAATTGTTTATAGTTATTTTTGATGCTTTCCTTCCCTTTTCTCTTATGTTATAATTGTTTACTAACCTATTCTGATTTAGAGCTGCAATTTTCTGATTTTATCTGTCTGTCTCCTTGCTCAAGGTTTTGTAAATCTTTGCTTTTTAGTTTCAAATGGGTGGGCTCCTTTCAACTTTTCTTGTAAGGCAGGCCTGCTGGTGATGAACTCCCTCAGCTTTTGTTCATCTGGGAAGTTTTGTTTCTCCATCATATCTGAAGGCTAATTTCACTGGATAGAGTATTCTTGGCTGAAAGTTTTTGTCTTTCAGTATTTTGAATATATCATTCCATTCTCTCCTAGCCTGTAAGGTTTCTGCTGAGAAATCCACTGAATGCCTGATAGGGGTTCCTTTAGGTTATTTTCTTCTGCCTTGCTGCCCTTAAAAATTTTTTTTTGTCTTTCACTTTTGCCAGTTTTAATATTATATGCCTTGGAAAAGGTCTTTTTTGCATTGATGTATTTAGGAGTTCTACTGGCTTCATGTACTTGTAAGTCCAGTTCCTTCCCCAGGTTTGGGAAGTTCTCACTTATTATTTTTTGAACAAGCTCTCTGCTCCTTTGTCCCTCTCTTCTCCCTCTGGAATACCTATAATCCTTATGTTGCTTTTCCTAATTGAGTCAGCTATTTCTTGAAGAATTTTTTTCATTTTTTTAAAATCTTAGTTCTCTCTCCTCCTCCACCGGAAGCATTTCTATATTTCTATCCTCTAAATCACTAACTCTATTGTCCATAATGTCAACTTTATTTTTTATGGTTTCTAGACTATTTTTTATCTCATTAATTGTGTTCTTCATATCCAGAATTTTTTTTTTATAGCTTCAATCTCTTTGGTGAAGTATTCCTTCTTCTCATTAATTTTATTCCTCATCTCATTGAACCGTATTTCTTGTAACTCATTGAGTTTCTTTATGACAACTATTTTGAATTCTCTATCATTTAGATTGTAAATTTCTGTGACTTCAGGGTTGGTTTCTGGAGACTTATTTTCCTTCTGCTTTGAAGTGTTTCTGTAGTTCTTCATGGTGTTTGATGAAATGATCGTTTGCGGTGCATTTGCGATAGTATCAGGTCACAGACTCCACCCGCCACCTTGGGGGGGGTCAGGAGCTGTGTTTTCTGATCCTGCCCTGTCTGCTGGAAGTTGTGCCAGTAGGGCTTCTCTGCACTGCATGCCTAGATGGTCAGCCATGCACGGTGTGGCAGGTCCTTTGTGCTCTGCTGGCGGGTTGCTCTCATGCAGGTATGACCTCTGCGCTCAGTTGGGGTTCTGCTGAGTTGCTGCACTATGTGTGAGGGGAGAGGCACTTTCTTTTGCATGTGGGCTGGCTCTTTGCTTGCAGGTGTTTTGGTAGAGCTGATGCGCTTGGTGGGGGGTGCTCCTTAGTGAAGGCTGAGCCACCACCACATGGTGGGGAGCTTTTCTATAGGCAGGGCCATCATGGCATGGTGGGCATTCCTGTGGGCCTGGCTACCACTCCAAAAGTGTTTGCACACAGGGCAGGCTGCCCCCGGCTCGTCTTACAGTGGCGCTGGCCACTGTGTGAGAACCTGTGACCTGGATTGCTGCCACCAGGATGGGGAAGGGGTCTGCTCACCTAGTTCCATTGCTTCCCAGTACCAGTCCACCCACCTTCAGATGTGTGGCTGCATGGATCTCTCAGGCATCCTATTGTGCTGTGTAGGGAATCCTCTGTTGGTTAATGAATGTCTGTTTAGTTGTAACTTAGAGGGGAGAGACAGTGGGAACAACTCACTCTGCCATGACGCTGACATCACTCTAAGAAAATATTTTAAATATTAGACACTGTGAAAAATAAAAAAGAGAGATTCAGATGTAGGCACATAGAAATTTGGTTAGAGGATGTTAGATTTGCGAGGGAGGAGGGCAGTCTTAAGTTGGCACTAGATCCTGGGAGACCTTGAATTCCAGCTGAAGACAGTTGGGGGACATTAGTGATCCTAAGGGGCTGGTATAATCTGCACCTTTTTTCTGCTGTTATCAGATGATCTAATATAGTAGATTGGAAAGAAGAGACTTGGTTTAGACAGACAATTTATAGCTATTAGTTCAGGCAAAAAGAAATAGAGATTTGAAATAAGAAAGTGGAAAACTTTTCATAACTCAAATGGACTATACCTAAACTGTTTTAGAAACATGACTTTTTCCGTAACTATTGTAATTTATGCTTGAAATAACTTCTTGAGGAGTCAAGCTTGTACAATATGATTTTTAACTGGCTTTAACTATTTAAGAATAAACATAATCCATTGTATAATAGATTTTGGTAGAATAGATTGTTATCGACTTCAACACAACATGCAAATAAGATACTAGAAAGCTTTTCTCTTGAACCTAATGGATTGTGGTAATTCAGTCAATTTTTCTTTTAAAATAAGTTAAAATAACTTACTGTGCTCTGAAATAAAGATCTCCATTCAGATGCTTAATTAAATCCTAAACCGTATGAATAATTTATTGCTCTAGCAGATTATTCTTACTTGCTATTGTTTAATGAAGCTAGAAAATGCATATTTTAATCTCATTGAACTTATATGGAAAGTTGGAGTGAGAATGATGCATCCAGTGTGGATATGGAGGCAGGGCACAGTAGATCTCCAAGTCAGCTGTCACCTCAGTGCCCCTTCTCTGAGATCTATCTCATGTGCTAGGATTGTTGAGGTCTTATTTTAAACATCTCCTCAGCTGCATGCTTTCAGTTCATATTTCCTTAGAGTGTATTTTACATAGACACATGCAAAATTATATACACAGACACACACACACACATCAACTTCTCTCTACCAGAGCTACTCCCTTTGTCTTTAGGATCTCAAGGCTTTTGAGGAAATAAGAAGCAACTCCTTTTTGCAAAAAGGTTGAGAACATCAAACTTATATTCTTTTTTGATTGTGCAGTTAGGTACAGATAAATATAGTGTTCTTCTCCCCATCTCCACTCTTGCATTAGAGTGGAGTTGCCAAGGTGATGGTACAGCACAGTAAATTTGTTTTTATGTGGCTCAGTGAGTTCATGCCACAGGCTAAATCAGTACCAGCAACTTTCCACCCTGAGAGTCATTCTCTCTCTCTTATTTTTGTTGTCATTCTCTGGCCACATGTTCCTGCTCTGCATGTTTTAGAGAGCTTGGGAAGATTTTGGTGGCCTAATACCTGGGGGTGGTTGTATAAGTAAACATTTACTCAGGTAAGAGCTGTCACACATGTTGTCAATGCTCACAAAACTTGTGATTCTGAAACATCTGTTTGGAATGAGATTGATTCAGAAAGACCCAGGGAAAATTTGCTAGCTGTCCTGTAGGTTCATTAATGCCTAATGAACCTATAAGGTTTTAGGACATACAATTAAACCCACATTATTACAGATGTCACAAAAGTCATGCTTACATCAAAATTTGGTGTGGTCCTTCCTTAAGGAAATGTGATGCCTTAAAGGATGCTGAGTCAATATTAGTTGAGAAAGTTTTTATTAAGGTTCGTAAACCCGTCTTTTGTTTTATACCATAGAATGTGCTAAGAGATTAATGTTTTAGCCTCATGTTTGCAAAGGCAATACTTGTGTAAAAATACTGGCTGGACATTCATTCTTTTAGTGATCAACTATATGTTGAGTATCTATCTGTTAAGTCTGTGCTAGCAAACTGGGGTTGTGGAAATGAGCTTGAATCCCATAGGGTCTCTGTCTTCATGGAGCTTAAAGTCTAGATAGGGAAGATAGACATGAATCAAAGAATCACTCAAACTAATATAAAATTGAATCTGTCCAGTGCTATGAGAGCCAGTAATAGGGAGATTTGACAATGAGCTCAGGGAAGGCTTCCTAGAGGAAATAGCATAGTTGAGATCCAAAAACAAGTAGGAATTCACCAAGCAAAATGAGGAGGGAAAGGTTATCAGGCTGAAAAGATGGTTGTGCAAAGACCCCTGTGGGCAGAAGTATGGTAAATATGAGACATTGGGAGAAGACAAGAGCACCAGGATTGAGATGGTGAAGGAGAGTGGGGTAAAAGGGGAGACTGAAAAGAATATTTTCAGCCAAGATCATGAAGGGACTTGGCCTCTGTTAAAGAATTTTATCTTTATTCTTATAAAAATTGAAAGCGTTTAAGAGTTTTAAGAAATATTTCTATAGGAGGGATGTGGGTAGACCAGTTAAATCATTCTTGTATTGCCATAGCTGAGGGCATAGCTTGGTCTAGTGTGGAAGTGGAAGATTAAGGAGAATGGAATAAATTCAAGAGATATTTAGAAGGCAAAATCAAAAGAATTGAGTTGGGTGGGATCCAGGGAGTGAGGGAGGAGGTATCAATGCTAGTTTTCTGACTTGCCCAAATTAATATAGAGTGGTTCCATTAATTGAGACAAGCAACAGCAGAGGAGAAGAGCTGTGGTGGAGGAAGATTATGAATGGGATTTCAGACATGTTGGATTTGAAATACCTTTGTGACATCCAGGGGATATTTAAGAAGTTGTTTGGATGTATAAATCTAGATCTTAGAGGTAAATCTAGAGATGTAATTTGTAAGCCTTCTGCATAGAAATAATAATTGAAGCCATGGGTATAGATGAAATTACCTAAGGAGGCTGTGTTTAAACAAACATGAAATGACAATGGTGATAATTTTCTGCCTTCCACATATGGAGAGCTATCTATAGATCCATTATGTCTAAATTCCTTGTGATGATTTAAACACATTTCAAATCTTTTCAAGTGATCGTTCACATTTATCTACTTGTAATAGATGTCTGAAAATGTCAAGATTTTCAACAGCCTAGTAAAGATAAGGTTATAAGAGAGGATAGACTTGCTATTTTATCAAGTTGAGAAGGGAGTAAAATCAAAGCTAAATCCCTCTATTTAACTGGGCCAAAGGCAGGACATAAATCAAATAAACCTAACTTAAAACATCATCCAACTTTAAATTGGTTTAAATTAAATAAATATATTTTTTAAATTTTGTTAAGAAATTTGTCAAATCGTATGGACAAAAACTTGAAGTCTGCTCTGTAATCAAACAGAACTCTCTGGGTTGTTTTCTTTCCGTGCTGGGTATAAAACCTACTTTTGTGCATTCTTCACATTTATTAGTAGTGAATTCTAATACTAGTTGCTTATTCTACCGTGTGTTAGATTGGAATCCAGCAGAAAGCATTCAACCTGCAAGGCATCCCTGGCTGAGTCTGGAATCAGGGAGATTTATTCTTGGGAAGCATTGCTGGAATGGGGAATAGACAGAATGTGATTAGTAGGTTCTCAGTAGGTACATGCTGGAAGAGATGATGCATTTCTTATGAATTACTAAGTATAAAATATTTAAATGTAAAAATCAATATTTGTCAATTCTTTTAATTATTGTGGAGTATATATCACAAATTCTATTGATAAAAAACATAATTGTGTGATTCGTCCTTAATGTCACAGTAACTATGATATTGACTAAAGTGTTGCATGTTATTTTAACCCTTAGATTGGCTGCTGGCCCTGACTTTAGTTGGTTCAGTATGTTAAAGGCACTCCCAACAAAAAGCTCTCTTCATTCTAGTTACCTTCCTAGTTACCCAGAAACCTGTGCAAACTCTGAAGGATGCACGTTTGATCACTGATGGCAGGACGAACAGTGCTAGTGCAAAATGTTTACGGCGTTTGGACTCCAGTTTGATTTATGATGAAAAGTCTAATAAACAAATTGTTTGAAAAAAGTTTAAAAAGTAGGAAAGAGGAGAAACAGGAGCCTAGCTCATTCATAAACTAGAATATTCACTTTTAAAATCTGAAATTTGGCATCAGAGTGGCTAAACGACAGACCCTGGCTGGTGACCCTCTTTCCTTGGGCTTGTTAGGTTGTTCCATGACCTGGAACACATTTCCCTCAGTCAAGAACTCTGTACCTTCCAGAGGGGAGGGCACTAATGTGGGGAACGGCTGCCAGGCGCACTGAGAAGCAGCCTCCAGTGGTGTTTGCGAGCACGGGTCTCACTTAGTGTGTGGATTTACTACTGATTGGCTCTGTGGCCTTGGGCCCTTGACTTCTCTGTGTGGAGTATCCCTTTCAGTACCTGAGAAAGGCTTTGCTCATGGCGCTATTAGATCAGGTTTCACTAGGTCATCTATGTGCCCACCACCTGTCAGCTGAGTCTGCGTGTGGCTCCTCTCTTTGCCACCAGACAGGTTGTTGGGCCCAGGTGATAAGAGAAATGTCTGCCTAATCTGAATCTTGGTCTCAGCATTTCCACGCTGTGTGAAACTGAGCAATCACTTAACCTCTCTACCTCATTTTCACCATTTAAATAACGGGAGTATTCATAGACCCTACCTCACAGTGTAATTGTGAGGATTAAAGATGACTAAATGCCTGTAAAGCAATTAGAACAATAAGTGTTTGGTGTTGTTACTATCACCATTATTTAGTTCATGCTAAATTTGAAGCCCTAATTAATACTTATTCATATTCCTCGGGGTGTCTATTTGTACTTGACGTTAGTGAGCGTGGACTCCAACGATGCAACACTTTTCACTCTGAAGAAAACCCCCACGTCTGTCTTCACTGCAATCGCTGCAGCTTCTCTCTCCCCTCCTTCCTCCAGCACCCAGTCTTCCCCGCACCCCACCCCCGTGTCTCCTTTCTTTAACTCTTCCAGGCCCCACCTCCTTCATTACGTACTAGACCAATTATGGAGACAATGGTTTTGTAGAGGGCAGTGCGTGTAAGTGTGAGTGTGTGTGTGTAATTTAAAGTAACAAAGACAAAGTTGTTTTATGCAATCACTAAGGCAATTATTGCAGGGTCTTATACAGTGTAGTTGTTGTAGCTTTGCTAATAAGTGGAGCCCTTGGGAGTAATGCTTGTGACCATGAACCAGGACGCCGAATGTCAGAGGCGGGAGGATGCAGGACTGGGTGAGGACTAGACTAAGGCAGCCTGAAATTATCGTTCCTTCCCAACTACATCCTTTCCACTCTATTGTAATTGTCATACTCCTGCATGAGAGGTCTGAAGTCCTTGTCCTATAATAACGACTTTACAAGAAAGAAGCCTATGAATGAAGTAGAGGTGTTTCTTCTCCCTAAATGTTTTTATCTTCTTCTTTCAAAAATATTTCTAATTGTGATTAAATAAATATATTTTATGTAAGCATATAAAATATAAAGCTTCCCTTTTTGTGTGTCCTCACTTCAAGTCAAATAACTTCCTGTTGACTAAGTCAAATGCAATTTTCTGTGTCCTTCCATATGGACACGACTCAGTGTGAGACTTGGTTTGTTCTTTTTCATGGTGACTTTTGTGTTGGAGGTGCTTTCTGTAGGCAATTCACTACAGACTGCTGCATACTGCTGTTGGTTTCATTTTGATGATTTGAAAAAGCTGTGTTTAGAAGTCAGCTGCAGGGTAGATATTTAAATTTTTGTAGAGAAGTATGCAGCCTTACCAGTGGATCTAAGATTTGCTCTGCTCAGCTCTCTGCTTTGAAGGCATTCTTCTCCATTTCATCACAAGATTTCTGAGGAAAATGTAAACATTTCCATCTTCAGTTGTACTGCTTGTTACTTCAAAAGAAGCCTTTCTAAAATGGCAGCTTTGGAAATACCTACTGGATAAATTGCATAGGCAGATACTGAGAACTGAAAAGGTCTAGTTCTAAGGGGACTAAAACAAGACACATCACTTCTCGTATATCCTCTGGCATTATCATTAATTCATTTCAAATATTCATCACATTACATCAAATATGTCATTCTTCGTCTTCTCTCGATGGGAAAATTCACTCTATTCTGAAATGTGAATAAGCACGTGGTCACTTGTAATGTGTCTTATTATGATTCCACTCTTAATTATTATTCTAGCTTCCCTTACTGTAGAGTTTTAATGAGTAGAAGAGTAACTTCACCAACCACTTAGCATCTTTGTACGCAAGAGTGCCACCTCAGAAAAGGGGAAACCTGAGGTCACCACTTCTGGACGGGCTTCCCGTTCCCTGTGGAACATCAGGGTGTTAGACCCAGGACAGTGGAGAACAGAAGAGACTTGAAATACCTCAGAGTTGCATTCAGCTGAAGCTATTGCTAACTCCTCAGATCTTTTCTTTTACTCACCAGCAGAAGAAATAACCAATTTGATTTTATGCCTTCCAGGTATATTCATTTCAACCAAATAGAAACGCTACAGCCAGAGACCTTTGGAGATCTTGTGAAATTAGGTGAGTGTAAGTGTTGACTCTTTAGATGTCCTTTGCTTCTGCTTTACATATTCTGTTTATACAACATATCGACTGCCCTGGACATCAGAATATTTTGTTGTAAGCCTAAGAAGCAGAGCTCGCACCTTTGCACTATAAAATAGAGTTACTCTAAGGTATACTATAGTTTGAAATGAATGGAGAAAAGACAAATAACCCAATTAAAAATAGGACGTAAGAGGTGAACAGCACTTCATAAATGAGGTAAAACCACTTGAAAACTTATGGCAGAAACTACTACAATTGAACACACACACCCCCTATGCCCTATCAGTTCCATTTCTAGTTGTAGACACAACAGAAATGCACATATATGTGCACCAGCAGACATGTCCTTGAGTGTTTACAGCAGCATCCTTTCTGACAGCTCCACACTGGAAACTACCCATGCATCCAACAACAAAAGAAAAGAGAAATAAGCTCTTGTATATTCTTAAAATAGAAAACTACACAACACATATGAATCTCAGAAACATTTTGAGTTAAAAAAAAAAAACCCAAGCACTGAAAATTGCATAGTTTGATTTTGTTTTTAGAAGAAATTCACAAACAGGTAGCAGGAATAAAGGAATATTTAGAAGTCAGACAGTGGTCCCCTTTGGAGAGAAGGAGGTGCTTGGGAATGGCAGGACGGAGCTTCTGCAGCCCCAGGAATGTTCTGTCTTCTTCTGGATGGTAACTACACAGCTGCCTTCACTTTTGGGAAAGTCCTTGTACTTTATGTCATGATGTGTGCACTTTTCTAGATGAATGTTATATTTTAATAAACCTTTATTAAATACCAATGACAAACCAAGGGGACACTTGGACAGCCTCCTTTCGTTTTGTCTTTTATCAGATGCAGATACTCTGCTACTTCATTTCTTCTGATACCTTATGTTAACAAATTTATTGTGTCTTTAGCAAGATCTTTTCTTTCTGGAAAGAAAGAAAATGCAGAATTACAGAGCTAAACTTAACCATGAATCTATTCGAATTGAAATAGATGATCTGGAAAAAATCTGAATTAGGAGTTTGTGGATTTCTAACAGGATGCCCTTTAATATTAATACACAAAATAGATCAGTAAAATTAAAAGATAAAAAGAGTTAGTCAACCACTTTCCTATGTGGTTACTCCAATCCTATTTGCATAAACAAGTGTAGGAATCGTAATGCATACAATTGCATTGTTTTGTTTGTTTGCTGGAGGCATGTGGTGAAGTACAGGGAACTGGGTGGGGAAGCGTGTTGCGCTCCCTTTCCTGCTCTGTGAGCAGTGAATCCCATTTTGGCAAAGTCAAGGTTTAGCGTCATGATGACTATTAACCTCAAAAAACCTGGGGCACTAACTTCAATTCTGGGGAAAATCTTGCTGATGAATCAGCATTGCTACCGTCCTGTGTAGCAAGACAGCCACTGAACCACTAGGATTCTCAAAACCCAGCTCCTGTTCGTACCAGACAACAGCAGTGAAAGCTACAAAGATGGGAAGGGGAGACTCCTGCTACCCGAGGAGATCTGAAAGCCCTCACAGGCCCTACAGCAGCGATGGCAGGTCTTGCGGTTATCAAGGGGGTTCTTATCTTAGAATCCATGAATGGGCCTTCTGGCATGGGAAATTGACTAACAAAAAAGGTTTTTGTTTTTAGTTTTCTTCCTATTATTTAAATAAATATATATACACATATTTCTTGAAAGATCTTTGAATATATTAATCATAATCTGTTTTGTTACTTTTTCTTTTTTAGTTCTTTGAATTTCTCTGTTTCTTCTGGGGTTAATTTCCCTTCTTTTTGTTTTGGTCTTTCTTTGTCATGGTCCTGATTAAACTCCTGTGCCTGGTGATCCTTGGTTGTCTATTTATACTCGAAAATATTGGGTGGTTGGTCTGAGTTTCCCCTGCTCTCCTGTAGGTAGGTCCGTTTTCTTACAAAACTTCCCCTTGGTGGAAATTTTAGTTTGGACAGTTGGGTGGAAAATGGCAGATTTCTCTTCCCAAAATACTAGAAGGAGAAAGGCTTTCTCTTGAGTTTCAGCTCCACACAAAATCCATTACTTTTCTTCTGTCAATTTGTTCAATTTCTTTAGAGAAGAACTTATATGAAGAAGAAGAATTATATACATAATTTTTTCCTCTTAGGAGTAGATGTCCTTATAGGGGTGGCAGCTGCCAATTACTCGTATTTCTCCATCCACATGTTTAGTGAATGCCTCTCTTTTCAGTCCCACCTCTCACTCCTGTCCCTCTGCCCTGTTTGGTGTCTCTGAGCCCAAAAAATCAGACTGTTCCTGCCTCAGTTTTCTCTGGGCTGAGGCTTTCTCTGTCTATTTCATTTATCAACCCACTCCCATGCATTTTATATATTCCAGAATTTGCTGCAACCTCTTATCTGTTGGTGACCTTCCACATTCTGTCCTCTTGATTGTTATGGGCTCATTTATTTGTATTGACCATCTGGGCTTTTATTTCAGTGTAGTCCTGAAAGAGAATGAGGCACATTTGTATACCCAGTTCACTATTTTGAATCAGAATTCTTCTCCCTATAACTTTGAAATTTGTTTGTTGAAATGATATTTTGACTATTAAAATTAAATTATTCTCAAAGTATTTCTCAACTAAACAAATTTAGCATGCCTTTGCCTGTAACAGTACATCCTCAAGCAGTGTGCATTCAGCCCCCAGCAGGATATCTAAAATACTTCCTTATCGGTAGGATTTGATAAAAGCCCCTTGTGTTACATACATAAATATCAACCATTACTACTCGTATGGGAACGTTCTTTTCAGTCAAGGCACGGTGCCAAAACAGGCAAGAGAAGATCAACACTTTCATCTTTCTTATGAATAGAAGCTTGATTTGGAAATCATTTACCAAAATTAGATTCTTCTCCAGTAGATAAGCCTTATCTTTAAATATCACAAACTACTTATTATTACATCTCCAAGCAAAAGAATTCATGTACATTTGGTGAAGCCACGTGGGTTGAAATATTCAAGCTGGTTTAGAGCTTGATGCACAGGCAGAAAACTGCAGTAATGCCTCTGTTACAGTATACAGAAATCTGACTTTTTGTCTAATAATTCATGACTGGCATTGAAGAACCTGACAACTACGACATTTTTCTCCAATACCACCTGCAAATTGCAAATTGGTGAGACTAAGGACATTCTTGGTAAAGTTGGCTCCTTGTATTTATCTTTATGTGCATACTGACCTCATTAAGCCATAGTATTTTGCATGGTTCTTCTGGAATCTTTAATGATTCTGTCTTTAAAAAATGAAGAAGAATACATAGAGAAGAAAATCTTGGTATTCTGCACCCAGAAAGAACACTCATGGTGCCTGAAGACACATTCGGTTTGAGGAGAATACAGACTCCAAACGACAACAGGCTGGATGCTTTATGAAGCAGCATATGGACTGGCATGGAATCACCAGCCCGGAAAATGTCTTCTTTATCAGGCACGCACCTCACTAAAGCCAAGGCTTTTTCAAGTTTTCTCAAGGAGTAGGAGCTGAATATGAAGTTTTCTCTACTTCTCAGAAGTCTCCTGGATTTCTAGTGGATGTATCTGCAACACTAACTTAAATTTCAGGCAGAAGATTCTCTTTTCTCCCCTTCTCAGAACATTATGTTGAAAAAACTCATTCGGGGCTTGTTTTTTTGATAACATGTATATTTCTGTCACAGGAAAGAGATCCATCTTTGTATTAATTTCCATGTAGTGGATACTGCTCAACTATTATTTTTCTGACCAACTGTCTTTGATAGAAGACATCAACAGCAAACAGTTATACAAACTTTCCAATACAGGAAGAAGTACTTTTTAGGTTGTTGTTAGGAGTATCAAAGTGATGCTTCTACAGGCAGCAATCAACAAATACACTGCAGAAGCATTTTGAAGATTCACTTCAGGGAAGTTGAAAAGCAGAAAGAGAAAAAAGAAAGTCGGGGCAAACATTTTTGCCCCCTGCTCAACAGCACTGCTGTTTTAGTGCTGTCACTGAGGCGTAGTAGTCTAGGACATAAACAGTGACAATTATTATTATAGTAAGTCCCCATTTTATAGATAAAGGAACTGAGGCTTAGAGAGATTACTTTGCTTAAAAACAAACAGTTATAGCAACAACAAGTAATATCTAATTTGGGAACCACAATAATACGTATGACATAAACTAATGTTGAAATAACATCAGTTTGGACATTTTGTAACTGATTGTTCAAAACTAAGAAAAATTCTTGACAATGATTTTTCAATATTTGCATACATTGCTACATAATCTGTGATGATGGAGGTGTCCTTTTTCTTGATTTGTTTTGCCTGTTAAAAAATTAATTCTGGTCTACTTGGCTTGGCAAATAGAGAACATCTTTCAATTTCTGATTATTGATGCAATTTCCAGCCTTTTAAATATGTTAAGAGAATGAACAGCAGCCTTTTTAATGGTGTTATTGAACTACTAGTTGTAAAATAATGAAATAAGCTTGTAGCCTAGCAAAAATAAAACATGCTTAAATTGCCCAAATTGTATGGCTTTTCCCAAGGTCCAGCTGCAATGCACTGTAAGCCATTTCTCTATCATGACATTCCTTTCTAATGTTCCCTGAGAGATAGAAATGGGTGAGGGCTTATGATGGGGAATGAGGATGACTGTGACTGCCATCTGCACGCCCATCTTAACCTAACTGCTTGCTACTTCTTCTCTAGTCACTGCTTCTGAGTTTGATGAAGTGGTTGGGGCAGGGAAGACGGGTATAAGGAATCAACACAGAAAGGATTAGGGAAAAATTTCGACCTACTCAGATGTGCATCAATTTCCAAAACCATGCAAAGAGTTTGACTCTTGCTCAAGGGAGATAGAGCTAGAACAGTTAAAATAAAGCTAAAAACATGGCATCAATAAGAATGCATGGACAGATGACCTTATTTAATTTTCAGTCAGGGACACTGGTCATGAAATAGGCCTCAGAGAGAGGCTGGATGTGGCTAATTGTTAGCATTTTCCAGACATAATTTGATTATTCATGCTCATTTCCTCCAGTCTCAAGAAGTAAATGGCATAGGGCCAGCCTGGTGGTGTAGTGGTAAAGTCCAGTGTGCTCCACTTCAACAGCCTGGGTTCGTGGGTTCATATCCCAGGCACAGACCTACACCACTCTTTAAGCCATGCTGTAGAAGGGACCCGCATACAAAGTAGAGGACGGTTGGCATGGATGTTAGCCCAGGACTAATCTTCCTCAAGCAAAAAAAAAAAAAGAAGAGGAAGATTGGCAAGGGATATTTGCTCAGAGTGGATCTTCCTCACCAAACACACAAACAAAAGGAAATAAATGGCACAGAGCTTTGTTCTGTTTTTCAGAGACTATTGTTTTGTCCTCTCTTCACAGATGTGTTCACTGGTGCTGGTGACCAGACAGTCCCTAGCTGGAGATTTCTCTAGTCATAACGTCTCTAGTCACAGCGGGAGGAGGTGGTACGGCCAGGGTAGCGCTGTGGGAGCCCAAACCAGCGCAGGATTGTAAAGGTGGAAGGAAGGGGAGAAATACTGCAGCCTGGATCTCCTCCGCCTCCTGCTGCCCTCCATCGCCTCCTGTGGCGCATCCTAGCCGGCAAGAGGAAGCCATGGGCAACAGAGTCTGGGAAATGTGCGTCTCTGTGATCTCGCCCGGGGCAGGACGTGGGCATGGATTTGCATGGGACAGGTGAACGGTTGGCTGAGCCAGCGGCACAGCAGCACTAAGTGGGACTAGTTTTGCAAAGCTGCCACTGGCCAGTAAGTGGAAGTAGAGACAAAGGGTGGCCACTTGCAGTACCCAATCCATCGAGGTTCCTTTGCCAGCTTGTACGGTCTACTTGTATTGTGCCGGTAATGATAAATACATTGCCTCCTTGATTTCCTATATGTTTAAAGTCTTATTTTTGTGATTTCTCTTTAGCATATGTCATCTCTAATTAAATAAAACAAAAAACTGAAAGACCACAGATGAAAAAGTACTGGTGGGTGCATACATGTAAATCTTTAAAACAAATGTTTGCATAAACGATGCTCAGCTTTGATTTGCCCTTTCTCACTGAAATACTTTTAAAAATGTATTTAGATTTACAATTAGGTAAAAAAATGTGTCCCCTAAACTCATTATTACTGCGTTGTGATTAAAAGTTATCTTTTATTTTTCAGATTTTTGCATAACAACAAGTTATCTAAAATCCTGGCTGGCAGCTTTTCTCATCTGGATTCTTTAAAGAGACTGTAAGTGAAAGCAAGTGCATAAACACAGAAATGATTTTCTTATGATTTACTCCAAAATAAATAAGTCCCAAACAATGATTTCCCTTCGTCTCCTTTTGCGTGAGAGATCATTCAATTCTGGCATGTGAGGAGAAAACGGTTTTCTTAACTGCAGAGTGACCGAGGACACAGATCATCTGCTGAGCTTTCATGTATTCTCTTAGAAGTGACATTCAAAAGGAATATTGAAGATAGAAGTTTTCCTCATTCTCAGTTATTTCCTTGCTGGTCAAATCGAAAGACTCCCAAGACTTCCTTTTCCTTTAACTTTTTATTTATAAAGAGACTTGAGAAGTTCCAAAGAAAGTCTAACTCCTCTGGTCAGACTTCACAAGTTTTCCCTCGTCGCCCCAGTTAGCAGTACAGTTCATTTGTTCCTACATTAAACAAACGAAAATGGAAATCCCAGTCCCAGGCCTCTTGGAGTCTCCATTTGCTGCACGTTTGTGCCTGTGTGAATCATTCTCCTTTACTCTAATCTATCTTTTCACCCTGGTCTGTGTGTATACTTCTGCACTGTTGATGTTTTTCTTTTTAGTTATTTTTTTTCCCTCAGTACACACAAACATAAATTCCAGTTATCAGGTTAAGGTCAAATGTCCCACTTCCCGATGCTGGTTGGAGAGCACATAATGGAAAAATCACAAGGGTGTATCTCTCACCTGTCTTGGAGCCCACTTTGTTGCTGTTTTCTGATATTGTGCGTCCAGATCCAGGTCTGTGAGCACGGGAATGTTAAGATTAAGTAAAAATCAGAACACTGGGGGAAATACATTTGTGTGTAATTGGTGCCTGGAAATGATGCTTGGAATCTTTGCACTTCAAGGATCATGAATAATCAAGAGGGCAATTCATCCAGTCCTAGTCCATTTTTTCAAGTTTATATTCCCCACTGTCTCGGCAGTTCTCACAGCAGACACACAAAGCGCTGCCTCAGTCTTTTCTCCTCGGCCTGTACTCTTTGACTGTGCTCAGACCCACAAGGCTTTGCTTGATGACTCTGTTTTTCTGCCAAAGTTTTCTAACTTTTTGTCAGAACCGGTTGCACCACAGCCATTTGGAATAATATACACATTCATTCTTCTTTTTTAAATAGACTATTTTTTAAAGCAGTTGTAGGTTCACAGCAAAATTGAGCAGAAAGTACCAAGATCTCCCACATACCCCCACATACGTAGCCTCCCCCACTATCAACATCCCCCACCAGAGTGGTTCATTTGTTACAATGGATAAGCCTACATTGACACATCAGAATCACCCAGAGTCTATAGTTTACATTAGGGTTCACTCTTGCTGTTGTCCATTGTATGGGTTGGACAAATGTATAATGATATATATCCATCATTATAGTATCATACAGAGTATTTTCACTGCCCTAAAAATCCTCTGGACTCCACCTATTTGTCCCTTCTTCCCCCTAATCTCCGACACTGACCTTTTTACTCTTTCCAAAGTTTCGCCTTTTCCAGGATGTCATATAGTTGGAATCATACAGTATGCGGCCTTTTCAGATTAGCTTCTTTCACTTGGTAATATGATTTAAATTTCTTCCATGTCTCTTCATGGCTTGATAGCTCATTTCTTTTCAGTGCCGAATAATATTCTATTGTCTGGATGTACCACAGTTTATTTATCCATTCACTTACTGAAGGACATCTTGGTTGCTTCCAAATTTTGGTAATTATGAATAAAGCTGCTATAAACGTGCCGGTTTTTGAGTGAACATAAGTTTCACTTCCTTTGGATAAATACCAAGGAGTGTGGTTGCTGGATGGTGTGGTAAGAGTATGTTTAGTTTTGTGAGAAACTGCCAAACTTCTTCTAAAGGGGCTGTACCGATTTTGCCTTCCCACCAGCAATGAACGAGAGTTCCCAGTGCTTCACACCTTCACCAGCATCTGGTGGTGTCAGTGTTCTGAATTTTGGCCACTCCAATAGGTGTGTAGTGGTATCTCGTTGTTGTTTTAACATTCTTGTTTTTAATCATATCTGGGAAATGAAAAATGTCAAGACATTTTGTAACAAGGTTATAGCATGCTTTATTTTGGTAATGGGAGGAATATTGTGTTTTATTTTTTACTTCCTTTCTTTCTCTTTTGTTGGATTTGTTGTATCACTTATGGTTAGAGTCACTGTCTTTGTATATTTGCAATTATAATTCCCATAGTGTTTCTTCTGTATATAGATTTCTATTTAGGTGTCATTCCTGGCTTCTAAGATTCTAAAAAAGTCCTGAAATGCTAAAGCTCACAGTTTTTTTCTAATATCTTTCTATTATTTTTTCTTGTTAAGATTTAGTAGCAGCTTTTTTGTTCTAACCTCTTACATTTAATGAAATGGCATTCACTCTATTGCTGAAACACACACAGAAATAAATACTAGCAAAGAAGCAGAGGGAGGCCCTCCTTACAGTGACGTACCAGTGTGTATCTTATATGCATGTAGTAGGTTTATTTCAAATGTTTTAAGCCACTTTTAAGATAATTTTGTTAGTAGGTAATGTTGATGAAGCATCTATTTTCATAGATGGTATGCTGACCATGGAAGGTAATGGTAAACTGACATACGGATGATTTGAGCAAACTGGTCCAGGGTCATGAGATCTTGATCAGTCTGAGATGGTGGGCACTGGCACCTAGTTATTCCAACCCCTCAAAGTTGTGCCCATCCAGACTGTCATTTAGATGAGAAAATCAGAATACAGGAAAGTGACTGAGGGCTAATAAATAAGCTACACCTACTATCAAATAAATTCCATCTTCCACAATGAAGTCTTTCAACAGCTGGGGGAGTGTCAATTCGCTGGTAGCACTGGAGTCAGAGAAACTTGTGTGGGTCACATTTGCCGTGTCACCAGTGGGGTCGGTGTTTGACACCTGATATGCGTTTCTCCATCTGACCAATATCATTTCTAACTCATGACAACCACATTCCTCACAAGTGTACTGGGAAAATGGATAAAATGCCTTTTAAAATGTGCTTTCGGATCTTTAAGTGAAAGGGATTATGTAAGTACAAGTGATTTATTACTCTGTTTTCAAATAGAAAAGATTCATTTACCTGGTGCTTCTTTTTAATTTGAAATTGCCCATTGAGCAGTGAATAGGTCCAAGCGAGTAATTATTTTACTCTTGTGATTCTTGACTGAATACTATCAAAAGGCAGTGGTCTTTTATTTAGCACACTTGGTGTGATATTTGATACAAGAGCACTTTCAAAATAGAAAACAGTAAAATGGCAATGATTTTAAGCATAGTGTGTTATTAATATTTAGTGTGGTCTAACAAAGAATAAGATAACCCAACTTTCTTATTGTTTTCCTCTATAGCTTTTTATTTTTCAAAATTCGTGGCTCTAAATTACAGGCAATGTTTCAAACAATGCTTTGCCAGTATAAATTTGGTAATGCAATATTTATAAAGGGTCCCTAACAGATTTTTTTTACAAAAATATAGTTCTAGTGCTATATTTTTTTCCAAATATAAAGGAGTTTTTCAAGTGGCAAGTGAAAAATATATCCTTTAGTTGTTTTTTTCATGTTTTGTGTCCTTGCTGTGGATGAAAACCTTAATTGAAGTTGATAGTAATAAAAAGAAGAAATTAAATCTTGTGTTCAGTTGTTACTAAAACACACAACCATGAGGATACATAAGGGAAAATGTGGATCACTGATTAATGGAGGGCTGATAAGTAAGCAGTGATGGCATCACGGAAGTGGAACATTCCGGACTGTTAGGGCCCAGTGTCTGTGATGTTCCCAAAGGATTTGTACTGATGTCACAGGCAAGGTGCTTGTGTTCAACTCAGAGAAATCTCATGGTGATACGGAAGAGAGAATTTACTCTTTGACAACTACAACCTGCTTTTGGTAAAATTACCAGATATTAAACTCAAAACATAAATCAGATGAGTGAACTTTGGACTCATTAATGTTGAAATAGATCTGTTTTGTAACCAAGTAGCTGATACAGTAAATCAGTGAGTGACAAGGAACAGCCAAGGGCACTGAACTCAATAGTACCTTCCTGAACAGGTGCTAGTAAACTTGTATGTCTTGCACGTCACTCCAGACAAGGCTGCAACTAGTCTCTATTTCACCTCTGGCTTTATTTTCTCACTTTAGTGTGAAGTCTTGATGGAAGCGTTAAGCAAAATCTATACCATTAAGTAACTTTTAATGAGTGTGAGATTTTTTTCTTTAATTTAGCCGTTTAATGCTACCAAATATAGCTATCATTTTCAGTGTAATACAATTTAAATAGAATATAATTTAATATTATGAACTAAGCATCTATGATATACTTCACAAAATCATCAGACAATGAATCTTTCTTAAATGTATTTAAAAATATATAGTTTTCTGGAAGTATTCTAAATTCTAAATCTAGAGAAGAGCATGATAGTTTTTTTTTTTTTTTACCTTCAAAAGAAACTGTTGGGGTCGGCCCGGTGGCGCAGCGGTTTAGTCCGCGCTTGGCAGCCCGGGGTTCACGAGTTCGGATCCCGGGCGCACGCCGACGCACTGCCTGTCAGCCACGCCGTGGTGGCGTCCCATATAAAGTGGAGGAAGATGGGCACGGATGTTAGCCCAGGGCCAGTCTTCCTCAGCAAAAAGAGGAGGATTGGCAACGGATGTTACTCAGGGCTGGTCTTCCTCACACACACACACACACACACACACACACAAAAGAAACTGTTATTGTTCCAATAACTTGATATTAATACAAACTCCTAAATTAAAACAGCTAGATGATTTCTTAATTTCTATGCAAAGTGATTCCTTCATTTGTTGTTTTCCCAAATGTTTTTTAAGGACTTTGTATACAAATTATTAAAAATTATAGCATTTTTTATTCTGCTTAAGTCACATAAAGCATTGCTTATTACAATAAAATTTAAACAACATAACCCTCGTCACTATCATAAATATGTCCGTGTTATCCTTTTATCTCTGGAGTTCTCTTATGGAGAGTGTGACCTGATCACCACTGCAGACAGACTTAGGAATTCCATGGAGCCAATGCCCCCTTTTTAACCCTTGGGACGGATGAAAGACATAATTTATCATTCCTGTGTGGTTTGCTACACAGCTGTTGGCGAGAATGGAGATATACACCATAATTTTCTTTGGCTGTTCTATTTCATGAAAGAAAGAATACTAGAAAAGATTAGGAAAATATAGTAAAACTTAGCAAAAGTGAATAACTTGTGCTCCCAGATTAGGAAATCCCACAAAGAAATGTAAAGGGCCTTCCCACCACAATCTGCAAGAGAGAGTTCAAGATGTGGAGTCTTGTAAAATGGCACCGCCAGGCCTTTCGCATAAAAAATAAAAATAAAGGGTTCTGCCGCTGTCCTTTAGGGAAGATTGAGAGCACCAGGGAATGCGCGCCTGTCTATATTGATGTCCAGGAGGTTTCCAAGAGAAAGAGCAAGTCATCTGGGGCAGCTGCACGGATCATACCCGGCTCCATTATGGGCTTCCTTTGAGCAATGAAGCCTCTACTCCTTCTCTTAAGTAATCTCCGTGAAAACGTTTAATAACCCCCCCACCAAATGTAATAGAGAATAAAGAATAGTCTGTATTCTTTAACATTTAAAAGAACTGTAACCTTTCAGTATGTATAGTTTTGTTAGTTTTCTCTAACAATTCATTTCACCTTGCAATTTATTTATAATCAATATGGTGCATGTTAAGTGGAAACCACTATTCCAGTCTTGGAGTGCTTTCCAAAAATATTGTTAACGTGGAAATGTATCTACTGTGTTCAAAATGCGCAACCAGGTAAGCATTTGTTTTAATTTGTCTATTGATAACTAGAAATCTTGGAGTCAAAAATGTGACAGAGAAGGTAAATTAGATGAAATTAAATATTTTAATTCAAAAGATTCAAAACAGAAATGAATAGTCACGTTTAATAGTTGCAATTCTCGCCTGCATGCCTAGGCGTCTGGATTCCAACGCTCTAGTCTGTGACTGTGATTTAGTGTGGCTGGGGGACCTCATGCAGCGCTATGCCCTCCACGGCCAGACTCAGGCAGCGGCCACGTGCGAGCATCCCGGGGGACTCCGCGGACGCGCAGTCGCTTCAGTAACAGCAGAGGAATTCAACTATGGTATGGAATTTCCTCTCTGCATACAAGGACAAGATGTCTTTTGTTTGGGCTCTTTCTAGAAAGGCTTATTATGTGATGATGAATTCGAAAAAGCGTATTATCAGAAAATGTTTTTAAGGTATTTGGTTAAAAGTATAGTCAATTTCCTTTTCATCATCTGCATTTTTACTTAAGGAGTTTATTATCATCACAAATTGTTAAAGCTGGGAGAGTCTTGGAGGATCATTTAATCCAATTCCCATAATTTCAAAGGAGAAATATTGAGGAAAATTATTTTTCAACAAGGTCACAGAACACTGTGAAGCATTCAAGTCTCCACTTACACCTCAGTATCACTTAGTGCTAATAATCGATAATTTTGATTTCTCAACTTTAGAGCAAATAATTGCTGATATTCACTGCTAGGAAAAACAATCAACAAATCCACTAAATGATTTTTGTCTCACATAAAAGAGAGCCACAAATATCGCTTAACTAGTGAGAACCTATTTTAATATATCTTGGTATATTTTAAAATAATACAAACTTTGGATTTAACAAGCATATGTTCATATTCTGACAAAGCTATCATGCATTACTTATACGGAGTATGGCTTCTTAGGATATTATTTGATTCTCACTTAAAGTTTTTAATGTAAATAAAAGAATATCTATTTATCTATTCCTATATATAACCTTGTGAATATATGAATATACATACATACATATGTTGTGTGTGTGTGTGTGTGTATGCACATGTGTATGTGTGATGATTGGGCTCCTTGGAAATTTACTCAGATAATAGTTAGCAGAAATTTTCTTTCTTATGCCCCATTCGCTGATAAGCCAGCTTTTGAATTTTTCTAAAGAGGTAATCTGAAAAATTATATTAATATAATTCAGTTCCATCCAAATTGAGAAGAAAAATGACTTGTTGGTCTTGATTTCCCAGTAAGTCTCAAATTTGTCCATACCTTACTTATTTACTACCAACTTCTCTTTTATGCCACAATCGAGTTTTGCCTGGAATACATTACATCCTAGCTGATGTCCTAGCTTTCATTTTTCTCCCTCTCCAATCTATTATATTTGGAGCAATCTTTCAAAGACACATATCTGATTACATCGTTCTCCTGCTCTAATCCGTTTATAGCTTCCCACACCTTAAAATAAAATGCAAAATCCTTAACATGGTCAACACTTCCTGTATGTGGCAGCCCCTGGCTACCCATTCCAAACCCGATACATTCTATTCTTCCCTCTACTCGTGATGTTTAACCAACACCATGGCTTTCAGTTCCTAGGAGTTCTTAAGCTTTTTTCTGACTCAAGGACTGTCGACATGCTGTTTTTTCTCCTCCAGCATTCTTCTTACATCTCTTCTTTTAATAGCCCTCTTCTTAAATATCAATTATTTAGAAAGACTTTATTTAATCCCCCTCCCTACCCACCTCCTCACTACCACACACACACTGAATCAGTCCCTTTTTATAATCTATCAAAACATCATTTATTTTTCATCTTTGTATTTATCATAGTTTATTATCCATTGTTGTGTTTGTTTAATTTCATTTGCTTCAATGAAACTATAATCCCATAAGTACAGAGACTTTGTTTTGATCACTGCTTCGTCACTAGCCTTAGCATCGTACCTGACACACTGTAGATGTTGAATCATTTTTAAAAATAAATATGGAAATGAACAAAACCATTTTTCTAAAATAGGGTAGAGTCAAGATGTTGATTATATGGACTTTTAATGAAGTAGATAAGATTACTAAAGATTTATGTAATGTTCTCCAGACACATTAGGTATGGTTACTTGTTAATGATTGGAAATCTCAAATGATGCATTTATAAAAGAAAGAGTTTTATCATTTAGAAAGGTTTAAAGAGAATTCTGTAAAATTTGCTATAGAAAAGTGAAATTCCCTTTTGTACATTGTTCTCTGTAATTTAAATTCAATAATATTATCTGATTCATTAAAAATCAATCATTCCATTTCCTTATTAAAGTAATTTAAATGTTTCCATGTTTTACCACCCAATATTATTTGAAAATGGGGTCATTCATTTATACTGATAAGTAATTTTGCTCAACCAGATTTGAGGTCTAGACATATAAATTCTTGTAACTTGTGTAAAGTGGGTAGTTAGATGGCTAATTGTCTAGGGAGAGTGCCTACAAAATTGCAAGCTCAATTTAAACTTGGTTTGAAATATTGACCCGTAAAATCAAACTCCTTCCATAAATATGGTTGTATTGAACTATTAGAAGTAAAAGCACAAGGACATTTACTTAATTTACTTCATTGGAGATTCCTTTATGCAGTAAATCTTCCAAACTTCTAAAGTCAAATATATGTCTCAAGTCTAAACTGGTACATGTATTACTGAGTAAATGCAGTTCGATGTGTAAAACCTTAATGTAGAAAGAACTTGAAGTTATCTATAATTCTTTCTCAACAGAATCTTAGAATACTATAATATTGTATCTTTTAAAAATATGCTAATAATTCTTTTGTTACAGAGAGTCCTCGAATTACTTTTCAGCCCCAAGATGTGGAGGTAATGTTGGGGAATACTGTCTACTTCACTTGACGAGCTGAAGGAAACTCCAAACCTGAGATTATTTGGATACATAACAAGTAAATACTGAGCACAGGCATGTGTTGTAATTCTCTTTCCGATTTCAGTCATCTTTTTGTCTTACTTAAACTCTTTTATCTAGAGATGGAATTTTTAAAATTATCAAAATTTCTTGGAGGGGGCCGCCCGGTGGCGCAGCGGTTCAGTCCGCGCTTGGCAGCCCGGGGTTCGCGAGTTCGGATCCCGGGCCCCCGCCGACACACTGCTTGTCAGCCATGCCGTGGCGGCGTCCCATATAAAGTGGAGGAAGATGGGCACAGATGTTAGCCCAGGGCCAGTCTTCCTCAGCAAAAAGGGGAGGATTGGCAACGGATGTTAGCTCAGGGCTGGTCTTCCCCACAAAAAAAAAAAAAAAAAAAAAATTTCTTGGAGAGAAAAATGTCTTTAACTCTTATTTTTTGGCTTACCCAAGGTGTCTAGAGGACTTCTTAAAAATTGTATATATCTGGGCATCAATGATTGTGAAACTGACTAAAAGTATTTTATATTATTTTTTAAAAGGAAATTTAGGGATTCATTACAAACTAGTATGTCTTAAAATCTGAATATAATTTGATGTAACTCCATCTTAATTATTTTAGGTTCAAACTGATATTTCACATTTGACATTGCAACTTTCAAATAGTAAATCAGTATAACATTATGTTAGTGAATTGGCAAAAAATGGTACACAAGATTATTTAAAATACTAGTCATTTATTTTATTCTCATTGTACTATTTGATAAAACACAGAACCTATGATTCTAAAAGCCTATGAATATAAAATTAAATAGTAATAGCAAACCTATAAAAAGTTAAAATGAAAGTACTTAAAAAAGAATGGGACAGTGACATAAAATAGATACACAAAATGAACTATATATTTGATACAATACAGTGATAGTACTTGGACAATTATATTATCATTCATTACATTCTTGGTAACTAGCATGGTTTGCATGTGTCTCTTCCATTCCTGCGTAAAGTTTCCTTGATTTTCTTCTGTCATGTGTATAATCAACTCTGAATTTTTATCCTTTTATTCATAAAATATTCTGAGATATTATAAATAGTTGATGTGCTTTTTGTGTATAGTTTGGATTTCTACTGGTAGTCACAAACTGAGGCATGCTTGTAAAATGTATTTTTAATTCTTGCAAAAAACTAAAAAGTGTAGGTTAAAAATATCTTGGAAAGAAGGCAGTTATGAATGCTATTAAATCTGGAATCTAGCCCAGGAGAAAGATTGCAATTGATAGAAGACTTCAATTTATCTCCAGCTGGAGATTGTTCAAGGGTACTTGAGAAGCAGAAATTGCTGCTTGTAATGTGTTAAAACTGCTTGCTCTGCCTTCCTGCGGTTTAAGTTCAGTCATTATGTGTTCAAGGTTATAAAGGTACTGACAGGTATTTAGAAAGGGACAAGTGAAAGATCATATTGCCTGATGGAACTTATGACATAAAGATTTTAAATGTCTGTTAAAATATTAACTATTTTATATAGAAAAATTAAAGATGAAAGGGAATAATTTATGCTAAGAAATGTTTAACATCAACAAGTGTTAACTTACTGATAATTTGTGG
This sequence comes from Tapirus indicus, assembly GCA_031878705.1. NCBI lineage: Eukaryota > Metazoa > Chordata > Mammalia > Perissodactyla > Tapiridae > Tapirus > Tapirus indicus. The sequence goes on from CM062934.1 coordinate 32,097,363, forward strand.
TTGAGTATTTTTTTATGGAAAGATAACCTGTATACTGAAAGTGCATGAAACAAAGTATAGTATAGCAAATAATTTGAAACAAACATCTGTTTAACATCAACCAGGCTGAGAAAAAAATACTATCAATCCATTAGAAGCTACCTAGTTGTCCCTGTCTTAACACTATCCTTTTCTCCTCCTCTTGAGATAACCTCTATCCTGACTTAGGGTCCTTAGAGGAGTTGTTTAAGACCTAGTTAGACACAAGCAAAGGTAGGATTAGAGAATTAGAAGATAGATTTGTTGGAGTAAAGTAGATTTCAGAGTGGTTAAGGGATGTGGAGTCTATAATGCGAAGGTCCAGGACACATCCAGGAGGAGAGGTCAGAAATTAAGATCTGGAGGCGATGTTTGGAGAGGTAACAACTGGGAATTTTCTTGAAATGAAAGAAAATTATGACATTTCAGATTAAGAATTATATTGATTCTTGGGGCCGCCCGGTGGAGCAGCGGTTTAGTCCGCGCTTGGCAGCCCAGGGTTCGCAGGTTCGGATCCCGGGCGCCTGCCGACGCACTGCCTGTCAGCCACGCCGTGGTGGCATCCCATATAAAGTAGAGGAAGTTGGGCACGATGTTAGCCCAGGGCCAGTCTTCCTCAGCAAAAAGAGGAGGATTGCCAACGGATGTTAGCTCAGGGCTGGTCTTCCTCACAAAAAAAAAAAAAAAAAAAAAAAAAGAATTATATTGATTCCCAAACAGGTTTGAGAAAAAAATCTATACCTGGTCCATTATGATTAGAACATTGAAAGCCAGAGATAAAATCTTTCATTCTAAGATACTTTTCAGATTACTTTCAGATGTATGGCAATTAAAATGACAGTTAACTTTACATCAGCTAGAAGGTAATGAACTATATTTAGGGTATTAAGGAAAAAATTGGTTTTCTTTAATTTGATATCCAGCTAAATTATCTGACAAAGAATTGAGTCTTACTCAGGGATATTTGCTAACACAACTACAAATAGATGTGCTTCAGTAAGCAGGAAATTGGATCCATAAGGAAGATGTGACATAAAAGAAGCAAAGGTGAACAAATTTTCAAACATGTCAATTCATCAACTGAGCTTATTAAATACAGTATTGATCAAGTTTAAAGTAAGTGAGAAATAAAATGTTAAATGATACTAACAAAAGAATTGTAAGGAGAGAGGACATAATTAAGTCGTTTTCATGCCTCATTTTTGAGGTGAAGAGTGATATTAACTTTGGATTTTGATATGTCAAGAAGGCCATTTTAAAAATTATGGTAAAATACTGAAAAATAGGAGAATGTAACTTCCATACTAGGAGAAAGGAAAGAGTGAATAAAGAAAACTGGATCAGTTTGAGAAAATGGAAGAAGAGATAGAAAACAAAGGCAAAGAAAAGGCGTGGCAAAGAGGAAACAAATGAAATATCTCACCAGAAATAAATTTAAATACATCAGTAAAAACAATAAGTGTACAGATTTAAATAGAGTATTGAAAGACATGTGATTGGATTAAAAAATCCAGCTATGTGCTATTTTGAGGCATATCTAAAACATTATGACACTGAGAGATGGAAGCTGGATGGATAAACACATGTAATGACAAAGTTATACTAATCAAAACAAAAATAATAGAGCAATATTAATATCAACCAAAAGTAATTTCAAGGCAAGAGTGTAATCGCCTACCGTTAGGTCATACCTTATGATAAAAGAAACAATTTACCTCGATATAAGATTCATAAACCTTTGTATACCTTATAAAAGAACTGCCAAAAAATAGAACAAAATTGAGAGAATTACAAGGATGAATTGGCACAAACCCAATATCATGAGAAATTTTGATACTCCTTTCTCAGAAAGAATAAGAACAAAAATTAATAGGGATATATAAAAAACATAAGAAGCCTGATTTTGTCTTTAAAATCTGCTACATAAAAAGCTAAACTATGCTATCTTTTCCAGTAACTATGGAACATGTATCCAAATCAATCACATGTAAAGAAACAAAATCTCAACTCATAGTCAAGAACCAATTTCGTAAAGACCCCTTTCTTTGAACATATTTTAATAAAATTAGAAATCAACCATTTGTCAATGTAATTTTGGAGATTCTTTAGACTTTTTTAACAGCAAAGTAAAATGATTACTAGAACCTATGAATAACACTGAAAATAAATTTTAAATAAATGATTGACTAAATTCAAAGAAGAGAGAAAGCATTCCAGCTGGAGAAAGAATGAGTAAAGACACAGAATAAAAATCCATAAAGACTCACTTCAAGATAAAGGGTAGACCATGTTTGTTGGAATAAAGGTTTTACCTATGAGAGCAGTAGAAAAAGATTGCAAATAACTGGGAGACTAATAAATTTGCCTTTCAATTTATAATCTTTGAATGCCACTAGAAGATGTTGAGCAACATGGAGACATTATGAAAGAAAATTTTAACCCAGCCATACTTTTCTTAATGTTGAGGTCCTAGATCATGGAAATTTTGACCATTTTAAAGAAATTGAAACTGTGGCAAGCAGATTACAAGTAAGCCTTATGATTATATTCTAACTTACAGTTAAAGATGTCTTCTTTCACATGTGGAGGATATTTTTAACTTGTGGGCATGGATGATAACTTATTCATCTTTATATTTCTGGTACCTAGCCACAGTGCCTAGTTCTTGGAAAGCACTTAATAAATGTTTGTTGCAATGAATTACCTTTAATAAAGTTTATTGATACTTCTCCATTAATCAAATGTGTTTATTGGCACATTTTCAAAGAAAAAAACTAAGTAAATTCTACTTATGTAAACCTTAGTGTTTTTACAAATGATTGCTACTTGGTTTGCTTCAAACTCACAGTGTGAAAGGAAGATATTGAACCATGAAGACTTGTTTTAAATTTTTGAAGGAGCATCACGATTCATGAACAAGCAAGTTTTATGTGCATAAGGAAGAAGATATGACCAAAGAGGAATATAACCAGGAAAACGAATGATGCATTTTAAATTTATGGGTGTGATGTGCTGCTGTCATTTTATATCATTTTTAACATAGTGGATTTTGGTGAATTCTATTGCAGTGTCTAACCAGAAGATAGATAGCATGCACACATCTGATAACTTTTGATATTTTGGGGTTCAAGGTTTTAGAACAAGTGTTTTGGGGGGCCACATTTGGTTTAATTCTCTGTGTGTAATGCGTGTATAAATGTATCTTCCTTTTCCTCCTCCTTCTTTTTGTCTGAATTCTCTGTCACGTGGAGGCTGAGACAAATGCTGTGTTGTTTCTAGTCTGTCCTCTTACGAGCCTCTGCCTCCAGGAAGGAAGGGACTGTGTCCATCTATCAGTGTTCCAAGGATCTGGCAAGGGGTGGATAACCCCCTCATTGTGAAAGTATGTAACTCAGGAACAGCCAGATGGGAGAGATGCGTAAGGCAGGTGTGTGGGAAAGGGGAGCGGAGCTTCCGTACTCCCTGAGCATGCCACTGTGCCAAATCTCCAGGTGTTCATCAGCCTGGAAGCTCCTGGAACAGACTTTAGGGAAACTAAATCATCTTCAGAAAAGATGTGATTCCATTATTGCTGGCATGTTCCTTTGCAAACAGTCTTAATTGAGTTCAATGTTAGATGATTTTAGAACTGTTTAAAATAATTAAATTGCTTGATATTAAATGAGCCTTTGAATTCGGGCACTGTAAAAAACGTGTTTTCTGGTGTTCATTCCGTGTAACTTACACTGAGCAGCTCTGGCAGTTTATCCTGACGGAATGTCCAGTATCTAGTTCGTCACATGCCTTGCGTTGCTGGCCGTTCAAAAGCAATGCTGTTCTTCAAAAATAACAGCTGGAAGTTCTCATTTGACTAATTGGTACTTTTTCTTCAAATTAGCCTTTTCAGTGAGTGAAGAAGAACAGATTGCCTCTGTCTGTCCTGTCTTCTCTTCTGCTTCACTCTAAAAAAAAAGTGAAACATGACCATTGTCTGCTTCTTTATCTTTTATGACAAAAATTGCTAAATAAGGATGATGATTTCTCCATCTCTTTAACATGCTTTTAGTTTTACATATATGAGGATAGGCTGAGTTATCATTCTTCAGTGTTGGCACATTTTGAAATTAGTAGACAAATGTTTACCTGGAACCCATTGACCTTGTAAAATAAACAAATTAAAAGGCGAGAAACAGGATTCTCACAAAGGACTTTTTCCTCTGTGAAGGGTGTTTTTGATGGGGGACATATAGAAGTTGTTAAATAAATGTTTCCTGAGTGATGCATAATGGGGGGTTAGATTTCCTTTTTAGTGCCTAATGCATTCATTACTCCTAAGCATCCTCGTGTGAATGTCTATAGTCCTCCTCCCACATGATTATTAAATATTTTTAAAGGGGAAAACAAACTCTGACCAGAAAAAAAAATTCTGAAAAAATTTCCAGCATATGTTTATGTGTCAGTAGCTTTGCATTTACTGCTAAAAATAACCCACACAAGCACTTTTTTTTCATGTGATTATTGAGGTAATGTGATGTTACTTGTCTGAATCTTCTGGATTATAGTCATCACTACTTGCACTCAATGGATTTTCCATTTAGATTGATAAATGACATTTTCCTAGTATCTCCAAAGTGGTCTAGGTCAGTTAAGAGGGGACTAATATGCAACAACTGGGTAGGTGGGGTCTGCATATTTATGTCATATAATTTTACTTGGCTTTGAGCCATATTGGTTTGAATATGAATACTTCTTTTACACTTTAACAGAATATGAAAGTATACTGAACAACTCACAGAAAAGAGGTGAAAAGATTACATATCACTATCTGATGATTCCTTTTTTTTAAAAAAAAATAGGAATTCAGAGATATAAAAATGTGCTGAAGTATCCTTCATATAGGAGAGACTACTTCAGTGTCTAAATTCCTGCTACCCTGGAAAGCAGGGCATTTAAACCTCCTTCTCTTCGATCATGTCTTGACTGGAAATCTGTGTTCAGGGTACAATCTCAGAAATGAGAAGGAACAAGTAGGATTTAAATTCAAATAAATTTGGATAAAAAATTAACAAGTCAATATACATGAAATATATTTATAAAATCCTATACTCTCAGTCTTGTTAAGGGTTTTAAATATGATTTGGGTTAAATAATATGTATGTAAAACATATATTACCAGCCATTCACTGGATTTGGAAGATGATACTCGACTTAATTTGTTTGATGATGGGACACTCATGATCCGAAACAGTCGCGAGTCAGATCAAGGTGAATATCAGTGTGTGGCCAGAAACTCAGCAGGGGATGTCAAGACGCAGAACGCCATGGTCACATACTCCGGTCTTCCAGGTACGACTTTTTTTCCCCTAATTGAACTTAATGGAAATGCATCAGTTATCCAACAGTTATTTGCACTAGAAAATGACCTTATATTGCTTCTTTAAATTATGTAATGATTAAAAGTGAAAAAATTGCCATTGTCTATCACTTTCTAATCTTCTTTTGGAGAAACTTGAATTTTTTTCTCTTGAAGTCGATTTTTAATTTTCTGCCTTAGTTCTCTTCTTTTCTGGTCACCATAGATGCTGTTCTGAGCTTGGCTAGTCTCCTTTCAATTACCCATCCAGCTTCCTCAGAAGATGACCTAGCATCTGGAGGCAGAGGGAAGTGGTGGCATCTAGGCGGGAATATCATCCTTTTTAACAATTCATTCAATCATTCATTCATAATTAATTTATTCAGCAAATATTTATTAAATGCCCACTGAAATAACTGTTGAAGATCGCATAATTAGCAATCACACTCCTTTAACTTTCCAGGAGCCATACTTTCAATAGCTTTTATAAACTAGATGCGATAATTGTGACAGAGTTTACTAATACCACTTTAAGACAATGGAAATAGCAAGACACTGTCTCTCATCTTACTGAGCCTATAGTCTAGTAGGTGATAGCCACAATTCAACAAAATGGTAAGTTTTATGATGGGTAAAGAGAGGGGGCAGAAGCATAAAAGACAGTTGTGTGCTGGTAAATGTTTAAAAACTGGCTCTGAGGGGTGAAAAGGAAGCCCTGATTTGCAGCATTTGCCAATTTCTGGGATATAAATAATCCCACCATGGCCAATTTCAAGTTACTGACATGACACACTGAACGTGGAGTTGGGAAGAGATGTGCAGTAGCACACCATTACATAACATTTCCACCATGCAGACACAATAGATGTAAATAATCTCAAGACTCTAGATAATGGTAAAATGTAAAATAATTAGAAGTGATGAATTTCAGAATTTATATTTGACATTAATGAGATTTATTTAGTTGTGAGTTTATGTAATTTAATTTTTAATAATGGCTATGCTTAACCAGCTTGCAAAATTCTGAACATTTGATCTAGTTCTTCAGAGCCAGCTCCAGCACACCCTGACAGAGGAAGAGCCCCTGGGGCAGACTTGGAAAGCTGCGTTCATTCAAGAATGGTTTTTCCAGGACCAGTGACATCTAAGCAGAAAACAAGGACAAGTAGGAGAAAGCGAGATAAATAGGGTGGAAACGTTATTTTAGTAGAAACAGCAGTAAGGGGAGACAAAGCAGGGCACATTCAAGACGTGGAAGTTCTTGATGCCTGAAGGATGCAGATGAAGGGCTGGGAATTACATGAGATTTGGCAAGGCGTAAGGTAGAGTCAGATCATTCAGGCTGTTCGTGACTGCACCCTAACTGTGGTCCAAATTAGATTTTTCTTTTACAAAGGTCTCTCTGGTAGCAGTTTGGAGAACCAGCAGAAGGATAGGGTAGGATGAGGAAGTTAGCAGACTGTGACAATGATGCAGAAGATAGTGGTTGCATGGATAGTGAAAAACGGAATAGAGAAAACGGCACTGAATCAAGAGTTATTCCAGGATAAATATGCATCTGAGTTGGAGATTGACTGAAATGGGAATTCCTTGCATAGTTCCCAAGTAATTTCTAATTGGCAGCTCGCTGGCTCCTTCCAAAGCCTCATTCTCTTCCTCCTCTAGGTCCAGCCTGACACTGCACACGGAAGTCTTCCTGCTTAGACTTCTGGGACACTGCTTCCTCTGCATCCTTTCCTAAATCCTCACTCTTCTTTCTCAACCTCTTCAGCCTGACTTAAATGGGCTGTTCCTTCTAGACCTTCCCTCCCCTCTTTTCCTCCAAGCTGTCCTAATCACATTTCTTCCTCTTCCTTTGAGCTCTCCTTGAGTTTTAAAGCAATTTCCAAACATTCAACTTGAATAATTAATGCATAGCTCATAGTTTTCATTGCTGATATCTTTCCTGAGATTTGGGTTGATATTCCCACTGCCTTCTTGCTCATTTTTAGGTGTACTTTTTTTACATCCCTCAGACAAATTTGCCTGGACTTCATCTTGTGTTTGCCATCTCTGTTGATATAATTAATATCCTCCAAAAACTTGAGATTCAGTCTCTACTGCTAGTTTTTCTTTATCAAGTCTCTAAAAATTTAGTTCCAATTATCAGATTATCTTCCCTTTCATTTCCACTGCCATTGACTCACTTCAAAATCCTCTTATCCTATATAATAGCTCTCCCCATACTCTCCCCTCCCTCCTGCTAGCACATTTTTCTATAACAGTTTACACCTGACTCTAATATATGTTTTCCAAAGTATATTATAGTTTTACAGCTATATGTTTTGTCCTCTGTCCTCATATCTAAAGCATGAACGTACAAGAAAAGGAATGTCTTGTGCATCTTCATATCTTTCCAATATCTAGCACTTTACTAGCATACTTAAGGCATTCAATATTTTTAAAATTGAATCAAATCTTGATTGTTGAATTAGATTAAATCAATTTATCTCCAGGCTTCAGGATATGTTGGTTGCAAGGCAGCTCCTGTAATCCAAACCATGTCTGAATTCCAGGTAGCAAACAGGAGGAAGAGCAATGACTAGTTAGTCTTTGCCCTTTCATTTGGGAAGGAAACTCTTCCCAATGACACCTGTCTACATCTCATTGGCAGAACTGTGTCACATGGACACCCTTAACTGCAGGGGAATCCAGAAAGGCGATATTTTTCAATGGGAACATTTGAACATTTAGTCCCTAAAATAAGGAGTAGGTGGGCACATGGCAGGGTCTGTGATACAGCATGGCATCAAGGCAAGCAGTCTTTTTTAAAAATCGTGTATTGATATCAAATCCAGATTTAATTTATTTTAGATTTAATTATTTCAGAATTTAATGGGTGCATATAATTTTTTAGTATAAAGTCATTTTGAAAATGACAATAATCTTAAAACCACAATGTAGAATAAACAAACTTTACCTGCTACTGGCTGTATTTTGTTTTGTTCCCCTCTTACCGTTAGCCAAGCCTAGTTTTGTAATCCAGCTCCAGGACACAGAGATTTAATTGGCACCAGCACAACTTTGGAATGTGTGGCCTCTGGCCACCCACACCCGCATGTTACTTGGACCAGGGGTGGTGGAGAGGCGCTGGATGCATCCAGGCACCTGGCTACTTCCTGAGAGCTTTACCTGCAGAACATCACACTGAGGGATCGCGGTTGATTTACCTGTCACACCGACAATAATCAAGGGTTTTTCCAGCCACAGCAAATGTGACTGTGGATGGTGTGGGGCAGAAGGGTGTGACTGAAACGTGTGCACTACCACGCTCGGGAAATTATTTTTCAACTTAGAAAATAATGTCATGTAAATCAGTGGAGAGAGATTTTTATTTGCCATTTACTTTTTGACACAATAGAATTTTCCAAACTAATCTACTTCGCTTTAAGACTTGGATTTTTTTCACCTCAATCTTTTCCTAAATGCCATAATCAATCATTATTAATAAAAGACATGAAGTCATTAATCTGACAGCAAACTGTCAAGAGATATTTCTGCTTCAGAATGCTTTACAGATGTAGGAAAGGTAGTCCAGCTATGAAAGTGAAAAGGCTGTGCCCTGGGTTCGTAGTCACTTGCCAAGCTGTCTTCTCAGCACAGCTTAAGAACACACTGGTGGCTCTTACAGTAGCCTGGGCTGTGTCACAAAAGCAATAGTTAAGACTATTCTGAACACAATAAACAATTTGCATTCATGGGCATGCAATCATGTAGTAAAGAACTTGCGTTTTCCTGCTGGTCTTTTGTTCTTAACCTGGGGCTGCCCCTTCCTTTCTGTTGCGGTTGTTGCTGTGTGTGTGTGTGTGTGTGTGTGTGTGTGTGGGTGGGTGCACACACACTCACTCAGCACTCCTTGTGGGCTTAGGGGTTTAGTAAACAGCAGAATATAAGTGTTATTGGAGTTATGTAAGTCCTGTTCTATCCGAATCAGTTTTTCATCAGCTGACAAGAGTATAACAACTTACAACTATCCATTTTAAGGGCTTTCTGGAGCCATAGACATCATGATTTAGGTAAGAAATTTTATCATTTTACTTAACATATCTGCATAGGATTTTATCCATCAAAAAATCAGACCCGGAGAAATAGAACAAAGACTGTTCAGAAATAAGGAGCCCGCCAGCCCGGTTCTGTCCTGGGGTCGGGGCAGGTCTGGTGCAGCGAGTGCTGGCCGCAACAAGCAGAGGACCTGGCCCGTCCAAAGGCACAGTACCCATCCATCCCAGGTTCCCAGCACTCGGTAAATGTTTTCTGAGTTGAATTGTTCAGCATCGACTCCTTAAGTAGCAATAGATCAATAACTTCTTGTTTCTGTTGATATGTCTGAGGAAAAAATTGTTTTCCCCTAGAAATGTTAATCCCATGAAAAACATTTTCTGTGCTCTAAAATGAAGGTGAAGAAAGGAAATCCTTCTTGAAGTCTTTGGTAACTCCTGGGGGAAATTACTTTTAAAGACCCAAAGGTTGTTTTTGCACTTTCAATGTGTCAGGATTGAAAGATACTTTCAAAGAAAACAGTGTTTGCTTTTGTTTTGTTGCGGTATTTTATTAGGCATGTCTGGTTTTAGAAGTGTAATGCCTACTCAAACATTTGCACTCAAATAGTCGCCTCCGTTTCACACGGGCTTGACTTTTGTTTCTCAGCTTCTTGATTCAGTTTCTGTTTTTCTATTTGTTCATCTGCATCAGCTGGTGATTAACTAAACTCTCATAGCATCTCTGGTCCTGTGCATTTCTCACACTACAGCACGCTCATGGGTTCTGTCTGCCAGTCACTTTGCACTGACATCGCCATCTGCTTATCTTTTGTCCCCTGCAACTGTGTGCTGTGTTATTTGTAGATCTGTGTGTCGCGATTTTAAATTGGTCTTGAAATGGACAATTAATCATTCAGTTCATTTATAAAAGAGGCCTCTTTTATTTGACTAGTGCATAGACTAAATATTTTGAGATGTACCCCTTTTGTGTCATCTTAACAGATGTTCCATCAATATTATTCAGTTCTTTTAATGTCCATTTAAGCCAAGAATACAATTACCCACAGATTAATTTCCTTTCCTAGAGTAGCTGAGCAAATGATAAATAAAAAAGAAAAAAAAAAGCTTCAATGAAAGGTGTGAATCACAGTGTGGGGCACTTAAGTGAAAAGATCTGTAGTCATCAACAGTGTAAATAAAAATGCTCTTTAGTGTGAGGCATCATGGTCATGGAATTTGTAAAATCCACCAGAAGGGCTGGTTTTAATAAAATAGCAAAATGCTTCATCCAAGCACCTGCTATCCCAGCACTGGAGTGGTCCTGATGGCCATGTTCTAAGTAGAAAGCCCACGAATGTCAACTCCTCCTAGTGTGTCCCTCCAGCCCACACCACCTGCCTTTGTGATGTTCAGGTTTTGGGGTTTTATCACCATCAGATCAAAATTTCTTCATTGATCTAGGAATTAGTCATTTTAGTGGTAGGATCAAATGTAAAATGATAATTTACTTATGTTTTTCCTATTTTTTGGTAAGATGTGGAGTCTTGGGAAATTTAAAAAAAAACTTTTTTTTGAGAACACATGAAATATAACAATGCTTTTCACTCAGACCTGGCTGATTGTTAGTTTTAGTTATTATTAAAAAGTTGAAATCAAATTTCCCAATGTTGGTGTCTTGACTAAATGATTTGTCTTAACTACTACCAATTTTTGTTATATAGCTCCTTTACTGTGTCATGAATTCCTTTTTCAATTTAGAAACATTTTTGTTCATTTCAAGTAATTCCTAGTAAATTTAAGAGTTAGTGTAATGTTCTGGAAAGAACATGAGGCTGGGGGTTGAATGACCTAGATTCTCATACTGTCTCTGCCACATATTAGCTCTGGGCGAGAGTAATTCAGTTCAGCCTCCCCAGCCTGAATTTCTTCATCTGTGGAGCTTGGATCCGGGGACTGTGGGTTGTTTTCCAGGTCGACTTTCCTAGAAGACAAATAAGACAAATACCTTGCAGGCATTCCTGAGGGCTTTCATGAATTTGGGCGACCTTATAATCTATCTTCCAGCATAACTATTTAGCCTAGCACCTTACTTAGAATTGAAGACTTGATAAACCTTTATTACCCGAATACAATGTAAAACCTAAAACAAATTCACTTTGCCAAATATCATTTATTTTATCATGTTTCTTGTATTTCCAGATGGTGGGTGGGAGCGAGGAGTAGCAGGAATTGTGCAAAGATCTAATATCAAGAGAAGTGATTTGTCAGGTCATCTCAGAAAGCTGTTTTGAAATGTCATCATTTAGGTATTGTTGGAGATCATTGTGCCTTCTTAAATGGCCACATTCATCTTAAGGAGCATAGGTTTTTTTTCTGAAATTAATAGAGAAACTTGTTTCGAATTTTATTCTGTATGTGAAAGTTTAGAGAAAATGACTTTGTTAATGATTTGAATATGATTTGTAGTTTTAAATATCTCTATTACAGCCAATAAATAACAACTATGAGAATTTAATCATATGAAGCCTCTCTCATAGGATTTAGAAATAATTCCTTTTTATTGACTACTGCTTTTCTGCTTTGCAAACCAGATATGTATATTTCTGGTTTCCTTGCAAGCAGGCACAAACATACACAAGCACTTACACACTCTTAATATCCTTCATCATAAATAATTGGAAACAAATTCAAATTACACAACATATTTAAATATATTTCCTTTTTTCTCTTACTAAAAATTTATAAAATAATTTTCAATTGTGTCATAATTTTTCATTCTCCTTAGCTCCTCCACAAATTATAGTGAGCCCCAAGGATCAAGAGGTGTTAGAAGGACGTGCTGTAGAATTTCTCTGTGAAGTGGAAGGCAAGCCCACTCCTGTAAGTCTGGACAAAAGCAGGTACGACGCTATCTACATGTGATTGTGTGAAGAAATAAATCTTCTTTTTAGATGAGTATAAAATGTAGTTTAAACTAATTATCACAGGTATATCATGGACATGAAAACATCCACAGAATGTAACTTTTGATTTAAATATATCATCATAATTTCTGTGATGTTTTAAGTTTCATCACTTGAATGTGTGGCTTCCTTAGATCATCCTTCCTAAAACTCAGTTTCCTGATTTTTAAAAGGAAATTATTGGAAAGTTCAGTGATCTTAAACATTTTTAAAAGTGGTAGAATCCTCCTTTAGTACAAGATGAAATTGTAAGTGAAATGGAATCATAAGGGGAGCTCTAATATTAAATGGATAAGAGGGCTGCTGTCACTGATGTGTGGGTGGAGGGTGGGGCCTGGCAGGAGGGGGCCACCTTTCCCACCAGAGGGCCCAAGCACTTCCGGGAAACCTTGGAACATTACAGAACAAGGCTGACAGCCTGCAAGATGAGAACTTGTCTAAGATTTCTCTGAGCTTGGAGTTCCTAACTTCTGCATTAGTTTAGGTGTCAGATTAAATTGTAAATACATCAACATTTGTGAATTTCTTTTGACTAACATTTTTGCTCTAGTCTTTATAAGATTAGAGTGAGCAGGAGGTGGACTTGGGAGCCAGAAAGCCGAAAGTCACATCTCCACACCTTCATTTACTAGTCGTAGGACCTTGAGCAAGTAAGTTAACGGCTTTCCCCTCGTCTATATGCTGAGGGTGATGATATTTTCTACAATATAGAGTGGTTGTGGGATTGATTTGATTGTATTTATACTCTTAAATATTTAGAACAGTAGCTGGCACATTAGTGTACATACTCAATAAAGGTGCTATTATTTTTTCTTTCTATAACAAGACGTTTAATAAGGCACAAACTTTCACTGAAATTCTTGAGAATAACAACTCATTTACTTGTTAGTGACCACAGAAAGTGCAGTCTCAGTATAAGCTCAGGGGTAAGAAGTACAAGATGGCCTGAGGTATGGCTGTTAGGATTATCAGTGTCACAGAAATCCTGGTTCTTGATATGTTGCCTCAGCCCTTTAAATGTTATAATTCTATAATGTTTTTGTGCTCCAAATATTGCATACTTGATTTAAACAAATGTTATGGAGGCATTTGAAAATTGTATTTAGTAATCATTTTGTGGATAATTTAGGAATAAAAATTGTTATCAATATAAACAAGTGCAAAAATAATTTCTCTCCTAGCCAAATTTTGCCTTTTTGTCTTACATTTAGGGGGATTAGGGGGATAAGGCTGAGGAAGAAGGTGTGGGTGAGCTTGTGCAACGCCTCACATGCCCTGTTAAGAATTTTAGTTTTTATTCTAAGAGTAACAAGAGCCACTAAAAACAAGAGTGATGTTGTGAGGACTCTGGTTTTGAAATTTGCCCTCTAATTGGGGTAAGTAAAACTGGGGGGCAAACCTGAAGCGGGGGAGTTTGTCAGGAGGCTGAGCTGCTCTCCTGTCGGGCCAGTCAGTGGGTCAGTGGGGACCACGTTTCCTGGATACGTGGTAGGGAGAGGCCATCACGGTGTTCCTTCCCTGACGCCAAGGATTTCCTGAAAGACAGATTCCAGCCTTTACCTGGGACAATTACACATTTCTAGCTTTCGGATTTTTGAGCCATACACATGCAGTACGAAGTACTTCCTCTCTCTCTTTGCAGGAGGGCACTCCCTCAGGAAGGTCAGTGTGCGGTCCTCTCCTCTGGCACTCTGAGAACTGACCGCATAGCACATCATGATCAAGGCCAATATGAATGTCAAGCAGTCAGTCCACTGGGTGTGAAAAAAGTGGCCGTCCAGCTGACCGTAAAATCCAAAGGTAGTGAGTGCTGTCAGTGTGTTTGCCCATCCTGAAGGGAAGACCTCTTTTTTTCCCCAGTTTTATTGAGAAATAATTGACATACGTCACTTTATAAGTTTGAAGTGTACAGCATGATGGTTTGATTTACGTATATTGTAAAACAATTATCACAGTATGTTTAATTAATATCTATCATCTCATAGAGACACAGTAAAAAGAAAAAAAAATTTCTCCTGTGATGAGAACTCTTAGGATTTACTCTCTTAACAACTTTCCTGCATATCATACAGCAGTGTTAGCTACAGTCATCATGTTGTACATTACAGCCCCAGGACTTATTTATCTTATAACTGGACGTTTGTACCTCTTGACCGCCTTCCTCCAGTTCTCCCTCGCCACACTCTCCACCTCTGGTAACCACAAATCTGATCCCTTTTCCTATGAGTTTAGTGTTTTTTTTTTTTAAGATTCTACATATAAGTGAGATCATGTAATATTTGTCTCTTGCTATCTCACTTATTTCACTTAGCATAATGCCTTCAAGTTTTATCCACATTGTTGCAGATGGTAGGATTTCTTCATTTTTTAGGGCTGAATAATATTCCATTGTGTGTATATATATATATATATGTGTGTGTGTGTGTGTGTGTGTGTGTGTGTGCATGTATACCACGTCTTCTTTACACATTCATCCATCAGTGGACACTTAGATTGCTTCCATGTCTTGGCTCTTGTAAATAATGCTGCTATAAACATGGGGGTACAGATGTCTTCTTGAGTTAGTGTTCTGGTTTCCTTTGGATATATTCCCAGAAGTGAAATTGCTGGATCATAAAATGCTTAGGAATAAATTTAACCAAGGAGGTGAAAGATCTCTACTCTGAAAACTATGACATTGTTGAAAGAAATCAAAGACACAAATAAATGGAAAGATAGCTTGTGTTTGTGAATTAGAAGAACTAATATAGTTAAAATGTGAATACTACCAAAGCCATCTATAGAGTCAATGCAATCCGTATTAAGATTTCAATGGCATTTTTTACAAAAATAGAAAAAAACACTCCTAAAATTTATATGGAACCACAAAAGACCCTGAAGAGCCAAAGAATTCCTGAGAAAGAAGAACAAAGCAAGAAGCATCACACTTCCTGATTTCAAGCTATACTATAAAGCTGTAATAATTAAAACAGTATGGTACTGGCATAAAAACAGACCAATGGAACAAAATTGAAAACCCAGAACTAAACCCAAGCATATACAGTCAACTAATATTTGGCAAGGGAGCCAAGAATACTCAATGGAGAAAAGACAGTCTCTTCAATAAATGGTGCTGGGAAATTGGATATTTACATGTAAAAGAATGAAACTTGACCCCTATGTTACACCACTTACAAAAATTAACTCAAAATGGATTAAAGAGTTAAATAAATGTAAGATTTGAAACTATGAAACTACTAGAAAAAAACATAGGAAAAAAGCTTTTGAATGGGTCTTGGTAATTTTTTTTGGAAATCACACCTAAAGCATAAGCAACCAAATAAAAAATAAACAGTGGGACTACATTAAACTAAAAAGCTTCCACACAGCATAAGAAACCATCAACAAAGTGAAAAGAAAACCTACAGAAGGGGAAAAATATTTGCAAACCATATATCTGATATGGGGTTATTATCCAAAATATATAAAGAACTCATACAACTCAATAGCAAAAATAAGCCAAATAATCCAAGTAAAAAATGGACAAAGGACCTGAACAGACTTTTTCCAAAGAAGATATATGAACGGCCAGTAGGTACATGAAAAGATGCTCAACATCACTGGTCATTAGGGAAATGCAAATTAAAACCATAGTGGGAGTGCCTATTTGTGTATCTTTGACACACCAAGCAGGAACTTTATTATTTAGCTATTTTTTATTTTATAGGATCTAAGGAATCACAAATTTGATACCTTCTTCCAATCAGTCATGTGTTTTTTTACTTTAGAATTTTATTTCTACTAATACTCATTGTTACTATCATGTTTTCTTACAAAAATACCATTTTGTGTTTTCTTACATTTTTTACAAAGCTAATTAGCCCTACCTGCACAGACTATTTCACAAAAGGATGCTGTTTCTCACACCTGATGGACTGAATCTTGGTCTTATATTGATGTATCTTTTATGCTCAGGGTTGTTGGGAATATATGCAGACACTCTGCTCCAGACTCATCAGTAAAAAGCAGTACTTGGGTTCATCATAAACACTGGTCTTCTGGAATGAGGTAGTGTTATTTGTCCATAATTTATTGTTAACTGACATGTGAAAAAAGAGAAAACTCAAGGTTTAAATTTTTAAAGATAATTCCAATATAAGAATGAAAAATGTTGTTATTAAATACTATTGAAATTTCTTAGTTCCTGGCTTATGTTGAAATGAAGGAACTTAATTACAATATCTATAGCACCTGAATTTCATTTTCAATACTGCTTTACATTTAAATATATTTTCCTAAATTTCTCCACGTTTGCTATAATTCGTTTTGATGTGGTAAATCTGAATTCAGAGATAACACATATTTAGGTGAGAGCATATGAGAAGTATAAACAGATTACTGCCAGGTATAGCAATGTAGGCGTGAGAAGAAGCGTCAGTAATGTTGAAGTGTTTCTGATGCTGGGATGTAGTCATAAGACTACCTTGAACTCATATCTATGTCTGGTCTATTATCAATTCCTTTCTTACTATATTTTAGATATATCAAATGCTTTTTTTTCTCAGTGGAAGTTGAGAGTCTATGAAAGAGGAAAGGATATTAGGGATGGTGTGCAAGTAGCAACTCAAATGCAAGGGAAGATTTGAAACTACTGTTGTAGAAAGATGAAGGGATACGACAAGCCCTTAGAAACCTCCACTTCTTTGGCTCATTTTGTCTAAGAGGAAATGCAGAAAGTTGGTCTGCAAAATGTTTAAAACTACTTTTGAATTGCTTTTCAACTAGTTAAAAAATTGGGTTTTCAGACTAATATCTTTCTTGTGTGTGTGTGAGGAAGATTGGCCCTCAGCTAACATCTGTTGTCAATTTTCCTCTTTTTTGCTGAGGAAGATTGGCCCCGGGCTAACATCTGTGCCCGTCTTCCTCCACTTTATATAGGACGCGGCCACAGCATGGCTGACAAGCGGTGCATCTGTCTGCGCCTGGGATCTGAACCTGCAAACCCCGGGCCACCGAAGTGGAGCTTGTGAACTTAACCACTATGCCACCAGGCTGGCCCCCTACATTAATATCTTTTTTAAAAAGAGGACATATTAAATCAACAAATATTATTAAAATAAAATTTTGGGTGCTACAGTTATTGTTCTTAGGTTTGTCCTCTTTTTGCCCCATTGTTACATCTTTCACCTCAATAGACTTATCTCCC
This sequence comes from Tapirus indicus, assembly GCA_031878705.1. Classification (NCBI taxonomy): domain Eukaryota; kingdom Metazoa; phylum Chordata; class Mammalia; order Perissodactyla; family Tapiridae; genus Tapirus; species Tapirus indicus. Next base: position 32,114,880 of record CM062934.1, read on the forward strand.
ATTAATCCTTTAGATTTCAGTTTAGAAGCCACTTCACTTCCCCAAGAAGGTTTCCTTTCCTTTACTCTCTAAGATACCATAAGGTGCACCTGTTGAAATTAATATTAGAATATACCTTTTAAGGGGCCAGCCCCGTGGCGTAGTGGTTAAGTTTGGCACACTCCTCTTCCGCAGCCTGGGATGGAGGGTTTGGATCCCGGGCAGACCTACACCACTCGTCAGCCATGCTGTAGTGGTGACGCACATACGAAATAGAGGAAGACTGGCACGGATGTTAGCTCAGGGAGAATCTTCCTCAACAACAAAGACAAAAAGAATATACCATTTAATCTAACAGTTGACAGATATAGGTGAATTTGGTAAATTTATCAAATATCCATAGCTGAGAAAATATCATTAGCATGAATGCAGAAACAAACAAACATTTAGAGAATGGAGAGCCCGGTGTGTTGACCGTGGATTGTGTGAATGGAGTGGAGGGAGAGGGCCATATGGGAGCACATAGTTGGGATGATTGGTTGAGTTAGAACATATCAGATTTCGACGTTAGGCTAGGAAACTATTAAAAGTGTTGATCAGATCTATTATGTAGAATATGAATCAGCCCAAAGTGAAAAGGATGGTTGAAGAAATCATTCTTACACATCAGAAACCATTGGAACTATGACTTGAGCCAAGTGACATTAGGAGACTGTACATCCATAACCATGGGAATGGAAGAGTGAGTGAATCCAAGTAAACGTATAACAGGTGGAACCATTTATCTCTGAAATTATGAACAGTGTTCTTTTTTCTTATAACTACCCCTGACAATATTTTGTAGACCCTTCCTTTCTTTCCTGAAGAGAATCAGCTTCAACAATATTTTGAGCATATTGTATAATGAATTTTTGTATATTATAACAGTCTCATTCTGTCTAAGATGTCTCAGTGTTGAATTTCCATATGGCATTATCTGTTCTTTTGTTATGAAGATTCAAATATTATTTTATTTCAGAAATATTTTCTTAAATTAATTTTTTTTAAACTTTTTTTTGAGGAAGATTGACCCTGCACTAACGTCTGTTGCCAGTCTTCCTCTTTTTCTCCCCAAAGCCCCGGTGCATAGTTGTGTATCATAGTTGTAGAGTTGTAGCTCTTCTACATGGGAGGTCCCCTCAGCATGGCTTGATGAGCTGTGAGTAGGCCTGAGCCCAGGATCCGAACCGTTCAACTCCGGGCTGTTGAAGCAGAAGGTGCGAACTTAACTGCTACTCCACCAGGCTGGCCCCAAGTTAATTATTTTAGTGTTTCCTGTGTCTTATTATTTTTTTCTTTCTTCAGGACCTCCACATTTTGTGTGTATTGCAGTGCTTCTCAAGGTGTGTTCTGTGGATCACTACTGGTAGGAATCCCCAAGACCTTCTCAAGGGTTTTCTGGATCAAAACTCTCTCATAATATCAAGATGTACGGGGCCACCTGGTGGCGCAATGGTTAAGTTCGCCCTTGGCAGCCCGGGGTTCGCAAGTTCGGATCCCGGGCGCCTGCGGATGCACCGCTTGTCAGCCATGCTGTGGCGGCGTCCCATATAAAGTAGAGGAAGATGGGCACGGATGTTAGCCCAGGGCCAGTCTTCCTCAGCAAAAAGAGGAAGAGCGGCAGTGGATGTTAGCTCAGGGCTGGTCTTCCTCGCAAAAAAAAAAAAAATAAATAAATAATAATATCAAGATGTTGCCTTTTGCCCTGGGTTGACATTTGCACTGAGAGTACAAAAGTAGTGGGGAGGTGAAGTGCTGGAGTCCTAGCATGAACCAAGGCAGTGGCACCAACCTGCCCCGGTGATCTTTAGAGTCTCCACTTGCTGTGGGGAAAAACTAATTTTACTTAAGAATGTTAATGGTAAAATGGGGCAAATACTACTTTTATTAAATCTCGACTCTTTTAGTAGTATATGTAATGAAGAAAATTGGCGAAAGAAGCTACCAATTGTCAAATTTTGATATAGTATCAAAGATTTTTCACAATTATCTGAAAAGGCTTTTAAAATATTTCTGCTTTTTGCAGATACTTATCTTTGCAAGGCCATATTTTATTAATATACTTCAGTGAAAATGACTAATTGCAAGAGATTGAGTTCAAAAGCAGTATTCCATTACAGAGATTTGCAAAAGCGTAAAACAATGCTACTCAACTCACTACTTTTATTTTTGTAAAATAGTTATTTTGATAAAAATAAGGTATTTATCTAAAAATGTTATGAGTTTGTAATTGTAATTTTTGAATCAGTAAATAAATTTTAGAGTTCTCAGATTTAATTTCTCATATGGTGAAATGTAACCTACATAAATAAAAGCTCTTTGAGCTTCTCAAAAAGTTTTGAGTGTAAAGTGTTCCCGAGACCGACGTGTTTGAGGAGCACTCATATGTTGGATCTTCTCTGCTTGATTTCTAGATCTTTCACTTTTCTTTTTAATTCCTTTTAACTCTTTGTTTCTGTGTCATTTCACTTGTCTTTCTCATGTTTTACCTTTATGTCCTTTACTGTGTTTTCCCCCTAGAGAAACATCTAACCTTTAGTTATGCAATGGTTTTATTTTCCCACTAATATTTTGCTCAACTATATGCAAATATGTTATAAACAGTGGGTAAAACTAGTAATTTTATAGAAACATATAATTAATGAAAGCTAATTCCAGAAGAGAGAGAAACCTAAACAGAATATAGCAGGGGAGAAAAAAAGTTGCCAAAGGTCAGATCACTGCAGATACCCTGCTGTTGCCCTCTGGCACGGCTGCACAGACTGTTCATTACTCTGAATGTTGAACCGTGAACAAGCTCCCTCCAATAAAAGCATGTGGGCAGGTGACTCCCCAAGGAAAACCGTCACATCTGTAAATAGCTAAGAATCCCAATGCTATTCAAATTGTTTCAGGGATTGGAAGGTAATGAACACTATAAAATATTTTTAATAAAACAAGAATAGTCTTGATAATAAAATCCTAATAATTCATTAAAATATAAAAAAGGAAATCTATCTCACATATGTATGCAAAAAAATCCAGGAATGTAAATAAATAAATATAAAGAATCCAGTAGCACATCAAAAAATGTTAGTTCAAAATTGTGGCGTTTATCCAGAAATTCAAGGATACCTCAATAACAGAAAAACTATTAATATTTTTACCATATTAGTGGATTTAAGGAGAAAAATAATGATTATTTCCATAGATACTAAAAAGGCATTTGATAAAATTCAACATTCATTCTCATTAAAATCTCTTAGTGTCGTAGGTCTGAATAGACATTTTTTCAATGTGATAAAATAGATCTACTGAATTCATTAGCCAGAATCCTGCTTAATAGACAAATGACATAAATATTTCCACTAAAGAAAGGAATAGAGCAAGGACTTCTGCTGCCATCACTATCCTTTAATATAGATTTGGAGAAACAAATCATTATAATTAGCAAAGAGACACAAGAAAGAATAACAGGGAAAATTCTAAAAAGAACCATGATTAAGGAGGACTAATCACACTAAATAATAAAATACATAATAAAGCTACACTAATTAAAACAGTACCCAGATAGTGTATTAAGACATAATATGTAATCTACAAATTGATTCAATTTCATATGAGACTGTAATGTATGAAAAAGATGGCGTTTGCTCTCAGTGAGGAAAAGACAGTAATTTAATGAAAGACTTGGAGATAACTGGGTACACACATGGAAAGTACCATTGGGTGCATATCACACAGACTTTGTTCTGGAGATGCCATTCCACCTCAGGGAGTGTGAGCCTGGCCCTCCTGACCTGTGTCACTGCCTCTCCTACACACGTCTTCGCTGGATCTTCTCTGCCTTTAGTCGCCCTTCCTTTTACTCTTTTGGTGGAGTGGGCTTTAGTGTTCCCCTAGTTTTACTGAAAGTAACATGATAGTTTTATAAACAAAACTGGTAGTACATTTCTGTTTCTCATTCTCCTTCTTGCTGTTGGATGATTTTTTCTGTAACGAAAGAGAAAATCCCATGTTCTGCTGCCAACTCTTCTTTGTAAAATTTAAATCTCACAGTGTACCTACAGTTCTTTTCCTTGCCTTCTCTCAGTGCAGGCTGGAGTGGGAATGGGCAAGGCTTGGTTTGCTTTTTGTACACTTTCTTCTTTTTATTTTTTAATTCTTCCTTCCCAGCGATGGCACAGAAGGCGAGAGGAAGAGATAGACTGATTGTTGGAAGCCAGTGAGTGGAAAGATGATCCTCTCTTTTTAGCTCCTGCTGGGTCTCGTCTAGTCTGGTCTTCAGGGTCTTCTGCGTGGCCACTTCTCCAGGATCCATGTGTATTATTCAGAGGCCATATTGAGGTCCCTGTACTACTCAGTTCCCTGGTATGGGAGACCCAGCTCCAGGTTATAGTCCCTCAGCCAGTCTTGTTTCTTCTTACAGTCCCTGCTGATAGGGTTTCCCACTCAATGGATGTGGCACTGAATAAAAATCACATAATTAAATATTACCTAACAATGGAATATCAGTTGGGAAAATGGTAATTGCGATTAAAGTGGTATAATATTCCTGTATATCTGAGTTGAGGGCTTGGTTAATCTATTAATCTCAGGCTTTTAAAAGAGTGAATGCACAAATATCAAGGATAAGTAGCAAAAAATTAAAAATATGGTTATAAGTTTCAAATCAGAAAGGTGAAAAAGACGGAATTAGAAAACCAAGAAATTAATTCTTTAAATAAAAGATAAGAAAGGGTAAAAAGTCTGGCAGTTAATTTGCAGACAAATTGTGTAAATGTTTAAGATAAAGATCAATCCAGTCTTATACAAACTCTCCCAGAGAATAGAAGACAGAATATTTTCCAACTTTAACTAATAAAGGATGTTACAAGAAAAAAATGCAGAATAATCTCTATAAAATAATCTCTACAAAAAACTCCTTTTTGTAGAAAAAATAGGGAAATAATATTTTTGAAGACAAAATGTTAAAAATATTCCCTTTGGAATTAGAAAGAAGACTGCATTTACTCAATGCTGTAATGGCAGTTTCCAGCCTGAGCAGAAAGGAAAGAAATAGAAGCAAATGTTATGAATTTAGAAGGAATACATACAATTTTATTATTTATATGTAATAGGCTTTCCTCATACATAATCAAAAACTTCTACAAATAGACAATCCGAAATTATAAGAGTTTAGCAAGATCATTGGATATGACATCAACAATTAAAAATTATTTTCCTTTCTACATGCCAGCAACAAACAGAATACCTAATTTTATTTTAAAAGTGATGCTCCTCAAAATAGCAAAAAAGTTTAGGTTAGTTAAAAATAAATGTAGGGCCCAGTGGCATAGTGGTTAAGTATGCACGCTCTGCCTCGGCGGCCCGGGGTTTGTGGGTGCAGATCCACACATCGCTCATCAAGCCATGCTGTGGCGGCATCACATATACAAAATAGAGGAAGATTGGCATGCATATTAGCTCAGGGACAATCTTCCTCAACCAAAAATAAAAAATGAACAAAAAATCTAACAATACATTATTGTTGACTCTAAGTATAATGTTGTACAGCAGATCTCTAGAGCTTATTCATCTTGCTTAACTTAAACTTTGTACCCCTTGATTAATAACTGAAAATTTGTTAGGAGGGTAGATCTTATGTTAAGTGTTTCTACCACAATAAAATAAAATTTAAAATAAATAAATTTAACAAAAGATGTGCAAGAACAGTGTAGGAAAAGAATAAAACGTCATTGAAAGAAATAAAACGTCATTGAAAGAAATTGAAGAAGACTAATAGTTACTATTGTAAAGATGATAATCCTTCCAATACTGATTTATCAGTCAATACAATTTCAATGAAAATCCTCAAAGAGTTTTTGGTGGAAGATGAAAGGCTGATTTCAAACTGCATGTGAAAGCACAAAGATCCAAGGATAACCAGGATAATCTAGTAGCAGGATGTTATGAATCTATCATAATTAGCATGTTTTATTATTGACACAGTAATTGACAAATTGACCAATGGAACAGAAAGAAAGACCATATATTACAGTGCTGGCATTAATCATTACTACAGAAAGTAGATCTCCCCAATAAATAGTGATGGGCAACTGGTTATCCACAGGGAATACATGAAATTGCATTCTTATTTCACCCTATACCCCCAAATCAATTCCAGATTTAAAAAGTGATTTTATTGTTAAAACACAAATATTTAAATATTTCAGAAAAAAATAAAAATCTTATGATAGTAGTGCAGAAGAACTTTTACAACAAAATATAAAAACCACTAGCCCATAAAAGATTAATAAGGTAATCTATGTTAAAATTTATATCTTTTATTCATTTTTAAAAAGTCAGAAACAGAGAGATGATATTGCAATATATGTAACTGGCACATTTTTTTTTTTATTATCTGTACTATCTGAAGAATTCCCTAGTTCGATAGCAAAAAAAGACAAACTAGCAAATAGGGAAAGATAATGAGCATAGTTAGGGAAAAAGTTAAATTTGATATGATTGTTGGGGCTGAATGCAGATGTCTGTGAGGTGGCTGGTGTATAAGCGTGGACTAAGTTGTACAGTCCACGGTTGTGAAAGAAGTCCTGTAGAACTAAGGTGGTATGTTGAGTGAGAAGGTGAGAAGGCCCAGGGTGGGACTTCCTTGGAATGTAGAGGGAAAGACGAGCTGCGAAAAGTATCATAAAGGAATGGCCAGTATGACAGAGAAACCCAGAGGAAACAAGCATCTCAACAGTGAAGAAAAAAGGATCTCTCGAAGGAGAGAGTACCAAATGTGTCAGAAGTCACAGAAAGTTGCTTTCAATAAAGACAAGATTTTATTTTTTTTAAGATTCTGAATATAAGGACCTAGACAAAAACACTTTTCATACAATCGAGGGAACCAAAGCCTTAATGGAAGTGGACAAGGAGTAAAGGAGCTAGGGGCTGGTGAGCAGACTATTCTTTTCAAGAAATTTCTTCCTAAAGAGAAGCAGTAAGAATGTGGCAGTGAAGATGGGGCAGGGACATGAGCAAATAAGAGGAAAATCCTGTTTTTCTGAAGTATTTTCTGGAGGGAAGGAGAAGTCAGAAAGATGGAAGAGAGAGTGAGTAATGGATGGTTCACGATCTCTCAGGTAGCAAGATGGGATAGAATTAGCAAACCCTATGAAGCAATTTGCCTTTAAGATAAGAGAAGTTTAGTTTAGATGAGGAGAGGAGGGGAGCTAAGAATGGAGGTATAGAGAGAGATACCTCTATGAAAGAGAAGGCATATCGGAATTGAGGAATTTATAGTCTGACGGCTTCTATTTTCTCTGTGGAGTAGAAGACGCCGATATTTTGTAGGAGAAGGGTGTGCCAAGAGATGAAGTAAGTGACTTTAAAAGAGTAGTAAATGCTAGATTTTTAAAATTGTTGTTAAATAGGATCTGGAGTGACCACTGCAGATATTTTGGGGTGAGAGGTGAAGTATGTTGAACAGAAGGACAACAGTGGAGGTATGTTGAACTGAAGGACAATGGAATGAAGGAGTTGGGAGTTTTGGAAGGAAGGTCGTAGAGATGATGAAATTTGGGACCTTGGCTAAAAAGGGAAGATAATGAAACTAGGAGGGTGTTGGTCAATAGAAAGGAAGAGGAAGGTTCCCAGGAGTCTAGATGAAGTCAAAATGACGAGATGAAAGAGCAGTTGAGAAAGAAAGTTTTGCTTTAGAGTGTGGTATTAAATATTTCCAACAAATTTTAAGTAATTGCACAACCTATAGTAATGAGTAGCTGTTGTAACATGAAGTCAAAGTGGATGGAAATACAGGAAATCAGATAATCAAGGCCATGATGTGAAATGTTAGATGTTAGAAATCTCTTGGCTGAATTGGGATGGTCACTGCCTAATAGATTCACTGGTCCCCATGAGATGTCCATTGTCATTGACATGAATCTAGCCATTGTCAGGAATCTGTAAGTCATGGTTTCAGCAAACCCAAACACACGCGTTAACTTAGCATAGAATGTAAGATTTTAATAAAACAAAATTCTCACTTTAAGAACAGAATCTTTTAATCAGTAATACATTTTTGATGTTACCATATATATTTATTTCAGTCATACAAAAAGATATCAAGAAAGATATGATGAAAGCCCTTGTACCCACTACTCAAATGAAGAAATAAACATTAGAAATGTGCTTCAAGACTGAACTTACTTGCTACTAACCAGGGTTTGGTTTTTATGATTCCCTTGCATGTCAACATAGTTGACTTATTCTAATTAACCTTTTTATTTTGAGATAATTGTGGCTTCACACTCAGTTGTAAGAAATAACACAGAGAGATCCAGTGTACCCTTTATCCAATTTCCCTATCTTTCAAAACTATGGTACAATATCACACCCAGAATAGTGACATGTGAAGATCTCTAGAACATTTTCATAACGACAAGGATCCCTCATGTTGCCCTTTTTAAAGCCATGCTTACTTCTCTCCCATTCTCATCCTCTCCAGACTCACCACCAACTAACACCCCGGCAATTACTAATCTGTTCTCTATTTTTATAATTTTGTCATTTTAAAAACGCTATGTAAATAGAATCATACATTATGTAACCTTTTGGGATTGGTTTTTTCACTCAGTATAATTATCTGGAGATTCATCCAGATTTTGTGTGTATCAATAGTTCTTTTGATCACCAAATTATTTATCAATCATTCTTTTTATTGCTGAATAGTATGCCATGGTGTGAATGTACCACAATTTGTTCAGTCATTCACTCACTGAAGGTATCTGGGTTGTAGTTTTCGGTTATTACTAGTAAAGTTGCTACACACATTGGTGTACAGGTTTTTGGATGAACTTAAGTTTTTATTTCTCTGGGAAGAATGCCCAAGAGTGCAATTGCTGGGTTGTGTGGTAGTTGTTTGCTTAAATTTTTAAGAAAATTTCTAAATTCTTTTCCAGATGGCTCCACCATTTTACATTCCCACAAGCAATGTATGAGTGATCTAATTTGTTTCATCCTTGCCAGCAATTTGTGTTGTCACTATTTTTTATTTTAGCTATTCTGATAGGTGGATAGTGACATCTTATAGTGGTTTTAATTTGTATTTCTCTGATGACTAATGATGTTGAGCATCTTTTCACATGCTTATTTGTCATCTGTATGTCCTCTTCAGTGCAATGTCATGCCTTTTGCCCATTTTCTATTTGAATTGTTTGGACTTTTACTGTTGAATTTTGAGGGTTCTGTATATATTTTAAACACAATCCCTTTGTTGCGTATGTGGTTTGCAAATATTTTCTCTTAGACTTGTCTTTTCTTCCTCTCAACATGGTCTTTCACAACACAAAAGTTTTTAATTTTGATGAAGTCCAGTTTATCGTTTTTTTTCTATGATTGTGCTTTTGATGCAAAGTCTAAGAACTCTTTGCCTGGCCCTAGATTCCAAAGATTTTTTTCTAAAACTTTCGTAGTTTTATGTTTTATATTTGTTTGTTGTCCTTTTGGAGTGAATTTTTGTATAAGTTGTGAGTCTTAGGTTGCAGTTTTTTTTTTTTTTTTGCTTATGAGTACCTAATTGCTGCAGCACCATTTGTTGAAAAGGCCTCCATGGAATTGTTTTTGCACCTGTGTCAAAATCGGGTGGGCATATCTGTGTGGTTCTATTACTGGGTTCTTTACTCTGTTCCATTGATATATGTGTCTGTGTCCACCATTGACCAATGTCACACAATCTTGATTACTGCAGCTACAGAATCAGTCTTAAAATCTGGTAGGCTGATTCCTCTCACTTTATTTTTCTTTGGCAAAATTCTTCAGCTATTCCAGTTCCTTTGTATTTCCACATAAAATTTAGAATAATCTTGTCTATATCTTCAAAGAATAAATCTTGCTGGAATTTTGATAGGAATAGCGTTAAACCTAATATCAATTTGTGGAGAAATGACGTCTTCACTAACTTGAGACTTCCAATCCAGGAATATGACGTGTCTTCATTTATTTAGATTTTATTTGATTTCTTACATCAATTTTGTAGTTTTCAGCATACACATGCTGTATATGTTTTGTTAGATTTATACCTAAGTATTTTAATGTTTTTGAACACTTGTAAATGGTATTGTTTTTGAAGTTTCTGTATCCATATGTTCGTTGCTTGAATATACACATACAATTGATTTTGTTTACATTTGTCTTATATCCTGCAGTCTTGTTGAACTCACTCTGAAGTATTTTTTTAGATTTCTTAGAATTTCCTATATAGACAATAATATCATCTTCAAAGGGGACAGTTTTGTTTATTTTTTTCCCAGTTTGTCTGCCTTCTATGTCCTTCTCCTCCCTGTCACGCTGGCTAGGACTTCCAGCATTGTGTGGAATAAGAGCGCTGAGAGCGTGCATCCTTGCCTTGTTTCCTGTCTGAGAGGGAAAGCATTCACTCTTCACTGTTAAGTAGAAGGTTTATTGTAGGTTTTTTGGTCTGTGTTCATTTTCAAGTTGTGTAAGTTCTCTTCTATTTTTCTGAGGGTTTTTATTTAATCATAAATGAGTGTTGAATTTAGTCAAACACTTTTTTTGCATTAATTGATATTATCATGTGACCTTTCTTCTTTAGCTGTTACTACAGTGGATCTCATTGATCAATTTTCAAATCTTGAACCAGATTTGCATTCCTGGAATAAACCCCACTTGGTCATGGTGTATAAATCTTTTCATACTGATGAATTCATTTGCCAGCACTTTGTTCATGATTGTTGTGTCTGTATTCATGAGAGGCACTGGTCTGTAGTTTTCATTTTTGTTTTTGATATTGTCTTCATCTGTTTTTGATATTAGGGTAAGCCTCCGCAAGAGTCAGGAAACATATCCTCCTCTTTTATTTTCTAGATGAGATTGTATGGAATTGATGTTAATTCTTTTTAAATTGTTGGGTAGAATTCTGCAGTAAAAAGATTTTAATTCTCTCCTAAAGATTTATTTTTTAGGAGTTTAAAAAATTATGAATTTAATTTCCTTAATAGGGCTATTCTAAAATTACCTATTTCATATTAAGTGAGTCATGCTAGTTTGTGTTTTTTGAGGAAATTTTTGGTGGTACCATACATCTTTATTTCAGACTTGCAAAAAGATGCTGAGAGGGGCTGCCCGGTGGCGCAGCGGTTTAGTCCGCGCTTGGCAGCCCGGGGTTCGCGGGTTCGGATCCCGGGCGCCCGCCGACACACTGCCTGTCAGCCATGCTGTGGCGGCGTCCCATATAAAGTGGAGAAAGATGGGCACAGATGTTAGCCCAGGGCCAGTCTTCCTCAGAAAAAAAAAAAAGATACTGAGAAAGAGTAATGAAAATCTTGTATCCACTACTCAGCTGAAGAAAGAAATATTACAAATACGGTTAAAGGCTGTGTGCATTCCTCTTCCTTTTTTCCTGTTCTCACCTCTACCCTAATGACCACCACCCTGGGTTCGATGTTTATTATTCTCTCAGATGTCCAAGTAATTGTTTTTTGTGTGTGTGTGTGTGAGGAAGACTGGCCCTGGGCTACCATCCGTGCCCATCTTCCTCTACTTTATATGGGATGCCGTCACAGCATGGCTTGACAAGTGGCGCATCTGTCCGCACTGGGGATCGAACCTGCAAATCCCGGGCCACCGAAGTGGCACACACGAACTTAACCACTAGGCCACTGGGTTGGCCCCCCAAGTAATTGTTTTTTTAAAAACTAATGTGGCTAACCAATATAGTATCCAGATTTATACTGTCCAACTTGACTGGCACATATTGACAAAATGATATCGACATGCCATTATTTCGGTTTGTTTCCACAGTTCTTCCAGTGTTTACTCAACTGCCTGATTATACAAGTGTAGAGGTTGGAAAGAATATAAACATTTCATGTCGTGCTCAGGGAGAACCACAGCCCATAATTGTTTCGACTAAGGTAAGACCTCAACTAAAAGTACAGTAACATTAAAAACACTGACAGATGTATTGACCCACTGAAACAGGTAATGATTCTCATATTGATTTATTGCTGTTGTGATTTTTGCTAGCAAGTAATACTTTTTACACTGAAACAGGTTTGTTTCCTGCTGCTTCTTTTTCTTCTTTTTTTTTAAGTGACTGTACCTGATTTTCGCTCAGGGCTTTGATAAAGTCTATCCTTTCTCATTTGCTTGGTGATAAAATCTTCATAAGCATAACTAGATTCCTCTAAGGAAAAATTGCTTTTGTCATGTATAAATTAAGGGTTTTAGTGGCTAGCAAGAAACAATTTGGAATTAATAACTCAGAAGTGGATTAAAAGTAGGTCATTAGCTGAAACAAGAAAGGAATGAAAAGCTTGGTATTAAAACCAAGTGACATGAAAAAAGTACTTCTGTGGGTTCAAAACTTGAACAACTTTAAAGAAATAATAGCTCCCTATTTACGTACCTTAATATGTGTCCTTTGGTTCTTTGAGCCATATTCTTTCAACATAATTGCTTCTTCCATTTTAAATTTTTCATCAAAATGAAACGACTGGTTTCAGATTCTAGTGCTCTTATAAATATATGAAACTGCATACACTTGAATGGCAGTTTTTATGGAAAATTTTGACAAAATGTAAAATTTATGAAAGGTTACAAAGCTGTTTTCCAAAACCACTTGGCTTATTTTGCTGTTGCCGTACAGCGACATTATGTTTTTCGTGGCTGTCTTCTTTTGTGCTGTAGCTAAGATCATATGCAGTTCTCTACAAAGAGTAAGGTTAGTGGTCTTAGACTTGAAACTTTAGGCGCAGGTTCTTCCAAAAAGTCTGAATATGTTCATAATTCCTTTTAAATTTAATATTATATAATTCAAGTATTTTTATGCTAAAATAGAAAGTGTGAAAAATGTACATTTTGGCCAGTGTCTAAAGCCTTATTTGACGTTCCACTAAATGCTTTATCATATAATCACATTAACAGAATATCACAGAGCCTAATTTCTAAAAGGTAGCTTCTAATCACAAATAATTGATTGAGGGCTGACTACATGCCAAACATTTTACACACACCATCACATTTAATCTTCATAACAATGTTCTTCAATCCACAAGTTTGAGAGAGTATGAGTTAGGATACTTTTGCTACAAGCAACAGAAACTACCTAAAATCAGCAGATAAGGAATTTATTGGAAAGCTATCTGCTCAGAAACTCTAAGGAAAAGTCGTAGACCTGTAGGTTCAACCTGAGAGTTCTGGCAGGAAGTAAGGAAAAGAGAGGGGAAGGGAGCAACTTTGGAAAGAGGATGCAGCGGTGGTCCAGCAAGAGGAAGTGGAGGGGGTTGTCCTGAAGGAAAGACCCTCTGGGCCCTATTACTGTGACCTGGTGTCCTCATGCCCCCTCTATATATCTGGTCTCTTTCAGTCTGCCCTTCCGTCTGGTAAGTCCCTGCTACTTCCTCTCATCCCCTACCCTGAGTTACCAGCAACCCATCACCTTGGAGTTGTTTTCTAGCACTGGCCAAAGATAGCTGTGAGAATCTGAAGACCTGTGAAATGTTTCCACTTTAAACCTTCAGGGTCACATTCTGGCCTATTGGCTGTCACTGTAGTATGAATTCCTTTGAAATAATGTCTCCCATCCTCAGTTCCCTATGAGTCTTTTGGGGACGGACAGTATAGAGGCATCTCCACCCCTACTCCACTCCAACTGCAGTCTCATAAGGTCAATTTCCCTTACTTTTTAAAACTAACAACATAATAATGAAAAGTACATAAATCCATACTAATTATAAATGAATGCACTTTAATAATATTTCTTGTAAAATGCAGTTATTTTTATCTTCTTAAGGTATAATTTTAATTGAGAAACAGATATATAAAAACTTTGCAACTATACAAAACTTATGGGTACATATAAAGAAGAAATAGGAGGGAAATAAGAAATATGAAATTTGATGTTTTTACGTGGTGGATTTGTGAGCATTTTTATCCTTTTCAAATTTATTTTTATTGTTGTCAGAATTCTTTTTTAAAAGTAAGCAGGATGTGAATAAACTGTATATATTCATCCACTGGAATGATGATTTTAAAATCATCATATTAAATAATTACATGATTGTACTTTTCGGTATCATATATATTTTGATTAGAGAGAGAGACAAACTACATGTCCTGGAAACCTCTCCCTCTCTCTCTCTTTCCTCCTTCTCTCCATTAGATGCACAGAATACCTCATCAAGTGCTTGATACATTGCTGGCACTCAGAAGATATTTGTTGAACAAATGAAACTAGATCAAACAAAATGTAGAGATGTTATTTTTTAAGGAATCACATTTCCTTCCATTGGCCATTCTTTTTCACTCCCTAGGCAGGTGTTCAGATTACCAAGAGTGGTAAATTCCATGTCAGTGGTGAAGGCATGCTAACCATCTATGATGCAGGGCAAGCTGACCAGGGAAGATATGACTGTGTGGCTCGAAATCCATTTGGTCTTGTTGTGGCCAACATGTTCCTCACAGTCATTGGTAAGCATTTATACCTCCTCATACAACACCCAAATAAGTATCTTTGAACAGCTCCTACACCTAAACCTAACGGATTCACCTCACTATCCAGGTTCCCGTATACGTTCTTTCTAGTCAAACATGTTAATATTAAATCAAAGCTATTTTAATTTTTAAAATCTAAGCTCTTAAGTGTAAACTATGTTAATGTGTATTAAACACCAAAAATAACAATGCTTTAGATAAGATTTGCCACTATGAGAACAGATATTTCAATATTTGGGAGCATGTATAATTGGCCAACGTAATTGGCATTGTTTTATGTTTTATCCTCAATCTGATTATACAGCTGTAGCCTTCTGCTAGCTGATTATAAATGGTGACTTAAAAAAATTGATTGTCATAGTTTTATAAAAAATAAAATCTTTTTTTTCAATTAATCAGTTCATATAGGAAGTAACAGTCCATTTGTAGGCAGACTCGAGTAGACTAAACTGAACCCTCACTGTGGTTGTAGAAATGGAGACAGACTGTGATGACTGACTGACATACTCACCACGTTGGCAGCATTCAAGAGAAGCACAGCATGTCTGCACATGTGAGCTGACATCAGAGTTGCTTTTTCTGCAGATGAGTTTAGGAGTTTTTGCCTTATTGACAATCAGCAGTTGAAATAAATGGGTTCAGCTACAAGCACATAGAGTGTGTTTGGGGCTTTGCCAGTTTTTTGGTTTCCTTAGAAATGGGCAGATTTCATAAATAGAGTTTTGCAGACTTAATTTTTCCTTTTAGTTTTCCCAGCTCTCGTGCATCTATAAAAGATATTGGGTAACTCTTCTCATTATAAATACAAGCCTGGTTAAAAATAGGTTTATTTAATCAAATCACATCCTTAAAGATGGCACTATTTCCTATTATATAGTACAATGATAGGAAACTATTGTTTCATATTCCTCCACCGGCAAATTCTTCTGAGATATCAAACTTATGAATATCCCATTTTTGGATATTTTTTATAAAATATATGTTTCCATTAATGGCACATCAATCTTCACATATTTACTATACTGTATGGTGAAAATGTATTCTCTGAAGAATATTATTCTTGAAATTATAAGAGTGTAGCTAGTGACCAGCATATATTTATTCTATAGGGTCAGAAATTCTTTATCACATAGAATTTTTTAATGTCACAAAAATCTTAGTCTTACTCTGCTATTCTCTCTGAGTTCATGTTTTTCCTGATTTAAAATCCATGATAGTTGTATTTCTTTTAGTAAATTTATGGGAATCTTGTTCTTCAACTATTTATGAGAACTGTGGAAAATATCCTTGGGGCATTTCTGGAAAAAAGTTACTATAAAACTTAATTAACATCATTTATGTTCTGGAGATGCTAGGAAACTTGATCACTAAACAAACATCCTCTCTCTGCGTCCTGTTCTCTCCCCGTCTCTGTCTCTGCTTCGCTCTGCCCCGCCCCCCCACACACACTGTGATCACAGTGGCCGACGTTGTAGAACCTCCAATAAGAATTTAATTATGATTGGCTGAAATTTAACTCATCATCTCACATATACACATTAAAAGTAAAACATTCAGATTAAAATGTATTAATTATTCTATTTACCAGATTTTTAAAAAGCAGTAAGTAGCATTTATCAATATTGTGCTCTGTTGTGTAGAAAACAGAAAATCAGCTTATAGGGATAAAATAATACAAAAAAAAAGAAGTTGTTCAATCAAGAAAAAAATTATTTTTTGCTCTAGAGACATTTATATATCAATATAAAGGAAAATTAATTTATATTTGCATCTCATACTAAATAAATTTCATGATATTAGAAATATCTTTTATAAAAGGAAGAAAAATGTAAGGATTTAAATTTAAAAGTTTTAAATAAATTGAAGATTTAAGACAAGGAGTGTGTGTGTGTGTATGTTTACACTCCCAAATTAGCAGAATAGGGGAAAATGTGCTGGTATGAAATATCACTTATGACTTAGACCTTTTCATTCACCAGGTAGTAATTAAAGGAAAAGTCCATGCATTATAGGAGGATTTTCCAATCTTGCTGCCCCCAGTTAGCAATTATGGAATATTGTAACTTCTCTCATTGGGTAATAAGTGATACAAAGAGGATCACGCATTTTGAGTTTCTATTCTACATTGGGGAATATAACAATAGGAAATAATCCAAAATAATAAAAAACACACAATAACAATTTAAGCAAAATCTGGGCATTGTGTATAAAATGGGCATTTTATTGACTAATGTTCAAAGCAAGGCATTTATAATAGCAAAAGAAAGTTTCCACGAGTTGTAATTTTTTAAGGAAGTTCATTTTTTCATAGATTTAACAGATTTTTAATAGTTTTAATAGACTTAAATAACCTATCCAGCTGATATAGTATTTACTGGGAACCTATCCTTTCATTTAGGATGTCCACAATGTATTTGATATTGCAAATGTTACTCATGTCTGCACACTTCTTTTTCTAGATATTTGGCATGTGAATGCTGCACATTTTACTTTAGACTTACAAAACCAATTTTAATTAAAAACATAATTTATTTTAACACCTCCTATAGATAGATAGATAGATAGATAGATAGATAGATAGATAGATAGATAGATAGATATGCTGTTAAGTGCTGTGAAGTATAAGGCTCATTTCTTGCTTGTGAAAATGGTTTAGTCTAACTGAGGACACGCGACATTAATGTTGAAGACTAGAAGTGTGAGGCAGTGGGAAAACCCTGGGCGAAGTCATTAGGCTTAACTGTATTGATCTCAGCCACTTTGGATGCCTACTTACTCATAACTGCAATGAATTTTCTTAGTTCTTAAAAACGTGGAATTGGACTTTCAAGAGTCCTTCGTGGCATAAAATTTCTGTTTCTGTGATAGAAAGAAATATGCAACAATAGTCAGGAAGGCATTCATAGCATGTCTACATGATAGAATGCTCACCATTGATACATTTAAGTAATAGGTGGAGAAGGCTACAAATGAAATGGTGACACAAAACTCATTAAATAAAAATTTTGGAGCAAAAATAACGTGTACACACTGTTTTTAATTATATAAAAATAAATCTAAACAATGTTGTCTTTCCTGAAATTCTGTGTTGAATATCTAATTATTTGTTGAACTTTTCATTGTGGTTGACCCACAGTCCTCCCAGTTCCAGATGTTAAAAACTGGTCTTGAATGTATTCTAAATAGGACTCCTCATTTTTCCTTCACGATTCTATTTCCTCCTAGTGGCCCTTTCATCTCATCCCTATTCGTATAAGCGAGAAGCCTAGCTCCTCCTGATTTCTTCTCCTCCCTTACCTCAACTACCACGCCTCACTCGTGTTTCCTTCCAAATGTTGCTTCTTTTCCAGTTTCTTCTCTACGTGACCTCCTCTTCCATGGTTCATCCTTTGGTCATTTAGGCTTTTGCAATAGTGTTCTAAATGCTCTTCTCACCTATAATATTCTCCACTTTGACTATATCCTCAACCCAACAAATTGTTCTTGAACTAAAGTGAATGAGAATTAAGGTTGCATTAGTTGTCTTTAAGTTAGTGAGACCTTTTCTATTATGTTAAGTAAATAACGTGTATTAAACTCACACTAATATTACTAATAAAAAAACAGTTAACTTTTATTGGACACTTCTCATGTGTTCCAAGTGCTATACATCAGTTAACTTGTTTAATTCATGTGGGATCTAGTTATTTTTCAAAATCTAAATGAATAATTTACTGATTACCTGACATTTTCATCCAGATATTTGTCATTGTCTAGACAAAACATCTGTTTCAAAACCACTGATATTTTGAACAATGAGTGAACTATAAAGTATCAAAAATTTTAAATTAATTATATTTATTCAAATATAAATGAAATGAAATGCAACTGATAAATGAGTTATTTTAAATTGATATTTTACTATATTTGTTAATTTACTCTGAATATGGTATAAATTAGTTTACAAAATAATTAATAGCTACATGACAATCTTGTTTACCTGGCTAAACTTTAATAATACTATGAATGGTAAAATATTTCTGTAAAGAACTGCATACACTTAATATATGTACACATATATTTATAATACCTTTATCCATGTTGAACACATTTCTCATCCATTTATACATAAAATCTATAACAAACATATGTCTATCCTGAGATAAGCCACGTGTTTTTGAAAATTTTAGCATTAAATTTCAAGATCAGTAAGTAGTATTTTCAGATTTTTGGTGTAGTAGTGTTTGGATAGTTTGGAAATTATAAAAAACACACAAATAATCAAAATAAAAGGCATATCTCAAACATCAACCTAAAGAAAGTAGTTGATATCTTCCCTTTTTCAGTCTCTGGAAAAACAGTGGAGCTTGCAAAACAGTGAACCTATTTACATATTTAATGATGCAGATGATGAGTAAGGCAGAGTTGTTGCTGTTCAAAGAAAATTATGTGACTAAGACCGTCACTGATGTCAATTTGTATGCTGTGGAAGTATCTGGTTTCCTAGGACAGCCCTCCCAAGTGCCAGGAGTAGTCAGTGTCATTCTTTTGAGGAGAAGATTTAATGTGATAAGGCCTATTTAGTTATGATAGTTCCATTATCTGCTACTTTTCTCTGGGGGGGGAGGCGGAGATAAAGAAGGCTCCAGAACTCTGTTGGCAATTGTGAAAGTGGTGAGAGTGATGGCAGGAGCACAGCTGCTTCACTTCAGGGCCTTCCTCTGCGTTCCATCCCGAGGCATCCAGAGCCAGGACTTTGATGTGGTGGGCGCAGCACAGCTGATGGGCCATGTGGCCTATGCTCCCCTTTCCTGAAAGGACTCAAGTTTATCTTTCGACTTTATCCTCAGTGGAGGTGATAGAGTCTCATAGACACATGGGCAGGATTAAAAGCAGCTGCTCTTCAGACAACTTGAAACGTGTTTATTTTGTAACCCTACTGAGGCCTTTTTTTCCTTTTTGTTAACCGCAAGACTTAACAAAGGAAAATGTTGTACTTTTCTCTCCACCTCTGCAAAATTTTGCATAAAAAGATGGAGAATATGTCAGAATTTTCTGATCATTCTATCCCTCATGCCATTAATTGGGGTGTTTTTTGAGACAAATAAAATATTAACAGTACTGTTTGATTCTACTGCGCCCCAGTAAATTGAATTTGCTTTGCATAATGCCGTGCTATTCTGAAGAAATTTATGGAAATTGTTTTGCAATCTGTACCAAACCAAACAATAACGAAACTAAATGAATAATAAAAAGGTTATTTTATTTCACTCTAAACTATGAAACTTAAAAAAAATTTATAATTAAAATAACATAAAAGTGAGAGTTAATGTTACCAAGAATATTTTCTGTGTGAACATATTACATATTTAATGTTCACTTAAGAATCTGTGAACAAATACCTTTTATGTGTTTTCTATTTGTGCACTTTAGAATTTAATTATTTCAAAGAATATTTACATATTATGCTACCTTTCTTGTTACCTTCTCCTCCTTTTCACATCTACACACTTGTTGGTTTCTTACTGATACAGACAAATAGCAAGTCAAGTAGAAGGAAATGACAGGACAACACAGTATCAACTGATGATTACGTGAGGATATAGATTACCTATTGGTTTAGAACACAAGAATGATTGAAAGGCGCCTCATATTTTCATTGTGACATGTAGTTTTCAAAGAACTTTGCATGCCTTTTTTATATGATAATCACATTCCATAACCACATCAGGCCTAAACCATATGCTGAGCAAGTCTCATTAATTCTATTTTATGAGTGAGTCAAAAGGTGCAGAAGAGGTTGTTGTCGAATTCCTTATACTTGTAAATTTTGCACAAATATAACAGCAAAACTATTTTATAAATAGAATAAAAGCAAAACTATCAACAAATAAAATTTAGATTAGCATGTTAAATGATGCTTTCCTGAAATTTAAATATCACTTCCCACGTTCTGTCTGCCCCAGTGAACAGCCTCTTGCGCTTTGGCCTCTGAGCGCCACTGTGTGCAGTGTGATACTCGATCCTAGCACCACCTTTCTTACTTCCAAATCCAAGCGGACCCTTGACAGTATATCATGCACACAGGTGCAGTGGTCCAAGGACAATAATTGTCACGAATAAGAGCACATGGTTCATGGCACTTTCTATGCTCAAGGTTCCCAAGTGCAGGAGTAAAGTGGAAATGATAGAGAAAAGGCTAACATCTTGATTAAATAATCAGGTCAGCCTACAAGCCAGCATAGATTGATTTGATTGACATCAGTTGCTTTATTTCCACGTAAAAGTAACAAATTAAGTAGCTCATTCTTACTGACTTTTTTAAAACATATCACAACCAGATTCATGTAGTTATATTGAGAATGTTCAGTGTTCTCATAATCATTGCAATTATGTTGATTGCTTAACTGGTTAATTAATTCATTTCCTTGTATGTTCGTACCCCACTCCCATCATGCTTACTGTATATGTAACAACTATAATGCATTTAATTATATTTTAACTATATCATTTTATGGTGGTCTTTTTTAGTTTTCTAATTATTACATTAAACATACTTTTTAGCATCCATTCAGGTGAGCGTTCATCCAATTCTAAGTGCTGCATGATATTCCATATTTTGTATCCACCACATTTTCCTCGCCCACACTTCCAATGCTGCGCTAACAACTTTCTCCAATTCCTTCCACACAAAGTTGCAATGAACATTCTCATTTATAACCCTTATGGATTTGTATGAGAATTTCTCTAGATATGTGTGTGGGAATGAGATTGCTGGGTGAGAGAGTGTACATATGCAGTTTTACTAAGTAAAAACAGAACCCCCCAAAAATCACTAAACAAAATGTTGAAAATAGAGGCATCAATTCTACCTTCTCACTAGCCTGCCTATGTCCATGTACCCCAGCCAAAACTTAGCACTAATCAGCTTTTTAAATTTTTGCCAGAATAAGCATAAAATGGTAGTTTATTGATACTTTAAATTTTATTTCTGAGGTTATAAGTTTTGAGGTTATATTTTGAACAGCTGTTATATGCTTATTAACTTTTGGGGTGTCCTATCTTGCCTGTACATATTTTTTCTTAATGCATTACAAGAATTACTTGTATCAAATAGCATATTAATTCTGTGTCAGAATTTAGAAATTGCAAATATCGTTACCCATTATGTCATTTGTCTGTGACCTTTTTACCTTTTTTATTCATGTTCTTCCCTGAATGGAAATTGTTAGTTTCATGTAACCAAATCAATCGATCTGTCTTTTGCTCTTTCCATTATCTTTAGGTAATGTATGTACAATTCAAGATGTTTTTTAGACTAGAAAAGGTAACACTGACCTTCGGAGTTCAGTATTGTGGTCAGGGTAAAGACTGAGTTAAATTGGCAGTGTAGCCTTCAACTCATAATTACTGCACATAATCTAGTTTACTAAGAAGGTCTTTCAGCAGAGTCATTGATCTTACTGTTTTTCTTACAATATCCATACTATTGGTATTTTTTCTTGAAATTTTTTATGTTAGTGGTCTTTTTAGGACAATAAACCAATCTAGTATGTGTATATGGTCATAATATAAAGGAATTTTCTTATAACACTCAAATGTGGAATGCCATTTGGACCTGTCTATTGCAAAATGTATAAACATATATATACACTCACATATATGTAGATATATGTATATGTAATATTTTAATATTATATTGTATTATATAATGCAATATATAGTATGTATTAATACAATATATGATTGATAATATGTAAAATACACTTCTTCCTATTTTTGTTATGTAAAACACACTTCTTCCTATTTTTATTTGTTTTCATCTTTTATTTCTCTTTAATGACATTATTTTCAAACTCAGCTTTTGAAACTACTAACTCTTTCTTTCAATATTTAACTGTGCTAAAGTGTTATTATTTTAACTGTGTATATCATATAAATTTCTACTGTACTTTTGATATTCTCAAAAATGAACTAAATAATGTGGATATGCTTGATTATTTTTCTTATATGAATTTTAAATATTTATTCATGATCATTTTTATTTATAATTTTTTTTTTCTTTAAGGTTCGACTTCTTAAACCATCATCTGGAGAAGATTTGATATGTTGACGAATATCAACTCTACTTTAAGTGAAAAGCTTCCTTTGTCTATAATATTCAACTGGACAGAATTCTGACACATTGAAGAGCTGTAGAAACAGCATGAATTATTTTTCTCTGAAATATTACTGAGAATTCAATTCTTGCTTTAGGAAATCTCCATAGGGCTGTGATAATATTTACTTTGTTTTGATGTTTAACATTAAAGCAAGGTGGCTGAAGAGAGAGGCATTTCTACCTTCTCCAAGATGACAAATTGTTAACCCACTTGAATCCCATCTGAATCAGTGCTGTAAAAAGGAAATACTTCACAGGGCTTTACTAGATTTTGGAGTGCTTTACTAGATTTTGAAGTGCTTTAGTTCCCTAAATAATGCTGTTACTGTTGGTGGGAGCTTTGCTTCAGAATAATTACCTACTTCTCTGCAATGGACAGCATCATGTGGATACTCTGTCATGTTGTTACTGTCTTAGAAGTGTTTGTAATGCCATTTATATCACACCATTCCTGACCTCAAGGTCTGTTTGATAATTTTAATCATGGAATTGATTTTCAAAGCAACACAGGGTAGACAAGCTGGAGACGACTTTGTTGAACCATCCATTCTTGATGCTGTACAGAGGGTTGACAGTGCAGTTAACTCCACAAGAAGACATTTGTTTTCACAGTAAGAATTTGTTTTATTTTGATTACAAAATTGTTTTCACTTCAGTTCTTAGTTTTTATAATCTCCATAAATCGCAGCAAGGTTAGTGCGTAAGATTGTCAAAGCGTGTTTTCTTCATTTCGTGCACCTACCACCTTCTGGGCTAGCCATCATTGCCAGTTCAGCCTCAAAGAGAGGGAAACGTGTTCCCCATAAATCTAAGTGGTATTAATTTATGTCACAGATCTATTCTTTACGGTCCCACAATAGATATCATGCAACACATTCTGTTATGCCAGCATCCACCCGACAGTATCAGATCCAGTGCTCCTGTCGATCCATGAATTGAAAGTGAGTGTCAGGTTGCACACACCTGGTCATCGACTGCAAGCCCACAGGTGAACATTTTGCTTAGGATATGCAGTGTTTTGGTTTGTTGTAATTTGAATCAGAATGTCTTTAGACTAGTGAAGACTTCCAGTTCCATAAACTCCCCAATTGTCCTGATGGAGGCATCTGGGATGCTCTGCAACAACTGACCATATTAAAGAAAACGTGATTGTTGTCTTAGTCGTCAACTAAAGTATATACCCAGTCTTTACAGGTATTGGTTAAAAAGGAACACCTCAAAATGCCATAAAGTATCACTCTGCTCCCTGCTTACTCCCAAACAGTATGGTATGTGGGTGTGGATTTGTGTTCTAGAGCCACACAGCCTGCTTATAATCTTGTTGTCATTCCTCATGTCATCGCTATCTGGCTGACCTTGGCCAAGCAACTAAATATCTTTGTACCTCAGACTTCTTGCCTCTAAAATTGGGAGAATAATAGGATCTACTTCACGGACATACTTGCTAGGAGAATTGAATAACTTAATACAGATAAAATGCTTCAACAGTGTCTGGCACATGGAAAGCGCTTAATTAAACTGAGCTACTTCTGTGATCTAAAGTTGTCATGATTCCAGACATAGAGGACTAGACATGCCTCAGTTGACCAAAATCTCTAAAACAGTTTCACATTCTCAGTGACTTTAATATTCTTTTTAACTATTTTAGTTCAGTTCTCCAGATGTGTGTCAACCAGTGTGTGTGCTGGTCAGTGGGTTTGGTACATGGGATACAAAGATGAACACGGCACCATCTCACATCTCTGCCCTAGTAGAGGAGACAGCACGGCAGCAACTTAAGTACATCTTGTGCACGTAATAGGCACACAGGAGGATCCTGAAGTGAGAGAAAAGAGGGTAGCTTGTGACAGCTGTCAGGGAGACTTTATAGGGACAGTGACGCCTGAGCAGGATTTGAATGGGTAGGGGGAATTTCCAGGCAGTTACATTTAGGGGGAGAGAAGACAGAAAGTGCCAAGCCCCACAAACTGAGAGTGTTGCACACTTTTTCAGAGAGTTTACTGAGTCCCCTAGGACCCATGTGTGGAATCCACAAGCTTACAACTCCCACCATAGATATAGAAAACTATTATTTCAATCATTAATTCATTAAGAGACATATCTTTCGAGTTCAGCACTGTTACTTACATTTGGGATTCACTTATTAACAAATTAGGGAAAGAACCCACAGCTTCCCTGTGGAGTTTATATTCCAGTGATGGAGCTTTCATTCTTCTCACACGTTTGGAAAATATATTCCTAAATGCACAGCATATGTGAGATTCATAAGTTCTGCAGTTTTGCCTTGCAAACAGTAATATCTTTTGTCATTTGCAGAAAACCTCACACCCTGAGTGACCTGCTGGCTCAGTTGATTATCTGCATGGCCCATTTACTGTGGAGATGGCGAGAGCGGGGGATATTTTTGACCTCACACTTCAGTTGATCCAGGAACACCTGAAGCAGGGACTCACTGTTGATCTGGAGGGCAGAGGTCAGCGTCTGGAAGCATTCTGTTCTAAACCTACTGTCCATAGCAAAACTGACCACTCCTCAGCTTTTAATCTCCAAAGCATTATGTGATTTAGAAATTAATTTACTACCACTTTTGCCAAATGAAGGCAATGTTTCTCATAGGAACTGTAATTCAAAAATAAGGATGATAAATATATATTCAAACTTGTCAACTTTTGCCACTTCTTATATATGTGTAGTAAATCTAAGGGGCCCATTTTATGTGAACTTACTTTTCAAATCCAAAAGATATTACTACTTCCTATAAAAAATACTTTATTCCCAGGGTAATGTTTCTCTACTTACCATTGTAATCATCTAAGTCATTCAGTGAATTTATTTGAAGTCCTTCCACCATCTATAACATATGCATCACTCTCCACTCCCTCTCTTTTTTTTTTTTTGCTATACTGAAGTTCTAGTGTATTTCTTTCCAAAACCGGACATGTATTTAGTATATGCTGAATGAGAATGATATAGAAATCTTTCAGATTTTCTAAGCCTTTCTCTTTAAAATGAAATAGATGAATGTGATCCTTTGCTATATACTATTTTGTGCTATGAGCAAAACAGCAACTTCTGTAGGTTTACCTTTTCTTTATTCCCCTTCAGAAAATAAACTGAGATATGGTGCTCAATGCTCATCCCTTAGCTGCTCTGTACAGTTACTCCAAAGTATATTTGACAGCCCTTAGTAGTCCGTTATGTCTTGGGTTTCAAAGTTTCCCTAACTAAAATATCCAAGTGAAAATTCCATATCAGTCCCTATTAGCACTTGAATTAAGCTTCTGGCTATTTAATTTCGAATCACAGCAGGTTTGAGTTACTCACAGTCAGGTCTGCAAAAAGCCTGGTTCTACGTCTTTCCTCAGCTCCAGGTGAAGGTCAGGCCTACGGGTCTTTCTGGATGTCTTTGAGTTCTGTACCCACACATCTCTATTAGAAGAAGAAATGATTTTCAGGAATAATTTAGTCTAAATTCATAACTAGAAATTAAGAAACAATCAATATCTACAGAGATTTAGCTTTGCTAAAATGTGCATCCAATGTTCATGATGTCCGTTAGTAGACTGAATACATCTTCTCATCTAAAGTATTCAAGAACTTTAACAATTTTTTCCCAAGAAAAAGTCATTATGCTATTCTACTTCTCTTTCATTATTTGTGAAGTTGAGACCTTTTTTTTCCCAGGAGCAGCTTGCCCTAAAAGTGACCCCATGTCCATGCCTCGGTATACAGGAAGATGACTGTATCTATCCAAGACTAAGGTATCCAAGGTCCCAACCAGGGACCGGCTTACAGAGATAAAGGACAAATGGTCCTGGTGTCATTAGCCAGTTTCTGATGATTAAATAGGGATAATAACTCTTAGCAAGCATGACTTAGTGAATAATCTTCCCAGATTTGGGATTGTGCTGCAATTTTAAGTTCTGTTAAAAGTGTCTCCAAGGCATCTTCAAGTTGTGTGACACATTCCCTGGGGAATGACAGCTTGTCCTGGTTTAAAAGTTACTGCTTAATCCCTTCACATCAAGTATCATGTGGTTTAACATTCACACATCCCCACTGGCACATCTTAGACTCTGTCTTCTGAGAGTATAAAACGTAAAAGGAAGAATTCTGAAACGGAGAAAAAGATTCCCAGTCCTGTGATGAGGCTTAACAAATCCTTACCAACATTATATGGGTAAAGTCACAGAAGGAGGAGTTGGGAACGAGAACATGTTTCTCCTTCCTTTTTGTGCGTTCCAGCAATTAGTCATCATGACTAAGATAGTCATCACTAAGTAATTCCTCTATTTCTCTCCTATTTTTATTAGAACTTTTCGTTTTGCCCTAATGAAATATTGGTGGATGTGAAAAGGATTTCTGCTATCCAGGGGCCGGTTCCCCGCCGAGCCTAGAGTCTGAGGTCCCCCCTCTCTCCCCTTGAAGGACAGCGCTCGTCATGGCTCTCGCTGCTCTGCATTTCAGAATTCCGCTACAAGGATTGGTGTCCCGGCGCTACCTCTGCCTCATCGCCAACTTATCTGGGTGCACAGCCCCCAGGCGCGTGCCGGACCGCTCCGACCTGTGCTTCCACGGGAAGTACCGAGCCCAGGACGGCGCGTGCAACAACCTGCAGCACCCCGCGTGGGGCGCGTCCTGAGACCCGCCCATGGGGACGGCTTCAGCTCGCCCCGCGGGGCTGGCCGCCGCGCCCCCGCCGGCCGGCATCCGCGCCCGCTGCCCGGGCTATTCGCCACAGAGCTGGCGGCCTCGGCGACCGTCACCTCCGACGGCAGATACACGCGCATGCTCCTGCAGCAGGGCCAGTTTTTAGACCACGATTTGGTCCACGCGGTGCCTGCGCTGAGCACGTCCCGCCGCTCGGACGGGCAGCCGAGAAGGACGACCCTCCTTGCCTCCCCATCGTGGTTCCTCGCACCGAGCCCCGGGGGACCGGAGCGCCGCGCATGTGCTTTCACGCTACGGCCCCGTGTGTGGCAGCGGCACGGCCTCCTTGGCGATGAGCTCGGTGTACGCCCGAGGGCAGCTTCACCAGCTCACAGCATCCATCGGTGCCTCTCACCTTTACGGGAGCTCTCAGCGGGAATCCCAAATTCTCGGAGACCGCTCAGAGCCCCGGGGACTCCTGAAGACAGGCTTAGCTTGGGCCCCTTCCGGAAAGCACTTACTGCCCTTTTCTACAGGCCCACCCACTGAGCGCACAAGACAGGAGCGGGTCAGCCACGGCCCCTGTTTCCCGGCGGGGACCCCAGGGCTAATGAGCAGCTGGCGCTCGCGGCCATGCACACCCTGTGGTTCCGGGGACACAACAGGGTTGCTACAGAGCTGTCCGCCCTCAACCCCCGCTGGGATGGAGACACCCTTTATCACAGAGCCAGGAAGGTTGTAGGTGCGGAGCTGCAGCACATCGCCTATAGCCACTGGCTGCCCAAGATCCTGGGGGAACCCGGCATGAGATGCTGAGGGATTACCAGGGCTACAATCGCAACGTCAATGCAGGGATTATTAACTCTTTTGCGACTACAGCCTTCAGATTTGACCACACATTAATCAATCCTATTCTTTATCCACTGAATGACACCTTCGGTGAAATCCCTGAAGGCCACCTTCCACTCCACAAAGCTTTCTTTTTACCGTCCAGAATAATCGAGGAGGGCGGGATAGACCCACTCCTTCGGGGGCTCTTTGGCGTGGCCGGGAAACTGCCGGCGCCCTCTCACCTGCTCAGCGTGGAGCTGACTGAGAGGCTGTTCTCCCCGGCGGTCTGTGGCCCTGGATTTGGCTGCCACCAACATTCAAAGGGGGCGAGACCACGGGATCCCTCTGTATGTTGATTTAAGAGTTTTCTGCAATTTGACTTCTGTTCAGAACTTTGAAGATCTCCAAAATGAAATTAAAGATTCAGAGATTAGAGAAAAACTGAAAAAGTAAGTATGCAAATGTTGCCTGGATTTAAACATTTCTTGGGAGAGGTAGAAGTTTTAAAGGGCATTTTGTGTGGATGGAGTATGGTTTCCTGGTGATGTGATCGCAGAACCTCTAGTAATTGTTGTTGAGGGAGAAGTTTAATATTAAAGGAAGGATTTCCAGAGGCTTAAACTCCTCCCTTTCACCACTTTGTCCATTCACTTTCTTTGTAAGTGCAAACATTGCTGCCTCTTCTTGACTTGCTAGTACATCTCAACTGACAAGTTGGCTTGTCTAGTTTGTTCGTGCTCTATGGGAATCGAAGCAAGGCCCTCTTATTGGTTTGATAAGGTCGTATGTTCTGATGTTAAGCCTTATAATAAACTGAGCATACAGGCTTTCTTAGGCAGAATAAAGTAATGGAATGAAAACAGAAATTATTTTTGGTCAAAGGAACAAATAATTCTAAATATGTCATCAGAATGTAACTCACAGTCTTCCCACTGCATCATTAATGCCTTTCAGTGAAGTATCAGTGTTCTGTCCTCTAGATGAGAGATTTAAATTTTCCTTAAAGTTACAAGTAGAAAACATCTGGGGTGATGGCTTTAACTGTTCCTCTTGCTCACCACCCCTCATCCTTTAAAATGTTTAAAAAAATTAAAGAAATGTTTCATCAAGACGTTTTGCCTGTAGTAGGCTAAATACAGAAGGCTAATATATTTACTAATAGATTAAGGTATGTTAATGTGAAGTCTTTCAGATAAGTTTAATATTTTTTGCAAATTAGGTAGCCAATTGTTAGTATTAGGCCCCTTTTTGTAATACCAAGGTTTGACATACTTTTTTGCTACTAGAATTTCTCATACTTATGTCGAATATCAAACTGTGAAAATGTGTAATGTATTTGAAACAAATCAGAGTATCATGAATTTGCAAGTTTCCACTGGAAAGAGCATTGACTTTGGATTTATAGAGACCTGGCTCACATCTCTGTTGTATCACCTATTAGTGCTGAGAGCTTGTGGAAGGTATTTAAACAGCTTTGAATCTCAGAATATCTACAAGATGAGAAAGTACTGCCTCCTTCTCAGAGTTGTTTGAAGATTAAATTAAAATATAAAATTTTATCAAATGCCTATCCCAGTCCTGGTGCATCATAGGTGATCAATCAATGTAACCTGGAGATAGTTTTATTGTAACATCATCATTTCACTTGTCGGCATCATTATTACATTGCGCATCGGCTACAGTCCAGCCCTGTGCTGGACTCACCCGAGATGAAGGAAGTGACATCCGTGCTCTGGGGAGCCTGACAGCCTGCGGGAAGGCAGGGAGCTGCTGTAATCAGTGTGAAAAGGGCCGTATGGACAGGGGAATTGAATGTTACAGGAGCTCAGAGCCGAGCAATGGAAGGTAAGTGGAAGATTCACAGCAAGCCACTGATGAGAGATGCCACTTGATCTGGTCTCGGAATTTTCCGAGTGTGATAAGTTGAATGACGTGGGAACGGCAGACAGTAACCTAGGAAGAGGGATGGGAGCAGGAAGGTTCAGGGCTGAGTGGCAGGAGGAGGGATAGGTGACAGGGGACAGCTTTCAAAGGGGCTTGCGTGCCACACAAAGGAATTATCTCCATCTGTGTTTAACTCTAAAGCAGGAGAGTAACGTGATGGGAGACTTTTCCATGAAATGGTAACCTGCAAAAGATATACTGGAAGGAGGACAGGCGCACAGCAAGAAATTGCACAGCTACTGACGTGGCCCAGGTGAAGCAGGAAGACAGTTTACATAGGCTTGCGGCAGTATAGGCAATATTATCAGTGTTTTAAATGTGTCCTGTGAGCATGTTATCTATATTGGATAAAGCCGGGGGGCAAGTCTTGCTTAGAAATTCAAGTCCCACTTCTCAATTTGCAGCTAACTTGTAAGTTCACCACAAATTATTGAGTACCAGAAATGTTTCCTCTGCTCGTTGTCATACACAGCATTAGGCTGGAGCGTAGAAATGGGCCCTCCACTGCAGGACACGTCCTCCCAGTGGCTGTTGTGAAGCATGACTGGTCTTTGTGATGGACAGTGGCCAGAGTCGCTGCGCACTGAATATTCTCACATCTGACATTCTTTTTTCTTTTTGTGAGGAAGATTAGCCCTGAGCTAACATCTGTTGCCAATCCTCCTCTTTTCGCTGAGGAAGACTGGCCCTGGGCTAACATCCGTGCCCATCCTCCTCTACTTTATATGGGACGCCGCCACGGCGTGGCTTGATAAGTGGTGCGTGGGTCAGCACCCGGGATCCAAACCTGTGAATCCTGGGCCACCGAAGCAGAGCGTGCAAACTTAACCGCTATGCCACTGGGCTGGCCCCTCACATCTGACTTTCTGTGTGCTCCTTTAACGCATTTAGGATCTTAACACAGAGCCTTCTGAAACCTAAACATCGAGTTATTCTTGCTCCAGGGGAGGTTTGAACCAGGGGAACCTCATGCAGCCTGAGGTGTGGCCTCAGCCCGAGGAGAGCAGAGCTGATCAGCGTGGACAGGTGCAGGGAGGCCGGGAGGCTGAGCTACGTTCTTTTCCTCTCAGGCTGCCCAGGTGTCTGACTTTCCCCTGTGGTTCATGGCAAATTTATAAAATATGGACCATCGTCTCATTCAACTATGGGCATAAAATAAATAAGTTGGAATGCTTTTACAGTCTGTCTCCACATCTGTAGACTGTAGTTTATCGGGAGCTCGTTATGCTAATGAAACTGGTATGGCTTTACGTATGCTAACTAACACAGCATTTCTCTACTGTCTCCTTACTTCTTTCCTTTTTTGTGTTAATTTACAAGTGTGGTGTTAAGACTTTGTTTCTAAACCACATCTGTTAATTTTGGAAAAAAGTAGAGCGTATGTCATTGAATCAACAAAATAAATACGGACTTGTAATATTAAAAACTTCGTATTTTATATAATTAGGACAAATTGATTAAAAATTGGCCAAAACAAGGAATCATAAAGATAATACACATGCACATCTCACACGTTTTAACTTCCCACATTTGAGTGCACAGTAAGTTCTGTAGCTTGTGCCGCGTGGAGGACAAAGTCTGTTTTCCTGTTTTGTCGTTGTTGCTTTGAGATAGATCTGCTGACTGGAGTCCTCAGCTACCTGGTTTTGGCATAAGCTATGCCCCAACTGGATCTTTTGTGCTTACAAGTTTATTCTGAAAGGGGAGTAAGAATTTGCCGTGGAAGCAATGGTATGAACACAGATTCCTTGTGTATGTTTACACAGTTTCCCAGGAGTTTGCAGTTACGTAGTATGCAACGAATTGGCATCAGTTTTTGACTCTTTGACAAGCCTTCCCAAAACACTGAATTTAGTTTTCACAGAAATAAGTACTCTCTTCTTTTAAATAAATACTTCATTATTTTATACAATATTTAATTAAAGTACATAATCCAAATCCCAAGTACAGCTGTGATAAGTGAGTTTGCAAACACCACTGACTTGGAGCTGATGGCTCAACGGGTGGAGGCTGCCACTCGGGGAGGATTCACTGCCCTGGGTCATTAGCTATCATCATAGTCGGCAGGTGGGGGGAGCCCTGGAAAGTTAGGATTTTCGGTGAAGAAGGTTGTTTAAAATAGCTGACACATGTTGTACACTGTACAAGTTTTGTGATAATTAAAATATTTAGGATAAAGAGAAGGGCTACGTATGATATTATAAAATTAAGAGAAAACCCATGGAGTAGTATTGGGCAGACGGCAAGAATCGTCATGGTGGTGTTAGGAGACAGGTTCTTTCTGTTCAGACAAATTGAGTTGCATGATCTTGGCTGACTTTAGAGGAATTTTCTTATTTTTCTCATCTGTGAAGTGAGGATGTTTCACTAAAAGATTCTTGAGGTCCTTCTAGAGCTAAGATTATACGATTTTTCAGTTGACTGTCTAAGTGAAAGATTAAATTAATAATTAAAAATATGCTCTTTAATTAATAGTTTTAATACACACTCATGATATCTTCATATTCCAGGAATACTTCCCCTCATCTTTACATGTCATCAGGTCTACAAAGCTAATGATTTTCCTTCACTTCAGTTAATTTTGAAAGTGTGTGTCAGTTTACCACCTAGAAGGATTATTACCTTCACATTGGACCTTTTAGGTAGATTTTTAAAACCGGAACATGTGGAAATCCATGCTTGAGACTTTCCTCTCAAATGACCAACTGTTTTTGCCATGAGCAACACCTGGTCCATCACAGGAAAGCCACATGGGGACATTATTTTAGTCATCCTTCAGTTCACTTCAGTAAGATTGGCCAGATACTTTGGATTCTCCTCAAGGAGCTCAGGGAATGGGGCGCGGGGGACTCACAAATCACATAACCTCGTTGAGTGACATGTGGAGCAGTGGAAGCATGGAGTTCAGGAGGGATTTCTCCGAGAAGATGGTGTCAAAACTCAGTCCTAAATGTGGAGTGGCAGTCATCTATGAAAGACTCTCATCTGAGAGAAGGTGGGCAGAGGTCATCAAGATGTAAGTAATATAGAAGAGAGACCTGGCACCAGGGCCAGTGTGATAGCATGGGAAACTAAAAGCTGTTGGTCTTGCTGGCTTGTAGAGAGAGAGTGCACTGCGTGGAGGAGTCTAATCCTAGAATTAGCATCAGACCCATCCCACTCCAGAGGTAGGAAGACTTATGGGGGAAACTGATACTTTTTCCTAAGTGAAATTGTACGGAGCCCTGATAAAGGAGATAATAACAGGAGTTCTGAAAGGAGCAGGCGGGGCAGTTCCGAACCCCCTGGCTTCTACTCTCCTCACTTCACCTCTCCTGGACCCAAAGACCCACAGCCTTTGCTAGAAGGATTTGTGAAATGCACAGGCTTCTGACTCTTCAGTACCAAGAGCTACAGGGAATCTTTTGTTGTTGTTGTTAAAAGTGTTTTATTTTTTAAAGAATTGTTTTAGTTAAAGACCATAGAAAATGAATTATTTCCTTTTTGTAGGTTATTTTGCTCTAAAAATTCTTACTGTCTGTTTCTTTTTATTCTTTGCAAAACATATAATGAGCAAAATGTGAGATTAATTATCCATTGAGTGGGGAACATAAGTTCTCAGAGAGTGGTCATTTTAAAAGCTATTTTTGAATCCTCTTTTGAAGATAAATGTTTATTTTTTTGGAGATGTGGTTATTTTTGTTCTTGAGCAAGCACAAGTTTGTCTGTCACCCTTTATCACGGGGATGTGCAGCTACCTCAGCTTGTTTAAAGAGAAGCTAACAATTCACCAATCAAGTAATTTACATTCAGTACATACATCTATCTTATAGCTGCTTCATTAGATAATATTAAAAAACAAAACTACTTAGTTTCTCGCCTTTTTCCGCCCTTAGGTACCCGAAGGTCAGACTGAGACACCTTCCCAACAACTTGCACCATCTGTCTCTGGCTTCCTGCCATCTGAGGGAGGTTGGTCACTTTTCTCATGGCTTGGCCTTCCTTCCTCGGGGTTTTTGACTCTCATTCTTCTAAATATTTCTTGACTTTCACCTTCATATGAAAGGTGCCTTAAAGCACCTTTCATCAACGTCATCCCTTTGTCACTGGCACCAGTTGGATCGGTGCGGTGAGGTCCAGGCTCTTGGTCCGCAGACACAAAAGAATTTGAGAGCGGACACACAGCGGAAGTTTTAACAGAGGATTTATTAGTAAAGCGAAAGTACACCCCAAGGGAGGGGTGGGCAGGCTCGAGGTGAGCATCTGCACTGAAGTTGTGGCAGCCCGTGTCTGAAGATTGGATCCCGGGGAGGGTGAGGGTCCTGGAACGCGGACCAGTCGGGGCATTGTCTCCACCCCCACGGCGGGAGGGGGAGATTTTTTCCTTACATAGGCATCTCCGGAACTGTCATGGTGATGATTCTCCCAAGGGGGGTCAAAACCCGCAATGCAAATGAGGGTATAATGAGGCTCTGGGCTACTCTCCATCAGGACTAGGGGGAGTGCTGCACGCCGGAAAGCCGCTGCCCAGTAATGAGGACACTGCACCTGGTGGAGTGGCCTTGCTCCCAGCTCATATCTAGCTTCCTGCCTATCTCACCTTCACCTTTATTGAATGGGTAGGACAGTCATGTGCTGCATAACAACATTTTGGTCTAAGACAGACCACATATATGGTGGTGGTCCCATAAGATTAGTACCATATAGCCTAGGTGTGTAATAGGATGTACCATCTAGGTTTGTGTCATACACTCTGTGATTTCCCACTATGACAAAATTGCCTAGAGATGCATTTCTCAGAACATGTCCCCATCATTAAGCGAAGCTTGACTGTATGCATAGATGCAACTTCAGTTGCTGTAAAACAGTGATTCTTAACCATTTCATGTAAGACCATTTTACAAATCTGATAGAAGCTATGAACCTTCTTTTGCAGAAAAATACAATAAGACTATACACACAAAATTCCACATGTATTTTTTGAGGACTCACAGATTCCTGGAAGCCACCCATGGACAGTCTTCTTCCATTGATTTACCAAATATTTGTTTAGCACCGCCCTTCCTCTCCAGGGCTCACCAGCCATGTGAAATTGGTGCTCTTCCCCCTCATATCTACAGATGGATGCTCCCTTAGCCACAAAGCAGGCCCCAAATGTGCAACTATCATTTGTTCTTAGTCCTTGTCTTCTATCCCTTTTGGAGGGAGTGGTTTTGTTCTTTTAGTTACAGAACGATACTGAACTGTTTAAATATAGCCTGGTCTCTGGAGGCCCAGCATTTTCTCTCCAGCTCTTATCTCTGCTTCTTTCTGCTCAGGATTTTTTTTTTCTCCCTCTGCTCTCCTATTTCCTATTTTATACATATGGTGCATGGAAGTCAGTTCTCCCATAGCTCCCAAGTTCACATACAGTCAGTCTTTCATGGCATAGCTAGCACAAGAATCCTGAGTATCATGTTTCTTCTAAACAATAATTTTAGAAGTGTACCATATTACACATTTATAGCAAGTCATATTGTTTGATTCTAATTGTCATTTTTAGAGCCTTTCCTCTCCTGGTCATTTTCATTCCATTGTGTTTCTGCCTTTCTAGAGAACATATTAATTTCATGACAAGGTTCTAAGAGTATGTCCTCCTTGGTTGCAGAAAATTGTGTAATTTACCTTTGAATCCCTGGAGCCTAGCGCAGGCCGAGCACAATGGAGCAGCTCAGGAGACACTAGACAGTTCACTGCAGGAAGAGTGACCTGCCTGGTGAGACTCGTTTCAGTCCCTCAAGAGCCCTGGATTTAGAAACTATTCTCAGTTTGAAACCCTTAACCAAGCAAAGTTTTCTTCTGTGAAAACTAGGTTTTTACACTTACCCATACCAATTTATTTTTTCATTAAATATATAGTGGCCTAAATCAACTATGATGTATTATAATTTTATATACAAAGGAACAAAAAGTTACAACAGAGAAAACTACATATGTGTTTGATTCTTGCATTCCCTTAACCATGATTTTAAAAAATTAAAACTCAATCTACTCTGTTGCCCTGCTATAAGGAAAACACACAATCGAGCAAATAAAAAGTGACAAGAGGCCAATTAAAATTTGTGTCATCACTCAGTTATCCCCAAAGGTCCAGTTCTTAGAAGGCACTCAGTGCCATTCATTTAGCAAAAACAGAATGTAAAATAATTAATCCAACACTTTAAGCATGACATTTAATTTAGCATCAGTTGTGTGGATTTTATTGCTGTGAATCTTAGTAATTGTGTTTTAGAAATGAAATATATGTATATATCTTTCCTTGAGAATCTGCTTTTATTCCCACCTTTGAAAATTGATGCTATGTTAGATCAATTTACAATTATAATAACTCAACTGAAGAAATCTTTACCATTATGTTATCCAAATTTAACACCTACAGAAATGAAGATACTTTAACTCCAATGTTCCTAGTTATATACAATATAAAGTCATAATAAATACTCTATAGAAAACTTTAGAATGAACTAAACATATGCTTTATTTCATTTTCAAATTCTATTTTACCAAAAATGTATACATCTGAATGCAATTTAATGTATTTTATCTAAATCACCAAAACCTGACTAAACTATGTTAATTGTTATATGGTAAAAGTAACGTGCAATACAATGCACACATTTTAAGTGTACAATTTGATGACTTTGAACACTATTCATACCTGTGGAATCATTGCCCCAGGGAAGACAAGAACATTTCTTCATCCCATCCTCATCATACTGTTTGCAGTCACTCTTTCCAGCCAGTCCCTCCCCAGCAACCACAGATGGGATTTCTATCATTGTCTATTAGTTCTGGCTGTTCTAGGACTTTATATCAATGGAATCATACTGCATATACTCTTTTAAGCTTGGCTTGTTTTGCTTACCATGTTTTTGAAAATTCATCCATGTGTCCAATGCATCAATAAATGATATATTTTATTTTTGTTAATTGTGAGTAACATTATTTGTATAAATGTACAAATATTTGTTTATTCATTCACCTGAGGTGGTCATTTTGGTTGTTTTCAGTTTTTATCTATTCTGAATAATGCTGCCACGAACACTCACATGCAGGTCTTTTTGTGGACCAATGTTTCCATTTTTCTTGAATAAAAACTGAGCAGTAT
The DNA here is from genome assembly GCA_031878705.1 of Tapirus indicus. NCBI lineage: Eukaryota > Metazoa > Chordata > Mammalia > Perissodactyla > Tapiridae > Tapirus > Tapirus indicus. The sequence continues at coordinate 32,152,067 of CM062934.1, forward strand.
AATTTCTAGGTCACTTGGCAACTCTATGTTTAACTATATAAAAAACTGCCAAATTGTTACCCAAAGTGATTGTAATGTTATTCGCTCCCACTAGCAATGTAGAAGAGTGTATTTTTGCTTAATCTTTTCTCCTAACTGTTCTTCAGGTTGGACATTTTTCTATTGATCTTTCTTTCAAGTTCATTGACTCTTTCTTCTCTCATTTTAATTTTCTCTTACATACATCAAGTGAAATGTTCATTTCAGTTATATTAGTTCTAGAACTTACTTTTTTTTTATGGTTCCCAATTCTCTTTTGAGATTTGCCTACATGTTAACTTAAGAATGTACTGTCTTTAATTTTTTGAATACATTTATTATAGCTGTCTTAATGTCCTTTCCTGATCAAATCAGCATCACAGCCATCCTTTGGGAGTTGATTACTATTGACCACTTATTATCTTAAGTATGGACCACATTTTTTTGTTTCTTTGCCTGTCTTGTAACTTTTGAACCCATATCAATTACCAGGATTCCACCTTGGACTTGTATATGCTTTGCTTTATGCTTTGTCTGAGTGGAAAGCCCAAGCTCTTATCTAAGCTGCACTGACTCAGTGGAGTCTAACCTCCCAGCTCTGTCTCCCACGCAGATCTTGGTAGGGCTTGGCTATAGGCTCTGTTAGAATAGGTTTTATCCTATTCTAAAGGATAGAACTTATCCTTTGACTTGGTGTGTTGCTCTCTGAGCTGTCTGTCTGGGGTGTTATGAAGAAGTTAAAGCAGTCTTCCTGTTCTGATTCAGTCCCCTGTGGCAGTTGCTCTGTGTAAGACTCAGGTAGTCCCCCTGCTCAGGTGTCAGGCACCCATTAGTGCATCCCAAGATCTGTGGGGCTCACAAATCAGAGTCTGCCCCCTCCCCACCGTGTTCCAGCTGCTTCAGCTGCCCTGAATTTTGATGGAGGCCGGGGGTGGGGGGAATTGGTCAGCACAGCACCGCCTCACTCTGCTTGGATTCTAGTACCCAGCCTGGTGTGGGACAATGTCCCCAGGCAGAAAGCTGGGCCATTGTCTCAAGTTTCCCTTTTCTCAGGTTTCTTAGTTTAATGCTGCTTGTTGTCCAATGTTTGAAAACCGTGCATTCATCTATTTTGTCCTCTTTTATGGTTGTTTGTGATGGAGCACTAGTCTCCTTCCAGTTACAACCCCAGAGCCAGAAACAGAATCTAACATTCATTCTAAATTATGTGTTCTTTTCCCTACAAGTTTAGCCCTAGTGCATTTGTTTAAACAAAAGTTTTTACCTTCCTTAATTAAGCCTATATTTTAGGCTTCTCTCTACTTCCACCTGAGATTTTAGGGCAGCGCCCTGTATGTCTTCCTGCACTACATTTCTTCTTTCCTACAGCATCAGATTTATTGCAAAGTACAAATTAGAGCACACTTCTCTGGTTAAAAATATTATAGAATTTTCTCTTTCCAATTAGGTTAAGAAAAATAATGTGTTTGGGAACAAATCCCTTCGGACTCTGGTCCTAATCTAAAATTTCAGCCATACTTTTTGTCATTTTCCACCCCATCTCAGGCATCATGTGGTTGTACGACATTGACATTCACTTCCCCCCGCCCCCCGGCTAGTGCGTGCCCCCCCGGCGAGTGCGAGCACTTGCACGGGCTCTTCCCTCTGCCTGGAAACAGTTCTGCCTTCACCCACTTGGCTAAGACCTATTCTTCCTTTCAGACTCAGATCAAAATTTCCTAATGTTGTTACCCCTGCAGAACTAATTTTTCCTCAGTGATCTCGTAGCACTTTGTACTTATTTATATTAAAATATTTCTTATTGTAACTTACTGTAACTGTTTATGTGCTCAATGTTAAATTGTGTGCATTCTGGAGAAAAATAGCATATCTACTTAAACTTTCCATCCTTTATGTCTGACAGTGCCTGTTTCTTAATAAATATTTGTTAAATAGGCAGAGGATTAATGAATGGATTTCATAAGTTTTTTTGTTTTGTTTTTGAGGCATTTTAATTCCTGTGGCTTTAGATTAGAGATTTGGACTAAGTAAATCATTAGAATTTTTAATATATCTTAACAGAAACAAGAGACTTAATAACTACAAAAAAAACTTTAAAAAGAGGAGTATAATTTGTTTGTGATTTAATGTGAATACAAGCATTGGAAATTACTTGAAACCCATTTCTAGTTAAGGAACTAAAATCTGAATTTTTAGCAGGCAAGCTTATTTTTTCTTATTTCATAAGGACTTGCTATACATGAACAGTCTCCAGTAGATAAACACTTTAAGGACAGTAGTAGACCAAAATGTTTTACAACCTTTTATTTATTACCCAAACCCTTAATGAAATGTTTTGGTTTAGTATCAGACCTGATGTATATAGGTTCATACATGACTTATCTTTGAAGATCAGCATAGAATGGTTATGGCAAAAACATTCATTAAAACATTAAAAAATAACATGCAACAAATAGGTTCTCAGGTTTTAAGTGGAAGGGTTACTGTTTAGAAGCAAAAAAATATGGTCAAGGCCCTGTTTTTCCTTCTGTGAGTTAAAAATAGAAAATTGGTTTATGATAAGCCTTTGAGGGAAAAGCAGGGCAAGTTGGGACTAATATCTTGACTAACACACAAACGGCTTGTTCATTTATTGTTTTCTTCCACATTCATCTTCGCATGTGTCCCGGCCTCTTAGGCCTCAGTTATTGTGAGTCGTGTGGAGACGCAGGCAACCTGACCTGGGGAGGAAGGTCTTGGCGGTAGGAGGTCCCCCTGGGCCCTGTGTCACACCGTCTGGGAACATACACACACTGCCTGCGGTGCTACCAATCCTGTGTGGCAGGACACAGAATCTGCCTTGACATGTGGAAAGGGAGAAAACCGCAGGTTAGCCATCTCCATCTCAGATGAAATGTAAGTGAGGCCTACGTTCAGATTCCCTGTCAGGTCAGCTCTGTCCCTTTCTTCTCAGAACCCTGGGTGGTCTGCTGACGCCGATTTCCCTGACTGTGGCCCTGCTTTTTGCCAATCTATAGAACACATTTATTTCTCAGCCAAGTGGAGCTAAGATCCATTAGTGTCAGTTCCTGTAGCAAGAGAGGCATATGTAGCCATAATTTGCTATAATCTTACATAATCTTCCCTTAGAAAACTAAGAAAGGAGCAGTGGGGTGGTTGTGGAATTGTATTGTGACAGTTCCATTATCCAATGACATTATGCTGGTGATTTAAAGAGTTGGGCCGGCTAACGGCTCTGAAAGTCAATTGTAGCAAGTATGGGTCTCATTAGGCAGTAATAGATTTTTTTAAAGTTTTGCAAAGCTATTTTTTTCTCTGCTAAAGAAAGAAAGAAAGAAAGCAAGAAAGCGATAACATAGTCATTTGTTGCCTGTTTTTCAATATATTTCGTCTTATTCTGAGTCTTCTACCACTCATGTCTCTTCAGTTAGTCCACGGCATTGTCTTCTCCCCTTAGAAACCAAATTATGTCATGTCTTTTAGTTCAATGTCCTGCCTTCTGTAATTTCACCTGTTTTTTAATTAAACATACCCTTCTGTTAAAAATTTTTGACTGTTTTTTTGTCCCATAATTTTCTTAATTCCCTTTTTTCTAATTTCTTTAATTCGTAAATCCTTTTTTTTAAAAGAAACTTCTTTCTACAATGACTTAGTTTTTCTGTTTGCATTAAGTGCATTGATCCTCTCAATATCATATCAATTCCACAAACATTTATTAAGTTACTGTTGTTTATAAACCAGGATTTGGGAGGAAGAGGCAGCACAGATGAGTTAAACGCCTTTCCTGCGTTTAATGATCTCTAAAGTGTGATTTTAAAGAATTTGTTAAGCTCCATTTCAGTCATCATGTGGGCTCTTTTGTTCACTGTGATTCCCTCAGCATCTGGAACAGTGTTTATAGTCGGGGAGGGTCCAGGATTGCAGGGCCTGACGTTTACACATATACACATTTTATAAGCACATGTGACCACATGGACACATCACAGGCTCTTTCTAGGGCCTTAGAAGGGACCCTGGTGGTTAGAACTCTGAGGAGTTATCTTCATTGCTTCATGGTAAATCTGCCTCTGGGTAGTTACTCAGTAACTAGACTTATCCACCACAGATAGTTTTCCTTGTCCAAGCACATATCTCTTAGTGACTCTATTGCCTCTTTGCAACATGTGAGACAAACATCAAATGACCATTGTGCCTGTTTGTCTGGGTCAGTCCCAATTTACACCTAGGGTCCCTCCACAGAGAATAGACAAGTGGTTAAGAAGGGGAGGCCCAGTCCCTTGGGGAGCTCCTGAGCAGGCCAAGGACTCTGGGCCTATGTAACCACAGGAGTAGAGCCATATACCCCAGGCATTTGAGAGTGAAAGCACTATGAATGCAAAAACTTCCGAGTTAATGTGAATACCCTTCACACCAGACTCTAACATAGAGTTTGGCAAACTTCAGCCTGTAGGCTGGCCACTTGTCCTTATAAATAGCTTTATTTTTACACAGCCACACCCATTCATTTACATACTACCTATGGTCACTTTCCCACTAAAATGGCAGAGTTGAGTGGTGGCGATAAAGGTTATGTGGCCTAGAAAATCAAAAATATTTACTATCTACTCTTTAAGAACAAGGTCACTGATTCCTGCTTTAATAGAATAAAAGCAGAATAGAGGAAAGATGTTCTTCAATGATTTATTCTAATTTATCTCAAGACTTGGAATGATACTATTCATTTTCAGACATAATTTTCTCATATTAAAATGAGACATTCAGATAAGAAAAAAGTTCCTAACAAAGTCATATCTTTCTTGTTAATCTTTTAAATTCTATGGATTTTGTAAGACAACAGTTTAAAATATGAGATGCTGTTTTTTTTTAATAGTTCTTCATGTTCCAAAATGAATAGAATAGTTTAAGGTAGATTTTTTCTATACATCCCTGAAGACGTACACGCTTTCTAGGTTATCTTGTGAACTAGTGTTAACTTTCCCAAGGACAAACAGTTGGCAAGTACAGAACACAAACTTTAAACTATCTGATTCCAAACTCTATGCTTTTCTTCATAGTTAAACTAAAGTAAAACATAGCTATGCATTAGTTTCTTGTGACTGCTACAACAAATGACCACAGATTTGGTGCCTTAAAACAACATAAATTAATTACCTTTCAGTTCTAGAGGTCAAAAGTCTGCAGTGTGTCTCACTGGGCTAAAATCATGATGTCCCTTTCTGAAGGCTCCAGGGGAGAATCTATTTCCTTGCCTTTCCAGCTTCTAGAGGCAGCCTACCTGCTTTCCTTCCTCCATCTTCAGAGCCAGCAATGGTGGTTGAGTTTCTCATGTCAGATCCTTCTGACAGTCTTCTGTAGTCAGAATCTCCCTGTGTCTCACTCTTCTGTCCCCTTTTCTGCTTTTAATGATCCATATGATTGCATTGGCCCACACAGATCATCCACAGTGATCTCCCCATCCCATCATCCTTAACTTAATCACATTTGCAAGTCTCTCTTGCTCTGTTAGTTAACATATTCACAGGTTCCAGGCATTAGGACTTGCACATCTTTTGGGAGCAAGAAGTGTATAGCCACAATGCAAAACTCACCACTGCCAATGTTTTCTTTTCTTTTCTTTAAATTGTTGTTGGTGGTGTTTTTCTCTGGCTTTAGAACAGAAGGAGATTGTGAGAAACATTATAGTACAGCACATAGGAATAAAGGCTCCAATGTGAGACCACAGGTGTTCTAGATGCTCTCTCTGATTCTTTCTCATTGTGTAGCCTCTTGTAACCTTTCCTAGTCTCATATTTCTCACCTCTAAAATGAGAATAATAATAGTACTTCATAAGTTTATTGAGAAGATTAAATTATTTAAGGCGTGTCAAACACTGAGTGTCTGGTACATAAGAAGCTCTATGTACACATTAGAATCCCATGTTTAAATGAATCTGCTTTAGCTTCTAGTCGTCAGTAGTGTTGATTCAGGAAAATGAAGAAAGACATTCTTTAAGTAAAGCTGGAAAGAATGTGTCTCCATGGTAGCAGGTCTTTCCTTTTTCTTTCACAGCAGCATGATATTCACAGGAAAGGTACACTCCAGACTGGAAACAAAGAGGACTGGCTTTGAATTATGCAAACTTCACAGTAGGTTATGTGCAACGCAACATTTTCTTTCACTCAAAATATGTCTCAAAATGGCTGGCAGAGTAATCTCACTTATATAATCTCTAATCTATCTTTTGTATTAAAATTTTTGAGGAACTTTGATATTATTAATTTACATGACTATCAAACAATTTCCCCAAATTTCACAATAGAAAGAGCACTATTAAAAATCTGTGCTTTGTGCCATTTAATTAGGTCAGCTGGTTGTCTCACTAAACAAAGAGAAATCCTAGGAGACCTTGAATCCACGTCTTCATGTTTTGGCTGGAAGTGAGGAAAGTAGTTGATGTGGTTTTCTGTTTTGGTGGATGAGGAAAGCAATAACAACTTTTATCATGCAAAGTTAGTAGAATATACAGAAAATATTTTTAAGTGTTTGATAAGTTAAAGGAAAGAAATTTGTAAATTAATATTCATACTTACCTCATCTGTAATCAACATGAGGAAAATGGAGAATATTAGAAAAGGCATAGGACTAGTAATATGACATGGGTCCTTTTCTAGGTTCATAGTAATTAACTTTGTGAACTCTGCTAATTGCATGACCTATCTGGGTTTCCATTTCCCTAAGCATGTTATTCATTGGCTAAGACTTAGGAAACTCATAGAAAACTCTAAAATATTCTCCTGTGAAAATACTGAGTCTGAGACAGACTTAAACTAGTTGGAATCAGTTTAGAATATTTTTGTTTTGTTTTATTTGCTTTTTTCTCCCCAAAGCCCCAGTAGATAGTTGTATGTCATAGTTATGCATCCTTCTAGTTGCTGTATGTGGGACACTGCCACAGTATGGCTTGACAAGCGGTGTGTCAGTCCGCACCCAGAGTCTGAACCAGCGAACCCCAGGCCGCCGAAGCTGAACGCGGGAACTTAACCGCTACGCCACCAGGCCGGCCCCTAGAATGTTTTTAAAGATTGAATTAAGTCAATAATTACTTTCATTCTGCATAATGCCAGATGTTCTTTGTAAATTTTGGATAGTTTGGTCTATATCTCCATTTTTTCATTAACTCTGAATGGTACTTTATAACCTTTTTAAGCTAAGGTAGAATTCTAAAAATATGACTTCTAGGGGCTGGCCTGTGGTATAGTTGTTAAGTTTGTGTGCTCCACTTCAGCGGCCCAGGGTTTGCAGGTTTGAATCCCCAGCGTGGATCTGCATACCACTTATCAAGCCATGCTGTGGAAGGTGTCCCACAAATAAAGTAGGGGAAGATGGGCAAGGATGTTAGCCCAGGGCATATCTTCCTCAGCAAAAAAAGAGGACGATTGGCAACAGATGTTACCTCAGGGCTAATCTTCCTCACCAAAGAAAAAAATATATGACATATAGTCAATGAATTCATTAGCTTATTTCCTAATTTTTAATTACCTGAAGTAATATTTGAAAATGCAATTAAAATATGTAAACATATTATACTGTATATAATATTAAATTTTTCTTGTTATTCTTACCTATTCCATTATTAGAAACTATAACATAAAAGCAACTTTAACAAGATTATGACATGTTTTGTAAGGAATTTGACTAATAGCCTCCTTTCAGTGACAGTTTGACTTAAAGAGAATTTCTTGGGAAATGACCAATTCAGAAAAGTAAGCCTCTTTTTTATTAAAATTCTATTGAATAGAAAAATAAATTATAAAGAATGGTTTTAAACATAAACAAGCTCAAAATAAAGGATGATTTTTACATGGCAGAAAGCATAAGGAAACTAAAAGCTGAGGAGAAATCAGTAGCTAATGCTGTCTTGGCCCAGGAATTATCATACATAAATAGTGGTTCTGGAATCAGAGGTAGGGGTTCTAATATGCACATAGGCAGGGACACATGGCCTCCAGCCTGTTGTAGGCAGAGGGCCGGAACAGATCTCCCTGCAGAAAGGCTGCCTCCTCTATTCAAGGGATGAAGAGAACTAGAACAACACTTCCAATTGGGAAAGAGAAAGCAGCAAGACAGTTTCTTTACTAAACAGCAGGGACTGAGGTTGAAATAAAACAGAAAACTGAAATTTCTCTCTGAGCCTATGTTACACAGAAGAGAAATTTGAATTTACTCAAACACTTTGGTGCTGGAAAGACAAGCTGATACGTTAGTGTGAAAATTGCTCTGGAACCTGTGAAACCACCAAGATCCTGGCAAAAGCTCATGTGAAATTGCCTTGTGGGTAGACTTCCACAAGCCAGTGCATACAGACCATCAGAGGAAAGACAAAACAGATGCCCAAGAAGTTCTCTCTCTCACACATACACACACACTAAAAATCAATTGAGTAATAAATAGCCATAGGATAGTCACCAATGACAATAAGCGACAAGCAATAAAGCAAAACAAAGAAGAAATTGGGATGCAAAATCAAGGGAGGTTTATAGCAATACAAGTCTATCTCAACAAACAAGAAAAATCTCAAATAAACAATCTAACAGTGTACCTAAAGGAACTGGAAAAAGAAGAACAAAGCCCAAAATCAGTAGAAGGAGGGAAATAATAAAAATCAGAGCAGAAATAAATGAAATAGAGACTAAAAAAACAATAGAAAAAGTCAATAAAACCAAGAGCTGGTTCTTTGAAAAGACAAACAAAATTGACAAACCTTTAGCTAGACTCACCAAGAAAAAAAGAGAGAAGGCTCAAATAAGTAAAGTCAGAAATGAAAGAGGAGAAATTACAACAGACACCTCAGAAATACAAACAATTATAGGCGAATACTATGAAAAGCTATATGCCAACAAATTGGACAATCTAGAAGAAATGGATAAATTCTTAGAATCATACAACCTTCCAAAACTGAATCAAGAAGAAATAGACAACTTGAATAGACCAATCACCAATAAGGAGATTGAAACACTAATAAAAAACCTCCCCCAAATTAAAAGACCAGGACTAAATGGCTTCCCTGGTGAATTCTACCAAACATTCAAAGAAGACTTAATACCTATCCTTCTCAAACTATTCCAAAAAATTGAAGAGGAGGGGAAGCTGTCTAACTCATTCTACAAAGCCAACATTACCCTCATACCAAAACCAGACAAGGACAACACAAAAAAAGAAAATTACAGGCTAATACCACTGATGACCATCGATGCAAAAATCCTCAACAAAATACTAGCAAATGGAATACAACAATACATTAAAAAGATCATACACCGTGATCAAGTGGGATTCATCTCAGGGATGCAGGGATGGTTCAACATCTGCAAATCAATCAACATGATATATCACATTAATAAAGTGAAGAATAAAAATCACATGATCATCTCAATAGATGCAGAGAAAGCATTTGACAAGATTCAGCATCCATTTATGATAAAAACTCTGAATAAAATGGGTATAGAAGAAAAGTACCTCAACATAATAAAGGCCATATATGACAAACCCACAGCTAATATCATCCTCAATGGTGAAAAACTGAAAGCTATCCCTCTAAGAACAGGAACCAGAGAAGGATGTCCATTTTCACCACTCCTATTTAACATAGTATTGGAAGTCCTGGCCAGAGCAGTCAGGCAAGAAAAAGAAATAAAAGGGATCCAAATTGGAAAGGAAGAAGTGAAATCACCACTATTTGCAGATGACATGAATTTATATATAGAAAACCCTAAAGAATCCACCAAAAAAACTTGTAGAAATAATAAATGAATATGGTAAAGTTGCAGGATACAAAATCAACATACAAAAATCAGTTGTGTTTCTATACACTAACAAGGAAGTAGCAGAAAGAGAAATTAAGAATACAATCCCATTTACAATGGCAACAAAAAGAATAAAATATCTAGAAATAAATTTAACCAAAGAAGTGAGAGATCTGTACCCTGAAAACTATAAAACATTGTTGAAAGAAATTGAAGAAGACACAAAGAAATGGAAAGATATTCCATGCTCTGGGATTGGAAGAATTAACATAGTTAAAATGTCCATACTTCCTAAAGCAATCTACAGATTCAATGCAATCCCTATCAAAGTTCCAACAACACTTTCCACAGAAATAGAACAAAGGATCCTAAAATTTATATGGAACAACAAAAGACCCTGAACAGCTAAAGGAACCCTGAGAAAAAAGAACAAAGCTGAAGGACTCACACTCCCTGATTTCAAAATATACTACAAAACTATAGTGACCAAAACAGCATGGTACTGGCATGAAAACAGCCACACAGATCAATGAAATAGAATCAAGAGCCCAGGAATAAACCCACACATCTATGGACACCTAATTTTTGACAAGGGAGCCAAGAACATACAATGGAGAAAGGAAAGTCTCTTCAACAAATGATATTGGGAAAACTGGACAGCCACATGTAAAAAATGAAGGTAGACCATTATCTTACACCATCCACAAAAATTAACTCAAAATGGATTAAACACTTGAATGTAAGACCTGAAACCATGAAACTTCTGGAAGAAAACATAGGGAGTATGCTCTTCCACACTGGTCTTAGCAACATATTTTCAAGTACCATATCTGACCAGGCAAGGGAAACAATAGAAAAAATGTAAAAAGGGACTACATCAAACTAAAAAGCTTCTCACAGCAAAGGAAACCATCAACAAAATGAAAATACAACCTAACAATTGGGAGAAGATCTTTGCAAACCATATATCTGATAAGGGGTTAATCTCCAAAATATATAAAATACTCATACATCTCAACCACAAAAAAACTAACAACCCAATTAAAAAATGGTCAAAGAACTGAACAGACATTTCTTCAAAGAAGATATACAGATGGCCAACAGGCACATGAAAAGATGCTCAACGTCATTAACTATCAAGGAAATGTAAATCAAAACTACGAGATACCACCTCGCGCCCATCAGAATGTCTATAATTAAGAAGACAGGAAACAACAAGCGTTGGAGAGGATGTGGAGAGAAGGAACTCGTACACTGCTGGTGGGAATGCAGACTGTTGCAGTCACTATGGAAAACAGCATGGAGATTCCTCAAAAAACTAAGACTGGAACTACCATATAATCCAGCTATTCCACTGCTGGGTATTTATCCAAAGGACAAGAAAACACCAATACATAAAGATATCCCTGTGTTCATTGCAGGATTATTCACAATAGCCAAGTCTTGGAAGCAACCTAAGTGCCCACCAAAGGACAAATGGATAAAGAAGATGTGGTATATATACACAATGGGATACTACTCAGCCATCAGAAACGATGAAATCCAGCCATTTGTGAAAACGTGGATGGACATTGAGGGTATTATGCTAAGCGAAGTAAATCAGAGGGAGAAGGTCAAAAACTGTATGCTCTCATTCATAAGTAGAAGATAAAAATAACAACAAACACACAGAGAGACAGAGATTGGATTGGTGGTTACCAGAAGGGAAGGGGGGAGGGAGGAGGGTGAAAGGGATGATTAGGCACATGTGTGTGGTGATGGATTGCAATTAGTCTTTGGGTGGTGAACATGATGTAATCTATGCAGAAATAGAAGTATAATGATGTACACCTGAAATTTATACACTGTTATAAACCAATGTTACTGCAATAAAAAATAAATTTAAAAAATAATAAATAAATAGTCTGTGGGCTCTAAGTCGGCAAACTCTCAAATTGTAAAGAACCCAGTATATTATGGAATGTATAAAGAGATGAAAATCTATGCAATTTATTAGATGAAACTATCATACCTTTGGTAATAACCTTAAGATACCATTAATAAAATTGTATCCCAGTACCATTTTTTTGGCAAGGAATAAAAAAATGTTTAAAGTGCTTGTCAGACAAATTATGAAGAGTTATAGAATAATTCAACATGATTAGGAGGGATAGTTTCAGGAATATAAGACTGAGTCTGTATCAATATAATGATTGCAATACAATATCCAATTATAAAACCCATATGATCAGCTCAGAGTATGCCAAATTGACATTTGGTAAAATTGAACACACGTTCAAGATGAAAGTAATAATAACAACTGCAACACCACCACCAACATAATTCTCAGTATTCTGGGAATAGAAATGTCTTTTTACCATTGTATACAATTACTCATTCAATCAGTAATTAAGTTAAATAATAAGTATTTTTTAAATGTCTACTCTATTCCAGCTATTTGCTTAATAAAAAGCACATAGCCAGTAGTGTAGTGAATAATAAAACACTAGTTTAGAATAGGCAAATAAATAGCAATTGTGCGACAAATTCCTGCCTCTTACATCTGTGGCAAATACTGCTAAACTTTCACAGGACTCTTTCCCACTGAATCTAGATGTGAACTCAGAATTCTTCTCACACGGCTCTCTTGACAACGACAACCAGTTACTACCATTTGATTGGGCTTGGCATACCAGATAAGACCTTCTTATGACCCTTATCTAGAGCCATGCCCATCTGGAAACCAAGGATGGCTCTACTAACATTAGTTAATATTGCTTTTGAATTTCAATGCAATACACCATATTGGGACAAGTGCGTAAACAGGAGACACAAAATGAAGACTGCTCTTTCTCATAATTTAAGAATTTCCAGCATTTTAGAATGTCTTACAGGAAACATTGTTAAGAGGAGGTGACGATCATGAGATGTATGCAATGGCGTAGCTTGTGGTGGGTGGTTGAGGAAGTTCTGACTAGGGACTGTGTTTGCTCTGTGAAGGAGGAGCATCTGTGAATGTGAAGGCGTAGAGCACTGGGACATTAGATTTGGGTGGAGAACGTCTGAAATAGTAATGGAAGAGAGCGGAAGAGATTCACACAGTACCAAACCAAAATTATTTTGCAGTTTTGGAAACACAAATGAAATTTACAAATCAAGAGTTCACAGTTAAGATTAAATAGGACATTAAAAATAATTTATCACTTAGCTGTTTATCACTTAGCTGGTATGAAGAAAAGACTCTCTCGTCTATCTGCCATCTCTCTCTCTCTCTCTCTCTCTCTCTATGAATCTATCAGTCTATCTACATCTCTATCTATCTATCTCACTAATACTACTATAATGGCATATGGAGCACGACTTCAGAGACAGAAAAAATCTCCAAATATTTTTGTCAAATTCCTTGAATTTCACCAATGGAGTTCTTTTTTTCATTATCCCTTGTTTATAGCAATACCCTGGTATGTTTTATATACTATGATTTATGTTTTAAACATCTTTTTATGCCTCCTGACTGGCTTATACTTTTTAAAGCAGGGGCTGTCAATTAGTTGTATTTTGAATCCCAAACTAGTGGCTAGAAAACTCTAAGAGTAATTAAGAATTTGTGGACCAAATAAAAAGGTTAATCATTTATGTCGGAATCAGAAATTAAAACCATGGTTTATTACTGCATTTCCTTGAGAGTGGGATGCTTACAACAGGATGTATGTTATTTCATGTGGTTTGTAGATATGACATTCAATCAATAACACTGTCTCACACAGTGAAAAATGTATTCCATTTCCCTTTTTAATTATTTTTCCATCTTTTGGTTATGATATGGGGAAAAGTCTCTGGCGATTGCCAATACTTCCTTGTTAATCAACCTTTTAAGCAGAAAGAGAACACATCTTAGGGCCAGAGATTTCAAAAATACAAGAAGTATTTATATTTTGTCCTTGCTATGGAACATACACCAAAAAGCAAATTTCTTATTCATGTCTACCACTGGGGTAAAAAAAGAAGGAGGAGGGATTTAATTGTTAATAGTTTCCATGCTGTAAATGTCCAAATGTTATTTTCATGAAAGATTTTCTCTCTGAATGTTTCTTCGAATATGCCAGTGTTCCATGTCCATGATTTTCTGGTGGATGTGAACCTGTGCCTTTCCCTGTGTGGAAGTCTGTCCCAGGCCCATGCATGCTTAAGTGGATCTCTGTCTTGCTCTTGATTCTCTGTCTTTGATGATTTTATATTTTTATTCTTCTGCTTCTTGTTCTCTTTTCTAATTTTTGTCTCTTCTCTTTCCCTTTTCCTCTAACTCATCATAAGGTAGAGTTTAAATGATTATTTTTATTATTATACATAATTATAGAGTTCTATATTCTATAGTCTGCTTTTGAAAATTTGATGACTATTAAATTTTTAGTTCTCTAAAATATTACATAACATAGTTTAGATTATTTTCCTCCTATAAAGTAGTGGTAGAAAGAAAAGTTCCTCCTCCTGCAAAAGCAATAAATCGATAGTATTACATATTTGTTCAAAAAGAAAACAAGTGACAATTCGTTTTCCCCATTTGCTTAATTTTCTGTGCCATTTCAGTTACAGAGGTAATGTTTCTTAAAGATAGAGCTTTATAGCTCCAAACTACATCAAATTTTAATTGTAGAAGAATTTTTTTAAAAAACGTACAGTGTCATTAAAATCTTTCAGGAAACATTTACAGTCCTGAGATAAACTTCCAGGAAAAAAGTATTCTGAGGAATTTTTCTTCCAGGTTAAGAGTTTAACCTTTCTTTGTGGTGTTTTAGTGACTTTAAATTAATCATAAGTTTTGTGCAATGTTTCTGATCTGACTAATCATGCTAGTAGGCTAGTATGTTCTCATTTTTTAAGTTTATCTCATAGTCACGTCAATTTACCTCTCTCAAATTTATGCAGTCATCCTGAGGTAGAAGAAATTTTATTTTGTGTGAGAGTACACAAGGGCATTTTGCTATTTGAAGGACATGTTTCATATTTTCTCTCTAAAAGCTGCTAAATGATCGTATTTGTTCTAAAAATTCAGAAGAGTCTCTGAGAGCTTTTCCACAAGGACACTTTATCACAAAGCACCCTTCCTCAGTGTTGGTGGGAAAGGCTTTTATTTGTTTCCCTAGAATCATACATTGTTACATTATCTGTCTTTCACTCTGAATCAGGCAAGCATATACAGTCCTGAAAAAATTCCATACAGGACTTCTACCCTCATATCTCTCTGAAAGATCCAGTTGAATGATGTTCTTATTATCCATCCTCCTAAAGCAGGCTCTAAGTCAAACTGTCGTTTCAAAATTAGATATGGATTGACATTGTAGTCTTTGTGGCATGAAATAGTTCATTTCAGGGTCTGCAAATCTTTTCTTTCAATTCTTTGTACATTCAAATAGCAACAAAATTATCACTTTTAAACAGAACTAGACTTTGTTTACTCTTATTATTCCATGTGTGTTTTTGGTTTGCAGTAATAAAAAAGGCTAGAAGCTAACTTTGAACACAGTTAAATGTCATATTATCCAGGCGGGGAGACTGTTGATGGAAACAGTCTTCATCCTTGCTCTGGGCAGTGCTCTCTAATGCTGTACTGATGTGGGGCAGTGTTAGGGCAAAGGGACTGGAGGCTTCAAGTTTGCTCCTGCACTCCACAGAGAGGAGGCTGGTGCGCACCGTCATTGTCCGTCTCAGGAGCAGTGCCCCTCAGGTGCCATTTCAGATTATATAGCTCTTTGTGGTCGTAACCATGCCACCTTTACCTTCCATTACTATTTTTAAGTATAGAACAAATGTTATTGATTAGGAGGTTTGGGGAGGAAATTTGACAAATGAAATGACATACCAAAGGTATTCACACTGAAGCTGCTTTATATTCCTACTGGTGATTAATTATAACCAAGAAAAAGAGATACAATGTCTACAATTTAAAAAGTTAAAAAAAAAATAGAGCTGACATTCTCCTGAGTAATGCAGATGAATCGATAAGAAGTGTTTTTAGAACTTATTGATCTGTTTTTTGAGAACTTATTGATCTCGGACTTCCTTTTAATGAAGTTGCAGCTCATTACTGCTATTGTTTCAAACATAAACCATATTGTTGCAAACATAAGCCATGTATGATTAATACGTTACTCAGTATGGTATTTGTACTAAGTACCATTAAAAGGCTCTCAATATTTCTTGGAGCTATGTGGTGAGCCACAGTAAAAGCAACAAGTAACAAGAAGGGATAAGAATGGTTAATGTTTAGCTGAATTGGATAAGAGATGAGAAACAGATTAATATCAATGGACTGAAATTAACAAAACAAAAATTACACTATCTGGGAAAGTTTAATGTTCTAATTTCTAAAACCTCAAACTAGCATTTCTTTTCTGGACTCTTACCATTCATGGACATTAATTTCACCTTATTTAACAATTTATTTCCATTAACCATTATTTCTCATATGCTGTATAATTTAATTTTAACCATTCGGAATGCAACATATCTTTATTACTAATTCTAAGAAATTAATTTAAGGACACCTTCAAAGGTACATTCAGAATTACATTACACTAAAAATAAGCAGCTGGGAAGAACAGGACAACGGTAACATTTTGGCAGGGAAATTATTTTTAACATTAGGAGTGAATTTAGTATGAAACTGCGGGCACTAATAATTGTATTAGTTTGGCGGGGCTGGTAACAAGGTACTGCAAACTGGGTGGCTTAAGACAACCGAAGTTTATTGTCTCAGAGTTCTGGAGGCTACACGTCTGAAATCAAGGGGACAGCAGAACCATGATCCCTGTGAAACCTGCGGGAGAGTCCTTTGCCTGTTGGTTTCTGGCAGCGTGCCAGCTGTCCTTGGCTTGCAGCTGCAGCACATGATCTCTGCTTTCGTCACCACGCAGTTCTCACTGTGCATCTCTGTCCAGATTTCCCTCTTCTCATAAGGACTCCAGTCATATTGGGTTAGAGCCCACCCTACTGATCTCATTTTAACTTGATTACATCTGCAAAGACCACATTCACAGGTATTGGGGATTAGGGCTTCAACGTATCTTTCTTGAGGACACAGTTCAACCCCTAATGATAATTAAGATGTACTTTTAATGTAATAAAATATTTTGTTGGAAATACAGAGTAGGGCACATAACAATAAAGAGAAACAAAATGCTCTGGCAAAATATATCTTATGACTTTAAATGGAAAAGAAGTTTTTCAAAGTAAATTTTTGACATATCTTCTTCAAATCAAAACCAGTATTCAACTTATAAATATAATCTGGACAGTACCAAAGGCTCATGCAGTCCTTCTGAGAATACAAAACAAGGGAACATGAAACAGTATCTAATTTACTTTTTGAGGCCAGTAACATTTTGACATTAAAAAACCAATGACGGTATAAAAAATGGAACTTTATATGACAATATCTCATGTAAATTTAGATAAAGAATTCTAAACAAAGCATTGAAAATCCAAGTTGAGCAATGTATATATAAAAATGACCAAAATGGATTCATTCTGGTAATCTAATTGGCCTAAGAATTTTAAAGCAGTGACATAATTTATGTCATGAACAGACTAAAAAGAAAAAAATGATCACTTCAGTATTTTAGAAAAAACATTCCATGTAAAATGCAACATCTCTCTTGAATTTAAGAAAAGCTCTTAGCATTCTAGAAAAAATAGAACAGGGGCTGGTCGGGGGCGTAGCAGTTAAGTTTGTGCACTCTGCTTTGGTGGCCCCGGGTTTGCAGGTTTGGATCCTGGGCGCGGACTGACGCATTGCTTGTCAGCCATGCTGTGGCGGTGTCCCATATAAAGTAGAGGAAGATGGGCACAGATGTTAGCCCAGGGCCAAGGTTCCTCAGCAAAAAAGAGGAGGATTGGCAATGGAGGTTAGCTCAGGGCTAGTCTTCCTCACACACACACAAATAAATAAATAAAGAGCATCTTAAAAATCTACTTCAAACAATTAATTACATATTAAAAGCATACCATTTAAAAGCATGAATAAGACAAAAATGTCAGCTATCATTCATATTCAAAGTTGCATTGGAAATCACTAACCAAGACAATAAAATAAGAAAAAGACTGAAAAGGATAATATAAAACTGTCATAATCAGTTTTTGCAGATTCTCTACATGGTAAACTAAGAGGAATATAAGAAAAATTAAATTACAATATCAAATGAGAAGAAAAGATTAGCAAAAGTTGTGCAGTATGTTAGGAAGAAAATTATAAAAGTGTGGATAGTTATTAAAGAAATAGAGACAACTGTCTTATTCAGGAGTAGTAAGATTCAGTAATACAAATGTGACAGTACTGCTTCAAAATGATATATTTATTATAATTCCAATTAAGATCTTCATAGTGCTTTGTTGTGTCATCGACAAGCTGATTTTAAAATTTGCTTGGTAGAGAAGAACCTTGTTGAATGATTTGATCTTCCAGCTGGCAACACTTACTATAAAATTTTTAGTAATTAAGAGAGTGCAATATTGATTCAAGAATAATTAAATAGACTGATAGAGACAGCCACAAAAACTATGTGCTCATATATGGAAACATGATATTTGAAAGAACTGCAAGACAAATTAATGAGAAATGAGAGCATATGCAATAATTGGTAGAGTAACAATTGGCTATCCTTGGATAAAAATGAGTATGGATTCTCGTCTCACATCTTATATGAAAATCAATTCCAAATAGATGAGGGACCTAAGTCTGGGAGGCAAAATTTTTAAACTTCACAAAACATAAAGGAGAATATCTTTATGACATTGGGAAAGGAAAGAATTTTTTAAGTAAGGTAAAAAAATGCTAACTACAAAAATTTTATAACACTGAGCTTAAAATTAGGAAAATATTTTCATCAAAGTCTAATATAATGAGAGTGATTAAAAAAAACTCTACAAACTTGGAGAAACACATTTGAATATAGATAACAAAGTATTAGCATTCAGAATATGTAGAGAACTCATAAAGTAAGAAAGAAAAACATAACCCAATAGGAAAATGGATAAAATGTATAAATAGGCATTTTATGTAAAAAAAAATGAATTCCCAACAAATATATAGAAAATGCTCAACTACACAATTAATCAGGAAAATACAAAATCAAAGTGAGTCACCATTTCACACCCATCAGATTAATACAAATTTCAAAAACTAAACATATTTTCAAGTTAGCCCTAGGAAAATAATGGTCAGTTGAAGCTAAATCTCTCAACATAGCCTCCTGCAAAACTGTAAGACCAGCAAAGAGGACAACAAAGAGCACACATCAGATAACACATGACACACACATTCAAAATTAGGAGGAGACAAAATGGCATGAGTTTCAAATAACTATAAGTTTTTTGAATCACCAAGTTCCAACCAAGCTGCCATTGGAGATCCATGTCCACTGCAAGTCTGTGGGGCTGGAGAGGACAGGGTAATTTAAAAAATCTCTGGACAAAAGAAAGGGGAACAGGGCCTCGATGAAGTACACGAAAAAGAAATCTCTCTAGAAAGAAAAAGTTCGACACTAAGTACTAAATTGCCAAATGTAGTTCTGGAACCTAGGAGTTTACCACACCAGTTACAGGGCTGAAAGTAACCAGAGATAGCATTGTTTCTGGGAGAGAAGGAGATAAGTAGAGAAGGGGTAGTGCCCCTTCAGGTTTGATAGAGACGTGAAAGCAGAATGAAGTGAAATTAAGAGTGCTGTAGAAATGAAAGAGAAATAAAACATGCCCATTCCTCCTCCTCTCCCACCAGCAACATTGCAGTCGAAGGCACTGTGCAGTCCCTGCAGTGACGGAAGAGTATGCTACTGAACTAGAGATCCATCTAATGAAGTGCCTAGGAACACCAAAAAAGAGAGAACACCAACTTCAAATGAAGCTATGTAGCAAGAAAACAAAAATGCAAATCAAAACATTTCAGAGAAAAATTCTCCCTGGGAAAAAAATTGAAACAGAAGGAAACTATAATACAACACATGAATCTGAATTAACCAAGCATTAAAACACTCAAGTATTTGGAGACATAAAAAGCCCAGCTATCATCAGAAATTAAGAAAAGAAATGCAGGAGGAGGAGCTGGAGGAGGAGGAGGAGGAGGGAGAGGAAGAGGAAGAAGAAGAAGGGTAGCAGCAATTAGAGTTGACTAAACAAAAAAATTTTGAAGAATAAATTACAATGTGCCAAGGGATAAGAGATTTCATTTTTCTAGGAAATAGATCATGGAGAATTTCATGTTTATTGTGAGGGCATGAGCTGTACATATGTTTTGGACAGCACTTGGGCATTATCTATTAAAATTAAAGATATCCTGCTCTGCACTCAGCATTTCAGTTCTAGCAACGGCCTGTTCCAGAGCAGGGGTCTGCGGACCACAGCCCATTGGCCGAATCTGACCCACTGCCTGATTTTGTAAATAAAGTTTTATTGGAACACAACTGTGTCCATTTTTTATGTGTTGTCTGTGGCTGCTTTCATGCAAAATGGAAGAGTTGAGTAATTGCAACATGTGGCCCACAATGCTGAACATATTTACCATCCGGTCCTTTACAGTAAAAATTTGCTAATTCCTAGTCTAGAGAGATCCTGAAAAGAAAAAGACTGAAAAGGATAATATAAAACTGTCATGATTAGTTTTTGCAGATTCTCTACATGGTAAACTAAGAGGAATATAAGAAAAATTAAATTGCAATATCAAATGATATTCATATGCATGAAGAAACGTGTAAGAGTGTTCATAGTATAAAAGCTGAAAACATCACAAGTATTCATCACCAGTAGAATAGAAACCTAAATTGAGAGAGTATACAATAATTGACTACCATACAGCAGAGAAAATGAAGGAGGTACAGCTGTACGCAATAACATGATTGAATCTCCAAATAACCTATGAGTAAAAAAAAGGAAGTGTGAACACTACGTTTCCATCTGTGTTAAGGTTAAAACATGCGAAGCTCAACTGTAGGTAGTCTACAGAATTATACACAGGAAGTGAACAAATAAAGTAAGAAACAGGCTAAGTTTTTCTCTTGCTTATCCTTAGGGGCAGGGAAAAAACACAATCAGAGCAGCTCCCACAAGGAATCTCAGCGGTGTAGGTCATATTTTCTTTAAGTGGGTGATGTGTCCAAAGCTGTTTGGCTTAAATCATTATTTGCTCTATGATTTTTTTGTTCAGTTTTAAAAATTGCTTCCAATCCCAGATCAAATGATCATTGTCTTTTTTAGCAAGAGAAAATTTATCTAACACGTTATTTTATTTCCACAAGTTATTTGTTGTGTGTATGTGTGAGGAAGACCAGCCCTGAGCTAACATCCGTTGCCAATCCTTCTCTTTTTCGCTGAGGAAGATTGGCCCTGGGCTAGCATCCGTGCCCACCTTCCTCTACTTTATATGGGACGCCGCCACAGCATGGCTGACAAGCAGTGCGTCCATCCGTGCCTGGGATCCGAACCTGTGAACCCAGGGCCACCAAAGAGGAGTGAGGGAACTTAACCATTACACCACTGGGCCAGCCCCCACCAAGTTATTTTTTCATTCTGTCTATAAAGCATACCTACCATATCCCACTGACTTGGGAATTTTTGAATGCTTAGTTAATTAATTTTCTACATGCTTCTGAAAGAATTAGTCATATATGTATGTGTATATATATATATATATATATACACAAAGACACACATGTACATACACACATCCACATGTATAGTTATATTCTGTTTACTTACAGGATAATTATGAAGACTAACACTGTGGATGTTACATGGTTTTGGTGTTAAATGCTCTCGGTTAGGTCACCGCTCTACTCCCTGCCAGCTGGATGATCCCTGAATTCTTCCATCATCTCAGCGCTTTTACCTGTGAAATGGGAATAATAATAATATCTGCCTCTCTTTTGCATGTATCAGATAGAAGAATGCTGAGTAGTCCTCTGTATAAATAATACCATCAGTGTCACTTTCAGACTCTAGCTGTCTTTGTTTCAGGTTGTACGGCACTCCTGGCGACGTTGACTTCTGGCCCGCCCTCATGGTTGAGGACCTGATCCCTGGTACGAGAGTGGGACCAACACTTATGTGCCTGTTTGTTACCAGTTTCAGCGGCTAAGAGATGGAGATAGGTGAAGGATTATCTGTTATACTTATCAAAGAGAACAAAATTGTTTCTTTGCCCTAAAATATATGTGCATAATACCATTATAGTGTGATTTCATACTTTCTATAATGTAAAATATATTGAATACAAGAAATGACAAATACCATCTGGCCACAGAATTTCTCTGACCACTGATAATACCAGAGAGCATTCATTTTTGTAAATTCTTGTAAATCTTTGTAAAAAGAAAAGAAATAGACTGTCTAGGCAGGTGATAGAAATCAGTAGTTAAGAAGATGCAGTAGATTCACTCCTGTGTGTTTGAATCTGGGCACCAGCACTCACAGCTGTTTACCTTCGGGAAGCATATCACTGTAAACGTGATTCCTCATCTGTAAAGTCTGCGTAAAAATAGTACCTCAATTTCGCATTGTGGTAACTGCCAATGATGTTACGAGTGGAGGACCAGACCTCCTTGCAAAACTATGTGCTGAGAGCATTTATTAGTGGGAAGATAACTGGGAATTCTTCTCAAAAATCTCTTGGTTTGTTCAAAGTGTTTCTTGTAAATAAACTTGAATTTATGAAATTATGGGAGATAGCTGGCAGGAGAATGTGAGTTACTCACGTAATCTCTTTACTGTTGCAAGACTAACCAAGTATAAAAACTAAGGAAACAAACCAAGCAGTGCTCCTGGAGCTGGCATGGAACACACTTTCAGCTCTCTTCTATCACTCGGACCACATGTGTTCTAGGGTGTTCTATCTTCTGAATCATTCGTACAGTACAGTCTTGAGTGAGAGCTAGGATTCTTGTGAACCTGTTTGACAATTCAACATTCTGTATTACTGCAGAGATGATATATATAAAAGACTTAACACAGTGCCTGAACCTTAGTTTTTAATTAAAGTTATACTAAAAATTACTCGATTTAAAATTTTTCTTCCAAATCTCTTCCACTTATGAATTATATTATAAAGAAAGTAGTAAAAGATTTAATTCCTTTTATTGCACATTGGCAAACGTTAATAGTATAATATTTCATTAAATTAACTTGTATAAATTAGTTTTAGCACTCTGGATTTATGGCAACACATAATTGGGCTAATACATTCAATTGGTAATAATTTAAGAATATATGTAGTCAAAAATGAACAAATTTCAGAAGGCTTTGGTGTTTTGAGGAAGCTGTCTTCCCCCTTCTCCTGTCTTCCCCCTATTAGTTTGCTAGGGCTGCCATAATGAAATACCCCAGACTGGGTAGCTTGAGTAATATAAACTTACTGTCTTGCAGTCCTGGAGTGTAGAAGTCCGAGATTAAGGTGTTTGGAGGGTTGGTTCCTACTGAGGCCTCTCTCCTCGCTTTGTAGATGGCCACCTTCTCCCTGTGCCTGGATGGTCTTCCCTTTGCACCTGTGTCCACATTTCCTTTTCCTGTAAGGACACTAGTCATACTGGATTAGGACCCCCCTTCCCATGGCCTTATTTTTACTTAACTACCTCTTTAAAGGCCCTATCTCCAAATATAGTCACATTCTGAGGTTCTTGGGGTTAATAGGATTTCAACATATGAATTTGGGGAGGACACCACTCAGCCCATAATACCACGTGAGTGACAATAAGTCTTTTGCTTCCTACCTTAATGTACTGTTGTATATCTAGCATGGGAAAAGTGCTTGGCATATGGTACTCAAGTATTTCTTAACGAAATAGACACATGTTTCTGCTCACTTTAATAGTGTTTTTAAACTGTATCCTTTTATTTAAAATTGAATGTGTTTAATTAGTCACTAGATGTAATCAACTAGTATATATTAATAATTAGAAGTGATATTTCCTGTTTAGATAAACATGTCAATATTAAATTGTTCAGGCAATTTCTAATGCCAGTCCTTGGAGTTTTAGATTAGAAGATGTGCTTTTTTTTTTTTAAACTTTACAGAACTTTACTTTGAATCATTTTGTAAAACTTGAATAGAAAGTGACAGTTCAAAAGCATGGATTTAAGAACTTGATTAATATTGGAGACACTTCAAAGCATCCTTAGTTGGAGAACAAACAATCCTTTCCACACGCTTCTCTTTTGCTGAGCTCCTCTTTGCTCATTAGGACTGCTTGGCATGGGGCTCAGCGCCCAGGCTGCAGACCTGTTACACTGTGCCTTTCTTTGTTGACCACCAGGTTCTGGTATGAAAACCCCGGAGTGTTTACCCCCGCACCACTCACTCAGCTTAAACAGACATCACTGGGCTGTGTGCTTTGTGACAATGGTGACAACATCCAGCAAGTCCAGGCTGATGTCTTCGTGAAGGCTGAATACCCGCAGGATTACATAAGCCGCAGAGATATACCAAAGGTCGATTTGCGCATGTGGCAAGACTGCTGTGAAGGTCAGCAATAGCATCCTTAGCTGGGTCTGTGTGTGCGCACGTGCGTGTGTGCCTGTTTTATTTCCGTGTGAAAGATTATGCTACTTAAACAAAGAAAAACAATACAAAGCTTTCTTCTCCCTTTAGAAATTGGATGGATGTTGATGGAGAGAACAGGAAGGACAGAAGCTACCCAGGTCCCCTGACCTCTTCCACTTCACTTCAGCCCTGGTAGAGTGGAGCAGCCTTGATGAACCATCTGGCCTCTGCATTCTCAGGGCGTTTCAGATGACTACACCAAAGGTCAGATTCCCGAATGTATCTACTTCCTGGGGGTCAGCTGACCAGAGAGAAGAGAAAACATTAGTAAAAATTAGTTAGTAACCTGGCTAACTTAGACTATTCATTCTCCATAAGATGTTGCAGCCGTGTTCACTGGAAATCTGGAGAAGTCCTGATAGCGTTAGACAAAGAACTTTCTCTAGCGATACAACACAATTTGCAGCATCTACCACATCACCTTTTATGAGCCAAACTCTACCTAAGGTGCTTCATTAACATCTAATTTGTCAGCCCCCAACTATCTCAGAGTGGGAAAAGCTAGGGCTAGAAATAGGAGAGAATGTCTAACCCAAACCACAGGGATGCCTGAGGCACAGTTTTCTTTTTCTCTATGGTGGTCGTGTACGGGACAGAGCACAAAGTAACAGTACTGTGGGGAGGATGGTGTACTCTTCCTCAGCTCAAATTCTTGGTGATTATGGCCAGGAACAATGAAGTATTTCCAACTCTCTAAAACATGGGAGGCGGGAGACAACACACAGAACAGGGAATGGCAGGTAGTAACACTCCTGTTGCTTCTTCTCGTCTCCTCAGACTGGATGCTGGGCCCACTGAGCCGAGGAAAAAGCAGATGGCATGGCGGGGTGTGGGTCACAATGAAAATAGCTGTGCCTGGATGGAAGCAATCACTCAAGTCCAGGAAGCAAAGGCTGTGGTCCCATTACATCCATGTATACCGATGCTAGACCTTCATGCCCTCGGCCCTGTGATAGGGGATTCGTGTATAACACCTACCTCACATAATCCTCATGAGTCTTTCAAGGTGGGTATTATTATCCCCAGTTTACATACAAGGAAAATGAGCCTCTGAGTTGCTAAAAACATGTTCTGAGGTCGCATAGCTGGGATTTAAACCTATGTATGGCCAATGAAGGCCTCAGCTCTTTGATCTGTGCCCACCGCCTCCAGATGGTACCTGTAGGACAGGTGCCCGGACCAGAAACAATGAATGGGTGCACAATGAGGGCACCTCCGTCTTCTGCCCTCCCCCTCCTTCATTGCACTATCAAATTCGGACATCTCAGGGGGCTGGCCCAGTGGCGCAGCGGTTTAGTCCGCGCTTGGCAGCCCGGGGTTCGCAGGTTCGGATCTCGGGCGCCTGCTGACACACTGCTTGTCAGCCATGCCGTGGCGGCGTCCCATATAAAGTAGAGGAAGATGGGCACGGATGTTAGCCCAGGGCCAGTCTTCCTCAGCAAAAAGAGGAGGATTGGCAACAGATGTTAGCTCAGGGCTGGTCTTCCTCAAAAAAAAAAAAAAAAAAAAAACACTTCGGACATCTCAGGACCCAGAGGAGAGATCCTCTCATTGTGTAAATTGTAATGTATTTGTTATGAGCAATATTTGTTATGGAAAATGCAATGCAAAGATTTAACAGGAACGGGGAGAAGGGAATCTTGAACATGTGAAGCATTCTTAAATTAAGATCCTAATTTGTGGTCCTAAACAATACTAAGAATGCTCTTTCTCTGACAGTGTCTCAAAACTCATCTGGAAATTAATTAGCTAATAGTAAACATCTATGAAGAAGCTGGATAGAAAACTACAGTGTTTTCTTTTATGGCACTGTCATTATCAAAACTGTGCTTGGCCACGTGGCAGCACACATCTTCCTTACACAACAATGCTCAGAAGTAATTTCAGGAGCAAAGTCACCTAAGGGTATAAATATGCCACACACAGTTTCAGTCATAACGTAAGGAATCTGAAAATGTTTATAATGAGAACCATGGTAAATGGATGCAGATTTATTTTTCCTTGTATTTCTTGAGTAACAAGCATGAATTCTTCAGAAAAGCAAATTAAAAGACATTCTTCAAAATAAGGGACTTTAAAAAAAGGTATTTAGTAACTGCTCAAAAGTGGACCACTGACCTATGGCAGGGGCCTCTCACGCCTCCCAGTTAACAGCAGCGCGGCTGTGTGTAAATTAGGGGCTGACTGAATCATTCAAATAGGAAGAAGAATAACTTTGTAGATTGTTGCTCTCTAATTTCCTTTAAGTCATACATTTTAATGGTCTGAATTAACTCCTCCAGAAGTGCTTGTATCAGCCACAGTGGCCATTCCTCAGCCCTGAAGTTGTTAATTTCCCAGAGAAAGAGGGATGTATTAAAGGACCTAGAAATTATTATCTTTACTAACCAGTACACTTTTCTTAGTCATGTTTTCATTCCTGTT
This sequence comes from Tapirus indicus, assembly GCA_031878705.1. Lineage (NCBI taxonomy): Eukaryota > Metazoa > Chordata > Mammalia > Perissodactyla > Tapiridae > Tapirus > Tapirus indicus. The sequence continues at coordinate 32,178,849 of CM062934.1, forward strand.
GAAGAGTTCTTCACTCTTCTCTGATAATCTTGTTCTCAGATTAAAATGAATACAATAATCATGTTTAAGTGATGTAACTGTTTTAACTGACATTATCCTGGAGAAAAATATAGAGCTCTGTTTGGGATTTAAATGGCCACTCCAAGCAATCTTGGTAGTTTATCTTTATTAGAAGGAAAAGTATTATTAAACTGACTCTCAACCGTATATGTTACTTTTAAAGAAGATATTTTTTTCAAGACTATTTCTTCAGTTCTGTTTGCCATGAATAAGAGCCTACTGGCTAATACTGATTATCTGCAAGTTCCAAATTTGAATTTAACTACAATAAAAAAAATCCTGGGAGAATTGTTCCTCTCCTAAATGCAAAATATATTAAAATTAACTCCTAATCTGTCCAAGGCAGTAATAATGTAAATGCAATTGAGTTTTGGATAACTATACTTTATTATTCTCTGTAGGTAGAAGGCATAAGACCCCTAAAAGATGGCCATGGGACTTGTAGGTCACTTAGACAGCTATGATGCTGTGGGTTTGTGTGGGTGATGAAGCTGTGGACTATCTTAGGGTGTTAGGGAATTGGGTTTTGTTTTCATTTCCCATGTCATTTAGCACATTCCATGAAGAATTTTTTCTACCTTTTTTTTTGGTGAGGAAGATTGGCCGTGAGCTAATATCTGTTGCCAATCTTCCTTTTTTTTTGCTTGAGGAAGATTGTACTTGAGCTAACATCTTTGCCAGTCTTCCTCTACTTTATGTATGGGACATGCCACAGCATGGCTTGATGAGTGGTGTGTAGGTCTGCTCTGGGGATCCGAACCTGCAAACCCTGGGCCACTGAAGCAGAGCACGTGAACTTAACCACTATGCCACTGGGCCAGACCCCTTTCTACTTTTTTTACCCGCGAGTTTAAATTTCTCTTCACTGAAACTGGAGACAGTTCTAAAACAGCATGCAGATTTTTTTCTTTTTGCTGTTATGTCATCCACTGTGCTTCCTTCATATCTTGCATAAATTTTTCCAAGTCATTCCATATGTATATATAATTAATTCCTTTTAATTGTTCCTTAGTGTTTAATGAGTGTATATGCCAAAATTTATGTTGTCATACTTTATATATCAGTACATATAATATATACTTTATATTTATATACTTAATGTACTTCATATTTCCATAAGCTGGGTTATTATAGAATTCTAAAAGTAAAATTGCTTAAAAATATATGTTTTAATAAAAAATTATATCTAGTTTATTTCTAAAAAGGTAAATTTTACAATTCCATGACCAATTACAGGCGTACCCATTCCTGCACCAATGACTGAAGTTACAGCTCTTTTTTTTTTTTTTGATAGTCCAGCGAATGAAAACTTGATTATCTCATTTGCATTTCTCTATAAGTATCTTTAAGCAACTTTCTACCCAGCTATTGATTTGGAGGATTGGCTGCTCTGTGCATCGTGTATTTGGCCTCTTATCAATCTGTATGAGCCCTGTAATTCTGTATTATAACAGTAGTGAGAGTGATCATCCCAGGCTTGTTCCTGAATTGAAAGAATTGTATCATTTTGCCCTATAGATACATATTTGCTTTTTTTATGCATATATTTCCTTAAGTTTCTGTAGGTTTCTTATATACCTGTACTTGTGTTAATAGGAACAGCTGCTACATTTTATCCATGCAATTCCTTCTTCCTTTGCACTGCCTGGATCTCAGGTCCTAGTGTGCAGAGAGAGTTTTATTAATGTGAGTAAGAACTTATTAATAGCAAAGAACTTTCTTTGCTTACTTTTTTCATTTACTGTTATTCAGAGCTTTCCTCGGCAGGTTAACCTTATTTATTTATCCCGTTATACACACATGCATTATCTATGTAAGCACATATAATGTCTCATGTCTGTCTGTGCTATGATGATAGGTGGAAGATGCACACATTGACTGCTCTTCACTGTTTTCTCTTTCTTTTCCCTTTTCTTGAGGTGGTCTGTTCTAATATTTAGTTTTTTTTCTCAAGTAATGCTCTCATTTGGGGTACTTGTGTAAAATGTTCTGAGTTATGTTCTATCCTCAAATATCTTTTTCTTCCTGAAAAGCAAAGGCCATCTTACTTTATATAGGATTCCTGAATTGTCTTTTTTTTCTCATTGTTTTTAGATGTTCCACCTCTGATTTCTACCTTCTTATACTGAAATTGGAAGGTTAGATACCAATCTTTTTTTTTCTGTTTATATAGGTTTTTCTAATTCTTTTTTTTTGTGAGGAAGACCAGCCCTGAGCTAACATCTGTTGCTAATCCTCCTCTTTTTGCTGAGGAAGACTGGCCCTGGGCTAACATCCGTGCCCATCTTCCTCCACTTTTATATGGGACGCAGCCACAGCATGGCTGACAAGCAGTGCGTCGGCGGGCGCCTGGGATCCGAACCGGCGAACCCTGGGCTGCCAAGCGCGGACGAAACCGCTACGCCACCGGGAGGCCCCTTTCTAATTCTTTATTAATGTGATCCTGTTAGATCTTTTTGTCCTTTTTTCTCAGAGTTTCAGAATTAGAATATGCCAGATGTAACTTTTCTTATCAACTGAGTCTCAAATTTAGTGAGCAATTTCAATTCACAGTTTCACATTTTTCTTCAACAAAGGGAAATTTGAATCTCATTTTCCTTAATTATTGTATATTCCTTAAATGTTGTATAATATTTTTTTTCTGTTGAAATGTCCCTGAGTGTTAGACCTGCAGGATCTACCTTCCAAATCTCTTTTCTTTTCCTTTATATTTCCACCTGTTCTATATTTTGCTAAACATCGGATATGTATTTTGCACATGAGCACTAATATCAGATTCACTAATGTCAGTCTCATCAGGGACCACCCTCCTTTTTAATTTATCTATTTAATTTCTTAGTTCCAACATCATCTGTTTAAACTTTAGGAAGCTTTTTTTCTGCAGCATTTGCAATGCCTTAAATCCTTGTACTATTGATGCTCCGTCCCTTTCATCCCATGGGGCATATTCTGACTACGCCACCTCTTCCTCTCTCTCTGGCTCTCAGGCTCCTGGAATAGACGGTTTCTTTTCCTCTCCTGGATATGGGGGTTCAAGTCAGTTTGCTGAGATTACCTCCGTGGCAGAAACCTTGCAGAAGGTGATGGCTCCTTGGGCAGTGCTGTGACATCAGCTCCTCCCAGCTCGGGGCAGTAATGCAGCCCATCTATCCAGGTTTTTCTTCCCCTTCTGAGAAGCAGAGGCCTGAGGGCAGAAGCACTCAGGGAAACCGCAGAAATCTGAACAAGGAGTCCTTCCCGAGCTGAGCCACCCTGGGTCCTCTTTGGGGCTGGGCGTGACTCCCCGGGGCTGCAGCCCTTCGGAGGATTCTCCGCCTGGTTCTTTCCCCGGCCACCACGCATCCCTCTGCTTCGGCACAAGCACACGCCGACCTCCGGGTACCCGTGCACCGCAGTGCAGCCTGCCCGGGGGAGGCCCGGCCCTGGGCTGGGAGCTGAGGGGAAGATCCATCTTCCAGGCGCTGGAGGCCCTGTGAGCTCCGTGTTCACGCGCTGCGGCTCCCGGGCGCCTGTGATGAGCCATCTGCCTGTCAGGCCAAGCCAGAGACCTTTCTTCTTGCCTTGTGTGGAGCTGCATTCTCATCAAGGGGAAAGCTCTTTGGGGAAAACGTGGGCGCCTGAGCTTTCCTGTGTGGCAGCATTAAGCAGCAGATGTGGATGCTGAAGGTCACGGAGGTTCCTGTTTAATCATTTTATGCACACTATTGTGGGCTAAAAATACACTGCAGCAAGCTGTGAGAAAACCAGTTTTGATCCGAAGCTAAAGTAGGACCTGGAATCCAGTTATAAAACACTGACTTCTTTGAAAATTAAAAGTGTTCTTATATAGAACCCCAGGAGTTACCACAGGGAAGAAGCAAAACACATATGAACAGTTGACTGCGTCATCCATCCTCCCTCCCGTCCTCTTGTCTGGAAAGATGTAAATCCCATGTTATCTAAAAGCCCATTTCATTTAAAGACAAGTTATTAGGACTTATTTTTAATATTGCACTAAGTTCAAACTTAGCATGACACGTTTGTATTTGCTCATTTTGTTTCCTTATAGAGAAACGTGGGATATGACGTCTATCCTTTGAAGATGATTATCTTTTCTCCAATAAGTCTTTTCATTTTCACTAAATACACATCCCCCAAACTCCCCATTTTCTTCATGTTGCATGATTTAGAGTTGCTTCACTATTCAGATTTTACATGTTATTCTCTCATTAGAGATTGGACTGATTGTCCAATCTGATTTGTTCCCTTCCTAACCAAAAACAAGTCCACAGGCCCTCTGTTTAAAACAAAAAAATCACATAGCTAACCTCTAAAAATTCAGGAAGCCCTCTTCCCGAGGCATCCCTTTTGTTCTATTTTGACATTATCAACTTCTTGCTTTTGCCTTATGGGTTTATTTCTCTGCCCAGCCTCTGTATTTTGACACATAGATTTAAACTGTCTGCTGTCTCAACTCTGATTCTGTCAGTATGAGCAAACTGCATCTAAATATGTGTGAACTAATATATTCAAATGTATCTGAAGACAAATTGGATGCCATCTACTAGGATGACCTCCTTCGGGGACCAATTCTAGATATTCCCTGTTTAATTTCTTTGTTGTACCACACAGCAGTGCACTAGAAATCATTCCGGGAAGCCTGTAATTTGCACAGGCACTGCTGCTAGTAGTTCCAGAGAATGCGGAGAAACAGCAGAGGCAGGCTGGGAGCTAATATGCTGACTTGATGTAAACTTGCATGAGGCAGATGCATGCCTTTGGTACAAGTTATGGAGGAGGAAACTAGGATACTAATGAGTTAGTCCTATAATATAGCGGTCTGGAATGATGAATACTGATAAGGATAAAGAAATAACATTCTAATTCAAATCACAGAAGATTCTGGTCGATGATTATTTTACTTATTGTCCATGAAGTTTCTATTTTTCTGAGTAAATGAGAAAATGCTATTTAACTGACAAGATGTTTATATTATGTCAAAAGAACTTACAAGTTGACTCAAAGCATATATAAACTTTAGACTAGTCTGTGGGGATAATTATCAGGTAAATCAATTGCTTGATTTGGTATCTCAGCCAGCAGAAGAGTAATAATTCAATGCCGTGGGTATGCGCTAGGAAACAGTAAGTTCTGACTGAGAGTGTGGAGAAAAGCATGAGGAGCACAGAGATGCCCAGAACAGAGCCTTCGTTGTGGAAGTTATAAGTAGCAAGTGTTCAAAGTATTGATTGATTTGATTTGTTTTTAAGGGAAAGGGAACATGGAAACCTCATGAGGGAAATGCTAACCCTGTAATTATCAGAACATCACAGCAATCAAGATTAGCAAATGATGGAATGAATGAATGTAACAAGAAAGTTAGGAATCTTATTTTATCAGCATATAGGATAATGTAAAATTTCTCAAATTTTGTTTCACTTAACATAATTTATGAAATATAACGCATTTCATATTACGTTTCTGGGTTCTTTTCTTCCCTTAGTTGTCTCAGTTATAGGTTTTCAGAGCTAGAGATGACCTGAGAGATCATTTGATTAACAACAACAGCATTTCATTTTAAGACTAGGAAGTGAAAATTGAAAAGATCTAAGGAACATACCCTCAGATGATTATCAGCAGAGCTGGAAATAGACTCTGACTCCCAAATTCCAATTCCAAGTCCCGTTTTTGATTTTGTTTTTCCTTATCCTCCCATGTAATCTCATAGCCACTTTTCTTATTTTTCTACTTTCTGTAATTTCCTCCAAGTCTCTTTTACCTGTAGTAAATATGGGAACTCTTCTTTAGCTGGATGACCTTCCTGTTTAGAATCCTATGATAACGAATTATAAATGCAACACTCTTGACATTTTACCATCAATTTAAGCTAATTTTCAGCATCATCTAATTAATAGACAAGAATCCTTGCATAATATTGTAGGCATTACAGATGCAATTAAACAATATTCACAAGTCCTCATTACCAATCTACTTATTTCTGCAAACTCTGTAATCAGCACATTTGTTTGTGCTATAAATCAAATTCTACTGATAAAATTGACTTTACATAGAGCATAAGACATCTCCTTGAGTAGCAAACAGAAAGTGATTTACTCTCCATTCATTTTAGAAATGAAAAATAATGCCCAATGCAGGTATACTTTTCCTAAGACAAGTGATTGTTAAGACATCATGCCACTTGGTTAAATAAAACTTCTTTCAGATAAAACAATTTCAGAAAGAGCCAACAGATGTCTATATTCTACTGGGATCTATGGAACCATCTGGTCTTGCAGTTTCCAGCTGCATACTTCACATTAAGTTCTGTCTTTAAAACATCAAGTAATTTTAAATAAAGTATATTTTGTGTACAAATGTAAATATGTTTATGTCTACTCATGACTTTACTTCAAATAAATTGTGCCTATGTTTGTAAACTAATCAAAGTTTAATTTCTTCCAGAAGAAACTAATTTTATTACCACAATATTTCATGATGCTATGGCTCTTTCATGCTTAACTTATGAAATGCCTTCAAGGAATTACTAAAGAAGTCAGATTTCAGCAACTCGTATAAAGCTTTAATGAACCAATTAAATTGCACCAGTGTTCTCAGGTTTGTCTTTGAAAGTTGTTGCTATTTTTAATAGAATGCCGTAAGGACATTTCCCACTCTCTTTGCTTCTGCTGGTACATAATATCTTACACGCAAAGCTTGTTGAAATCAAGGTGAGAACAAACCTCACAGCGGGAGAAAGGGCACTAAATAGCCCTGAAATGATACAAAACATGGTGTGTTCAAGAGGTGGTATAGTTAATGAATCAAACTCCACAGATAATATTGACTTCACGTAGAGCATAAAACATTCACTTGAAAATAACCTCTCATAAGTTCTGAGAATATTAATTTATCTTCCAAATACACATTCTGCATTTATTTACAATCTATGCCATCCCAGGGGGAAAAAAATCTTCCTATATCAGAACTAGGTCATTAATAAGCAAGGTTTCATTAAATTGTTTAAGTTAGGAAATGGTCTCAATACCAAAAATTTATTTTCCCATCAGATATGTTCCACTCAGTATTACTATAAAATTTATAAATTCTCATTTTATGTAGAATTATTAATATTATTTATTGACATTGATAATTAGTGAAATTTAGCTTCAAATATGGTCCCATGGAAATATAAAGGTACTTACCAGTAAAAACAAGATGTATGCCTTACAGATCACTAGGGGACTAAAACCAACAGTGTAGAAACTAAAGTAAACATCAACAAAATATAAACAATATAAATATAAACAATAATTAAGGAAAGCTAATAAGACTCAGATGTGGCTGAAGTTTCAATGCATTAAGAGAGTTACTAAAAGTAGAAGATTCTTATATGTATCCAAAAACAAATTTCAACTCCACACCATGACAAGAGACATACATAAGCAAAATATTGAGGATGACCAAATATAAAAGCATAGGTAAAAGTAAGTCAGGCACACAAATACATGGAAACATGAGTGGCAATAACAATATTAAAGAAAGTTGAATTTAAGGAATAAAAGCATTAACTGAGGCAGGAAGTTCTACTTCCATTTAATAACCTATACGTGTTGTAGTTATAAACTCTTATGTTCAAAATAGATTAGCAACCATTCAGCATACCTCAATGGAAGTGTTTTTGAATATTATTAATGAGATCGATTCATGAGAGATGTGTCCAACTTTGTACCCTATAAATTAAAATTAACTTTATCTTCAAATATTCATAGAGAATCTTCAAAAGTTCATTAGATGCTATATCACAAGAAAAACTAAAATTCTCAAGAGGAAACTTCACATGGGCAATATTCTTCAGTTTAACTAATGTAAAATTAAATGGTTAAATTTAAAATAAAATTGTTATTTAGATGTTTTATACTCACTTGAGCAAATGAATATTTTGTCAAGAAAGTAATGAAAGTTAAGTGGAATATTTTAAAAACAGTAATGACAACATTATGTATCAAAATTTAAAATTTATGAATTAAAGATGTCATAGCAATTATCTTCCTTGGGGTTATGAAGATTCAGAATTTTTTTAGTGGTTTTATTCTTTGTGCTTTATTTTCTAAGTTTGATACAAAAAGCCCTTATTACTTCTTTAATACTCCATCCAAAATTAACAATAATGATTTTACTTTATAATTTTTAAAGAGCTATAATTACAAAAAAAGCATAAAATTTTTGGTGTGTTATACATTGACAGTATGGTATTATTTTATTGTGGGAAATGTCCTTTTGATTCATGAAAGGAAGTCAAATGCAATGAAGAAGATGAATGATTATTGAGGTGGACATACCCTTAAGTAACCCCAAGTGAGTCACACTCTTCTGTGTGCGCCTCCTGTTAGTGTGGGCAGCACGTGCTACTTGCTTCTAATTAATAAGATATGGCAAAGGGGATGGCACGTTACCCCACGATGACATTACATTATATGAGACTCTGACTTACCAGAATGAGCGAGGGACGTTCTCCCACTGGTCCTGAAGAAGCAGACGGCCAGGCTGTGGACTGCCTGTGGAGAGGACCACATGAAGGGGAACTGTGGGCGGCGCCCAGGACCTGGAGGTGGCCCTGAGGAAATGAGTTCTGACAACACCCTGAATGAGTTTGGACGCAATTCTTCACTAGCAAAGCTCCAGCTGAGAAGGCACCCCTCCCCCACCCCCAGGTATCTTGGCTGCAGCCTCATGAGACTCAGAGCGGAAGACGCAGCTGACCCGTGCCCGGCCCATGAAACTGAGAGATGGTACAGAATCGTTTGCTATGGCCACCCTAACAAGTCCTCCAGATAGGGTGGCTTCAGTGATGGACATTTATTGTCTCACCGTGCTGGAGACTCCAAGTCCCAGACCAAGGTGGTGCAGGGTTGGTTCCCACTGAGGGTTGCTCCCTGCCTCGCCCCAGCTTCTGGGGCTGCTGGCATCACTGGCGTTCCCTGGCCTCTGAGTCACCCCCATCTCTGCCTTCCTCTTCCCATGGTATTCTACCTGTATCTGTGTCCAATGTTCCTCTTTTTATAAGGACATCAGTCACGTTGCATTTGGGCCCACCTTACCCCAGTGTGACCTCTTCTGAACTAACTACATCTGCAATGACCCTATTTCCAAATGAGGTTACATTCTGAGGTACTGGGGGTTAGGACTTCAACATACAAATTTAGGGGGAACACAATTCAAAAAATTGCGTTTGTGTTGTTTCAGCCTCTGTGTTTGTGTTAACTTGTTACATGCAATAGATAACTCATAGGATTGTAAAGTAAAAAGAAAATGAAATGCCAGTAAGAGCATGAAGACATATCAATGGTTTCCGGCTGTGACCCCTCACTTTAAAACAACTGTGGGGCAGTTCAGTATTGCTCACTAATTTGGATGAAACATCAAATACAGATATGTAATGATAATATACGTGGTTCCTTCACAGGAACTAGGAACTTGGAATTATATTTTGCTATTATATTATATGTATACAATATAAAACCACAGCACTGAATAAACTTGTTCTCAAACTCCCCCCAAAATTGTCATTTTTATGTTTTCTTTAAATTGTTATTTGTACTTTTTTCCTTATTCTCTTCTTATGAGCAAATGAGAGGTGCTAAAATGGAACAAGTGTTGAAGACAACTTAAAATCAGAAAGTGTTATATATTTTTGTCAATTTTTAAAGTCTATCCATTACTGATATATTTTTAATATGTGGAATGCAGTATTGGGACGCCAGCGTTCCATAGTTGCAGAATTTTGATCAATTCCTGGAAAAATGCACAATTTCCAGAGCTACTGTATACAGCTCGCCCTCCCCAACTTGAGTTTATTTACCGATCAAGGAATGTCAATCCACTTCAATAAATTGGAATATGCAGGCATATTCCTAAGGCAACCTGCTGTCTTCAGAATCTTCTAATTTGTTAAATTAATTGTTAATGTCCATAACTCTTGTCCTGAAATATCTCCTTACAAAGTGTGCACCTCTGGACCACACCAGATGTGGTCTGAATTTGGATGTGATTCTTAGGGACATGATTGCATCTACCTGTATAGTGAAATAAACTTTCCTTTTCTCAGCACTCACTGCCAAGCCAGACTGACATGTCCTTTAGTTTAATTTGGTGATAACTTTAAATAGCAAACTGTTGCACTGTTACAGGTTCTGCAAATTGTCCTGTGCTATTTTTCACTATGAAGAAATGTGAATTAAAAAAATCTTAAAATGTATACACTCACTTGTTTTTGGGAAAAATGTCTTTTAAACTCATTTGGAATTACCTTAAAAAATAGTCTACAAACACATTACTTGAGTTTTAATTCATTCAACCACATTTTTTGAATGCCAGTTATATGCTTGTGAACAAAAATGTATTTATAACTTTGGCATTATGCAAAAGTTATTTATGAACTAACTAAGTCAGTTATCTTATTCTCTAAAGTTTATTCCAAAAATAAGAGCTACATTTGAGCTTACTCTGCATGGGGCATTCTTGCAAAGTGCTTTACTTACATTCGCTCATTTAACCCTCTCATCAATGCTGCGAAATAAGTCATACCATCAGCCTCACTTACAGATGACAGACCACAGTCAAAAAAGTTTAAATAGCTTACTCAAAGTAATATATTTCAAATGTGGAAGACAGGATACAAACCCAGAGAGTCTGATTCCTGAAACCATACTCTTAAACACAGAAAAAAACAAAGAACTGGATATTTTAAAACAATAATTTGGCCTCTTTGATTTCATTCATTCATTCAAATGTGTATTGAGTGTGTATCACATGCAGGCGCTGTGCTATGTGGTGAGGATACAGTGGGAGGTGAACACCTCTTATTGGTGTCTTGAAACACTCTATCTGCTGTATTTCATGCCTCCCAAGTCATAAGTAATCAGAAATTTGACAAAACTTTTGAGCCAATCTGAATTCAAGTCATCTCCTTTTTATTTCCCACTCTAGACTCATTCATTCATTCATTCACCCATTCATTCATTTAGTTAACAAATAATGGTACCAATATTCCAAAGTTTCACAAACCAGAAATCTAGGAGTTCATTGTTACTTCTATTTCCCTTGGTCTGTGCTGTAATGTAGCGGTCAAGAAGTTAGACTTTTGAGTCAGACTGTCTGGATTCAAATCCTGGCTCTTCCATTAAAAAGCTGTAGCTCTTTGGAGAAGGTAGTATAACCTCTCTGTGCCTTAGTTTCCTCAAGCTGACAACAGGGATAATAATAGCCACCACAGGTTATTGTAAAGTTTCAAATAGATAATCCATATTAAGCCAAAGCACAGAGTTTAAACATCTGTGTGTGTATAAAGACACACACAGATATATACATATGTATAAACATATTTATATAAGGATATGCATAGGTATAAACAAAAGGATCTACCAAATTAACACACTGTTTAAATTCAGACGTTTTCAAAAGAGCCGCAAATGTGTTTGCCTCCATAGCAGTAACTAGGGATAAATACCACGGTGAATTAAGAAAAGAGACATCAGGAATAAAACATCATAGCTGTCACAATAAAAGAGCTGCATGGCCACTGCAGTCCTAGTGGGCCGCTCACCCACGTCCCGGTGGGAACTCAGCGCTCGTTCTCTGACGGGACGAGGGTGGGTGGAGTGCTCTCTGCGTTTCTCTTCACATGTGTGCGTCGCTAGTCCCTGTCACGTTACATACACTGCTCTGTTTTGGGGCTTTGTGTATATGACCTTGCATGTTCTGTGGGTGCTTTAAAACAAATAAATTCTGAAATTCTATCTTTTAAAAAAAATGAGAGACAGTAGATAATTAGAGCACACCTGCAGCAACTTCCTCTATATTTTTTTCTTTTTATATGAGGATTAGAAGGGGAGATATTTGGCTTAACTGGAAATACTGTGTTTACTCACTTGCAAACTCTTCAAAAGCAGGAACCATGACTTATTTACTTTATTTTCCCTACAGTGCTTAGTCTAATACCTTAACTTAATAAGCTCTACATAAATATTTATTGACAAAACTAAGTACTATTCAGAAATAGAAAAATTGAGTTTCATTACATGATTGAAACTTATTTTTTAGCTGTATTCTTTTTGTTTTCATTTCTATTTCTTTTTTTCTCCCCCAGTCTGTGAATATTTATGGATTATTGATAAGGTACTAGGTTGAGGTAACAGTGTAAAAGAAAGCACCCATGGATCCATTAGTATAATGTGTAGCTTTATCTGTGATGTCTCGTCTCCACAGCTCCAAAAGTAACACAAGAAACGTTTTCAGGAGCATGCCTTTCTCACCAGTCCACTGGCAGAGCTGCCCAGTTGAGGTAGGTTTTCATCGCCACCATTCTACCTCCCTTCCTGAATAATTCTCCGTCCCCAGGAATTCAATATTTTCATCATGCTCCTTCATTGTCCAAAATCTCCCAGCTGTCCCAGGGCTTGCCTTGCTGAAGTGACTCAGGCTTTGAAATGACCCATTCTCTCTCTTACTTACATTTCTAGAAATATTTTATTCAACTATGATAATAGACAACAATGTGATGATTAACTTGTGAACTTTGCAAAAAGCTGTTGTTTTTCTTCAATGAACTGTTTTGGATTGTATAAATAATGACTTCTTTTTACTGAAAACTGGGAGAAAACAAAACAAAAGGTGGCGGTAGAAATAAAAAAAGAACATTGGACATTGTTGGCAGTAGATGTCATTTGTAGAAACAAATCTCTAGTTGGTAGCAGGTGTGGATAAGATAATTTGAGGAGCTCAAAATTTCAAGCATTCCACCCATGCTCCTGCTCCTTTCCTTATGGTCAAGTCCCCTAGTGAATAAAGGATGCTGCACTCAGTGTCCTCTCTCAGATTCAGCACCACCCTCCCTGTGGAGCCTGTAACGTTTTTGCAAACTGCCTTGTATCTCATCTGCTTTGTAAAAACAGAGATTCAGCCACATGCAAAACCAGAAATCTGTGACTCAGCAATATCAAACTGACTGAACATCTCTCTGTCTCTCTCCATTAAAGAAATAATCTCAACAGGAAGGTAACATCCCATCTTCACTATGCTCATGTGGATACTTTTTCCCCACAGGCTGTAGGACTAGAGGACAGTTCAGAGCATTCACACAAGAATCTCAAAAGAAACACTCAGTTCAATACGGCTATCCTCATGAGAAAGATATCGACGTAAGTGATCTAATTAGTAGGTACATATAGAAATATCTAATTTATTTAGGCTACTTAGTATAGATTTGCTTCAAGGACACAGTTTGAAGGATTTTATAGATACCACAGCTGACTCATTTGCATATAGGATAAATTACATGAAGAAGAACAAACACAAATAAATTCTGTAATACGTATAGTTCCTTTTTGCTCTGAAACACATCCAGGCAGTAAGTTTTTCTCAATAAAGTGCAGAAAATTGCACATCATAGATGCTATTTTTGACTCCTTGAATCACATTATGGTGGTTGCTGTTTTTCAAATTCTTTTTGAAAACGTGAAATAGTATATTGTTTGTAAGAAAAGTAATAATATTTATCAAATAAGTTAATTTTAATTCACGTATGGTGTGTTGCAAGAAAGGCTTAATTTGTGACCAAGATGGAATATTTTTGAACTCTTAGAAAATTGAGAAATGTCAATCTTATTCCTTGGAAATCTCTTAGGACTTCTACTGGGACGCTTATGTACTAACTTCGTATACAGTTAGCTTCTTTACAGGGTTTCTCCTCATCATTGACTTCGAAGCTTCTGAAAACAGAAACGGTGACTTGTGCGTGGATGCATCTAAGAGCTGCTTTTCACTGAGTAAGCATTCAATAGATACTTGTGTGATTAAACTACCAAAATAAACGCCACTATCCGCAGCCCTATGGGTGAGCACCGCTGCAGGCACTATCTGAGGTAACTTTGTTTTCCATAGCTGCCTCCCATGCAGTATCATTCGTCAAATTCAAAATGCATTTTTGGGGTCCATTTCCTCAATTGCAAGTGGGAATTTGTGAAGTATGTAGAAATGAACAAGATATCATTCCTGTCTCATGGGATGTACAATGTGGGAGAGGAGGTAGTGTAATAGGAAAGACGGGCACACAGGTTCACATCTCGTATCCACTGCTTCATAACTGTAAACCTTATATAAAATTTCTGAGTCTCAGTTTCCTCAGCTGTAAAATGGGCATAGTAATGCCTACTTTATGGGATTGCTATGTTAAGAATATATATGTAAAGTGCCTACTACTAATACAGTACCTAGCATTTTATAGGCATTCCACAAAAGAATAACAAATGCTGCTATAGTGGTCACAATAAGCCAAATGTTTTTTTAAATACTATACAAATATTAACTCATTTAGCGAAAGTGTTCATATAAGTATTGATATGAAATCCAATTAGGATGGCATATAGTCCAGAACAAGGGGTGATTAAGTCTAACTGGACCCTGAGACAGGCTATACAGAGGAGATATCCTGAAGGATAGGCTAAGATTTTGACATAGGTTAAGGGCTTACCAGTCTGAAAGAACAGTGAGCAAAGTCATAGAAGCAAAGTGAGGTGTGTTCGGAGAGTGGTACAACTGCTGTGTCTAAACCTGATGTCTTCAGTGCTTAGGGATGAAGAACATTCTGGAAGAATGTTCTATAAAAGAAGCTTGAGGCAGAGAAAGAAGGGCCTTAAATTCCAGGCTAAGGAAAACTAAATCTCTTCCATGTGTTCCTGGACTTCCTTCCTGCAAGGTAATTAGAATATTGACCAGGAGTGGTAACCCCAGTCAGAACCATCTTTAAATAATTCAAGTAGCAGAAAAGAGTCACTTGGTCCTTTAATTAATTTGGCATTTCATTTGGTTTGTAATTGACTCTACTAGGTGAGGTGTTTCACCATGACTAATCAGAAATGGATGTTGGATCCACATATTTGCAGGCAATTTCTCTTTTCTTATACAATGTGAATGGGGATGTGGCTCTTCCAGTCATGTCCAGAAGTAACTACCATGGATAACAACACCCGTTACCTCCCCTTTGTCCTGCCCTACAGCCACATCCAGGTCCTTCCACAAAGATTCATTTCACTTGTTTTAGGTAAAAAAATAGTGCATATTATTGTCTAAACTCTTAAGACTATGCTGGCCTCGTTGAAGTTCTGCTTACATGTTGGCTCAGTAAGTCAGCTAAAGATCGGTTGATTTCATTCTTGGCCTCCTGCAATCTTATCAAGCTTTTACTCAAACACAAACCTTGCAACCAGTAGTTCCATTTATCGTTAATCTGTTAATAAAAAGATAATTAGAGCTTTGTTTTGTCTTGTAACTGCACACACTTCAGTAATCCTTTGTAGATTGTTCTGTTGTATGTGAGTGTACCGTCGTTGTTTAGACCAGGGGATCAAATCCCCTCAACTGACATGCTTGTGCACAGTTGTGCAATCACTTAGGCTGTGATTCACGCCAGGCAGTAGTCTCAGTGCTGGAGTGAATTTCACGTTTACTCTTCCGTGCACTTTCATCTTTCTTGCATTTACCCTCTCTCAGTCACAAACTGAGCCTTCCTTTCAATACACTATTCATGACTTAAAATCAGTTTAACTTGATAAGTATTATCTTTTCTTACAAACTCTATGCTGAGTTTCATGTTTTCAATAAGAATTTGAAGTATAGCAACATCCGTAATGTCCATGTTTTTTTTCATTTGTTTTTCAATAATCTCCCTAACTGCTATCCTTGTCTCTCCTTCCACATTGTCTAAAGCACAAATCCAATCACACTTAAAATAACCCTCTGCTCTCCATGGAGGGAAAACAGCCTGTGTAGTGGTTAAGAAAGGATTTTTAAATTATTTAAAATCCTGATGTGCATCTCACCTGTGCAATTTAATAGCTGTACAATGTAGACATGTTAACAACTTTCTAAGCTGCGGTATTCTCATCTGAGAAACAGGGCTGTTTCAAGTGTCTCTTAGTGCTGCTGGTGGATTGAACGACACCATGAGGATCCCAGCACTGAGACTATTGCCTGGCACAAAGCAGACATGACTGCATGGTGCCTGAAATGGATGAAGAACTACAGTCCTCTTTATACAGCTTCCCTGACTCACCCCCAGCCCCGCCCCTCCACCCCTAGGCAGAAGTCATTGCCTTCTTATCTGTCTTCCTAATACAAATGTTTTATTTCCTGCTTCCTTATCAACCACTCTTCTCTCAGAGAATGTGAGCGGCCTACTCGAAGCACCTTCAAATCTATCTTAGCACAGTGCCTGACACATGACGTACAACACATACGTGAATGCCACCTTACTGCACAACATCTGGTCCTGCCAACATCAGGCATTCCCCATGTTCCCACATTCAGTATTTTAGATATTTGTTATGTCTTTGGACAATCACCCAGACTTCTTTGTGGTTAAATCTCCTTTGACTAGACACTGAGGATTTACAGGAGAGAGCACTATGAAAACAAAAATGTCAAATCATTTTAATTAGAATTATCTATTTTTATCAATATTATCCATATCAACACTTGTACCCTGGAACCTATTTTAACACAGCACCACAGTTAAAGCTGGCATGTGGCCACTATTGATTCATGGCACCTGTAATTCAGTGTCTAAGGGGCGTAGTTATCTGCTGACGGAGGTACTGGCACTGGTAACTTCTGTGCTTTTTCAATGCCTCCTTTTTCCAAATTCCCTCTCTGATGTAAGCTCTATAACGGTGCCCCTGATTTAGAAATTATTTTACAAGCTAATAGGAAATACTGTTTCCAGCAAGCCATTTTCTTACTGAACAGCAAAAGGCATACATCAAGCAGAACAATTTTAAAAGTTACAATGGCTTCTTCACAAGGAGCAACTTTTAACAAAATTGGGAAAAAAGTTGAAAACTTGAGACACAGATAACATGTCAGCTAAATCAAATCTATTATAAAAAATATTTTTAACAATACGTCATAATTGTAGATGGATGTAACTTTTATTTCAATTTCCCAAACTCGTTATTTACCTGTCTTTTGGGAACTTCGGTTAAGCCATAAATTTAAGAAACGTATCTTAAACTCAACCCGTCTTTTTATTTCCTTTTATTATGGACAATACTAAGCTATTTTTTATCTGGTTTAAGATTAGATTTTTGTCAGACATAGTACCCTTATGTTAATTTAGTTCTTGCCATGCATTTATAATAGAGCAGGCAACTTTCCCATCTGGGTGCAACATAATATGTAACATTTAATTTGTCGCTGCTTTTTCACTATGTAATGAACAATTCATTAGCAAAAGATACTTTGAGATCTAAATAATATGTCAAATATGTATATAATACTATATGATATTCCCTTTATTTCATAAGAAATAGTTCTTTATCGTTTTTAATAAGCTACGTACAGCAGATGTAACACTCTGGATTATCTTCTTATAAGCCATTTAATTTTAATTTCTAATACCAGTCACATCTTTTTCATTTTTTGATTACATGGAGCAGCAATCACAACGCCTTGTACAATCCAAATGCCTAAGGAATATTTGTCGATTTTTTTATCCTCATGCAACTTTTATTTTTCAGCATTGTATTTGCTTTTTGTATAAACAGTCAACAAGATAACCTGTATGTGGATGAAGATGGTAGAAATACGATGCTTCTGGCAAAACCAAAATTCTCCCAGGATTTCAGCAAGTTTTGCAGCAGAAATTCAAAAAAACCATCAAAGCTGTCAGAGAGCAGGTTTGTCTTTTCCCCAAGAAACATGCCGTCACTGTATAGATTGGAATAACTAAATTAAAAAAAAATCTGTCCAATAACTCTCCAGAGATGTAGCACAATGCCAGAATAATAACTACCTATAGGGGGAGTTTCATAGTAATAAGCAGCTGAATTAGGGGAAGGAGGGCTTGGGTGAAATTCACATCACAAAGATGCAGACAACCCCATTCCTTCCACCTCAGGCCAACATCCTCAATAACCAGGGCTCTCCACTTGCTGAGTTTCTGAGTTCTTGGTCAGTGCGTTTCTGAATACCTACAGCTGTGTTTGGGTGCTCTCTCTTTATCTCTGCAAATGTAGATCGTTTGTAACAGTCACGACACATACTTTTCTTATCTTTTTTTCAGAACGGAGTCAAAGGAGCCTCTTAGGGATTACTGCTTTGTCTGGCTTCCCTTTTCTGAAAAAGTCATTGCTAAAAACAAAATTTCCACACTCCTCTGCACTTTTGCTTATTTTCTCAGTTATTCTGGCTCATGGTTTATTTAATTTTTCCTAAAATTTGGGAATAAATCAATGAGAGAGATTTGGCTGGTGTTAGAAATGTCAATGTGGATGTTTTTATTCAGAAATGGAAGTCTGATTTCTTTCAAGCCATGGTGCCAAGCTAGCGCCTTCCTAGACTTGAATGTCACTGGGAAGCAAGAATTTTCCCTTGTATCATCAAAGGGCCTGAAGGAGAAAGCACTGTGGGAATGTAGAAAGGGCCCGGGGTCTGCCGTCGGCAGGTTCTGCCTTTACTGGCGTCCGACCTGGGCAATTTATTTAATCATTCAGAGTAAGTGTCCTCATCTGGACTTTCAGGGATATTGTGAGGACCAAATAAGATTAGATGGCAGAAGCACACTGTGAACTGTAACCCCTTTAAAATATTACTGTTGCTTTTGGATGGAAGCATATCATCTCAAATAGAGACGCGCGACCACCTGCTGCACGTGCCACACTTAGAGGGTGGAGGCAGCCGTGGTCCACTTCAGGCTGCTACCGTCAGCGAGCACCTTCCCTGTGACCAGAGCACCCCTCCCTGAAGTCACCTGTCCAATCTGAGTCTGAACACAGATCTGAAAGACGTGAGGCATTGTTTCCAGAAAGTTGTTATTCCACCATGGAATGGGTGGGGTGACCTAAGGCTGGGACACCACTGATCTGGGAACCTGAATTTCTTTTGCAGTGAGTTCCTATGTCACAGAAGAGATGTTATAAGGGCGGGGAGAGTCCTCAGCGCTGAGCTAGAGAAGGCAGGCCCTGCTAATTCAAACATTAACCCATTCATTCATGCAGCAAATTCTTTTCTCATAAATTTATTTTATGGATTTGCAGACCCAGGAGAATCCATAAGCAACATTTTAGTCCAATTTTATCTATATATTGGCGGTGATAATTTTATCTTTGACACCCCAACACTGCAGTAGGTGCCCCCTCCAGGTGTCCAAAAACATTCTGATGTAGCACATGTCTCCAGATATGTTTTCCCCTGTTAACTTGCTCTATCTCTTCCATTATATTGTAAATTTCTTAAGAGCTGGGACTCTTTCACTGCTAGATTCTCAGTGCCTGACACATAGTACTTGTTCAAAAATAATGAATGTTTCTTTTTGTTGGAACACAAAAAGTTAGCTCCAGCTCTATCAGGAATATAAATAGTGTGATAGAGCCGAACAAGGCTAGAAGAAGGAGCTAGAAGGTCCTGAGAGTCCTTATAGAGGTCAGAGGTGTACCTGAACTGTGGCCAGGACACACAGGTGGGAAGAGGTTGCTGTAGCGCATGGTGCCGTGTGCACAATGAATGACACGTGACAAAACTGCACAGATGAGAAATAAACGAATACATAAATATGACATAACAGCAGCATTGGGCAATATTGACTCAAACCAGAGACCAAGCCAGATCATGTAAAGGAGATTGAAAAAAGAAAGTGGAGAATGGAAAACAGAGATAAAAGCTAAGCATATTTCCTGGGTGGCTCTCAGGAGCATCTACAACTATACCAGAGCAGTAGGCACTCAGAGTGGATAGGATGATGAAGACAGATTTTCTGAGGGCAAAGCATATCTTCAGATGTGACAAGCCCTTAGACTGTGAAATTAACATGTGCTGTTAATTGGTCATTTGCTATACAAAGACATGAGTTTTAATGGTCCATGTTGAAATATGGGTTGTGACAGTGAGCCCCTTAGCTGAAGAAGGATGTTTCTGATTGTGCAGCATGTACAACTTTGTGTCTTTTCTTTTACTCATCACCATGGATGCAATAAGTCCCATAAAGAATTTTTTAAAACCCCACCAAACCCTTTATTTTATGAAAAATGAGCATACAAAGTCAATGTGTATTTCTAGTGATGAAATTAAAGACAATGAAGAAGTAGATTAAACGAGATATAGAAACTGTATTCCATAGAGGTACTCATCACTCAAGAGATCATTGTTCTTGAGACCCATCTCTAGTCAATGTCAAGCAGTTCCAACCTCCAGTTATTAGCCAAGGGTTTCTAACCTTTTCTATCTAACCATTATGTTTACGGGGCTGTGAAATAGCGTCAGTCCTGACGTTTTCCATTGCTGATTGTTTATATTTATTAGGTGACTTTGGAAGGTCTAGGAGTGATATTCACTGAAATTGGTCCCTTAACCATGACAGAATAAAACTAACAAAAGCGGACTGCCAGTTTCCATGGTGTGTTATGACTGTTTTGTAATTAGTGGATTATAGTAGATTATATTTGTCCTTTAATATGATGTTAATCATTGTAGACATAACTAGAGCCATAACTTCCCTCAGAACATTTAATTATTTCAATTTGAGATTGTGCCTAATTTACCTGGATGTGGAGTGTGTGTGTGTGGGAGGGAGGCTTAGATAACGAACAATAAGATGACATATAAGAATTTATACCTTTAATTATAATGAAACACTTAGTGAGGTCTTCAAATTGTTTGATGTCACAGTAATTGCTTTATAAAGTATAGTTGAAACTTTGGGACAAGTTCTCAGATCTCTGGTATCATTGTGAACGAATATGGAGAAAAACAAGACATACATTCAGACTCAAACCATCAGATTTTCTAAAGGAAATCTAGACCATTAAAATCAGCTCTTAAATGATTTATTTCAAATTCTATTTAAGTTAAATAAGACAGACAAGATTTCATTTAATTTCGTATTTAAAATTAATAAAATAAGCCTATATTATATATATGTATAAATTCAAAATCATAAAATTGAACTGTAGTCTTCATATGGTATATTTTTTTCCATAGCCCTTTGGGATAATGCATATATTTTCTCCTTTTCCAGAAGCTATCATGTAGGTATTTATTATTTTATGATTGAGGTTTATGGTTCTTATACCTCTGTCATTATGACATATTATTGGCCAGAGCTAGAATTTATTTAAAGTGTTATAGGCTAGGAATTTATCTTGCAGCTATATCACTTACCTATGGAAAATAAAATGTTCTGTATATTTTAATGAAATTTCTTGGGCCATAATATAACAAAAATTGGAGTCTATTTGTTTTTATATGGACCTAAATTTTCACAGAGTTATATAATCATGACAAGTAATGTATTTTTCTGAAATTGTGTCATATATTATCAGATTTCACAAACTTTATGACACAACTCAAAAAAGTACCTAATTTTGAGTGTTGATGAATAGTACAGTAGAGATACACAGATGTCACTAAATGATTTGCATGTACTTAAAATGATTTGGAATATCACCTCAATTTTATGATATTTTAGAGAGAATTTTCCTTTTTGACATTTTAGTATTTCTTATGAAATAATTTGCAAGTAATTAAAAAATCTTTTAATTGAAAGATGAAGCTCTACAATTAAGTTTAAATGTAAATTTATTTTATTTCCCAAGGGGATGTATTACATAAGTCAGGTTTCAGTGAAAATAACAGAAACTTCTCTAGGTATTTCAGGTAGGATGTGTTTTGATACAAGAAGTCAAGGATTTTCACAACCGTTAGAAGAATGAGGCAACAGAGGTCATAGAAACAGCTGCTGGAAGCTGTTGATCCACATGAGCTCACCAGGAAGACACAGTGAATCTCAGCAATCTTTGCAGGAGACTCAAGCTCAGCCTATGCATCTGTTTATAACTGTACTTGAGAATGACAATGGGTTCTCCTTCCAAATCTTACATGAATATCTCTCATTGGTAGACTCTAGCCCACAGTCACGGGAGGAAAAAAGATTGGGGTATGATTTTCTACGTTTCTCCTCTGAGATCTGTGGAAAAGGGTGCTAATGATCATAGGCTGACAATAGACAACCCAGAGCCCATATTTAGGGAAGATCATGTAGTTCACTGTGACTTGGTAATTGGTTGGGTATCGGGAAAGATGGAACATGAGGCTGAAAGGATACCTTGTTGTCCAAAAGACAAAATTCTTCTCTGAATTCAAATTAGTTAAAACAAACAGATATTAAGAGAGACATAGAGATCAATAGATTGGCCACAATAATTTATTAATCCAAAGTGAGTCCTTTTTATGAGCTCAAAGAGGGCAATATTAATAATAATTAAGCCTAGAAAAAAAGCATAAATTTGAACTATTCCAGAAAATCCAGCTCCATCACTTTATTAAACAAGTAAATGAGGATGAGTGAAAGAAAGGAATCAAAGATACTCCAGAGGCTTCTTTAGAATTAGGGGACAGGTAACGTTATTATTAAAATAACAATTGTAGAAGGTGAAACAATTAAAACTAAAGGAAGTTGTGACACATGTAAGGAACAGAAAGATGTCAAGTATGGCTGGAGAGTAGATGATCAAGAATGAGAAAAACCACGCAAGGTGACTCTAGAGAGGCAGAAAGGGTCTAGATAAAAAGGCGCGGTAAGCTCATGTAAAGGATTTTCTCCCGGAGAAATGTGCGCGAGGAAGCTGTCAGGGGAGTTTAGGAACATGAATGATGCTTTGTATTTGGATTCAAAGAATGTCATCTGGTTGCTGTATGAGAACTGAATGAAGGCGTACAAAAGTGGCTGTGGTGATCCTCCACTGTTATCCAGAAGTGAGTGGATGGTGCATAGGTTGTGGTGATGATCCTAGAAGAGAAGAAAATGGACAATTTTTGGACAGTTAATTGTGAAGTAGAATGATCAGGACGTGATGACTGAATATGTTATAGCAATTCCACTTTGATGTGGAGAAGCTGCTGCCCAAGGCGAGGTTCTTATGTCAAAACTCATTTAGTATGGACAAAGGAAGATCTGTTACTCACACAGCTCGGGAAGTCCTGAGGTGATGACTCTCTGGAAGAAAGTCTGGAGCAGAGAAAGAAAATAGTGAGTTCACAGTCACTTGTAAAGGGGAAGTCCCATTAAGATTTGAAAGAGGCAGTCACTTGTGAAAAATTTAAAAGAGGCAGCAAGAGAGCACATGCGCGTGTGTCACCATGAGACATAGCAGGATGCTATGGGAGGTGACATACACAAGCAGGAAATGAGGCTTAGGGGCACTAAACATCAACAGTAGTCCAAGTTTCTTTCCTATGGCCTTCATAGGTGGCGTGTTAACTGTGAGAGAAGAATGTGGTAAAGGGCAAGAAAAGTACACAAAGTATGTTCTGTGAACACAATGGAATTAAATTAGAAGTAAATGACAGAGAGAAATTGGGAAACTCAAAAGTACACGGAAATTTAACACAATCTCAAACAACATATAGGCCAAATGAGAAATCCTAAGGGAAATTAGAAAATACTTTGAGATGAACAAAAACGAACCCAAAACATGGATGTAGCTAACAGTGTTTAGAGTAAAACTTATAGCTGCAAATGCCTGTATGAAAAAAGATTTCACATCAATAACCTACCCTTCCGTCTTAAGAAACTTAAGAAGAGTTGGGGCAGGCCTTGTGGCATAGTGGTTAAGTTCGTGCTTTGGCAGCCCGGGGTTTGCAAGTTCGGATCCTGGGCGCAGACCTACACACTGCTTGTCAAGCCACACTGTGGTGGCATCCTACATATAAAGTAGAGGAAGGTGGGCACGGATGTTAGCCCAGGGCCAGTCTTCCTCAGCAAAAAGAGGAGGATTGGCAGTGGACGTTAGCTCAGGGCTAGTCTTCCCCACAAAAAAAAGAGAGGAGGATTGGCAATGGATATTAGCTCAGGGTTGGTCTTCCTCACCAAAAAAAAAGAAATGTAAAAGAGCAAACTAACCATAAGCAAGCAGAAGGAAGGATATAATAAAGATTAGAGTAGATATTAATGAAGTAGAGAACCGAAACAACAGAGAAAATCAACAGAACCAAGAGTTAGTTCTTTGAAAAGATCAACAAAATTGGCAAAACTTTTAGACTGACCAAGAAGAAAAGAAAGAAGACTCATATTACTAAAATTAGGAATGAAAGAGGGAATACTGCTGCCGATCTAATAGAAATAAAAAAGATTTTAAGGGACACTATGAACAACTATATGCTAACAAATTAGATAACTTAGATGAAATGGACGTATTCCCACAGAGACACACACTACTAAAACTGATGCAAGAAGAAATAGAAAATGAGAAGAAACCTAAAAAAACCACATTGAATTAGTGAAAAAAAAAAAAAACACCAAAACACCTCCACCTTTCACAAAGAGAAGCTTAGGTCCAGATGGCTTGCTTAGTGGTGAATTCTACTGAACATTTAAAGAAGAATTAGCACCAAGTCTTCACAAAGTCTTCCAAAAAAAAAAAAAAAAACAAACAAACAAACCAAAAAACCAAAGAGGAATGAACAGTGTCCAACTCATTCTATGAATCCAGTATTACACAGATGCCAAAACCAGTTATCACAACTACATATTAATATCTCCTATGAATATAGATGCAAGATTCTTCAGCAAAATATTAAGAAATGGAAAGCAGCAACATATATAAACGGTTATACACATGGGCAAGGGGAATTCACCCCGAGAATGAAAGATTGGTTTAACATCTGACAGTCAATTAATGTAGTATACTGCATCAAGAAAATAAAGGACAAAGCACATGGTTACTTTAATCTATTCAAAAAAAGTATTTGGGAAAATCCAACACCCTTTCATTATAAAAACAAACCAAACGTAGAAAGGAGGTTTCTCAACTTTGTACAGGGCGTCTTCAAAAAACACAAAACATCATACTTAATGATGAAACACTGAATGCTTTTCCCCTGAGATCAGGAACAAGACAAAGATGACTGTTCTAGACATTTCTATTCAACATTGTGCTGCAGCTCTAGCCATGGCAGCAAGACAAGAAAATTAAATACAAGGCATAAAAATTAGGAAGGAAGAAGTAAAATTATCTCTAGTTGCAGACAACATG
This sequence comes from Tapirus indicus, assembly GCA_031878705.1. NCBI lineage: Eukaryota > Metazoa > Chordata > Mammalia > Perissodactyla > Tapiridae > Tapirus > Tapirus indicus. The sequence goes on from CM062934.1 coordinate 32,203,967, forward strand.
ATCTTGTATATAGAAAATCCTAAGGAATCCACTATAGTTTTTAGTTAATAGTTTATTCAACTATTTTTTTCTGGTAGTTTATTAAAACTAATAACAAAGCTTCCATGTTGCAAAATACAAGATTAGTAAATATAAACCAATTCTATTTCTATGAGCTAAGAATAAGCAATCTGAAAATAAAATTAATTAAAATATTCCATTTATAATAGTATCCAAAAGAGTAAAAGACTTAAGAATAAAAGGTAACAAAGGAAGTAAAAGTCTCTAACTCTGAAAACCATGAAATGTTGTTGAAAGAAATTAAAGATCTAAACAAATGGAAAGACATCCTGCATTCATGGGTTGGAAGGCTTAATATTGTTAAGATGGCAATACTCCCCAAAATGACCTACGGATTCAATGTATTCCCTATCAAAATCCCAAGGGCCCTTTTTTTTTTTTTTTTGCTGAGGAAGACTGGCCCTGGGCTAACATTCGTACCCATCTTCCTCTACTTTATATGTAGGATGCCACCACAGTGTGGCTTGATAAGCATTGTGTAGGTCTGTGCCCAGGATCTGAATCTGTGAACCCTGGGCCGCCAAAGCTGAGTGTGTGAACTTAACCGTGGCACCACCAGGCTAGTCCCCGAAAGGCCATTTTTTATGGACTGAATTGTGTCTCCACAAAATTCATATGTTAAATCCCTAACTCCCAATACTTTAGAATATGACTATATTTGGATCTAGGGCTTTAAAGTGGTAATTAAATTAACTCAAGGCCATTAGGGTGGGCTCTAATCCAATCTGACTGGTGTCCTTATAAGAGGAGGAGATCAGAACACAGGAGAGACACGGGGTGTGTATGCATGGAAGACCATATGAGGACACAGTGAGGAGCTGGCCATCTACAAGTCAAGGAAAAAGGCCTCGGAAGAACCCAACATTGCCAGCGCCTTGATCTTGGACTCCAGCCTGCACAATATTAGAAAATAAATTTTTGTTGTTAAGCCACTTGGTCTGTGGTATTTTATTATTGCAGCTCTAGCAAACCAACAGGTTTTGGTGCTATGAAATGGGATGCTGCTGTAACAAATAGCTAACGATGTGGAAATGGCTTTTGAGGTGCATGTTAGAAAAACCCTAGATTGCCACGGAGGGGTTCCTGGCAGGAAGATGCATGTTAAAGGTAATTCTGGTGGGGCCTCAGATGGAAATGAGGACCATGTTATTGGACACTGGAGGGAAGGGGATCCTTGTTATAAAGTGGCAGAGAACTTGGCTGAATTGAGTCTAGTGTTTTGTGGAACATAGAATTTGTGAGTGATGATCTTGGATATTTAGCTGAGGAAATTTCGAAGCAAAGTGTTGAAGGTGTGTCCTGTTGTATTTTTGCTGCTTATAGTAAAATGCAAGAAGAGAGAGAAATTGCAGAAGGTATTGTTAAGCAAAAAATAATCAGAACATGAAGATTTGGAAAATTCCTAGCCTGTCCATATTGGAAAAAATGAAAAAGCCTGTTCTAGAGAGAACACCAAGGGTGTGGATGGAAAATCACTTCATAAAGAGATTATGGGTGTGACTCATGGATCTAATCAGCCATCTCAGCAGAAGCCAAGAATAGAGATTAATTTATACCAGCAGAAATACTGCCAGCTTGGACTAAGAGGGACATAGATGAGGTAAAATGAAGGAAGGCTGTCAGACTTCTGGGATAAACAGGATGGGACAACAGAACTCTCTGGGTCTGAACATGTGCAATCCTTCAAGGAAAGGAAAAGAATGACCTGGAAGGTGATTCCAAGATCATCAGGGCTGCCACTCCCACCACATGTTCAGAGGGCACATCCCTGGAGGGCAAGCCTGTCTCCTCTTTGGTAGCAGAGAGCAGAGTCACCACCTCCATTTCAGTGGGCAAGGCTGCAGCCCAGGGCTGAGAGGGTGACACTGCTGCCCCCGTAGGCCCCGGAGGTGAGGCTGCCACTCATGGGCCCACAGTTCAAAGCACAGAGCCAAGGACTGTTCTTGAGCCTTAATATCTACTGCAATTTGCCCTCCTAGGTTTTGAACATGCTTAGGACCTGTGCTCCCTTTCTTTTTTCTGATTTCTTCCTTTTGGAACGTCTATCAAACGCCTGTCCCACCACTGTATTTTGGAAACAGATAAATTGTCGAGTTTCACAGGTTCACAGCTAGAGAGGAATTTTACTTCAGGATGAATCATACCTCCAGTCTCACCCACACTTGATTTGAATGAGATTTGAGACCTAGAGTTGATGCTGGAATGGGTTAAGATTTGGGCGGCTATTGGGACAGAGGTGAATATATTTTGCATGTGAGAAAAACGTGACTTTTGGAGGTCCAGATGGCAGAGTGTTATGGACCTAATTGTGCCCCCTACAGACTCATGTTGAAGTTTTAACTCCCAGCACCTCAGAATGTGACTGTATTTGGAGATGGGGTCCTTAAGATGTAATAAAGGTAAAATGCGGTCATATGGGTGGATACTAATGTAAAATGACTGATGTCCTTGTGTAAACAGGAGATTAGGACACCAGGGAAGGGCTCACACAGAGGAAGGGCCCGGTGATGACACAATGAGGGTACAACTATCCACAAGTCAACGAGAGAGGTCTCAGAAGAAACCAACTTTGCTGGCACCTTGATGTTAGAATCCCAGCCTTCAGAACTGTGAGAAAATAAATTTCTGCTGTTTAAGTGGTATTTTGTTATGGCAGCCCTAGCAAATTAATATACCATTTTTGCAGAAATGGAAAAGCTAATTCTAAAATTTGTATGAAATTGTAAGGGATCCCAAATAGACAAAACAATCTTGAAAAAAACCCCACAAAGTTGGATGTATCACGCTTCCTTATTTCAAAACTTATTATAAAGCTACAGGAACCAAGAGAGTATAGTGCTGGCATGAGGATAGATATATAGATCAATGAAATAGAATTGAGAGTTCAGAAATAAACCCTTACATTTATGGACAATTGATTTTTGACAAAGATGCCAAGACAATTTAATGAAGGAAGAATAATCTTTTCAACAAATAGTGCTAACACAACTGAATATTCAAATATTGGATAAAATTTTGGATAAAATTCAGTGTAGGGAAAACTGGACAGCCACATGCAAAAGAATAAAATGGACTCCTATCTTACACAATACACAATATCAACTCAAAATGGATTAAAGACTTGAACAGAAGACCTGAAACCATAAAACTCCTAAAAAGAAAATATAGGGGATAAGCTCCTTGATAGTCTTGGCAATGATTTTTTGGATTTGACACCAAAAGCAGAGGCAACAAAAGCAAAAATAAACAAGTTGGGACTACATCAAACTAAAAAGATTCTGCACAGCAAAGGAAACCATCAAAGAAAATGAGAAGGCAACCTACCAATGGCAGAAAATATTTGCAAATCATGTATATCTGATAATGAGTTAACATCCAAAATATATAAAGAACTCAGACAACTCAATAGCAAAAAAAAAAAAAAAAAAAAAAAAAGTGATTAAAAAATGGCAAAAGAACTGAAAAGACTTTTTACAAAGAAGACACAAATGGCCAATTAATACATGAAAATGTGTTCAACATCACTAATAATTAGGAAAATGCAAATCAGAACTACAATGAGATATCAGCTCACTCCTGTTAGAATGGCTATCATCAAAAAGACAAGAGATAAGTGTTGGCGAGGATGAGGGGAAAAGGAAACCCTTGTATGCTGTTGGTGGAAGTGTAAATTTGTGAAACCACTATGGAAAACAGTAGGGAGGTTTCTCAAAAAATTAAAAATTGAACTACCATGTGATCTAACAATTCTACTTCTAGCTATATATCCAAAGAAAATGAAATCACTATACAAAAGAGATATCTCCTTCCCCATGTTCTTATTTACAATAGCCAAGATATGGAAAGAATCTGTGTCCATTGACAGATAAATGCATAAAGAAAATGTGATTACATATTTGTGTGTGTATGTATATATATATATATATATACATACACACACAGAACAGAATATTACTCAGCCATAAAAAAGAAGGAAATTCTGCTATTTGTGACACATGGATGGACCTTGAGGACATTGTGCTAAGTGCAATAAGTCAGACAGAGAAAGACAAGTACTGTATGATATCACTTGTATGTGTAATCTAAGAAGAACTGATAGAATACATTGGTGGTTGCCAATCCATTCTATTGGGAGGGTGATGGGGGAATGAATGAAATGGTTGAAGGTGCTCAAATTGTACAAAATTCCAGTTATAAGATAAATAAGTCCTCGGGATGTAATATACCACTTGGTGACTATAGTTAACAATACTGCATTATATATTTGAAAGTTGCTAAGAGAGTAAATCTGAAAAGTTCTCATTACAAGAAAAAAATTGTAACTATGTGAGTTGATGAGTGTTAACTAAACTTACTGTGGTAATCATTTTGCAAAATATATATATATCAAATCATTATGTTGCATATCGTAAACTAATATAATGTTATATGTCAATTACACCTCAATAAAACTGGAGGAAAAAAAAAGAAAGTGAAGAAAAAATGAAAAACAACCCTTAGAACAAGAGAAAAATATGTAAAAGTCATATATCTGATAAGGGACTTGTATCCAGAATATATAATTAATTCTTACAATTAAGTAATAAAAAGACAAAAAGCAACAATTAAAAATGAGCAAAGGGTAATAGAAAGAATTCAGCTCTCAAGCCACAAAAAGACATGGAGAAAACTTAAATATATATTACTAAGTGAAAGAAGCCAGTCTGAAAAAGCTACATACTGTATGATTTCAACTATTGACATTTTGGAAAAGGCAAAACTATACAGTAAAAAGATTAGTGGTCGCCAGGGTTTGGTGGAGTGGAAGGGGAGAAGGATTAACAGGTGTAGCACATGGGATTTAGGGGGGCAGTGAAAACTCTTCTGTATGGTTCTGAAATGGTAGATACATGGCATCATACATTTGGAAAAACCCATAGAACTGTACACCACAAAGAGTGAACCTTGTTGTCACAAATGGTAAGGTAAACTATGGACTTGAGTTAATGACAATGTATGAATATTGGTTCATCAATTCTCACAATCTGCCACATTAATGCAAGATGTTAATAATAATAGAAACTAAGGATGGGGAGAGAGGGAGTGATTGGGAACTCTCTGTTCAATTTTTATGTAAGAAAAATTTTGTAAGAAATTTTCTGTAAGAGGTCAAGTCTATTAATTTTTAGTAACATAAGCAAAGAATCTGAATAGACATTTCTACACATGTCCAAAGAAGATAGACAAAAGGCCCACAAGCACAAGAAAAGATACCAAACATCATTAGTCATTAGAGAAAGGCAAATTAAAGCCGCAATAAGATACCACTTCACACATACTAAGATGGCTATAATTAAAAAACAAACAAAATGCTATATATTGCTGATGGAATGTGGAATGTTACAATTCCTTTGGAAAACTGTTTGGCAGTTCCTCAAAATATTCAATATAGAGCATTACATGATTCAGCAATTGCACTTCTAGGTATATATATACCTAAGAGAAATGAAAACATAGATTCACATGTAAACTGATATATGAATATTCATAGCAGTATTATTCAAAGTAGCCAAAAAGTGGAGATAACCCAAATATTTATCACCTGATTAAAAAAATGTATTACAATACAAAGGAATATTATTCAGCTATCAAGGAATCAAGTACTAAGATATGCTACAAGATGGAGGAAACTTAAAAACATTATGCTGAGAGAGGCCAGTCTGAAAAGACCACATACCTCATGATATGAAATGTCCAAAATACACAAATGTATAAGATAGAAAGTAGATTAGTGGTTGTCTAAGCCTGGGGAAGGGGGGAGGGAAATGAGGAATGACTGCTAATGCATATGGTTTATTTTGGGGGTGATGAAATGTTCTAAAATTAGATTGTGGTGATGGTTGCATGACTTTGTGAATATACTAAAAACATTTGAATGAGAGAATTTTATATTCTTTGGGGTTTTCAACATAGATAATCACATCATCTGTGAATAAAGATAATTTTATAACTTGCTTTCCATCTACATACCATTTATTTATTTTTTATTGCCTTATAGCATTAGCTAGAACTTCCAGTAAAAGTTTGGATAGAAGTGGTGAGAGAGTATTGCTTTGCTCCCAGTGTTATGGGGAAAGCATCCTGTCGCTCATCATTAAATATGATGTTAGCTGCATATAATTTTTATAGACGTTCTTTATTAAGTTGTGAAAATTCCTCTCTATTACTAGTTACTGAGAGTTTTTATCATGTGTGGGTGTTGATTTTGTCAAATCTTTTTTTGGTTATTAATATGATGAACATATGATTTTTCTTTTTTAGTCTATTGATACCATGGGTTCCCTTGATTGATTTTGAGTGCTGAACAAGCCTTAGATACCAAGAATAAATCATACTTGGTCATGGTGTATAATTGTTTTTATACATTGTTAGATTAATTTCCTACTATTTTCTTGAGAATATGTCCATCTACGTGCATGAGAGATGTTGGGCAGTAGTTTTCTCTTCTCATGATTTCTTAATGTGGCTTTGGTATTGGAGTAATTATAGCCTCAGTAAAGGAGTGTGAGTATTCTATTTGCTTCTATTTTCTGGAAGAGATTGTTGAGTATTGCTTTTATTTCTTCTTTAAGTGTTTAGTGTAATTTGCCAGTGAAACCATCCAGGGCTGGTGTTTTCTTTTTTGGAAGGTTTTTAAATTACTGATTTAATTTCTTTAAAAGATATAAGGCTATTCAGATTATTCTCCTTGTGTGAGTTTTGGTAGTTTGTGTCTTTAAAGGAGTTAATCCATTCCATCTAAGCATGAAATCTGTGGGCCTAGAGTTGTTTGTAGTATTATTTTTTCATCCTCTTAATGTTCATGAGATCAGTAGTGATGATCCCTCTTTCACCTATGATGTTGGTAATTTGTGTGTTTTCTGGTTTTTTTCTTGGTTAGTTACACTAGAGATTTATAAATAGTATTGATGTTTACAAGGAATTAGCTTTTGTTTTTATGCTTTCTACTGTTTTCCTATATTCAATTTTACTGTTTCCTGTTCTAAATTTTATGATGTCTTTTCTTCCCCATATTTTAAGCTTAATTTTTTTCTTATCTCTAGTTTCCTATGCAAACTAGAATGACTTAACCTGAAACAAGAAAAATGAGAACTATGAAGAGAAAATTAAGCCTAAAATGGGAAGAAGAAAGGATATAAAATTTAGAACAGAAACCAATAAAATTGAATATAGGAAAACAATAGGAAGCATCAATGAAAACAAAAGCTGCTTTTTTCAAAATGTCAATAAAATTTAAAAATATCTAGTAAAACTAACCAGGAAAAGGAGAGAACACACAGATTATCAACGTTGATTTCATATCTTTCTTCTCATAATATATGCATTTAATTCTGTGAATTTCTCTTTAAGTACTCTTTCATTGCACCCACCAAATTTTATAAGTTGTATTTTCATTTTCATTTAATTAAAAATGTACATTTTTTATATCTCTTGATACTTCTTTGACACATAGAACACTTGAAGTATATTTCCTAATTTCTAAGTATATCTTTTATTGATTTTTAGTTTAATTCCATTGTTACTTAAAAAGTATACTTTGTATGATATCTATTCTTTTTTTATTTGTATTATTTATTTATTTATTTTTATTGAGGTAACATTGGTTTATAACATTATAAAAATTTCAGGTGTATATCATTATATTTCGATTTCTGTGTAGACTATATCATGTTCACCACCCAAAGACTAATTACCATCCATCACGGTACGCATATGCCCTTTTTACTCCTTTCACCCCCGCTGCTTCCCTCATCCCCTCTAGTAACCACCAATCTAATCTCTATAACTATGTGTTTATTTGTTGTTGTTGCTTTTTTCTTCCTCATATGAGTGAAATCATACAGTATTTGGCTTTCTCTGTCTGACTTATTTTTCATAGCATAATACCCTGAAGGTTCATCCATGTTGTTGCAAATGGCAAAATTTCATCTTTTTTATGGTTGAGTAGTATTCCAATGTATATATACACCACATCTTCTTTATCCATTCATCCACTGATGGGCACTCAGGTTGTTTCCAAGTCTTGGCTATTGTGAATAATGCTGCAATAAACATAGGGGTGCAAAAATCTTTTTGACTTAGTGTTTTTGTGTTTGGATAAATAGCCAGAAGTGGAATAGTTGGATCATATGGTAGTTCTATTCTTAATTATAGAGGAATCTCCATACTGTTTTCCATAGTGTCTATACCAGTTTCCATTTCCACCAGCAGTGAATGAGGGTTCCCTTTTTTCCACATCCTCTCCAACACTTATTTCTTGTCTTGTTAGTTATAGCCAATCTGACAGACATGAGGTGATATCTCATTACAGTTTTGATTTGCATTTCTCTAATAATTAGTAATGTTGAACATCTTTTCATGTGCTTGTTGGCCATCTGTATATCTTCTTTGGAAAAATGTCTGTTCAGATCCTTTGCCCATTTTTTAATTGGATTGTTTGTTATTTTGTTGTTAACTTATGTGAGTTCTTTATATATTTTGGGTGTTAACCCCTTATCAGGTATATGATTTGCAAATATCTTCTCCCAATTGTTAGGCTGTCTTTTCATTTTGTTGATGGTTCCCTTTGCTGTGCAGAAGGTTTTTGGTTTGATGTAGTCTCATTTGTTTATTTTTTCTTTTGTTTCCCTTGCCTAGGGAGACATGATGTTCAAAAAGATACTGTAAGACCACAGTCAAAGAGTGTACCGCCTATGTTTTCCTCCAGAAGTTTTATTGTTTCAGTCTTGCATTCAAGACTTTAACCCATTTTGAGTTAATTTTTGTATATGGTGTAAAATAGTGCTCTACTTTAATTATTTTGCACCTGGCTGACCAGTTTTCCCAACACCATTTACTGAAGAGAGTTTGCTTTCTCCACTATATGTTCTTGGCTCCTTTGTCAAAAATGAGCTGACCATAGGTATGTGCGTTTATTTCTGGGCCTTTGATTCTGTTCCATTGATCTGTGTGTCTGTTCTTTTTGTCAATACCATGCTGTTTTGATTACTATAGCTTTGTAGTATATTTTGAAATCAGGGAGTGTGAGTCCTTCAGCTTTGTTCTTTTCCTTAGAATTGCTTTGGCTATTTGAGATCTTTCATTGTTCCATATAAATTTTAGGATTCTTTGTTCTATTTCCATGAAAAATGTCATTGGGACTTTGAAAGGGATTGCATTGAATCTGTAGATTGCTTTAGGAAGTATGGACATTTTAACACTGTTAATTCTTCCAATCCATGAGCATAGAGTATCTTTCCATTTCTTTCTGTCTTCTTCAATTTCTTTCAAAAATGTTTTATAGTTTTCAGTGTACAGGTCTTTCACTTCTTTGGTTAAATTTATTCCTAAGTATTTTATCCTTTTTGTTGTGATTGTAAATGGTATTGTATTCTTGATTTCTCTTTTGGCTATTTCATTGTTAGTATATAGAAATGCAACTGATTTTTGTATGTTGAGTTTGTACCCTGCAACTTTGCTGTTTTTGTTTATTATTTCTAATAGTTTTTTGGTGGATTCTTTAGAGATTTTTGTATATAAAGCCATGTCACCTGCAAATAGTTACAATTTTTTGTCTTATTTTCCAATTTAGCTTCTTTCTATTTCTTGCCTGATTTCTCTGGCTACATCTTCCGATACTATGTTAAGTAAAACTGACAAAAGAGGGCATCCATTTCTTATTCCTGTTCTTAGAGGGATAGTTTTCAGTTTTTCACCATTGAGTATAATGTTAGCTGTGGGTTTGTCATATATGACCTTTATTATGTTCAGGTACTTTCTTTCTAGACCCATTTTATTCAAAATCTTTTATCATAAATGGATGCTGAATCTTGTCAAATGCTTTCTCTGCATCTGTTGAGATGATCATGTGATTTTTATTCTTCATTTTGTTAATGTGGTGTATCACATTGGTTGATTTGCAGATGTTGAACTATCCTTGCATCCCTGGAATAAATCCCACTTGATCACAGTGCATGATCCTTTTAATGTATTGTTGTATTTGATTTGCTAGTATTTTGCTGAGGATTTTTGCATCTATGTTCATCAGTGATATTGGCCTGTAATTTTCTTTTTTTCTGTTGTCCTTGTCTGGTTTTGGTATCAGGGTAACATTGGCCTCGTAGAATGAGTTAGGAAGCTTCCTCTCTTCCTCAAACTTTTTTGGAATATTTCAAGAGGGATAGGTATTAAATCTTCTTTGAATGTTTGGTAGAATTCACTGGAGAAGACGTCTGATCCTGGTCTGTTTTTGGGAGGTTTTTGATTGCTGCTATGATCTCCTTACCAGTGATCCATCTATTCAGATTCTCTCTTTCTTCTTGGTTCAGTTTTAGAAGGTTGTGTGATTCTGAGAATTTATCCATTTCATCTAGATTATCCAATTAGTTGGTGTAAAGCTTTCCATAGTATTTTCTTATAATCCTTTGTATTTCTGTGCTGTCCATTGTAACTTCTCCTCTTTTCTTTCTGATTTTATTTATTTGAGTCTTTTTTCTCTTTTCTTAGTGAGTCTAGCTAAAGGCTTGTCCATTTTGTTTACCTTTTCAAGGAACCAGCTCTTAGTTTCATTGATCTTTTCTACTGTTTTTCTAGTCTCTATTTCACTTATTTCTGCTCTGATTTTTATTATATCCTTTCTTCTGCTGACTTCAGGCTTTGTTTGTTCTTCTTTTTTCTAGTTCCTGCAGGTGTATTCTTAGATGGTCTACTTGAGATTTTTCTTGTTTCTTCAGGTAGGTCTGTACTGATATAAACTTCCCATTTAATACTGCTTTTGCTTTATCCCATATATTTTAGTATGTTGTATTTTCATTTTCATTTGTCTCAATGTATTTTTTATTTCTCCTTTGATTTCTTTGACCCAATAGTTGTTCAGTAGCATTTTGTTTAATCTCCACATATTTGTGGGTTTTCCAGTTTTATTCTTGTAGTTGATTTCTATTTTCATACTGTTGTGGTCAGAAAAGATGCCTGGTATTATCTCAGTCTTCTTAAATTTATTGAGACTTGTTTTGTGGCCTAAAATGTGATGCAACAAAACTAGAAATAACAGGAAGATGACAACAGGACAATAGCCAAATATTTAGAAACTAACAACACACTTTTGAGTAGTCCATGAGTCAAAGAGGAAGTCTCAAGGGAAATAAAAAACATACATTAAACTGAATGAAAATGAAGCATACATTAGCATAAAGCAACAAAGACAGGGAAATTCATAGCCCCAAATGCATACAGGAGAAAAGAGGGAAAGTCTCTGAAATGAATAATCTAAGCTTCTACCTCAAGAACCTAGAAAAGTAAGAACAAAATAAACTCAAGGCAAGCAGAAAGTAGGAAAAATCTACACACATAAATTTGACAGCTTAGATCAGTGGACCAATTCCTTGAAAAACACAAACTACCACAATTCACTCAATATGAAATTGATAATTTGAATATCTCTATAACTGTCAAGGAAATTGAATTAGTAATTTAAAAAACTTCCCTGCTAAAATCTCCATGAGTAGATGGTTTCACTGGATCATTTGACCAAATCTTTAAAGAAAAATTAACACTAATTTTCCAGAAATAGCAGGGGAGAGAATAGTTCTCTCTTCATTTTTGAAGATTGCATTATTCTTACACCAAAACCAGGCAAAGATAGTACAAAGAAAGAACACCATAGACCAATATCCCTCATTAATATGGATGCAAAAGCCTTTAATAACATATTAGCAAACAGAATATAGCATATATAAGAAGAATTTTACAACATTACTTAAGTTGGGTTTTTTCCAGAAATTCAAGGCTGTTTTAATATTCAAAAATCAATCAGTGTAATCCACTATATTAGGCTAAATGGTGAAGGTTGAATGCTTTCCCCCTAATATTGCAAACAAAGTAAGGATGTCTATTCTCACCACTCAGTAAACACAGTGCTGGAAGTTCTTGCCAGTGTAACAAAGAAAGAAAAGGAAAAGGTCTATAGGTCAGAAATGAAGAAATAAAACTATTTTCAGATGATATAGTTACCTTTGTAAAAAATCACAAAGAACCTACCAAACAACTCCTAGAATTAATAAGCAAGTTTGTCAAGGTCTCAGGATACAAGAGAAACATGCAGAAATGAACTGTATTTCTGTACACCAACAAGGAGCACGTGGAAGGATGGGGAAGGAAGGCTATGGTCCAGTGTGGCCTACAACTCCCCACCACACATCCTTCTCTTCTCAAGACTTTGTAATTAAGTCCAGAACAAAACTTCTTCATGTGCTGTATCTCTTATATTTATGGTACGTAAGACAGTCTCAAGTTATTTCCTTTCTTAAAGAGTTTCTTTGTCCTTTCATTAACATTTGAAAATATCTAAGTGCCTGAAGTTTACAATAGATGTGTCGCTGTCATTTGTTTATTTTGCTTTTCTATACTTTTCTTTTTGAGGACAGAAGTTATCACTTGAATATTTTTTACATATTTTAGAACTACCTCTACTCTTTTTAATTTTTTTGGAATTTATTCAACTTTACTAATGTTTTTCCATTTCCCCAGTATTTTGAGAAATAAAAGTTTTTTTATCTTTTAGTCTTCTAGGCTATAATCACTAATATCTCTAGAGATTTTTGTGATTTTCATTCCTGACACCCAGGAACCCACTGAGGCAATGGATAATTTGGTCCACATCTAGTCATTGTAAAACTCTATCACTTCTGCCTCTATCACAGTTTTAAATTTATCCCATCATCCTCTCTATTCTCACTGCTCACATAAAGCCAGGGATGGGGTCTTTTTAGTTCATTAGTGTTTAGCTGGCACATATTAGGTACTTAATATTCCTGTTGGGTAATGAATAAATTCATGAACAATGGATGCTACTTCCCAAGTGTAGGCACTGTAATACTAAATTACCTCCAAAGAGCCCATCCTGCTGTCCTACCTCAACCCAAATGGGGTAAAATATTTTTATAGAATCAAAATTTTTTTACATCAAGATCTTTTGCTTCCTCAATGAACTCCAAGCTCATGGACTCTTTAAGACATAGTCCTAACCCATCTTTTTATCTAATTTCCAAATAATCCTTTTCATATGTTTTATGTTTTATCTGAATTGTAATACTTATTGTTCACCATCCCCTCTTTTTAACTTATTTCACACATTTTTCCTTTAGCTGACATGTACTGTATCCCCCCACCCACACGCTCATGTGCATACTCCCATAGCTAAATGCCACTTTTATTCAAGGCCTAGCTCAAGTACCACTTAAATCATAAACTGTTCACTGATTACTCCCTTTTCCATTCCATTTTTCTAAAAATAATTTTTCCTTGAACTCCCATATCATTGTGTATGTACTCTTATAGCACACAACATCTGGGCTTATTATTTTTGTACAAATTCACTCTCCCCTGCCAGAGTGCAGACTCCTGAAGAATAGAAACCCAGGATTATTTATCATTATAGTCTCCTGTAGGCCTAGCACACAAATAGCAGGTGCTCAATAACTATTTAAAAACAAATCACCACTTTTACGGTCTTCAAGACATCCAGTCTGGTCAATTGTTTGTCTTAAAAATTTTCTTGGGCACAGTAATTTTTGTCACATATAAACAACCTTGGTTAAGTATTTGAAATTATTTTATAATTTTCAACCAAATAACAGAATTCAGAAGAATCTGAAAGGAACAAGCATTAGAGGATAGAAATATAATGATGCATAGGTATAGTGTGATACACTAGAAAGGTCACTTAAGAATGTGGGATCAAGCCCTAATGATGCATGCATTACAAATACCACAGACTGGGTGGCTTAAAAAATAGAAATTTATTTTCTTATAATTCTGGCAGCTGAAAGTCCAAGATCAAGGTGTTAGCAGGGTTAATTTATCCTGAGATCTCTCTCCTTGTTTGTAGATAGCCATCTTCTCCCTGTGTCTTTACATGGTCCTCCCCCTGTGTGTGTCTGTGTCCTAATCTCCACTTTCTATAAGGACACCAGTAATATTGGATTAGGCCCCATCTATATGACGACATTTTAACTTAATCACTTCTTTAAGGACCTTATCTCCAAATACGGTCACATTCTGAGGAACTGGGGTTAGGATTTCAACATGTGTATTTGGAGGGGACACAGTTCAGCCCATAACAGTGCAGCTGCACCTTTCACAAGTCATTCAGTGCTCTTGGACTTAGCCTCTTCTTTTGTAAAACTATGTTATTTAAATCATTTCTAAAATCTTTCTTAATTGAACATCTTTAATTTCTCCAAGGATTATTACTCTTTTGTAATGCATCCTCTAGAATAATATCTTGGTGAATGTCACCATCATTTATGCACCTGATGAGAACTGGAACTTTGGAGTCATGTTGCATTCTTCTCTTGTCCCTCTCTACCCATCCAACCAATCACCACTACCTACTAAGTGGCTCTTTCTGATGCTCCCTTCTTCCTTCCTCATCTGAGCCCATGTAGGTGTCCTTGCCAGTTTCTCTGCTTTCAGTTCCAACTCTCACCAGTCTATCCTTCATATCACCATTAGAGTGACCATTGACATTTTCCCCCATTATCTAGAGACTATCATATCTAAATTAATTTATATGACTGTTAAGGTCATAATTTTCTTTGCTGCCCACTCATCCAGCAACTCCCACCAACACTCCCATTGTGCCTTTTACCCTCCACAACAGTTGACATTCCTGAAATACTGACCTCCTTTTGGTTCCCATGCTTTGGCCAAAACTTTTTTCCATTTGTCTGAAATGCCCTTTCCCTGGTTGTTCTCCTGAAAAACTTAGTCATTTTTCCACTTACAGCCAAATGGTTTTTCGCATGTAAGGCCTCCCCTGATTCCCTGAGGCAGAACTGGGAGTGGCTTGTCTTCTGCTCCTCCTGTGCTTCAGATACCCACATTATCTAACTGCCCTATAGCCGCAGCTTTTCACTAAATCTTAAGATCCTTGAGAACTGGATTGTTTACTTTATCTTTGAAACAATAAAATGAATGTTATGTTTGTTAAATGAATGCTGTTTATAATAAGCTAGGTACAAAAAAATTTAAAGAAATACTGATTAGTTGAATTAATATTTATTCTTACTGAGATTTGCTAAATATGTAATTTAATTCCATTTCCTTTATAAATTAACTGTTTCAGATAGTAAATCTATTTCCAATACTTAGCCACACATGGGGAATTATTTATTAGCTTAGACACTGGATGATTCAGATTCATTAAGTTTTGGGTAAAAATGTTAAGAAAAATTATGTTGGCTTTGAAGTTTCTTTTGCCTTCTAGGTGTATGCTTCCAGAATAGAGCATTTCATCAAACCATAATTATTTATTAGCTTTGTTGCTCCTATTTCAATTCCCACTTTCCTTTCCTTCCCCTCCTCTGTTAGGTAAACAGGCTGGA
The DNA here is from genome assembly GCA_031878705.1 of Tapirus indicus. Classification (NCBI taxonomy): domain Eukaryota; kingdom Metazoa; phylum Chordata; class Mammalia; order Perissodactyla; family Tapiridae; genus Tapirus; species Tapirus indicus. Next base: position 32,219,431 of record CM062934.1, read on the forward strand.
GGCACGCCTTCGGCAGGCAGGATGTACAGGCGATAAAGGGATTTGGAGGAAGGACAGTGAGCACTGGATGAAAGGAGACTGCATTAACTGTGTCTGTAAGGTATGTGCTGCTACAAGTTTTCCCACCTTCCTCCTACTGTTTTACTTCTGCTAGCCTGCCAGTTAAGAAATACCTGAAACATTCAAAAAGAGAAAAAAATATCCTTTTTGTGAATGCATTCTAGGCATATTTTTCTGGTCAAGCTATTGATGTGAGGTTCTGAGATTTCTGATTATCAATAAAAATATAACTACTGTCTAATGAGGACTTGCCAGATACCTTGTGGGCTTTTCACATTGTCACTAACAAATGAGAGAATCGAGGCTCAAGAAGTTTATGGAACATTGCTCAAGGTCGCACAAGTAAACCGAGGCAGAACTGGGGCTTGAATTCATCTCCTTGTTCTCCAGTCAGCCTCGCTACAAACGTTGCCTGAAAGCACTTGTTAAACTACACCACTCTCTGTAAATGTTAAAAGGTGTTATCATGGTATCCACCAAAGGAAATATGCTCAGTTTTTATTTAGTTTTCTTTTTGCACAGCGCTGACTCTGCTCGCCCCGCCCCGCCCCTCTAATGAAACGCATGAGCATCCTCGTGCATGCTGGACCCCATACCTGACGGTTTGGGAGGTCACATCTGTGGGTCAGCACTTGTAGCCTTGCTTTCATGCTTCAAATGTGTAGAAATAATTAATAGGAACTACATGTAAAAATTAGCTCATACCGTGAGTAATTTTTATTGAATTGAAATAGCCTATCAGATTATATATTATAAGAAACTTTTTAGAAAGTAATTTCACTGTAAGAAACATGGGGATAATCTTCGAATGTTGCCTTTCAGAGTGTCCAGGTCACCTGTATGGTGGAGTCTTGTTCCCTGGCACTGTGTTCCAGTCTTGAATTGGTGAAAGGAAGCTGCTGTCCAGTTTGCACAGACCCAGGACTGCCAGCTGACTCCCCAAACACTAACCAACGTCATCTGCTCGGGAGCCCTCAACAGGGAATTTCTCAGGCAGAGGCCGCCAGGCGCTCAGTACTTCAGCACTTTTAACCTTAAGTCACATTGATTTAAGAGCAAGTTAGTTCATTTAAGCCCTCAACATACTGAAGATCTTTTATCTTTTCCTTTTCTAACACTCCTGGAAATAATGCAAAATTAAAAGCTATAAAGTGCATAGGGATTATTTTATCTTAAGAAATATTTCTTGTAAGTTACCAGTTTTATGTACCACAGGCAGAAATACATAGAACATCACGTAATATTTTTAAAAAATCTGAGCATTGTGGAAAATCTCTCATTTCAAAATTCACAGAGATTTTATTATCTCCAGGAATTTTGAAAGAATGGGTTTTGCACTTAACATCTGAAAAGATCTGGGATAAATTTGGCGTAATATGTAATGCTATTCTCCTCAGTCCATTACCTTCTCTCAGATCTAGAACCTAGGCAATGGTCAGATTTTGCTAGGAGGGAGTTTATCTTAATCTTCTGAAACATTAAGGAAAAGTCAGTGAAACAATGTCATTATTTTAGGGCACTTGCCAGTTTTGCATTTGGCTGGAAAATACAAACTCAGTGAGGGAACCAGACTTCAAAGCAGAGCTGCTCAATGTCTGCCTTTCCCTTACTTGTCATTATTATCACCATGAGAGGTCAAAATTGAAATTTGTGATATCTGAAATTCAGGAGCAATCTGAATTTACTATCAGAAAAATTGAAAATGTCTTTGACTTTAACAAAAGATGTTGCTATGGCGTTTCTTCTAATTTTGGCACTCTGTTATAGCATTTAAAATACAACCCAGTGGACAACAGGTTTATTTATACTCAGAATTGAATATTAAGTATATTAGGTAATTTTCACTTAATATTACGTAAGTTGCTTTTAAAATATGATATAAACATGTGCACCCATATGTGGGGGATGGTTGCAGTTGTTGGTATATTTCTTTAAAAAATTCTTTGTTCCAAAAGTTTTGAGGAAAGACTTCATGTCCTGCCCAGATGGCCCTCAGCGACGTGACTCTCCTGTTTTCTAATTACAAAATAAACTTTTAAAAACAGGCATAATCTCCTTAGAGTTATTGTGTAAAATGCAGTATTAGTTTTAGTCAAAATATGCCTATGGTTTTGGTATTTTGAGTGAGAAAAGATGATTTGGAGTTTGATAATATACCTCATTATTTTTAAATGTGTTGGTGATTCCCTCCCAAGATCAAAATAACTTTTTTTTGTGTGTGTGAGGAAGACCAGCCCTGAGCTAACATCCGTTGCCAATCCTCCTCTTTTTGCTGAGGAAGACCGGCCCTGGGCTAACATCCGTGCCCATCTTCCTCTACTTTATATGGGACGCTGCCACAGCGTGGCCGACAGGCAGTGAGTCCGCGGGCGCCCGGGATGTGAACCCGCGAACCCCGGGCTGCCAAGCGTGAACTAAAGCGCTGCGCCACCGGGCTGACCCCCAAAATAACTTTTACTAAAAAGTTTTGAAGCAAAACTTAATATGTCCTAAATTTTGATGTTTGGTGCTTCTTTAAATCCAAAGTAATTTGTAATTATATTACTTTTTGAAAGACAAAACATGGCAAGTCCTGAAAGGTTGACATTTGGTGGCCTTTTTAAAACCCAACAAAGTGAAATGAAGGTAAACCTTATGGAAGTATAATCTGTTCCTCAGAAACAATCACAGTAAACATATTGCAAATGACAATAAGCTTTGTAATAGTTTAGGTTTCTCATCATAGTCATTTGTCATTTTATCATCTTATTTAAGTTTAAGCAAGACCTACATGATTTCTCATATTATTGTTTGTACACTGACCACATGTTAACTTGGATGGCACCTGCTCAATATGTTTAGCTCATTAAACATAACCAAATATCAAAATAACAGAATGAAACTGTCATTTAAGATGGAACTCAATTGACCACATGGGGATTTTAAAAATTGCATGTCAGTTGACAATTTGAAAATTCAGTCAACTTTATAGACATGGTTATCGTTTAATCATATGCATTACTTTTTGCTTTATTCATTTTACTGTATAACAGTTATTTGACTATGTTTTTAATGATGTTTCATTTTTGAAAGTAAAATTACACATGATAAAAATTTCTAATATTTCCCAAGGACATATAAACCCTTGTCTTCCATTTCTGCAGTCCAAATGTGATTGCTATCTTTAGTTTGGGGGGTGTGTGTGTGCCTTTGTGTGGTGTAGTCTTCATGTTTTCCAAGCAACACAAATATGATGGTATTTCTTCCTTAGTGATTTTGTTTATTCTAAATAACCTTAAAACATTGAAAATCCAAGTGTATTTGTTAACAATATTTTGATATACCACATTCAGCCAAGAAATCTACTTGAGGTAAAATTTAATGTTTTTTATGTGACACTCTTTGCTCCAGGACAAAGGGCTCATAAAGGATCAGGAGTTCCCCTCTTTTATAGGGAGGTGTATACAAAGATGACGAAAGCATTTTTGATCTCACTCTTCCTGATTTTCTCTGATAAAGAAAAACAAGGTTTTTTTAGCCAGGCTGTATGATTGTATGAGAAGGTAGAAAACACCTCTTTTCTTTCAGGGGCACTTTAATTTCTATTCTATGCCCTGCATACACACATGGCCACATTGCACATGGAACTACATGGCATGTGGTTGAAAGGGTAGAGACAACTTTTATTTGGGACTAGCAGTTGAAAATTGAGCATTTATCTGACAAAAAGTCTTTAACACTCATGTGAGGTAAATAGCAATGTATGAGAAGAATGAGTCTTTATGCTGACTTGTTTATTTTCTCGACCTATATATCAGGAGGGCAGAGGTAGGGAAAATTGTTGTGAGTCCTGGTAAGGATTTTTTTTTAGTTTAATTGTGAAATGATGTTAATACAGACTTACTGGATTATAATTACTACAAATATTTCTTCACCAGTGTCATATATAATGCATTTTTATTTGTAAATAAAATGCAGTTCATTAGTAAGTTAAGTCAAGTTCATGGATAGCTCACACAGAAATTCTATCTTCCATTTCAGGAAAGATGTGCACTATTAAAAGTTACATTTAGTTGAATGTCCTCAACATTTATTGACCTGATAGAGTTTGTGAGAAACAATGTAAAATCTGCTTGTTTCTCATGAATATACAGAATGAGAGATGATGTCCTAAAAAAGAAGTGCTAAAATCTGTATCTTAAATATAACTTCATATACTGTATTTTTAGCCCTTCTGTAAGATACTTTGCTGACTTTTGTTTCAAGCATCAGAAATGAATCAGTGTTTAAATCTGCATTTCAAACATAAACTAGAGAGAAAGAATACATAATGTTTCCCCAAATTATGAAGCTCATTTTCTGTTCTATTAATATACTTTGTAAGACAAATGAGAAGAATTTCTTTAAACCTAATTATTAACCGAAATGCTTCAAGTCTAAGGCTCAGGCATGTATGCATATATATATACATATAAAACAATATATATAAAAATACATATACATTTATATGTAATAACAAATATTATATACATTTACATATATTATATATATGAACAAAAGTTAAAATAGTATTATTTTCTCTTGTATCTTGCACTTAACTATTAGTTTACATTTGGAATTTGTGTGTATGAGAAAGACCCAATGTAAAACTTTTAAATTGTATTTTCATCTTTGGAAGGGAAATATACTATCTAGTTACTTATTAATCACTTATCTAGCTATCCATCATCTATATTTTGGTTAATGGAGTATTGAGAATACTCTTAATTCCATGTACATGAACATATATCCTAAAATATTAGGAATAAGTGAAGATCATTTAAGGAAGGATCTCTGATTCAAACTTTACAAATAAATTGTGGGGATCTGGGATCAAGATGGCAGAGTATGAAGATTCTTAGCTCGCTTCCTCCCATGGCCATACCCAAACTACAACTACATATAGAACAAGTATCACTGAGGATGACCTGAAGACTAGCAGAAAATTATCTGTGCCTATAATAATTAGTTAAGGGATACACAAAATAAAAAGATGTAAAGTATGACATCAAAAACATAAAACAGAGGGGAGGAGTAAAAATGTACTGCCTTTAGAACACACTTGAAGTTAAGTGACCATCAACTTAAAATAGACTGCTTTATATATAATGTTGTTATGTATGAACCTCATGTCGACCACAAACCAAAAACCTGTAATAAACATACAAAAACTAAAGAGAAAGAAATACAAACACTAAAGAAAATCATCAAATCACAAGGTAAGAGAGCAAGAGAAGAAGAAAGGAACAGAGAATAACTATAAAAAACAACCAAAAAACAATTAACAAAATGGAAATAATTACATACCTATCAATAATTACTTTAAATGTAAATGGATTAAATGCTCCAATCAAAAGATATAGAGTGGCTGAATAAACAAACAAGACTCATATATACGCTGCCTATAAGAAACTCATTTCAGATCTAAAGATGCACACAGATGTAAAGTGAAGGGATAGAAAAAGATATTCCATGCAAATGGAAACAAAAGGGAAGCTGGGGTAGCAATGCTTATGTCAGAGAAAACAGACTTTTAAGGCAAAGACTATAACAAGAGACAAAGAATGATGAAGGGATCAATCCAACAAGAGGATATAACACTTGTAAATATTTATGCAAGCAACATAGGAGTACCTAAATACATGAAGCACATGTTAACAGACACAAAGGGAGAAATTGACAGTAATACGATAATAGTAGGGGACTTTAGCACCCCACTTACATCAATGGGTAGATCATTTAGACAGAAAATTAACAAGGAAACATTGGCATTAAATGACATATTAGCCCAGATGGATTTAATAGATATATACGAAAGATTCCATCCCAAAACTGCAGAGTATACATTGTTTTCAAATGCACATGGAATATTCTCTAGGCCTGACATTAGGCCACAGAACGAGTTTTAATAAATTAAAAAAGATTGAAATCATTTCAAGAATCTTTTATGACCACAACAATGCAAAACCAGAAATAATTACAAGAAGAAAACTAGAAAAAACACAAACATGTGGGGGAAACATGCTACAAACAACCAATGGGTCAATGAAGAAATCAAAGAGGAAATCCAAAAATACTTTAAAAGAAATGAAAATGAAAACACAACATTCCAAAATCCATGTGGTGAGGCAAAAGCAGTTCTAAGAGGGAAGTTTATAGTGATACAGGCCTACCTCAGAAAGTAAGAAAACCCTCAAATAAACCATCTAAACTTACAGCTAAAGGAACTAGAAAAAGAAGAACAAACAAAGCCCAAAGTTAGTAGACAAAGAAATGATAAAGATCGAAGTGGAAATAAATGAAATAGAGACTAAAAAAGCCATAGAAAAGATCAGTGAAACTAAGAGGTGGCTCTTTGAAAAGATAAAATTGATAAACCTTTAGCCAGACTCATTAAGAGAAAGAGAGGGTCCAAATAAATAAAATCAGAAATGAATGAGGAGGTGTTACAACAAACATCACAGAAATACAAAGGATCATAAGAGATTACTACAAATAATTATATGCCAAAAAAATTGGACAACTTGGAAGAAATGGAAAGTAGAAACATACAATCTTCCAAGACTGCATCAGGAAGAAATAGAAAATCTGGGCAGACTGATTACTAGTAATGAAATTGAAATAATAATCAAAAAACTCCCAAAAAACAAGAGTCCAGGACCAAACAGCTTCACAGGTGAATTCTATCAAACATTTAAAGAAGAGTTAATACTTATCATTCTCAAACTATTCCAAAAAAGTGAAGAGGAAGGAATGCTTCCAAAGTCATACTACAAGCCCAGCATTATCCTGGTACCAAAACCAGACAAAGACACCACAAAAAAAGAAAATTATAGGTCAATATCCCTGATGAACATACATGCAAAAATCCTCAACAAAATATTAGCAAACCAAATTCACATATAGTAAAAGGATCATACACCATGATCAAATAGGATTCATCCCAGGGATGGCAGGATAGTTCAATATCCACAAATTAATCAATGTGATACATCACATTAACAAAATGAAGGAAAAAAATCATATGCTCATGTCACTAGATGCAGAAAAATCATTTGACAAAATTCACATCCATTTATGATAAAAACTCTCAATAAAGTGGGCATACAGGGAACATACCTCAACATAATAAAGGCCATATATGACAAACCCAAGGCTAACATCATACTCAACAGTGAAAAACTACAAGTATTTCATCTAAGATCAGGAACAAGACAAGAATGCCCACTCTTGCTGCTTTAATTCAGCATAGTGTTGGAAGGCTAGCTACAGCAATCAGGCAAGAAAAAGAAATAAAAGGCATCCAAACTGGAAAGGAAGAAGTAAAGCTGTCACTATTTGCAGATGACATGATACTATATATTGAAAATCCTAAAGAATCCACCAAAAAAATATTAGAAGTAATAAGTGAATTCAGTAAAGTTTCAGGGTACAAATCAATATACAGAAATCTGTTGCATTTCTATACACTAACAATGAACAATCAGAAGGAGAAATTAAGAAGACAATTCCATTTATAATTGCATTAAAAAGACTAAAGTACCTAGGAATAACTTTAACCAATGATGTGAAAAACCTGTACTCTGAAAACTGCAAGACATTGATGAAAGAAATTGAAGACAACACAAATAAATGGAAAGATATACGGTGCTCATGGATTGGAAGAATTAATATTCTCAAAATGTCCACACTACCAAAAGCAATCTACAGATTCAATGCAATCCTTATCAAAATACTATGAAATTTTTTATAGAACTAGAACAAGTAATACTAAAATTTGTATGGAACCCCAAGACTCCAAATAGCCAAAGCAATCTTGAGAAAGAAGAACAAAGCCAGAGTTATCACACTGCCTGATTTCAAACTATACTACAAATCTATAGTAATCAAAACAGTATGGTACTGGCACAAAAACAGACACCTAGTTCAATGGAACAGAATAAAGAACCCAGAAATAAACCCATGTTTATATGGTCAATTAATCTATGACAAACGAGGCAAGAATATACAGTAGGAAAAACACAGTCTCTTCAATAAATGGAATTGACAGCTGGACAGCTACATGCAAAAGAATGAAACTGGACCCCTCTCTTATACTGCATGCAAAAATCAACTCAAAATGGATTAAGGACTTAAATGTAAGACCTGAAGCCATAAACTCCTAGAAGAAAACATAAGCAGTAAGCTCTTTGACAGCAGTCTTAGCAATATTTTTTTGGATCTGTCTCCTCAGGCAATGGCAACAAAAGCAAAAAATAAACAAGTGGAACTACATCAAAACACTTTTGCACAGTGAAGGAAACCATCAGCAAAATGAAAAGGCAACCTGCTGAATAGGAGAAGATATTTGCAAATGATGTATCTGATAAGTAGTTAATATCCAAAATATAGAAAGAACTCCTACAATGGAATATCAAAAAACAAACAATTTGGTTAAAAAATGGGCAGAGCATCTGAATAGACAGTTTTCCAAAGAAGATATACAAATGGTCAACAGACACATAAAAAGATGCTCAACATCACTAACCATTAGAGAAATGCAAATCAAAACGACCATGAAATATCACCTCACATCTGTCAGAATGGCTATTATCAAAAAGACAACAAATAAAAAATGCTGGCAAGGATGTGAAAAAAGGGAACTCTCATATGCTGTTGATGGAAATATAAATTGGTGCAGCCACTATGGAAAACAGTATGTAGTGCCCTCAAAAAATTAAAAATAGAACTACCATATGATCCAGCAACTCTACTTCTGAGTATTTATCTGAAGAAATTGAAAACGCTAATTCAAAAAGATATAGGAACGCTCATGTTCACTGCAGCGTTATTTATAATAGGAAAGATATGGAACAACCTAAGTGTCTATCGGTAGATGAATGGATAAAGAAGATGTGGTATATATACGCAACAGAATATTACTCAGATAAAAAAGAATGAAATCTCATCATTTGCATCAACATGGATGGACCTAGAGGTTATTATGCTAAGTAAAATAAGTCAGACAGAGAAAATCAAATACCATATGATTACCTTACATGTGGAATCTAAAAAACAAAACAAATGAACGAACAAAACAGAAACAAACTCATAGATACAAAGAACAAACTGGTGGTTGCCAGAGGGGAGGGGATGGGGTGAGAGATGAAATAGGTGGAAGGGGTTAAGAGCGACAAACTTCCAACTATAAAATAATTAAGTCACGGGAGTGTAATGTACAGCATAGGAAATATAGTCAATAACATTGTAATAACTTTGTATGGAGACAGACGGTTCCTAGACTTGTCGTGGGCATCATTTTATAATGTATATAAATGTCAAATCACTATGTTGTACACTTGAAACTATAATATGGTTTGTCAATTATACTTCAATAAAAAATAGAAAAATAAAAATAAATTGCCTCACGTTTCCATCTCCACACATCACATTATTTAATAAAAAGCAATTGCTAACTACTTAAAATATATAAAATGTACATTAGTATAATATATGATAAACTAACACTAATTTTTGCTGGCATTTTTTTAAGAACAAAAAGGTCTTCTCTAAAAGGTAAAAAGAGTGATTTAAATCATTCCAATTTTTTGTCTCTTGTGGAAAAATTACTTAAGGACACTTTGAGGGAATGATTCACCAAGACTGCATCTAGTTGACCAACACAGGAGAAGGTGCTGTGCAGAGAACCTCGGCCTGGGAGGCTGTCCTGCGGTCTTACAACAGACTGGCATGTCCAGGACTAAGAGGAGCCAGAATGAGAATGTTTGCCCTTTACTTATTGAGAATTACTAGTGAAGTTTGAATTGGTAGAGATTCCAATTGTCCAGATTTTAAAAGAAAATACCATGCCAGACTAAATGAGTTGAGTAAAGTCTAAATAAGCTGATATAACTTACCCACATGAAATGGGAACAATATTTTGGGAGCATAGGGACTAAGTCTAATTAGAAGAAACCTTGGATTTTTAGAGACTTAGAATCCCCTAAAATGTAGAAAGAATTAAGCAATCTGTTTTCTGGAAAGGCGAGCAAAAGAAACAATATAATTTGCTGGCAGGGCAAGGGACTATGTGACTGAGATGGGAAGCTCAATCTAGAGCAAATGAATAGGCTGCTGTTTGCCCCCACACACACACAAAAAAAAGTAAAGAAAAATAATTTATAAAGGTAAAACACCTAAAGTGGATGTTTGAGTAACTGTGAAGAGAACCATTTAGAGCAAGAGCTGAGGGCACAGACCTGGAACCCACACAGATACATGCTGTTGCATCTGGAGAACACTCCAGTCTGGCTGTGGTTAAAGGTCATGTGAAGATGTGCAGTGAGTCCAAATTTACACCACCCATGAGGCATAGAAATCCCACACTAAGAAATTAATGAAAACGCTTGGCCTGTGCCAATAAAGAAATGACAAACCACATGAGGAAACAGCTTGTCATGCAGAAGAGGCAAGGAACACACAAGCATGATTATTAGCGTCCCCAAGACTTTCAGATAATAGAACATTCTGCAAGAGACTAAAATATTCCAATTTAAAGGTTTAAAGAAATAAGAGAAGGAATAGAGCTACGGTAAAATAGGATACAACAAATTTAGAAGAGAGGGATTTGGAAAGAAACAAATATAACGTCCAACAATGAAAATATAATGATCAAAATAAAATATCAGTTGGTTAAACAGATGATTTGAGCAATGCTTAAGAGAATTTTTAATTGTAATATAGATGTAAGGGAATTATACAGAATGCAACATGGCATGATAGAGAAAACATTAAAGAGATTTTACAAGATAATAACAACTAATTTTGGACTGTTTTGAAGCAGGGTAAAACTAAAGAATTAAAATAACGTAACAATGTGAGGGGCATTCAGAAATGAAGAATTTTAAAGTTCTTATATATTTTTGGAAAGTTTATAGAGACACTGATTAACTATATATTCTAAATTGAGCATGAATTAAAAATTTAAGTGTAATGACTGAAATAATAGAAATGTATGATTTTCCTTCAGAAAAACATGATCACTTCAAAAGAAGGCAGGAAAAGAGAAAGAAACAAAAAGATTGATTGGAAAAATTAACATAGTTGCAATAAATTTAAATACAGTTGTAATCACATTAAATAAAAATGTTGTTTGCTCATTAGTTAAAATCCAGAGTCTCAGACTGATTCAAAAAACTACATATACACAAACATAAACATACATACACACAAACGCAAGACGAAACTAAAACATAATGTCACAAAATTGATGAGCATAAAAGGACAAGGGGAAATATGCCATATCATACTGATTTTTGAAAGAGGTTGAAATGTGTTTCCCCAAAACTTATATGTTGAAGCCCTCACCTCCAGTGCCTCAATGTGTGACCTTATTTGGAGTTAGGGGTATCATAGAGACAATCAAGTTAAAATGAAGTCATTAGAGGTGGTCCCAATCCTTATGAAAAAGGGAAATTTGGAGACAGATACACACAGGTACACAGAGAGAGAGAACACCCTGTCATCATGAAGATTGCCCTCTGCAAGCCAAGGAGAGAGGCCTGGAACAGACCCTTCCCTCACAGCCCTCAGAAGAAACCAACCCTGCCAATACCTCGATCTGTGAGTCAATGCATTTCTGTTGTTTAAACCACACAGCTTATGGTACTTTGTCACAACAGCCCTTGAAAACTAACACTGGGTAAATGTGGTCATTCAGTAGTGGTGAAAAAATAATTCAACAGAAAGATACAACAATCCTGTACCTATATACACATAAAAACATCATTATGTTAGTCATGGACAAAAGTTAGTCAAGATTTAAAACTCTACAGTTAACAAACATGAGCTAATGCTCATATATGCAATCCTGCCCCTAACAGTAAGAGAATATACATTCTTTTAAGCTGTATATGGAACATTTTCAAAAGTTGAGTCCACGTTACACAGCATACTTTTAACAAATTTCAGTGGTTGAGTGATATTTTATAGACCATGCTACCTCATAACAATGCAATCAAAATAGAAAATAAGAAAAAAATGATAACATATACATACATTTCCATCAACAAAGAAATTAGAATGGATATTATGAAAATATTTAGCCTGAACTCAAAAGAAAAAAGAAAAAATACTACATATTGAAACTTGTGAAAAGCAGCTAAAACTGTGCAATATAATTGAGCAATGAGCCATAGTTTACTTTGATCTCATCTAAATGGTTTATATTCTTAGCCCCTTATTTATTATATTATATATTTATTCACTATTTCTACATATTTAATATATATTTTATATATGTATGTATAGCCTCAGAGTCTAGTCTAGGCTGAACTTTCTCATACCCCTACCCAAACTACATTTTTCTTAATGCTTAAAGGATACAAGACATAAATTTAAAGGCAAACCCTAAACAAGTTTTGGTTAAGATCACTCTCTACTCCTCTCCTATAATAAGCTTTGGTAATGATTTCATCACTCAGTTATAATAATCCAGATTAGAAAATCTGGACATCTGGGTCTCTGGGCATTTATTATTTTGTCATTTTTTTTTGAAGTTGTTTTAGTTGTATTTTTTTTATGTGTTAGTTGCTACAAGCATTTCCATATCCTTTAGTTTATTAGAATAGAGATGAACTATTTCTATATGAAAACGAAGACAAATTCTTAGTTGTAGATTCATTAATTTATGTATTGTGGCTGATGATGTTTTGGAATTTAAAGGAGTCAATGCAATTTGGATCACTAGAATTCTATTTCTCATCGATGACTTTAAGCACATATCTGTTTTTAAGCAATCTATTACCTCACATTTACTTCCTGTTACAGACCTTCATGTGGTTTCCATACAACTCTGACGTTTATGAATTCTTTAAATTTTCTCTCTCTTATGGTCTTAGGCATTCTTCTCAAAGGCAACTCCCATTTGCATAGGTTAACTAAAATGATTTCTCCTAATGAGTATATGTCCAATATAGTAGACCATGGAAAAGATACTAATTCTTTTTCACTGAAAGAATTCCCATGATATAAATACATTTTTTGTAATCTGGAGAAGAAATTTTTATAAAGCATGTATTCATTTATTTAATAAGTTCATATTTCTAAATGACAAGGATCATAATATAGTATTTTGGCATTCTAAACAATGATTTTGTTAAATCATAAAAGTCATTGGTTAAACACAGAAAACATGTATCTCTTGAAAGTATTTAATGTATTAACTTCCTTGAAAATAGATGAAAGATTCTGTGTTCTTCTAGTCATTGCTGGAGATTCCTACATGAGAAAAGGAAGGGATGAAATCATTATGAAATATGAGCTAGTGTCTGTGTGTTATCACAATGGAGAAGTGGTTCTTTCACACAATTAGCTTGAGGCAATAAGGATATTTTTTGTGCTTTAAAACCAAAATAAAAGCACACCACGAGATCCAGGAATGGTTAAGGATCCCAAGGAGCAGCAATTTTCTGAAGTGCAGTTGGAAGCCATGCGTCATTATGTTAACAGCTAGGAAATTAGGGGAGCGAACAGGCCAGGCCAGCATCAGGACTGCCCATGGCAGTCAGAGACAAGCAGCCTGGCTTCAAACACCTGAGCTGACCTGTAAATAAGAAGTTAACTGACTTGGAGCCCGAGGCAGTGTTCCAAGCGGCGCGGTACTCACAGGCAGTAGCAGCAATGGCAGTTTCAAAACCAACCATCATTTTGGGAGACCACTCACAACACTTTCACCATCTTCAAACTTTATTTGCAAAGGAAGTAATACTACAAAACAAAACTACCTGTGTCATGGTCATTTAAATAGTATAACCATAAAGTATTTCAATTGCAAAAGCAGAAAAGTGTTATCTAGTTAATGTAGAACTACAAAATTTCTGAGGATCTGATAGTTTTAATTACTCAGAGATTGGAGTTATGGACTTAAGGAAGCTTGTTTCTCTTTGATAGTAATAAATCACTAGGTTTGCTAACATAAGACTAGGCCTACAACAAAACATAATGGGAATAAATCCCAAATTACCTGGGGAGTGTAAAGGCCAGGGCACATATAGGTATGTCTAGGAGTTATAGGTATGTCACGGAGCAATAGGGGGCTGCCCCTTTTCCAAAGTAGAGACATAGGATGGAAATTGGATTTTGTATCCTTCAGCATACTGAAATTAAAACAGAAAATCAAGTCTATACTTGAGGTCAGTCATCAACAAACATTAAAAATAGAAGCAAGCAAGGGGAATCAATATCCAATACATTAGAAGCCAGAAATCAAAGTGAAGAATTATGGGGAAAGGCAAGCTTATGTATTTATAATATATGGGTTTATAGGTGTAGTTTTGAGAAATTCCAGGACTGAGTTGCCAAGCCTGTGGCTCCTATTTTTATTCTCACAGTACATTCTTAATATTCTTTTGTGTAAAGAAAGTTAAGATAGATGTGACAATATCCTGGCTAGATAGTCAAACTCATCTACTTTATGATACAGTTTAAAGTTCATATCACTTGACTTCAGGACACCAAAACAGGAAATAGGTTTAAGATTACCTAAAATGTAATAGTAAAGCAAGACCAAAAAAAGGGTGTATAACAGTTTGTTTAGCTATAAAATTAAGCAGCATAAGTATATCACGTACCTTTTGTAGTGGTACGCATTTTTTAAATGTGCTCCTTGCTGCTTAGGGAGCTGACTCAGTAATATATTCACTTTAAAGTTAAGCTGAAAACCTAATCAAAAGACAGAGATTGTCAGTTTGAATTTCAAAAACAAACATACACACAAAAAACAAGATCTAACTATATCCTGTCTATAGGACATTCACTTTAGATACAAAAATACGAATAAACTGAAAGTAAAACGATGAGAAAGATACTATGAAAACAGGAACCAAGAGAGTTGCCATGGCTATACTAAAAACAAAACAGACGCATTTTCTGATAACAGGATCAACCCATCAGGAAGATATCACAATTATAAAGACATATACACCTAAAAGCAGGGCCCCAAAATACATGAGGCAAAACAGAAAAAATTGAGGAAGAAATAGACAATTCAACAATAACAGAAGGAGATTTCAATAATCGATAGAACAATTGGACAAAATATCAACAGGGATAGGGAAGACTGTAAAAATAGTATAAACCAACTAGAACTAATGGACGCCAATAAAACACTCCACCAGCATATTACACATTCTTCTCAAGCACACATGGAACATTCTCTGGGATAGACCACATGCTCAGCCATGAAACAAGATTCAGTAAATTTAAGCTAATTGAAATTGAACAAAATATGTTTTATGATCACAATGGATTGAAATTAGAAGTCAAAAACAGAAAAATACCTGGGATATCAAAAAATATGTGGAAATTTTTAAGCACCACATTGCTAAATAACCAATAAGTACAGAAGAAATCACAAGTAAAATTACAAAATACTGTGAGATGAATAAATGAAAACAAAACATGTCATGACTATGCGGTGCAGCTAAATCTGTGGTTATAGGGAAATTAAGAGTTGTAAATGCCTATATTAATAATGAAAATAATATCTCAGATCAGTAACCTAACCTCTTACCTTAAGAAAATGGAAAAATAGGAGAAATTAATGAAGTAAAGAATAGGAAAACAATAGAAAAAAATAAATGAAACCAAAGCTCATTATGTAGAAAGATCAACATAATTGCAGACTAGCTACACTAGTCAAAAAAGAAACAGAACATTCAAATTACCAATATTAGAAAGAAAGAGGAAACACTATCAAACTTACAGAAATAAAGAGGATTCTAAGGGGACGCATAACTAGACTTACTACGAAAACTAACTCAAGAAGAAATAGAAAATCTGAACAGAACAAAAACAGCTAAAGAGATTCAATAAGTAATTTAAAAAACTGCCTACAAAGAAAAGTCCAGGCTCAGATAGCTTCACTGGTGAATTCTAACAAACATTTAAACAAGAATTAATAGCAATTCTTCACAAACTCTTCCAAACAATACAAGAGTTGGGAACAATTTCAAACACACTCTATGAGGCCAGTATTACTCTGATACCAAATCCAAAGATACCCCAAAGACCAACATTTCTTGTGAATACAGATGCAAAAATCCTCAAGCAAATACTAGCAAACAAAATTCAGTAACATGTATAAAATATTATATAGTCACGTGTCACTTCATGACAGGGATATGTTCTGAGAAATGTGTCATTAGGTGATTTTGTCATTGTGCGAATGTCATAGAGTGTACTTAGACAAACCTAGATGGTATAGCCTACTGCACACCTAGGTTATATGGTACTAATTTTATGGGGCCACTGTCGTATATGCAGTCAGTTGTTGACCAAAATGTCGTTATGTGACGCATGACTATGTATCACAGCCAAGTGGCATTTATCCCAAGAATGCAAGGTTGGCATAATATCTGAAAATCAATTAATGTAATACATCATATCAATAGAATAAAGAGCTGAAAAAATACAATTATCTCAATATACGCAGAAATTGCATTTGGCAAAATCCAACTCTGTTACATAATAAAAAGCCTCAACAAATTAGGACTAGAAGGAAACTTTCTCAACTGGTAAGGGACGTCTATGAAAAACCCAGAGCTAATATCATGTTTAATGGTGAAAGACTGAATGCTGTCCCCTTAAGATCAGGAAGGGTAGTCCACTCACCACTTCTATTCAGTTATGCACTGATATTTCTAGCCAGGGCACTAAGGCAAGAAAAAACATAAAAGGCATTTAGCTTGAAACGAAGGTAAAAAGTATCTCTATTTGAAGAAGATATGGTCTTGTATGTAGAAAATCTTAAGGAATCCACTAACAAGTACTAGAAATAATAAACAAGTTCATCAAGGTTGCAGGAATACTAGGTAAATATATAAAAATCAATTGTATCTCAGGCCACCCGGTGGCGCAGCGGTTTGGTTCGCGCTTGGCAGCCCGGGGTTCGCGGGTTCGGATCCCGGGCCCCCGCCGACACACTGCCTGTCAGCCATGCTGTGGCGGCGTCCCATATAAAGTGGAGGAAGATGGGCACGGATGTTAGCCCAGGGCCAGTCTTCCTCAGCAAAAAGGGGAGGATTGGCAACAGATGTTAGCTCAGGGCTGGTCTTCCCCACAAAAAAAAAAAAAAAAAAAAAAAAAAATCAATTGTCTCTCTATAGACTAGCACGAAGCACAATGAAAATGAATTAAGGAGATGATTCTATTTCTACCATCAAAAATTAAGAAGACCAAAATAAATGGAAAGACATCCCATGTTTATAGATTGGATGATTCATGTTATTAAGATGGCAATAACTGGGGCTGGCCTGGTGGCATAGTGGTTAAGTTTCCACACTCTGCTTCGGCAGCCTGGGGTTCGCAGATTTGAGCCATGCTGTGGTGGTGTCCCATATATAAAGTGGAAGAAGATGGGCACAGATGTTAGCTCAGGGCTAATCTTCCTCAGCAAAAAGAGGAGGATTGGCAACAGATGTTAGCTGAGGGCCAGTCATCCTCATCGAAGAAAAAAAAAAGATGGCAATACTTGCCAGTTTGATCTACAGATGTATGTAGGACATATCAGGTGAGAAAATCCCGATAAGCAGAGAAGAAAATTAAGAATGTGTTCAGAGCACAGTGAGAAGTCCACTTTGGCAAAAATAATCATTTGAATAGAGGAACTTCAGGAGATAAAGAGGAGTCTAAGTTTTGAAGAATCTTTAACGCTGATCTTAGAAGTTAGAATTTAATTCTGTAGGCCGTGAGGGTCTTGCACAGGTTTTTGAGCATGCAAGTGAAATTATCCAGTGCTTTAGGAATTTAAGTCTGGAGAACACATGCAAGTTGGATTAGAGAACAAAGGATTGGAGGCAATTAGGCCTAAAATGTACTCTGAAAGCCATAGTCACAGTGAACTTAGACTGCTCGCTTTTGGTTGCTCTAGGCTCTGCTCTCCGATATGGCAGCCACTAACTACATACAGATAAATATGTTTAAATTAATTAAGTTAAATAATATTAAAATTTTACTTCCTCAGTTGCACTAACCACGTTTCAAGTGCTCACTCACCAACTGTGGCTAGTGGCTACCATATTAGACAACACAGATAAAGGACATTTCTGTCACAAAGAATGTTCTATTAACCAGAGCTATTAAGAGGCTTATCTCCTGATCCTATGGACCTGAGTTTTATACCTGGAGCGTGCTATGTAAAGACAGGATGGGTGAGATCCAGAAAACTGAGGGCTATGGACCCACAACCAGCCAAATGAATTCTTTCACAACTAATGCAATGACAAATAAAAAGTGCTAACTGGATTTCTGGGATAAGATGATGAGAACTTGAACTAGAGCCATAAAGAAAAAAATGGAAAGTAATACATAATTGCAAGAGATATTTGAATGGAAAATAATAGTAAGTAATCCTTCATCAATCAACTAGCCAAAGTGATGGAAGAATTATTTATTTTCTCTTTAAGTTAGAAATATCTTTGTGAGCAGCCTTCAGCCTTAATTTATGTCTTACAAATAAGAAATGTGGACTGGTGCTTGCTGGCATTGGTGTAGTGACAGGGCCAACTTCTCTGACATACTCATGCTCTCTCCCTCATGTTGGCTGCCTCAGGGTCTTAATATGACTGTGCTAATACCGGGAGAGATCAATGATTAAAGCTTGCTGTCTCTTTTATTAGAAAATCAAGACCTGCACAGAACTCCCTGCCCCAGCAGGTTTCCAACTCTGTTGGCTAATATCACGCCACCTGACCACCCCCAGCTGCAAGGGAGCCTTGGAACATGAGTGTTTAGTTTTCATAGTTTCTGCGGTGGAATGGCTACAGAGGAGAAAGAGGTTGCAAATGACTGCTGGTCAGAGGACTTTCAGTGACTGTCACAACTACATCAGTTTCTTGTACGTATCAGAATTATGACAATAATTGGTGAAGAAACTATTCAAGATATTGAGTTCTATTGTACATTTCCAGTCAAGAAATGATAAGGTGTACAAGTTAAACTAATTATTCTGGCCTTTGGGTATTCCTTCACTATATTGAGATGATGTTATCTGATAGATATGTGTGTATTTCCTATATTTATTATAGAAATAACAGTATATTTCAGCTGTCTTAGTTCCTTTTTTACTCAAGAATGTCAAATGAACAGATATTGATGTCAACAGGCTGTAAGATTGAATGGAGTGCCAAAAAAGTAGCAATTGATTTTTACATAAAAACAGATTAATGCCATTGAGCTCTACTTTGTTTGATGTATTATTCATGTCTAGAAGTTATTTATGCTTCTATGTCGTGAAAAAGTGAATGGGAAAACCACTGAAAATAACTACTTGACACAAGCACATAATGCATGGTGTGACGAATCTACTCTGATAATGCATCACAACATTTTCTTAATGGTTGCAGGACGCGATTAAGTATTTGCAAAATTAGATTGAAAACTGATTAGCCCAAAGTAAATGTAAAAGGATAGTTAGGAAACTAACTCAGATTATTAAAAATAATCTCATTTTAATGACACTAACTACTGTATTAGACCCTGGAGATAAACAAATAAACCTCTTACCCTGGGGAACAACTGCTACTTTTAAGAGCTCATGTCTCTCTTCTGGGAGCACCACACACCCGGTGTCTCGTTCCACAGTCTGGTTCCCGGGGTCTCTCTGGACTCCAGGAATTCTGACTCACACTGGAGACTTGGATCAGAATTAAGTCAAGGGAAGTGACCGCTAAAGACTAGCCTGCCTGTATTCCAGTCACTTCTAAAAATTCAGAAGACTCCCTAAACGAGGGCTCAAGTATATATAAGTAGCTCAGAGTCAATAGTTTCCATTACTCTATATTGGAATTGGGGGGAATGTATG
Source organism: Tapirus indicus (assembly GCA_031878705.1). Taxonomy (NCBI): domain Eukaryota; kingdom Metazoa; phylum Chordata; class Mammalia; order Perissodactyla; family Tapiridae; genus Tapirus; species Tapirus indicus. The sequence goes on from CM062934.1 coordinate 32,239,349, forward strand.
CACCCCAGAGGGCATACGGCTTCCTTTACTGGACTTGAGTTAGTGGGACCCACGCTTCTGAAGTAAACTCATAATATTTTTGAACACATATTAAATGCAAAATATGTGATAATGGTGGGGGGATATAGAAATAAGTGAGATGTATGCCTTCTTATTCAAGAATCTCCTTTCTAAAAGGGAAGCTAAATGCCTCGGATAATTATCCAAATATGGAGGGATTATTAGTAACACAGTTAAGACTCAAGTAATGTGCTATAGAAGTATGCATAATATTGAGTTTTTAGATTGGCTTTAAAGATCTTAAATTACTTTCCAAGTAGGTATATGCACACACGCACAGACTCATCTTAACCCTCAGAAAAATCACATTTGGTTTTTATTATGAAATATTTAAAGTAAAAGAAGAGAAAATGTAATGAATGTATATACACCTACACGTGTATGTGCAATGTAATGTAATTGCTGGTTCTTACCATATGCATACGTTTATCAAATATTGTCAAATTACTCTGCAAACTTGTACAAATTTAACTCCTGCTAGCAGAATATGAGAAATTCTATTTCCCCATATCTTCCCTCAGGAATCTTAGTACCGTCAAACTTTTAAAATCTATTTGCTATATCTGATATGCTCTCTCATTGTGAATTAATGTGAATTTTTCTGATAAAAAGTGAAAAGAAGTATTTTTGTATGTTTATTTTCCATTTATATTTCCTCTTTTTTGGTGAATTACCCCTTCATATTCTTGTCTGTTTTTCTTTCTTTTTTTAAAATTTTTTTTGTGAGGAAGACCAGCCCTGAGCTAACATCTGTTGCCAATCCTCCTCTTTCTGCTGAGGAAGACTGGCCCTGGGCTAACATCCGTGCCCATCTCCCTCTACTTTATATGGGACGCTGCCACAGCATGGCTGACAAGCAGTGTGTGGGCAGGCGCCGGGGATCTGGGCCTGCGAACCCCTGGCTACCGAAGCCCCTCTTGTCTGTTTTTCAATTAAGATGCTAATTTTTTTAAATACTGATTTTTAGGCGTTCTTTGTATACCCTGCATATGAGTCCTTTGTCATCTGTATGCATTGCAAATATTTTCTCCCAGTCTTGACTTGTCTATTTGTCAGAGTAGCTTTTGTAGTACAGCCATTTCAGGCTTTAAAATAGTTGACATTATCAGGTTTTCTTTTACGATTTTCCTTTATAATTTTGAGTTTTTTCAAGAAATCCTTCGTAGTCTTGAGTGCAATCACAGGTGCTCCAATATTTTTTCCTAAGAAAGTGTTAAAGTATTTTTCTTTCTTTACATGTTAGTCTCGAATATATCTGCAATTTACTCTCTTATGTAGGTCTAATTATATGTTTTCAATGATGATAAACAGGGCTAGTAAGTGAAGAATTGTTCTACTGTCTTAAGGGCCTGCTCTGTTGCATGTGAAGTTTCCATATGCCGTGGGTTTGTTTCTGGTCTCTGCTCCATTGCACTATCTATCTGTCTGTCCATGCTGGTGACAATTCCACAAAGCATCACCACCACAGCTTTGCAGCAGGCCTGGACATCTGGGAGGGCCGGTGGAGCCACTATTTTCTTCAGAGGGGTCTTCTCAAGTTTTGGTCCTAGGCATTTCCATATGAATTTTAAAATCAGTTTTAAAAGTTCCCTGAAAGAAATCCTGTTGGGATTTTGATTGGAATTGCATTGAGTTGACAGACAAATTTAGAGAAATGATATTTTATGATATTGAATCTTTCCACACATAAATATGGTATTTCCACATATAAATACCTATAAAAGGGGATGAAAATAATAGATAGTATTTTAAATAATAGATAAACCATATTTTATGATATTGAGTCTTTCCACACATAAATATGGTATTTCCACATATAAATATGTATAAAATGGAGATGAAAATAATAATTTATTTAAGGCTTTTCTGTTGGTTTTCAGTAGTACTGGATTTTTTTCCATAAATGTGTTCTATATCTTTTTTAGATGAATTTCTAGAAATATTCAGCTATGGCTAGTATAAAATGGATCCTTTTCAAACTATGTTTTCTGTATCTGTTGCTGACATATAGGGTGCAATTGATGTTTATATTGGTCGTAAAGCTAATAACTCTTCTAAATTCTTTGATTAGCCCTATTAATTTTTTTCTAGATTCTCCTGAATTTGCTAGGCAAACTATTATATCCTATATGAGTATTTGAAGTTTTGATTTTTCCTTTCCTAAGACTATACATTATGTTTCTTTTTCTTATCTTGCATTACCATATTGATTAGGATCATCCACATGATTTTGAATAGAAGTAGTGATATGGAACATTCTTTCTTGGTCCTAAATTTAAGGGGGATGCTTTTAGCATTTCATAATCAAGTTTGATATTTGCTATTAAACTTATTTGATCTTCACATCAATACTGTGACGTAGGTAAGGCATATATTATGTCCATTTTGCAGATGAGAAAACTGAGGCTTAGGAATATTAAATGATGTGTATAGGATCACTCACAATGGCAAAGATAGGAATGGAACCCTGGTGTTACACAGCTAAGGCCCACGCTCTTTCAACACATCACACTGCTTCCCTAGGAAGCCTAAGGACAGCAGACAACCTGGGCAGCACGCAGTCCACACACTGAGCGAGGCAAGAGGGCAGAACCAGGTGTGAGCTGTCCTCAGCTGCTCAGGATGCACGTTTCTTTGAGTCACTGGCTTCAAGATAAACTCTTTCTCTCAGGTTAGGAGAGAAGGTGTGGCAAGTTTTTATGCTGTCAAACATAACACCACCCTGTACTGGAGAAGGATTCTTTCTGTTTTGTTTTGTATTTTAATGGATTGAAAAATCTTGCACCTTTTCAGTCTCATGCTCAGTGCTTCAGCAGAACTTTCAAGAAAGAAATCAACTTGTTTATCTGGAGCCAACCCACACATATTAAGTATCTCTGCCTTCTGGTAGCTCTAATTAGAATTTTTTATAAAGCTTTAAAGGGCAAGAGAGCAGACTCATTAATCCTTTTTGCAAACCTTATTGCTTATTTGCATTATTTGTTTCTTAATTAAAGAATGCAGATACTGCTTTTTTCCTTGTCATATGGTTTTGAAATTCAGCTGTTGAACCATGTGTATGTATATATATATAGCCACCTTATTTCTATTCACTCCAGCTCTCTATCTGCTGCCTCTCTCTCTCTCTGGAGTGGCTGCAAGCTGTCATACACTACGACAGCACGGAAATCACTTCGTCTGCCCACTCCTTTCTCACTCCAAAGCTCTGTCCACAATGTGGCTCATACTCAGTGCTCTACAACTTGACATTTTTAAGGTTTGTATTTCTATTTCTAGACCACACACGCAAAATAAACAAAAACGTTAAACGATGTCAATAATGCAGAGAGACATTGCCTAGATTGCTTTCAGAACATAAAAAACAACACAAACTTTAACTTGAAGAAGATTGTTAGAATACTATTTCTAAACAAATGAAAAATGAACTATGCAAATGAATACAAATAGGTCACATGAGGCACTTGGGCTTCTCGAATATTATTATGAATATAAAACTGAGTATATCAAACAATTAGTCAAGTTAATATTTCCAGTGAAAATCATATTTGTGTTTCTGTTACCAAAAATCAAGTTGGAGTAATGACAAACCATGTCCCTATAAAAATTATGAATTAATAAGCATAAATTCAATAGCTAGCAAAGTCAAACGTAATGAATGGATAGAGCAAGCATAGGTGCCTGACACAAGTCATACACAAGCATAACTGCCTTGTCATGTGAACCAACGGCGGCTTTCAGCGCTGGGTGCTCTCTGGCCTGAGTTCAGGGGGCTGGGTGGATTTCAGAGAACTGTCAAAGGAAATTGAAGTTGATGACTATGCAACTTATTTTTTTAAATTAACAAAATGGTATGAAACTATTATATAAAATAACACTACTTGAGAAAAATCACTTTCAAAAGAACTTTAATGTTGCGCATTTTCTTGAGATAACCAAAAGCTACTCCTTATCTCAGGTCAGCTCAGCGTGTTTTCAGCGGGAGCATCAAAGAGGCTTGCGAAGGCTTAGCCATCCCCCATGACGGCCAGAACTCCTAAATCATCCCCAATACATGTACATTTTAAGGAAAACATTGTTTCTGATACACACTGTCTCTCCCCTCTCCGAGCCTTTCTTCCTGATTAATTGGCACAATTATTCCTCCTGGACCTAGGGAGTCCAGAGCTGCCCCAGCAGGCCAGCGCGGCCGAGTGCACGGTTCAGGAGGAAGGGCCCTGGCACCTGCCCTCGCTCCTGGTCTTCCACTCGGGGCTCTGGGGCTTGGGCATGTTTCGTAACCTGTCTGTGCTTCACTTTCCTCGTCTCAAAAGTGGATGAAAGAATACCTGCCTACTACAGATGCTGGGAGGAATCACAAATCTAAATTTTAAGCAATGATTAGCATATAGTAAATGCTATGTGTTATTCTTTCTGTTATTGAAAATAACAGATATATATAAGGCCAGATATATGGTTCTTCTTCCTGTACTGCTTCTAAAAACAACTGCCAAAGAATACATATTTATGCAAACTGTACCAAGTAGGTAGGACATTTCTAAATTGATCTCATTTGGTATCTTAATAATAAATCTGACAAGAGAGGGAGAGACAGCAATAGTGCCCAAATCAGATTTTAAATGCCCTGTTTGCCAATATGCATTGGAAGCAGTGAGCCTAATTTTAGAAACTATCGTATAAGTAATCTTTATTTGACACAAAAATTACATCAAATCTCCCCCCATTCCTAAAATCCTTTAACTTCTAGGTGCTTTCACTGTATGACAAAGGTTTTGTTGTATTTTAGGTAAAAATAAATGTTAAATTAAAAAATGTTTTTTCTGTTCCTCTCTAGATTTAATGCTAAAACATGATTTACTAAAATAATAAGTATAACTTTTCCTGTCCTCTCAGAATTTTAGTTTCAGGCTAAGAACACACTCCAAAGAACGTTGCTTGTTTTAGGTTCTCCAGAGATTTACTGTGAGGCATTGGCTCACACGATTATGGAGGCTGACAAGTCCCAAGACCTGTGGGTACAGTTGGCAACTTGGAGACCAGGAGAGCTGATGGTGTAGTTCTAGGCCGAAGGCCAGCAGGCTGGAGACCCAGGAAGAGCCAATGTTTCAGTTCAAGGTGGGAAAAAGCTGATGTCCCAGCCGGAAGGCAGTCAGGCAGGAGAATTCTCTCTTACTTGAGGAGAGTCAGCCTTTTTGTTCTAGAAAGGCCTTTAATTGATTGGATGAGGCCCATCCATGCTGGGGAGGACAAACTGCTTTACTCAGTCTACTGATTTAAATATTACTCTCACCCAAAAACACCCTCAGAGACACTCCAAGAATGATGTTTGACCAAATATCTGGAGATACTATGGGAGTAGTCAGGTGTGAAAGGAGGAAGCTCTGGGATCTCCCTCCTCAAAGCGTGTCTGATGAACCGTGGTGCCCAGTGCTGCCATGGAGCCTAATGAGCCACTTGTGAGCATGGAGACTCTTGACTGTGTTCTGTCTGTTGAAATCAGAAAGCAGGAGTTTGGCAGTACTATCTGCCTTAATAGGTGAAGGAGAAAGAGGATCCGAGGGTGGAGTACCTCCATTGTTTGAAGTGGCAATGGCATGCAAATTCCCCTTGGGTGACTTGTACAGCTGAGATGGTAGCCAGACAGTCTTTTTGGTAAGATCTTTCTAAGAAGGCTTTCTGCCAGGATGAGGGAAATTCAGCAGGAGCTGAGGGTAAGTCATATTAGGTCAGTTGGGATATTAGAAAGGGAAATGGCTAAGCTGATAAAAGGGTGAAACTGAGCACAAAGAAGTTAAAAAATCTTCCCTAGAGCAAAGAGCTTTGAGATAAGCTTGCCAACTGCAGCTCTGCATACTCAGCACAACCAAGTGTTGTTCAAAACTAACCAGGTCTTTCTGTCCCTCCTTAGTGTATAAGTGAGCTGTCTTTCCCAGGAAGTCAAGGTCCAGACATCAAGATTCAGCCTCACAAGGCCAAATGCAGGCTGAAGATGAAAACTAACCAGAAAAGTCCACACAGTGAAAGGAAAAGAAATTCAGTCTTCAAGGCCAAAAGTAAGCTGGAGGGAAGGTGCCAACCAGCATGGCTGCGAGCTCCTCCCTCCCCTACCTAAAACCCCAGATAAAAACCTCTACCTTTTTCCCTTCAAGGAGGTGGATCTGAGTTCTAACTCCCATCTTCTCGTCTGGCTGCCTTTTGATAATAGTAAATCGCTTTCCTTGTCACAAGCCTGGTGTTTGTTTTTTCTTTATTGGCCCTACTTTGCAGTGGGTAAACCAACCTGTGTTCAGGTTCGGTCCACAGAGATAGCCTACAGTACAGTGGCCTAGAGTTTTTCTGACATAAACATCCAGAAGTGAGTGGTGCAGGTTAGAGAGGCATCTCTGCTCCACATAGTCATTTAGGGACCCAGGCTTCTTCCATCTGTTACTGCATCCTCTCCTAGGACATTGTCCTCATTTGTATGGTTAAAGCTGGTTTGTGACACCTCTGAGTTCCAGCTGGAACTGGCTGACTTCTACCTTGAAATGGCCCTCTCACAATCTGCAAGCCCTTAGTCAGATGATCACAGCCAGCTACAGCGGTGCTGGGAATTGTCTTCTCTAACTTGGCTGATGTTTGTTCAGTGCATCTCTATTGCTATGGAAAAACTGGGCAACTAGCAGTCTCTTCTGCAATTTGTAGATGTGCTGCTGGCACCAGGGAGCTTGGGGATACTTAAGAATCTGTAAGACAGTGCATGAGAGTGCTGACATTTGGAGGCTTACCAAAATAGGGAGTATGCTGACCCTTGCCATATTAGACAAGAGGGAACTCTAGCAGCAGAATCCATGCCATATGACCTTGAATCTAATGTATGAACTGTCTCCTCTAATCGACTCTCCTCCTGCCTTGCTGCCAAATTCCTTACAGATGAGGAGCTCTGTATAGGAAGAGGAGGACTAAAAGAGCAGGCACAGCTCTTTTCTCATTGCATGTCACTCAGCCAAGGATCAAGCCTAACCAAGCAGTTAGGAAGAATCCTTGAACCACATGTCAGAGAGAGGTTTTGCATTAGTCTTCTCAGGATGTTTCTACTTTCTGAATGTGACCAGAAAGCTATGGGATATGCCATGGAGGGAGAGGAGGCTGGAGGTGGAGGTGGAACAGAAGCAGTTTCAAGGTGATGTTGGTAAATAAACAAAACTCTTTTCCATTTGTCCCTCATTTAGCTTAGTACAATCAATATACCTGTTAAAATATTCTAAATGTCTTTAGCATTTTCTCCATTTTACTGACAATATAGGCTCAGGTGCAGGAGGAGTGTTGGGGAAGAGTTATGTATATACACCCCAGAGTAGGACAAGGATTTTCACCTTCTCCGGAATTCTTGGTAGGAAATAGCCATGAGCAGATTTAAAACATTTTACTGTTCCATAATTTTTATATGTTGACAATTAGCTTTTTAAAGAATGATGCAATTATTGTTTATATATAGAGAGAGAAAATAATTTAATGGATCTAAATCATTAAAAGTGGTGACAATAATTTCTAAAGATAGAAAATTTATTCACTCAGTCTGCTGAAATTATGATGTTCTTAAACACATATCTCAGCTGAATATATTAAAGGTCATGCCGAAACCAAAACAAAAAAGCCAAAGCTGTTTATTTAATTGCTGTCCTATTTTAGACTTACTAATTAATGCTTGTATTTTGGGTTATATTCAATGTTACATTCAATTTGATTTCCAAGTTATTAGCCATTATTTGAACTGCTTTCAAAATGTAATCTTACAGAAAACAGATGAATCAAAAAATTATTTTGCTTTTACTTCTGGTAATGTGTATCCACATATTATCTGTCTATCTATCTATATCTACATATGAATTTTAACCAAGTAATAAGTGGTGAACTTCTTCATTATTGATTTTCCAGGCTCACTGTGGCAGAGGAGTTGTATATAATAGTTTCTTTATTTAGTTGTGAAAATTTACTGAGTGGTTTTAAAAGTCACTATTATTTCTGTTAAGATATCTAAAAATTTTTTTGAAGCTATGGAATTAGGTGCCTCTAGCAAAAATAAACACTTAGTCTATCTTATTTAGTGTAGCTCACATTACTTTTTTTATGAATAAACATAAATGCCTTTTCGAGCTAGACCAAATAACAACTACAACAACAAAATGTTGGTTTTTCCTAACCAACTTGTTTTCCTGCATGTGTAGTTCACTGCTTGAAACTGGATTATGTCATATGTAATTATGTCACTGGAGTTTTGCAACTGAGAAACTAGGAGGAAATGAAATATACATAAAATTAATGAAATGAGGGTTTCACACATCATAGGGCATTTAGAGAGGATGTTAAATCAATGTGCATCAGAAGGTATTTTAAGACCACTGTGTGTTATGGGTGTTGCATGTAACTTTTCTCTCATTTACACCATTTGAAGGGAGTTGGTGTTGATGGTTTTCTTTGATTACCCTATAAGCCCGATTCTAACCTGGCTGCTGTTCTCTAGGCGGATCTCACTGCCTTCGGTAGTAGAGACTCAAAATCCAGATCCCACAGACTTGGGGAAGGGTTGTGAGCCAACTAGGGTAAATATCTTATCCTTCTTTTGTAAATGTAGATGGAAACTATGGTGTTATTTAAGGGTTTAGAATGATAGATGGCCAACAGTGAGGAACGTTAGGCATTAAATCTATCACATGCTATAGTGAGGACAGGAGCAATCCAAGAGGCAAAGAGGAATCAGGCCAGAAGCAAGATTTACTTCTACAGCTAAGTGTGAGAACGTGGGTACAACACATTAAACTTAATCTCAACAACCATAGGTAAATTAGTTTACATTTAAAAATCACCAACTTTTGCTGCCTATCATTAGCAGCAAAACATTAGGCAGTTTATTTGTTAGGTAAGTTCATTTATCTGTATTACAATTGGAAGAGGAGAAAGGCCTTTTGGTGTGGTGGATGCTTTAGAAGCATCTTTATATTTTATTAAGTATATTATCATAATTCTTTTTTTAGTTCAAAACCATCTTGTATCTATATTGGCTTGTATATCCCTTATTTCTTCTTAAAGTTATTTTTTCTACCATATTTGTCAAAATTTCCTGTTTTAAAAAAAGTCTCCGGTGTTTGTTCTTGGAAATGAGACTACTCAATGTTTCCCACTCTCAACATCCACTCAAGAAATGAAAACACTACTAAGAAGTGATCGAGAATAAATAAAGAAAAAATACAGGCCTTTTTTTTAGGTAGGATGTAAATGGCTAAAGGTCTTTGAAAGGTGACTTTGACAGAGTTAAGAGTGAAGGAACACATTTCAGCACAGTAAAAATTCAATCATGAGGGCTGGCTTGGTGGTGTAGCAATTAAGTTCATGTGCTCGACTTTGGCAGCCCGGGGTTCATAGGTTCAGATTGTGGGCGTGGACCGACGTACCACTTGTCAAGCCATGCTGTGGTGGCGTTCCGTATAAGGTAGAGGAAGATGGGCACAGATGTTAGCCCAGGGCCAATCTTCCTCAGCAAAAAAAGGAGGATTGGCAACAGATGTTAGCACAGGGCTAATCTTCCTCACACACAAAAAATCTCAATCATTGGTAAGGGAAACAGAAGTTGTGGGTGTAGACCATTTGTTTTATCATTATAATAATGAAATAAAGAAAAATTCCTTCAAAGTTAGGAGGAGAAAAGGAGTTAAGCAAAATTTTATTTGTTTTTGTTGCTGTTTTTTAAGTTTGTGTAGAGATCACTAAATGTTTGGAGATACTGGGGAACAAGCTGAGGAGAGGCAGTGAATGAAGATATGAATTTAGGAGTAGATGGATATCTTAGTAAGGTCACTGAAATGGCGAACATACAGAAGGAATTATTTTTTGAATAGAAGGAAATAAAGATCTTCCTTTCAGATTAAAATTAAGAATTTGAGGATGCCAGGAGGTGTAAAGGTTTTGCCAATTTAACAATGATATTTCCAATATGTTCACAGATCTCCAAAAGAATTAAAAACTACCCTTTGGGTCAGGGCCCTTGTGGGCTTCTTAGACACCCCCACCAGGGAACTGGTAATATTCTGAGTCAGGGGAAGCTTCTCCAGGTGGCAGCATATGACTCACAACTCGGCCTTGATGCAACAGCTGTTGTCAATGTCACCTGGCCACCGGGTAGTTCTCTTCAACACTATGGGATCTGTCAGTGATGGCTCATCTTTGTTCCCTTTCATGGGGTCCACATTTGGCCACTGGAAAACACACGCTCTGCTCTGCCATTAGTGGAACCAGCTCCTTCCCACCACAGCCCTCTCTAAGCTCCACCTAGAGTCAGCCTTTAGGAGTTTCCCCCATATGCTTCAGATGTCCGTGTATCCCCCAAACTCCATGGGGGAAATCATCTTTGCAGTCCCTCTCACTTGGAGTTTGTGGAGGGTTGTGTGAGAAAAGCACTCCAACATGCTTTCTTGCCATAGAAGCCTCCCTTTTTTAGTCTTTAACCTGTTACTGAATTCTAGGCTTTCTTTTCCATAAACAGGAGTGGATGGTGGGCTAATGACTGCAGAATTGCTTTCACATTGTCTTAGTCTGCCTGGCACAGAGAATCTGCACCTACTCAGTCCTGGACCCTCTTGATTGCCAGAAGTGTCAAGTCACTGACAAAGTCCTCTGATTATTTTTTCTTATTGAATGAGAAGAGACCTTCTGAAGGATTTGCTTTGGAGACTCAAGTTCCCAATGACAACACATCTTTTTTGTGTGTGAGGTAGACCAGCCCCGAGCTAACATCCATTGCCAAGCCTCCTTTTTTCTTGCTGAGGAAGACTGGCCCTGGGCTAACATCCATGCCAGTCTTCCTCTACTTTATATGGGGCACCGCCACAGCATGGCTTGATAAGCGGTGTGTCATGCCTGTGCCCGGGATCTGAACCTGCAAACCCCGGGCTGCTGAAGCAGAGTGTGCAAACTTAACCGTTCCGCCACTGGGCCGGCCCCAGCAACACATCTTAAATAGCAAATGTTCTCCTTGATGTTGGCTTGTTTAAAGCAGGTGTTACAGATCAGCTAGGCTTTCTGCATCCTGAGAAGTTATCTGTAAACAAAAGTCTGAGAATCTGTTTCTCCAACTAAGGCATCTAGATGTTATCAGTGATGCAGAAATCTCATCTATTCTACTTCTTCTTTAAGACCTGCTTCAAGTTCAAATTATTTCTGGGTTACCACCAAAGGCAGCATTGCTCACTTTTCCAGGGGGAGATATATCAATAAAAGCCAAGTCATATTTGATAATTTAAAATTCTTAAAAAGTCTGTAAGATGCCAAGAATTCAGATAGATTTATCAAAAAAATGGAAAAAGAAAAAAAGGAGTTCTAAAGACTTTGATAAAGAGAATTGGTAGTATGTTTAACTTCACTACAAAATATACAAATAGGTAAATTTCAAAATTTTACGTTAATTAAAAAAATACTGATATAGTCTAATGGAGAATCAAAACTTTTAATTTCAAAAGTGATTTTGACCAAAGTGCAGGCTAGATTTCAAACACAATTTTAAAAAATGCTTGTATTAGAAAGTTTACTTAACACGCTTAATCATTTCCAAATATCCAAATATTCTAAGCCAGACTACAAGGATTTTCCAAAAATTTAATTTGGTTTTATAATTTTAACTCATATGCTCTTTTGATATAATCGTTTTAATCTTTAAAAAAAGTGAAATCTAAAGTGAAGTTACCTTATCAACAAATGCAGGTAGATTAGATCTAAAATCTTGTTTCTTATCTGTTCTCCTTAATGGATTCAACACGTTCAAAACTTTGGCAGGTGACATTTGCCTCTTCATAGTGCTTTATTAAGACTTAAAGTATTTTTTATACTTATGGTTATATATATTTTTTGTACTTCTAAGTCACTTGTTCCCAATTTGCTTTCGAAATATGTGACTTTCCTTCATATTGAAAACATCCAGACTTTCTGAAGGACAATGATAAAAAAAGTCTCAATGAGAGTAATGCTGAAGCTTTTGGTCTTTGCAAACACTAAAAGCCTCATTAAAAGCATATAAGCCATATGTAAGCTTTGTTCTTAATTATTTTGCTCATTATTTTAATCTTTATCACATAATCATTAGTTAGAAATTTCAGAACTTGGCAGCTGCAACACAAGCACCATTAAGACTTTTAACAGCACATTCAGTTTTGTTACTTATGCTAATTATTTGAGAGGTCAGATATTATAATCCATTTCCTAAAAGATATAAGAAATACATACTGTTTGTTTGTGCCAAAAGCCAATAAGTAATTTTTAGCATTTCCAAAATCCAATATATTTCAACATATCCTTAGAAATTTGCAACTAGATGGAATTGAATTTGGCATATGTTTTTATTGAGCACAATAGAAATCATAACTCACCAAGATGGTGTTTACTAAAACAAGTGTGTTAATTCTCTTGCTCATGACACGATACACATTTGCAAGTAATAGATACTTTTTTCATCATTCCTTAACTGTTTGAATGATAATCTCTTGAATGACTCATAATATTAAAAAATTAATATAGAAATGATTAAATATACTTACAAATTAATTGTGATTTATTGCACATGAATTAAATTCAGTCATTTATTCTAAAAAGGAACTTCAAAAGGTAGGAGGTAAGGAAAGCCATTCAACTTGCATAAAGTTGTTTTTTTAAAGTATATTTTGGTGAAAATTCTTCTATTTATTTATTTGTTTATTTATTTTGGTGAGGAATATTGGCCCCGAGCTGTACCAATCTGTACCAGTCTTCCTCTATTTTGTATTGGGAATCCGCCACAGCATGGCTTGATGAGCACTGTGTAGGTCTGTGCCCAGGATCTGAACTCGCAAACCCTGGGTCACCAAAGCAGAGCACACAAACTTAACTAACATGCCACCAGGCTGGCTCCAAAATTCTGTTATTTTTAAATTACATTAGTTTTATGTAATTTGTAAAATGACAACGGTGTTTGAAGCTTTTGTTTAGTGATATACTAAAAATAAGTTATCATGGTACAGAGTGTATTCTTCATGGAATTTAGAAGCTAATTAGTCAAGAAGGAAAAGCTGGTATCTACATAAAGTAATAAATCTGCACAAATATTTTATCTTAAAATATATATGATCAAGGAAGAACAAACACGTTTCTATCTACAAATTCCAAAGTCAGTATTTCCAGGATCATTTGGAGCAAGGATCTGTCAACTGCTTCTGTAAGGAGCCAGATAGTTAATATTTTAGGCTTTGTAAGTCATGTGGTCTTTGTCTCAACTTTTCACCTCTGTCCTTGTGAGACAGCTCTGTCTGTAGCCAGAATGCACTCATTCACAATGTGAAAAAAAAAAGGGGTGTGGCTGTTTCAATAAAACTTTATTTACAAAAAAATCTCATCTCTAACCTTCCCAATACTGACATATCTTTGTCTTCTCTTCTCTTTTACCATAAAGCATCTCAAGAGTTATTTATATTTACTGCCTCCATTTTAACTTTTCTTTTAAGCTCGTTATCATCTGGATTTCACCCTCACTACTTAGAGGATAGACAATTTTTCAGCCCACTCTACCCTTTTTCAGAGTTCAGATACTGAAACTCTCTTCCGAATCTGCAAGATTCACTATTCCTTCCTCCTTGACTTGTTTTCCATCTTTTTCTGAGTTTTCTAATGCTGGATCCTCTTCCTCCACTTTCCTCTCGAATTTGGGAGTTATCCCAGGTTCAATCTCACCTTACTCTCTCCTTACTCTTCAATTTCTCCTTGGGTAACTATTCATTCTCATGTCCTTACCTACCACCATACTGGTCTTTCTTCAATATTCATCTGGGCTTTAGAAGGAAATTCTTAACTGATCCACTGCTAGCACTATTACCACTACTACTGTTTCTACTACTATTATTATGACTACAACTGCCATTTCCACTAGCTATCACCTATTGTGCTTATGATGGTGTCTGATGCATACTAAGCTATCTTTAATGCTCACATCCCAGGGAGGTAAGAACCAATCATGCATTTGTTTTACAAACGAGTTCTTTTACTTAAGAGAATTTATGTGACTTAGACAAATGTGTATAGCTAAAAAGTAGTCCAGCCAGCTTTAAGTCAGTTAATTCTAGTGATCATGTTTATAGGTAATTAATAAATGGTTCAAATATTTCATTTAATATTAATCTCCATTTGTAAAAATACTCTAAGAAGAACTCCGATCTCAGTTGGTGATATTTATAATAAATGAGGAGGGAATAATTTAATGTTTTTAAGTTTAGTTTTCAGTACTAGGTGAATTGTTGTATTTTCTGGGAGGATTACAAATTATCCTAAATTACAAATTACCCTAAAATGTGTCTGTATGCATGTGTGTGAAAAGGGAGCAGGAAATTCTGCTGATGCTGGAACGTTTAAGGATGAATTCTGGATTGTTTGGAAGAAAAGAACAAAAACTCTTTGGGCCAGTAGACAAGAGAGAAAAATGCTGTGCACACATGCTGGAAGACAGTTATAAAATTGGATGAAATAAACTTCAGTCACCAAGAGAGATATGAGGGATAAAGTAAGGAATCTACTGAAATAATGACTTTACCAAAATAATGAATCTAAGGAATTTACTGAAAACAAGAAAGTAGGTCCTTTAAAGTTTTTTTTTTTTTTTATTACAGGGGAGATGGATTTTAATCAATCCATTCTCAATCCCATATTTGTCTCTGTTTTAGTTCAAACAGGACATTTTTGAGAGAAGGAAGGCCAAACTAACACATGCACTTATTTTCTAAAGGAATTACGTGTACAATCTTGGTCTCACTTAGCAACATCATCTCACATCCTGGACAACAAGGTCACAGACTTGGAATCAACGGGCTGTTGATGAGATCAACACATTGTTGGTATAAAAATTAAGAGACAGAGGTAATGCCAAGTTGTGCAGCTCTGTTGACAAACGTATTTACTGAACATCCTTTTCAAAATAAACAGCAGAATAATTCCTGGGCCAGAGTATCAGGCAATCTTGGTCTCTATTCTTTGCTTCCACTGTCTCCACTAAGGAAGACTTCAGCCTGCCTGTTACCCACCCTGACTCCAATCTCCAGTCTGAAATTTCCAACTGCTAAGTGAGAATCCTATGAAGATGTTCCACCATCACATCCAAGAATACATGTCCAAAACGAAGCTCGCCAAGAGTGCCCAGCCAGCATCTTTTGTTTACTTCTTCCTTTATGTTTTTATTACTGTCATTCTCCCTGTCATCCAAGCCCTGGGAGGTTTTTTTTTCCTCTGTCTTTCTTTCCCTTCAGTTCTCATATACAATCAATTGCCAAATTTTATAATTCCATCTTTGTGACACTTCTCAAACTCTCCATTTCATTGTCTTCCTCACAGCTTTGGCTCTATCTCTTCCCTTTGATTACTTCTTACTAGACTATGAAAATAGCCTCCTGTCAGTTCATACTACTTCCAGTTTCTCTGAATTTTGATCTGACCAAAACACAGCTTCCCTGCTTAGATGCATTCAGAGTGCAGCCTGTTTCACACCAATCAGTGGGTGTCCTAACTCCTTATGGCAGTCAAGGGAAGCCCTCTTCTTCCCTGTACACATATTGCTTCACAACGAAATCACGGTAGTCCCTGAATATTCCTGAATAGTCCCGATTTTAAAATTGCACAAAATTGTAAAAAATTTGTGCAAGCTATTCTTTCTACCTAATTTGATGTGAACTCTGTCTATCAAAACTCTACACAAACCTCCAGTACCCAACTCAAAAGATAACAATGAAAAAATGAGGACAACAGCTTGTTTACCGTGTCAGATGCTCTGATAAACATTTTAGTCTCCAGCTCATTTAACACTGAAAACACTATTATCATGAGGTGGATTCTAATAATTTTCTCATTTTACAAAAGAAAAAAATTGATGCTTGAAAAGGTTAAGAATTTTGTGGAGCTTTTTCTATTCAACAGGTTTTTATTTATAAGTCCCTCATAATATTTATTAAATTCTGTGTGTAGTGTCAGTAATTCTCTAGGTGCCTTATATTCCTTGCTAACTTGCAAGTTCATTGAGAGAAGAACCAGTCCTACTCTCTTTCATATTCTCACAGGATAAAGCTAAGGACTTTCATATGCTAGGTGAGTGTCACACATTTGAACAGGCACACGTGAATCTTCTCACCATAATGTGTGTAACCACCCAGTTGTAGTTGTCTGTCACTCTGATTTCCACCCGACAATATCTTATCCATATGAAATCCCCATCCAAATATTACGTTTTCTTCGAGGTCTTCTTTGTTTTCTCTCATACACATTTGGTCCTTCTTGATTTCTTTTATGGAACATTATCATATGATACCTCATGTTTTAGTTTTATTTTTGGTAAGGAAGATTAGCCCTGAGTTAACAGCTGTTGCCAATCCTCCTCTTTTTGCTGATCCGTGCCCATCTTCCTCTACTTTATACGGGACACCGCCACAGGATGGCTTGATAAGCGGTGTGTGGGTCTGCGCCTGGGATCCGAACCTGTGAACCCCAGGCCACTGCAGTGGAGTGCACTAACTTAACCACTATGCCACTGGGCCGGTCCCTGTTTTAGTTTTTTGTCTGCTAATTTATCCTTTTTTTCCCCCCAGATACCTCCAATAAACTAAAAGCTCTACCTGTTTGTTTTTTCCCCTACAATACCTAGTACCTCATCTTGCAATAGTAATTGCTGAAAAATTATGTTGATTGAAGTGAACTGTCTAACTTTCTTGTCATGGGTATTAATCAGGGTAAGAAGCTTAGTTACTATAATAAGAGACCTCAAAACAATAAGACTTAAAGGACAAAGTACTTTATTCCTCACTTCTGTAAGAATTTGTGATGAGTATTTAACATCATTATACATCATTGAGCAGCTCAAAATATCTGTCTCACGAAGATATTCAGAGACATCAGCTGACAGTGACTCTTCTCTTTGGAACCCGTGTCTTTCAAGGTGTCTCTGTTTACCCCAGCCAGTAAGAAGGGAGAAACAACATGGCAGAGTGAACTGAGAGACCTTGCAGGACACACTGGACATAGCATGTGCCACATCCACTCACAATCCATTGGTTGTGGAGAGTTACATGACCACATCTGGCTGTAAAGTGGCTGATAAACACAGGCTCCATGTAGTCCATATCCCAGCTGCAGGCTACAACTCTGCCCATAGGAAGGAAAGGACACTTTTTTGTGTGTGGACAACCAGTGGTTTCTGCCAGAGAGCACTGCTCTGACTCTATCTATCCTTCTTCACACAATAGATCACATTCATCCCTTACTCAAACAAGACAACCTAAGTGCAGTCACTAAATCCACGATGTTGCATTTTATTCCTTATGGCGATTAAATAGACTATAAAGAATAACATAGACAGATCTGTGTTTAAATTCTAACTTCCTACTGAGATGTGCTACTTGGATAAGTTAATCAACTTGTAAAAGCCTCATTTTTATTTTTAAACGATGGTAATAAATTATACATCTTATATTACTGATGTAAGAATTGAATTAACAATTCCTATATGTATCCAGTAAATGAGAGGCATTTAGCAAACAGAATAAATGGTGATTTTCGTTGCAAAATCTCAAGAGATGTAACAGGTCAAATATTTTTCAATAAGTAATTAAGTACCTGAAAGAATATGGTTAGAAATACTTGATATGTGTAAGTTGTGTAAAAGTTACCATTATACATTTTAAATCTCTATCATTTATTCAATCTCTATCCAAATAGTTAATTTTTTCAGTGGGGAAGAAATGCTTGTCTGAAATAAAAACAAGGTGTGTATTATTAAAGGAAGAAGAATGGAAGTCAGTGAGAGAAGGGGTAAAAGTTGTAAGATAGTAAAGTATCTTAGAGGAGAGGAAGGAATGCAGTCTACTCAACCATTTTTGTTAGAACGTGATAAAAAGACAGGATGCAGATGAATGAGTATTATTTATAATTCAATAAAAGAGACATTTGTTTGGTATAAAAACAGAAAAATATGTAGCCAACTCTTGCAACAGACTGCTTAAAAATGTTTATATTCTTTATTGAAAGACTTAATCTTAAATTTTACTATTGCATTAGCACTGAAATAGTTAAATTGGGTAAAAATTTTATTTTTAAGACCCTATTAATCCTTATCCTAGAAGACATTTGTTTGGTTTACAGCTTATATCAGTTGTTGAATTTTTTCTGTTATTTCTGCTCTGGCAGGAGCTGATATTTCCCTCTCTCCTCCTGGTAGAGACCATCTTTGCTTTTTCCTCTCCACCTTTAATTTCATTACAGAGCTTTGCATTCTGGCATGCTTTATGTTTATTTGGCTGCAAATATAAAATGCGTCTTGTGAATGCCAGAAATGAAACAATTTTCTTCTGCTAGTTACTATAATGTCCCATCTCTTGCCATTATAATTGCTTTAATAAAAAGTAGAAAGAAAAGGAAAAGAGACATTTTTAACACATATCAGCTGATATTCCTCCAATTCTACCTTTTATGGTAAAAGTTGAATAAACATTATTTAGATACTATACTAGCTAAAGATCAGTTAAAATCCATCCTGGACAGCCATAAATGTTTCTTATCTCTATTCTGTTCGCGTGCTCAGTTGAAATGCACAGGTGGGGTCTTAAACCCATTGCACCTAATATGGATATCAAATATAACAAGTATATTATGCTGTAGTTGTTCTTCTCTACACCTGTCACCTGCAATAGAGACTCTAGTCTTTATGATAATCAACAAGACTGTTTATCTTTATCCGCCTTCAGTCTAACACATTACCCATTTCTTTAATAGGCACTTCACAAATACTTATTGGCTGAGTTATAAGCTGACAATTAAAAAGTATAGAATTGTGGCTTTAAAGTATAAAACATCAATCTGCAGTTTACTAAATAAGGCCTTTGAAGGTGGCTTTTTCCTGTAAAAGAAGCTTTTGTTGTTGATAGTGCCAAGTGGATTCCAACTCCTAGCGACCCTGTGGACAGCCGGGCGGAACCCTGCCTGGTCTCTGTGTGCCATCCTCTCACCTTCCAGTGCTGTATCAGACAATGCCCAGCTGCTGTTCACAGGGTTTTCAGGTCCAGTTCTTTTGGAAGTGGGTGGCCAGGTCCTTCTTCCTGGTCTTAGTCTGGAAGCTCTGCTGAAACCTGTCCACCATGGGTGTCCCTGCTCGTATTTGAAATACCTGTGGCATAGCTTTCAGCATCATAGCAACTCGCAGCCACCACAGTATGACAACTGGTAAATGGGTGGTGTGGTTCCCTGACCTGGAAATGAAACCTGGCTGTGGGGGGAGAGCACCGAATCTTAACCACTAAACCACCGGGGCTGGCTAAGAGTAGCTTGGGTTGCCTAACTTTTGTGTACAATGTAAGAATAAGGAAAGCATATAAAATGCCTTTTTGTTCCCTGAAATTTTTAAGTGTTTTTTTAAAGTTATTTTTTAATTAAAAATCTTATGATAGAGGTGTAAGACATTTAAAAATATAGTGGTTCCAAAATGAACATCTAATCTCATATTATAGCTGCCATGCTTATTTATATATAAATAGACATTCATATATTAGGATTGGATTATTTTTAAATAAATGCACTAAAATATTTTTGGTGTGTTCATTTATTTTTATTCTTCCTTCTTATCAATATGGATTTCTGTCAGTTTGGTTACATTTACTTGGGATGTGCAAAATGGTATGGAGTCAAGTCACTTAAGAATTTTTGTTTTAGCTGGACTAGATGACCTTCCACCCCTGAGGGTGGTGTGAGGACATTGTGTTGCATGCACTTTCCCGACGTGACAGAAGAAGACACTGCCCACAGAGCAGACCATTTGTTTTATTCACGAGGACAATAAAATCCATTATGTGTGGCTTACTGGAGTACTGTAGAAAAATTCCCTACACATCTGTGAATATTAACGTTATTGATATCTGGAATAAAATAAAATTTATTATTTTTCTAAATGGAATATTTAAAAAACAAAAGCTATTTTAGTATCAGATTTGGGTATTCAGCAGTGACTTCAGTGAGTGACAAATTAGTCACTGAAAAAAATCACTGATTTCAGAGATAATGAATATGTACCCTGTAAACTGCAGAGAAGAGGACTACTCGACTCTCTATAGAAGAGATCAGCAGTATAGTCCTCTGAGCCAAAACCAGAACTGGAGCCAGACCAGACCAGACCTAACCAAAATAACAGCAACAAATGGAGTAACTAAGAATTTCAACATGAGGCAACATGGCGAGCTAGAAAACAAGCTGAGCATGTCAGGCATTTCCAGTACCATACAGAAAAATTTTGAGGACCCAAAGGGTTTTTAAGGATTTGACTTCAGCAAAGAGCAATTCTTAACAGACACGAAGAGAAGACACAGAAAAAATGTAATTCTTTAGAAAGTACCAGTGAGTGCTTAGTTTTGTTTTCTGGCTGTTAATTATTCTATATGTAGAATGATTTCAAGTAAAAATTGTTCTTAAACTTGTATATTTCATATTGTGAAGACAAACGTATTTCTCAATACAATGAAGTGAACTATTTTTACGCACTGGTAGCACAATGCAGGTGGAGGTTATTCTTTTGAAAATGACAGAAGAGGATTTCAGCTGCTTTAAATTGCTGAATTGTCATCAAGCCAAACATGGAAAGGACTCTGTCGAAATAGTTCTCACCTAAAGTAAACCTTTCAAAAAGTGTTGTAATAAGCCATAGTTAGTGTTCTTCTAAAACACTAACATATAAAAAAAGGTGGAGACAAAGAAAGCAGGTAACTGGTTTGTGAAAACCTGTATTTAAAACATTCCCAGAGAATGAAATATAGATTTACAACCTTAAGAAACATATGCTGTATTTAATAATTCATCACAAAGTTCTTCATTGATAATGTTTTTCAAAATAACTGAAATTAATGTGAATAAAAGATACACATATGAATGGATAAATGGATAGAGATTGATAGATAGAATAGATATTTAAATAGTTTCAATTTGAAACGGATGACATATATCTGATAAAATTTTTAAAAATTAAAATGTGAGAAGGAGATTTTCTCTAAGTTTTAAGGTTATAAAATAAAAGTACCGAGTCTAGGATAATAACGGTTGTGGGGTGAATATGCCTGACTTTGTCCATGCACACTTTGCCCCAAATATCCTTGAGAAACAGGACACCTATGTATTTCACTTATAAAAATCCTAAGCCTACTATATAACTATTCAAAGCCAATTTGAGAAAATCAAGTAATAGTAATTTGCTTATTTAATTTCTTTACACATATACACACTCCGACTTTTACATTAATCACACATATGGTCATATGAATTCTTTTTAGTGTATTAAAAAATTTTTCATTTTTCTTCATGGATCGTCTCCTCTTTTTCTCCTCCTCTTCCCAATACCATTTCTTTTCTGCCTTTAGATTACCTATTTGACAACCTTGTGTATGTCCTTCAGCATTTTTTTGTAAGTAGATAAGTATTTATAAACAGTGATTTTTTTTAGTCAATATTGACTTTTTAAAAATGGCATCATACTAGACATACTGTTCCACATTTTTTTTCATCCCTAGGGTGAGAACTTTATGCAAATCCTTCCAACACATTGATTCATTCTTTAGAATGGCGGCGTGATACATCTCAATGTGGATGTATCAATGGATCCTAATCAAATCTCTGATTTATGAAAATTCACTTTGAAGTCTGTGCTAGATTCCTTTCCATATGTTCTTTTCCATATGTTCTTCTTTTCCATATGTTCTTCTTTTCCATATGTTCTTCTTTTCCATATGTTCTTCATATTCTTGCCTTTATATCTACAAGGTTGATTCTAGGAGTCGACTGAAGGACTTATTTTTATATTTTGTGGGCGTGAAATTTATTTGCAAAAAGGCTTTACCTTTTGGGCAGGTGGACCAGGAGTGGGATAGCCTTTCCCCCCTAACTCCTTCATTTATCACTTCTAATAATGATTCTACCATCTCCAAAGTGGTTTACAAAATTGCAGTGGGAGTTTGCATTCTACCTACCCAGCATGTAAAAACAGAATATGAAGAACTTTCATGAAAGGTTTTCATGGGGCAGGGCTGGAAGTGGTACACATCATTTCCTTTCAGAATTTTTTAGCTAAAATTATTCGTCTGTGGCCACATCTACCTTCAGGAAGACAGAAATGTAGATTAGAAGAAGCTCATGGATATAATTTTTCTCCTCAATACAGATTGGAACTCTACACTCATTTGATTTTCAGACTTCAACATTTCTATTACATTGTTTCAATCAAGTAAAGATAATTTTTTCCTAATCTCTTAATTTTTTGCTTTCTGTTGAGATATTTTTCCTCATTATTGATCTCAGTAATGATCCATTTTCTTTAATTTAGTTTTTTTTTTTTTAAACTTCGTATGGCAGGCGGATCCTAAGGTGATAGCCCATAATCCCTGTGGTCTGGTGTTCCCATCCTGTATAATCCCTCCACTTGAATGTGGGCAGGACTTAATTCTGACCAATAGAATATGGCAATGGTGACAGGATGTCACTTCTCTGGACCCTGAAGAAGCAGAGCGCCATGTTGGAGAGGTCCCATGGCAGGAACTGAAAGCAGCCTCCAGCCAACAGCCAGCAAGCAGCTGGGACCCTAGTCCTACACTTGTGAGGAAATAAATTTTGCCAACAACCTGAATGAGCTTGGAAACAGCTGAGTCCCCGGATGAGCATGCACACCAGCCAACACCTGCACTGCAGCCTTGTGAGGCCCAGCTAAGCCATATCTGTAATCCTGACCCACGGAAACTGAAGAACATGACTTGGGCCGTTTTAAAGCTGCCATGCTTCAGTTATTGCACGGCAATAGAAAACTGTCAATGTAGATTGAAAAGCAAGCTTATTTGTTTATTTCAGAGTGTCTTTTTCTTTATTTGTTTCTTTTTTGGGGGGTACTGTACTTGAAAGTTAAGTAATTTATTTTAATTCATTTTATGCCTTTTTAAACTAAGGATTTTATCTGAGTGCTGTTTCTCTGATCCTTCATTCTGACAGGTTGTTCGTTCTTGCTGATCCTCTTCAGGTGGCCTCTGTGCTCCTCTGTTGCTAGCGCATGGGTGCTAGACCAGGTGGCTGCAATATCCTCATAGCAGGAATCCAGTGGGCATACAATGCCAATGGGGATCTCATTCCTGTAGCTGTACCTGAGGTCTAAAGGCAGGTTGTACTCCTGTGTTGAGGTACTTGAAGAAAGTCTCTCTGCTCTGCTATCTCCCTATGCTCTCACAGATTCAAAGGTAGGCAACATTTCACCACCCTTTGACTCACTCTTGCCTTTTGGGACTCTGAGGCCCCAGAATGGTCAATATTTACCTTCTTTTATGGAGTCCTCATATATCACAAAACACAGATCTTTGGGATCGACTTCTTCCCAAGTTTCATTGTTAGGATCCCACACTGGTGGATGGACCCATGTACAAGTCCTTTATGGAACTTTGATAGAACCCAGAGCATCAAACACTGTCACCCCCAGGTCCTAGTAGTTACTTGAGGACTACTAGCCCCATGCATTTCCTGTATAGAGAAACAAGGGCTTAATCAGGTGGCTTTGTTTCCAGAATCTCCTTGTAATTGTAATTCTTAATATTTTATAGTTATAAATTTTCCTTATATCCCAAGTAACACACATGTTCATTATAGAATAAATTTAATTAAACAAATAAGCTTAAATAAGAAAATAAAAGTTAACTTTTCCCCATTACTAAAGTTATTATTGTTAATATATTCCGTTTTTCCATGTGTGTTTATTAATTCACATTTCTAATAAATTCATGGTCATACTGTATAGACTATTTTACAAACAGCTTTTTAATTAATAATATACAGTATATATTATCACATATCAATAAATTTGCTCCACAATATATTATTTAATTTACTCTATGCATGATATTTTATTAAACAAATTTCACATTGTTTATTTGTGTCATCTCAATGTTTCATATTACTAACAATACTCTAGTGAATATCTTTATAAATCCATCATTATCACTTTGTTTTAAACTTAGGAAAATTTCTAGAGATAGAATTGCTGGAGTAAAGTTATATGCACAATTTACAGATGAACAACATAGTTTCTTGTGGCTGGATTGGAGACGATGAGGAGAAAAAGAGAGGTTGAGATTGGCAAGATAGACAGAGAACAGATCACGATGGAACTACTAGATCACAGTAAAAAGTTGGATTGTATTCTAAGTATCATTGAAAGCCACGGGAAGGTTTGAGCCAGAGAGTCTCCTCCGCATTTTTGAAAGAGCATGCTGGCTGCTGCATGGAGAGTTACCTGCGGAGGGCAAGAGTGTCAGCAGGTAGATCTGTTTGGAAAGTATTGCTGGTAAAGAAGCAATGGAGTAAAGTGGCCACATTTCAGGTATATTTTGCAAGTATAGTTTTCTGATTGATTAGATGTAGGTGTATGAGGAAGTAAAGAATGAAGGATGATGTGTAGGTTGTGGCCTAATATACCCAAAAGGCAATATACTCAGTTAGGAAAGACTGGAAAGGGCAGCATTTGGCGGGAGGGTCACGATTCGAGCATTTTATTTTACTCATGTAAATTTTGACTTGACTTTGGACATATACATGGAAAAATGAACAGGTAGCACAGAACTCTAGGGGAGAGGCCAGGGCTAGAGGTACACATTTTGTTATCATAATGTTTACAGCCATAATACAGCATGAAATCACAAAGGGTGGGGTACAGTTTGTAAAGGAAAGAAGGCCAAAGACTGAGGTCTAGGATAATCCAACATTTAGATATGGGAAAGGAGGAGACAGCAAATGAGATTGAGAAAGAATGTCTAGTGCAGTTGGAGGGAAATAGGTGCATTCTCTCAGACTGAGGAAAAACATTGTTTCTGGTTGAAGAGTGAACAGTTGAATGGTGATCCTCTCTATTCAACTGTGTCAATCACTGCTAAGAGTTTGAGTAACGTGAGAAATAGGATATTAGACCACTAGATTTGAAGAAATGAAGGTCCTTGGAAACCTTGATGACAATGATTTCAGTGCAGTGGTGGTGAAAAAGCTTTCATTAGACTGTTTTATAGGAGATGAGAAAAGGGAGACAATGATATGGACATCTCTCTAAAAGGGTTTTGCTATTAAAAAGGGGAGAGAAATGAGATAGTAAATGGAAGAGGTTGAGGGGTCAAGGGTGTGCTTTGAATAAATGGAAGCAATTTCATCAAGTTTCCATCCTGGTGGGATGATTTGGACAGGGGGATATTGATGATGCAAGAGAGAGAAGAAATAATTTCCAGAGCTAAGCTGGAAGATAAGAGGAAATGGAATCCCTTCACAAGTAGAAGGGATATTCTGAGATTAGAGGAGATATAGTTCTTCCACATTAGCAGGATCTGTATTTGGATGGTAGAAAGATGTGGTAATTATCTTCTTAGAGCTTCTATTTTCTCAAAGAAGTAAAAATGAAGGTCACCTACTGAGAGTGAATAGTGGAGGGGGTGCCGGAGGTTGGAGAAGATAGAAGAGGGATGACATAGTTCAGCACAGTGAGCAGCAGAGCTTGTAGGGAAGCTTGCTAGGACTGTGGAGGCAGAGGGTGTGGAGGCTGAGCGCTCACTTGAGATGTGAAGTCATAAATTAAAAGTTATATCAGAAGGCACAGTTGCATATTTTTCCCAATTTGTTAATTTTCACTTAGTACTATTACTTTTTGTAGAGGGAGTTTGTGGATCTGTTGCTTATTTGCTCCAAACATTGTGATGCTTGAACTAGCATGAGGCATGGAAGTTCAAAGGTTCATCACAATCAGAAAACAGAAAGTAAATGCTCACCAAAACCTTAGTGAAGTGAAACTGACAGTTAATTCCAGAAGTTTGCCTTGGTTAAATTTTCATATCATTTGTAATTTGTTTTTATGCTGGATAATTTTCACAAGTACATTAACTAGTTAGTGAACTACATATAATTTAGCACATGCTGTGAAATATTATTTTCTGTAATTTCTTTTAAGCTTTGAAATATTTTATCTATTTACACATAATGCCTTTATTATAAAGACGGGAATCAAAAAGAGCTCTTCACATATAACTAAACATCAGTATCTGAACTGTATGGAACCTGCAAGACTCAGTATGTATGTGGAGACTTGGCAGACCAGGTAAGGAGCAGCCCTGCATATGATGCTTAAATAGGAGCTATTGCTGCTTGGATGTGCAATTCAGAGAACAAATGCTTTGTGGCATAAACTCATGTATCCTTCCTCTCCCCCACCCCCTTACTATGTGGTAGAAGTCAAAGTGGGTGGATCTTGATGTTAGTGAGGTATTACAAAATGAGTATACTGTAATCCTTTCTACACATTTTATAGACAATTAATCTTAGTGATCAGAGACAAGGAAATTTAAGAAGGGTGTGAGTCATCATGATTAGCTTCCTAGAATTTATCAAAATGAAGCTGAATTTCATGAGAAAGCAAAATTGGGGAAACATTTGATTGGAAGAAATTCCAGTTGGAGGCCTGAAGGAATTCAGTGTGAGCAAATGCCTGTAGGTGAAGGTTAGCAGAGCCTGTGGATACACTAGGGAAATTGTTTGCATGAGATAAATGATCTGGAGGAGTGGAGAGAGAGTTTTAGTATCCAAGTTGTAATCAGGACTTTTCTTCTACCTCCTTGCATGGACTCGATTAGTTTCCTCATTTGTGAAATGGAGAAATTGTGGTGAAGAGATTGTCTAAGGTCTCTTACAGCTGGAAGAGAGGGGAGGATGGGGGCGTCCTATCCTAAATGATTTGAATAATCTCAAGGAGGTTGATTTTTAAAATTTTGTTGTAAGCAGAGTATTTTAAAAATCAAATAGCATTTTATATTTGAAAACAAAACTTTTTGCGCCTCTAATTTTTACCTTTATATCATAATGTATTTTGCATTTTATTCTCTTTTAGCAGCTTTGCTGGTATATTGAATTCTATATTTTGTTCTCTCCTGTGGCTTGGCTGGTATGTCAAATTTAAGGAATAGCTACACTTCGGCAAATGAGCTGTCAATTCTGGGGAAAAAATAGGTACTTTCATAGTATGAAAACTTGCTAAAACATAAGAAGAAACAGCTTTTAGTCAGAATTCTAAATGATCTGGAATGACATGCCTCTTTGACACACGGGATAATAAAATACTAACTGTATTATGGTTATTGGGTAAATATTTGTTAGAAGAAGCAAATGCATTCCTGATTTTATTTGCTGCCTTTGATAATCAGTTTACTTTCCCTAGTATTGTTTATAATTATTTAGAAGTTGATATTTATTGTATTACTGAACTATCTCAAATATTGATAGACATGCTCTTACTACTTTGTAGTACCTAGAGTTATGATCAAGCTGTTGGCATTTAAAAATACTATTCCATGATTAAGTATTTAATACATTAATTATTATATAATAATTGACTTATATAATAATTAATATTCAACAATTTACTTAATTTATTATTAGGTACCCTAATACTATCTTTGCTTAACCATGAATAGATAACCAATGTATCCTTTTATTAAAAGCACGAGTGTTTTATTATATTGTATTTGCCCATACAGACTCATGTGAATCCAATATAGGGTCACTTTGTTAGGCAAGGTCTAATGTATACTGACAGATTCAAGATACCACATTGGTGGTAGATGCATGAAAGATAGAAATGACCCACCTGTAGACTTCACCTTTTTCTAGAGCTCTGTGCTTTAGAAGTATAGTGGGTATTGTAATTGTTTCCGTCTGCCCTCTTTCTAGCGGCTGTGTGTTTTGTGGGGAGATTGATCCTTTGTTCTGTTTCAGGAGAGGCATTGATTATTTTAACTGAATCAGATTACTCTCATCTCCCTCCAGACAATGATTTTTTTCAGGTAATGTAAATTATTCCAATTTCCTTAGCCAAAAATATTTAGTCCAAGAATGAACATTTGGCCAGAAGCCAGTAAGACACAATGGTGGCTGTAAGGGTTTTCTGGGGAATCAAGCTTTCGACACTTGCGTGAGCTACAGAAAGTCAATTCTCTCTCCCTTTGAGCCTTGAACAGATGTGAAATCTGGAGAATAAAAGCAACACACAGAAGTGGGAAGAGAGAGAATTGCAGAAATAGTGAGCTGGAGTCCTATTTGAACTACATCTGATCAATGGCTATTACCTTATATTTTAAGATGTTTTGAGTGAGCTCTTGTACTTGTAACTTTAAGGATTCTCAATGATTCCGAAGTCTCTCTCTTTCATTTTTCTCCCTCTACTCTACTATCATGTCACCAAGCTTAGAGTCTTTAACTTTTCTTGTTCCTCCTTTTCATCCCCTGAGTGGGAAATTCTGCAACATCAGTACCTGTCATACAGCCCAAAATATCAAGTTCATAACTTTTAGTAAATTACTTCATATATCTTGATTGAACTATAATTCTAGTTATAGAAATAAGGCATGTTATTATAGTTTTAACGCAAAGGGGCATAAGATTTAATTTTTAAAAATGCTACCTATCAAATTCAAGTTATAAAATTTTTAGGTGAATTCTATACAGTATGTTAAATTCACGGTATTAAAAACAACTCTGTGAACTTTTCAGCAGGTATTTATCTATAAGAAATAGAAACAGTTGACCTAACCAAATATCTGACAAACTAATCCATGTATTCTGTAACTAATCCTAATGTGTTCTGTAAACTGTTAATTCATTTTGCCTTTCTGGTTTAAGAAGAAAGACAAGAGTGAGCCATGGGAAAAAAATAGTATACATTGGGCATAGCTTAATTTTTGCATCTACTGCTCTATTTGAGTATTTCAGTTAACTATCAAATTTTGCTCATGTGTGGTTTACCTGGATTAATTTCCATTTCTTAGATATTTATTTCCTATTCTACTTCCTGTAATTTGACTATCAAGATAACTGTATTACTGAAATAGCTACCTACAGTTTAACCAGTATAAATAAGGAAGGTTATTTCTTAGTTTTCTTCCTGAAAAATTTGGTTGTACTACTCATTCTTTGTTTAAACCACATCTAGTTTTCTTTTAATAGAAAAAAGCATTTTTACACTTTATATGTAATTTAATAGCTTATACTCTTGGTTTTATTCTTCCCAATTATTTTGTATTTACCATGTGTTACACATTTTTGTTTCATCAATCCTGCCACCCTGCAGAAAGCAGGCAGCAGCACTCCAACTCCACCGAAGGGCGGAATAAGAATCCACTGAATGAGCTCAATAGGAGAGCAGACGTGACAGAGGGCGGATCCACAACATTAAGGAAAGACCAATAGAATTTACCTAATCAGATCAATGTAAAGAAAATAGAATTAAAAAAATGAACAGAGTCTCAGGGATCTGTGGGACAGTAACAAAATAGCTAACATTCATGTAATTGGAGTCCAAGAAGGAGAAGAGAGAGACAGTAGAACTGGAAAAGTGTTCAGAGAAAAAATGGCAGAAAACTTCTTGAATATGGTAAAAGACAAATGTACAAAAGTGTAGAGATGGGAAAAATTTTTTCCCTCTATTCTCTTAGATTCTTTGACTAGAGCCCTGCAAATCAGACTGACAAAAGACAGATTAACAGGAGAAAAGGCATGCAAATTTTATTTGATGTTAATCATAGGGGCCTTCCTAGAAAAGAAGTGAAGACTCAAAGAAGCCAATAGGCCTGAGAGCTTATACACCATTTTTAACATAGAGTGATAAATTGTGAAGATGTGACTAGACAAAGGAAAAGGATTTTTAGGCTTCAGGGGCTGCAAACTGTGGGTAGGTAGATATATGAGGGAAACTAATGCAAGATAAGGGCTATCTTAGCAAGATTTGTTTGTGTAGGTCCATTCTGGTGCCAACTTTCTGTCTTCTTCATGGCCATAAAACTTCCCTAGGAGAGGGATTTATGGCAGTCCTCACGCATCAGAAGTTTCTGCTTTTAGTCAGATAAGGGAAGCTCTGGGAAGGCTTCTTTCTGCATGTGTTGAATCTCAAAAGTCTTCAGGTCAAAATAATCCTTAAGCCAAAGTGACATATTCTGATCCCCTTCAAAATCAAGTAGCAGAGTGAACCTCAAATAGGATAAACACAAAGAAATTCATGCTGACAGATCATAATTAAATTTCTGAAAAATAAAGACAAAAAAACTTGAAGACATCTCAAGAGAAATGACATATTACCTATAGGAAACACCAAACTGAACATTAGCAGATGATTCATCTGAAATGGTGGGGCCTATAGAAAGCAGCAGTATAGGTTTTAAGTGTTGAAAGAGAAGAATTGCCAACTTTGAAGTCTTTCCAACAAAAATATCTCCCAAATATAAGGGGGAAATCAGGACATGCTCCCCAGAAACAAAACTAAGAGAATTTGTTACTAACAAACCTGCTCTTAAAGAATGGCTAAAGGAAGTTCTATAAACAGAAAGGAAATGATAATAGAAGAAGGATTAGAACTTCAGAAATGGAAGAAAACATTGGAATGAGTAAAAATAGAAATTTCTGTAGTGGACTGTTCTTATGAGTTTCTTAAACAGTATTTTATAGTTGAAGCAAAAATTATAACATCAGGTGATATGATCTTGACTGTATGCAGAGGAGAGACTTAAGAAAAGTGTATTTAAAGAGTGGGGAATATAAAGAGACCTAAATGGAAACAAGGTGACTATACTTCACTTGAAGTGATAAGACATCAATACCAGTAGGCAGTGATAAATTACATAATGTATATTGTAATACCTAGAGCAACAAATAGAATGACTATGTAAAGCAATATATTAAAAACAGAACATAAATAAATAAAAATGCAGCCCTAAATAATATTAAAGTAACCCGAAAGAAGGTAAGAAAAGAGAAACAGAAAAGCAAGAAACAGAGGAGATATAAGCAAAAACCAAATGCTCATATAGTAGATTAGAGTCCTCACTTATCAATAATTATTATTAATGTAAATAGTCTAGATAAACCAATTAAAAGATGGAGATTGGCAAAGTGGATCAAATGAAAAAAAGCAAAACAAGGTCATTTAACTATGTGATACATACAAGAAAATTACTTAAAATACAGCTATATAGTTAGGTTGAAAGTATATAGATAGAAAATAGATCATGAAAATGTTAATTTAAAAAGCATAAAAGGCTATATTAATATCACATAAAGTAGACTTCAGATCAGAGAAAATTACTTGAGACAAAGAGGGCAATTACATAATGATAAAAGGGTCGGTTGACAAAGAAGACAGCAATCCTAAATGTGTATGCATTAAACAAAAGAGCTATAAAATATGTGAAGTAAAAACACCTGACAGAACTGAAAGGAGACAAAGACAAATTCACAGTTAAACTTGGGAATGTCAATAACCTACTCAACAATTGATGGAACTACTAGACAGAAAATCAACAAGGATAAGAAAGAACAAAACACGATCAGCCAACAGAATCTAATTGATGTATGTAGAACACTTCACCCAACAACAGAATAATACACATTTTTCTCAAGAACCCATGGAACATTCATTCATCAAGATAGAGATCATATGCTTGTTTATAAAATAATCTCAACCAATTTTTAAAATATTTAAATTATACAGAGAATGTTCTCTGACAATAATGGAATCAAACTAAAAATCAATAGCATAAAGACAACAGGAAATCTCCAATCACTTGAAAATAAACTACACACTTCTAATTAATCCATGGGTCAAAGAGAAAATCTCAAAGAAAATTTTGAAAGTATACAGAACTGAATGAAATTGAATATACAACATACCAAAAGATGTGGAATTCAGCTAAGGCAGTGCTGAGAGAGAAATTTGTAGCATTAATGCTTACATTAGAAAAAAGAAAAGCTTTTGAATTGATAGTCTAAATTCTCACCTCAATAAACTAGAATAAGAAGAGCAAATTTTTCCAAAGTTAACAGGAAGAAGAAAACAATAAGGGTAAAAGCAAAAATGAGTAAAATTGAAAACAAGAAAACAATTAAAAAATGAATGAAATAGAGAGTCCTTTCTCTGAGAAAATCAATAAAATTGATAAACCTCTAGCAAGATTGACAAAGATAAAAAGAGAAAAGACAAAAATCACCAATATCAAGAATGAAACCTAGGATATCATTACAAGTCCTGTCACCATTATAAAGATAATAAAGAAATACTATAGACCACTTAGCTCTCATAAATTTGCCAATTTAGAAGAAATGACCAATTCCTCAAAAATCATAAACTAACAATAGTCAACCAAGATGAAATAGAAAGGCCAAATATTGTTATAACTATAAAAGAAATTGAATTTGCAATTTAAAATCTCCTGAAAAAGAAGTCTCCAGGCCCAGATAGTTTCACTGGAGAATTCTAACAAAAATTTAAAGAACTAACACCAATTTTACAAAATATCTTCCATAAAATAGAAGATAAAGAAACGTTTCCCAAGTCATTTTATGAGGCTGGTGTTACCCTGATATACAAACTAGACAGAGTACAAAAAAGAAAACTACAGACCAATATCCATCATGAAATTAGATACAAAATCCTCAAAAAATATTAGCAAATCAAATCCAGCAGTGCATTACTGCATTATCTTATCTTATTTTGTCCTCAAAACAGGCATATGGGCAAGGACTATTATCATTCCCATTTTACAGTTGGAAAATGGGGCCCAGAGAGCTGAAATAACTTGCCTATATTTATAAGCTTGGAATTGGCAAAACCTGGATTTCAATCTAGGTTGCCTAACTTCAAAGCCTGTCTTCTTAACAATTACAATGATAATATCAATTCCTTATTTTCCTTTTTATGGCTGAAATTGCCAGTTGCCAAAAAATTATCTGTCTCCCCTTTTTCTTTTCTTCTTCTTTTTTTTTTTTTTGTGAGGAAGACCAGCCCTGAGCTAACATCCATCACCAATCTTCCTCTTTTTGCCGAGGAAGACTGGCCCTGGGCTAACATTCGTGCCCGTCTTCCTCTACTTTATATGGGACACCTCCACGGCATGGCTGACGAGCAGTGCGTCGGCAGGCGCCTGGGATCCGAACCTGTGAACCCTGGGCTGCCAAGCGCAGCCTAAACCGCTGTGCCACCGGGCAGCCCACATGCCTATGTGTAGATTTTAACTTGCCCACACTGAGCTTCCAGCAATTTGTCAGTTGTGTTTTGGCTTTCCTGCCTTGGTGCTTCCAGCAGCGGTTTCTGCTTCTGAACTTCTGCTTGATTCTCTGTATCTTCCTGTCTTTCTCTCCAATTTGGGGGGCAGTGGTTTACCCTCTGATCTCAGTTGTCTGATGGATCTAGTAAGAGTTACTGATTTTCAGTTGGTTCAGTTTTCCTCTTGGTGTATGGTAGCAGTGATGATTTCAAACTCCTTATATGCCAGACTGGAATCTGAAAGTTACTACAGACCACTTTTGAATATCTTATTCTTTTGTTCTTATTCCATCTTGTAAATCCTGAATAGCTATTGTAAGATTCTATTTTAGGAAATTTATTTAAATGAACTCTTCTAAGAGCAACCGGAATGATAAATTTTCCTCCAAAAGGTCTTTTATTTTATCTTTCAAAGGCTTACATATGTGTCACATTAATATGTATGTTAATACTGCACATGTCTATGTACTGTGCCTTTAGAATACCATACAACTGTGAATAACTCAGTCTTCTTTAAATGCTGCAACTTCAAATATTTGTAAGGTAAAATAGTCATTGGTATAAACCTGATTTCAAATACTGTTTACTTGTGTATTTAGAGATATACAGACATTGCCATTATTGATTTTTATAATCCACTAGAGTTTAGAGCTGAGATTCCCATTAAGTTGGGTGTTGGCCTCTAACTCCGGTGTGGACAAACTAAGACCAGAAGGTTAAATTTAGCCCATCACCTATCTTTATAAATAAACTTTTGTTAGATAACCACCAGCTCATTTGTTTTCATAATGTCCATGGCTGCTTTCGCACTATACTGACAGAGTTGAGTAGTTGCATATGACCCACAAAGTCTAAAATATTTACTCTCTGAGTCTTTACAGAAAAAAGGTTTCCAACTCCTGATCTAAGAGGTAGAAGAGATTTTGATTTTTTCAATACACATATATTTAATAAACAAAACACTTTATAGAGGTGAATTTGCTTTGGTTTTAAAGTCTTTTTTTAGTGTGTGCATATTTGTTGTAGGTCATCTATATTTCTAAACCTATAAGGTGGTAATTTAAAAAAAAGAAAAATCTGTATTTATATTGTTGATTGGAACAATCAACAATTTCTTTCATTTAAGAAAATAGAGTCTAGAAAAAGACATGAAATATTTTTGTGCATTTCTTTCTCGTTAGATTGTCGTGATGGAGTTCCTACCTTCATGTTGCCTCTGCCACTTTTTGTATTATTGTTATGTGTGTATCACGAGTCACTCCTCTTCATTCATTAATGACTTTGTCATCAGGCTTAACATCTTCCCTTCCATTTTTCTTTCTATCACGACTTGTTCTGACTTCAAAAACATTTGTAGATAATACTCTCACTCCATCTCTTCACCTCCAATTTGTCTTCCTTTACTCAAACAGTGCCCCCCACCCCATTTTCATGTCACATCATTAACCTCATCACCACCAATATCCGCATCACCACCTTTTTTCTCACTCAGTCACCCTATTTTGTTGTCAAATTTTCCCGATACAGCTTGGATTTCATGGTACTTTGCCATCATTTCTTTCTTGCAGACATTCTTAGCTCCCTCACTTCTTTCTCCTGTTAAATTCCCATGATAGAAAATCCAGGCTTGCAAAACTCATCTAGCTCCCACTCTGCCTGAGAACACTTGGTATCACGCTGAAGACTCACTCGAATTCATGACCGCAGATTTCAGATGGATTCTGTCAGTGTCCACTAATCTGTCTGTACTTTCTTACTATATTGTTTGCTCTTTCTAAAATGTGTGATAACTTCTGTCTCTTCACAAGTTTTAAATCTAGTTCCCTGTTACTTTCAGCTGGTTGTCTTACTTACATATCATTGAGAAAAATGAAACTCATCTGGCATATTTTCCTTTTCCTTATCACCACCAATCAACAAACTACCTGCATCTGCAGCCTCTTCTCCTCTTCTTTCTTGTTACAATGAATAAACTGTCTCAGTTCCTATCAAAGATCCACTTTCACTTGAGTCCTGGTCTTACTTCTCAAAGACTTGGTTCTTGCTGGTATCTCTGCTCTCCCCTGTGTCATCAATGTGTTTATTTTTATTGTTTTAGTTCTTTCATCACAGATACCTGTTTTGCTTTATAAGAACATTTGTCATTTGGCTCCCTGACACCATGCTTTTCTAGCTACTGCCTCGTGTCTCTGCTCCACTTAACAGAAGAACAAGATAATATGCATTTATTGAGAGAATTTGCTGTAGACACTGCCTTCATTTCTTCACCACACATTCTCTTCTCAACCCTCCCTGGTCAGGCTTTGGCCTTACATCTGTGTCTTCAAATCCAGTGCTTATTTCTCTGTTTTTCCATATTTGACACAGTTGACCATGTTTTCCACCTTGAACTTTTTTCCCTGAGCTTCCATCAAAACAAATGTTCAGTTTTTCTTTGTATATAATTTCCCCCCATTTACTTTCTTTTCTTTTTCCTTGTTTGTCTTTCTCTTCTTGTCTGCAAAATGTTGCAGCACTTGCTCCCAGGCTCTTTTATATTGTCCATCTACATACTTTCTCTATTATCTCAACTATTTCATGGCTTTAAATACACCTATATGTCAATGGCTCTCCAATATATTCCTTAGCCCTGACTAGTCACTATAACCCCAGACTTGTATATCAGACTGTGCCCTGGACATTTCCATTTAGATGTTAATAAGCATTTCAAACTTAGCATGCCCCAGATAGAACTCTCACAACCATGTTTCTCAAATTCCAAATTCTGAGGTAATATATATCAGTAGTAACTGATTTCCCCTTCTATGTTCAGTGTCTAGATTCAATCCATCAGCAAGTCTTATATATTTTATGCCTAAAATGCACCCTGAGACCATTTCTCTCCGCCTCCACATTTATTTCCTTATTCAAGTCACCATCATTTGTCAATTGATTAATTGCATCCTTGTCTCCCTACTTTCATTCTAGCTCCTTAAAATCTGTTTTTCACACAGCAATCTATAGAGAGATTTTTTTAAATGTGACTATGCCACACTCTTGCTTAAAACTCTGATGCTTTTTAATCCCAACTTTACCTTTGCCTAAAATTGTCTGCAAGAGCTGATCTGTGAGGATATCTTTAATTTTTCTCTCCTTAATTTACTACATTCTGGCCTGACTGACTGACTTTCAGGCACTTAAGTACATTATGCTGAACTTATGCTGAAGAAGGAACTTTCTCCGGGAGTCCCCGTGCAGTGTTCCCAGTGTAGGTTGAGAAGGAGAATCTTAACACTTAGAAAAGACTGTGTTTCTGGAGAATGTTACTTCTTCAAAGGGAAGTTGCACACAGTGCATCTCAGCTCTAGTGAGGAGATTGTAGCTGCTGTGGGAAGAGAGTTCTATGTAGCTGCTTCCCTGCTGGGAACACAAAGACCTTTCTGACAGGATCCGCAAGAGCAGCCTTCTCAGTGCACTCTGCTGCTGGGTTCCCAGAAGTTGTGGTGAAGAGTAATCTTAAGAGCTGGAACTGAGTGGGTTTCTGTCCAAGGTTACTTCTTCAAAGGGAACTCATACAGAGTCCATCTCAGCTCTACTCAGTAGTGGCTAGCAGATAGACCAGAATTTATTTAGGAACTACGTCTGAGCGGGGATCCCAATCTGCATTCTGGCGAGTTCTCGCAGAACGGCGTTTTCAATCCACTCTACGGCAAACTTCCAGAATGTGTGGGGAAGAAGGGTCTTCACAGCTAGAGCTGAGTGTGCTACAGGATACTGTCAGTTCTTCAAGGGGAAGTTACAGACAGTGCATCTCAGCTCTGGTAAGGAGATGGTAGCTGCTGCGGGAAGTGTTCTAAGCACCTGCTGAATTCGAACTTGCTAGCTATTCCTTGTCTCCAGACACCTCTCTTCCCTGCGTTTTACAGATCTTATCTTCTTTCAGAAACATCTTAACTGACCATCTAATGAAAGAAGCCACTGGTTACTATTCCATAATCTTATTTAATTCTCTGTTGAACCCCTGGGATAACACTAACCCTGTTAGCAATGTAAGCCTCATGAGAGGCTTATATTGAATCTTATGTGTATTGGTTCTGCATCTCACCCAGGGCAGTGCCTAGCACTCACTATATGTCACTAATGTGAATCATGTGACAAACTTAAGGGATGAAGAGAGGCCAATGAGTTTTCAGGGAAATATCTAAAGAAACTGTGGTCCTACCAGGTGGGAAGAAGAGGAAAAACGTTTCAGAACAGAATTAACAGTAAACAGATTTGTTGAATTCAATCCATGGATGAGAGAATCTGGTTGGTAGGTTTCAGATTTAAATCAGATGAATCTGTGGGCGCTGTAGTCCCTAGTAAATTATGGAGATTTTTTCTTGTGACTACAGGGCTTCATGTTCTCAGTAAGTGTCTTAGGCAAGAATTGAGATCATCACCCTGGCCCAATATCTCTATGGTTTGTACAAAAAATACTGAAAAGAGAAATCTGATTTGTTTGGAATGATATACTTGTTAGTGGGTAAGCATATTGAATATGAATTCCAGAATAACTGGAATTAAATATAAAAAATTATGAAGAAAATCAAACCCATTTTCTGAATATTTTTATGTTACATTTGGAACGACTGTGTATACTTAGTATTGTTGTATTTATTATGCTTGAAAGAATTTGGCAGATTAGAGACCTAGCAGATAAATCCTATTTTTCTACTTGAAATGCATAAAGAGACTAATTACCTTTTCACTCATGATTGACAAGTATAAAGGAATTTTCACTAGGCTTTTAAACAATATTGTAACATTTCAAATAACTTAAAATTTATCAACTTGATGAGCTTAAGTCATTAGATTTATAAGACTTAATAACTGGAAAATTTTGTTTGTTAGATAATTAGGTACTTAGAAAATTGGATATGTTAAATTTATAATGTTTACAACATATAAGGGATTTTAATTATCTAACATATAAAAACTTTGTAAATGACTTGATAAATGAGACTGTCACATATTTTATATTTTATATTTTTAAAGTCATAAAATATGACTTTATAAACAGAGTAATATTTTTAAACAGAATTTAATAACTTAAAATTGTTTTATACTTGTACTTCAATAAATTCAATGAATTGAATAATTTAAAAATGAGTCTTTACTCTAAATAGAAGTCACCCTAATGAAGTTAGAAATGCACATATTCTCACTTACATTATCTAACATTTCATCTCGTTTGATCTTTATAAATAACCCCCTGTGAGGTGAATATACAAGTCTTACATTTCCTACTTTAAGATGGAATGCATAAATTCACATTAGCCTAATCAGTAAATTATACCCCTTGTCATTTGTGGGCCTTCCCAGTTTCTTCTGCCTGAAACACTGCTTACCCTTTGTCTCCCTTCTCTTGGCTAATTTCTCCCTATCTTTCTTCAAAAAGTCCTTCCCTTGTCCCCCAGTGTGGACGTTTTTCCCATGTATTCCTTTTGCTTTCTGTACAAACCCCAAGACAGTACTTATTGTTGCTGTCCTGATGGTTTGTGCAGCTGTTCCGAGACTCTGAGTGCACTTGTCAACAAGGGAACTATTTTTTTTTCAAAATGATTACAACTTCAATGTCTTGCACATCTTTTGTTTCAATCTGGATGAGTAATTAATTTCTTTACTTTTCCCCAGCTTTATTGAAGTATGATTGACATGTAAAAATTGTATATATTTAAGGTGCACAAGAAGAAAACTTAGAGGAAAACTCCATGACATTGGTCTTGGCAATGATTTTTGGATTTGACCAAAAGCACAGACAATGAAAGTGAAAATAAAGTGAGGCTACATCAAACTAAAAAGTTTCTGCACAGCAAAGGAAACAATCAATGAAATGCATAGGTAACCTGTGGAATGTGAGAAAATATTTGCAAACCATACATCCGATAAGGAATTAATATCAAAAATATATAAGGAAATCCCATGACTCAATCGCAAAAGAACCAAATAACCCAATTTAAAAAATGGGCAAAGGAACTGAATAGACGTTTTTCCAAAGAAAACATACAAAGGGTCAACAGGTATATAAAAAGATGCTCAACATCACTGTCAGAGAAATGCAAATCAAAACCACAATGAGCTATCACCTTGCTCATCTTTTTGGCACATAGTAGGTACCAAGTAAACATTATTGTTAATTGAAGACATTATGTGAGTAAAGCCCTGCAGCTACAGCTTAAACCCAATTACTTTTTGCTCTAGAGGCTCTACTCCTTCCAAGTTCATGTTTCCTCCCTCAAAACAATGCTTATATTTAAAAAGTCTCCAAAATAAATATATTATGAAAATAGTCCCTAATGATTGGAATTGGGAAGCTGGAAATTGAAATATTGCCATAAATTTTATGATTAAATAAACCATAATATTCTGAAATAAGTTCAAATTGTTAGTGGGAAATAAGCCAGTTAGCCCAAATAGGGCATTGGGGAATACAGCAGGAAGACACTGTACATGAGTTGGAAGCCAAAGAATATACATGTATAAAACATATTTTAAAATTCCAGGCCATCAGCACCCCAGCACTGCCACAATCAGACATTGATGGGTGCTATATATAGAATAAGGTCATCGCCCTCCCGTAGCTGATGCTGTACAGGTAGAGCAGAGGGATAGCACGTGGAATACATATATGAGGCAGTGCGGCTAAATAACAACTGTGGGACACATCGTGAGAGCTGTACGAGAACCAAAGGTGCTCTGTAGGCCAGAGCAAAGAAGGATGCTCTCTTCGTGTATGTGCCTCAACAGTTATTATACCGAGGATGGTGCCTGGTCTATAGAAGGAAATAAATAAACATTTGTGGAGTGAATGAATAAATGAATGTGGAATTAAGTGGAGTCTTAAAGAAATGATTAGTCAAACACATTTGGCCAAACTTTATGAATAAAATTTATTCATAAAACCCTAGGATTCTTCAAAAATATTTTGAGAATGTTGAATTAATCTAGTCTTCCCTGTGTTTCCTCCACCCTACTCCTTCCCATCGTCAATAGAGCCGTATGTACTCTAACAGGCCCATTCTAAGGCCCTCACCTAAAGAATGATCACTGTGAAATGTTAGAGTTGAATGAATGTCCTCTAAAGGAAAGGTTTCAGGACTATTCACAGCTCAGCACATGAACAACTGCCTGCTCTAGTCTGAATCTAATTTTTTAAAAGAGATATTAAAGAAGTTTAGTAGCAGAAGAATTTGGTTTCACACTAACCTTTCTACATGGAGAAGAGGCTAGGGTGATAAAAAATTAAGATAAAGAGGCTTGGCAAATACATTTTTGCCAAGTTTTTATTTGTGATTATCTACATTTTTGCTACTTTCACCTTTAAATATATTTGTGCTCAAAAAGAAACACTTGCAATATCTGAGATTATTTGCCAATGGGAGTTTGAGAAAATCTTTTAAAATAATAACATATCACAAGCAAAATTGTCATTAGACCAAATATAGCTCTTGAACTATCAAAGTTACTAAAATGGAATGCAAAATCAAGATGAATTTTATCACATTAAAAAAAAAACTAATGAATTAATCATAGTCCTCAAATATGCAACAGTTTGAAGGAGAATTAGAATTTTGATGCCATGTCTTCAGGGATTATTTCATTTGTATAGGTCAAAAGATTTAGTCATTTTGAATTCACAAATGCTTCTAATAACATTTTGCAGCAATAATGGAAAATAAGATTTAACAGCAGCATTCAGATTGTGTTCAACACAATATTGCTCTCATATCATGACGCAATTAATTTGCTATGTTTAACCTGTGAGTACTCAGGTTTTTCATTAACATTACAAGTGTTTTCTGATTGAGTGTGATCAATGTTTTCCCACAAGTAGCATTAATTTATATGAGAGGAAAAAAATTTTAAGGGATAATTTATTTCCCAGATTCATTCAGGTTAATACATTATTTACAAAACTTCCAGCTAGTCTTTGAAAACAATTATAAGAATTTTGTTATTAATAACACTAGTCAAACTCTTTCCATCTCTAAAGCCATGATACTTTGAAAAAAGTGTCATTTAAATATATGGAGAATATATATTCCAATCTAATTTGGAATATGTAGTGCAAATTTAAAAATAATTGAAATTCAACTTTTCTCAAGAATATCAGGTTAAATATTAGCTATCTTACCTATGAAAACTAATAATAAAGGACAAAAGAAAAATTCAAACCTATATCTCTCCAGTATCAAAGACTATTATATATTTTATATTTCCCATTTTCCTCTATCACATATTTTCTCAGTTCTATCTTATAATTTGATTTTCAATTTTCCTTCATAGTATTCAACCTACTCCATCTTTTTAATATAAAATATCTTGCTTATCCCAAAGCACTTACCTGTTTTTCATGGTCACCTAATGGCCTTGATTAAGCCAACCAGATTTGCTATCTATGATCTTCATCATGTCATTTATCACAGGCAGTGG
This sequence comes from Tapirus indicus, assembly GCA_031878705.1. NCBI lineage: Eukaryota > Metazoa > Chordata > Mammalia > Perissodactyla > Tapiridae > Tapirus > Tapirus indicus. The sequence continues at coordinate 32,281,008 of CM062934.1, forward strand.
TATTGTCATTATTATTACAGATATTGAGTAATCTTACGTAATTATACAAGATCTGGATTTTATCCAGATGATTATTACCATACCTTCCAGTGTTGTATAAAATAAGTTATTTGCAATCATAGTTTAATGAAAAAGTAAACATTTCGGACTAATCCTTCTGGTTTTGTAAGCATTCATTTTGGCATCATGAATGTATAGTGTACCTATCTGGGCATGGTTCATGTTTGTATTGGATTTACTATCTCCATGTCAAGATTTATGTAAGAATGACAATCTCGTCTGTAGCTGATAATCATATTTTTTCCCAGGCGTACCAAAGAAAACAAAACAAAATAGACAAAAACAATGTATTTTTGGTGGACCCTAGCCACATTTCTAATTGCTCACTTGAGTCATTTGCCTCTATTTCTCTTCTTTTTCCTGGTGCTTCTAATAGGTTGTATTTATCTGTTGACATTTCTTCCTATCTTCAAGGGTTCTGCTGAACACGCTAACTAGGCAGGACAAGTTGGGATTCATACAACTATTGTCTTAAATTACATGGCCAAAATATAGTTGCTATTTTACCACGAAATCCCAGTGCCACGTCCTAGGCCTCCAGGGCCAAGCCATGCGCCTGAGACCAGTTCATGAGAAGCTTACAGCTGCTCTCGCACCTGCAGTCAAGGTCTCCATCAAGTGCTCTAATCTTGGAGGCTGTAACTTGTCTCCAGGGTCTGGCTGGATTTCCTGTCCTCAGGCTGATGCATTAAGATAATTGATTTGTTTTGTGATGAAGAAAAAGATATTTTGAATGGAACAATGTAAAACTGTAAAAAGCATTACAAATGGGAAAGTGGAGGTAAAAAGAGACTTGGAAAAGTAGTAAATCAGGTTAATGATTTTTGAACTAGGGCGGGGGAGAGAAGAAAAGATCAAAGCGAAATGTATATCTTGAAATTCTGCGTGATGCAGCATCCACCAAATTCAAACTGTAATGTCTTGAAGAAAACTTTCAAATGAGATCAGACAGTGTAAAGAAATGAACGTTAATGATATCTTTCTAAAAGAATATTCATGGAAATGGTAAAGAATTCGTTCTATGACAAAGAGATAAATACATTCAAAGGACTCCAGAAAGAATGTCAGCACCCTCACACATCATTTTTATACTAATGGGAATAAAGAGATTTAAGAGATTCTTTTCAGGAACCTATAATTTGGCAGAATCTGTGGAAATAGTGGTTAAATGAAAATACCTTCAGAATCTACATATTTGATTATTTCAAGCACCCCTTTTTTACATAATTATTTGTGAATAAGAAGCAGGTACAAATATAAAATAAACCAAACAACTACAATTTAGATCAAGATAAAGAGATATGTTGTTTATATACAACAGGTTAAAATGGATAAAATTCACTTTTATAGCATTAATCTATCTATCTATCTATCTATCTATCTATCTATCTATCTATCTATCTATCTATCTATCTATCTATCTATCTATGTATCCATCTATCTATCTATCTATCTGTCTGCCTATCTATCCATCCATCTATCCATCCAATAAGTGCATAGTCAAGGTGCAGAAATCATTGAAATAGTGCAAAGTTACTAAAGTGGAAAAAATAGTGGTACCAAAATTAAGTCTGTAAGAAGCAATTCAACTGATCATTTACTATGATTTGGCTCATTCACTCGTTTCTTCAGCAAACATTCACTAAGTGGCTAATCCATGACCTTGGCTAGGCAGCATGAATTGAATGGTAAAAAGACAGAGACAATTTGTAGTTATAGGTTATATTCTAGATAGAGATACAGGTAAAAACCTAGTAAATACTCATGAACAAATTCACATTGTGTTGTTATAAAAGAAGCAAACATGAGGCTGAGGCAGAAAATATTTGGGAGGCCAGACATGACTACTGCATCATCCAGAGTTCATTCAGGGAACTAGAAACCATGCTAGGGGTATTTATGTCATATATCAATAAGTAGTCATACAAACATACATACATTTGTGTCATACATTGATAAATATTAAAAATATTTCGATAGTCACTGGATTCAAAGTAACAGGTAGGCAAATAATGCTAGTAAAAAAAAATAGTGATATCAAAGCCAAACACTATGCAAGTTAATTAAGGTTATTAAGATCAAATGCCTCATCTCTTTCACACTGACATGGTAAAAGGAAAGAACATGCTTCATTCTAGAACCATGTGTCCTCGTTGGCACTGACATTTTGACCAAGATGGAAACTATGATATTATTTAAAAAATTGGATGACTGGGACGTCTAATTATAGAGGTAGTTTAAAAAAATAGATTAACAACTTCCATTCACATACACTAAATTCATTTTTAAATTTTCAAAACCATACGAAGAGGTCACTGCTGGCAAAATCCTAAGAATTCAAGAAAGCCAATCACATTAGCAACATTGAAGCTTGGATTAAACCTAGAATATTTGCCTTAAACTTTTAGATTTGATAGTTCTTTCTTTAAGCAATCTATCCTTATTTATGCGGGTGTTATGGTTCATTTTAAATGGATTATATTAATAATTTTGCAGTAATTTTATCATAGTTTTGAGATTTGGAGTTCTAAAAACAATACTATGCCCATGTATTTGAGAAGCAATTATTGTCCCTCCTCAGTCTGGGGACCTGAAACCAATTGGAGGTTATTAGAGATTCCAGAGGACCTGCTCCCACCTTTCCTTCTGCTGCGCTCTGGAGGGTATCAACTCCGCTAGTGTCTTTTGTCTGAATCAAATCCTCACTCTAGTTTTATTGAAATAATCCCTGCTTCTTAAGAACATTACTTTTCCAAATTGTCCCTTATTCATTTGATCCTTCATCTCTACCTTTTGCTTCTAAGTCAACAAATATCCTCAAGTTTCTGTCATCTTATTAAAAATATACCACTCAACAAACTAAGCAATTAACAATAAGACATACTGATTTGACCTTATTTGCCCATCTATATACTCTCAGGTACACTCATATATAGTATACATCTATATACTCTCAAAATTCTTTGAAAAAAATGATAAAGTTTGTCCACTGTCTTACCTTCAATTTCTACTCACTCGGTTAATACACTAACCATTGATTCCATTTTTCCTCGCTCAAATCTGTTATATCTACTTTAGTGACGTTACCATCTAGGAAGCCACCCACGAGTAGAAACTCTGCATTGCCCATATCTGCTTTATCTTTACTCCACTCATATATTTGGAATAACAGTATTCACAAATTTGCTCTGCAGTTTACCAGCTCTTTACCTTGGAAATTTTGCTTGAATCTTTCTAGTCTTCAGTTCGCTACCAGCAGAATGGAGACAGTGTCCACTCGCATGTGTGCTGTACATAGAAGGCACAGGCCCATGTAAGGAAAATGGAACAATAGAATGTCAAAGGCAGTGTACTTCGTTGCTGAAGAGAAACAGCTCTTAAAGCTGATCCAAATTTTAACTCAAAGATGTAAGTTTGTTAAAAACAGGGATTATTTCTTATATATGCCCAATATATGTTTGTTGCAATAATATATGGTCAAGGAGAATGGAAAGAAAAGACCAATCAATTTCCTAGTAAAGGGACACTGGGTGGGAGTGTGGGCAAAAAGGTGTGTCTCTGACTCTAGACTCTAATCTATGGGAGGAGAGGCCTTATTTAATATTTCTGTTACCTTGGGATGCAGTCTGATCCCATGATGTAGTCACCGACTGTTTCTTGATTCATTGACTAATGGACTGACTGCCTGGGAGCCCTGTGTGGAAGCATCCATCTGGCAGCTCTTTCATGGGTAATGACCAGAGCGACTCTCCTGGTTTACCATGAGAGATAAGCATACCGGAAATGGGTACAAGAATTCTGTTCATGTTCTTCTTCAGAGGAACAACCTAAATGCTCGCTGACAGATGAATGTAGGAAGAAAATGTGGTATACACCCACAATGAAATACTATTTGGCCTTTAAAAAGAAAGAAATTCTGCAATATGCAACAACATGGATGAACCTTGAGGACATTATAGCTAAGTGAAATAAGCAGAAAGACAAATACTGCATGATTCTACTAAATAGTCTCTAAAATAGTCAAATTCATAGAATCAAAGGGTAGAATGGCAGTTGCCAGGGGCTGTGGGAAGGGGGAAATGGGGAATTACTAATCAACAGAAATAAAGTTTCAGTCAAGCAAGATGAATAAGCTTTGGAGATCTGCTGTATAACATTGTACCTATTGTTAACAATAATGCATTTTACAATTAAATATTTGTAGGTCTCATGTCAAACATTATTACTACAATAAAATAAAATAAGTGTTTTTAAAAAGGAAAACAAATGTCCCAAAATAACCACAAGACAAAAAGATGAATTTTGGCAAGTATCTGAACTAACTGGAACCCTTATATACTACTGGTGGTGATGTAAAATGGCGTGGCTGCTTTAGAACACAGCATAGAGGTTCCTCCAAAAATTAAAAATAGAACTACCATGTGATCTAGAAATTTCATTTCTGGATACATACCCCAAAGAATTGAAATCAGGATCTTGAAGAGATAGCTGCATGTCCATATTCATTGCAGCATTATTCACAATTGTCAAGATATGGAAATAACTCAAAAGTCCATTGACAGATAAATGGACAAAGAAAATGTGGTATATACATACAATGGAATGTTATTCAGCCTTAAAAAAGGAAGGATATCTTGCCATCTGTGACAACATGGATGAACCTGCAGAACATCATGTTAAGTGAAATAAGCCAGACACATATGACAAATACTACATGATCCCACTTATAAGAGGAATCTAAAATAGTCACTCATTGAAGCAGAGGGGAGAGTGACAGTTGCCAGAGGATGTGGGGGAGGTAGAAACAGGAAGTATTAGTCAAAGGATATGAAGTTTTGGTTACATAATATGAATAAATCCTAGAGATTTACTGTGCATACAGAATTAAAACCTATGGTAAACAATGTTATATGGTATACTTAAAAATTTGCTAAGAGGGTGGCTCTTATGTTAACTGTTCTTATCACACACACACAAATAACAAAGACAAATAAGTAAAGATAGCAAGAGGAAACTTTTGGAGGTGATGCATATGTTTATGACATAGATTGTGGTGATGGCTTCATGTATGTATACCTCTTTACAGACTCATCAAGTTGTACACATTAAATATGCACAGCTTTTTGTATGTCATTCATACCACAATAAAGTGGTTTAAAAGAAAAGAAGGAAATCCTGCCATTGGTGGCAACAAGGATGAATCTGGAGAACATTATTGCTAAGTGAGATAAATCAGTCACAGAACGACAAACACTGCATGATTCCATTTATATGTGGTATCTAAAATAGTCAAACTCGTAGAATACAGTAGTAGTTGTGAGGGGCTGGAGGATGGGGGAAACGGAAGTTGTTTTTCAAAAAAGTATACTTTCAGTTATGAAAATGAGCAAGTTCTAGAGATCTGCTATACAACATTGTGCCTGCGGTTAACAATGCGGATTGTGCACTTCACATTTGTTAAGAGGGCGGATCTCACATTAAGTGTTCTTACCACAAAAAAAGGGCACAGGGAAACTCTGGGAAGTGTTGGGTATATCAGTTCTCTTGATTGTGGTGATGGTATTACAGATGTTTGCATATGTCCCAACTTATTGAATTGCATACATTAAACATGTGCAGTTCTTTGTATATAAAATTATACCTTAATAAAATTGTTAAAAAAAAACCCTCAGTGGATTAACCCAATAAAAGTTTGTTTCTTATTATTAACACATTCTAAACTCAGCAAAGTGGACTGGCATGCAGTGTCAAGGGGGGCCGGGCTCTCCAGCGTGAGAGCTCTTGTATTTAGCTGGGCGCCTGGGTATACAGAGAGAAAACTGCATTTCCCAATCTCCTTTGTAGCTACATTCATGCTGATGAGGATATATTCTGGTCGGTGACATGTAAGTGGATATATTACTTGATAGTTTTAAGAAGTCTCCTTGAAAGACAGGGGGTTGATTCTTTTTCATTCTTTCTTCTTTTTACTCTGTGGAATGTGGACCAAATGGTGAAGGCTCAGTCAGCCATCTGAACCATGAAGTGGAAGGCGTTTGTTAAAGATGACAAGACAACCACATAGAAGAACATGGAGTGGAAACCAAATCAGCCATGACCACCTCCACTTCCTTTTACGTGGAAGAGAAATAAACTTCTATCTTGTGTTAGACACAGCTATTGGGGTCTTTGTTACATGCTGTTGAATCTCAGCTGATACACTAGATATAGCAAGGACTCTAATTCTTTTAAAAAGTCCCCTTTTCTTTCTCTGTTGTATTTAATAGTGAGATGTCAGAAGCAAACTCTTTAAAGTCATGAATAAGAACAAGGAAGCTCACTTTTATGGTTTTAATTTAACTCTGTATTTGAAATAATTGGCAGTGCAGTAACACAAGAAAAATAAAATTATTCTGATTGAAAAGTAGAGATCAGAACTGTCTTCATTTTCAGACGATATGTTTTTCCACATAAAAAACATATAATAATATTTAGACAAATTGTTAGATTTCGCAATGTAATTCAGGAAGGATGCTAGATGTAAAATCAATTTAGAAAAGTAAATTGCCTTCTAATACCAGCAAAGAAGTTAGAGAATATGATTTAATAAAATAAAACATATATAAAACTACCTTAAAATATAATTGACATAGAAGGAAATCCAAAAAAAATGTACAAGGATTTTGTAAAGAAAATGAAGAGTGTATATTTTTTGTATGTGGTAAGCTGTGTCTCAATATCAGAAAAATATCAGTTCTTTCCCAATAAGTCTATAAAGTCAATGCAATTCCAATCAAAACCCTAGCTAGTTTTTTTCATGGATTTGATAAGATATTTCAAAAATACATGTGGAAGCTCTAAGTGGATTTGGGGTGTTGCTTATATACAAGGTCACGTCATCTGCAAATAGATACTGTTTCACTTCTTCCTTTTCAATCTTAATTTTTTTTTCTTGCTTGATTTCTCTGGCTAGACCCTCTAGTACATTGTGGAAGAGAAGTAATAAGAGCAAAAATCCCAGGGCCGGCCTCGTGGCGCAGAGGTTTAGTCTGCGCTTTGGCAGCCTGGGGTTTGCGGGTTTGGATCCCTGGCGCCCGCAGATGCAATGCTTGTCAGCCATGCCATGGTGGCGTCCCATATAAAGTGGAGGAAGATGGGCACGGATGTTAGCCCAGGGCCAGTCTTCCTCAGCAAAAAGAGGAGGATTGGCAACAGATGTTAGCTCAGGGCTGGTCTTCCTGACAAAGAAAATAAATAAATAAAAAATAAAATAAAAAGAGCAAAAATCCTCATCTTCTAAATTTTAGAGTAAAAGCATTAGGTCTTTCATCTTTTATTCTGTTGTCTGCTGTGGGCTTTTCATACCTGCTGTCTGTCAGAGGAAGGTCACTTCTATTCCTCATTTATTGAGTGTTTTTACCACGAATGGAATTTTGTCTAATGATTTTCCTGATTCTATTAGATGATAATGTGGATTTGTCCTTTATTCTATTAATATGGCCTATTACATTCATTTGTTTTCAGATGTTAATGTTATCTTGTATTCCTGGGATAAATCTTACATGGTCACGGTGTGTAATCCATTTCATATGTCACTGGATTCAGTTTATTAGTATTTGTTTGGGGAATTGTCTGTCTATATTAATAAGAGACATTGATCTGTAGTTTTCTTGTGATGTCTTTGTTTTGTTCTGATATCAAGTTAACACTGGCCTCATTAAATGAGTTGGGATGTGCTCTCCAGTCCTCAATTTTTTTGAAAGTTCATGAAGGATTAGTATTAATTTTTCTCTAAATATTTGGTAGAATTCATCAGTAAAACTATCCTGGGCTCTTTTTGTGATAAATTTTTAAATTACTAATTTAATCTCTTAGCTTTTTAAATCAATGAAGAAAAAAATGGAAAAATTAATGTGTAATCATTTCAACTTTTATCATAACCTACCTAAAAGCAAATTACCTTTACTGGAGTTCTTTGTTGTGGATTTGTACTACTGTCTGATGTCAAATTCTTTCAAACTAAAGAATTTCCTAAAAGCGACCTATGGAATAAGAGAAAATATTTGCAAACTACATATCTGATAAGGGGTTAATATCCCAAACATATAAGGAACTCATATAACTGAGACACAAAAAACCCCAAATAATCCAATTGAAAAATGGACAAACGACCTGAATAGACATTTTTCCAAAGAATATTTTCGGATGGCCAACAGGTACATGAAAAGGTGCTCATCATCACTAATAATCAGAGAAATGCAAATCAAAACCACGATGAGGTGTTACCTTACACCTGTTAGAATGGCTATTATCAAAAAGACAAGAGATATGCTGGGAAGGATGTGGAAAAGAGGGAATCCTTGTACACTGTTGGTGAGAATATAAATTGGTACAGCCACTATGGAAAACAGTATGGAGGTTTCTTAAGAAGTTAAAAATAGAACCACCAAATGATCCAGCAATCACATTTCTGGATATCAATCCAAAGGAAATAAAATCACTATCTCAAAGAGATCTCTGCACCCCCATGTTTTTGGCAGCATTATTTACAATAGCATAATAAGGAAACAACCTGTCTATTGACAAGTGAATGGATAAAGAAGTTGTGGTATATATATACAATGGAATATTATTCAGCCATAAAAAGAGAAAATCTGCCATCTGCAACAACACGGGTGAAATTTGAGGACATTGTGCCAAATGAAATGTCAGACAGAGAAAGACAAATACTGTATGATCTCACTTACATGTTGAATCTAAAAAAAACCAAACTGATAGAAACAGAGAGTAGATTGGTGGTTACCAAGTGTGTGGATTGGGGGAAAAGGGTGAAAGTGGCCAAAGGTTACAAAATTCCAACTATAAAATGAATAAGTCCTGGGAATGCAATGTATGGCGTGGGACTGTAGTTAACAACACATTGTATAATTTAAAGATGCTAAGAGAGTAGATCTTAAAAATTCTCAGCGTACACATACAAATAGGTTGTAACTTTCTTTGTGAGGTGATGGATGTGTTAACTAACTTTCTCATGGTAATCATTTTCCAATATATACATATATCAAATCATCATGTTGTACACCTCAGATTTACACAATGTTATAAGTCAATTATTTTTCAATAAAGCTGGAAAAAATAATTTCCTTTAATATATCCATAAGGCAGGTCTGCTAGCAACAAATTATCTCAGTTTTTGTTTATCTGAGAATGTGTTTATTTCTTCTACATTTTTTAATGCTAGCTTTCCTGGGCATATGATCCTTGGTTGACAGTTTCTTTTTTTCTTTCTGTACTGTTAGCATGCCATCCTGCTGCCTTCTGGCATCCATTGTTTCTGATGTGAGGCCATCTGATAACCTTATTTGGTTCCCTTGTTCATGATGAGTAATTTGTTTTTCTCTTGTTACTTGCAAATTTTTCTCTTGATTTTTGGCTTTCAATTTTTTTTTTTTTTTTTTTGGTGAGGAAGACCAACCCTGAGCTAACATCTGTTGCTAATCTTCCTCTTTTTGCTTGAGGAAGACTGGCCCTGGGCTAACATCCGTGCCCATCTTCCTCTACTTTATAGGGGACGCCACCACGGCATGGCTGACAAGCAGTGCGTTGGCAGGCGCCCGGGATCCGAACCGGTGAACCCTGGGCTGCCAAGCGTGAACTAAACCGCTGCGCCACCGGGCCAGCTCCCTTGGCTTCCAATCTTTTGACTATGATGTTTCTGAGTGGCATGTTTTTGAATTTATCACACTTGAGGTTTGTTTATCTTCTTAAATGTGTAGGTTAGTGTTTTTCATCAAATCTGCGGTTTCTGCTATTAATTTTACTTAATAGTCCTGTTTTGTTCTCTTCTTCTGGTATTCCCATTGCACATATGTTGGTGTACTTAATGTTGTCCTGCATTTTCTGAGGTTCTGTTCATATTTCTTCATTCTTTTATATCTCTGTTGTTTGAATCATGTAATATCTATTAATCTTCCTACAGGTTCACTTTAAAAGCATGGAGCTTGGTAAAGGGAAGGAAGAAATGACACCAGCTCTGAATGCCTTTATTTCCTGAAAGCCAAGGCCTTTGCTAGAATCTGCCATCATAACTTTATGAATCCTTTAGGGCAAAGTCATGGAACAATGCTGTCTCTATCTACAAAACTAAAGTCAGACATGAATATTTTATTTTTCTAGACTTTCTAGTGGGAATGCTGATTGAGAAGACAGCTAGAAATGTTTGTTTCAACAATAATGTCTGAAACAAGCAATTTAGGAATAGTAGGAACTGTTATTACATCTGTAATTGCAACTTTGACATAATTGGTGCTCCAAAAGAAACTAGAAACGTTCATTGCCTCAGAGTGAAATGATGGTTTCCCAAAAAACTGATAGTTATTCATAGAGGTGAGTGGGTTAATTTTGGTGTGAACTAATCCAGCCACAGTTGTAAACATATTAACAAGAAAGAGTAGATGCGGTTGTAGAGAAAGTGAAGCTTTTTGAATAACAGCATCATGGATTATGGGAGAGCCAGGCTCCTAGTCTTGGGATGTGACGACGTAATGTTGTACCCTTCTGCTTCTTCCCAGTTAGGAAATACCATCAGGGGCCTGGTGGTTCTGAGACCCAGATATTAAGAAGGAGTTTATAAATTTTCCTGTATCATCATCTGAAGCCTATCATTTCCAGTATTTCCCTGGCAATATATGGACTTATTTTAATACCTAGATATTCTCTAGTGATTATTTAGCTGCATACAATGGCTTTGGGGAACAGATTCTTGTGTGCTTTCCTTTACTCCTACATATCATGTTTTTAAATTTTTTTCCCGAGGAAGATTCACCCTGAGCTAACATCTGTTGCCAATCTTCCTCTATTTTGTATGTGAATCACCATCACAGCATGGCTGCTGATGAGTAGTGTAGGTCTGCGCCTGGGAACCAAACCCAGGCCACTGAAGCACCAAACTTAACCATTAAGCCACTGGGGCTGGCCCATGCATATCATTTTTATTTGGTATCTTTCTAGTTAAAAATTATTCCTTTTCACAAATAATGTAAGTAATATTTCTGGGTTCTATACTGGAGTCAATCAAATAACAGTTTAGGCAACATTCTTGACCATTGCAAATCATAATATTTACATTATGTATTTGGATAGCATACATAATATCTAAGCAGTTCCTGATAGTGCAGGAGAAGATTGTTGTCTAACACCATCTAGAAAGATTTCTTGCAGGTTAATAGACTCGTTGAAAAGTAAGACGAGAAACACAACTCTGGTTGTGAGAAAAGTGGCTCTTTTCATCAACTTTCCCTTTCTGTTATTAGTAGGCTACAAAAAGAATCCAACATAGCTGTGCTCCAGAGATAAGGAGATGCTCTCAAAGATTCTGTGCATTACTTGTTTATGGTTGTATCTCTGTAAATTGCTGGTTTAAATTTCTGTACTGATTTATCACTTTGTTCCTTACAAGTATCTGTTTGCCAATCACCTATGTCAAAGTAGTAAATCAGAAATTTATCTATACCTAGTCCAAGAATTCCTGGGTGTATATCTCACAGGTAGTGTTGAAGCCATAAACCATCCAGGGTGGTCAATCATTCGCCAAGTGCCTGAAATTGAATCTTCTAGGCAGGGTGGAGAAAGATATTAAAAAGTTGCCTTAATTATCTTTGTGTTTTCCCAAAAGTAGGATTTATAAGGCTGTAAAAACTTACAAAATAGCCTAATGAACTATAAATTTTACTTTGCAGAAAAAGCCGATATTTATAAAATATCACCAGCCTTACTACTTGCAAAAATATTTGTGTATACTTATATATGTTTGTGAACATATCTAGAAACAAATAGTTCATTTACATTTAAAATGTAAATTCATCTCCAGATAGTGTTATCATTGGTTCTGTTCAGTTCTCTAATAAACTAGCAAATGCAGCAAATCACATGGAGAATTTCACTTCCTACAAATAAATTTTAATAGCTAAAAGCTACATGAAAAATATGCATTTTAAAAATTAAAAGAATAAAGGTGGATTTTCCTTAAATAGATTAAGTTTGGTTAAGTTTGGTGCACTCCACTTCAGCGGCTGGGTTTGCAGGTTTGGATTCCAGGCACAGACCTACACAACTTGTCAGCCATGCTGTGGCAGTGACCCACATATAAATTAGAGAAAGATTGGCACAGATGTTAGCTCAGGGCTAACCTTCCTCACCAAAAAAAAAAACAAAAACAAAAACAAAAAAAAAACCCCACCAATTATCCAAACTGTCCAATGCACTCTCATAAAAGGTGGGCAATTAACAGTAGGATATTTGAGAAGATTTACGAATCAGTGTGATTCCTGAGATTTTTGAATAATTTAGTTGTTTCCAAAGGAAACCGTGTTGATTCTAGGAATCTTGTACAGTTACAGCACCTGAACCCAGAAAAACAATATAATATACAATTAATTTAATCAATCGATAAATATTAAATGTTATTAGTTAAAGCTGTGTACAGCTTTCTGGATACCAAGTAGCTTCTATTCTTAGTATAGAATATTTTATTTCTACTGTAACACTTTTAACAGATAGGTAACCATGGAAATCTAAATCACTGAATAAAGACACTGGCTTAAAATGATCATGTCCATTTTTAGAAAAACATGCTTTAATTTTCTGGAAAAAATTGGCAACATTGTGCTCTAGTCAAATGAATAAGCACATCTAAATTTACATGCCAATGCTTTTGTCTTATTTGCAAATAATGTGTGTTTATTGCATTCAAAAAATTGTTTTGTTACATAAATAATCTTAAATGACATGTAAGCATTTATATAATACCCTCACTGTATTTTCTTTTATGTATGTGTGTGTATGTTGATAATTATTAACAAAGCTCGGGTGTGCATTATCTGCTGAGCATTCTCCAAAAGCTTAATATTTATTAATTCCTTTAAATCTTCTAATAACTCGGAGGCAGGTTATATTATACCCAATTTTACGGGTTAGAAAACTGAGGTGTAGTGTGGCAATCTGAGTTCAGAATTTATGTTTCTGACCACTACAATTATACATCATATTAAATTAGAATCTATAGCTATTCCACTAATGATATTTTCTTTAAACATTTTCTGTAATTTGATAAATTAAAATCATAATAGATTTACATGATCTGTCATAAAGTGATAGTAAATAAGGCAGTGTAGAATGGAAATAAGAATAGACTCCAGGCGTAGAGGTACTTCTCATGCTAATTAAAAATGTAAAACTGCAATGTAGTTGTGAAAAGATGATCTTTTTCTTCTTTCTTTTCTTTTTTGTGAAGAAGATTAGCCCTGAGCTAACATCTGTTGCCAATCCTCTTTTTGCTAAGGAAGACTGGCCCTGGGCTAACATCTGTGACCATCTTCCTCTACTTTATATGGGATGCCACACATCATGGCTTGACAAGTGGTGTGTCAGTCTGCGCCCGGTATCCAGGCTTGCGAATCCCGGGCTGCCGAAGTGGGGCGTGCGAATTTAACCACTATGCCACAGGGCCAGCCCCAAAGATGATCTTTATAATGAATGGTTTCGAATGTCTTGGATTTAAAAATAACTCTCGATCCTATTTCATGCCATATACAAAAATCGATCTTAGATTCATTATAGATCTAAATATGAAGGATGAAAAATAGCATCTTTAGAGATATATGTAGCATATTTTTAAGACTTTAAAGTAGGCAACATTTCTTAAAGGAGGAACAGAAAGCACTAGCCACAAAAATTGTTGAATTGCATTTATTTATAAATAATAACTACAAATCACAAAGACACCATGAATCAAGTGAAGAAGTAGCCCACAGAGACATAGGAGATAATGATAATACACATATATGACAACACACTCATATTCAGAATATATAAAGAATAGTAACAAATCAATATAAGGCAAAAGACTATGTGAGATAAAAATGGGCAAAAGTCTTCAACAGACACTTCAAATAAGAGGATATCCAAATGTTTGATAAACATATGAAACACTGTTCAACTTCATTTCCCATCTGAAAATTCAAATTAAAACCTCAGTGCAATGCCACTACACAAGCACCTGTAATGCTGAAAGGAAAACGATAATCCAAATGTTGTCATGAATGTAGAGCCACTGAAACTCTGCTATACTGATAGTGGAAGTGTAAATTAGTACAACCATATCGGAACACTTTTTGGCTGTGTCTACTAAAGCCAAGCACATGTATACTTTGTGACCCAACAATTCCACTCCCATGTATATATAGTGAACTAAAACAAGGACATATATTCATCAAAAGACATGCCAAAGAATGTCATAGCAGAGCTATTCATAATAGCATCAAAGTATTTTTTAGAAACCCGCACATCAAATCTCCATCAACAGTGAAATGAATAAAGTGAAAGCTATCAATAAAAATAGAATATTATACATCAATAAGAACGACCAAAGTGCAATTACATGTGAAGACTTGGATAAAACTGACACATATACTGCTGAGAGAAAGAGGCCAAACAGAGTAAATTCTGTATTAATCCACTTATATAAAGTCAATCAAAGGGCATGATTAATTTGCTGCCTTAGAAGGCGAGAAAGTGTCTGTGTGATATGTGGAGGAGGTGCCAGGTGCATTCTCGGAAGCTGGGAACGATCTCCCTGTCTTCATGGTGGGTGCAGGGGTGTTCACTTTATAAAAATTCACTTATAACATGTGCAATATTTTACACATATTTTGTAGTTTATTAAAAACGTCACTTCAAAATTATAGCAGAACATTTCTTGAGGTTATTTATGAGGACCTAACTGGAAATCACCCTTGTCTTATGGACATTTATGTATTTTAGGTGTTAAAGCCGGTCACTTCAGCTGAACGCAAAGTGTGCCAGTGTGGCAATCAAGTTTTCATTTCCGCCTTCTATGTGACTTTCTGCCTTTAAAAAAGAAACACTAGAGTTAGTATGTGTTATTTAGCAATTATTTAAAATCCATAAATGTTATGGAAATACTGGCATATAAAAACAAAAGGAAGAAAACGTAAAATCCTCTACAGTATCTCCTATAAAACACATAGAGAAAAGTCTTGTGATGGAAAAGGAGTAAAGGCAGGAAGAGTTACTGATCATATCTGGTCCAAAAACATGTCACTTAAAAAAGCACTTTTCTACCTAGTTCCTAATACTTTGTTAGAAAATACTCAGACTAAAAAAATGAAAAGTTCAGAAGTAGAAACACGGAATTGGATCAATTTCTAAGCCCGTTGTGTGACCACACAGTGCCCTCCAGCTAAAAGAAGCCATGGGTTTAACTAAGATGGGGTGGTCGACAGCAGTTCTCCCAGCTGCGTTATGTTGGGCAAGACACTTAAGCCCTCTTAGTCTTAGTAAGTTTATTTGAAAAATGAGGATAATATTTTGTACCTCATAGAATTTTTTTGACAATAGTGATTTTATTCTTTTATTTTTTAGTCTATATTTCTGAAAATAAGATTGTTAGCCTATTAGTGTGTGAACATTCCTAAATGGTTAAATGAACATTTAAAAATGTTTACACTAATTTACTATTATGTTATTACTAATTTACTATTAATTTGGCAATTATGAGTAAAGCTGCTGAAAACATCCAGGAACAGATTTTTGTGTGAACTTAAATTTGCATGTATCTGGGACAGGTGCTCAACTGTTTTCTAGATTCACAGCACCATTTTTCATTCTCACCGGTGGTGTGTGAATGGTTCAGTCTCCAGGTTTCCCTGCCGCAGTGTTATCGCGACTTTAGGGTAGCCACACTGATAGGTGCAGTGACACCACATTGTAGTTTTAATTTGCTTTTCACTGATGGCTGATGAAGCCGAACATCATTTCACGTGCTCACCTGTCATTCATATATTCTATTCAGTGAAGCGTTTCTTCATGTCTTGCTCATTTTACAACAGCATTTTTTTAACCATTGAGTTTTGAGAGTTCTTTATATGTTCTAGATACTAGTCCTTTGTCAGATATGTGGTTTATAAACAAGATTTGTAAATATTATTTATCAGTTTGTAGTTTTTCTTTCATCCTCGTAAAAGTCTTTCACTGAAGCAAATTTTTAAAAAAATTTGAACAAAGTCCAATATAACATTTTTTCCCTTCTATGGATTGTGCTTTTGGTGCCAGTTCTAAGAACACTTATCCTATTTAGAGGACTTCCCTAGATCGTTCTGTTTAGAGAACTTCCTTTAGCCATTCTTTTAGGATGCATCTATTGGTGGCAAATTCCATCAGCTTTCTGTTATCTGAAAAGTCTTGACTTCTACTTCATTCCTGAAGGATATTTTTGCTGGAACTGAATTCTGGGTTGATAGCACTCTTCTTTAAGCAGTTGAAAAATGTGCCACTTCCCATTGACCCTAGGGGCTTCTGAAGAGAAATCCTCTGTCGTTTTAAATTGTTTTTTACCTACATACAAGGTATTATTTCTCTCATTGCTTTCAAGATTTTTTTCTTTGTCTTTGGTTTTAGAAATTTGAATATAATGTGTCTTGGTGTTTATACCATTTGATGTTCACTCAGCTCCTTTTATCTGCAGGTTTATGTCCTTTGCCAAATTGGGAAAGTTTTCAGTAATTATTTCTTCTAGCACTTTCTCAGCCCTTCTCTCTTTCTCTTTTCCTCATAGTGTCTGATATGAATGTTAGAAGTTTCATTATGATCTCATTTGTCTTTGAGGTTCTATTCATCTTTTCTCAGTCTATTTTCTCTGTTGTTCAGACTAGATAATTTTAATTGTTCTATCTCCCAGTTCACTTTTTCTGCCCCCTCCATCCTGCTTCTGTACACATAGATTGAGGTTTTTATTTTATTACTGTAATTCTAGGTTCCAAAATTTGCATTTAGTTCTTCTGTTTCTTTGCTGAGACCTGTCATTTTTTGAAATTTATTTCAAGCATATTTGTAATTGCTCATTGAAACAGTTTAATGATGACTACTTCAAAGTCTTTGTGAGATAATTCTACCACCTCTGTCATCTTGGCATTGGCATCTGTGGATTATCTTTTCTCATTCAAGTTGAAATCCTCCTGCTTCTTGGTATGATTAGTTATTTTTCATTGAGACCTAGACATTCTGAGTATTAGTTCATTAGGCTCTGAAACTTATATAAACCTTCTGTTTTAGTTTTTTTTTTTTTTTGATATTGCTCTAGCAGGGGTATAGCAGTACCCTCTTATTATCGCCAGATGGAGATAGAAGTCCAAGTTCCCCACTTGGCCTCCAGTGACATATGAGTGGGGAGCATCCTTGTTATTGCTGGGCGAGGGTAGGAGTTCCAGCTCCCACTGATATCTCCTTGTCTAAGAGAGTTAGGAGTACTTCATTACTGTTCCCCACTGACTGGTTTCTATTGATGCCAAAGAGTTGGTCCCATTACTTCTGGGTAATGATGAAAGTTCTGAGTCTCCTCTGACACCACCCCAACACAGAGGGGAAGGGAAACCTCATTGCTACCAGGCAGTAGTGGAAATCCAGTCTCCCCTCCTCGCTTCCAAGATATCATTGATGGAGGGGAAAGGGGAAACCTCATTAATGTCTGATGGATATCTCTTTGATTCTTTCCTTTATCTCATTTTCCCTGTATTAGTTTGCAATTATTGCTATGACAAATTACCACAAACTTAGTGGCTTAAAACAACATGTATTTATTCTCTACACTTCTGAAGGTCACAAGTCTAAAATCAACATGTGAAC
Source organism: Tapirus indicus (assembly GCA_031878705.1). NCBI lineage: Eukaryota > Metazoa > Chordata > Mammalia > Perissodactyla > Tapiridae > Tapirus > Tapirus indicus. The sequence goes on from CM062934.1 coordinate 32,298,747, forward strand.
AAGGCTGCATTTCTTCTTAAAGCTTCAGGATAGAATCGTTTCCTTGCTTTTTTCAGTTCCTAGAGGCTGCCTGCATTCTTTGGCTCATGACTCCTTCCCTGTATCACTTCAAGTTCGTTTCCATTGTCACATTTCCTACTCCTGACTCTGATCCTTCTACTTCCCTCTTATAAGGACCGTTGTGATCACGTTGAACCATCTGCACAATCCAGGATAACCTACCATCTCGAGATCCTCAAATTCATCACATCTGCAAAGTCCCTTCTAATATGTAAGGTAACATAGTCACAGATTGCTGAGATTAAGACGTGATCATCTTTGCGGGGGAGGGGGCGTTATTCAGACTACCTCACATCTAAACCATTGTCAATTCTTATGGTTTCCATTTCCAAAATATCAAGATTTTTATACTCGATCTCCATTTTTACCACCCTGATGCAGGCCTCCATTTCTCACCTTGACTAATGCCAACAGAGGTTTTATACAGCAGCAAGAACTGTGAATTAGAAATCTAGAAGGCTTTTTGAAAGAGATGGAACTAGGCCTTAATTTTAAAAGAACGTTATAAGTCTCTGATTGTGCATATGTGTGTAAAGAGTATTCCAATCATAGGTGATTTGATGTAAACTGGCTCACATCGGTTGAGTTTCCACCATGTGCAAGAACTTGGCACTAATCTTTGCTTGGATTAGTATACAAAGAGACAAAAAAAAAAAAAAAAAAAATCAGGAGAGGCCAGATACGTTAAAATATCTGACAAGAAACTTGCATGGCTGTTACGCTGTAATGTTGAAAAGAGGTGAGTTTTGGAGAGGTGGGTAGACATTGAATAGTAACTATTGAACTTAACTAAGAATGTCATTCAATGGAAAAGGAGTTTAATTAAATTCAACTAACCTGATTGAGCCTGTACTATGTGCCAGACTGTTGGGTAGGAAAAGACTGAATATGGGAAGAATAGTATATAGCACTTAACATCAAACAGCTTAAATTTAATAAATATAATGAAGCATTTAAAACATGCTATTATAAATAAGCTTGGCAAATTGTGTAGAAGTTCCTAGAGGATTTGCACACAAATCATTGTACCTAGTGGTTTGGTAAGATTTTATATTTTCTGTCAGCAGAGATAGTCAAAGTGGAAAATGTATAAGATGCAATCAACAAGAGCAATTAACTGATTATCACAAGATTATAGTGAAAATCAGATACTGACAGTATATACAAGTGAACAGGACGGGCACGATAGAAAACTGCCACCAAACAACTTAGGAGATATGGATGAAGAGAGGGTGAAGTTAGAGGAGTCGAAGACAGTTTAGGCATTTTACACCTCCTCCCAATTTTCTATTACATCCTTCCTTAATTTGAGAGAGGTGTTTTTTGTTTCACAAGAAAGAGTGATACATGATATATGAAAACAGTTTTCCAGGATTCAGTAGTGGGTCTGATTTTCATTAATATTATCCTGATTTCAGTTGTCACTTTTCCTGAACTTTTTCAGCAAGATACAGCTATATTATGTTTCAGTGTCAAAATATCAACTCCAACGTCACAGAAAATTTAAAAGATCAAAGTTTAAATCAATTTTCTAGCTACAACGCAAATCGTTGAACCATAGTTGACATTCAACTAATGTTGTTCTAGAGACTTGAGATAAAAATATGTGTTTTCCAAAGAGAGGAAATTTGTTTCCACATGTGGATTTTATTAAATTGCGATGCCTTTGTAAGCCTTTGACAAGTGTGAGTAATTAATCAATAACTGCTTACAATCTGGAGGTTTGAGTGGTCTATCTTTGTACAATAATCTATGAAGAAAATTGTATCACATATCCTAGATATTAAAAATCTTGTAGAATAGTTGAAAGTTTTAAATGTGCCTGGCTCTTCACTGGATTTAGCAGGGAGTCATTTCCCCTGCTGGGACTGTGACAGCATGATTGGGACTGGAACTGAGCACACTTGGGGAACTGTAGCAATTCATGTTCCCTCAGCAGGGCGTCAGCCCTCCAGTCACAAAAAAATGGTTTGACCTTAGCAGGAGAAATATATTAACATCTTTTTATTCAAAAGAATGAACTTGTAATTTCAGTGTTTTAGTAGAGGAGAGGATTTAAAAAACCCAATTAATTAGACTTGGAGAACCATACAGGCTCATTACAGACTATAACCAGCATTGCAAATTTCACATATTGCAGAACTACCTGATAATTAGAACTGATTAGTAGAGCCTGTCTTTTTAAAAATAATACTTTAATAAATCAATTAAAGTTGTCTATTAAAATATGATATTATTCATGTCACACCATCAAGAAAATACAAGGTTCGACTCTTAATGAAGGTACATGTTTAAAATTATAGAATCTTTGTCTACGAAAATAATGGAATATTAAAATTGGAGGGATAGAATTGTCAAAGGCTGTGTTGGAAATATAGTAAATGATTCGATGAGTTACATATCAAACTGTTTAGCTGGTATTAAATAGATCTACTCGAAAAATGTTGATTCTGTTTCTGGAATAAGAACTATGGTTGAAAGTTAGTGAAGATATAAAGCTGTATTTATGAATTCCTATAAAAAATTGCTCTGGGCGTAGGAGCTCCCCTGATCAGGAAGCTGCAAGCCTTTCCCCCCAAATAATCCCTGTAATCACTCCATAAACATAGCTTCTCTAGTGCCCTGACAAAGAACCTGTACAATCACAAGTAATCTCACTCAAGAAAGCACAAAGAAAGAAGGATCCCATTGTGTATTTATAATTATTTTTGAACAGAAGAAATTCATCTACCAGGGGTCATTTTTACCATAAGCAACATTGTCTAGTGTGTGTGTGTGTATATGTATATATATATGTATATATACAATGTATATATATATACAATATATATATACAATGTCAGTTTCTAAAGGTCAAATTCTCAGAAAGAAGGGGAAAGTTTTTGTTAAGCCGTCCTCATAGCCTTTTATTCTATTTACCATTAATGAACTTAATTACATTAATTGATTTCTTAATGTTAAGCCTAACTTGGAATCCTAATATAATTCCCACTTTATAATAATGTATTATACTTATTTAATGAAGGATCTGATATATATTATTTTTGCTTGCTTATTTTGTCATCCTATTATGAAGGATAATTAGTCTATATTTTTTCTTTTTTAAAATATTTTAATTAATTTTTCTTCTAATTCCCTTTATTTTCAATTGTGGTGAGAGCACTTAACATGAGCTCTGTCCTCTTAACAGCTTTTGAAGTGCACCATACCATATTGTTAACTATAGGCGCTATGCTGTATAGCAGATCTTTAGAACTTATTCATCTTATGTAACTGAAACTTTACATATATTGAACAACAATTCCCCATTTTCTCTCTTCTCAGCCTCTGGCACCACCATTCTACTCTCTGCTTCTATGAGTTGGATTATTTTAGATTCTCATATAAGTGGAATCACAGAATATATGCTCTTCTGTGACTAGTTTATTTCATTTAGCATAACGGCCTCCAGGTTCATCCATATTGGTGCATATGGCAGAATTTCCTTCTTTTTAAGGCTGAATAATATTCCTTTGTATGTATATATCATAATTCCTTTACCCATTCATTCATCGATAGACACTTAGGTTGTTTTCATATTTGGTTATTGTGAATAATGCTGCAGTGAACACAGTAGTGCAAATACATTATGCTTAGTGAAATAAGCCAAACATTGAAGGTCACAAATCGCATGATTCCATTTATATGACATATCCAGAATAAGTACATCCATAGAACAGAAAAGACTGGTGGTTCTGGGGAAGCGAGGGATTAGGGAATAGCTGCTTCATGTATATGGGGCTCTATATTGAAGGGATGGCCATATTCAGGAGCAAGATAAACATGGCGATTGCAAAAGACTGTGACTGCACTAAATGTCCCTGAGTTGTTCACTTTAAAATCGTTAGTTTTATGCTACTTCAATTTCACTCCCATAAAAAATGCAAAACCTTACTCTTATGTGTTAATGACACTGACGGAAAAAGTAAGAATATGCAAAAACAAATGTGTAATGTGAGCCGAAAGATGAGATTTCTAAGAAAGAATCAAAAGGCAATGCTAGAAATAAAAGCCACTGTAACAGAAATGAAGAATACCTTGAAGGGGGTCATCAGTAGACAACACAGGGCCCAGAAGAGAATCCATGAACTTAGAGATGGGTTAATAAAAATTCCTCAAACTGAAAAGGAAAGAAGGGAAATAATAAAGAAAAATAGAACAGAACATCCATGTACTGTGAAACGACTAAAAAGAAATAATGTGCATTTAACTGAAATACCAGAAGGAGAGGAAAGAGGCAATGAAGCAGAAGAAATATTTGAGGAAGTAATGGCTGAGAGCTTTCATAAACTACCCAGACACCAAACCACAGATCTAGAAAGCTCATAGAACACCAAGAAGAGAAAAACAAAACTTTGACATACCATATTCAAACTTCAGAAAAAAGGACAAAGAGAAAATTTTGAAAGAATCCAGAGGAGAAAAAAACCTTTCTTATAGAGAAATGAGGAGAAAAATTACATCAGATTTCTCATTAGAAACCATGTAAGCAAGAAGAAATAGACTGAATTATTTAAAGTGTTGGAAAAAAGAAACCCCACCAACTTAAAGTTCTATAGCCAGTGTAATCAACTTTCAAAAGAGAATGAGAAATAAAGACGTTCTTAGAAAGCAATAGAGCATCAAAATATGTGAGGCAAACATTTGATGGAACCGAAAGGAGAAATAGACCAATTCACTATTATATTGGGGGATGTCAACATGTCACGCCAGTAATTGAGAGATGAAGCACACAGAAGAGCAATAAAGACGTATTAACCTGGACACCACTATCCATCGAGTGGCTCTAATTGACATTTATAGAATACACTCAAAAACTGAAGAATACACATTGTTCTCAAGCTTGCATGGAACATTTATCAAGATAGACCACAATCTGGGCCATAGAACCCACCGTTAGAAGTTTAATAGAATTGAACCAACACAAATCCTCCTCGAACTCTTTCCAAAAATTAAAGAGGAGAGAGTATTTCCAAACTCATTCTGCAAGGTCAGCAATACCCTGATATCAAAGTTGACAAAAACACAAGAAAACTTCAAACCAATATCCTTGAGGAGTATGACTTAAAACTCTTCAACAAAATACTAGCAAACAGAGTTCAAAGCAGTTTAAAAGGAATTTTAAAAGAATTTAAAAGCACTTTTTACACAATGTCTAGTTGGGATATGTTCATGAAATGCAAGATGGTTCAACATAGGAAAACCAATCAATATAATCATCTAATTAACAGAATGAAGGAAAAATTTAAAAGAATAGAAAACATACAAAGTATGCTCCCAGGCAACAATAGAATTAAACTGGAAAACATGAACAGAGAGATGCCTAGAAAATTCCCAAATATTTGGAAATTAAACAGCTCACTTTTAAGTTACATATGGGTCAGTTAAGATTTCTCCAGATATATTTAAAAATATTTTGAGCTAAAAGAAAATAAAAATAAATATATACTTTATCAAAATGTGTGGAAGGCAGAGAAAACAGTGCTTAGTGAGAATTTTATAGCATTCAACGTATATTTTGAAAAGAAGAAAGGTGTAGAATCAATAACCTATGCTATCACCTTAGAAACAAGAGGAAGAGGAGCAATTTAAACCTAGAGAAAGCCCCCAAAAGAAATAAAAATTAGAGCAGAAACCAATGAAATTTAAAACAGGAAAATGAGTGACAATCAGTGAAACAAAAGAATAGGTTTTTGAAAAGATCAATAAAAGTGATACACTTCCAGCCAGGCTAACCAATAAATAAATAAGCAAGCAAATAAATAAATAAATCAGATAAATAAATAAATAGAAAAATAATTAAGCAAAGGAAACAAACAAATTACCAATATATATAAGAAATGTAAAAGTAATTGGCACTAATATTATTAGTTACACTAAATGGTTTAAAGGTGAAAAATATGAACATCTTTAAGATGATAAAAATGATAACTAGATGAAATATACCAATTCCTTGAAGGACATCAATTGACATAACTCACACAAGGAAATGATAACCTGAATAGCCCAATGTTTATTTAAGTCTTTGAATCAATGATTAATAACTACCCAAAAAAGAAATCACCAGACAAAATGGTTTGACTGGTGAATTGTATGAAATATTAAGGAAGAAATTATACCAATTCTCCACAATCTCTTCCCAAAAATAGAAGCAGAGAGAAACTTTCTAACTTATTCTATAGGTACAGAATTACTCTAATACCAAAACCAAAAAAATTCCAAACATTAAAAGAAAGGAAAAGACAGATGATTATAGACGCAAAAAATCCTCAACAAATTATTAGCAAATTGATTTTAATCATGCATAAAAAAATTTTATACATCATGACCGCCTGGAATTTATTCCGGGTGTGCAAGGTGAGTGCAACATTAGAAAATACATCAATACAATCCATCAATCAACAAAGTAAAGGATAAAATTCACATCATTGTATCAATTGACAAAGAATTTGACAAAATTCAACATTTTTTCATTATAAAAAACTTTCAGCAAAAAAGAATAGAAGGGAACATCCTTAATTTGGTAAAGAACATCTACAGAAAACCTACAGCAAACATCATTCTTAATGGTGAGAAACTGTATGCTTTAGTCCTAAAATTGGGAACAAAGGATGTCCTCTGTCACCACTCCTATTCAATATGGTACTGGAAGTTCTACTAAGAGAAGAAAAGAAAATAAATGTATATAGATTGGAAAGGAAGAAATAAACCATTTCTATTTGCAGATTACATGATTGACTATGTGGAAAATCCCAAAGAATCGAATAAAAAGTCTTGCACACTAATAAGAAAGTTTAGCAAGTTTGCAGGAAACAAGGTTAATATAAAAAATGCAGTTACTTCCCTATACAGCAGAAATGAACAACTGGAATTGAATACACCATAAATAGCACATAAATGAAATACTTTAGTATAAAACTAAAAGTTTAGAAAACCTATATGCAGAAAACTACAAACACACTTAAAAATAAAAGACATCTAAATAAATGGAATGATATTCTGTATTTGTGATTTGGCAACTCAATATTGTTAAGATACTCATTCTTCCAAAATTGATCTGTAGATTTGTGACAATTAAAATCAAAATCCCAGCAAGATATTTTAGATACTGACAAACTGATTCTAAAGTTTACATGGAAAAGCAAAAAACCTAGAATATCCAATGCAAAACTGAAAAAGAAGAGCAAAGTTGGAGGACTCAAACTACCAGATTTCAAGACTTACCATAAGGCCAAAATAATAGTGACAGTCTAGTGTTAGCAAAAGAATAAACATATAGATCGATGAAACAGAAGAGAGAGCACACAAATAGACCCACACAAATATCATGTGACCTTTGACAAAGGATCCAATTCAATGAAGAAAGGACAGTCTTTCAAACAAATGGTGCTGGAAATTGTGTCTACATGCAAAACAATACAAATCCTAGACACAGATCTTACATCTTCCACAAAAGTTAACTCAAAATGGATCATGGACCTAAATGTAACATGCAAGACTATACAACTTCCAGATGAAAACACAAAAAAACCCTACATTACCAAGAGTTTAATGGTGAACTTTTAAATATAACACCAAAATTATGGTCCAAGAAAGAGAAAATTTATAATTTGGACTTTTTTGAAATTAAAATTTCTTCTCTGCAAAAGACACTTAAGAGAATGAAAAACCACACACTGGGAGAAAATAATCGCAAAACACATATCTAATGAAAGTCTCATATCAAAATTATACAAAGAACTCTTACAATTCAGCAATAAGAAATAAGCCAATTAAAAATGGTCAGAAGAACTGAACAGATATTTCATCAAAGACAGCATACAAATGGCAATTTAAAAATATAAAGAAGTGCTTAACATCATTTGTCAACAGGGAGTTCCAGTTAAAGCCACAGTGAGATATGACTCCATACCTATTAGAATGGCTGAAATCCAAAACATTGACAACACCAAATGATGGTACCAAACGGGTGCAGAGCAACAGAAATTTTCGTTCATTGACAGAGTGCTTTCAAAATGCCATAGCCACTTTGGAAGACAGTTTGGCAGATTCTTACAAAGTTAATCATGGTCTTACCATACAATGTAGTAACTGCACTCCTATTTACTCAATTGATCTGAAAACTTATATCCATAAAAAATCCTATATGCTTGTGTTTGTAGTAAATTTGTTCACAATTGCTCAAGCAAGCTAGATGTCTTTCAAGAGGTGAATGGATAGAAAAATTGTGATATATCCATACATGGGAATATTATTCAGTGGAAAAAAAGGAACGAGTCATCAAACCATGAAAAACATGTAAAAACTGTAAATGCATATTGTTAAATGAAAGAATCCAGTCTGAAAAAATTATATACTGTATGATTTAAATTATACATCATCTGTTAAAGGGAAAACTATAGAGACATTGAAAAGATCGGTGGTTGCCAGGGGTTCAGTGCGGGAAAAGCACAGGGTGAAGCACAGGGCATTTTACAGGGCAGTGAAACTATTGTGTATGACACCTTACTGGTGGATACATATCATTCTGAATTTCTCAAAACTTAGAAATTTGCAGCACAAAGAGTGAACCTCCAAGTAGACAAATTTAAAAAATTCATTTAGGAGATGGGTGATCACAGGATGGAATAAGGAATGTGACAAAAGTATAAGACAGCATTAAAAATGTAAGAAACAATCTTACTAATGGAGATAACAGAATAAGTTGTTGACCTCGGTAACTTCAAAAATGAGTGGAGGATACAGGTTAATATGCATAAAATCAATTACTTTCCTATACACTGGAAATGAATAAGGAATGGTACAAAAGAAACTGTGCATAAGAATTGTATTCTGGTTGATAAAGTTGTGTCCCATAAGGATATAGGTTTATAATTCTGAAAGCACTATATACGTATTCTGGAATTGAACAATTGGGTAAATGGATGGTGCATGATGGAAACCTGGTTTATCACTGCTGGAGTGGGAGAATGCTAGAATGATCCACAAGGTAATGAATTAGAGTTGGAGATATCAGTATGAACTCATGTTTACCTTAATATTCATAAAGAAGGTTATATATAGAAATATTTGTAGATATGTGTGTGTGTGTATATATATATATATATATACACACACACACATATTCTTGATCTGTCAGCATGAGGGCCTAGATGAAAGGACAACTCAAATCTTAGTTTTTAGTAACATTCACCAACAAAAACAGCCAGAGCTCTTTGGAGATATGGTTGATTATAGGACTCGGGCAGTAAAAATACAAGACCAGCCTTGAATGTTCTGTAGAGTCAGAAAATAAGAAAGTGCTAAAACACACCACACACACACACACACACACACACACACCCCTCCTGATGGGACTATGTCAAAGGGATATAGGAGCCACTGAAAGAGCTCCCAGTGGCCAAAGTCAGAACAATTTGAACACAAAATAAATATGACAGTATTAGATTATAAGCCAAAACATAAAACAAATATCCATGATTTCATATTGATATAATATGGATATAAATTGATATGATATAGATACATAATCGAATAAATAAACAAACTGGGGCTACTTGTCAAATCTCAGGTGCAGAAGAATTTCAAATAATTTATGTAAATTCTCTGCCCTTAAAGATGTGAGGCATAACTTCCCACTTAAGTGTGGGCTGCATATAGTGACTTCCCTTTAAAGAGGACACTAAGGAGAAACACAAGAGTAACTGCAGTAGAGAAAACTGACAAGGCTCACATCAGCAGTGATACATCATATTGACATTATGGACATGATGTGATGAAAATGGCACTTTACCGCTGTGTTCTTCCTCCTCGTAACCCATAATCCCAGTCTAATTCTGAGAAAAACATCAGGAAAATCCCATTTGATGGATAATTGACAGAATATCTGACCAGTCATCCTCAAAACTGTCATGATCATCAGAAACAAAGTCTGAGAAATGATCACAACCAAGAAGAGCCTAAGACTTGTCTACTAAGTGTAATATAGTGTCCTAGATGGGATCCTAGAACAGGAAAAGGACATTAGGGGGAAATTGAGGAGATCTGAAAAAAGTATGGATGTTAGTTAATAATAATTTAAATTAATAAAATTTAAATTAAATATTAAATTGAAATAATTTAATAATTTAAATATTGATTTGTTTATTGTGACAAATGTACCATACCAATGTAAGATGTTAATAATAAAGGAAACTAGGAGTTGGGATATATGGGAACTGTCTGTAATATCTTTGCAATAATTCTGTAAAGTCTAAAACTCTTCTGAAAAAAGGGTTTTTAAAAGAAAAAAATTGAACGTATGATTTCTCCTCTGATAAAAATATAAATATCTTATTTCTGATGTTCTGAGGATAAATCTATTCACTTTTGCCCTTTTTTCACAAATATATACAATTTTAAATTTACTTATAGTAGGCAATAGCACGGACTTGTCAGTCATGACTGTTTTTGTTCTAACACCTGTGTAACCCTGAAGGGAGCTGGGCAGCCCTGTCTCAGGTGAACCTTTAGGGCATCTAATTTCCCTTTTTACTCTGTTGCCAAGAAGTGTCTCAGTCTTCTTTATTTCTCAATTTGTATTTTCAATTTTGATATTTTACCTATTTGGGAAAGCTACCTCAAATCTATTTGACTTAGAGAAGTGTATGAATGAATAAATATGTACATTGCTTGGTCATTTCACTCTTTGAAAATATTTTGTTTTTGAACTTCTTTTTCCTGAACATGCACTTTTCTATTATTTTAAGTTTTGATATCTTTGAGTATTTGTCATAAAGTTTTCCAGAGGCAAGAAAAAAATAAAAAGCAAAGAATCTTCAAGGAACTCATCTTCAAAACATTTTTTTTCTAGGAAATCAAGCAAAAAGGATGCTTAAGGACTTAAATAATTTTTACTTACTGTTTACATACCCCTGGAGAAATGCCTGAATGCAACTGTGTGATGTCAAGAATAAAAATTTTGTGCTTTCTTCAGTGAAGTATACTGAACCAACAGGTTTCATTAGACTGTTATAGATTGCCCTTACATAGTTTGAAAGGTTTCATGTGTCATTTTTTAAGTTTTAAATAACCATTGTTAATTTAGTTGATGTCATAAGTCTGTTCCCAAACCAAGCAACCAAATAAACAATCGTTCACATTGTTTGAGGAATGAGTTACTCTGCAAAGTTAGGTTTTTCGATCACTTTAAAACTTAAAACACCATTTTATTGTGTCACTTTCTAAATATACTCATTTTACTGAACAGAATGACCACAGAGTGATCACTGTGGATGAACTAGGATTGTTGTTATGACCCCAGATGTCACTGTGGCAGTCAGAAAAGACAGTCTGAGGCCAGGGCCGAATGTCAACCACTTTCAACATATTTCAGAAGCCCAGATTAATCCCCTCATTTATTCCTAACAGCCATGGATTATCTCCAGGGTGTAGGGAAGAAACTCCAGAAGTTAAATAACTTGACTGAAGTCAACCAGTGAAGTCAATAAGTGAAAAAGTGGTAGGGATGGGGTTGGTCTGACTCCAGATCCCACGCTGTTTGCAACTGAGCATGCCGCATTTCAGGAACCCCCGCTTTATTTCAGAAAAAGTATTTGTTACCATAAATACACACACACAATCGTGCTACAAATTTTAAAAAACACAAAAGTCAATCTCCCTCTGACCCTTTCCACAGCCTGTCACCAGTTCCCTACCACAAAGGACCACCATTGCTATCATTTTCTCAAATGTCAAACTCTTTCTACAGATATTCTATTCAGCCTGCTTTTTTCATGCAGAATCTGACCAGGTGAGTTTTTTTCGGTCAGGTGAGTTCTTTTGTTTTTTCAGGAAGATTGGCCCTGAGCTAACATGTGTTGCCAATCTTCCTCTTTTTCTTTTTTCTCCTCACAGCCCTAGTACATAGGTGTATATCCTAGTTGTAGGCCCTTCTAGTTCTTCTATGTGGGAGGCTGCCTCAGCATGGCTTGATGAGCCGTGAGTATGTCCGTGCCCGGGATCCGAACCGGTGAACCCCAGGCTGCCCAAGCAGAACACATCAACTTAACTGCTACACCACTGGGCCGGCCCCTCAGCTTGCTTTTTTAAAAAATGATTCTTCTTTTAAAAATCGCACCTACCATCCATATTTTATTTTTGTCGACTGACTCAGTAGTGTTCTTTGTAGCATTATGTCCCTTCAGCGCAGACTTTGATACAGGCCTCCGACACTCCCCCAGCTCTCTCCGGCCTCGGGGAGGCCGTGGGTGGGGCCTGCACCTCTGTCAGAACTTTTGTTCGTTTCTCCTTAAAGGTAATCTGAAGATTTTGTTGTTTTCTATTTCCCGACATTGTGGTTACATGTGGTTTTGTTGTTCTTCGTGATTTTAAGAAGATTCTGTTTTTTGGGGGGAAGAAGCGGATTCAGAATCAAGCAGAAGGCATTGTTCTCTTTGCACGTGCAACTTTTTTTTTTGTTGTTGTTGAGGAAGACTGGCCCTGGGCTAACATCCGTGCCCGTCTTCCTCCACTTTATATGGGACGCCGCCATGGCATGGCTGACAGGCAGTGCGTCGGCGGGCGACCGGGATCCGAACTCGCGAACCCCGGGCTGCCAAGCGGGAGCTAAACCGCTGCGCCACCGGGCCAGCCCCTGCACATGCAACTTTTGAGGCAAATTAATTCTTCCCCAGAATGTGATTCTTGTCTCATGCTGTTCTCATTCAATTGCTGATGTCCTTGTTTGGCCTGAGTCCTGCTCACTATTTAAGTCTTCCTGATGATCTGTAATCAATTTTCCATTTTATATTTACTATATTTATTAGCCATGGTTAGAGAAATATTCCAGTGATTCAAAATTCCATCTGCTCTGAGTATATATGTTCTAATCACTCACTAGCTGTACTTAGTTTGACCAATCTCTGTGATTAATTTCTTTTTTCAGTACCCTCTCATTTCCTCATGTATCTCAAGCTTACTCCAAGGGTCATTTGTTTCATATTGACCTGAGATGTAAACTGTTTACCCTTAATTTATTGTTACATAAGTTTCTTATGTCAATTAACTGTTTTTTACCGTGTGGCAGGCCTTGCGCCAAAAGCTTTACATACATTATCTCACGTGACCCTCACACGTTTTAATGAGGTAAGTGTTAGTATTGGGACTTTAGATGTAAGGACACTGGGGCACAGGTATGATTCCAAAATCCAAGCTCTTAACCACTTTAATGTCTCTGCTTGTTAAGATTTTGTTATATGCTTTCAGATTTATTTGGTGGCATTCTCTTGACCTAATTAATCATAATATTGTTTTACCAAAAGAGCAACCAGAAGGCTGAAATAAGGAGCCAGACCCTTGACTAAAGATGATCTAGACCTGCTCTGGAAAATGTTAGCTCAAAATCTTGAGATGGGATTATGGGAAAATGGCAGTATGCTGGATATCTCCTTTCATTCGTCCTCTGAGATTCGCTCTTCTGCTATCTCCACCTTGCTCTCTGTCCTGGGAGGCTGAGCCATGTGGATGACATGGGCAGTTTCCTTTGCTCTACGGCTTATGACTGGATTTGGCAAGGGAGAATGTGAGGAAGGAAGGAAGCTGAGGTTGGGGTTTTTATTTTCTGGGATTCTCTTCTGTGAGGTCATCCCTGGATGACTATGTTCCTCAATCAAAGGTTAGAGCTTCTTTCAAAGAATGAATAAACTCAAACAACATGGATTTTTTTTAATGTGGTTTGGAACAGAAACCTCTTAAAAACGTAAGTAGATTCTAATTTCATAAATACAAGATAATAAAATTTTCTTTCCTTTTGGATAAAAGTAGTTTTATCTGTCTTATTTCACAGTTGTATTAAAATCCCCAAGTACGTTATTATAGTAAGAGATATAAAAATATACAATTTGGTACAATTTTATTAAGTATGAGTAGGCATATTTTCTGCTTTATTTTATAATAATATTCTTACATCAACAGAGTCTTATTGACTTGTATTAATCTTTTCTTTTACGGTTAACGCTTTTTGGATTTTGTTTAAGAAGTCTGCCTATTCCAAGATAAAGAAGGTATTCTTTTTGTTTATGCTAGAGATTTGATAGTTTTGTCTTTTGCTTTAAGTTTGTGATCTATTTCTGTGTTGCCAGTCCATGGAAGGATCTCTCCACATGTTTATGTCGATGTAGGAGAATCTGTCTTCCTACTATAGGCACAGGACTGCCTCCCAGCTCTGAGGACATCATTCCCCACTAGGCAGCTCAAAGGAGAAAATTCATTTAAGTAAATGAAGAGAAACTGTGTAATTTTATTAATGCCAATTACCTTGTGTAGTAGGAATCACTAATAGAAAAGTTTATGATCAATGACTCTCCTACGTCCATTAAGATGATCCTCCAGCTGTGCTAGCCAAACAGTTGTTAAAGTTTAAGAGCTTTCTAATCAGAGAAAGGGTAGGCTTAGATCATCAGCTGTAACTTATTTACATCTAGTTTTGTTATTGACTCCAAGAGGAAGACATCTTCAAATACGTATATTTCATATTGATTATTATTTTTTCCTCCTTATTTACAACTTTGTTGACAGCATTTAGATACTAATAAAGATTGCAAAAGCAAGTTAGGAAACACTGTTAATTCTACAGAGTTGACTACAGTGACTACAGCTGTTAGATGTTCTCAAAGGAGTGCAGCGAGGCAGTTTCCAGGAAGATAGAAATATGTTCAAGCACTTCATTCAAACATTTCTGGTTGGCTATTTAGTCACGAACTTATTTTTTGTGGACAACTAAGAATATAAACTAAATTAGTAATGAAGAGATTTACATGTTCTCTTTACCTTTATCATGGTTCATCTGTATCAATATCAAACTATTTTTTTCAAGTTTGACTCATTAGAACAACAATAAAATTAAATTAAGTTGACAGAGTCTATAAAACAGATGTGAGCAAATAAATGTTACATACAGAACGTCCCCACACTCTTAAAAAATGAACACTTAAATCATTTAATTTCTCTTCTCTCAGTTTCACCAAAGACTAAGTTAAAGACACATTACATCAGTGTTGTTTACCTTAGTTCTTTTGCTCATCATTAGCAGATGAAAATCAGGTTTGACAGAAATCACTTTTATTTATATGTAAGTAAAAGAGTCTACCAGCTTGTATGGAAGAAGCTACAATTAAGAAGACAGGTTGAATGATGGGTAGCAATTAAGAACACCACACATCCTCTTGGATAAATTTCATGAAGTTTTCTGAAAGTTCCTGTTCCCCACTATTGTTCATCATACTAGACATTCAATCCATGCAGCCTGAATGAATAAAAGTGGAGAAATAGGGGCCCCAAACTTTCACTTTCACCTCATTAGAAGGATGGATAAGAGGGGAAAAAGGGTCTAATTAAACAAAGTGTATTTTTTATTGTACTAAATACTACTCAACTACATTTATTACCTGTATACCCCACGAGAAAGTAAGCCCATAAGAGAGTCGAACTATTGTCTGCTTCCTTCACTGCTGAATTTCCAGCACATAGAAAGTGCCTTTCATACAACTATGTAAAAGTCCGTGATATATTGAAGGATAAAAAGAAAGGATTCTAGTTAAGACTTTAAGATGCTCTGTAGGGTAGAGATTATAGATTATTGGATAGATCATTGAAATAAATTATTATGCATCAAACTGAACACTTTTTGTCAAACCAATTTATTGTCTTTAATTATGAGAAGTTATACACTGTGAATAGGATTGCTATGAGAGACTGTCTTCTCTAAATTTGTATAACCTACTGTATATTCTAACTGCCAATGAGATTAAGATTTTCCACAAATTGCTAGATGGAAGCTGCCAACTGGAAATGATTAACATGAGAAATTTCTAGCTTAGTGCCTGACATACAGTAGGCATTCTCTAAATATTGTTTCCCTTCCTCCTTACCCTTCCAAACTGTATCCCATTTAAAGTTGATTAGAAACAGGGTAGTGCATTTTGAAGTCGATGACTTAATTTCAAAGGTAAAAGGGAATCGTACCTGTATGTACAAATGTAAAATTACAACTTATTATTTTATAATCAGGTAGACAGTAAAAAGCATATAGGCTTAGGAAACTGGCTGACATGGATTTGAATATAGGTCATATTTATTAATTGATTAACCTTGAATAATTGTGTTTTTGCTTAGTCATAGTTTATCCTTATGCAAAATATTGGTCAACATCACAGAGGATCCTACGGGCTAAATGTTCTTCAAGAGGTCCAGTTTGACTAGTTTTTATTAGTTTAGCTTGGTGTAGCAAAGGTTTCAACAGGAACCTATTACAACTGTAGTAAAGTAAGATGAAATAGAAAAACTGTGAGCAAGTATACAGAAAGAACACAAAACAGACATACCAAAGAAAAGCTTCAGATAAAAAAGTTTAGCTCTAAACCACTGAGTAGATACTGACTTGAAACAGAACTATTTTACTTTTGTAGAAAAGTGCTGTGTCTCAAGTTCAATATTAGAATTATCCAATTCAGGTGATACATTTTGGTCAACCAAAATAGTGCTATTCCCCTTTCTAGAAATGTTACTGATTTGACAAACATTTCCCTAGATTGCTGTCACTGAAAATGAGGTAGCCCTCAATGTAAAAAGAGAGATAACTTTCTAGGATTGCAATGTCTTGAATGAAGTGGTAGCATGAGTGCTCTGTGTAGGAAGGAAATCAGTATTCTAGATGGTAACATTATCAGGAGTCATCTCTCATATAAAAAAATAAAATATGCATTGTATTTTCATGTCTAGAGAAAATGTGATTGCAAAATTCTTCAGAACAAATGTTCCTTTGGGGCCTAGCATTTCTAATAAAAAGCTTGGTAGGGATTATCTTAACATAAATCAATAAATTAAAATTTATGGTATGATTCTAATTTTTAAATTCTTAAGATGTAGTTTATGCTTTATAAAAATTTTCTATACAAATGAATTTAAATGTATCAATAATTGATATTACAATTTTCAGATGTGAGTATTTGGTCTCAACTGGCATTATGTTTTATGAAACAAAGACAATGTATTATTGTATATGTGATTTATAATAAGAAATAAATATTTGATTTTTGTCCACTTTTGGCACAGAGCTCCCCAAACTCTTGGAATTTCAAAGTGATGACAGCGATCGAGCTATCTTTTGTTATGTTAATGAGGTGACTTTTGGACCACACGTGAGGATGGGGGCCAGTGGCTAGGAGACCCAACCAGGTTATTAGAGCGTTGGAATTTTCAGTCCCACCCCCTGACATCTGGGGAGGGGAGAGGGGCCAGAGGTGGAATCAATCGCCAATGGCCAATGATTTAATCAATAACACCTGTGTAATGAAGTAAACAACCCCCCCCCAAAAGGACAGAGTTTCTGGGTTGATGAACATGTGGAGATTTGGGGAGACTGGCGTGTTTCCAGAGGGCATGAAGCTTCCCCACAGCTTGCCCTATGCATCTCTTCGATCTGGCTCTTCCTGAATTATATCCTTTTATAATAAACCAGTAATCTAGTAAGTAAAATGTTTCTTTGAGTCCTGTGAGCCACTCTAGTAAATTAATCAAACCTGAGGAGGAGATTTTGGGAAACTCTGATTTATGGCCAGTCAGTCAGAAGTACAGGTTAACAACCTGGATTTGCAATTGGCATCCTGAATTGGAGGGGGTATTTGGAACCTCAGTTTGTACCCAGTCTGCCAGAAGCACAGGTGACAGCCTGGGCTTGCAACTGGTGTCTGAAGTTGGTAGTGGTGGGGGTAGTCTTGTAGGACTGAACCCTTAATCTATGGAAACTGATGCTATCTCCAGGTGGATAATATCAGATTTAAGTTGTGGGACACCCAGCTCGTGTCTGAGAATTGCTTGTTGGAGGTGTGGGGAATCTCTCCCAGCATACACTGAAATTGGGTCCAGGAACCCAAAAGAGTATATAATATTATCCCATTTTGATGTGACACAAATGATTAGAAATGAGTAATAATGTTTATACCAGATAATGCCTTTACTTAATTAACCATCCCAAGAAGTTACAGCATGTTTTCTTTTTTGTTTGTTGAAGAAGGTTTGCTCTGAGCTAACATCTGTTGCCGATCTTCCTCTTTTCTTTTTGCTTGAGGAAGACTAGCCTTGAGCTAACATCTGTGCCAACCTGCCTTCATATTGCATGTGGGTGGCTGCCACAGCATGGCTGACAAGTGGTGTAGGTCCACGCCTGGGATCCGAACCCACGAACCTGGACCACTGAAGCAATGTGAACTAAACTCAACCACTATGCCACGGGGCCAGCCCCACATTTGTTCTTTTTTTAAGCTTATACTATGCTCAAGGAACTACCATAAATGCTAAACTGAATAGCAAATACTAAACAAAGAAATATGAGACCTCTTCTACCCTACTAATGAGCTCATAAGATGGTTGGAGTAACCATATGCAGCAGATAAATGAGTTCAATAATAGCACTCCCTTATTTGACATGTCTGAGGAATAATGCAATAATTCAGTGCTAAACTGCATTGGAAGGAGTTGTGATCAAGCCACAGGGGAAGTGCAGGTGGAATAGATCGGATTTGGGTAGAAAAGAAGTGGGAATGAAAATAAGTTTGGAGAAGCACAAGAAGATGCAGAGGTAGAAATATGCTTTATATACTAAATGAACAGTATGTAGGTTAATTAACAATGAGGCTTTGGGTAGAAAAGGGAGGAGCAGTGAGTTTAGAAAAGGTAGGTGGGCATTAAGATGCGTATAGAGAAACTTGGCTCAGCACTTTGTTTTTGTAGTCTTTAAAAATTAGTGAACAAGGGCATCGCACAGCAAATTAGTGTTTGCTTCCTTCAGAAATTTATCCAGGGACAGTGCTGAAAGTGACAACAACAGGAAGACCCCTGGGAGACTGCGGCATATAGAGACGCACCACTCAGATGCCCTTCAGGAAACAGTTGCTGCCCAGCTGCGAGGCGTGTGGTAGCTGACAGCATCCGGGATGTACCTCAGCTTCCTAATGCTCATCTCACTCTGCAAGGTGGTGGTACAAGGGTCCGGACATGTCTGCCCAACACCCATCCTGTTGGTGAGAACCTAGAACCTAGACACCATATCCATTTCCCCCCTTTTAATCACCTATTACTTTCAAATCCTCATCAAGCCTAGTCAATTTGGCCTCCAACATACACCCTGAATCTTTCCACTTTTTCCATTTCCGTACCTTAGCCCAAGCCACACTTTTACTAGACCACTAACACTATTTAGCATGCAAGAAATTACACTGCTATTATCTGATTTTTTTTAACCTAGTGAAAAAGCAATTCCAAATGGTTCAAAGTACTAATATCCTCTTAAGTAGCTCTGATGCTTCCACATATGCCTGTGTCATTTAGGATTAGGTTCAGCTGTGCATCACAGAAAACTCATGACTTCTGTACATAAGAGCCCATTTTTCTTTTACAAGATAAGGAGTCCAGAGGTAGTTAGAAAAGGCTGGTATGATGGCTCTGTAGTCATCAGGGACACAGGCTCATTGATCCTTCTCATTAGCTGCTCTCAGGGTGTGGCTGCCATCCTCAAGGTCACTTATTTATCCCAAGATGGCTACTAGAGCTCTATCTGTCCTGCTGATGTTTTAGACTGCAGGAGGGAGGAGTGGTCACTAAGACCACGCCACCCAGCTGAAATAGTTTCTTCTAAGCAGACTTCCCAGAGCTTCCACATAATCCAGTTTATATCTTATTAGCAAGTCAATAGAGACATGGTCCCAACTACCCACAGGGGAGATTGGGAAACAGAATTTTAGCCAAGAACACATAGTTAATTATGAAGAAAAAGAATGGGTATTGTGTAGGCAAACACATGCCCTTAGCATCCTTCTTCCCACAGAAGCAAAGTGGATTTTTTTGTTGTTTGTTTCAGCCAAACTCCATGCTTTATTGGGATGCATTAGTTTTCCCCTAATGTCCTTTTTGTGTTCCAGGACCCCTTCCATAATATTATATTTCACTTAGTCATTGTATATCCTTAGGCTATTCTGGCTTCTGCCAGTTTCTCAGGTATTTAGTAAAATGTCCCTCAATTTAGGTTTGTCTGGTGTTTTTCTCAAAGTTAGGCTGGGGTTTTCTGTTTCGGGGAGGAAGATGATGGAGGTCAGTACAATTCTTAGCATATCATATCAAGGGTACATGCTATCAACATGATTTATCATGAATGATGTTGACCTTGATCACCTAAGGTGGTGTTTACCAGGTTTCTGCACTGTCAAGTTAACGCCGCGCCCCCACTCCCATAGTGCACTTTTTGGAAGTGTACTACATGAAAACCTGTAGACCGTACTTCAAGGGTGCCCCCCCTCTTTGAGTGGGGAGTATCCACTTAAAATACTTGGTGTTTTTCTATGGGATATTGTTGCTTTTAGGCTCTTTCAGTGGACAGAGACAGGAAATATATGTATTCATGCTAATTGTGTATAAACACATCTCTATTTTATGTATGTGTGTATATATCCAACAGTACCTACAAACAGTTCCTGCTGATGTCCCGACTCTCACCCAGTGCTCCATGTTCATTCTAGCCTTTCCCCTTGCTTATCTCTACAGACAGATCTTCTAGGTATATAGTTCAGAAAATTCCTCTTTTCCACTTAAAACCTACAAGCCTTATCACCTCAGGATAAAATCTAAACTTATAACTCTGGCCTACAAGATCTCACGCTGCACTAGATGGGCTAAACTTATCATTTATTTTCATAGCAATTAAAGACTCTCTGTGGAGAGTAAGGAACCTGTCTGGAGCTATTTCTCTCTTCATGTATGTGATAAGAAAAAATTATAAAATAAAATAAACACTATATTCTTTTGTTTGAACTGTAAATTTCAAAGCCAAATATACTTTGTTAATTAATATTTAATCAATTAACAATTAACATTTAATCAATTGTTATAAGTTACATCAATATTTTATTGAAGTAAAAATAAAATTATATTAAATATGAAGTAATGTTTCTCGAACATTTGGCCACCATGAATCATTTAATCTTGTTTGTTGCCCACAAAAGACAACAAATTTAAGAAAAATCAAATAAAGCTAAAATAATATGCATTTTACTTGTGTGTGTGTGTGCGCTTGTTTGTGAACACTCTCATCTTAGGAAGTTATACTGTTTGCAGTTCTTGACACATGTATCTGTATCACACTCAAGAGACAGCTTGAGCAATAAGTAAGGTTTAACATACTGTTAGTTTTCCTACCTAATATTTATTTAAAGTAGACAGTTTAAATTTGTAATTATACTTTTAGGAAAAAGAAAGGAGTATTGGGGACTTTGTTAAACAGTTCTGGAAACTCAGACTTGACTTTGACAACTTCAAAAACTTTGGAGACTTTTTTTGCAATAGTTGAATAAATAATACTTAAAAGTTGGATTTAAAATTTAAGCTTGGAAGAAGGCAAGCAAAGGATTCCCTATCATCTCTTTCGTTTCATTTGTGTCTGGAATATACTTATGCATGTTTTGCTCTTGAATTTAGACATAGTTTAAAAAGTACTTAAGTGAATAAAACTCAATTGTTCCATTGTAAAGATTCTCCAGTTTGTTTCCCTAAGAAATGATGATAGCTTTTTCTCAGCACTGAGGAAAAAAATGTCATCTTAGAGTGAAGTGAGAGGGTCACACTTTTCAATGTAACAAATAAGATGCTAAAATATGCCCTTCTGAAGTAAAAAGATCATATCCCTCATTTTGATAAATTAAGTGTGCACCTGTCCTCCAGACAGAGAACATACTTAGCTGTGTAAGGTGGATTTGATCCTATGGCCCACTTCTGTGCACAGCATGGTGGAGAGCTGGACAGTTATGTCAATGATTTGCCAAAGTCATACCCTTCACCGTTCTTTCAACCACAAAGTATATTATTTTTTAACTGATTGTCTGTGGATAACAGGCTGATGATTGGCATTAAGGCACTTTCTTGCTGTACCTAGAAATGTGGCTCCATGAAGGATGTTTATGCTGCTTCTAAAATGCGATTTCAGTCTCTACAATGGCCCACAAAAAAGTTGCTCAATAAATAAAAGAACCTTTCTCAGTGAAAAAGAACCTTTCTCAGTGCTTACTGAGTAAGCACTCTCCCTTAAATGACTCCCACATGTATGCCAAGAGCCGATTCATACTCTCAAGTGATCTCATCCAGCTGCGTTAGTATAATCACTCTTCTACTGATATGTAATTTCCAGCGTCATATGATAATAGGTTGGCCAACATTCATTCTACTTTTGCCTCAATCACAAGAGTTTTTCGTTAACTTTAGTATTGGTTTTTAAGCTTCTCAGTAATAGAGTTACTTGGACAAGTTTGTCCTATGACTAGAATTCCTTTCAATATTTCTCTACTTTGGGTCTCTTGTGGACCTTTGGGGCAAAAATAATTCATTTCTTATTATAAAACATACTTCTGATCATGTTCTAGAAAATCAAAATTTTCAGAAAAATAAAGTGATATAATTTTTGCTGGCTTTATGCCATTTTCTGATAAAATTTATAAAAGGTAATGTGGAAGGAACTAGAGTTTTTGGTATAAAAACAATTTTTAGATAATTATAATTGTGCTTTCTATTAATCACTTTTTCAGAGCCTAGGTGCAACCATAACGTTTAAATATTTACTTCTCACTCATATTCAAATCACATTCCATGAGTCATGTTCTCCTTTTATATTGATATTCTCAGTTTTCATTTTTATATTTTTATATGTGTTTTCTTCACTCGTAATTACTACTTTTCTGTTAATGAATCCCTTTGAGCCAGTGATCCATGTTAATAAATTGGTGGTACAATGAACAATATTTTAATAATGAAAATATAAAGTAACACAAGTAAGCAATGATGTACAACTAACATGAAAACAGGTTGCCCAAGAGGAATGGTATCCAGCCAACTTAAGGTTTACAGGGACCAAGTCACTTACTCATCATGCTTATCACTCCCTTCAGGTGCAAAATTTAAGGGTACACTAAAACACTCAAAAATATAGATAAATAATACTTAAGGCAATAATTTAAAAAATCACAATTCATGCAGCAATCCTGATGAATAAAATATCAACTTTTAAATTAAGATCAGTATTACCAAGTTTTCTTTTTTTGCTTCAGACTCCAATATGGCACTGCAAAGCACTGAGAGACATAATAAAATGTCTATGTAAAACTATTCAAAAGGTACACATGCAAGTTGAGTAATGTTTGCAAATCAGATTGACTCCGCATTTTCTTCTGAAACCACCAGAGACGTTGTGAACCACTTGATAGACAATTGGGGATTATAAAGAGACTACATTCTAAGTAAATTCACTGAGAAAAACTTATCCATTCTGTGTTTAAGTTCCCTGATTGAAAGAATTGGTATTTTGTGCATGTGTGGTTTTGGTAGTCAACTATGGTATAGTTTGTAAAATTTCTTCATTAGTTGCAAAGCTATATCCACATGTAAGCTGTTACCATTATACATAGTAAAGGATACTCTGCACTCTATTTTTATTCCATTCATAAAGACAATCATTTCCACAATTACATTTTTCAAATTCCATCATGATATGAGCAGACTATTTCATTTACATTGTCATACACAAGCATATGAAATAGAGAATGAAACATCAATGTTTTATTTAAATTCTCTTTAACTTGGACTTGTTCCTACACGAAACCATTTACATCAAGGTGAAATATACTCAGCTGTATATATTTCATTTTGGGATATAATTTTGTTTGAAATATGTTTTAGCATGTTCAAAAATGTGCAGTAATGAATTATATATTTTAAATTTAAGCTCTAGGCTTCCTACATCAAAAGCAAAATTTCTTTCAATAGCATATAAAATATTTATGATTCCTGAGCAAATGAAATCAGTTAAGAGATTATGGATGCAACATACTTAATACGCCGGAAAAAGATTAAAGAAAAAAAAACATGGCATAAAATCCCACATCATAAAAAGCATGAGACTGTGTTTCAATCGTTCCTTCCATTAATAGCAAGAGCTCCAGGGCTTGCCTTAGTGTGACAGGAGCACTGGGAGCACCTGTCACAGCAATTAAACTACAATAACTCCCCATCTCCAACTTCATAAGAGTTTCGGGAGCCCCTTAAACGTTAGTTAACTGCTTGGAGGCTTAGATTTTGAAATGTGAAATGGGTACAAAGGGTCAATTGCTCCCCAATGTTAGGAGCCAGTCTGAGAATATTGTGTCAAAGCGGTCTGCTTACCAACAAGACAGAAAGTCATTTTTTTTTCTGAGCAAAAGGATGAAATCCTTTGTTCAGATTAAATTTGAACCATTGACGTGGTTAGAGTACTCAACACAGCTTCTATTTGAAATAGAATTTGGCATATCTTTTCCCTTTCAATTGGTTTAATGTCTTGAAGACATCTCAACTCAAGAAGCAACTTGAAAAGCAGTTAATCTCATTTATCACATTGAAAAAGACCTCAAGGTAAGACAGATATAGTAATGTCAATCGAAAAAAGTGTATACATAAAGGCATGGACATGTCATCGTACATATATTGTACATTAATATTTTGAAAGAGAACTGATATGTAACTTTTTATTTTTAGCAAGCAGTCTTAATGATAAGTTGAGCTGATTAAAAAGAAATATTGTCACTATAAAAAAAAAAAAAGAAAAGGAAAACATTGATTCCTTAAAAAGAAAAAAATACAGCTTCTGGAGCTGTTTAAATGTTTCCAGGAAGTCAATGAGGAAGATTGAGTTGGAAGATTTTCTGGCTTTTATTTTACTGATTTAATTTCAAAACTTCTACACCTGTGAATGACAAATGGGAGACATCTTTCAGGAAGATAGAAAGTAACAGAGCTAGAAAGGTGATTTTCAGCCTTGTTCAGAAAGATATCAATGACTTGAGAGAGTCATTTACACATGAATACAAGTCCTAAAGGAGTCTGTTTAGTCACCACATTTGAAGAAATGTGTCCCTATTACTAAAGCAATGTTATCACAGAAATGAATCACTTGAAAATGGATGGAATATAGATTATTAGTATGTCTCTTGGAGAAGGTACAGTACTCAGTGCATCGTAAGTAGGCTACTGTCTAAGTAGCTACTAGGTTGCTACTCAACAAAACAAAACTAAGATTAAAGGTGGAAGTAATTGATAATCAGTTCAGGATGATTTTTAAGATGCGGGAGCCTGTTAGAAGGAAACCAAACTTGATCCATTACTTTGCTGCAGCAGGGTGACAAGATAAGGATGAAGAACTTGGAGTTCAGAGTACGAATGACTAATAATAATTATAATAATAAATGTTTCATTTTATTTACTTCTTTAATCAACAAACTTAATCTTTAGAGCACTTTTATGTTCACAGCAAAATTGAGTAGAAAGTACAGAGAGTTCCCATATACCCCTGTCACCACTCTTGTGTAGCCTCTTCCACTAGCAGTTTAACTCACCAACATGGTAAATTTGTTACAATCAATGAACTTACATTAATACATCACTACTACTCAAATTTTGAGTTTTTGTTCTTACCTAACATGTTTGGTCTAAGTGACTCATTTATACTTTTTACACAATTGTAGGTTCACATGCAGTTGTAAGAAATAATGCAGAGAGAGCCCATATACTCTTCACCCAGTTCCACCCAGTGGTGTCGCCTTGTTTAACTAGTTTACCATATTACAACAGGAAACTGATATTAACACAATCTGTTGAATTTATTCAATATCATCATTTTTATATGCAGTCGTGTGTGTCTGTGCATTTTGTTTGATGCAATTTTATAACGTGCAGATTTGTGGAACTGCCACAGCAGGCGGTCAAGATCGAAGGATCCCTCCATCACAAGGATCCCTTGAGCTACTTCTTATAAGCCACTGTCTCCCTCTTCACCCATCCCTACATCCTAGACACCACTAATGCTTTCTTCCTGTTTATAATCATGTCATTTCAGTAATTTTATGTAAATGGAATCATAAAGTGCATAATCTTCTGGGATTGACTTTTTTTCACTCAATAAAATCCCCTTGAGATCTATCCAAGTTTTTGTGTGTATCAGTAGTTTCTTCCCTTTTATTGCTGTATGGAATTCCATGGTATTGATGTACCGCAGATTGTTTAATCATTCAACTGTTGAAGGACATATGTGTTGTTTCCAGTGCTTGGCTATTACAAACAAAGTTGTTAGAAACATTTATGTACAGGATTTTGTGCGTGAAGATAAGCTTTATATCTCTGGGATAGATGCCCAGGAGTACAATTGCTGGGTCATATGGTAAGGACATGTTTAGTTTGTCAGAAACTGCCAAATCATTTTCTGAGTGGCTGCACTATCTTACATTCCCAGCAACAATATAAAAGCGTTCTAGTTCTTCTACATCCTATCCAGAATTTGGTGTTATTATTTAAAAATATATATATTTATGCCATTCTGATAGGTGTGTAGTGATATTTTATTGTGGCTTTAATTTACATTTCCCTAATAGCTAATTAGCCAGCCCTGGTGGTCTACTGTTAAAGATTCAGTGCTCCCACCTGCCATGGCCCAAGTTTGTTTCCTGGTCAGGGAACCACACCACCCGCCTCTCAGTTGTCTTACTGTGGTGGCTGAGTCTTGCTGTGATTATGAAAGCTATGACACTGGTATTTCAAATACCAGCAGGGTCACCCAGGGTGGGTATGTTCCAATGGAGCTTCCAGACTAAGACAGATTAGGAAGAAGGACTTGGCCATTCACTTTTGAAAAAAACTGGTCATGAAAACCCTATGAATAGCAGCAGAGCACCATCTGATAGTGTCGGAAGGTTGGAAGATGGCTCAAAAGACTGGGCAGGGTTCCACTCTGCTATACACAGAGTTGTTAGAAGTCAGAATCAACTCTGTGGCACTAATAACAAAATAGCCAATTATGTTGACCAGTCTTCATATGCTGAGATGCCATCTGTAAATTCTCTTTAGAGACATGTCTGTTCAAGTCTTTTGACCATTCTCTAATTGATTTTTTGTTGTTTTTTCAACTATTGTTTTGAGATTTCTTTATATATTGTAGAAATGAGTCTTTTGTCAGAACTCTGGTTTGCAAATATTTTCTCCCAATCTGTAGCTTGTTTTTTCATTCTCTTAATAAGGTAAAAAATTTTTAATTTCAATGAGGTCCAATTTAACAAATTTTCCTTTATGGAATGTGCTTTTGATGTCAAGTCAAAGAATTCTTCACCAAGCTCTGGGTCACAGTAATTTTCCCTTATTTTTTTCTAAAATTTTAGTTTTATGTATTACATTTATGTTTGTAATACATTTTGAGTTAATTTTTTTGTAATAAAGTGCAAGATTTAGGTTGAGGTAGTTTTTTGTTTGTTTTACGCCTATGGATGTACAATTGCTCCAGAAACACTTGTTGAAAGGCTATCCTTTCTCCATTGAATTGTTTTTGCAAATTTGTCAAAACTCAGTTGTGCAGATTTGTATTGGTCTACTTCTGAGTTCTCTATTCTGTTCCATTGATCAACGTATTCATCCTTCAGCCAATAAGACAGAATCTTCATTACTGTAGCTATACATCATGTCTTAACATCAGGTATAGTGATTACTCCCCCTTTAATCATTTTCAAATTGTTACAACTATGCAAGGTCAAGGTCCCATGTCTTTCCATGTAAATTTTAGGATAAAGTTGTCTATGTATGTGAAAATATCTTGCTGAAATTTTGATAGGAATTATATTAAACCTACAAATCAATTTGGAAAGAAATGACATTTTTACTAAGTTCAGCATTCCAATCTATGAATATAGTTTCTCTATATTTTTTTAAAACTTCTTTGATTTCTTTCATCTGAATTTTTAATTTCAGCATAGAGAACCTGTTCATGTTTGTTAGATTTATGCCTAAGATTTTGAATTTTGGGAGCAACTGTAAATGGGATTATGTTCTTAATTTTGGTTACCATATCTTTATTGTTTTCATATTGAAATGCAATTGACTTTTTATTAAAGCTTTTATTTTGAACAGTTTTATATTTCCAGAAAAATTCTGAGATGACAGAGTTCCCACATACCTCACATCCAGTTGCATCCACCATCAACAACCCACATTAGTATGGTATATTTGTCACAATCAATGAATCAAAATTGATACATTATTACTATCTAAAGTCCATATTTAATTTAGATTTTCTTAATTTCAGACCAGTGTTCTTTCTATGTTCTGGGGCCTCATCTAGGATACCACACTACATTTAGTTTTCATGTCTCTCCAGGCTCTCCCCAGCCATGAAAGTCGCTCAGACATTTCTGAGGAACACTGGTCCATGGTGATATAAATACATGATTGAATAAATAAATAAACAGGTAGAACAGACAAGTACTCTAGGTAGAGGAATTGCAAAAAATTTATGTAGATACTTAACATTAACCATGTTTTCTATTTTCTGCATTTTATGGTGCTTTGACATCTTGGGTCCCACAGTAGAAACAAGGCACAATTCAGACAAAAGCAGATGCTAATGGAATGAAAATATACTCAATAGAGTATCAGAAGTTTGATTGTTACAAAAGAATAATTAAGTAGAAAAATATCTGGTAAAACTTATCAATAAAAATAGAAGAAAAACCAATTTGGGTAAATGCATAAAATGATAAAGATATAAATTCAACAATGCTTAAGATGTAGGAAATTACTAGCAAAAACTACCATACCGATCAACTGTAAACTTCTATGAAATAATGGAAATTTCCCCAAAATATTTATTACTGCTACTGACTCAGAAGAAAACAAAAATCAGAAATAACTAAAACATCATTAAAACAATTGAATCAATAATTTAAAATATACCCAGTCAAAACCACAATGCACACAGTTTTAAAGGTATTTTCTTACAAATGACTAAAGGGTAAATTATTCCAAACTAGGATTAGAATACAAATTTTAAAAATGTTCTATAGTTCATTTATCTGAAGCTAATATGTACTTGAGAGAAATAAAAGCAAATAGGAACTCCATAATTCAGAAAAAGTGCAGGCCAAACTCATTTATAGATATAGATGTCATTATTTTAAAAGAAAATTATTAACAAAATAAACTAAGCAATTTTATATAAAAATCAAAATCACGAAAAGTTGGAATCACATTGGAATAATTTAAAATTCAAAAAATCTACAAATAGGGGCCGCCCGGTGGCGCAGCGGTTTAGTCCGCGCTTGGCAGCCCAGGGTTCGCGAGTTCGGATCCCGGGCGCCCGCCGACGCACTGCCTGTCAGCCATGCCGTGGCGGCGTCCCATATAAAGTAGAGGAAGATGGGCAGGATGTTAGCCCAGGGCCAGTCTTCCTCAGCAAAAAGGGGAGGAGTGACAACAGATGTTAGCTCAGGGCTGGTCTTCCCCACAAAAAAAAAAAAAAAAAATCAACAAATAATTCAGTGCAACAGTTATTTCACAGGCAAAAATAGATTGACCATTTCAATGGAAACAAAACATCATTCCTTGTTTTGATAAAGATCAAATAAAACTTTGCTTAAGACCAAACCTATTACATTTTCTTTAAAATCACATAAGAATTCATCTATTGTCACTTCTCACTGATTTCCAGAGTTACTACATTGTTAGATTCAAATGTCAAATGTCCAGTGTTCAGCAAAAAAATCACAAGATATACAAAGAAACAGGAAAGTATGGCCCATTCAAAGGAAAATAATAAATCAACAGAAATGGTCCCTGAAAAAGACCTAATGTCAGATTTACTAAACAAAGACCTTAAAATAACTGTCTTAAAGATGCTTAAAGAACTAAAGAAATATGGGGAGAAAGCCAAGAAAATGATATATGAACATAATGAAAATGTCAATAAGAAGACAAAAAGCCTAAAAAGAAACCAAAAAGAAATTCTGAAGCTGAAAAATACAACTGAAATTAAAATTCACTAGAGGGATTCAAAGGCAGATTTGAGCAGACAAAATAAAAAATTAGTGGGGCTGTCTGGTGGTGCAGCAGTTTAGTCCGCGCTTGGCAGCGCGGGGTTCGCCAGTTCAGATCCCGAGTGCCCACTGATGCACCGCTCCTCAGGCACACCATGGCGGCGTCCCATATAAAGGAGAGGAAGATGGGCACGGATGTTAGCCCAGGGCCAGTCTCCCTCAGCAAAAAGAGGAGGATTGGCGATGGCTGTTAGCTCAGGGCTGGTCTTCCTCACCAAAAAAAAAAAAAAAAAGAAAGAAAAAAAATAGGGCTGTTCTTCTTCACCAAAAAAAAAAAAAAAAAAAAGAATTAGCAAACAAGAAGACATGGCAATGGAAATTGTTGACTCTGAGGAATAGAAAGAAATATATTGAAGAAAAGTGAACAGAGCCTAAGAGAAACATCAAGGGGACCAATTTATGCATTACAGGAGTCCCAGAAGGAGGAGGGAAAAGGGGACAGAGAATATTTGTAGAAATAATGGTTGGAAATTTCCCAAATTTGATGAAAGACATAAATATAAACATCTATGAACCTTAACAAACTCCAAAAAAGATGAGCTTAAAGAGACATACCCTAAGATGTATTATAGTAAAACTTTCAAAAACCAAAGGCAAAAGAAAATCTTGAAAGCGTCAAGAGAGAAGCAAATCATCACATACAAAGGATCCTCAATAAGATTATCAGCAGATTTCTCATCAGAAACTTTGAAGGCCAGAAGACAGTGAGCTGATATAGTCAAAGTGCTAAAAGAAGAAACTGTCAACCAAGAATCCTATATCTGGCAATGCTGTCCTTCAAAAGTGAGGGAGAAATTAAGACATTCCCAGATAAAACAAAAGCTGAGGTTGTTTGTGACCACTAGAGCTGCCCTGCAAGAAATGCTCAAGGGAGTCCTGTAAGGTGAAATGAAAGGACACTAGACAGTAACTCAAAGCTGTATGGAGACACAAAGACTTCAGTAAAAGTAAATGTATAGGCTAGTATTATTGTAAAATAAAAGCTAGTATTATTGTCTCAATGGTTTGTAACTATGCTTTTTGTTTTCTACATGGTTTAAGAGACAAATATATTTAAAGAAAAAAGCAATTATTAGTGTAAAAGCTAATATTACTGTAAGTCTGTAACTCCAAATCTTGTTTCCTACATAATTTAAGAGACAAATGCATTTAAAACAATTATTAATTTATGTTTTGGGGCACACAATGTATAAAGATACAATCTTCCGACTTTAACAACTGAAAGGAGTGGGGCCAGAGTTGAAAAGGTGCAGAGTTCATATGTTATTGAAGTTAAGCTGGTATAAATTCAAAGTGTTATAAATTTAGGATGTTAAATGTAATTCCCATGGTAACCACAAAAAGTAGCTATAGACTATATCCAAAAGGAAAAGGAATTCAAACATATCACCACAAAAAATCAACAAAATGCAAAAGAAGACAGTGACACAGGAAATGAGACATAGAAATGCTATAAGGTATA
Source organism: Tapirus indicus (assembly GCA_031878705.1). Lineage (NCBI taxonomy): Eukaryota > Metazoa > Chordata > Mammalia > Perissodactyla > Tapiridae > Tapirus > Tapirus indicus. The sequence goes on from CM062934.1 coordinate 32,330,265, forward strand.
TAGAAAACAAATAACACAATGACAGAAGTAAGTCCCCCCTTATTAGTAATTACTTTAAGTGTAAATAGATTAAACTCTCCAATCAAAACACAGAGATTGTCAGAATGAATAAAAACAAAACATCCTAATATCTTCTGTCTACAAGAGACTCACTTGAAATCTAAAGATATAAATAGGTTGAAAGTGAAAGGATGGAAAGAGATATTTCATGCAAATTGTTATCAAAAGAGAGTAGAGGTGGTTATACTAATATAAGACAAAATAGATTTAAGATAAAAAATTTTACAAGAGACTAAGAAGGACATTATATATTAATGAAAATTTCAATGCAGCAAGAAGACATAACAATTATAAATATTTATGCACCTAATGACACACCATCAAAATATATGAAGCAAAAACTGACAGAAATGAAGGTAGAAATAGATAGCTCTACAGTAATAGTTGGAGATTTCAATACCCCACTCATAATAATGGGTAGAACAACCAAACAGAAGATAAGTAAGGAAATAAAGGACTTAACACAACAGATCTAATAGACATATGCAGAACACTCTACCCAAGAAATAAAAGTCATCTAAATTGGAAAGGAAGAAGTAAAATTATCTATTTGCAGATGATATGATTTTATATGTAGAAAATCCTAAAGATTTCACAAAACGACTATTAGAACTAATAAATGAATTCAGTAAAGTAGCAGGATACAAAGTCAACACAAAAAAATCAGTTGCATTTCTATACATGAACAGTAAACAAACTGAAAATAAAATTACAAAACAATTCCATTTATAATAGCATTATAAAGAATAAAATATTTAATTATTAGGAATTTAAGGAATTAATTTAATCAAGTGGGAGAAAGACTTTTACAATGAAAAGTGCAAAACATTGCTGAAAGCAATTAAAGAAGACAAACAAATGGAAATATATCCCATGTTCCTGGATTGGAAGACTTAATATTGTTAAAATGTTAATACTATCCAAAGCAATCTACAGATTCAATGCAATACCTATCAAAATCCCAATGATGCTTGTATTGCAGAGATAGAAAAACCCATCCTAAAATTCATATGGAAACTCAAGGGACCAGGAATGGCCAAAAAGTTCTTGAAAAAGAAAAATAAAACTGAAGGACTCACTTCCTGATTTTAAATCTTACTACAAAGCTACAGTAATCAAAACACTGTGGTATTGGCATAAAATCAGACATATAGACCAATGGAATAGAATGGAGAGCCCAGAAATAAATGCTTACATATATGGTCAAATGATTTTTGAGAAGGGTGCCAAGACCATTAAATGGGGAAAGGATATTCTTTTCAATAATGATGCTGCAAAAACTGGATATCCACACGCAAAGAAATGAAGTTGGACCCCCACCTAACACCATATACAAAAATTAAATCAAAATGCATCAAGAGCCTACAAGTAAGACCAAAACCAATAAAACTCTTAGTAAAAAACATAGAGCAAACACTTTATGACATTGGATTTGGTAATGATTTTTGGGATATGACACCAAAGCTTCAGGTAACAAAAGAAGAAATAGATAAATTGGATTTCATGAAAATTTTTAAAAATTGTGCATCAAAAGACACTGTCAATAGAATAAAAAGGCAACCTACAGAATTGGAGAAAGTATTTGCAAATTATATATCTGATAAGAGATTAATATCCAAAACATATAGAGAACAATTAAAACTCAACAACAGAAACAAACAACCTGACTCAAAAATGGGCAAAGTACTCAAATAGACATTTCTTTAAAGAAGATAAATGAATGGCAGTAAGCACATGAAAAGATGCTCAATGTCACTAACCATTAGAGAAATGCAAATCAAAATTACAATGAGACACCACCTCACACTCAATTAGGATGGCTACTATCATAAACAGAAAATAAGTGTTGGCAAGAATGTGGGGAAATTTGAACCCTTGTGCACTGTTAGTGGGAAGCTAAAATGACACAGCCACTGTGGAAAACAGTATGACAGTTTCTCAAAAAAATAAAATTAGAATTACCATATGATCCAGCAATTCCACTTCTGAGTATATACCCAAAAGAATTGAAAGCAAGGTTTCAAAGAGATATTTGTACACCCATGTTCATAGCAGTATTATTCACAATAGCTAAAATAATGGATGTAACCAAGTATCCACTGATGGATGAATGGATAAGCAAAATGTGGTAAACACTTACAATGGAATGTTATTCATCCTTTAAAGGAAGGAAATTGTGCAATATGCCACAAAATGGAAACCTTGAGGACATTATTCTCTGTGGGCTAAGTCAGTCACAAAAAGACAAATACTGTATGATTCTACTTATGTGGGGTACTTTTAGAGTTGTCAAAATCATAAAGACACATTTTCCCAGGGGTTACGGGTAGGGAAGGATGAATAGGTGGAGCACAGAGGATTTTTAGGGACATTGAAACTATTCTATATGATACTATAATGGTGGATACGTGTCGAAGCCCATAGAATGTACAAGACCAAGAGTGATCCCTGAAGTAAACTATGGACTTGGGTGATAGTAATGTATTAATGTAGGTTGATTGATGGTAACAAATTTTCCACTTTAGTGGGTGATGTTGTTAATAAAGTAGGCTATGTGTTGGGGGGGCAGGGTGTAAATGGAAAATCTCTGTACCTTCCACTTAATTTTGCTTTGAAACTAAAACTCTAAAAAATAAAGTTTATGAAAAAAAAAGAAGAAAACTTCATATTTATACAATGAAAAGTACACCAAGGCTTTATTTTAATAAAGGATAAATTGTGTAATAAAGGTACTATTGTTATGAATTTGAATGTACAACAAAACCTAACATCAAAACACATAACAGAATAACTTCGGATAAAATGGAGAAATTGAAAGAAAATAATAGTAGATAGAGTAATTTTCCTAGCTCCACCAATGTAATTGGGAATTTTGATGTAATCTGCCAAATACGTTCCTTGGCTTGTACAATACAGTAAAAATGTTTGAATCTGAATGTCTTTGGGTCTATACCACTCCTTATTATATTACATCTATTTGGCCCCTCACAAAATTCATTCAAATCTACAAAAAACAGGATATTTATTACGTCAATTAAATCATTACAGATCATGAAAAAGTAAATTTGCACATTGTTTTTACTAACTGTGATGGTTAATTTTGTACCAACTAATGGGCCAAGGGTGCCAAAATATTTGACCAAACATTACTCTGTGTGCTTCTGTGAGGGTATTTCTGGATGAGATTAACATTTAAACTGGTAGACTGAGTAAAGCAGATTGCCCTCCCTAATGTGGACGGGCCTAATCCAATCAGTGGGAGGCCTGAATAGAACAGAAAGGCTGACCCCCCCCCCCCCCCGAGTAAATAAGAACTCCTCCTGCCTGACTGCCTTTGAGCTGGAACCCGGCTTTTTCCGCCTTCAGACTTGAACTGAAACATTGGCTCTTCCTGGGTCGAAGCCTGCTGGCCGTCAGACTGGAGCCATCAGAACATCCAATAACCAGACAAGTGTGAAAACCTTTTATATAAAACTACTCAACGCTTCCTCAGTTGTGCATCAGTTTCCATTTCCCTAACCAGCCTCCCCACAATAAATTTTATTAGACTTGTTTGTCTATACTGTAAGGATACATTTTTATTTCATTTCTCTGAGAATTTTTTTGCACTTTTTGTGATTTAGATCTCTTCTCCTGTGCATTGCCTTCTCCTACCTTTTATCTATTTTTCTATTGTCTGTCCCTATTTATTCATAGTTATTTATATATTCACAATATTAATGTCTCAATTATAAATGTGAAATTTTTATAAATTATAAAAATGGTGTAGATTGCTTTTTTTTTTTTTTTACCACCATCCATCTCCAGAAGTCTATTGAGATAAATGGTTTGGAATGAATCTTGGTCCTTAATTCATTTAGCAGTGTTCACGTTTGTGGCCCTGGTATGGGTCCAAGCTGGAAGATAAGAACGTGGAACTTGCATCTGAGCACTTTCTTATTCTACTTTTTTTTTATTGTGGTAAAATACACGTAACATAAAATTTACTATCTTAATGATTTTTAACTATACAGTTTAGTGGTATTACCTACATTCACACTGTTGTGCAATCATCACCACCATCCATCCCTACAACTCTTCATCTTGTAGAACTGAAACTCTATACTCATTAAACAATAACTCCCTATTCTCCCCTCATCTTTTCACTGTCTCCATAGTTTTGCCTTTTCCAGAATGTCATATGGTTGGAATCATACAGCACGTAGTTGTTTCAGATTGGCTTTTTACGCAGAGTAATATGCATTTAAGTTTCCTCCATCTCTTTTCATGGCTTGATACCTCATTTCTTTTTAGCACTGAATAATATTTCATTGCCTGGATATACCAGTTTATTAATCCATTCATCTACTGAAGGACATCTTGGTTCCTTTCAAGTTTTGGCAATTATAAATAAAACTGTTACTCCTTTGGGTAAATACCAAGGAGCATAATTCCTGGATTATGCTGGTAAGAATTTATTATATGGTAAGAATATGTTTAACTTTGTATGAAACCAACAAACTGTCTTGCAAAGTGACTGTACCATTTTGCATACCACCAGCAATGAATGAAAGTTCCTGTAGCTCCAATCTTCTCCAGCATTCGTATTGTCAGTGTTCTGGATTCTGGCCATTCTGATAAGTGTGTAGTGGTATCTCACTGATGTTTTAAATTGTATTTCCCTGATGACATATGATGTGGAGCTTTTCATATGTTTATTTGCCATCTGTATATCTTCATTGGTGAGGTGTCTGTTCAGATCTTTGGCCCATTTTTTAATGGGTTGTTCATTTTCTTATTGTTGAGTTTTACAAGTTCTTTGTGTAGTTTGGATAACAATTTTTTATCTGATATGTCCTCTTCAAATATTTTCACTGTCTGTGGCTTGTTTTTTCATTCTCTTGACATTGCCTGTTGCAAAGAAGTTTTTAATTTTAATGAAGTCCAGCTTATCAATTATTTCTTTCATGGATCATGCTTTTGGTATCGCATCTAAAAAGTCATTGCCAAACTCAAGGTCATCTAGATTTTCTCCCACGTTATCTTTTAGGAATTTTATATTTTTGCATTTTACATTTGGGTCTGTGATCCATTTTGAGTTAATTTTTGTGAAAGGTGTGAAGTCTGTGTCTAGATTCATTTTTTTGCATGTGGATGTCCAGTTGTCCCAGTAACATTTGTTGAAAAGACTGTCTTTGGTCCATTGTATTGCCTTGGCTCCTTTGTCAAAAATCAGTTGACTATACTTATGTGGGTTTATTTCTGGGTGCTCTATTCTATAGTTGTCTTAATTTTAATCTTCAATACTCTGCCATCTCTTTATTTGCATTTATCCAATATAACTGCTTATTCTTTTACTATAAACCTTTCTGTTAGTATATATTTACACTTGTTTTTATCTTATGTACTGTGAGTTTTTAAAAACAAATCTGACAGATATTTTTCCTAATATGAGAGTTAGCATTATTAAATATAATAGATATGTTAATTCTAATTATGTTATCTTTATGTTATAATTCAGTTTATAATGCTTCTTTTAGCATATTGATTTTGTTTTCCTCTTGTATTTGTGTATTTCTCTTTGTCTTCAGTCCCTCTGATGATTATTTTACTAACTCTAGAAGATACAGTGAAATTTTTATTTTTTGTTCCTTTAATTTAGACTGGCAATTTAATTGCTGCTTGAAAATATAAGAAAATTAGCATCTGGCTTATTCTTCATCCATGTATATCATACATAAAGAACACTGAACAAATGTAAATTTATATGTTAATAAATTATCACCAAGTGAATGTAAGCATTTAAACAACTCTCAAATTGCTAACCCCACTCCCCCCAAAGGTAATTGCTATCCTGACTTCTAAATCTAAAGATTACATTTGTTAGTCGTTGAAGTTAACATAAATGAAATGATAGAATATTCACTCATGTTTGCATCTGACTTCTTTCATTCAAGTTTATGTTTGTGAGATTCATCCATGTTATTTCTTATAACAGTAAGTGATTTCTTTTGATTGCTGTAGCATATTCTCTTGTGTAAATATATTTTCTAAATGGCATCTATTGAATAACAGAATTTGTTAACTTTAATTTTAATGTGGTATTTTAGCAATCTTTACTTTTGGTTAAAACGTCTTAATTTTCTGTTAAGAAGTAGTTCTTCAAACTACATTTTTATAGATATTACCTGTGATTGCTAATTTTATGTATCAACATGACAAGGAGCTGTGCACCCAGATATTTGATCAAACATTATTCTTGGTGTTTCTATTGAGGGTGTTTTTGAATGAGAGTAATATTTAAATTGGTAGACTGAGTAAAACAGATAACCCTCCCTAATAGGGATGGACCTTGTCCAATCAGTTGAAGGCCTGAATAGAGCAAAAATTATGACCTCCCCCAAGTAAGAAAGAATTCTCCTGCCTGACAGCCTTCCATCTGGGACATTCATTGCTCTACCAGGTTCTACAGAAAACCGCCAGCCTTCAGTCTTGAACTGGATATCAGCTGTGCAGATTTGGGACTTGCCAGCTTTTATAATCACATGAGTCAATTTCTTATGAGAAATCTTTCTCTCTCCATATACATTTCCTATTGGTTCTGTTTCTCTGAAGAATCCTAACACATTTACCCATGTTTTATTTGAGAAACTTTATTGTTACGTCTTTTACATTTAGACCTATAATCTACCTGTAATTAATTTTTTGTCTGACATAGAGTAACAATTTTCAGAAGGTTATTTAGATAATTTTGCATAAATTAATGCAAACATGGGTAAATTACATAAATTAATATCACATATATTCTTATAGTTCTGGAAAATATCTGGAAGGATGCTAGAAGTAGAATAAACCATAGTAGTTAAAGTGTGCTTAAATTCTGTCTCTTGCCAAATAGATCTCTAAAATGATTATTTTGTAGAGTTCCAGAAAAGATTGAGATAAAAAATGCAACAGAACGAGTTTCTAGGAAGCAAACACTGTCTTTGCTCTTTTCCATTGTTGTACCAAAGATCGAATTATAAAACATTTCTTCTTGCTGAGAGTCATTGCCTCTTCTCTAAAATGCCTCTTGGATATCCTGGAGAAACAGTATGATCCTTACTGCTTACAATGAGTTTTCTTAATAACGTGACACAGGAAAATCATGCTGCAAATAGGCCAAGGAGCAATAAAGCTTGGAGGAGTTACAAAGCTTCTTATAATTCTGACTGTGGTTTCCAATAGACAAAACTAATTAAATCAAGTCCAGCTCAGGTTCGATTTGATTATTTTATGGCATGACATGGTGTCTTTGAAACAAACCTATAAACTCTTACTGTGCCTGATGGACTTTCAAAGCCAATATTTTAATGATTCAAAACATAACAGAGAAGATTTTTACAATGTGACCTGGGAACATTATGATACTTTAGTGCAATGCAAGTTAGCACTTCCCTTCCTCATTCTGTCATACAGAAGACTGGAAATATTTAGTGACCTAACTATGTGGAATGTATCACTGAGTCTAGACTAACCAAAATCTAAGTTTTCTGAAGAAATCTTTACAATCAATGGGAGAATGAAGAAAAAATGCAAGCAAATAAATGATTTTCACCTAGCCAATGCACAAATGTTCTATTATGTTGTTAAAATGATGTAGTTGCTCAAGTATTGATCTAAAGATGAATTGTGTCAAGATGCAAATGAAGATATTGAGAAGATGTTGATGTATACTTACTGCTAGCATTCAGGCAAAATTTCAGGTTTACTTTATATGGAATTGAGGTTCATTATCTAATGTAATGACTGCAATTTAGGGTCCTATTTTTGCATGAATCATGGCAGTGATTATGACTTTAAATAAGTTGAAGTTGCTGAATCCTCTGAGTGAGCTTAGCCTGCCAAGTGTGGGAGAGGGTCCTCACTCTCACTGGAAAAAGGAGCACTGCCATCCTTGGTGAGGGTGCTGGGGACTGTTAGGGTTAAGTGACCTGGTGTGGCAGGGTGTCATTAGTGAGAAGAGCGCTGCTCACATTGGCACAAAGGAAAGCACTTTCTCAGAAAAGCTGTCTAGGTTAGTGTCCTAATCTGGGGAAGAGCTCATATAAGCTGCACTGGTTAGTGCTGGTTTAGCTTTTGTGCTTCATTCAGGTGGTAGCTTCAGCGAGCCACTGCAGTCAGAGAGGGCTGGCCCCAGAGGATTCGGTCCGCCTGTGTGACGACAGCAATTCAGTGTCTGGAGAACCTTGCACCTCTAAATTAGGAGGGTACTGCTGGATTAAAATCCACTAACCCCACGCTTGACCGGAGCACATTCCAAATCTCTTTTTCCTATACACTGCTTTAAAACATAAATAAGGAGCAATTCTCTAGAAAAATAAATGATTGTCACTCCTCTCGTAGTTTTAAGCTGACTTACCAAAGAAGATTCCTGGTAGCCTTGTGAGGAGAATCATTTTGCTTGAAGACTAAGCAGACTCCTGGATGAGAAATTCCCGTGAAGAGAGTGCTGTGCACATCGGTGGATCTGAGAGCAAATCTGTAGCCGTAGTATCTATCCATAGTATCTGTTATCTGGGTTTCTTTTCTGACGCTGCCAATTGAGAGAAAAATATTAATGAGGTTTTGTATTTTGAGAAACAAGAAACAATTTTAAAAACCGTATGAGACATGTGGGACAATCGGCTACACAAAAGAAAATAAGATTATAATTGAGAAAAAGAAACATTTTCCTAGTCTGTCCTGAACAGGCTCTAAGGGAGACAGTATTCGTTTGTCATCTGAAAGCTCCGTATCGCTACCCACAGACGGGAGGTGTTAACGGTGGCTGTGGTAGAATTTACAGACCAAAGGACAGGATTTCTTAAAGCTCCTGGGCAGCGGGCATTGGAGGCTCGTGGAAAGGCACCTTCTAGAGGCTTCAAGAGCCTCAGCAATGGGCATTTGAAAGGGGTATGCAATAAGAAAGGAGGGAAACAGCTAACGTCATCTTGAAGGTCACAGACTTATTGAGGGCACGTGTGAACCACCCCTTACAACAAATCTGAATTCCAGGAAATGACGGGAGCCCGGGTGATGCAGGAAGCCTGCAATGGCAAGTGTAAAGGAGAGCGGTGGACTGCGGGCGATGACTAGGAACGTGCATGTGTTTGCATCTTCTGGCTGGACAGACTTGGGAAACATCAGTTTTATATGTTAGTATATTATTCGTGCACCATCACATTTGAAAACCATTTGAAATAAGGCTTAAACATTTTTGCTTTATTATCAGTATAAAAATTTAATTTGTGTATTACTCTTTCTATCCAAAATATATTTCATGTCAACTCTAATCTGTAATCTAAAATCCTTCCTTTGGTGATGAACTTCCTACCTACTAACTACAATAGCCTAGCATTTGTATATACTTTATATAGGATATACAACTATATATATATATGTACACATATATCCTGTTAACCTGTTGTTTTATGTGTAAATGTTAACAGGATGACAGCATTTCAAAAGTTGTACTTTATCTGGCAAGTTGGCTATTTGTGTTACGAAACATATGGAAATATACATCTAGAGAATGGGAAGAGTTGTGGAAGAAATAGTCCATATAATACTGCTTTGTGATCCCCAAAATGACATGTATTGAATGACAAAGATTAATATTTTTAACTAGACTCTGCCAAGTGTTATATCTATAGTAGTGAAAAAGTAGATGTTATTGTATAATATGAAATTTATTTGAATTTCCTTGGAAACTGTGATCTAGTACTAAGGCCAACATAAATTATCTTTATATCTACCTCCTTACAGTATTCAGCTTGCAAAATCTTTTAAATGTTATTTACCCACTTTACCACTGATGAAAGAAAACGATCCTCTATCAAAAAAAGATAGGTGTATAACTCAAAACAGAAATTACTTAGTTTGTATTTTATGAATCAATGTTACAATAGAAAAATGGGAAATAGCTTGTAATATGCCACATTTAGAAATGAATCACTTCAGTTTTTTAGAGTTATGGTCTGTCTTCCCTTTAAATGACTTGTACTTACACAAGACATAATTTTAGCAGAAGTCCTAATATTAAGGTCAGAAGGAAACAAAGCTTATTTGCAAACATGTGCCATTGATACTTTTCTCAGAACAAATTACTTATAGCTCACACAGCCTCAAGTAATTATGTCTATATCGATAATAGAAAGATGATAGAAAGATGATAGATAGATAGATAGATAGATAGATAGATAGATAGGTAAACAGAGACAGAGAAATAGTGATAGAAAGAGCAAGAGAGAAGTTTTGTTAACACTTCACCTATATGTCAAATTTCAGTTTTCCATACAAATGAGGAAGAACAATAATCCAAAAATATATTTTATTTTCTTTTGTGGCTTTTATTTGAATATGAGGTGATTTGTAGTAATTCAGTTAAAAATAATGCATAAGACCATCTTTCCAAAGAATCAAACTATAGTTTCTGCAGTTACTCTCTTATTCAGCTTTTCTCTGACACTTCTTCCTGCTGAGATTCAGTAAAAAAAAATGTTGGCAAGCAAAAGCACCTGACACACAGTAGACACCCAGTTAATGCCAGCTCCCCTTATTTTTGATATTTCCAATTATAATAGGGAAGGGTGTGGAAATCCATTTCTATTCTAATTCTTCAAGATTGAAATTACATGCATTTACCAAGACAAAACTTGAGGTCCATTTTTTTAGGGGTTTGCTTATCTGGTTTCTCAAATTAAGTAACAGAATTGTGAATACAAATGTAAATTTCTTGTCATGCCTATTCATGTGTTTTTCAAAAAAAATTATTTAGAAAATTAAACTCAGCCTATCAAATCAACTATAGCCACTTTATTAGAGGTCAAAAAACCCCCATCTGTTTAGTATATTACAAGTATACTGCTGTTTCTATGGTAGCATTCTGATATTAACCATTGGTACCTGCTTGTTATCATAAGAGTGAAGCCCTTAGACGGAAGTGAAAGCTTTAGTTGTGGCTCTTGTCAATTACTTCATCTTTTTCATTATATATATATACATACACATTCTATGTGTTTGTGACATTGGTTAACAATAAGGAGCATCACTGTGGAGTTAGGCTGTCTGCCTTCAAATTCCCCTGGGTGACCTCAGCTAATTACTTCACCCACTGGCCAGAGTTTTATCATGAGGAAGTGGTGATAACAGAATCTATCACATGTGGTAGTTCTGAAGGTGAGATGAGGTAACACATATAAAGGACTAGGGCTCTGCCTAGCACATTGTAGGAGATGAATAAATGTTATCTTATTATACTATTATTATTGGACAAAGATAAATATTTATAGTCTAATTTTTTTTTCTGGGAAAGATTCACCCTGAGCTAACATCTATTGCCAATCTTCCTTCCTTTTTTTTTTCCTCCCCAAAGCACCAGTACATACTTGTATAATCTAGTTGCAAGTCCTTCTCTGTGAGCCGCTGCCACAGCATGGCTACTGACAGACAAGTGGTGTGGTTCCACACCCAGGAACTGAACCCAGGCCGCTGAAGCAGAGCGTGCCAAACCCTAACCACTAGCCATCAGGACTGGCTTTACAGTATAAATTTTTACTCAATTACAGATTAATATAACTAATTTCAATTACATCCACCCTTACTATTTTAATCTTAATCGATGTTGCACATATTTGGGCAATTCAGTAATTGCAAGAGTTTAATATTGCCTGTGGAATTCTTGAAGAATACAAAAGTACTCAGTATAACTGACATATTAGGTGCTAAATAGATGCTTTTTGTTTAATATACATGGATAGAGTATATTTTAAATTCTCCTTAGAAACTCCCTCTGTTATTTAAGAGCTTTCTTACCCTTTGTTGTTTCTCATTTCCTACTACCCCATAGCAAAGAAAATGCCTGATATTATAGACAGAACTGCTACCATAATGTTTAACTGGTGATATCATAAAACAGGGAATTATATATAGAGATTAGAACTCTACAAATAAGATGACAAAAGTATTATAGGAACCCCCGATAACTTTCTTTAACTCCATCATCAACGTAGATAATTTAAAATTTATAGTGGATTAGCTGAAAATAGGTATACTGACCAAAAAAAAAAAAGTACCGTAAATTAATATAACTGAACTTTAGTTTAAATACTCAATTTTAATCAGTAAAATCCACCTTACTCTGGTGGAATAATCACTTGACTTGAAGTTGGAGGATCTGTGTTCTAACCTTGGCCGTGCTATTTGCTCACAGTGTTGGTTTAGGTGGGTCTACACATGTTCCACACGAGGACAGCAGTCTTGCAACTGACAAGAAGACAGCGTTTTTGTTTAGGGCAACCTTCTGGCTGCTGAGTCTAGTTTCTCAAGAGGCCATTGTGGTGGTGGGACTAGCATGGACTAGTGTCTGCTCTCAGCTTTGGACTTGTAGAACTTGAAATTATTAATTTCTCCAAATTGGTTTGTCTCTTTGGAATTGTATATTGATGACAAAATTTGCAAGAAAATAGTGTATGAACTACAGTACAATTTAAAAATTTATAATGCAGAGGGAAAAAACCTTCAAGTATACTAAAATTACCAGGAAGCAAATATACTTGGAAAGACAAATTTATTCAAAAGATTCTTGGCAAACATGGAATTAGGGAAAGATAAAAGTCTCATGATTTGGCATAAATTAACCTATTATTTTTGTGAGTGTGAGGAAGACTAGCCCTCTGAACTAACATCCATGGCCAACCCTCCTCTTTTTGCTGAGGAAGACTGGCCCTGGGCTAACATCCATGCCCATCTTCCTCTACTTTATGTGGGACGCTGCCACAGCATGGCTTGATAAGGTGCGTAGGTCTGCACCCGGGAACTGAACCTGTGAACCCCAGGCCGCCACAGTGGAGAGCATGAACTTAACCACTATGCTACTGGACCAGCCCCTAAATCTGTTATTTTTAATTCTTTATGTTCTAACATACATTTCTCAACATTTTTGTTATAAAATTACTATTAACTTTGATTATTCTTGAACAAATGATAGATTAAAATTGAAGTTTTTTTCTAGAATCATTTTAAAGCAAATAGTAAATCTGTGGTCAGTCCTATAATTTAAAATGACTCCCATGTGTTTACTAACAAAATTATTATAGTAATATGACCTATTTTTGCCAGCAATGTTTATACTTTGATTTTTATCACAGTAAGATGTCTTTCATTTTGTTTTGTTTTTGAGATCATTCCATAAGATTTGTTTCTTTGTTTTTTGTTTTGGGAAGATACAAATAACCACAAAAATAAAATTTCCCACAGTGTTCTTACATCAAGTTATCACTCTGAATCTAGTAAATTAATAGGTCAGTGGCCTACAGCCAGGTTATCAATTCTATTCTAAAGTCAACCCTTTACCAGCTAAGTGATTTTGAGCAAGTTACTTAAACACTTTGTGTCCGAATACTCTTGTGTGAAATTTGGAGATATTAAGAATACTTAATTGGCTCATATGTTGTTTGGGGCATACATGATAATAGTAGAACAGTGCATGGCAAATAGTAAGTGTAATGTGATTATCAATAATTATGGAAATATTTTAAAATAAATGAAAACTTCCAGTTGCAACCAAAATGAACTAGCCCTCATGCCTTCCAGGCCCCTTTTTTTCCAACTAGAAAACTGGGGAGCTACCTAGTGACCTTTAAACTTGAGGAAGGATACTGTGTGAGTCTGTTGGATTTTTTGTTGGCTTGCAAGTATCCTGGGCCCAGCACTGCAGAACCCCCTCAACTGAGAACTGCCCCAGGCACAGGTGAGCTGAGCTTCCACCACTATCCTATAGCCACAAAATGGTGTGAGTCAGTCCCTCACTTCCCTGCTTTGTGCTGACACCTGGGCCTGGCAAAGAGCCAAGCTCACACCACCACTTGGAGGCAGAGGTAGAGTCGTGTCAGTACCGTGCATTCACCAGTAGGTGTCACCTGAGTGAGACGCTGTAAATTCACACTCCCGGCTGCCACCACGGAGAGGACAGGTTGAATAAACACATGTGCTCAGCCTGCCTGCTGTAAGTCAAGTTGGAGATTGCTTGCTAAAAACTAATAAAGAAAGAGAAATACAAAAAATAAGATTTAAAGTTTCATAATATAATTTTTTAAATATCCATAATACAACGAAAAAAAATCACTCATCAGAGAAAGAAGCAGGAAAACCACAATTTAAATGAGATAATCAACAGATGCCAATGCTGAGATGAATCAGATGTTGAAATTATGCAGCGAGGATTTTAAAGTGGGTCTTCAAAAATATTCAAGTATTACAATTTTGAAATAAATGAAACAATATAAAACCTTAGAAAAACAGAAGAGAACTGAATTGAAATTATAAACCTAAAAAAAAATCACTGAAATAAATACTCATTGGTTGTGCTCAAAAGTAGAGGGAAGATGATAGAAGAGAGAATCAAGGGAGTTGAAGACAGATCAATAGAACTGGAGAGACAAAGAGATAGAGAGAAGAGATTGAAGAAGAAAAAGAAATAACTAACAGAGTCTCAAGGACCTGTGAGATAAAAACAAAAGAACTAATATATTTTAACATTGCCTCATTGGAGTCCTGGAACAAGAAGAGAGAGTAGGGACTGAAAAAATATTTGAAGAAATAGTGGCTGAAAACTTCACAAATTTGGTAAGAGACATCATAAATATTCTAGTAATTCAGTGATCTCCAAATAGGATAAACTCAAAGAAATCCACATCAAGGCACATCATACCTAAACTTCTGAAATTTAAGACAAAGGAAAAACCTTGAAAGTAGCTGAGAGAAATTATGCTTTACTTATAGGGGGAAAATTGAGTGAAAGTTGACTATTCATATGAATCTATGGAGACCAGAAAAAAAAGCATAAATTTTTTCCTTTTTAACAGCCTCATTGAGATATCATATACTATACAATTTACCCATTTCAAATGTACAATTCAATGTTTTTAATTATATTTACAGAGCTATGCAACAATCACCACAATCTAATTTTAGAACATTTTCATTACTGCAAGAAAACCCCAATAGCTGTTATCAACCACTCCCCATGCCCTTCCAGACCCCACCCCAATAGGTTTAGGTAACTGCTATTCTACTCTCTATTTCTATAGATTTGCTTATTCTGGACTTTTCATATATGCAAAATAAAACAATATTTGGTCTTTTTTGATTGGATTCTTTCACTTAGCATTTTATTTTCAAGGTTCAACCATGCCATAATATATGTCATCACAGTCAGCCCCTGTATCTGTGAGGGATGGGCTCCCCAACCCCTTGCAGATAACAAAATCTGCAGATGCTTGAGTCTCCCCATGGGCCCTGCACATCTGAAGGTTATGCCTCTGTGAATACAGATGGCCAACTGTACTGCATTTCTTTTTATTGACAAAGAATATTCCATTGTAGAGATACACGATATTTTATTTATCCATTTGTCAGTTGGTGGACATTTGTGTTGTTTCTGCTTCTTAGTTGTGATGAATAGTCCTGCTATGAATATTTGGATACAAGTTTTTGTGTGGATATATTTTTTTCAATTCTCTTTCATATACCTAGGAGTAGAACTGCTGAGTCATATGATAAGTAACATTTTGAGGAACTTTCCCTAGACTCTTCTTGGTGGTACCAGTTTGTCCGACTCTCTTTGTTTTTGATAACTGTGACTGTTTCGAAGAGTATCAGTTAGGTGTTTTGTAGAATGGCCATCTATTGGGATTTTTCTGATGCTTTTCTCACTATTAGACTGGGGTTACATGTTTGTGGAGGAAGTCAAAGAGGTCAAGTGTCATTTCCGTCACATCCTATCAGATTATATACAATCCACATGACTTATCACTGTTGAGGTTGACCTTGGTCACCTGGCTGAGGTAGTGTTTCCCAGGATTCTCCACTGTAAAGTTCCCCTTTTTATTTCCTCCTTTGCATGCTTTTTGGGAGGAGATCATAGGTGCAGATTATGCTTAAAGAGTGAGGATTTATGTTCCTCCAATTATTTATTTCTTCAATCATTTATTTCAGTATAGACTCATGGATAATAATTTTATGCATTGATTATAATCTAATAATTCTTTACTTATTATGTTGCTTTTCCCAGTTTTGGTCACTGGGATATATAATAGTTCTATCACCCCCCAAAATTTCCCTCATGCCCCTTTATAATGAAACACTTCTTAACAAACTAGACTCACATCCACTCATTTGTTTTCCATTGCTATGGAATGTCAAATAAAGGGAAAATAAATGGAATTTCTTATAAATTAAATATTTTTTATGTAGCCTTTTGAATTGGACATTCAATCATCTTACTGTATGTATCATCAGTTCATTTTTATTACTGAGTACTATTCCATTGTATGGTCTCACAATATATTTATTCATTCAAAAATTAAAGGATATTTAAGTTCTTTCTAGTTTGGGTAGTTATGGATAAAGCTGGTATAAACATTCATATATATAGGTTTTTATATGAATATAAGCTTCACTTCCTTTTGGATAAATGCCTAAGAGTGAGATTGCTGAATCATATAGTATACATATGGTTAAATTTATGAGAAACTTACAAAATACTTTCCAAAGTGGCTGCACCACCTTACGTTCCCACTTGGTACCGTCAACTTTTTTTAACCTTTCTAACAAGTGTGTTTTAAAATCTCATTGTAGTTCTAAAATGCATTTCTCTAATGACTAATCATACTGAGTATCTTTTCCTGTGATTATTTGCCATTCGTATATCATCTTTGGTGACATGACTGTGCAAATCATTAAACCAATTTTTAATTGTGTGTTTTATCAGTGAGTTTTGAGAGTTGTTATATTTTATGGGTAAAATTACTTAGCCACACATACATTTGAAAAATACTTTTGCCAGTCAGTTGTTTCTTTTCCATTCTTATCAGTGTATTTCAAAGAACAGAAATTCTTGAAGGCTTGTGCTTTTGGTACTGTACCCAAGAAATATTTGCTTCAATCAAGGTACAAATATTTTCTTACATGTTTTCTTTGAGAGTTTTTATAGTTTAAGTGTTACATTTAGGTCAATGGTATATTTGTATATAATTTTGTATATTGTGCAAGGTATGGGCAATCTTTCCTTTTTTCCTCCCATCTTTCCTCTCTTCCTCCTTCCTCCTCCCCCCCTTCCTTCTTCTCTCTTACTCTCTCACTCACTCTCGCTCTCTGTCTCTTACTCTTGTGCTTTCTCTCCCTTTGTCTCTCTTGTCCACTCTCTTTCTCTTCCTTCCCTCCCTTCTTCTTTCTTTCTTTCTTTTACTTTCGTCTTTCTGTCTGTTTTTTCTTTCATGATGATATTTAACTGTGCAATCTTTCATTTCTTTGAAAGACTGTCTTTTCTTTATTGAATTGCTTTTGTGTCTTGGTGAAAAATGTATTTACCATATATTTGTAGGTCTAGTTCTAAACTCTGTTCCTTCTCATTGACCTGCTTATCCACCCTTAGCCAATACCACATTGTCTTGATTACAGCTTGAAATCAGATAGTGTAAGTCCAAATATATTCTTTTTCAAAATTGTTTTGATTATTCTTATTCCCTTTCTTTCCATATAAGTTTCAGAATATGCTTGTCATTTCTAAAAAAAAAAATCTGCTGGGATTTTGATAGGGATTGCCTTGATTCTATGAATTGCCTTGAAGAGAACGGACATTTTAAGAATATCAAGTCTTCCTGTTTACAAACTTGGAATATCTCTCTATTTACTTAGGTTTTCTCACAATTTTTAAAAACTCAGTGTTTTGTAGCTTTCAGCTTACATAACATGCATTTTTTAGATGCATTAATATTTCATGTTTTGGTAATACTATCAATGTTCTATACTGTATATATAAATTTCAATTGTCCATTTGTAACATACAAAAATACAATTGATGCTTTAATATTGTGTCCCGTGAGCTTGCTAAACTCACTTATTAGTTCCAGAAGCTTTTTTTGGTATTTACTGTGAGAAATTCTAGATAGAGAATCATGTCATTTGTTAATAGAGAAAATTTTATTTCTTCATTTTTAAATTAGATGCTTTTTATTTTTTTTCTTGTGCTCTTACAGTGGCTAGGAATTTTAGTACGAGGTTAAATAACAGTGGAGAGGAAGAACATCCTTGCCTCGCTTCCCATCTTTGAGTGAAAGCACTCAGTCTTTCACAAGTATAATATTAACTTTAGTTTTTTTGTTTGTTTATTTTTATAGAGGCCTCTTACTAGTTTAAAAATGTTTCCTTCTCTTAATAGTTTGCAGAGGGTTTTATCATGTATGGTAGCTGATAATTTTTCCATTCTTTTGTTGCATTTATTGAGATGATCAATCATATGTTATTTTCTTTTTAATAATTCTGTCTCAAATGAGAAGTCCTTTTCTTCTTTTCTAATTTAACAACTTCAGCACTCATTTCACTTATATTCTCCAGTTCTTCTTCTGACACTAATTAACAAAAAATACAATAATTTTGATGTGTAAGCTTTCTCTTTCCCATTTGACTCATCAACTGGATCTCTGAAGCATGTTGCAGTCTGGATCTAGATGGAGGTGCAGTGGCATCAAGCATTTCACAATGTTGCTTTATGAACATGAACATACTCCTGATCAATAACTCGGGTGAGCGTCACAGGATCTCTAATCAAGGCAGGTGTAGAAGGAGGGAATTCTGCCCCTGACGTGGAGATTCATTTGTTTGGGAATGGGGAGGTCTAAGAGTCTGAGTCTCCCAAATCATCAACATTTCACTTGTCAGGGGTTTAGCTTTTCCCATCATGTCTTACATTTTACATGAGAAATTTCACATAAGACGCAGGACAGCTGTGTGTACAGCAATACTCAGGACCTGACTCTGTGACTGATTTTCTTCTCCCTTTGCCCTGATCCACACGGCATCGAAGATTAAAAATTATTTAAAGCAGTTATCAAGACATGCTCAGTTTTTGAACATAATTCAAGCCAAGAAATTAAAATTAGACCTTTAAACTTTCAAGTATTAAGTTCTATACTGCAGGTAAAAAGAGCCAGCCCACCCCACGTTCCTGGCATTTCATATGCCCATCCTTGTGGTGTGGGGCAACAGTCCCACAGTCCAAACAAAGCTTTGTCCTTGACTTACACTTCATTCTAGGTATCTGTTTCCCTGCTGGTATCCAGAGCTACTAAATATCCTATAATTTAATGCTAATTGTCACTGGCTTTCAATCAATTAGAGTAGATGTTAAATCCTGGTTTCTAATACCAGTTACTACTGCATTGATCAGATTATTACTTGCAGACCACCAAGTTCTTTCTTTTTAGCTTAAGCAGGAAAGGATTTACTAAGTGATGTTACTGATCAAACCTAAATGGAATGACAAATTAATATTAATCTGCAGAAGTAGAAGAGGTATTGCATACAGGTATAAGAATTACATGTTAGCAAAACAAAAGGCTACATATTTAAATGACACAGTAACATTGTGCCTCTATAGCAAGGAATATATTTTTGACACAAAACAAACAGAAACCTGTAGAATATTTATTTTATTATTGCATTTATGTTCTAAATGTTTTTGCTAGGAGCTTTTATCACAAAGTCATACATAAGACTCTTTTGACTGGTAGTTTGGTTGAACAGCCAAGCATTTTGGAAAATGTACAAAGGACACATTTTGATAGCATGGCTACCACACTGAAATTACTCTGGGACACCAGTGCAGCTAGTACACTGGAGTTTCTAAAGCTTGGTATTTATTTCAAAGTTATTTTCTTCTTGGGTGAAATCACTGAAACTGATGCTCTTTGATATTATCAAGTAACCTGTCAACTTCAACTGTAGTAAGTTTTCATTTTGTTCTCTTACCTACTAAATCAGTGGGTTATGACTTGGAATCAAATATCTTCTCAGACCCTCTTCTTGTTATAGGCATGGATCAAATAATCATACACACACATGGATGCTGCCGAAAGGTATGGGCAGTGTTTCTTTGGTGGTGGTGGTGAGAGAACATCTTTAGCTACCCACATATAAGATATTAAAAATGCCTTGGTAATTAAAGTGTAAGTATGACCCCTCTATGAAAAGAGAAGGATTAACTCAAAATGTTTCCTATCTTTTTAAGGCTCAGCTACTGTGAAGAGCAATAATTATATTTTAAACAATTTGAAAGTGAAATATAAAAATGGCAGACAAGGTTCTGGTGAAGGCACGTGCACTATGAATGTCATCACTAAATAGCAGAGAAAGGGGTAAGAATTTGAATTGTGAAACATATGGGCTTGTCAAAGAAGAACTGACAACCCTCTTCGTGTCTCTAACTGAATAATTCAAGAAAATTTGAGAAGCTGAATAGGTTGAAAAAACGCTGAACATCTGCAAAAGCTCAACGTTCAGCCGTGGGCTGTCGCGTCGACAAGTTCAGATGTTCATGTTAGCACGTGCAGTGTTGCTTGGTGTTGGTAGAAAGGCTTCACGCCTTTGATACACGAAAACGAGCCTCCCAAACAAGCTGTGAACAGGAAATAGTATCATCATAGTTGGCAGAAAACTGGTGATGATCCCAGCTGGCCAGCAATCGAGCCTGGAATACAACTGCTGCTGCACCAGAATTGACTGTATGAGTTTTGATCAAACAAGTGGCTTCTCCATGTACTAGAATTAATTTTACATAGGAAAATTATGAATTTTAGGTTAAAATAAGTACACTATTTGAGTTTCATGTCACCACAGGAGCGTGTGTCCGACCTGCTCAGCTGCTGAGTGACCACAATATTTAGATACTAAAATGTTTCTCTCCAGGTTTCAAGTCCATCTCCAGTGTCTGTACTAAAAGAGGTAAGATAAGAAAATACATTCTGCCCAAATGTAATATTATGTACAGGTAATACAAGGAAATAATATTATTGCTGGGTGACGTAGTTTATTTCTTGTAAAACATTCTAAATTAGTATTAAGCATCCAAAAGAAAGTAACGTAACTTGCAAGTGAAAACCAGCATGGTGTAGAACAGAAACCGTAGGAATTAAACTCAGAATAACCTGGATGTGGTTTCTACTTTGCCACTAACGTTTTAATTACGTAATATTTCTCAGTCATAATTGTCTTGTTCAAATAATAACTACAGGGTCATAAGAACAAAATGTAATAATGAATATGAAAATACTTTTGAAGTTTTAATCTCTAAGTAAATGCTGCTTAACATATTAAATATCTGTTTGTTTTCTATGAACAGGCATATTTCATTCCTGCTGTTTCAGGATCTTATTACCAAACCTTCAGACGTTAATATGACATGCTCACCCATGAATAATAAGCTATGTTGTTTCACATATTACATATTCAGAAAAAAGTATATCAGCAGTACTGATTATCAGATTTTTAAGTATTTAAGTGCAGCCAGCTCGTTTAACTCATCGACTATATTGCACATTATTGACTTTTTCAATGCTTAATCTGAAGGCACTTTATGACCTTGCAGTGGAAAAAGTTCATCACATTTATATCTGTTTTGATTTTCCAAGTGGAAATGAGAATTAAAATAAAATTCTGATTGACAGAATGCTTAAAATTTTTATTGAACACAAAAGATATTTTTAATTAGTTTTAAATAATATTATTACACAAATTCAGGAAATACTAAAAACTCCAATTATCAAGTCATCTATTTCTCCCTCTGTTAAAAAATTTGCATCCTTGCTATTATTTTAGGTCATCTTGGGATCAGAAATACTGATGATGTATCACCAAATGCAACTGTCAACTCTAGCAAATTGCGTTAGATACAAGGTGATGATATAATTACCCAGAAAGATCCAAGTCCTTGAAGGAGACACAGCCAAGGAAAGTTTTGTTATTTAGTAGCATATGGTAGTCTACATAGCTGGAAAAACTAACAAATAATTTATTGACTTGAATGAAAGAATTAGAGAAATGTTTTAAATAAACTTAATTTCTTATACATGTAAAGGTCTTTTAAAAATAAAACCACACTGTTGCTATAACATTAAGACAAAAGTAAAACAAAAACTTCTTGTGATATCAAGACCTCCCTTTTTTCAAAAGTGCTTTTCATATCTACTCCAGTCTTTATAGTAAGTATATTCATCAAATGAGCTTAGGTTGCTTGAGCATTCACTTTTATGAAAAATGGAGAATAATCAGAACATCTTATCATATGCTCAATATGAGCATGTGACTTAAGCCTGGCAAGCTGCATTCGTCTCTGGAATTTTTCACCCTGGAGATGGGCAAGTTGTCTTCTTGTCGACTTAGATTATAGAGGGTAAGCACACAGGGAGCCACCCTCCCTGCCACGGGGAAAGCTGCCACCTGGAAAGGAGCAGAGGGAGAACCAGAGGGAGAGATGGAGAGAGATGACTCCTTCCATCAGGAGGTGCCCAGGCCCTGAGGCACGAGCTCCTGGGACACTTCCCCTCGGTGACTTCACCCGTGTCTGTCCCAGCTATCTGAGTCGATAAACTATGTTTTGCTTAAAAAAAAAAACTTATAATAGTGTTCTTAAGAATTTACAGACAAAAGCATGAAGACACATATGGCATCTGAAAGAAAATTTAAAAGTTTATGATGGATTTATGTTATTAGAACAGAAACCACAGTAGGCTTCAAAAAAAAAAAATGGGATGGAGGTAAGAGGTCTGGTGTTATAAAAAGCTGAGGCACTGGTCGTATTAGATGAATAACTGTGTCTTCCCAGGCCTCATCAGGCTGTGTAGTAGAATCACAGTAAATATAAAAATATACATTTTATCTACTCTCTGCAGCTATATCACCAAATAAAGTTATATGCAAGTATTTAGAGTGTTTTTAGTGGGAGGCTTCATAGGAGCTCATGAAAAATCTCCTATCATCATTTCCCAGTGATAATCTCCCGAGAACTGATACTCCCCAGCAAAGTGTCCGAGAATGACCATCTCCACCCACCACCGTCACCCTTTGCCTCTCTTCCTAAAGTCTGAGAAACTTTGGTGGCAAAGTTTTGAAGAGTTCTGTTGAAAATATGTAGGAACTTTCCCCCCTTTATGTTCCAGTTTGATAGTATGATAGAGAGGTACCTTAGCAGTGCTCCTTGAATCTCAATGTCTTACTGAGTTTTTATAAAATTGATCTTTCTGTTTTTATTTACAATCCCATCACTCAGACAGGGCTGTGGTGAACCCTGAGTGGGAAACAAACAGCATGACAGACATGCTGCCCAGACCCCCTTCCCTCCCAGACGACAGCTCTCTTACTGAGTCAAGCTCATTGCTTCTTATTCCTTCTTCCTTTAGGAGAAGTTCTCTTCCAAGATGCTTTCAGCTCTTTTGAAAGTAAGTTTAAAGGGGAGGTTTGCCACATGAGCTTGCCAGACATATCTGAATTTCCTTTAGATTCAAGCTGGGTCGTCCATTTTGGATGATTTGGTAAAAAAAAAAAAAAAGTAGAAGAAACAACACAGTAATACAATATCTGGACATACATAATTTTTAAAAACATAGAAATTTTGATTAATTTTTTTCTAAATGAAATAGCACTTTCCAAGATAATCACCCTACATTCTTTATCAGTCAAAACCTTCCAATGTCTGTTCAAGCAGCATGCTCTCCTACCAAGTTTTCTAATGAAACAAGAACTCATCTGTTTGGTGTCAGTGTTTTCTTCAGCTGAGTTGCAACTTCATGCTTTATAACTTTTTCAATCCTAGCCTCACTTCTAGGAGCATTATAAGGGAAGATTGAGAAAAATAATGACTATATTTTTGTAGAATATAATCAAATTTGTTTTGATTTTATTTAGACAGAGTCACTTCACTTCATAAGTTACTCACCTTGAGCTACAAATGTTGCTATGCAAAGAAGATTAGATTAATAGTAAAATGAATGCTTGTTATTGCCAAGAGACAACTCCTAATGCACCATTAGCGACAGGTTTATTTTTCAGCAGTTCATTTGCATTCTTTAGTGATAAACAAAATATGATTTCTTTATTTGTTTAATGCTATTTTAGGCAGTTATAGAATCATTTATTGCTGGCTTTGGCTCCAGAACACAAAAACAATCCTTGTGAGGCTTAACGGCATATTTTACCTTGAATCTCTGGTCTATTTTTCCTTGAATCTCCATTACCATGTAATTTGGTTCATGTTCTGCTCATTCACACGGCTAATGGATATTGTTATATTATCAAGTACTGAACGTACAGTTAGTCTCATTTCAGTGGTTACGGATTTCCATTTGTGAGCTAGTTAGAGTAATAGCCTTGCTTTCCAAAATTACCAGTTAGGTCATAGTTAGGCACTGATGTGAAGTCATCTAATGGGGATCTATTCTGATACCAGATTTTAAAAAGCAGTTTTCATGACATTTTTAGGTATTTATTTACTATGATTTAAAGATAAAGACAGTGGTCTAAGGTCATAGTGAGCGTTGTTATTGCTTCTATAACCTTGGCGAAAGACTTAATGTTGTGAAACCAGTCAATAAGTAAGACAGGCCCGTGGTGAGTTTGCCTTATCCTCCTAGTGGAGGCTGTCCATAGTCTGTGCTGCTGAGGGACCTGCAGGCACGGACGTAGCTATAAATGCCTTGTAATCCTTCAGGCAACTCAAAGTAACTGAATTATCAGCAAGATGAATAGAAGGACTGCAAATTGGTTTATCAGTCTACACACCAATGAACTCAGATTGAAGGTTAATTTCCATTAACTAAACACTAAGTAGATATTATAGAAACATTAATTAGCAGCTGCTCAGGTTGACATAACATGGAGCAAATAGGAAGCTGCTGGGTTGTTCTCTAATCACTTCACAACAATTATGTCTAGAATATGATTTGCCTTGTGAGGCTTGTGTTATAGTTGTGTGGTAGCATGTTGATGGAGCACAGAAGAAGAAAAGTAGAAAAAAATCTCCAAAAACACTCTTCAAGTCTATAGACCTTGTCCCAAATTTCTCAGTGATGTACCTTGATTTTTGAGGCAACTAAACTCAAAATCAGTGTTTCTTTTTTTCTAAAATATTGAACAGGATTGTTCTGTTATTAGAACCAGTCACTTCACAAAGCAAAACTAGAGATTTATGCAATATGTGTAATAAATTGAGATAATTTAAAAAATAATACTGCTTCCTTAATTTTGTATATTGTCTAGTAAGAACTAAGATAGAGTAGAAAGTGGCTTTACAATTATTAAGGTAATATTACTTAACAGCCATTAGTAGAAATAGCCAATAGTGAATTGTACTATTTTTAAATGTTTTAAATTCCTTTCAGTATGAATATAGATCTTTTGTGAAATTATTTGAAAAGAATCGGTTAATTGTTAAGAATTAGCCACTTTTGAAAATTGTGTCATATTTTCTCTCTTTCCTCTATGTGAAGGGGAACCTGTAAATGCGTCGCTATTAAAAAGTGTACACATGCGCGCGCACACACACACACACACACATTCTGCCACATCTCTTTCTCTTTCAGTTATAGGTAAACAATATGAGATATCTTCTTCAAGGAGCAAAACTGGATGACCCAATAAACAGAGAAAACACATATATCACCTGGGAAATAGCAAAAAAGGAACATTTAAATTTTATTTAATGTAATATTTTTTAAAAAGCAATACATATGTCATCATAAGAAAAAGTAATTTTCCTTACACTTTATTTCCTCACTCAATTTAAGTAGCATTATTTTTACTTTAAATTAGATATGATATTGCCATAATATTTTTAGTACCTAAACGTCTTAATCTGCCTCTGCCAGGGAGATAGTTCTGTGACCATATAACGGACTTTCTCTTTTAAGCCCTGCAAACACCACTCATAAAGCTGTGGCCTCATCTCCAATGTTCTCTTTCCCTCTCATGGGGGCCGACTCTAGAGAGTTCACCTGATTCTGCCTCCCGGTGTCCACGCGCTGTATTATCCCTCTTGAATGTGGACTGGACCTGTGACTTGCTTCTAGCTAACACAATATGACCAAAGTGAAAGGATTTTGCAGATGAATTTAAAGCCTCAAATCAGTTGATGTTAAATTAATGAAAATGGAGATTACCCTCAGTGGGTCTGACCTAATCAAGTAGAGGTCCTTGAAAGAATAAGGACCTCTCTGAGGTGAAAGACTCACCTTGTTGGCTTAATGAAGTAATTGGCCATGTTAAGGGAGTACAGATGACAAGGACCTGCAGGTGGTTTCTAGGAAACCTGAGTGGCCTCCAGCTCATGGCCAGCCAAACACCAAGGTGCTCAATCATACAGCTACAATGAAAAGAATTCTGCCAACAAAATGAATGAGTGAATTCTTCCCTAGTCCAGTCTCCAGACAAGAATGCAGCCCAGCAACACCTTGACTGCAGCCTCCTGAGACTCTAAGCAGAGGACCCAGCGAGCTGGGCCTGGACTCCTACCTCACGGAGTGGCTGAGATGACAAATGTGTGTTGTTTTAAACCACTAAGCTTGTGGCAATTTATTACAGAGCAATAGAAAACTAATATATTCTTCCTCCTTGTTGCCAGCATTTGAAGCAATCTGGTTTTTCTTTCCAGTTTAATTAAAATTTGCCAGAATTATTAGAGTGGCCAGGAAGTAAGCCATTTCTTTCTAACAATTCCTGAAGGAAAGTTTCTCGTGTCTGTTGAACTAGATTGAATCTATTCCTCTGTGAATACTCCTTGATCCATGTTGGCAAACTTAATTACTTCCTCTCTTTTGTCACCACCATCATGACCAATGAAAATCAATGACCTCTCCCTTCACTCATTGAGTTCATCAATGAACTTATTATTATGCCAAATCCAATTAATAAAATACAAAATTTTCCTTAACTATGTACTAGATTTTATTTTAGCTACAAAATGGAAAATTTTAAGAATACATCATTGTTTATTTCTCAAGAACAAAGTCATTCATGCTTAAGATTACATAAAAACACTCATTATATTAAAAAGTAATTCCCTACAACCACTGGTCTAAAATTTTAGTAGATCTTTTTCCTATGTTTGAGTTCTTTTCCAATATAAGTCTATGCCTTTAGTATATTTTTTCAATACTGATTGTAGTAGTTGCTTTTCTTTAATTTCCCAAGGAAATAATGCCATTGCTCCAATGACTCTTCAAATCATGTGCACACAGAATGAGTGAAATCACCATGAACTTGCATGATGTCTATAGAAGGTCACTGTGAAATGGGATAAAATCAACATTAAGACAAGGAAGCAAAAGAAGATTGAAAGAGACAATCTGATTGTGAGTCATCATAAGGAAAATATTTCCATAATGAGTGTCAGACTGGGAGTGAGGCCCCTGCTCCCTTGGCCCAAGCAGGACCTGGCAGTAGTGTCTCAGTAGCTCCACTGAACTCCAACTGTCATCTGCTGGCTCCAGTCCAGCAACGTTTACTCTTCTCTTTTTGAACTGATCTTATTGGCAATGCAAAATCATTCATACTATCGCTTTTTCTGTGGATCTGCTGATATCCTCTGGAATTTTCTTATTTAGCAAAAGGAAAAAATGAAGTCACCTCTTTTACATTAGAAAGTTCTATTTGTATTGATGTTTCCTTTTGATTATGAATTATGCATGGTACATTGTTATTTATGCTCTGTAATTTCCACCTAAAACTCACTAATCTGGTGTAAGGAGATAGATTTTTAGGCTCATTTACTTTGAAAGAATGTGTAATGCACAATGAAGCAGATTCTTTTGTCCAAGCTACTTTGTGATATAAAAGTTATACAATATTAACCCAATCAGACTGATAATAAATATTTCCGATTATTTCTGGTGTAAGTACAATAAATACAAGAGAGATAAGAGGGAGATTGTGGAGTGAAAACTATCATTTATTGAAAGCCAAACATGTCAGTCTTTACGAGCTGTTATCTCACTGAATTCTGATAATGAATCAGTAAAGTGGATATTTTTAGTCCATTTTAAGGTTAGGGAAACTGAAACCTGGATAAATAAAATAAATACATTGAACAAATATGTATGGAGTGTCTTCTATAGGTCAGACACTGTTGTGGGTACTGTCTATTTCAGTCATATAACGCTTTGGTAACAAATTAGACATTTGACTCTAATTCTAAAAATCTATGTCTTCTTCACTAGGATGAGTTGATAAAGTAAAAAGAAACAAAAATATGGTTTTTAAGGCAGGCGAGGCTTGTTTTCAATTCCTGCTCTGTCATTTACAAGATGTGAAGCTGTGGTTACGTAGTTGGATCTTCCTGATTTCCGGTTTCCCCATTGGATTCCTGAAGTTGATGGCACCTTCCTCATCCCGCCTCACTGTGAGGGCTGCAGGGCTGTTAGAGCAGCAGCCCATCTGGGTCCAGCAAACACACCCACTGCTATTCTTATCTCCTGGCACTTAGGACATCTACGTATGACTACAATTGCAGCCCCGTAAATGCTTACTGAATAATTTAATAAATGTTACCTTGCCAATAGTAAATGTGATGATTAAAATAATGTTAGAGGAGAGTTTGGAAGATGGCAGCATAGGAGGATTCTCCCTCCTCCCACAGACACAACAAAGCTACAACTTCCTGTAGAACAATTTCCTCTGAGAGAGATCTGTAAACTGGATAAAAGAACATCCACAACAAGCGACAACATAGACAGGGTGGAAGAGACAGTGAAATAGCCCTGCTGAAGAAAAAACCACGCCCTCACCGTGATGCTTCACGGCCTGAGCCATCTCACAGGTATGGAGCTTTTCCTGGAGGAGGGGGGACTTTGAGCTCCACATTAGGCACCCCAGCCATGAGACCCAGCATAAGAGAGACAAGATCCCATAATACCTGACTGTTCTGACTTTGAAAACCACTGGGTAACATGCCCAGGAAAATTATAGAACTTTAGGGAAAGAAAAAGTTGCTCTTA
This sequence comes from Tapirus indicus, assembly GCA_031878705.1. NCBI lineage: Eukaryota > Metazoa > Chordata > Mammalia > Perissodactyla > Tapiridae > Tapirus > Tapirus indicus. Next base: position 32,359,145 of record CM062934.1, read on the forward strand.
AAGGGCCCATGCACAGACTCATGGGACCCAGGAAGCAGCGCAAAAACACCAGAGAGAAAAGTGCATAGTCCATTGGTAAAGAGACTCACTTACTAAGCTCAGGAAGCATCCTGGAGAGGCAGGAGGAGGCTGGGCCCACCCCCAGGGACTGAGACACTGGAGGCAGCCATTATTGTGACCTAGTTCCATCCTGCTGACACAAAGGCTGGCAAGCACTATTGGAATCCTCCCGCTAGCCTGATAGCCCAGGGGTCTGCCCCGCCCCTACAACACCCAAGGCAATCAAGCACAGCCAGGCAACAGGCAGCCTGCCCCAGGGACCAGCACCACCCACCAGCAAGCCTGCATGGTGGTGGACCTGCAGTGGCCTTCTAGGCCCATGGAAGTCTTGTGATGCTGGCCGTTGAAAACAGCCACATAGGAGACCTGCTCCGCTTTCTAACATCTAAGATGGTTGTGCCCTGTGGCACCTGGGACCTGCCCCACCCATCAGAAAGTTCTTGCAAGAGGCCTGCGCTGCCCAAAAGCTAGCTGACAACAGCCTTCTGTGCTGAGCAGCAAGCCTCACCTGAAGCCTAGCCCACCCCCCACTCACCAAAATAGAGATAGCTGAGAGCTACATGGAGCTGCGCTGGGGTCCTGCAGCATTTGTGTGCCCCAGGGCCTAGCAACCACACTGGAGGCCTGACTCACTTACCAGTAAAACCGCAGTAGTTGTGTGCTACTGAACTCACAGCAAGCCATGCCAGGGGCTTGCACCACCCAATAAAGTGCCCATACCAGCTGCACCTGACCAAGTCACACAACCAGCTGGCCCAGGGGCCAGCTTAGTCTACCCATGCACCTTCAGTAATAGCAACCCCACCACAACAGAAGGGCACACTCAGCCCACGCAGGAGACACACGTAGAGCATTTGGCACAGGTGATGAGAGGGGAGTAGGCTGCTGGGACCCATAAGGCATCTCTTATATAAGGCTGTATTTCCAATTTCAGGAGAGGCACCTAATACACAGAAATAAACACAGAGAAGAAGACAAAATGACAAGACAAAGTAATATGTTCCAAAATAAGGGAATAGGGCAAATCCTCAAAAAAATAACTAAACAAAACAAGATAAACAATCTACCAGATAAAGAGTAAAAACTAGTAGTCATAAAGATCACAAACTGAAAGTGAAGGGATAGAAAAAGATACTCCATGCAAATGGAAACAAAAAGAAAGCTGGGGTAGCAATACCTATCTCAGACAAAATAGATTTTAAAACAAAAACTGTAACAACAGAGAAAGAAGGGCATTACATAATGATAAAGGGAACAATCTAACAAGAGGACATAACACTTGTAAATATCTATGCACCCAACATAAAAGCACTTAAAATATTAAGTAATTATTAACAAACACAAAAGGAGAAATTGACAGTAACATAATAAGAGTAGGGGACTTTAATAATAGTTATTAGGATTTTATAATAGTAGGGGACTCCATTTACATCAATGGATAGATCACCCCAACAGAAGATCAATAAGGAAACATTGGCCTTAAATGACACATTAGACTAGACAGACTTACTAGATATATACAGAATATTCTGTCCCAAAACTGCAGAATATAGATTCTTTTCAAATGCACATGGAACATTCTCCAGGATAGATCACATATTAGGCCACAAAACAAGCCTCAATAAATTTAAGAAGATTGAAATAATACCAAGGCCCTGCTCTGACTCCAACAGTACAAAACTGGAAATCAACTACAAGAAGAAAACTGGAAAAGTCACAAATATGTGGAGATTCAACAAAATGCTACTGAACAACCATTGGGTAAATGAATAAATCAAAGGAGAAATAAAAAATACCTGGAGACAAATGAAAATGAAAATATGCCATGCCAAAATTTATCGGATACCACAAAAGCAGTTCTAAGAGGGAAGTTTATAGCAATACAGGCATACCTGAAGAAAGAAGAAAAGTCTCAATCAAACAATCTAACAATATACCTAAGGGCACTGAAAAAAAAAAAAAGAACAAATGAAGCCTAAATCAGTAGAATGAAGGAAATAATAAAAATCACAGTGGAAATTAATGATATTGAGACTAAAGAGACAATAGAAAAGATCAATGAAAATAAGACCTGCTTCTTTGAAAAGATAAACAAAATTGACAAACTTTTAGCTAGGCTCACCAAGATAAAAAGGGAGAAGGCTCAAATAAATAAAATCAGAAGTGAAAAAGGAGAAATTACAATGGACACCACAGAAATACAAAGGATTATAAGAGAATAAAACAAAAAGCTATGCAGCAACAAATTGGATAGTCTTGAAGAAATGGATGTTCTTAGAATCATACAACCTTCCAAGACTCAATCAAGAAGAAATAGAGAATCTGAATAGACTGATCACGAGTAAGGAGATTGAAACAGTAAGCATAAACCTCCCAAAAAACAAAAGTCCAGATGGTTTCTCTGGTGAATTCTACTAACCATTCAAAGAAGACTTAACACTTATCTTTCTCAAACTCTTCTAAAAAATTTAAGGGGAGGGGTCACGTCCTAACTCATTCTATCAGCCAACATAACCCTGAATCCAAAACCAGACAAGGACAATAGAAAAAAATTACAGACCAATATCGCTGATGAACATTAGATGCCAAAATCCTCAATAAAATACTAGCAAATGGAATACAACAATATTTTAAAAGGATCATGAACCATAATCAAGTGGGATTTATTCCAGGGATGCAAGTATGGTTCAACATCCACAAATCAACCAACATGATACACCACATTAACAAAAAGAAGGATAAAAATCATATGCTGATCTCAATAGATACAGAAAAAGCATTTGACAAAATTCACATCATTTATGATAAAAACTCTCAATAAAATGGGTATAGAAGGGAAGTACCTCAACATATTAAAGGCCATATATGACAAACCCACAGCCGATATCATAATTAATGGTGAAAAACTAAAAGCTGTCCCTCTGAGAACAGGAACAAGGCAAAGGTGCCTACTTTTCCCACTCTTATTCAACATAATACTGGAAGTCCTACCCAGAGCAATTAGGCAAGAAAAAAAAAAATAAAAGGGATCCAAATTGGTAAGGAAGAGGTAAAACTGTCACTATTTGCAGATGACATGATTTTATATATAGAACACCCTAAATAATCCACCAAAAAACTATTAGAAATAATAAACAAATATAGTAAGTTGCAGGGTACAAACTCAACATTACAAAAATCAGTTGCATTTCTATACACTAACAACAAAACAGCAGAAAGAGAAATCAATAATGCAATCCCATTTATAATTGCAACAAAAAGAATAAAATCCCTAGGTATAAACTTAATCAAAGAGGGGAAAGAACTGTACACTTAAAACTAAAAACATTTGTTGAAAGAAATTGAAGAAGACACAAAGAAATGGAAAGATATTTCATGCTCAGGGATTGGAAGAATCAACATAGTTAAAATGTCCATTTTTTCCTAAAGCAATCTACAGATTCAAGGTAATCCCTATCAAAGTCCTAACAACATTTTTCATGGAAATGGAACAAAGAATCTTAAAATTTATATGGAACAACAAAAGACCCCAAATATTCAAAACAGTCCTGAGAAAAAGAACAAACCCAGAGGTATCACACTTCCTGATTTCAAAATATACTACAAAGCTATAGTAATCCAAACAGCATGGTATTGGCTGAAAAACAGACACACAGATCAATGGAAAGAATTAAGAGCCCAGAAATAAGCCACACAACTATGGACAGCTAATTTTTGACAAAGGAGCCAAGAACACACAATGGAGAAAGGAAAATCTTCTCAATAAATGGTGTTGGGAAAACTGGACAGCCACATGCAAAAAGATAAAAATAGACCATTATCTTATACCATACACAAAAATTAACTCCAAATGGATTAAAGACATGAGTGTCAGACCTGAACATAAAACTCCTAGAAGAAAACAGGCAATAAGGTTTTCAACAATAGTCTTAGCAGCATCTTTTTGAACATGATGTCTACTCAGGCAAGGGAAAGAAAAGAAAAAACAAACAAATGGGACTACATCAGACTACATCTGCAAAGCAAAGGAAACCATCAAGAAAATGAAAAGACAACCTAATGATTGGGAGAAGATATTTGCAAATCATATATCTGATAAGGGGTTAGTATCCAAAATGTATAAAGAACTCATATTTCTCAACAACAAAGAAACAAACAACCCAATTAAGAAATGGGCAAAAAATCTGAACAGATAGTTTCCCCAAGAAGATATGTAGATGACCAAAAGGCACATGAAAAAATGTTCAACATCACTAACTATCAGGGAAATGCAAATCAAAACTACAATGAGATATTACCTCATGCCTGTCAGAATGGCTATTACTAAAAAGACAAGAAATAACAAGTGTTGTAGAGGATGTGGAGAAAAGGGATCTCTTGTACACTGCTGGTGGGAATGCAAAGTGGTACAGCCACTATGGGAAACAGTATGGAAATTCCTCAAAAAATTAAGAATAGAACTACCGTATGAACCAGCTTTACCACTTCTGACTATTTATCCAAAAGACACAAAACACTAATTTGAAAAGATATATGCACCCTTATGTTCATTGCAGCATTATTCACAATAACAAAGACTTGGGAACAACCTACACACACACACACACACGGAATACTACTCAGCCATAAAAAAAGATAAAATTGTGCCATTTGCAACAACATAGATGGACCTTGATGGCATTATGCTAAGCAAAACAAGTCAGATGGAGAAAGACAATACCAGATGATTTCATCCATATATGGAGGATAAAAAACAAAAACAGCAATAAACAAACACATAGACACAGAATAAATTGGTAGTTACCAGAGGAAAGGGGGGAAGGGGAAGGCAAATGGGGTAAAAGGACGCATGTGTATGGTGAGAGATGGCAATTAGACTTTGGGTGGTGAACACGATGTAGTCTTCACAGAAATCAAAACATAATGATGTATACCTGAAACTTATATAATGTTATAAACTAATGTTACCTCAATAAAAAAAAATGAATAAAACTGTCTTGCATAAAAAAATAAAATAAAATACTATATTCCCTGTTTAATGGAGGAATTAATTGAATAATTTAACAAACAATAATTGAATAATAACTGAATAATTTGAATGTCCCACTTTCTTGTATAGTATGCAGTAAATAAGTAGTGTGTTATTGTCACGTTACCCACTTTCAAACTATCCACCTTCAGGGTGTTCTATACTTCTCTATTAGATAATTCTTCCACCAACAAATTAATTGACAAACAAAATGCTACATGTTGTTTTTGGGGGCTTGGTATTGGGGAATAGGGTGAGCTTTAGAGAAGGGGTTCAGAGGCAGATGCACATACAATGTCCATGCAAAAAGCAGCATGCTTTGTGTAGCCAGGCTCTGCCTTGTCCAGTGGGACCTGGGCTGGACTGCTGCACACCAGAGGGAGAAGTGGTAAGTGGGACAAGGGTGTGGGTCATTCCTCCAGCTCTTCAATAGGTCTAGTTTGTTAGAACTCCTGTTGTTGCCAAAATGAAAGTGTTCTTCACTCTAACTGACAAAAAGACTTGGAGAAAAACGTACATCTAGATGGGTGAGGGGAACACCATAAGATGATTTGCCTAGATTTCTTGAAATATTTTCCAAAGTTCATTTGTAATATTAGTATTTTGCAAATCTGTAAATGGAGAACCAAATGTAAGTTTGGGAGTTTGTATAAGTAACCATCAGAAGGACTTTTCCCAGGATTCAAGAGAGAGAAATTACAATGGGTTAAATTTACAATTGGCCAGGAGAAAAATGCCCTTGTTTTTGTCCCATTAGTAAGTCCAAGTTGTGAGGTTGATGTCTCTCACCCATAAGGTGCTAGACGCCCCTTACATTCCTGTTTAAAGGGGATATGCTTTTCAGACACAGCTGCCTGGGCCTACTTATTTGAGATGCTGAAGAGTTCTGACGACAGAAAGATGGACATTACCAGAACAGCCCGCAGTGGTTTATTATAGCAGCTGGTTGCAGGCCATGTGCACTCAGCAAACAACAGTTTTCCACAATGAAAAGCATTAAGAGGATTTCAGTTTCCTAGGGCTACTATAACAAAGTACCAAAAATCCAGGTGGTTTAGAACGACAGAAATGCATTGTCCCACAGTTCTGGAGGCCAGAAGTCTGAAACCAAGGTGTCAGAGGGTCATGCTGCCTCTGAAACCTGTAGGGCAAGAGTCTTTCCTTGTCTCTTCCAGCTTCTGGTAGCCCCAGACAGCTTCCTGGCCTGTGGCAGCACAACTTCGGTCCTCATGTGGTTCTCCCCATGTGTCTTCACACAGCCCTCCCTCTGTGCATGTCTCTGTGTCCAAACTCCCCGTTTTTATAAGGAGAATAAGTCATGCTGGATTAGGGCCATCCTAATGACCTCATTTTAACTTGATTACCTCTGTAAAGACTCTATTTCCAAATAAGGTCACGTTCTAAATTATTGGGGTTCATATTTCAATATATGTTTTTTTGTGAAACAATTCAACTCATAACAATAGGTTATGGGCAGAGCCTTCCAGTCTCCACTAAGGCTTTACTCTCTGCGGAGGCAGGAGTTAACTTGACTAAACTGAGACCTTGATCTCCATCCCAGAGGACACGTTTGCAGCCACCTTGTGGGTGTAGTGAGAAGACAGCAGTGGTCCCTTTCTCTCTTGCAAATGGCGTGGGCTGAGGGTAACACTGAAGGAAGAGCCACAGGAGCTCCGAGCTGCTCCCTGGCGGCAGAGAGGCGCAGCTGGGCCGATGGTGTTCCTGGCTAGACACTTCTAGCAAATCACCTAGGAGAGAGATCTCAGAAGAAACTGTGTCTCTCTAAGGCTCTAGTCATTGGTTGTGATCTATTTCCTCAGTTAAGTAAATGTTTATGTTTGCACCTAATTTTGTCTATGTAATTTTGTCTTCTTTTCCTGAAAGCGGATTCCCCAGTTGCAGGTACCACAAGCCTGGATGGCTTCCCGGGGGAGACCAGCCTTGGTCAGACTACAAATATCAGGGAGCTGCTCCTCAGGGAAGTAATTTTCCTCTGGGGCAAATCTGAGTTGACCATTCTCCCATCTGAAATGTTTCCGCTGCCCTTCCCAGCCTGCGGCGTGAGGTGTGAACCGCCTGGGTCCGAGAGGCCGCTGGGCCCTCTCCAGGCTGCCCGGGCGCCCCCTCGCGGGCAGTGCCCCTGCCGTGCGGCCCTCGGCCGGCCTCCCAGCAGTGTTCCCCCTCTGCCCTTCACCCTGATCCGCCTTCTGAAGACTGCGGAAGGTCCAGGACACCGCCGTTCGGAAACCTCTTCTGGCTGTCCCAGGACGACACTAGGGGGCCTGTTGTGCACTGTCAGGGCCACTAACTCCCGCTCCGTGGACACCACAGACATCAGCCCAGGCCCTAGGACCATGCGTGGCTCTTTTCTAGATGAAGTAAGTTGGCGTCCTGGATGTCATGATGATGACTACGGTGTTCAGCAACATCACTCCTTACAGTTTTAACGCCTTTCCTTTACTCCCTCTTTCCTTGCTCCCTGGAGGAGACTATCTGGTAGCTGCTCTATTTCAGCTTGCCCTCTTCTCAGGTGTCACCTATGGTCACTGCTGTATGTAACTGTGAGCCTTCCGCTCCTGCTCAAGTGACAACCCAAAATTAAGCTCTCAGATTTTATCTTCAGGTTAGTCTTTTTTTTTGCTCCCTAGCAAGTATCTGTGCTCTTTATTTCCCACTGTTACATGATATAAAGTCTTCTATCAAAGGCTCATCTTGGTTCTTTTCTAAAGGAAAAGGATGGCTAAGTAAACAGTCATTCCCAAGTCAAATGTATATTTGTATTATTGACTATTAAACACTGTCTACTTTTCTTAATTTAGATAATCAAGAGTTTACATATGTGATAATTTATCTGAATATTATGTTGATACTTAATATATCAACTAATAGGGCATTTCATTAGGTGATTATTAATTTACTTTTAATCCTGATATTTTTTGTGACTGATGGTATCATTTCCGTATGAATTTATTATAAAAACTTCCTTAGAGGAACGAAGTTTGATTTTTCCCCCAAGCAAATAATCCCACTAAATCCTTCTATACTATTTCGCAGATATGTTTAGAAACTAAATACAGGGACATTTTCAGTGAAGTCTTAAAAGGATAGCATATTTTGGAACCATTTTTCAGTAAAAGGGTGTGTTAGTGGTAACAGATAACACAAGAAATACAATTACTTTTATATTTTTTGTTATGAATGTTACTGATGTTACTGACTGTATCAACACGGGAGAAAGAAAGAAAGAAAGAAAGGCACCATCCAAAATGACGGGAATTGATGTGGAACTATTTCTCACCTATTTTGTCCTGGGGTCTGCTGTCTCCTGGCCTCCCTGGGCTCTCTGTCACAGAGCTGCAGAGCTTGAACCCATGGCCGATTCACAATAACATTTCAGTTTTGTATTAATGTCCCCACTAACTTTGCCCCACAGAGGCAAATAAAAGCCTTTCTATTAATCCCAATTTACTTTCTCTTGGCTCTCTTTGATCATGTTATTAGTAGTACTTATTTCCATCTTAATATGCTCATATGGACTTTTCATTTGAAGTTAGTCTTTTCAAATTGAGTAGTTATAGTTGATTAGTAAAGTACCTATTTAGATTTTCACCCTCTGGTTTTGAATGACTTTCACAATTTGAATTCCTGTCATTCCAGTTACAACTATATTGGACTAACCTAACCCATTCTAGATGCTGATACCTCTCAATCTAAACGTGCATTAACTGTCCATTGTTAATGATATTTGAGTGCAAATTGTTATTCATCTGAATGTTGCTCTTTTATCCTTCTTTTCATGTATATTATTAACATGTCTTCCTGTGTTGATAAGCATCATTCAAATCTTCACATCACAAAACTCTCAGTTACATAATGTGAATGAAGCTAAACTTGCAAAGCTTTACAGTAACATATAGCAGATTAACACGTGATGATAGTTGATTATGTAGATACAAGTCTGACTATGTTAATCATCATCTTCAAGGTCTGTAAAACTGATAAATGCCAAGACAGATTCGATAAAAATTATCAACATATTTAATTCAGTGATTCCCACGTTTGTTTTGATTTGTCTTGTTTTTACTCCTTCCTAAAAATTATGTTCCTCTTATGTAGCATTTTTTGAAATACTTGAAATGAATTAAGTATTAATCTGTGATGTTTTGTTAAGATACACAATAGGCTTTTTGAAAAAAATTAAAAGCTTAATTGTCAGACTCATAAAGATGGAGAGGCTAGACTAAATCGTTATCTTAACATGTTGTTTAGTACTCCTGGAAACAGACATGATGATGCCCATTTGACCAACAATCTTTCCTGGGAATTTGTGTCTACAACCTAGGAGGCTGGCAAAAAACCGGTGAGATACTTGCCTAAAGCACAGACAGAAGTCTCCAATGTAGGCTGAGAACTATTGGATCCTCTGTTAGAACTTTGAGTGTCCTCTGCTCCCATTTAAGGAACCTGACGTTAAAAACAAAACACTGAAGACTTAGGTGATCATTTGGCACCAACCCAATCATAACAGAAGGACAAGTGTGCTTGCTGCATAGCAGTGCTCAAGGAGGAAGTTGATTGTTGAAATGATCCACAAAGGGCACAACATGTGCAGGTGCATGCACGCACACATGTGCACACACATACAGATATGCACTCATACACATTTGTTAGGTTAGTAACAAAAGAAAGTAAAAAAGTTCTTATTGAATTCTTAGAACACTAAGAATATATTCAGAGGGCTCCATTTTGAGAAACTGTGATGAGTGTAAACAAAATACAACTAAATAGTCACAAAATTTAAGACCCTAGCATGGCATTTTTAAATTATTTAATAAAATTATGCTAGAAATGGGTCTTTGATGATACAGATTGCTTTGGCATTGACAAGCTTGGGAGAACTGGTCAGCACAGTCTGTCCACCATTTCTGTTTGGCTCCAAATTCCAACTCTTTGGGCTGGAAATTTTCAACTTATTAAAGCTTTGCTGCTGTTTATTCAACTCTTTTCTGAAACCCTTAATGTCTAATGAGGGGGCACATTAAATATGTATTTTGTTTATAACTCTTTCTTCTATAGTATACATTTTTTTTCTCTCTGCTTGCCTCTAGTATTTATTTAATGTGAAAGATCATTTGTCTTTTTTATTATGTATAGATTAATATTGCATATTAGTGGCAGTGACCAATACATCTTGGGGTATCTTTTGCTTAGGTGAGCCAAATACAGAGATTGATTTTATGTCTTGTTGTGTCCGTTAAATATCTAGTTAGCAACTGTGCCTATTTGTTTGCTTGCTTATTTGGTTTTCAATTAACCACTTGGCTGAGCAAGGATATTGTATTAGTCAACTTGGGCTGCCATGACAGAATACTACAGTCTGGGTGGCTTAAACAACAGAAGTTTACTTTTTCACAGCTCTGGAGCTTGAAAGTCCAAGATCAAGAGGCCAGCAGGTTTGGTTTCTGGTGAGGACTCTTCCTAGCTTGCAGATGACCATCTTCTCTCTGTCCCCTCACATGCCTTTTTCTTTTTTCTTCATTAAAGTATAATTGATGTACAATATGTTATTAGTTTCAGGTGTACATCACAGTGATTGATATTTATATACATTGTAAAATAATCACCATGATGAATTGAGTTACCATCTGTCAGCATAAAAAGTTATTACGATGTTATTGACTATATTCCCTATGCTGTATATTACATCCCTGTGACTTATTTATTTTGTAACTGAAAGTCTGTACCTCTTAATCTCCTTCACCTATTTCCTCCATCCCCCAACCCCTCCCCTCTCTGGTAACCACCAGTTTGTTTCCTGTATCTATGAATCTGTTTCTGTTTTGTTTTGTTTGTTCATGTGGTTTGTTTTTTAGATTGCACATGTAAGTGAAATCATACAGTACTTGTCGTTCTCTGTCTGACATTTCATTTAGTGTAATACCCTCTAGGTCCATCCATGTTGTTGCAAATCACAAGATTTCATTCTTTTTTATGGCTGAGTAGTATTCCACTGCATATATATATATATATATATATATATATATATATATATATATATATATATATATACACCACATCTTTATCCATTCATCCATCAGTGGACACTGAGGTTGTTTCCACTGTCTTGGCTATTGTAAATAATGCTGCAGCAATCATAAGGGTGCATATATCTTTTCGAATTAGTGTTTTTGTTTTCTTCAGATAAATAGCTAGATGTGAATTGCTGGATTGTATGGTAGTTCTATTTTTAATTTTTTGTGGAACCTCCATACTGTTTTCTATAGTGGTTGCACCAATTTCATTCCTATCAACAGTGTATGAGGGTTCCCTTTTCTCCACATCCTTGTCACATGGCCTTTGATTTATGCACATCCAGAAAGGGTGATCTCTGGTGTCTCTTCCTCTTCTCATAAGGACACGGGTCCTATAGGATTAGGACTCCTCCCTTATGACTTCATTCAATCTTAGTTACTTCCCTAAAGTCCCTACCTCCAAATATAGTCACAATGGGGGTTAGGGGTTCAATGTACTAATTTTGGGGGGAAGGCACAATTCAGTCCATAACAGTTATTTATTACATATTGTTTATAATATTTAAAATAGTAAAGTACTTCCTTTGGATAATCCAGTAAATGGATCTGATTCCCAGGAAGCTGACTATGAGATGGAGATGTGTATGTAGGAAATTTACTGGGGAGAATTCTTTGAGTGGAACCCAAAGAAGAAAAGGGTTTTGCAAAAGATCAAGGCTGCAATGCAGCCAGCCGTGCTATCTGGGACACATGACCCATTAACCCAACCAAATTAGACTCTGATGTTCTTATCATCCTGTTGTGGAGTCTAGAGCGAGCCCCAGTAGGAGAATTATAATGTTTATTCCTGAGGCATTGAAGCAAAGACAATTATACCTTTAAAACACAAAACAAAGCACAGCAGTTTCTGGCATTCTACTGGATCTGGCAGATATGAAGTGCCTGACCATGAGGCATTAAATGACCTTGTGGCCAGGATTGCTCATCCTGAGTTGAGTTATATCAGATCCACCGAGTCATAAGACCATTTGGGCCCAGCAGTAATCCATATGAAGATGAAAGAGGCATCTCCCGGATAGGGAGTGGGGACAGCCAGAGCCAGAGTAAGAGGCACTAGCAAGTGTCCCAGGCTCTATGTCTCTTGCCACTGCACCAGGACCCTGCCTCATGGTAGAGGATCATCAGTGAAGAAGGAAATGGCTGAGTTTGGTTCACAAATTGGTCTGCTCAGTCATAAACAGAAGCCAAAATAGAAAGATGGTGCATTTGAACCCCACCCAGAGGTGTTCTGGAAGACAGTGGAGAATGGAAATCTGCCAGAGCACAGTGTAGTATCCCACAGCTTTTCATTTACTATCTGCAGAAAGAGAAGTGGTGTGAGATACGGACATATGCACACCTATGATTTGTCTTGCTGGTCAAGGACCTAGAAGAAGAAAAAATGGAAGACTGAGCACAAGACGGTCTGGGAATGATCAGTGTAGATGAATTGCTCAGAATGGGCACAGAGTATGATGAGACACATGTCCCATGGGGCTATTCCCCAGAGGATATTGGTTATCAGAGAGATGCTTGTTAATCAGATGGAAAAGATCAGGAAGAAAAGTCCACCCCGCCTATGGATGCCAGCAAGCTTCTGCTCCCTGCTTCTACCCAGTCTTGTGTAATTGATTTAGGTGGACATCAGTACTGGCATGGGTGAAGGCCGTGCATGGGTTCCCTCACTTAGATTTTCTCTCACCAAGACAGGGGTGGCTACCACTCCCACTAAGTGCTACCAGCAGATGCTTGCACAGAGTCCTTGATGTGGCACAGCTCCCAGGGTGGCCAGCCTCCAAAGAGTAGTTCCATACATTGGACAGGTTCCATCCATAGGGGACAGCGATTTTTTCATGGAAAAATATATGATTTTGAGATTTATTTTTTCTTTCTTTGTCCACAATGTTTCTGCCAGCACTGCTGTCTGTGAAAATTCCGAATGCTTTATCTGCCAAGATAGTATTCCATAAAACGTTGCTTCTGACCAAGGAATTTATTTTACAGGGAAAGGAGAGTGCAAGGGCCTCTGTTATTGAATTCACTCATCTTATTGCAAAATCATATCACTCAGAAGCCACTGGCCTGATAAATCTGGGATGTAGACTATGCAAGGCTCAGCCATGGCACCACCTGAGAGATAGTATGTAGCAGTTTGGGTCCTCCAGGAAACAGACTCTGAGAGAGAGAGTTTAATGTCTGATATGTTTCTTAGTGAAGACCCTAAGGATTGTCATCTCTAGAAGAGAAGGGATGAAGCATAGAGAGGAAAAGCATCCTGTGATTCAGACCCTATTTTTTTAGCAATCCCATAGGAAATTCTGGAGCTGAAAAGGGCTGAGTTGTTTCATGTTGGGCCAATATAGCCAGAACTTTAAAATCCTTCTCAGTCAGTCATTGGATACGGACTGTACAGGGAAAAGAAATGACTGTGGATGAGGCAGCTCTCCACAGCTAGGACAATCCCTGAAGGCGCTGACCTGTGAAGACTCTTGGCTGGTAACACTTCTGGCACTGGGGCAACAAATTTTCCTTGAAGGAGGACTTTGGTGGTGTACCTCTATGTCTACTATCATCTATCTTCAAGTTTGGAATATGATCCTATTGGATGTAACATTTTCTTTATCATACACCCAATATATGGTGCTGGTTCCACCCATCTCCAAGAGTCCAGGGCCACAGGGCACTGGAGGAGGGTTAATACTGAGTGCCCCCCTTCACTATTTCACCTTCGAGCCACTAAGGAGTTTTGCTTCCTGTCTCCCTTTTGGCCTTGATGGCTTGGAAGTCTTGGCTCCCAAAAGAAAATCACTTCCATCAAGAAAGGCAGTGTGGAATTGGAAGCTGAGATGCTCTTCAGGCCATTTTGGGCACTATATGCCACTGAGAGGGAAATCGGAAGAAAGTGACCCTATTGGCTAAGATAATTGGTCCTACTTGCCAAGAGGAAACCAGGTTGTATAAACACATTTGGGCCAATGGGATTACACCTAGAAGCCAGTTGTCTCAGAGCACACCATGGAATTCCTGTGTCCAAAAGTAAATGCCAATATCTTGATAGAGACAAGACCACTGAGGACTCAGATCCATCAGGATTGAAAATGTGTATCCCTCCCCTGTTATAGAACCTCATTTAGTCAACTATTGGCAAAAAGAAAGGGGGAACAGAAACTAAATGATGGAAAGAGAAAGTTATTATCATCAACCTTGATCTAGTGATCATTTATGGAGGCTAATTGTGTTAGCTCTGGATATTTTATCTTAATTATTTCCTCATACTCTTCCTTCAATATTCTATTAGTGCATAAGTGAAGTCTAACGTCATAATTTAGGTTCCAAAAGGAAGTATAACAATATTTACATCATATTGTGATACACAATGGCCAATGACACCTTGTGACTCCCTTATACTCAAGATGAAATTTTCTTCCTGTGAATGAAAGGCAAGAAAGAATGCTGAGTGGAGAAATGGTTGAGTTTTGCTAGCTATTTTCCATTTGCCTCCCCCAGATACATTCTCTGTCCTCTTCTGCCCTGCTCTGTGACCCACAAGGTTTGTTCTTATGTTCCCCGTCATTCATACTGGATCCTTTGCATCTGGCTTCAAATTGGAAAGGAGTATTGGGAAACACACAAAAGCTATCAGAAGGTAGAAAAAAACAGAAGTCAGAGCATTTCTTCCCTGCTCCCTGCACGCCGTAGTGTCAAATAGTTGCTCTGTAGATATTTCAGCATATGTTATTTTCCTTAATCTTGACCACATCTATTAGTAGTTCCTTAATTAAGGACTCAACATTTAAACCACCTGGGGTAGATTCTGTTTCCTGCTGGAGCTCTGATTGATACAGGTATTTGAATTAATAGTACCCATAATCTAACACAGTCACCTTTAAATCTATTAAGCTGTTTATACACGTGTCCATTGGCCTCATTTAAGCATGGCCATGCTGTTGGTGATTTTGTACAGTGACATGTTTTTAGATTCGTCTGAAAGTGTCACTATACAAGCTAATCAAAGTCAATCATCTGCTCCTACTTAATTTGGTGCTGACATCGATATAGGACTTCAATCAAGAGTCAGCACTCTTGAATGAGTCATCTACAACTTAAAAAAAGCTTTAGAAAGGTCTCAATAGAATAGAAAGGGGAGGCAAAGGAAGTGCCTGATGACAAGCAGTGCATTCAAAACAACCCCATAAAAGTCTGTTATGATCTCTATTGTTTAGATAAGAAATAGCCACAGAGGGTTGAAGTCATGTGCCCCAGCCCACGCAATCTGCATGATGCACCAGATAATAAATTATCTGGGATGCCATTACTGGAGATCCTCAAGCACCATTCCTCCCATTTTTATTCCATGTTAGGATGTAGGGCTTTTTTGCCTTCTCAGTTTTCTGATAAACAATTTAAGGAGTAGAAACCTGGGTCGTCTTTCATTGATTAAATTGACCTCCTCGTTTAACTTTTATTTCAGCCCAATTTGGAGTTTTGGGAATCACATGTATTTAGAATTGATATTTTAAGTGCCTTAGGACAGTACTGGCACATATGTGCTCAATAAAAATTCTTCCTTGAAAATTCAATATGCATTGGACAGATTACAGAGACATGGGGGCAAAAAAAAAAAAATGACACTGTTGTAACCAAGCTATAGCAAGTATGTGGGGCTTATAACCTCTTGTGACGTCATTCCTTCTTATTAAATGCCTGGGCTGCCACCTCGGGCACCGAGCTCCTCCGTACAAAGTTACTATTTCTTTACTCTGGTTCACAGGAGATTGATCAAATCTGGTTGCAGAAATCTAAACATCCTCAGTAATATCAGTGAGCTGGTCATGTTATTTTGACCCTGTCTAGAGCATTTTTCCAGAACTAAAGTCTGCAAATAAAATTTTAAGGAAGTAAACACAGATTGATATTTTCAACCAATAGATATATCATGTTAGTTTAAGATTGTAGGATAAAAACGAAGTCTAAAGTAGTCCATATGATTTTCTTTTGTAATTGCTTTAATTAAATAATTATATATATAATATATTATATAGCAACATGTATTATATATTATATCATACAAAAAGGTATTTGGAACTTTTTATTTGGTTACATTGAGACACAGTTTAAGAGGAAACTATAGATGTTTTACCAGGACAATTATTTATCTGGCTAACAAGCTCAAATTTGTGCATATGAGCAGGCCTTGCTTCTGTCTCTGTGGAGTGGTCTGTGAACATCCTGATGATATGGACAAGTGAAAAACACACAAAAAAGGTTGAAATTTCTAATATTCTAAGTCTAGATATCGTTAGCACTGTGAAATAGCTATTTGAAAGGATCCATTTCATAAATATTGTTAAGTTCTTTCATTTATCCTGTAGATATTTTTGAACATCTACTTTGTACTAGGCACCTAAAAATGGGATAATTTTTGAGCTCTTACTGAGAAAGCAGGTTCAGTGCCAAATATTGCATTGAACCTTGAAAGTAATATTGCGAAATATCCAGTGTAAATTTGATTGTTTTATAACCTAAATATGCATTTTTCTGTATATTTGTAACTGAACCTCTTCCTTACTTAGACTTTTTCTTCCCAATAAGGTAAAGCATGCAAAATATTATATAATGTTTATCATGGTCCATGTAGCAATCATCATGGATAGTATACTTCGGCAATGGCATACTACCAATTGAGAGCAACTGCTCTCATCTATGCAATACTTTCATTCTGCCATGAATTGACCTTAGTGCCTTACACAGTTTTCACTTAGTCCCGACAGCCAAGTAGTGTGGTTGTCTCCTTTTTAAAAATGAAGAAACAAGCTAACACAGGACGAGAAGCTTGTCCAACATCCACAGGCTGCATTATTGGGGATACTGTGACTTGAACACAGATGTTTGACTTGAAAAGGGTACAGTGCAGTGAACCCTGGTGTTCTGCCCACATTTCCTGCTACTGCTCACTCCGAGACAGCCATGGAGGCAGAGGCCCCTGCTTGACTGGAGCTCCCTTTGAGCAACTTCAGGGTGTTGATGGCTGTTGGGTAGACTGACTCTCTAGCAGAGGAAAGGAAGAACTCCTATTGTGTGCAATGCAAAATGGAAATTTTCATGGAAAATTTACACCCATAGTAAGTTGCGTTTACAATGATAGGCAACAGAGATTTAGTCTTCAACTCCAATTTGTCACTTCTTTTACTGATAATTTGTCTACAATCTCAAATAAGTAAAATTCAGCCTAACCCTTCCCCCAATATTGATATCTTTTTAAAATGAAAATAATATTCCCATCCCATCAGTGAGTTTTCAAGAAACATCAGTGAATTGCAAAAGAGTACCTTTATTAATATTAATTTGTATTATCAAAAGAAAATGTTATACAGAAGGCTAGAATTTAAGTTTAGCAATGTTGGTCCCTTTCAGCAGTATAAATTAACAGTATGACACAAATTATTAAATAGCATGCAATTATTTGGTAATGAGTTGTAATCATAAATAATTTCCCAAAGAGTAAATTAAGTATTCACTAGAAAAAGTAATCACTATTAATTACATTATTCATTTCAATTAAAAGGCAGAAAATGATTTTTTATATGGATTTGGGATTATTCCAGTTTCCATCTTTGAAAAGTCTTAATTCTCTGGATTTTTTAAAAATAAAAAATTTTATTTTTATACATCTTGTTTCTACAGTGTTTGAGGACTTACTGAGGTGATTCCTCTTTACGTGGTCATTGTTAGTCTCTACTTATAGAATAAAAGGTGGAGGAAGGGAGGATTGCTCTCCCTGCCTGACTGGAGAGCTGGGACTTCATTCTGCTCTCAGCACATCTGGTTCTCAGGTCTTTAGATGCAAACTGGAACCTACATCACTGGCTTTCCAGCTCTTAGAGCTGTGAACTACACCACTAGCTTTTCTGGGTCTCCAGCTTGCAGACAGCAGATCTTGGGACCTTTCAGCCTCCATAATCACATGAGCTGACACCTTATTGGTTCTGAATTGGTTCTCTAATATGGTTAGATTTAAAGGCATGAATGACATTATTTCCATTAGCAAAGAGAACACTGATAATCCTTGGCATGATCTGGCAATAGAGACATGCAAAATATCTGCATTGGGTACTCCTAATCAATCACTGATAAGAAGCAAGGAACTAGGTGACTCTATACATGATCTTTTAGAACATCTTTAGAAAACTTGTTACCACACAAAGGGCACAATCTGCTCACCGTGAGACAAAAGCCGATCATCAAGAGGCAAGATGGCGGAAGAGAAAGTGTTTTATTACAGCTTGCTAGCAAGGGGGAAGATGGCCAACTACTGTCTCAAAAAACCATCTTATAGAACAAAGGCTACAGGCTAGTTATATATGGGACAGGTCTCCAGGACGGGGAGGCATCTGGTCTCAGGTTGGGTCATCCATCTAGTCTTAGTTCCTGGCAATCTTTTGCTTTACTTGATATGTGTCAGAGATTGGAGCAATGCCCTATACCCTGGTCTTTCAGTTGTCATTGATGAAGGCTATCAGCATAGATTCTCTGTCCGGGGGTCATCACATTCCTAAGGAACTCAAAAGAATAAAGTTATCAATTTGTAGCAGATGGGAGGGGCCATAAAATCCAGAATTAGTCAGAGGTCATTCAAAGCTACAATATGGTTTCTTTTCTACAGTATCGCTTCCTTTATGTCAACCTTGTATTGAGCTGGTATCAAACTAACAAATATAATGATGTTGGTTGATTGCTCCTAATGTGGTTGGACAAAGTGGGAAAAGAAAAGGATAAACTCAGGGATTCAAATTCCCAGCTTTTGTGCCACATAAATGACCTGAAGGCTTCTACTTCTACATGAGCCCTCAAGAAGACTCTTATCTCCTATAGCTGCAGGGCTGAAATTGGTGAAAATCAAATGCAGAATCCCATTTGCAGATTGGCTGAATTACTATGTCATTTTAATTCCTAGCTTTGCAAGGTATCTACTATTAAAGTGAGGGTATTGATTAGGAAAGAATGGGATCCTGTAAATTGGGATGGGCACATGTGGGAAGATCCTGATGAAGCTGAGGACATTGAGCCCCTAAATTCCAATGAGCCTTCTTCGCCAGGGGAAGTGGTCTCCCCACCCCCAGTGGCCATGGCATCCCCATCCATAGTGATATCATCAGACTTTCCACCTCTGTCTGAGAGAATTAACCCTGTGTTGCCAGAAGAAATGGTAATTGTCTCTCCTGAAGCAGCAGCCATGCAAGACAACGCTGATTCTCCTCAGGACTCACCTTCATCACCTCTCTCTGCTTCTAGACCTATAATTAGACTCAAGTCCCAGCAGGCCCCTAAAGATGAGATACAAAGTGTGACCCATGAGCAGGTGGCCTACACTCCAAAAGAACTACTTGAATTTTCTAATTTATACAGATAGAAGTCTGGGGAACATGTGTAGGAATGGATACTAAGGGTGTCGGATAGTGGTGGAAGGAACGTAAAGTTGGATCAGACCAAATTTGTTGATATGGGTTCACTAAGCAGAGATTCTTCATTTAATGTTGCAGCTTGGTGAATTAGAAAGGGCTCTAAAGTTTGTTTGGTTGGGTGGCTGAAACAGGGACCAAAACATGGCCCACAGCGAGAGAATTGGAAATGCCCAACTCCCCTTGGTTTAATGTAGATAAAGGGATTCAAAGGCTTATGGGGATTGGAATGTTAGAGTGGATTTGTCATTTAAGACCTACTCATCCACCCTGGGAGCATTCAGAAGACATACCTTCCATACAGCTGAGAGAAATTAATTTTTGTGGGGAGCCCCAGCATCCTTGAAGAGCTCCATGTTTGCTGTTCTCTGTAGGCCAGACCTTACAATGGGAACTGCAGCCACTCAACTGAGAATCTAAATGCAAAGGGAGTAAGTGAATCCCAGGTGCAGAGACGAAGTGGAGATACTCAATTGCCAAAGGCAAGGGGGGATAGTCACTGTAATAGACAGCAGAGTCAGAACAGAAATCAGAATAGTCTGATTTAAGCAAACCTGTGACATTGGCCCGTTGATCATGTTGTCCCAGGAAGTGACTACATAGGGTGCCTGTTAAATTCTTACTTGATCTGTATAAGCAGAAAAATTCTAGGTCAAGTGAGTAAAAGTCTAACCTGAAACATAAAAACAGAGAGTCATGGCCCCTCAATCAATTCCAGACTTTAATTAATTTATAGACTCTGAGCCCCTTGAATGAAGGGGAGGCTGGGTCCCCCTGTGGAGGGACTCTGGTATACTGTTAAAAATTTGTACTATTTATCTTTCTCCCAGTCTTCTCAAAGGGACCTACGATCTTTTACCAGGGTAAATATACACTGGGGAAAAGGAAATAATCAGACTTGTCGGGGACTACTGGACACTGGCTTTCTTTTCTTTTTCTCTTTTTTAAAATTTTTGCTCCACGAATTAGTTCAATTCACTGAATTCAGTTACATTTTTTTTATACTGCTATGACCATCAAGGACATTTATTCTATTTTTCTCTTTTCTTCCATCTTTCCTTGCCACTTCTTATAGTATTATTTCAACCCAGCCAAATGTACACCACTTACAAACTGTTTTTCCCAACTTGTCCCCTTCTAGATTTTTGGTTTAAATCTACAATTAAATATGTTCAATAATGGCTAGCTGTTCAAAAGTCCAAATTTACTTGATCATCTCTTGTGGCGTGGAGTTCACCCTGAAAAGACTCCTCAAGATGGAAGCAGGGCTCCCTGAGTTTTGCGTGTATAATATCCTTTTCTGCTGCCTTGATACGTAGACAGCATGGCCGAATATAAAGTACATGCTCACAATGACTTTTATTGAGTTTTTTTATTTTACCTTTTTTAATTGAGGTGGCATTCACATAACATTAAAATGACCACTTTAAAGAAAACAATTCAGTGAGTAGCATTTAGTACATTAACAATGTTGTGCAAACACCACGTCTGTCTAGTTCCAAAACATTTGTATCCCTCCAAAAAGAAACCCAGAGCCCATTAAGAAGTTGCGTCTCATTTCTCCCTCTCCTACCCCCTCACAACCACCAATCTGTATTCTGTCTGTGTGGATTTATTTATTCAGAATATTCTGTATAAATGGAATCATACAATATGGCATGTTTTGTGTCTGCCTTCTTTCACTTAGCATAAAGTTTTTGAGGTTTATCACATTGTAGCATCTCTCAGCACTTCATTTTTTAGGGCTGAGTATGTATGTACACTGTATGTACATACCACAGTTTGTTTTCCATTCATCCATACATTGATGGGCATTTGAGTTATTTCCACCTTTTGGCTATTGCGAATAGTCCTGCTTTGAATATGCATTTACATGTATTTTTTTGAGTACAGTTTTCATTTCTTATGTGTAATATATATGTTTCATTTCTTATATATACACCTTATGGCTGAGTCATATGATAATTCTATGTTTAACATTTTGAGGAATCACCACTTGTTTTCTACAATGGCTTCACCGTTTTACATTCCTGCCAAGAATGTAGGAGAGTTCCAATTTCTCCACATCCTCCTCCACGCTGGGTATTTTCTATTTCTCTGACCTGGAGTGATCTTTTAATGCTAAGCCGGACTGCTAACAATTGCAAAGGCCTTTGCATCACCTCCTGCCTCTGCAGTCCCCACACATATGCCTGAGGTGCAAGCCTTGGCTCATCTACCATCTTTTCTGAGTGTAAATCCAGTGCTAGACGTGCACAGTGCACTCCTTCTTTCCCTGGTGTATGTGGTGGTCATTCTGAGTCCTTATTCCTGCAAAAGACTTCCTTCTCTACCTCCTCCTTCCCATGTGTGGGTCTATTTGATTTTTTCCCTGTCTGCTGTCCCTTGTCCCAGGTGGGCATGGCTAGTATATGTCTCTAAACATTTTGGCCGCAGCAAGGCCATTGCCTGGAAAGCTGCTCCAGCCTAGGGAGTGGGAGGAAAAACAAAGGTCGATCTCTGTCTCTGTCCCTCGGGGAACTGCAGAAAGGTCAAAAGACTACATTTTAGGAATATGTATTTTAAGAACCACAATATTTTAAGAACCAGGTCCATACTAGCCCCTGATACCAGTAAGTCACACCAGGAACATGGGTCACCATACCCACAGCCACAGCTGCTACCACTGGCTGGAGAATGGGAGATGGTAGGCAGGTGAACAGAAATGCCACACTTTCTTACCAAAAATCACCCGCCCTTTTCTTCAGTAAGTAGTCCTCTTGTTGCTGTAAGTTTTGAATTAGATTCCAGAGTTCCAGAAAATTGATTTTAAAATTCTCATTTGATGTGAAATTCTCTTTCTGATCCTTAAAAATTTATTCTTTCCTTTCATGTTTTAAAATTAACTCAGGCTAACCAGAACTCCTGTTACCCTGTCCCACAAGTCAGTATTCTCTTGGTTTTGGCCACCTCAGTTAATAGTAATTCTATTTTTCCTGTTTTATTTGTGTCTGGTTTGCCTTACTCCACTGGAATATAAGGTATATGAGATCAAGACTTCTGTTTAGTTCATTTCTATATGCCCTATATCCAGAAAGTATGATGGACACTCAAATATTTGTTGACTAGAAGTTGAATTAAGCTATCACCTTTCTACACACTTCCACCTGGATTCCTGAGTATGAATAAATCACTCTCATTACATTGTAGTTTAGTAGTCTGTTATTACAATTCTTATTTCAATCTGCATCATTCAGCCATTGTTCACGTTTTTGAGTAACTGCAGTACTGGTCTGTAAATGCCTCGAGAATGAGGTTTTGCTTACCTAGCACAATAGCTTGCCAGGAACTCAGCTACTGTTAAGGATTTTTTAAATTTTCAGCTGGATTCTAAAAGAACAACGAAGAGTGTTATTTGTGAGTCTGCATTACATAAATAGCACGACTTGTTCTCTAGAATGTCTATATTTTTTAGGTGGTCATTTCAAGTCAGTTTATGTTCATTTAATGCTAGATTCTTAGTTATTATTAGCTTATACGACTTCTTCTTCTGCCCTCATATTTTATAGAGTCCAACAGAGTACTATTATATTTATTGATTTTTGTCCAAGACTCCGGTTACATTGCTTGGGTCCAATAATTATTGGAAATAATAATCAGGGGTCTGGGTGAAATGGAACAAAAATTCATTTCAGGGATTCAAATATAAGTGATCCTTTCCTTTTGCCATTTGTAGAGTTCTGTTGTTCAGAAACACCACAAAATCCTTTTCATGGGCTGAGAATAAAACTTTTATATTGATCTTTAATGCTTTTTTTATTTTTGGTAGTTTTTCAGCAATAGGCTAGTGATAAAGGAGCAACAATGGCAACTAGGACAAAAATGCAGTTAGGAGAAAACCAGAAACAGACATTTAGGAACACATATTTTTATCTGTCATATTATTACTAATGGGAAAAAATTGGAACAATCATTCATAGGAAAGAAATTGTCAATAAAGTTTGATGTACTAATACATAGAATGACATATTATGAGCTGTAAAATGATGTGCTTAAAAAATATTGAGAATTTGTTCATTATATAACGTTAATTAAAATGGGATCAAAATCTAATATATTTTGCAATTCTTTTACTTTGAAAAATTTCCAATGCTTAATACAATCGAAAGAAAATACAGTAGCAATTTTAACTGTACTTCAAGGTCCTGAGAATACAGATGGCATTTATTTTATAATTTTACATTGTTAAATTGTCCAAATCATCCATAATGTACATTCTTTGCTTTTATTTTTAGAGAAAAATATTCAAAAGAGAAAATCTATGTAGTTGTATGTGTTATCGATCTAATTTAGGTAATTCTGCATTAAAAATTTAAAGACTTCTTAAGCCCCACTATGCCCATAATTTATCTATTCACTCATTCAATCTAACAAATATTTTCTGCGTATTTGAAGTGTGCCAATTACTCTGCTAGATGCTGGGGCTGTGGTTGAGTGAGACAGACAGGAACATGCTCCCACAGACCTGCAGGTCTTTCTCAAGACTGTTGAAACCGGCTCTATGTTCCTGATCTGCCCACCTACTCGGCTGTGTGCACCTTAAGGCCAGGGCTATGCCAACAATAGTTGTAACTCTAGTACCCAGCATCATGTCTGGCACATGCAGTGGCTCTTTACATGCTTTTTCAATGAATATATGGTATTTTTAAAACTCTAAAGCTCAATGTAAGTTTTCAGGTCAACACTTGCCACTGAAGGAGTGTCACCAGGAGGTCAAGTACAATGTTAGGATTCGCACAGGTACCACCTGCTGCACAGGAACTTCTTAAAGTGCCATTTCTGATTTTCTTGCCATGAAAGAAAACTGTTTGTAAGCTATGTACTACAGTAAGAAAGCAAGAGCTGATAACTGAAGTGCTTAGGTTTCTAATGTCCCCAAATTTTAGTTAAAAATAATCTTGGTTTCCAGTCTTACTAAGTTTTAATAGAAATATTTCTTAAGTTTTAATAAGCATTTAATAAAATATATTTCAATAAAAATTTAAATTTAGATATATATTTTAGAACTAGTTTCCTGCTTCTTACGAAAGTGCCTTTGGAATAACTTAGAAAGGAGTAAGCACTGTGTTTGGAAAGAACAATCCTGAAGAGAGGGTTGGGAGAGAAGGAGGTTCTTGTTTCTGTTTTTAGAAGCAGAAAGATCTGAGTTCAGGTCACCAAGTGGGAGTCCTGCATGTACATCCCGCTTCTTCAGGTGGGTGTCCAACCTGACCAGACCTCTTGGCTTTTCCCAATGCTAGTAAGGCCATGGTCTAACCATGCCATGTTCACTAGCCACGTCCATCATGTAGGAAATGCCCAGCCCTGGCTGTGAGAGCATCCTGCTTCAGAACTAGATGAGAACTAAGAGAGCAGGAGACTGGTGCTTCTTTCTTATCCCACTTTGGTCTCTTCTCCTTTTTAAGAGCCTAGTGTTAAGTGGACTGAATTTAATCAGTAAATGTCCATGTGTCAGAGAGATGTGGGATGAGCTCTTTCCCGTCTCCCTAATTCCTTTAACTATAGCATTGGCAATGACTATAAGTCATACTTAAAAGATAACACAGATGTAAAAATAGTAAAGTTATAAAACCTTTTGTAGCTAAACAAAGAAATGAATTGACACCGAATGTATATTGTTAAATCAGAATGAATACCTGTGTTTTTTCTGGCAACTCCTTAGGATTTTGGGAGCTTGGTTTTTGTTCCTGTTCTACTAGTTTACATGCCATTTGTTCAGATGTAAACAGGGAAATTTATGACTACTGTATTGTTGCAAGTCTGAACCCATTTATAATTTTAATAAACATATTTGGTATGGTTTTCAGAAAAAAAGTGACATGCATTATATTAAGACCACAAAATCATATCTTTTAATATATTTTCAATATTGACAATGAATTATTAAAAACATATGTTTTATCCTAGCCCTTTAGTAGTAACAGTCAAACAAGTCAGATGTCCTTCAACAGATAAATGATTAGAAACCTGTCATACATCCATACCATGGAACATTATTCTGGGGTAAAAAAGAACAGATTATATATACATGTTACAACCTGGATAAATTTCCAGAACATTATACTGAGAGAAAAAGTCAAGCTCCAAAAGTTATAAACTCTATGACTTTATATGTACATAACATTTGTGAGATGACAAAAATATAGAAATGGAAAACAGATGAGTAGTTGTCAGGAGTCAAGCATGGGAGGGCTGGCGGCAGGAGGGATGTGGGTGTGGCTTTAAAAGGGCAACATGAGGAACGTGTGATAATGGAGGAGTTCTGGGTCTTGACTGTATCAGTGTCAACACCCTAGCTGTGATGTTATAGTTTGTGAGATGTTATCAATGAGGGACACTGGGTAAAAGGTACATGGAATCTCTCTGTGTTATTTCTCACAACCGCATATGAACCTACAATTATCGCAGAATGAAAATTTTAATTAAAAATGTGCTGCTCTGGATTTGAAATCAATGAACATATGTTTGAACCCTGGTAAATCTGCTAGCTATAGGCACTAAGAACTTTACTTAAATTCTCTAAATCTGAATTTTCTCATCTGTAAAATGAGGATGTTAGAGGGTTTTTGACATGATTAATGAGATTATCAATGTAAAAACATATTTTAAAACATAAAGAGTTGTATAAATTCTATGTGTAAATACATAGATTTTGAGGTAAGTTCTTTAAGAAAATCCAACATTTTTTCAACTTAAAGGTTATAAAAATGTTTAAATACCCACATCTGAAAAGATCTAACAAGCTTTAATGGTTTTTCAAGACTTAGCAGCAGAATGCCGAAGCTTCAGATCTCCCGCAGGTTGAATGAAGGCTGATGTCGCATTTCTTCACTTCCCTTCCCCCAACCCTGGTGACCTGAGGCTCTAAGATACACACTTTAGAAATTACTGACATAATGTATTGTATCACTGTTTAAAACATGTGGAAAATGCTACTTAAATTCATGTAAATACATGTAAATTGTTAGCTGAATACAAGGTAAAATAATGTATAATGTAATTTGAGCTTTCATATGAATCACAACAGTCATTTTCTATCAATTATCTCATTTAATCCTCATAGTAACTACATGAAATTGGCATTTTTCATAGATTCATTGTGTAGATTAAAAAATAGATGCAGAGAAGATAACTCTTCTAAGGCACACCGCAGGGAATGGAAAGGTGTTACATCGAACAGCCTCAGGTCTCAGTCCGTTTTCTGTATGCATTTCTAAGGGCCAAGCGCACCAGATGATTTATGGATAATGTCCACTTCTTATTTTATCATTGAAATATCTGTGTTAGCTGAGAAGGGCACCCTTTTGCCACCCTTGACTTAATCTGGCCAATGATTTCAGTGGGGGATGTTGAAAAGTTACCAGTAAATCAGCCTATTTTCAAAGACCGGTTCAACTTCTACGACTACAAGTGATAGCAATTCCTGTAACCAAAGGAAATCATTGGGCAAGAATGAAAGGTATTGTAATATTTAGATGGCGAGGTGGTGGTGGAGAGGTCAATATGAGCACAGACACAGAGGGTTGAGGCTTCACGGTGTCCTCATCTGTCTTTCTGGAAAACTGTGACTCCTTCTAGACTCAGTTCTGGCATCACTACCCCTGTGGTAAAGACTGGCTGGCTTCACTGGGCTAAGTGGACCACTTTCTCCAGGGAGTCTTCACTGTAATTTAATTCCAACTTCCATTAAAAGAAAATGCCTAAACTTTGTGGAAAAATTACTATTTGCCAGGCACTTTTATTGATTGTCCTACACGGTATTCATTTGTTTACATGTATCTCTCTTCCAGTTCACTGGAAACATCTGGAAAGCAGAAACAACTAGTGCCTTATTCATCTTTCTATCCCTATTCCCAAGCACCTAGTGCCTGGTACATAATGGTTTCTCTGTGAGGGTTTATGATGTACAATTGGAACTTTAGAATATTTATTTTACACTTTTATTTTGAAGGATGAGCCACTCAACTTACACTGCTATAACTCAAAGTTTTCACATTTTACTGGACACATGTCTTGGTCTTCTTTGGAAGACATCTAATTATTCTTCTGTTCAGTTCATATATATATTTCAGATATATGAGATCTACCTTAGAACAGTCTGACACTATTCAATGAACTGACAAAATGTCATTAATTAAAAAGTCATTACTAACTTATCTGTCTAAAGAGAAGCACAGTCTCCTGAAATGGTTTGTCAGTAGACAGTTTAAACATACGAGACTGCATCAAATTATTGTCTGTGAGTTAGGTACAGTGTGGGTACTTGTGCAAATCATCCAGTCAATCTAATTTAATGGTGTTTTTTCTTTCTAGGAAATGGCATCACTATTTGTTAGTCTTCAATACCTTAGAAGGAAATTCTAGTTACCTATTTCTAACTGCTAAATTTTTCAGATAAGCAATATACAATTACAGTCACTGTATAATCACTGTCACGTAAAGTAATTGTTGCATATCATTGTTATTGTGTTCTAGTTCTAACCTAAAGTGATGTCCCCAGGTGAATCACTACTAAATATTTCACACAATAATATAAAAATAAAATGAGACATTTCAAGGACAAGACTTAATTCATTAACTGTCATGAATAAATTTAAACAACCTGAAAAATGTTCATGACATTTCCTGACTACTATCTGAACATTCACTTATTCATGAATTATTGAACTCACATTTTAAAGCACCATTCCCAAAACTAGAACAAAAGATATCTGCCCTAATAAAACCCCAAACTTTATAAATGATGATTTAATGCAGTGCAAAGAAAGACATTTTAATGGCAAGGGTATGAGTCATTGACTATTGAGAAAATGATATAAATTCTCATAAAAAATTACATTTATTCAATTGAAAATATAAAGCCAGATAAGAAGTCTGATATCTTACTAGGCAGTATCAAGACTTGATAATTAAGTGAAATTTAATAAACTTTCAAAGCTCCAACATAGTAAGCAAGTGCTGACAGGGTGTTATGTTTCAGATAAAGTACTTTCAGAAAAATCTTCTAAAAGACTAATTTTATCTCTGGATTCATTGTTTAAAATGGTTTAATAATGAGAAGAGTATAAGAGAAGAATCTTCTTCTTACATCCATGAATTTTTGGTTGGGAGTAAGTAAGTATTAAAGGACCTCATTAAAAGAAATGGAGGCTGTAGGCATCCACTTACTTGAGGGAAGAGAAAGAAACAGCAGGAAGAAACAGAATGTGACTGAATCCTATCTTCAGGTAGAGGTGAAAGAACAAGGAAGAGCACTAAAAAAAATTAATTGATGCATGTTATGGGAAATGATATGGATCAGGGATCTTTATTTTAAGTCTATGGAATTGAGCTTAGTATATAACAAGCTTATACTTTCGCTGATCTTGGGAGTAGGAGAGAGTTTGGTCTTTAATGATTGTCAAAGAGTAGAACTGGTGAGAAAAAAAGTACCGCAGCTGCTTGAAAAGTCTGCAAACACATAATAAAGAGAAGGCTGCTTAATGTTCTGATTGAAATCATCCTTGGATATCTAAGCCCAAGAACAGACCATGAAAGGATAATGATCTCCCTACTTACTCTGAGATAGACCAAGTAAATACGATACCATTTTATTTTATTTATCCAATTCCATTGACCTTTAAATAGTAAAAAATATCCTCTGAATTTATGACAAAGTGAACGTGCATTCTGGTTTTCATTGTTTACATGGATTTGGAGGTAGATTGCTACACAGTTATCTTTTAGTATAGAAGCCCCAAGATTTATAAACTGCTTGTATTACACTCTGGGCAGATAGAGATGAACTGGAGAGCGGGGACTTGAAGCCTGACTCCCCATAAGTAAAGGGCAGCAGAGAGCAGTAGAGACAGAGCCTGCTGCTAGCAGTGAGCGCCCAGGGAGGGGCGTCGTAGGTGTTTCAGGTACATCTATCGACTGTGCCTGAGAGCCGGGCGCCGAGTGATGGGAAAAATACCACCTCAGTACAGAATAACATGCCTGAGGGAATCCTTCCCAAAACCAGAAACTAGGGCAGGAGTTATGGGAGAAATAGAGTAGAACAAAAATTAAAACAATGGGTGGACCTGAGGAAGATCTTTTGATAAGTGAAGCTAAAGCAAAAACACAACATGTTATTAAAGAAAGCATTTCTGCTCTGAAAATATAATTATATATTCTGAACACAAGAGCTCTCTAATTTGTTGGTGAAATCAGCCTAAAAAGGACTTACATCTAAACATATCCAAAGGGCCTCACAGAGTGCTGAGTGGGAAGGGATTTTAACTCAAGACATTTGTTTTCAGAAATTTGTATTTAATGACTGAAGTCAGCAGAAAAATATTCTTGGATATGCAAAAACTGAAAATACATGTCCTATTTTAAAAGAATTATTGGAAAACATACTCTTGATAGTCTAAGATGAATCTAAAGGGAGGATTCAAGAATTTTCAGTGACATTAAAAAACTGGTAATATTCACCTTGGAATCAGACATGGGCACCACACTTATCTCCTTTGAAGGAGCGGCCAGTGCTGTTCCCATCTCTGGGGCCCCACCTGCTGCCCTCCAGCAAGGACAGTTCCCTCTGCTTCAGTCCGCATGCGGTCCTCACACTCACATAGGACAATCTCACCATGTACCCACAGAGTTTAGGTTCACTTTAGCCTCCCTTCTGCTTCCTCACATCTGTGTAATCTGCAGATTTCTAAAGCAGTACATTTCTGAAAATCAGTGTCCTTCAGAGAAGGGAGAGGATGGGTGAGCAAAACAGTCCAGAGAAACACTGCAGCACTTGTATTTCAAAGTTTCTCCACTAGAGTGAGGGGAAGGTTGTCTTCAAACCCATGGAACTATAGGCTCTTCTTGAATCAAATGCACACACACACAGCCCCCATGAAGACAAAACAGGATTTTCAGTGAAAATATATCTAAATCCATAATAAAGACGAAAAACTTTCCTAAGGGCAGCAAAATCTGCAAACGTTTCCTCTGCCAGCAATGCCCTAACTGGACAGCAGAAAGAATCTTTGCAGTTACAGTTTTCTTTCACAAAACCGCCTCTTAGACACAATATGCTCTCCCACTAGTCTCCACAGACGGGAGAGGAATACACCTCCCACATCCCCAGGCCAGGAGTCTCTTCTTTATTTGTCTCCAGTTATGTATTAATACAAATAAACGCAACACAAAGTAAAAAGTGATAAACGTTACGAGAGTAGTGAAATGCTAACAGTTTAGTGGCGATCATTTTCTTCTGCTAATAAATAAAAAGACTGTTCTGGTCTTATTCACATGCCGGGTACTACTAAAACTCCTGACTCCTGTAGTTCCTGTCATGATGCCACTTGTGTGACATTTTTGCAAAGACAAAAATATAGGGACAGAAAAACAGCCCCATGGCTGCCCGGAGCTGGAGATCCAGGAGAGAATGGTTTGACGCTGCAGGATTGTTCTACAGCTGCAATGGTAAGTGACTCTATAGGTTTATTAAAACACAGAAGTGTGACTAAAATGGGTTAGTTTTACTGTATATAAATTATAGTTTAATAAAAATGGACAAAAAATGAAACAAAAGCTATATAGAAAATGGTCAGATAAGAATTATTTATATGTAGGAGAAAAATAAGATAATAGATATAAACTTGTAATATAAAGTTGAGTGTTTCAATTCTATAAGAGAAACGAAGTGCTAATGGGTCACAGAATGGGTAAAAATAACTTATAGTATGGCATTGTTTTTCCAGTCATACATAGTGGTAAAAAATCTCCACACGCGCATACTCTTTTTGCATGTACAGAACACGAAGAGAGCCAAACCCAATCCAAGTTTTGCATTTAGTACCATTAGCTTTTTGCGGCCTAAAGAGATCGCTTTTTAAAACTTCCTTTCAAAACTTAATTTCCCTCACAATAGTAACCAAGTCATCATCAGTCTCTAGCTTTGATCTATCATAAGGCTAATAACCTCTTTTATGTATTTATTAAATTCTACTATACTTTAAAATATATATCTTTCTCATTCTTTTTTTATTTTTCTTTATTTTTGAGGTATAATTGACATATAATTGACATTGGATTAGTTTCAGGTGGACAACATAATAGTTTGATATTTGTATATATTGTGAAATGGTCACCACAATAAGTCTGGTTAACATCCATCAACACGCATAGCTAAAAAAAATTTTTGTGTGTATGATTGGGACTTTTAAAATTTACTCTTAGCAACTTGCAAATATGTAATTCATATTGTTAACTATAGTCACTATGCTGTACATCACATCCCCAGGACTTATTTATCTTCTAATGGGAAGTTTGTACTTTGATATCTTTCACCCATTTTACCTACTCCTTACCTTCTGCCTCTAGCAACCACAAATCTGTTCTCTGTATCTACAGATTTTTTTTTTTTTAGATTCCACTTATCAGTGAGATCATACAATATATGTCTTTCTCTGTCTGACTTATTTCACTTAGGATAATGGCCTCAAGGTCCAACGACGTTGTTGCAAATGGCAAGATTTCACTCTTTTTATGGCTGAATAATATTCCATTGTGTGTGTGTGTATACCACACTTTCTTTATCTGTACATCCATTGATGGACACTTAGGTTGCTACCATGTCTTGGCTTTTGTAAAAAATGATGCAATGAGCAAGGGGGTGCATATGTCTTTTGAAGTTAGTGTTTTTGCTACTTTCAGAAAAATATCCAGAAGTGGAATTGCTGGATCATATGGTAGTTCTATTCTTAATTTTTGAGGAACCTCCATACTGTTTTCCACATTGGCTGCACCAATTTACATTCCCACCAACAATGTACAAGGGTTTGCTTTTCTCCATGCCCTCACCAACACTTTGTTCTTGTCTTTTAGATAATAGCCATTCTAACAGGCGGGGGTCATATCTCATTGTGGTTTTTATTTTCACTTCCCTGATAATTAGTGATGTTGAACACCTTTTCATGTTTCTGTTGCATACCTATATGTATTCCTTGGAAAAATATCTATCCAGATCTTCTGCCCACTTTTTAAATCAGATTGTTTGTTTTTTTGCTATTGAGTTGTATGAAGTTCTTTATATATTTTGAATATTAACCCCTTATCAGATATATGATTTGCAAATATTTTATCCAATTTAATAGGTTGCCTTTTCCTTTTGTTAATGATTTCTTTTGCTGTGTAGAAACTTTTTTGGTTTGATATAGTACCTCTTGTTTATTTTTGCTTTTGTTGACTTTGCTTTTGGAGTCAGATCCAAAAAAGAATCACAAGACTGATGTCAGGGAGATTACCACCTATGCTTTCTTCTAGGAGTTTTATGGTTTCAGCTCTTACATTCAAATCTCTAATCCATTTTTGAGTAATTTTTTGTGTTGGTGTAAGATAGTGGTCCAGTTTCCCTCTTTTGCATGTGGCTGTCCAGTTTTCCCAAAACCATTTATTGAAGAGACCATCATTTTCACATTGTATATTCTTGACTCCTTTGTTGCATTATTTCTGGACTCTATTCTGTTCAATTGGTCTATGTGTCTGTTTTTATGCTAATACCATACTATTTTGATTACCACCCCTTTGTAATATAGTTTGAAATCAGGAAGAATGATGCCTCCAACTTTGTTCTTCTGTCTAAGATTGCTTTGGCTATTCGAAATCTTTTGTGGTTCCATACAAATTTTAAGATTGTTTGTTCTAATTTTGTGAAAAATGCCATTGGAATTTTGATAGGAATTGCATTGAATCTGTAGATTGAATATTAATTCTCACAATACATGAGCATGGAATATCTTTCCATTTGTTTGTATCTTCTTTAGCTACTTTCATCAACATCTTATAGTTTGCAGTCCACAGATATTTCACTTCCTTGGTTAAATTTATTCCTAGGTATTTTATTCTTTGTTGATGCAATTGTAAATAGGATTATTTTCTGAATTTCTTTCTGTTAGTTTCTGATAGGTCAGAAAAGACGCTTAATATTAATTTCAATCTTCTTAAATTTATTGACTTATTTTGTTGCCTAACATGTAATCTATTCAGGAGAACGTTCCATGTGCGCTTAAGAATGTGTATCCTGCCACTTTTGGATACAATACTCTGTATATAGCTGTTAAGTCCATCTGATCTAAAGTGTTGTAAACAAGGCCAATGTCTCAGTGTTGATTTTCTGTCTGGATCATCTATGCATTGATGTACGTAGGGTATTAAAGTCCCCTACCATTATTGTATTTTTGTCTATTTCTCCCCTTAGCTCTGTTAATAGTCATTTTATATATTCACGTGCTCCTATGTTGGGTGCATTAACATTTACAAATTTATATTCTTTTGTCGGAATGACCATTTTATCATTATGTAATGCCCTCCTTCAACTGTTATTGCAGTGTTTGATTTAAAGTCTATTTTATCTTATGTAAGTATAACTACCCAAGCTTTCTTTTGGTTTTTATTTGCATGGAGTATCTTCTATCCCATCATTTTCGATCTGTGTGTTTCCTTACATCTAAAGTGAGTCTCTTGTAGGCAGCATATAGGTGGGTCTCATTATTTTATCCATTCAGCCAGTATGTGTCTTTAGATTGGAGAACTTAGCCCATTTATATTTCAAGTAATTATTGATAGGTACGTACTTATTGCCATTTGGTTAAGTGTTTTCTGGATGTTTGTAGTTCCTCTGTTCCATTCTTCTTCTCTCGCTCTCTTCCTTTGTGGTTTCATGACTTTCTTTAGTGGTGTGCTTAGATTCCTTTTTCATTGTCTTTTGTGTATCTGCTATGGGCTTTTGCTTTGTAGTTACCATGAGGCTCATATAAACCAACTTACATTTATAACAATCTATTTTAAGTTGATAACTTAAGTTTGAATGCATTCTGAAGCTCTCTGTTTTTACTCCCCCACCATGTTTCATGTTTTTGATGTCACATTTTACATCTTTTTATCTCGTGTATACCTTAACTAATTATAGTAGTTACAGTTATTTTTACTACTCTTGTCTTTTAACCTTCATACTAGTTTTATAAGTAATTAAATCACTACCTTTTCTACATATTTACATTTACCAGTGAGATTTACACTTTTGTATATGTTCTTATTACTAATTAGCACCCTGTTTTGTCAGCTTCAAGAAATCCCTTTAACATATCTTGCAAGGTAAATTTCATGGTGATGAACTCCTTTAGCTTTTGCTTGTCTGGAAAACTATCTTTCTTTTAATTTTGAATGATAACTTTGCTGGGTAGAGTTTTCTGGGTTTGAAGTTTTTTTTTTCCTTCTTTCAACACTTTAAATATATTGTGCCACTCCCTTCTGGCCTGCAGAATTCCTGCTGAAAAATCTGATGATAGTCTTATGGGAGTTCCCTTGTACATAACAAGTTGTTTTCCTCTCATTGTTTTTATGATTCCCCCCCTGTCTTTAACTTTTGACATTTTAACTATAATGTATCTTGATGTAGGTCTCTTTGGGTTTATCTTATTTGGAACTGTCTGGGCTTCCTGGATCTGGATGTCTGTTTCCTTCCTCAGGTTAAGGAAGTTTTCTGCTGTTATTTCTTCAAATAAATTTTCTACCCCTTTCTTTCTTTCTTCTCCTTTGGGGACCCCTACAATGCAAATGTGAGTATGCTTGACATTGTCCCATAAGTCCGTTAAGCTATCTTCATTTTTTTTCTGTTCTTTTTCTTTTTCCTGCTCTGATTGGGTGAGTTCCACTGCCCTGTCTTTGAGTTCACTGATCTTTTCTTCAGCTTCATAGAGTCTGCTATTGAACTCCTCTAGTGTATTTTTCAGTTCAGTTATTGTATTCTTCAGCTCTGTGACTTCTATTTGGACTTTCTTATATTTTCAATCTCTTTGCTGAATTTCTGACTGTGTTCATTCATTCTTTTCCCAAGTTTGGTGAACATCTTTGTGACCATTACTTTAACTCTTTATGAGGTAAATTAACTTATCTTTGTTTCATTAAAGGTTTTTCTGAGGTTTTATCTTGTCCTTTCATTTGGAACCTATTCCTTTGTTTCCTGATTTTGCTTGACTCTCTGTGTTGATTTCTATGCATTACATAAAAGAGCCACCTCTCCCAGTCTCTAAGGAGGGACCTCATATAGGAGATGAACCTTATCATTCAACCTTGCATAGCTCTTTGTTGTCTCTCAAACTTTTATAATTGTCCAAGCAGCCCATTTTACTTTTAGTGGGCCCCAGTAGTAAAGGGTGTGCCAAGAACTGGCAGTGTCCCAAAGGGGGGTATCTCAGTCGGCACCTAGATTCAGGCTGACTGGAAACCAGGGCCTCAGGCAAGCTTAAGACCCACTGGCCACCAGAGCCAGGTGATCTGGAGATGTCCCCTGGGCTCCAGATGAGTGTGAATTGGGCTTCTTTCCAAGAGACACCAGTGAGCTATAGTAAGAGGAGAGTGCAAAGATGGCATCCCCTGGCCTATGTTCATCAATAGCACCTCCATAGCTTGTGGATGTTTCAAGCTGAAGCCTGCCCTTCAGGCTGAAGCTCCAGGATAAGCAAATAGGCCTCTTTCACAGAAAGACTGAGAGTATATCTCAGTCTGCTGTCTGTGCAGTGTCCCAGGGGTGGTAGACTGCCAAGAGCTGTCTCTCTGATTATTATAGTCCTGTGGGACCCAGGAATGCAAGACCGCTGGCCACCAGAGCCAAGCAATGTAGAGGTGTCCCCTGGCAGTGGCCACAAAAATCAAGGTGCCAGACCGTGGTATAAGCTCCTTTCTGGGAGACACTGGTGAGCTGGAGTGAGGCAGAGGGAGAGCACAAAGATTGCCATCACTGGCCCTGTTCCCTGAGAGCATCTCCCTAGAAGTATGCCAGACCAAAAGCCAGCAGGCCAACGGTCCTGCACAAGCAAAGAGGCCTCTTTCTCAGAAAGACTGGAGGTGTGTTTCCATCTTCTGTCTATGTAGTGCCCTGGGGGTTGTAGTCTGTCAAGAACTCTCTCTCTGATTGTTACAGTCCCATGGGACCCAGGAACATAAGCTCCCTTGGCCTCCAGTGCCATGCAATCAAGGGGCATCTCCTGGGTGGCAGTCACAAAAACTGGGTCACCAGATGTAAAAACCAGGGCACCAGACACAATAACTGGGGCACCAGACATGTGCAAAAGCTCCCTTCTGGGAGATACTCAAGCTTTGGAGCACAGCAGAGGGAGCACATGAAAATAGCACCTGCTGGTTGGAAGGTAAAGATAGCACCTGCTGAAAAAAGATGGCGCTGGAGGCTTTAGTGAGGCAGAGGGAGAGTGCAAAAATGGCATCTTCCGGACTCCCTCACGGAGAGTATCCCAGTAGCCTCCTGCCCCTACAACTATGATTTAAGATTAGCAAGTGAATCTCTTTCACATAAATTCTGGGTGCTTTTCAAGTGGCTGCTTCTGTGCTGGGCCCTGTGGTGAGCATGTCTGCACGTGAGCCCTTCAAGAGCTGTTTCTCAGTTTGCCACAGTACTTTGGGGCTCGTGAATGTAAGCCTTGTTGGTTTCAAAGCCAGATGTTCTGGGGGCTTGTCTCTCAGGTGCAGATCTTAAGAGTTGGGATATCTGATTTGGGATACGAATGCTTTACTCCTCTGGAAGAAAAATCCCAATTTCTGAGTTCCCTCTTGATGGAGGGGGCTCATGGTGAGACTGGATCTTAGCCTCTCCTGCATACTTTGATGCGTCCTTTCTCTCGTTTGCCCTACATGAAGTAGTTGCTCAGCTAGTTTTCGGGTCTTTCTTACAGGAACTTGCTCCATAGGTAGCTGTAGCTTTGGTGGTCTGTGGGAGGAGGTGAGTGCAGGATCTTCCTATGTTGCCAACTTGAACCATTTCTCCATCATTCCCTTTTTTCCCCCCAATTTTTAATTTTATATCTAGGTGAACATTAGAAATTATTGAGGTTCCTATTCTTAATGTTAGAAATTATTGAGTTTCTCTTGCTTAAAATTTTTCTGCTTCTGATTAATTTTTAAATTCATAGACAATACTGTGGAGAGTTAACATGTTTTTAATAGTAGACCATATCAACAAACATTATATATGTGTCCATTTATCTTCTATTGGTAGGTAGAAAAACAATTGACTAAATTAAAATTTTAACTTTGCATCTTCTTTAATTTATTAAAAATTTCTAAGCCAAAATTTCAAAGAAAAGATACCTTCTTTATTTTATATAACTTAATTAATATGCCCCATTATACCTTTTTCTCAATTTTATCTCATCATAAGTCTCTGCCAACATAAACATTCTCTTTTGGGTAATTCATTCATTTTGGGGACATGTTTAGGGTTTTTTTTTCCCTTACCCTTCTACTGTTCCTCTTCAAGACAGCAAGGATGTTTCAGAGACTCATGGCATTGGTGATGGAGTGAGGGGATGGCTGACCAGTGATTTCTGGGCTGGTCTTGTGTGTATGCTGGATGCTGTTCTCTGCACTGTTGTGTCTATCATGGACTTTGGATATTCAGTTAGCATCTGAAGCTCAAATCTGAAACTAATGTGACTAGTGGTCTGTCTCAGGGACAGCAGTCAACTTCTCTTCGTGATTGGTTCTACTGTTTTTCACAAGCATTGTGAAACCCTGAGGTCTGTTGTAATTTCCACTGGGTCTGGGTGGTCTGCTCTCTAACCCTTGGCTACAGGTTAATTCCCTCCTGTTGTGGTACCTTCCACTGATGGTGCTCCTTCATTATTTCCTGGTTCCCTTCCTTGAGCATGTGCAACCTTCTGGCTCTTTTCTTTACCACATGTGATTGAAGAGAGGTTCCATTGCCAACACACAGACTCTCTGGCTATTTTGTTCTCAATAGTGTGTGATAATGAAAAAGAGAAATTGAGAAACACTCTACACAATTACGCTGCCAGACTACTCTAGTGTTTCTACCCACCCCCTCCCACTAAAAGATATTTTGCAAATAAGAGGAGCTGGAGGGCTGAGAGTAAGATGTGAAGCAATCATTATATCTCAATAAAAGTACCTTAAAAATGTCAAATAAGTGAGAGAAGAAAATTTCTTCCTGGTAAAGTAAATGTATTTTGCAGGAAATAAATTTCACTGTTGCCTTCAAACAGCCAAGGTATGGATTCCACTGTAATGGGATGGGTTGTATTTCCTTAAAATGTGAGTGACCTCAGTTCCAGCAGTGCGCCATTTAGGACTACTGATAGAGAACACTATTTGTTAAATTGTGCTTTGATTTCTTGTTTACTGCTGACGAGTCGAAGTTACATTAAAGACTAACATTTTATTTTAAAAAGAAGTGAAGTAAGCTCTTCTTAGAAATTCAAATAAGAAGTGAGCCAAAATTTTTTTTCTTCTTCATCTTTCTCTTCACCTCATCGTTTTCATCTTTCTCCTCACAAATGATCCCACAGTTGGGAGGAGGATTAGAACCCAAGACTTCAACCTTATAGTCCCTCCATCTACCTACTTTCTCCTTTTCACAGTCCTCTGAGGTAGAAAGGTATGACACATCCCTTCTTTTCTTGTCTACTAGGGACCCCCCTCCCATCTTGTCTCCCTACGGCCCCAGGTGGCTTTCTTCCTGGCCCCTTCACTGGAACTGTAAGGGGCATGTGATGCAAGGAGAAAAATTGCTTCATCCATGAAAGTATTACAAAATAT
This sequence comes from Tapirus indicus, assembly GCA_031878705.1. Classification (NCBI taxonomy): domain Eukaryota; kingdom Metazoa; phylum Chordata; class Mammalia; order Perissodactyla; family Tapiridae; genus Tapirus; species Tapirus indicus. Next base: position 32,398,396 of record CM062934.1, read on the forward strand.
TATTCCTGAGCACTTGTGTGAATTGTTCTCTAGTTACTGGAGGTGGCTGTAGCCAATTCTATTGATTTTTTTTTCAAGTTGACCTTCATGTTATCTGAAAATAGTTCTTATGATGATTTCACCATTATGCATGATGTTGGTGGCTAATGTAAGATATTATTTATTCTGTTAATTAAATTTCCTTTTTTTGTTCATTATGAGATTTTTATTAAGAACAAATGTTGCATGATATCAAATGACATTTCAGGCAAAACTAAGTGAGTAATGTTTTTCTCCTTTGCCATTTTTGTATGTATTACATTAATGAATCTTGTCATTGCAAATGATCTTTGTTTTCTTAGAAAAAAGCCACACTGTCGTGGCATACTATTATCTTAATAAAATATCATTCTATTTGCTTATATTTTATTTTCCATTTTTGTCTGTATATTAATATGTTATTAGTTTATGGTTTCTTCATCAGTATAGCATTAGAATTGAGTGCTATTAACATGACATCATAAAAAGTGACTTTTCTTCAGAGTAGAAGATAGTCTCACAGGTTGATTGGGCATACAGGAGCTCAAATTTCAAATAAATAACATGTGAAGTAAAACAATCATATTTAAGTTTAAAATGATTTATTTACAGTTGCAAAATAATGGATAATGAAATCGGATAGTTCAGTTTTTAGAGGGCCTCAAAGAAAGGGCAGATATTTTGTGGCTGACTTGTTTTGTAAGAGAGAGAATTTGGAATAGTTTTAACAATCAGAAACACTGAGTTTATTAAGTCCAAACTTTTACTTGATTTTCAGCCACTGGAAGTAGAAAACATCATCAAGTGATTTTCTTTTCTACTCATTTGCTCACTCCTTTTGTCACTACATAAAATTCAAACCAAACCTTTGTAGATTTATTCTAATCTTGAAAAACAAAAGAAGGTAGGAAAAAACACAATTGGAAAATCAAAAGCCTAAGATTAGAAAATATATAAATAATCATTAAAACTGGAGAATATGTGTGTATCTATTTCTATCATCTATCTATATATTCATTTTGTCCTTCTTCCAGTTTTATTAATCTGTTCCCACATATCTCACCGCTAACATTACAGGCACTAACTGGAAGAGTTTTATAATTTAAACATCACATTATCGCCAGGTGCTATTTCAGCAGTGAATAATTCCTTGCCTGCTTAGAACTGAATTCTACTAGGGAAAATGAAGAAAAAAATAAATCACATGTTTTTAAGTAATGCTAAGTGCATCGAAGGAAAAAATGCAAGTTAAGGGAATAAAAAGTGAACGAAAGGAAGGTTGTCCTTTGAGATAAAGTTGTCTGGAAGGTATATTGATAATGTGACATGACAGCAGATGTCTCAGTGACAAGACACAGCCAGCCACATGCAAATCTTGAAGATGCTCCAGCAAGTGCAATGGCCTGAGTGACAGGGGCTGTGTTTGCTCCTCCACCTTTCTCCCTCAGTGCCTCCCACTTCTAGTGACAACGTTGGTGCTCAGTATGTGTGAGTTGATGTACTAATTCACTATCTCCTCTTTGAAGACCTTCCTCATCAGTCAGAGCTAAAAATCAATCTCTGTGTGATTTCCACACGTGCACACACTGTTGACAGCCTTTCCTTTTCTCGCTTGCAGATACAGACTGGCTCTCAGGGTAGGAAATGCCAGTTACCCACCTTCACAACCTGGCTCCTGGCTAAGACGTGGCTATAACTGTTCCTGACCTGAGGTGGTGTCAGTGCAGGGCTCCTGTAGATGATCTGTACCCCTCGCTCTTATCTGCTCTGCCAGGAAAACTGATGACATAGGAGAGGAGAGAGACACTTCTGGCATTATCATGTCAGAATGAAATACCTGGTCCACTGCAGTGCCCATACAAGCAGGCCTAGGAGGCCTGTGAAATCACACTGAAGCAGATCCAATGTTCTGACACTGAGTCTCTGAACAGGCCTGGAATTGCCTAACCTGGACTTATTGTTATATGGAAGAAATAAACCTTGATAGTGTTGGCTTTTTATTCAGGTGGTCAGCCAAAAGCAATACAGCACCCTACAGCTGTGTGCAGAGAACTGCTCACATTTCATTAATGTGATTTGTTGTTCGTTTTCTCCTGTGTATTTATAGCATCTAATAGATGAGCTTATGGTTATTTATCTTTGTATGCCCATAACTATGTTAGCTCAGTGAATGAATCCACATATTTTTCCTTTGGGGGGTTTTCTTATCCTAATTCTTCCTATCACTTCAAGTTGCTCTCTTTCTGTAAAACTTATCTCAAGATTTAAATCCTCCCTGAAGCGTTGCTGCTCTAACCTACCCTACATAATCACAATGTTCATTCATGTGTCTCCACAATACCTTACTTATAGCACTTACTTGTGGATTTAAAATATTTATGTCTTTTGTATAAAGCTTGGAGTCATTAAGTTTTCCTGTGTGTTTCCAGTCCAGCTCACCAGGTTGGGGGAGGAGATCAAGACTACGGAGGAAGCAGTGGGGGCCATTTGGAGAGGATGTAAGTTTTGCATTCATTCAACAAGTATTGAACAAGGCAAATATTGAATGAAACATGCATTTTCTGTTCCCAAAGGATCTGCTTTTAAGGCGGTTATGCAAATTCATAATTCATAATTACAATGAGTTCTACAAATGGAAAAGTTTAAGGTTCTGCAGGAATGTACATCAGTCTGAGTTCAAGGAAGGTCTTCTGAAGACCAGAGGTGTGAAAGGTGAGTTAGTGAGTCAAAAGTGGGAGAAAGATCTTTTAAGGCAGAAAAAATATCATATCCAAAGACCCTGATTTGAGAGTATACACCATCTTTGAGAGGCAAAGAGTCAGATGATACAATGCCAGGGATGCCATGGTCAAGAACTTGAATTTATTTTAAAAGAAAAGACAGGCAGTTATGGTTCATAACAATATGGTGGGGGCTAGTAGAAGGGAAAGGAAGATGGTGATCATCTTATCAGATTTGCTTTTTAAAATAAAGATTCTGGTTATGTTTGAATAAGGGAGTGGATGGAGGTGATAAGACTGAATAAAAACTACAGGGCTATTTTTGTAGTTCAGAGATTTCTGATTTGAATAACTATGTGGATGGTGGTGCCATTTTCCTAAGCTAAAAGTCACAGGAGAATTGTGTGGGAAGGCCATGAATTCAGATTTGGACCTCTGGAATTTACGATGTGTGTGAGACAATCCCAGGAAAACATGCAGTCTGCAGCCTTTAAAAATGGATTTGGCTAGAGTGTGAGGTCTTAATTAGTTGACACCACACCGTGTGGTCACTTAACTGTGCTCCTTCATTAGAAAGTCCACAGGTACCTCTAGTCATCTGTATTCTCCTGCATCCTCATCTCTATACTTCGTTTCTTTAATCAACCTTCCCCTCTGGAAGCCAATTGCATATTTTAAGCACTGTCCCAACTCCTCAAATTTATTTTTTCTCTATGAATTAGTTACGATAATCTAGGTCCTAGGACAATTAATTACAGATAGCAAGTCAAAATGCATAATGATTCAAGCAGAATAGAATTATTTCTTGCTCACTAGTGGCACCTGTAGTGAGCAGGTTTGTGGTAGTCATTCTTCACACTGTGATCTCAAGATGACAGAAGGTCTGCCTTCTTCCATGGGCTTCTAAGGACAAATCTCTGGGTGGCTATCTCCCTTGCAGGCAGCTGGAAGGAGAAATCTTAACAGAACAGTGTGAGAGTGGAAAGTTTTCATGAACCAGGAGTAGAGGATGTTCACATTATATCTCCTATACTCTGCTGATTTTAGCTCAGTCACAAGGATATGCCAAACTACATGAGAGGCTGAAAAATGTAGCCTAACTAGCTGGGTGCCAGAAAGAAGTGAACAGCGATTTTGGTGGACAGCTAGCAGGCTTTTTCATAGTCAATTATCTTATTTTAACAGAAATCTGGTTTTCTCCTAAAACACTTCATTAAAGTGATCTTGATTGAAGGCTGGTTTATTCTCACCTGTGCCAAGATAAAATGGAGTCCAGAGACCCAAAATGAATCACCCAAACTTCCGTCTCCTCCTGCCTTGCATGGCCAAACACAAATCAAAGCCAGTCATCAAGAGAACCCACATGGTACAGTCTACACAGCAGGAGAAAGAAGGGCAGAGGATGGATACAAAGCACACGCATCACCTTTGGACTTTCCTTCACACTCATGGAAGTTCTTGTTCTATTCTTCTAAAATATTCTGGATAACTTAAATCTCTATTTTCACCTCTGTATATAACCTATTTAATAGCTTAATTACTCACATCCTGTCCTCCTAATTTCTAATGATATTCCCTTATACCCTATTTTAACAGCCCACATCCATGGTTTGTTTGCTTGTTTATACAGTCATCCCTCTGTAACCACGGGGGATTGGGTCCAGGAATGCCCTTGGATACCAAAAATCCACGGTTGTTCAAGTCTCTTACATGAAATGATGTAGTATTTGTGTATAACCAGTGCACATCCTCCCATATACTTTAAATCATCTCTAGATTACTTATAATATGTAATACAATGTAAATGATATGCAAATAGTCATTATTCTGTATTGTTTTGGGAATAATGACAAGATAAAGAAGTCTGTACATGTTCATTCAGTACAGGGGCAAACATCAGAGGCCTTCCCATCCGCAGTTAGTTCAATCTGCGGATGTGGAACCTGCGGTCACAGAGGGCTGAGTGCATTCTATTCCTGTCTTCCCATATGGAATGTAAGCTCCACAGGGACAGTATTTGTATTTATCTTGTTGTGCTCTGCTGCCATGGCTAAAGAGTACCTAGTATATTCCTTGATTAATAAGTATTTATTGAAAAATACTTTCTTGGGAAGGAAAGTGGTAGGAAATGGATTGGGAATAATTAAGTAGTACAAGAAGAGAGTGAAAATTTGGGACACACTCTAAAGGTGGTAGAAAAGGCAACTCAGTAACACTTAAAAAGTAATCGTGGAAAGACGCAGAAAGAGAAGCTAACACATGAAAATATAACACTAATTAACATTGCAGAATAGTTTTTCACAGAACTAAGAAACCTGAGTACATAGTGGAGACGAAGCATTTTTTGAATTGATTTTAAAAAATGATTTTTTTCTGAAAAGTTGGAGACAAAGGACAGAACTAGAAGCAATTTGAGGGTTTTGATGACTGGCTTGAGTAATCATTCTTAGAGTGCAGTTTAGTTAAAGGAAGAAAGTGATGTTAAAAAGGAACTCGTAAGTGTCAAGGTCACAAAAAACAGAAATATTGAGGAGCCGTCCCGGACTAGAGGAGACAAACGAGCCAGGATGAGTAAATACAGCGTGACCCTGGATTGGTCCTGGAACAGAGAAAGGACATTAGTGAGTAAGTGTGAAATCTGAGTAAGTTCTATAGATTAGATAATAGTACTATTTCAGTATACATTTCTTGATTTTAATAACTATGATGGTAATGTAAGTTAACATTTCGGGGCTCTGAGAGTACATGAAAATCTTAGCATTATTTTTGCATCTGAAATTATTTCAAAATGACAATTTTAAAAGAAGAGTCTCAGAGACTCATAGAAGAGAAAATAAAAAGTTGGCTGTTTTCCAGAGAGAGAGAGCTAAGAAAACGTATACTAAGGGTAAATGGTTGCCATTTCTATTAGAATAAAAAGTTTTCCTAAGATAACATGATCTTAGAATTTACTATTTTAGAGTTGGAGTGTATTCTTTTTAAAATAAACTTTCCATTTCATGATAATCCATTCATTACTCTTCATTTCTGTGTAACAATCACCAGATTATGAAATAGGACACTGACATATTCTTAGTTTATGTATTCCTAAAAATCAGAACCGTAGACAAGAACTTCTATACAGATAGTTTAATTTGACAACTCATCTCAGATAATAGAACTGGGAGAATTTGGAAGAGTGGAATAAGGAAAGAAGGAAAGCCAACCTGATGATTGAAAATTGAGCTGGTATCACTGTGTCAGACAGGCTACCCTCTGAGAAACTGGAAGGAGAGCCTCCTGCACACATAGAATACTAGAGATTTGTCTACCACACTTGTTTCCCGTTGGCCGAGGTTTGCCCAAGGGTGTTACCTTCACACTTCCAGACTTGTACCTGTGCTAAAATGGCTGAGTAGCTCTGTTAGGTGCCCTATGTGGCAGCAAAAGGGAATTTCTAGAACAGAAAGAAAGATATATAGTAAAATCGAGGACATATGTGCTCAGACTGTACTTATGCTCAGCTGGTGATTGCAGTAAAGAACAAATATAACCATTGGACCAAGAAGATGAAGGTGCAATAGATATTCAACACAGTTCACCCCTTGCACTTTTGGATCCACTTGGGCTCTTCATTAGAGAAGTCAGGACCATCACAAAGTCTGCAAGGTGGTAGTTGGTCACAATCTCTACAAAAGATTCGGCACAAGAGAATCCGTAAAACAGTTTATATACCTACCAAGTATAACTGGTGTATATATACCTACCAAGTATATACCTACCATGGATATACCTTGGTAGATACCTACCAAGTATAACTGAGGCTGTAATTTGTTTTCATAATATCCATTCTCTACCATCCATTTTAGATTTTTCTCATCCTGGCCAGAAAGGTGAATAGTCCAAGAGGTCAGAGCCCTTAGTTAGATTTGCCTTTATTGGGCCATAATTGGAGCAATTGCCCACTTACAGTTATCACTGCACATACAAACACCAAGAGATAAATTTGTGAACATGCTGGGTTTAAGATATATTTCTTTCTGTCTCCATTGTGTAGTATCGTGAATAGACCCTCATAATAATCAGTTTCAATTAACCCTACCAATGAAGTAACTTCATTCATTGCTTATTGGTTAACCAGTGTGAGAACCCCAAAATTTTCAAGGGAGAATCATAGCTTTGGGTTCAGTGGAACACTTACTGCTTACCCGTAGGGCAGTTACCACTCCCCCACACACATGCACACATACTGGATACAAACACTTATAATCCAATATAATTGCGGACATGTAGAGTAAAAATTTCTCTATTATGTTACTGGGAGTGATGGTAAGAAGAGCTGATCCTACTGCTAAGCCTTGGTGCCAAAATCTGTGTATTTTAGTTACTACAGACACAGTATAGCATTTAGTGCATATACTATACCCTGTAGGATAGAACTCCAAAACCAAGTGGACACTTTAGCTCAGCATTCAATAAGCCATTCCTTCACTGTACTAGGCTAGCTGTTTCCAGGTAATGCCATATATGAATAGAGCACTGGTCCTCCTGGTTAAGTGCCCATTGTCATAACCTCCAACGTAAAAAAAAGGTCTATTGGTTTAAAGTGATCTTATTCAGGGTCACACGTAAATCAAGTATTCTGTAATCCCTCAGATAGTTGTATTGACAGAGGTATTTTGGGCAGGGAAGGCAAGTTCATTTCCAGAGTAGGTATCAATTTTAGTGAGGACAAATCTCTACCCCATTCAGGACAGAAGATGTCCAATGTAATCAATGTGCCACCAAGAAGTTGGCTCATCTCTTTGAGAAACCATGTAATATTGAGGGCTCAGTGTTGGTTTCTGCTGTTGATAAGTCTGTTCTCCAGCAGTAGCAGTGTTTAGATTGGCCTTAGTTAGGTGGAGTCCATACTTTTGAACCCAAAATAGGCTCCATCGTGTCATCATGACTACTCTATTGGAAAGTCCATTGGGCTTAGAATGACTAACTAGAAAAGCTGCCCTAATCATTCTCAGGACAAAGCATCCTGTCTAATTGTTGAGTGCTTCCTCTGCACATTGATTGACACAGTGGTGAACAAGGCCAGAGTCTTTTTCTCCTGTATACAGTCACTCTGGTAAATGTCTTCAGCTTCCTTTGGCAAGATTGGGGTATTATTGTATATACATGAAGAGGTGTTTAAGATCCTTCCCCAAATGGAACTTCCCTTTCCCTTTTATTGTAGATCTCTGGTCAGAGCATTGGCTTAGATTTGGAAACTGGGTGAAGAATTGCATTTTTCCATTTTTATGGCTGAATTTAGTCTCTTGCTTTCAAGCTATTGCTATTTTTCTCTGGTTAAGTCAAGTAACACCTTATTTTCTTATCCATGTGTCTCTTCCCTTCTATCACTTGGAATAGGAATTATATACATCTTGCCTTTGTCACTTAAGTGCCGTCATCTAGCCTCTGCTGGGTGCAATCTTGTCAACTCCCTAATAGGGGACATGTCACAGTAGGGTATTCTGTCTCCCCGTACCTTGGCTCCTTTTACAATTACCTCTGCACCTAATTTTTAGCACATTCCACCCCCTAGCTGAAGGAGAAGAGTCTCTAAATACTGTCATGGAAGACCTTTGACTTTTCCAGGATGAGCTGAGTTGATGGGTGGTTTATCTTGGCATGCTGTTTTCTTCTAGGATTCTAAAACCTTTAACAACCCAGGTAATTATTGTGGTCACTATAGCAGTCAGTGCCTGCTTAAATCAATGCTTCATTTTTCATTTGTATCTCATCATAACCAACCACTGGTCAGGTCTTAGTAATTGTAATGTTATTGTACTTGGTGGATTATCAATATTCTCATTTTACCCGCAGGAAGTGATTCTCTTCTGACCAATTGTAGTCTCATTCCAGAATCCCATCTTGAGGAACTTCTTCCAAGGGTACCAGTATATTTAGTTTGGGTTTCCCCAAAAAGCAGAACCTGAGCCAAGGGATTGTGGGCAAGAAGTTAAGTGTGGAAAGTAATGAAAGGGAGCATAATTGAGGATACTAAAAACAGAGAAACCCATAGAGAGGACAATACAATCCAAGAGGGCATATTGAGCTCATTATGGGTAATTGAGGTTCCATTTAGCTGGGGATCTCTGAAAGAAGTGGAGAATACACCTCAGAACTGTCTGCATGAAACAAAGAAAAGAGGATTATCAACAACTGGCTTCTGTCTAATATTGGCAAATGTTGTAGGAGGTAGTGACTGCCTTGCATTTACAAGTTTGCATAAGTTTCAGAGGGAAAGGATTCTTATAACTATCCTATGTGGCAGCTGCAGAAAAGCTCCAGGCAGAGGGTAAGAGACACAGAGTCCAAGTGATAGCAATGTAGCCGGAGGATGCCTGTGTTCAGCTCAACACTACAGCCTCGGCTGAAGCAAAAAGGCTAAGAGAATGAGATTTGGGGCATAGATATGACCCCCAAATCAGTACTCCACAATTCCTTCCTGTGTTCCCATCTGGTCACTACCCACCCCAAAGATTACCACTATTCTGACTTGCAGCGCTTTAGATTATGTTTGGCAGTTTTTGAACTTCACATAAATGGAATTATATAATATGAACTGTTTGTAATTAGATTTTTTTCACTCAGTGTTGTATTTGTGATATTTATCCATGTCGTTCTGTTTACCATTAGTTCATTCATTCTCATTGTTATTTAGTGTAAATATATGTGATTATAGTACAATTTGTCCTTTTAATGCTGATGGATATTTGAGTTATTTCCATGCTACAGCTCTGATGAATAGTGCTGGTGTGAGCATTTTTGTACATGTCTTTTGATGCATAATTATATGTATTTCACTTGTGTCTGTACCTCGGAATGGAACTGCTAGATTATAGGTATACAAATATTTGCTTTCAAGCAGTTTTCAAAGTGATTGCACAATTTTTATTACCACCAATAGCGTATGAAGATTCCAGTTACTCCATTTCTTTGCCAACCTCCATACTAGATATTTTATTTTTACTGTTCTGGTAAGTCTTCAGTAGAATCTAACTGAGATTCTGATTTGCATTTCCCAGATAGCTAATACAGTTGAACACAGTTTCATATGCCTATTGACCTTTTGGAAATCTCTTTTTGTGAGATACCTATTCAAGTTTTTGCCCATTTTTCCATTGGTAAATGGTTATTTTTTAAATTGAATTATAAATATTATATCTATAGTTATTTGTTCCATCCATTCTGATCTTGATGACTTACAGGTTCATGTCTGTTCTCTGTTTTTTCTCCTTTATTTGTCTTAGCATGCTTATTACTTTTTTGAATGACTGCTGGAAATTTTATATGAAAAATTGAAGAAGCTAGGGGTGATGTCCTCTACCTTCGCAGAGGATTTATCCCATACTCTCGCAATTTGGGCAGGGAACAAAGAGGTTGATAACCTCAAGTCTGTTAGGAGCTGATTCACATTTTCTAGACAGACTATAGATTATAGTCTTTGGAAGGTGTAATCTTCTTTGGTTCACCCACACTCTGAGGGTGTAGGACCCCAGAGGACGTAACCAACAGTACAGGATGATTCCTAGGCCCTCCTTCTTTTTGACCTGTAGTCCATTTTTGTCTCCCAGCTTGTCCACTTTGCTTTGCAGCCCCTCCCTTTTTTGCTTTGCTTCTTATTCTTCTGCATTATGTAGATTACTGTCATACTGTCTACTATGTAGATAAATGTGGGCAATGTTTCAGTGGGACAGCAGGTGCTAAATATTGGTTACACATCTCTGTACCTCTCTACTCTCCGGGATCTTGGCCTCTGAACTCCTGGTTGTCTTGACTTACTACCTCCAATTTTTTATTTTCTCTACTTCAGCAGATTGCCCAAAGCTTTGCTGGCTCCTCTTCCTGTTAGCATCTGCCCTCTGTCTGGCTTCTTAGTCTCTTTCCCTACACAAAAAATAGGCAAATGCCTAAGGGAAAAAGTGGCTTGCAAAAACTTAAGTTCTCCTATGTAAGCTTTCCATTTCTCCAGGATCTGGTCGTTTTAAGTCTTGAATATGGTAGAAGCCCTCCAGTTCCTTCAATTTTTGCTATTGTATTTACCTTTTCTAATTGTTCTCAGTGGAAACATTTATCTTTTTTCTTGCGTATCTACCAATAGACAAGAGAGTACATTTCCAAAAATATAATCTTGATTTTATTTTTTGTTATGTCCTCCAATAATTTCCTCTAGCAAGTGTTTCCTCTTTTTCTGTCACCTCTATTTTTGACCTCTTTCTCTGGACTAGAACTTTTTCCTCTAGCTATAAACATTCTTACTTTTCTGTCGACCATATGAAAAAACATTTTTTGACCTTGTCTCACACTTGAAAATGGCCCTTTTTCTTTGCTAAGGCAAATTTCTTTCTTTTTCTTTTTTAAAAAAAGGCTTTATGTCTGCTATCTCCATTTTCTTATATCCAATTTCCTCCCCAGACCTCTACCCTGAAATGTATTTTTCAACCCCACACTCTGCTAAAACTACTCTGGATTACATGGATCTCTCCTGTCAATTCAAAGCCTTTTTTTTCCCTTTTACTTAACTGAAACTCTCAGCTACATGTGACAACACCTTCGCTTCCTTTCTGAAATTGGCTATCCTCTTTGCTCTGTGCCCCATCCCCCCAAGCTGGTATTTAACCCACCTCTCACAATGTCTTCATCTCTCTTTTTCTGCCTCTATGTATAATGTTTATATTTTACAAATCCAGCTCATTGTTCTTCTCAATTTCCCAGAACAATTTTGTACTTTCTTTTAGTTTCAGCTGTCAAAATGCTGATGACATAAATACATGAATTTTTATCTCAGGTCTTGACTATTGTCTGATACCACAGTGGTCGAGAGTAAAGATTCCAGAGATATCATGCCTGAATATGTCTTGTCTTTGATAATTACTATTTGAGTAAACTTGAACAAATTAATTGACTTCAATAAAATGAGCATCATAATAAAGCACGTCCTAGACTATTTGTGGAAATTATTCTATGTAATCAGCACAAGACCATCACAGACAGATCTGTAGCTCAATGAAGTCAACTTTATTGAATCACTGAGATGAGGGTGACAGCACAGCAGAGGCCCCACGAGGTGTTATGTGAAACAAAGCAAAAGACTGAATTGTTGTCGGTTTGGGGAAGGAGACAGTTCAAACAAAATTTAAATGAAGCCACATATGTATGTGCACGTGTGTATGTCTATGTGTGTTTTAGGAAGATTCAAAGTATAGTGGTAAAAGTTTAGCTTGAAACTGTAGGGGAGCAGAACTTACCATCCCAAAATGTGTCTTTTTGGCCTGAGGATTATTTTGGATTGATTATCTTTAAGAACAAAAACTCAGGAAGAAACTTTGATCTTCCCCCTGACTGCCTAAAATAATTTAAGATAGAAGGCATATTCTAGGAGGGAGCCATCACCGTAGATAACTGTGGTATGATATGAACTATGTTTGGTGACAGGGAGGAACCTAGCCAGGCCCCTCTGATCAAAGTCCTATCTGTGTCCCACTGTCTGTAGATGGCCCAACAAACATTTGTTTACCAAACATTAACTCTTTTCGTCTTTAAATTTCTCCCTTTCCCTTTGAAGGCCCAGACCCTTCCCCCTTCTCCTTAGTCCAGAATGATATATATACCTCGTTTTGCCTGTCTTTAGATTTCTTCATGTGAATTAGCTGTGCTCACATATTAAACCTTGTTTGATTTTCTCCTATTAACCAGCTTTATGTTATTTTAATTATTTGACCAGCCACAAAAGCCAAGAGAACGGGGTAATTTTTCCATCCCCAACAAAACCATTCTTCCTGGATTCAAGCCCAGCTCCACCACTTACACGCTGTGTGACCAGGGGAAGTTAGTCAACTTTTCTGTGTCTAGTTTCCTCAGTTCATAAAGTGGGATTAACAATATTTAAAAGGATCATTTGATGATTAAATGAGTTAATTAATGCAAGGCATTGTGAACAATGCTTGGCACATAGGAAGGCTTTCATTGTTAGGGTTGTTGTTATTGTTACTATTATTACTTGACAGGTGCAAAGAAGATAGATACAGGAAATATTGAAGAAACATCTGACATGTAACTAAAAATATGTATCAGTCTTAGAGAATCTACTAATTAATCATGTATAAATGCCATTTTAAACAAAATTGCTAAAGATTATTTCAACATAAATGTGGTTAGAATTACAATCCAGTTGGACTTGGAGCAGTTTTACTAGGTTTAGGCATTAAAAATTTTTGAGTGGATTTTTATTAGTTGCTCTTTAAATAATTTGGGGGCAAAAAATGCAGTTCAAAATTTGAGAAATCTCAATCTTTATTAATAGCTCTTATTTATCTAGTGTCTTTCTTCTGAATATTTTTAAACTTTTAAATATATATATACATATATATATATATACATATATGGGGAGAGAGAGGAGAGAGAGAGATTAAAGTGACGGGAGAAGAACTTTACCAATACTTCAAAAAGTAAAGTTGATTTTTCTCCCATAAAAGTACATCTTTATTCAATAAATTTGGAAACTTACAAGTAGAAAACATAAAATATGTACTCATAATCTCACCACACAAAGTTAATTATTTCAGCATATAGGTACATTCAGTTCTGTATTTTAATAGGTGTTAATTTTGCTGTTTAAATGTCTTTTACCTGTATGTAATTTTATTTGGTTGGACTTCTAAATTTAATAATAAATGGCACTTGAGGAGAGACTCCTTTTAAGAAAAATATCGTAGCATAAACTTACAAGTTATTTGCATAATAAGGGGGAATAATTTATATGAAATTGTTTTCTCTTACTTTTTGTGTCCTATTTTGAAAGGAGATGTCAATGCTTACATTCACTTTAGTGGAGATTTCATTCAAGCGCTTGGCTGAGGTCCTGAATCTTTAGTCAGAATCTTTGCAGGACAAGCCACACAGTTGATAACAAACTAGATCTTTTGCTGGTAGCCTTTCTCATCTGCTCACTCTTTCTCAGTCAGAAAGGGTGATTCTTTGCCATTGTTTGCTTGGTTCAGGTAATTAAAGTAGTAGATTTCCTTGCTTTTTCTATCATCCTCTTCCTAGATATAAGGAGAATGAGAACAATGACAATGGCTCTTGCAGTTTTGTTGTTTCCTCAAATTTTTTTAAAAGGATACTTTTAAAATAGTATTTTTTATTCTAATATTTAGATTTTTTTTTTACAACAGGCAATAATTTTCCCTCTTAATATTTCTTTTTTTCCTGCATCTCCTGTTAATGAATATAACGCAAACACTACATGATCTATCTATCTACCTCTCTCTCAAAATTAAAAAATATATATGTATTATAATAAATTTGCAATCATGTTACTGAGAGTAACAACGAGATTCCTGGAGATTCAGGGTTATGTTCTGATGACATCAACACATTTTAGAAAATATTCCATAGAGAAGCCATTAAAGAAAAATAACTTCTTATATATATCAATAATTATATTTAATTATTTGCAATAATTTATCCACATATTTTCTCTGGATAACTGAGACATTACAGTATTAAAAAATTCCTGTACCTATATAGAATACTACATTCTGCATTTTTAAAAATAATGTTTGTGGGGGCAGGAAGATATCAGTAATTGTAGGCATAAGCTGGTTAATAAAATCGCCCAGGTAGAAGGTCATTAGACTCATATTAAGGACTGTATTTTGGTTTGTTTTGTGTCAGTATCTTTGTTGTTGATGATGGGAAATTCTTCAACTTCAAAAGTATTAATTGATTAGGGAGTGAAACTTGAAAGAAAGAGTATATGGCAGATAGTTTATTTATTGCTCTCAAGAACTTTACTTTTAAGATCTGTATCAGTTTTGAACACTTGGAAAATGGCCTTAGCATAGACACAGAAAATTCACCAGTATTCTAGAGCGAGCTGATTTCACCTATGAGGATTTGCTAGTTTTGTACCAGTAGTGGAATTTGGATATATAAATTACCCACATAAAAAGCAAACATACCAATTACATATAATCCACATTCACTGGCTAAAATGCAATTTTGAAAAAGCAGACAAACTCAAAAAGAAATCGCAGCATTTTACCAGTGTAAAAATATTGCCAAGTTATTCGTTGGAATTTTAATGTATTATTAATGACTTTTTCTAAAAAGCACAATGCTTATGGCATGAATACAGGAGATAATTTATTTAGGGTCAGAACAAGTAACTGAACAATGACTCAAAATGATTACATAGTATCTATTTTTAAAAATGTAGTAATTATAACTCCTGGAAGATTAATAGAGGAGAATAATAGTATGCATAATCCAAAAGAAAAAATAGTCCTCAAATAATTTCTTTTCTCCCTCAAACAGGTTTCTATCACCGATTATATTTGCTTCTTGCACTATTGCTAAAGCAAGTAATATTATTTCTATTGATAGCTTTATAGAGATATAATTTACATACCATAAAATTTCCCCATTTTAAAGTGAACAATTTAATGGATTTCTGTTCTGTACCCCCAGCCCTAAGCAACAACTGACCTCCTCTCTCTGTAGATGTGCCTGGATATTTATTTCATGTTAATGGGGATCATACAATACGTCGTCTATTGTGACTGACTTCTTTCACACAGCATAATGTTTTTGAAGTTCACGCATGCTCTAGCATGTATTAGTACTTCAATCCTTTTGATGATCTGGCTATATTACATTTTATTTATCCATTCATCAGTTGATGCCATTGGAGTTGTTTCCACTGTGGGGCTATTACGAATAATGCTGCTATTAACATTCATGTACAAGTTTTGTGCAGATGTGTTTTCATTTCTCCTGGATATATACATAGAATTGCTGGATTATATGCTGACTCCATGTTTAAGAATTTGAGGAGTTGCTGAAGCGCTTTGCAAGTGACTTTCCCATTTTACATTGCAACACAAAAGTTTTTAATTATGATGTAGTCCAATTTATCAATTTTTTTCTTTTGTCACATGTGCTTTTGGCATCATATCTAAAAAAACACTGCTTAAGCCAAAGTCATGAAGATTTATTCCTATGTTTTCTACCAAGTGCTTTACAGTTTTCGCACTTACACTTGGGTCTATGGTCCATTTTGAGTCAGTTTTTCAATATGATGTGAGGTAGGAAGTCCAACTTCATTCTACTGTAGGTGCACATTCCCTCATCCCAGCACCATTTGTTGAAAGCACTCCTTGAGTTGTCTTAGCAACCTTGTCAAAATCAGTCAATC
This sequence comes from Tapirus indicus, assembly GCA_031878705.1. Lineage (NCBI taxonomy): Eukaryota > Metazoa > Chordata > Mammalia > Perissodactyla > Tapiridae > Tapirus > Tapirus indicus. Next base: position 32,414,350 of record CM062934.1, read on the forward strand.
ATAAATGTAAGCACACTGATCTGCATGTCAATCTTTATGCTTTTACCACCTTATCTTGTTTACTACAGTAGGTTTTGAAATTGGGAAATGTGAATCCTCCAGCATTGTTCTTTTTAAGATTGTTTTGGTTATTCTGGGTAATTTGAATTTTCATATGAATTTTAGTATTAGCTTGTCAATCTCTGTGAAAAGCAGCTTGCTATTTTGACAAGGATTGTAGTGAATCTGTAAAACAATTTGTGGAGTATTGCCATCTTAATTATATTAAATCTTCCAATCTATAAACATAGATGTCTTTCATTTCTTAAGATCACTTTTAATTTTTTCAATAATGTTTTGTAGTTTTCAGTGTACAATTCTTGCACTTATGTTCAATTATGTTATCTTTTGATGCTATTATAAGTGGAAGTTTTTCTTAATTATATTGTGACTTTATAGAAATATAATTTTTATAGTGATCTTTTAGCCTGCAACTTTGTTGAACTTGATTATTAGTTCTAACAGCTTTTTTTTTTTTAGTGGTTTACTCAGGATTTTCTATATATAAGGTCATGAAATCTGCTATTAGAGATAACTTTACTACTTTTTTTCTAGTCCAAATATCGTTTTTCTTCCCTCCCTAATTTCCCTGGCTGGAACCTCCAGCACAAAAGTGAATAGAAGTGGCCAGAACAGGCATCCTTCTTTTGTTTCTGATCTTTCACCAAAGGATGTTGGAGATGATTATGTGAGTTTGTCCTTTATCCTATTAGTATTTGTATTACATTGATTGATTCTCAGGTTAAAAAAATAAAAGCTTGCATTCCTGAGAAAAAATCACACTTTACCATAGTGTATAACACTTTTTACATGTTTCTGTATTTGGTTTGCTAATATTTTTATTGTGGTAAAATGCACATAACATAATATCATTTGAGTATTAAAAACCTCTGCCATGTACAATCATTGCAATTATCTGTACTGAAAATATTTTCATCATCCCCAATAAAAGCTCTGTACCCACTAAACAATTACTCGTTTTTCATCCCTTCCTTTAGTCCCTGGTAACTGCTATTTTACTTTCTATTTGAATTTGTTTATTCTAGGTACCCCATATAAGTGAAATTATGCAATATTTGTCCTTTTGTGTCTGCCTTATTTTACTTAGCATATTGTTATCAAGATCCATTCACGTTATAGTGTGTACCAGAATTTCATTCTTTCTTATCACTGATTAATATTCTGCTGTATGAATATACCATATTTTGTTTATCCATTCATCTGCTTATGGACACTTGAGCTGTTTCTACCTTTTGGCTATTGTAAATAATGCTACTATGAACATTGGTATACAAATATCTGTTCAAGTCTTTGCTTTCAATTTTTTTTGGATGTGTACCTAAGAGTGGAATTGCTGAGTCTTATGGTTGTTCTATGTTTTATTTTTGAAGAAACACCAAACTATGTTCCACTATTTTACATTCCCACCAGCACTACACAAGGGTCCCAATTTCTCCACATCCTCTTTACCAACACTTGCTATTTTCCTTTTTATTTTAAAATTATAATTCAAGCAGGTGCAAAGTAGTATGACATTGTGGTTTTATCTGCATTTCACTATTGGCTAATGATATTGAACATATTTTCCTGTGCCTATTGGCCCTTTGTATATCTTCTTTGGAGAAATATCTGGTCAAGTTCTCTGCCCATTTTTGAATTGGGTTTGGTTTTCTTTGTTGAGTTTTTTTAATATATATATTCTGTATAGTAATCCTTTATCAGATATATGATTTGTAATATTTTTCCCATTCAGTAGGTTTTCTTTTTGCTTCCTCAGTAGCATCCTTTGATGGACAAAAGTTTAAGTCCAATTTATCTATTTTTTCTTTTGTTTCTTTTGTTGTCTTATTCATGAAAATTGCCAATTCTGATGTTCTGAAGATTTTCCCCTAGGAGTTTTATAGTTTAGATCTTAAATTTAGGTCTTTGAAGCATTTGGGGTAAATTTTTGTATATGGTGTAAGATAATGATCCAAATTCATTCTTCTGCATGTGGATATCTAGTTTTATCAGCACTATTTGTTGTAAAGATAGTCCTTTCCCCAGTGAATCTTTGCACCCTTGTTGAAAATCAATTGATTATATGTGTGAGAGTTTATTTCTAGGGCTTCTCTCCCACTGGTCTGTTTGTCTGACCTTATGCCTGTACCATTTTTTGTTTTAATTACTGCAGCTTTGTGTAAGTCTTGATGCTGGAAAATGTGAGTCTTCCAACTTTATTCTTCAAGATTGCTTTGGATATTCAGACCCCCTTGCAATTTCATATTAATTTGAGGATTGACTTTTCTACTTACATGGAAAAAGTGCTGAAATTTTGATAGAGATTGAGCTAAATCTATAGGTCTTTTTTTTAGTATTGGCATCTTAATATTGTCTTCCTACTCATGAACATGAGATGTCTTTTTATTTATTTAGGTCTTCTTTTATTTATTTTGTAGTTTTCAGCATACGAGACTTTCATCTCCTTACATTTATTTCTAAATATTTAATTCTGTTGGATGCTATTGTAAATGTAATTGTTTTTTTAATTCCCTTTTTGTGTTTTTCATCGCTGGTGTATAGAAACACAAATAAAATTTGTGTGTTGATCTTGTACCCTGCAACATTGCTCAATTAATGTATTAGTTTACTTGTGGATTCACTGGGATTTTCTATATATATATGTTTAAGTCATCTGTGAATAGAGATGGTTTTATTTCTCCCTTTCCATATTGCATGTCTTTTATTTCTTTGTCTTGTCTAGTAGCTTTGGCTAGATTTCCTGTACTAGCAGGAATAGTAGCAGTGAAAACAGGCATTCTTGTCTTTTCCTGATACTGTGGGTAAAGCTTTTGATATTTCACCAGTGAGTATGATGTCAGGTGTGCATGTGTTTTTCATAAATACCCCTTATCATGTTGAGGAAATTGCCCTCTATTCCTAGTTTTCTGAGAGTTTTGGCATAAAAGGGTGTGGGGTTTTCCCCATGCATTTTCTTCATCAATTGAGATGGTCATGAGGTTCTTTTACCTCATTCTTTTAATGTGATGTATTACATTGATTGATTTTCTTCTATTGAATCACCCTTACATTACTCAGAGAAATCTCATTTGGTCATGGTAAATAATCCTTTGATATGCTGTTGGATTTGATTTGCTAATATTTTCTTGAGGATTTTCACATCTATATTCATAAATGATGTTGATTTGTGATTTTTTTTTCTTGTGGTGGCTTTGGTAGAAGGGTAATGGTGGCCTGATATAATAGGTTAAAAACTGTAGCGGCACAGTGGTTAAATCTGGCGTGCTCCATTGCAGCAGCCCAGGGTTTGCAGTTTCGTATCCCAAGTGTGGACCTACACCACTCATCAAGTCATGCTGTGGGGGCATCCCACATACGAAATAGAGGAAGATGGGCACAGATGTTAGCTCAGGGCCAGTCTTCCTCAAGCAGAAAGAGGAAAATTGGCAACAGGTGTTAGCTCAGGGCCAATCTTCCTCACACACACACACAAAATGTAGGCTCATTTTCAGTTTTTGGAAGAGTTTGAGAAGGTTTGGTGTTAAACCTTGTTTAAATATGTGGTAGAATTCACTGATGAAGGCATATGGTACAGAATGTTTTTTTGAGAGAGAGATTTTTGATTACAGATTCAGTCTCTTTATTTGTTATAACTCTGATGAGATTTTCAATTTCTTCTTAATTGAGCTTAGGTAATTTGTATGTTTCAAGGAATCTTCTAGGTTATTTATTTTGTTGTCATATAATTATTCCTAGTATTCTCTTTTAATCCTTTTTATCACTCTAAGATCAATAGTAATGCCCTCACTTTATTACCGATTTTAGGTATTTGTGTCTTCTTTTGTTTTTTTCTTTGTTGGTTTAGCTAAAGGTTTGTCAATTTTGTTGACCTTTTCAAAGACCAATCTTTTGGTTTCAATTATTTTCCTAGTCTCTCTTTTATTTCTTCTCTAATCTTTATTATTTCCTTCCTTCTAGTATGGGTTTAGTTAGGTCATCTTTTGCTAGTTCTTTAGGGTGTAAAATTGGATTATTGTTTGAGATCTTTTCTTTTTTTTTAACGTGGGCATTTTCAGCTATATAATTCCCCCTGAGCACTGCTTTTACTGCATCTCCCAGATTTTGGTATGTTTGTTTTTGTTTTCATCTCTAAGTATTTTCTAATTTCCCCTTTGATTTCTTTTTGACCTATAGGTTGTTTGAGTGTGTTTTTTAAAATCTCTACATGAAATTTTCAGTTTTCCTTTTGTTATTTATTTGTAACTTCATCCCATTGTAGTCAAAGAAGATACTTTGCATGTTATTTGTCTTATAAAGTATATTGAGACTTGTTTAGTGTCCTAATATATGGTTTATCCTGGAGAATGTCCCATGTTCACTTGAGAAAAATGTGTCCTTCTCCTTCTGGAGTGGGGTAGTCTATGCATGTCTGTTAGATCAAGTTGTTCTATTATGGTCTTCATCTATTTCCTTACATATCTTCTGTCTCATTTTCTATCATCCCTTTACTTTTAACTTGTCTGTGTCTGTAGTTAAAATGTAATTTTTGTATTGGTAACATAGAATTGGGTGTTGTTTTTTATCCACAGCAACAATCTCTACTTTTTATTTGTTATATTTGGACCATCCAGATTTAAAGTAACTATTGGTGTAGTTAGATTAATATTTACCATGTCTATAATTGTTTCTCTCTATGCTGCATTTTTTTCCTTTTCCTTCTCTTTTTTTGCTTTTTCTGGCTTAATTGAGCATATTATATGATTCCATTTTATCTTCTCCTTTGTCTTGTAAATTATACATCTTTTAAGTTTTTTTGCATTTGTAATTGATCGAAGTATACCTTCAAATACACTATACCTCTTCATGTGTAATACAGGTATCTTATAACTAAATATTCTAATACCTTCCTTCCATCCTTATTGCAACATGTCATTTATTTAACTTATGCATATGCTATAATCACTCTACATTATTACTATTACTACTATAAAATACTTTCTTTTGGGTGAATTATTGATAAAAAAATAAAATATTTTTTACCTTTATTTAGTCCTTCCTTGATATATTTTCTTTCTGTAGATCAAAGTCTGACATATCATTTTCCTTCTCCCTAAAGGATTTATTATTTTTTTGCAGAGCGCGTCTTCTGGCAATGAATTCCTTTAGTTTCTGTCTGAGAACACTTTTTTTCTTTTTTATGGCTCCTTCACTTTTGAAAGATAATTTCATTGGCTTTGAATTCTATTTGTTGGAGTTGTCATTCACACTTTAAAAATTTCACTCCTCTCTTTTCTTGCTTGCACGGTTTCTGATGACTATAATCCTCATCATGGTTTTACGTTTTTCTCTGGGTTTCTTTCACGGTTTTCTCTTTGCTTTGGTTTTCTGCAGTTTGATTATGATATGCCTAGGTGTAGATTTTTTGGCATTTATTTTGTTTTGTTTTCTCTCTACTTCCTAGATGTTTTGTCAGGTCTCTGTCATTAATTTTAGGAAGTTCTTATTCATTTTTAATTCAAATATTGCTTCTCCATTCTCTATTTTTCCTCCTTTTAGTATTCCAATTGCACATATGTTATAACTTTTAAAATCATTCCATGGCTCTTGCAATTCTTGAATATTCCTCTTTTATTTTTTTTTCTTTTTTGCTTTTGTATTTCAGAGTGGGAAGTTTCTGTTGACCTACCTTTAAGCTCACTGATTCTTTCTTTGGCTGTGTCCAGTGTACTGCTGAGGCCATCAAAGGCAGTCTTCATTTCTGTCACGGTTCTTTTTTTATTTCTTGTATTTTCATTTTATTCTTCCTGGGAATTTCTACCTCTCTTATTACATAACCCATCTGTGTTTGCATATTATCTACTTTGGAAAGCCCTTTTCCTAGTAATCATAGTCATTTTAAATTCCTTATATGATAATTCCAATATCTATGTCATTTCTGGGTCTGCTTCTGATGCTGGCTTTTTCTCTTCAGACTCTGTTTTATTGCACATTTTGGCATGTCTTTTATTGTTTCAGAGAATGAGAACATGTTGTATCAGTTAATAGGAGCTGAGATAAAAAGGCCTTTCATGGGATAATTTATGCTAATCTGGCTAGAATTTGAGATGTTTTTTATGTTTACTGTTGCTGTAGGTGCCATTGCTTTCAAATTCCTCTATTGTCTTTTTTTCTCTCCCCGCTTGACTTTGGGTTCCCATAATACTCCTCCTCAGAGAGATTCTTTATCTTGCAGCTCTTTAATTTCTCAACCACTGTTACTACACTGGATGTTCATTGGTAGTGTTGTGAGGTGAGAGAGGAAAACAGCTCTATAATCTTCTGACGAAAGCTCGTTCTTTCCATGGGCCTGTGATTCTGGGCTGTAACTGTCAGTACTGTTTCTCCACTGATAGAGATTTATTTTTTCCCCTTCTTATGTGAGACAGTCAGTGCAGAGTGGGCTGGACATTGAGGAATGTCCTTTCCCCATCTATTCTTACCCCTGTTTCTGTATTTCTTTGGATGTATATCTCTTCAAATTTTAGGGTTCTGTTTTTCTCTCCAACCTCAGTTGTCCAGTTGGTCCAATAAACATCACTGAATTTCAGTTTGTTCTGTTTTTGTTGTGGTGCTTGTGGTGTAGTTGTTATAATAACAGGAGTGACATCTTTCTAGCTATTTACTTGTCAATACTGAAACTTGAAGTCTCAATGTATCATTTTAATTCCTTTGTTATTTGTATTAGTATACCTTTTAAAAGTTATTTTCTTAGTTATTACCTTTGGGGATAATAATTAGCGTTTTAACTTAAAACAATAAAAAAACCTTTTTCTTCCTTGATATACATGCTTATTAAATGAGGAGATCCAAATCTTGGTGCTTTAAAATTAATAAAGATATTGTGAGTATTAATAAGTTATCAGATTTTACTAAAGGTTTATATAATAATAAAGATACTTAAAACTTTGTAGTTTATTCTCTTTAATACTATAAAGTATTTACAATATATCATAAGTGTGTAAAATTCAAACCACAACCTGATAATAATGGCAAATGAAGAGTCAAGCCCCAAAGTTTTGCTATTTTCATTAAGGGCCATCTATCTCTTTTTACATTTAAAATATGTCTGTTCTTTATTCCTCCACTCCTTTTGACATTGTAATTTGCATTTTGGGGGTAGTTATCCAGAAATATTTAATATACATATTTAGATATATAATTATTTAAGAGTATTATATTAACCCTTTGCTTTGCTTCCTTTTAAAATAATAAAGAGAATTTTTATGCTTACTTCTTCCTCTCTACCCCTATGATATTATTTTCTAGTATTCTGTTTTGTTTTAAACAAACACACACATACATATACACAAACACAGTTTCTAGCATTACTGTGATTATTTTAAGCAATGTTTTTTAGAAGTAATACATGCTTTACTCATCATTTCTTTTTGGTTCATTTTTATTTTAATTTTGCTTTATTACATCCTCCAGCTAGTAACTCCTTTGAAGAGGGTCTATGCATATCAAGTTTTCCTTGCTCTTTTATATCTGAATATATCTATTTTATTCTCACTTTTGGGTTATACTTTGGCATAGAATTTTAAATAGATAGCAATTTTTGCTTCACATTTGGGGATTTGTTAGTACATTGTCTTATAGCATTTTATTAATTCTGAAACAACTGTTTTTATTCTGATTGTTGTCTGTTTATACTTTTTGATGCTGTTCTTTATTTTTCAAATTCTACTGTTTTCTTATGTTATTTTGCTGGTGGCTGTTGGTCTGACTCAGGGAGACTTTGGGTATCAAACTATTTTCCTCATTCCACAGCTTTGAATTTGGAATTGAATATACATCTATGTTAGCTGTTTAAAGTTGGAGTATGATACATGAGAGCTCTGTATATAACTACAAACCCTGTTTAGCAATGTTCCCTATGGTCATATTTTATGTTGTATGTCTTCAAGGTTAATGAGGCTACAGGAGATATCTCTGATACATATCTAGACTAGCCTACCCATAGAAATGTTCAAGCTATTTGTGTGTCTCTGTGTGTGTGTGTGTGTTGTGTGTGTGCGTGTGTACATATATGGCTGTGACTTGAGAGGCAGAATTGACCTTTTTAATAGTCTGAAATGACAGTCACTCACTCAGCAATCATTTTCACTCAAAACTCTATACGCATCATTGTTTTAGGGTTTGGAAGCTTATACTTTTGTCTCTCTCAGACAATTTTGCTGTACTTTCAGACATTAATCTTTGTGCTGACTTTCTTCTGTTTCTTGGAGATAAATAAATCCAGTTGATTTACCAATTATTGTCTGTATTGGGTCTTCCAGGAAATCTAAGCCAATTCAATATATTTTTTAGTAGAGTTGCCTTCCTCATGCTTAAGCATGCATTTTGTTTTCATTTACGATTTATCCTTGTCATTATTTGGGGTCTTCTTTCAATCTGAAGATTCATGTCTTTCTTAGTTTCTGGAAACACTCCTGGCAGTATCCATTAAATATTGACTCTTCACCATGTTCTCTATTTTTTGTTTCCTAGAAACATTATTAGATATATGTTAGAGCTTCTCAATCTTTGCTCCCTTTTCTTATTTTCTCTTCCATAGTCTCTAACTCTTCTTTTCTAAAATATTCAAAGTTTTACTTTCCAGTTTCCTAATTTGGGGGGCAATGTCCTATTAACTAATTTTTCTTGGGCAATTCCAAATCCATTATATATTTTTTATTTTATTGATTTTATATTATTATTTCTAAAATGTCCACTGGGCTATTTTTTATAATCAATTTTCTTGTTTTATAGCTGTTCTTTTTCATAAATTTCTTATCTTATTTCATAGATTTTATTCTTTCCTTTATCTTTGCAATGATTTTGGACATACTAATTATAGCATCCTGTTTAGATAGCTTGAATGATTAAGTTTTTTTCTCCTCCTGTGGAGTATATTAATTGCCTCTTATGTGATGAGTTTTTCTCATATCTCCTCTGTTTTAACAGCAATATTGAGATATAATTGATATTAAGCATTTCTGATGTTCTTCATTCTTTATAGTACATCTACATTTCTATGATTGATTTCATGTGAGATGAAGTGGTGAAATAAGTCTAAGAATACTAAAAGCTAACAATTGCATAATATTTTCTGTAGACTTTTGATATAATTATGCATTTAATCCTCATTAAAACCATATGAAGTAGATACTGCTATTAATCTCATTTTACAAGTGGGAAAAATCAGGAAAGGCATGGTTAAATCAAATGCCCGAGGACACTCAGTAGCAGATGAGGGAACCAGGAATAAAAACCTAGGAAGCACTGCTAACACAATAGCAGAAATTCAAGCAAGTCTATAGGTGCTAAAGTTGAATACATACCTCTTTTCTATATGTGTACTATGCAGCATTCAAAATTGAGGAGTTCAGAAGGCAGTTGTAGATATAAGCTTGACACCTAAGGAAAATAGATAATTTAATGTTCACTCTACCTTATAAGTATTAACAGGTTTCAGTGATTTCTAAGGGATTGTCTAGATCTATACTGTTCAAAAAGTCATTGTATTTAGAAAAGTACTTTTATAAAACAGTTTGCATAGTAATTTAAAATCCATCTTTGGCTGTATAATTTGAGTTTTCTGCTTATTGACATTATTTGAGTTATTGAAAAAATAAAATTTGTGTGTTGTAGATAGAAGCAATGTGGTTGTAGACAATGAACCTTGAAAAGTGATGGACTACATAGAGCAGGACTTGCCAGCACAAAACAGTGGGGTGGGCAGCATTTTCTTTAGTGCCTGTGGTGCTTTCTGCTGCACCCTATATGCTGGAGAACGTCTTTGCAATATATCTCTTCATACCCATGGAGACCTGACCTTTTTAAAAATTTTTATATATATGTTTAGCTTTATGAGAAACTACCAAACCATTCCCACCAAGAATGCACAAGTTCTGACTGCTCCACAATCTTGCCAACATTTACTATTGTCATCTTACTTACTTTCAGCCCTTTCAGGGTCTTGTGGTTTTAATTTGTGTTTCCCCACTAATAACCATGCGCTTACTGGCCATTCTATAGCTTTGTTTGTGAAGTGTCTGCTCTAGTTATTTATTCTTTCATTGTTCTTATTTGGTATTTTTATTACCATTTTGTAAGATTTCATTTTACAGTTTGAATTAAGTTTTTTGACATATATATGTATTATAAATATTTTCTCCCAGATTTTTGCTTACTTTTTAATTTTCTTAATGGTATCTTTTCATAGCCAGAAGGTTCTAATTTGAATGAGGTCTGATTTATCATTTATTTGACTTTATAGGTAGTTTTTTGTGTTGTCTTTAAGAAATCTTTACCTTCCCCAAGTTCACAAAGTTTTCCTTATATGTTTCTTTGTAGGGATATTATAGTTCTAGCTGATATGTTTGAAAGAAGTCCTTTTAAATCAGTGATATAGGCTCCAAATCTATCACTTCTCAAACCCGGTAATGGAAAATTTACTTATTGGAGATGCAATTGTTACTCGGCTTCGTATTCAGAAAATACATTGGCAAATTATCCAATAAATTAACTCATAAGAAAGTTGTAATATTTTTCACCTTCTTTTGGATGGAGGTTTCGGGATTAAACTCTAAGCAAACAATAAGTGCTAACTGCAAACTTTCAGGCTCAGTGTCCCTTTAGCAAGGAAAATACTTGAAGGCATTTGGATTTTTCCACTGTCATTAACTATACCACTAGAGGGAAAATCTTCAGAAAAACTAGAGCAGATCTCTTAACTACTAGGAGATCTATAACTTAATACTTGTTATATATCATTTGCAAGTCCCAGGGGTACTATGGGTTGGCTATGACTTACAAGCCAAATTGGTAGCTAAACAGATTACTAGCTAGTAAATTGATAGAGATTGGACACTGCTATTTTTAGTTTGAGACCCTAAAATCATCTGCTGACCTCTACAGCGTTTAAACATCAAATTTGAAAGTTTTTTTTTCTGTTTCTTTTGTTCTGCTCTCATATCTACCACCACCATCAAAAGTGCTAGATACAGCATAATATACCAGGGACATTGATGTTTCTTCATCACTGCTACCTGCCATTGCCACTACATTCTATCATATAAATTTCTGTTTCTGCACACCTTATTCTCACACCTTCATTTCTTTTTCTTGTTTGGCTCCTTAAGCGACGTATTGGAAATACTGCTTCAAGACTGAGAGTCAAGGGGCTGGCCCAGTGGAGCGGTGGTTTAGTTCGCTCTTGGCAGCCCGGGGTTCTCCAGCCTGGATCCCAGGTGCCCGCCGACGCACTGCCTGTCAGCCAAGCCGTGGCGGCGTCCCACATAAAGTGGAGGAAGATGGGCACGGATGTTAGCCCAGGGCCAGTCTTCCTCAGCAAAAAGAGGAGGATTAGCAACGGATGTTAGCTCACAGCTGGTCTTCCTCACAAAAAAAAAAAAAAAAAAGACATAGTCAAGGAGGATGTTTAAATCAAAACCCCCTTTAAAATTAAAGCTCACTACTTCCCACAGAAGGGAGGAATATGGCAATCAGTGCAAGGTTTCCTTTAAAATTATGGGCAGGTTTCATGCATTTACCTTCAATTCTAATATGTACATGCACTTGTATCTTTTAAAAATTCACCTAACTTAAAATATGTCTTGTGAAGAGTGTATTTGCATAGGAGAAAGCCATAAAATGCAGTTTTCCTGCTGATTGAAACAGAGTTAACGTGACCCCCTGCTGCATTTCTGGGAATTTCACAAACCTTTCAGAAGGGCTTGAGGAAAATTATATTTTCAGCTGTGTTCACTGGTGAGGTAGGGGTAGTTGGGAAAAATTCAGGTCATCGTTATTCTTTTTTCCATGAATTAAGAAAAAGGTTATTCTGTGTTTGCTCCTCTATTGACACAGGTGGAATCTCACTAGCTGGTTGACTAAAGACTATGTAACCTGGCTATTATTAGATCATGATTTTATTCCAAGCAATTTCATAGAGGGAAAGTCCTTCAATATAAATTACTCACTTTCTAAAGCTTCCATTCTCATTGTGTGGAAACCTGAGAGTACATGAACTACATATAGCAATATGTACAAAGTAGAACAAAATATACTGTCTATGTTAGATGGTAGCTTATTAAATTGACAATGACAATAAAAATTGTATACAAGTGTTACACTGTGAATTCAACATCTTAGATGTTGGATTTTTCTAAATCAGTCCAGAACAAGTTTTCAAGGAAGGAAGATGTCCCAGTTGTCTTTCAGATGCTGTTGCTTATTAGTCCTTGTAGACTATTTATTAGTCAGCTGTGTCCATTTGTCTGGAAAGGAGAATGCTTTGTTTTAGTAACTGATAGCTGAAAAATAAAACCATTTCCTATTTGAATCTATAAGATAGTGTTTATTAAATTTGCACTATTTTCATAACCCTTGAGTTCTTCCCAAGAAAACTCCAATCCTGGTATCAAATACAAGAATTAAGATATAGAATTTCTGGAGGTTGACTCCTTAACATCAATTTGGTCCTCAAATTAACCACTCTTCATAATCCCTTTCTCCTCCAGAGTGATTGGTTTAGAAACGACCGTGTGACTCACAACTATGAAGGGAATTCTTGAGGAGGCTGTTGGTGACTTTTGTACTTCCTAGTGCCTTGTTTCCTGCAATGTCAATAGATTTGATGCTTGGAACTGCAACAGTCTTCTTGCTCTGAGACAGGATAAAGCCAACTACCCAGCACAGAATCAAAAATGCAGAGAAGTGAATCTAGAGCTCTGCCATGCCATTGTTGGAACAGTTCTATTTGCAGACTTCTTGTTTGGGAGGTAATAAATGTTCTTATTGCTTTACCAAAAATGAATTGAGTGTTTCTTTTCCTTGCAGTCAACGGTGTCTCATCTGAGAGATTAGTTAAATATTTCATTGCAACTAACATGAAAATTTTAATTATCTGAAAAACCTATAGAATGGCTTTGTTATGGGATTATTTTTCAGAGATAGGATTTATTTCTCAAGATATAAAATACAAGATTTGAAGAAAATCAAAGTGCATGACCTACAGATAGTATCCTACATTTACCTTTAACACGTACAGGCACTTATATATTTTTTAATTCATCTAACTTAAAATATATCTCCTGAAGAATATTTTTGCATAAGAGAAAGCCATAAAATAGAGAACACTCCTGCTGATTCAAACACACTTAATAGAGTCACCTGCAGAATCTATGTAAACTCTGCAATTCAGAGGTCTGAGAGTAGTTATATTTTCAGCTGTATTCATTGTTTATGGCGAGAGACTTGGGGAAATTTCAAGTCGTCATTCTTTTTTCTGTGAATTAAAATATCTTATACTGGGGGCTCGCCTGGTGGCGTAGCGGTTTCACTAAGCCTAAGCATCCTGTCTGAATTCTAATGACAGGAACCTCTGATGGTCATTAGCAACTAGAGGGGACATGTGAAGTCGTACGTATGGCCTCTCTGTTGTAGAAGCTACTCTTTAAATTATCCAAAGAATGTGCCTCTGGAACTTTTTGTCTAGTGCATCTGATCTATCGAATGCATACTGAGCAAAAATTTCTAATGCACTTTAGGAGACTTGTATACTAATTTTGGTTTGTTATGCAACAACTTAGAATTCATTAGTAATCATGGAGCCAATCAGTCTGCTAAAACAACATTTTCAAGTTTAAAAAATGGGGCACACAGTTTTCTTTTGTGTCACCTTTATGAGGTTTTACATAAATACTCTGAATTTATACCAGAATCCTCAGATCTATGGCCGAAATATAAAAATTCCATCCTTTCTTTCTCTACAATGTATTCTTTTCGTGGTTGACAGTGTGAGCATAAGAAACTACAGTGACCTTGACCCCATACCATTCTTAATGCATATAATTGTCAGCAACTATCTATTCTCCAGCATAGACATTCAGGGAATAGCTTGTGTAATTAAAGTTATATCATCTCAAAATAACTTTGTTTATTCACCACATTCTTGAGAAGTCATAGGTGGACAGTCAGATATTTTTATAATTTACTTTTACAGAAGAAATGTGAGTTATAACCAATTTATAGAGGACTATAATGTGTTTTCCCAGAATTTTTGGAAAAGAATTAGAAATAACACCAACGCGGTTGAAATTAATGAATAGCAACATAAAATGTGAGAATCCTACTTGCAAAGCAATTTATTCACAGAAAAAGATGTAAGTGAAACACTTTTGATATAAGAAAGGGCAACTATTCTCTAGAAGATTATTATAAAAATTCTGACCTGAGCCAATGGCCCCGTAATAATAGATAACAGAGATGGTTAGAATTTTTAGTGTTTACTCAGCTCAGTTGAAAAGCAAGGCAGCATCTTATGTTCTGCTCTCTCAGACATATAGACGCCATGATCATATATTTAAGATATAGTTGAACATGCTGTTTCTAAATTCTAGTTTAAAAATATTAGAGGAGTACTGAACTGAACATTTGAAATTTGGATTATCTCTTAAAATCCAGACATAAGGTAACCATAATTTAAAAATGCTAGCTCCAGGAACGTTTATGTGAAGTTTGAAATCAAAAGCAAATGTTGGTGGCGCAGTGGTTTAGTTCGCACTTGGCAGCCCAGGGTTCGCGAGTTCGGATCCCAGGCGCCCGCCGACGCACTGCCTGTCAGCCATGCCGTGGCGGCGTCCCATATAAAGTAGAGGAAGATGGGCACGGATGTTAGCCCAGGGCCAGTCTTCCTCAGCAAAAAGAGGAGGATTGGCAATGGATGTTAGCTCAGGGCTGGTCTTCCTCACAAAAAGAAAAAAAAAAAGCAAATGTTAATCCACATGCCTTGCTGTAGCTTAGTAACCTTTTTTTTTTTTTTTTAAAGTACAAGTACTAATAGATACTTGAAAGTGTGATTTCCCTTCAGAGAAGATATTATCCTCTTTTTTATGTATAAGAAATGTTAAGGCTCAGAGAAGTTTTATCATTTTGGGAACACATCTAGGAAGTAAAAGAGTTACTGGGATTTTGAGTTAATACGATTTCCATTATGTCATATTTTTTTTCATAACAATGATGGAACCCTGATGTATACAGTCTCATAACTGGGAAAAATAGGTTTACATTTCTTTTTATATTTTTGGTTTCCTTAGTTATTTCCAAATCACTCAAACAGAGTGAATTGCTACTTCTTGTATCATTTAGTTTATTCTGCTATGATAGCCATTGTTTAATTATCATTACTTAATATTCATTGCTCTGTAATAGACTTCCTGCATTCAAATTCTGGATCAATCATAGGAGCTGTTTAACTCAGATAAGGTCCTTAATCTCTGGGTCTCAGCTTCTTCATCTGGAAATGATTGTAATAATGATATAGCTCCCTTATCAGCTTCTGTCTTGATGGAAGTTAATTAGGGTATGTAAAGCACTTGACACGGTGTCTAACACATATATAACAGGCATTAGATATTTTTATTAATTATATTGTCAGTATATAACAAATTTATATCAATAATTACATCAATATGTAATGCTGTATAATTATATATTAATAATGTTTTATTGTGAGCAATGTCACAATCCCCTTGGGTGCAGCAACTATGCTTCATTTACCTTTGTGTCTCCTGTGCATAGTAGTACATCTAATACATCGTAGGCTCATTGTAAATGTTGAGTGAATTCACAAACGAGAAGTCACTTCCCAAAAGCTGATAATATTTGATTTAACAGATTAATTTTTTGTTACAAAATTGAGTTCTAGTCAACAGTGGCATCCTAGAACATAGCCTCTTTGGGGAAGGTACTGAGTGTTATTCAAGTTTTTATTCATTGTACCTGGCAGGATGACACCTTGAGGACAGGGGTACTTTCCTTGTCCTCTGTGAAACAATAGTGATAATTAATAAAAGAAGAACTAATCACAGATTAATCTTTTACCTGTAGGGAGTCTGATAGCGTTCTAGGAGTGTATATATTATAATAACACATAATGTTTTATTATTATATATTAATATATATTATGTTATATTATATTTCTATGTTTTTATACTCTTCCTATTGGGTGCTGCTGCTAATGAATTATTTTCTTAAGGCACACGGAAAAAAATCTTCTTGATCCCCAGGTACAATGCAAAATTACTTTTTTAATTATATGACTTTTAAAAATCACTTTGGACAAAAAGATAAAAATATCACCACCATGTCATTCAACATAAAGTGCCATAGATTGTAAGATTTACCATTATAAGAGACTACTAAGAAAGAACACTGTAGAATAAATTGCATTATAATATTTTGTCATTTGTATTTTTTATCCTCTATTTAAGAATTTTTAAAATTCTATGTGTATTTAAGCACAGATATTTTTCATGTCACACGTGTGCATAAAGAAAAAATATAAGATAAATATATTTATTAAAGTTTTCCTAAAAAAACTTCATTTTTAGAGTTCAACTCATTTCTGTAACTTTTTAATTCAAAGTCATTGATGTTCATGTTTTCTACAAATTATTTTTCTCTGTGCTATAAAGAGCTGAGGTGATGGAGCTTTTCTTAAAAAGAAAGCTCCTCTCTGGCATCTAAAGGTATTATTGTCATGTTGTTAGACAACAACCTGCAATTATATTCTTTCCTCAAAGGATTTTTTAAGAGGACTATTGACTGATGAGTTGAGGGGCTGTAGCTGACCATACAGGTCACCAGGAATAGAACCAATTCACCACATCGTTCATCTCTCTCACTTTTCACCTTTCAAATACACACCCATGAAGTGCATTAAGAACCAAGAAACTTGGTGGCTTAGTATAAGGCTCTAGGGTCTCCATTCTATATAACTTTTAGTCAATTCTCTGTCAGCTCACATGACCCCCATTCAAGTTTCTGTGCATGCACAACAAAATCACTGGGGAAGATTTCATTCTTAGGAATTGTTATATAGGTTAAAATTAAATATGGAAGCAACTTTTAGTGACCAGGAATTACTTATAGCTTTTCAGGGACATGCTGCTTTTCTAATCAGCATTCATGACCTTGATTTTTGTAGCATTGACATTATAATTTTAAAACACGTCAAAAACTATGGATAAACCTGTATTTTCTATATAGTTTTATTTTTTCTTGACTTAAATCACATTAGAAATTAAGTAGTTTCTGGCCTACTAAAGTAGTCAGGACATTTTTAACACATTAATGTTCAATGCCTTTAAAATAATACCAGATTATGCATGAGTCAGACACACCAGATTTTCTTGGCTGTGAATTTCTTATATCTATTATGAAGAATTTGGCATTTTTTTCTTGCTTTAATTCACATTGGATGCCATAAGATAGGCAGTCTTTCTGCAATATATTCCTAACAGAACATGACACAGTTACCTGAAAGTGTCTTCTTAGATCCTTTAAAGCTTGATTTTCGATTCACAAGTCAATATACAACTGTGCTCATTCCTCCAAATGATGAATATTTATCGAATTTGTTGCTTGTAAGCTTTGTTTAGATTCTGCTTTGGTTCCATATTTTCTTTAGTTCAGTGCTGAAATTTAGCACAATTTCAAAGGCATATTAAACACCAGTTAAGCTGAACACATGTACAACTAACGCACACTTCTCAAAATAAATGACAATATGAACATCTGTATCCAAATTTACACATGTACATGCATTGAGAAATATTTAGTTACAGCTGCCTCACAGTGATTTTCAGACACCTTGATTGAAAGACACAATTACAGAGATTTTAAAATGTGGAAATTTGCATCTTAAAATAAATAAAATGTGAACTTTTATAAGACTATATGTTTTAAGATTAAAGTGGCCTATTATCTTTTTCTTATTGGTAGAAGACTCCAGCAGTGATATACTCCTGGCTCAGAAACAGATTGTGAATGCTGTAGGACTATATATGAAAAAATCATAATGGATTTTATGACAGTACAACCTGGGACTTTTAGAGTTATAGACTTTGAGTATAATATTGGAACTACAGGCATGGCTTTGTTGACTCAGAATTTTCCTATCAACCCCAAAATATTAATTAGAAAATTAGGAGGGGTAAGATATTATCACTGAAAAATACCCACTAAAATAAAATGAAACCCCTTTTGTATACTAAGTTTATGTACCCAAAGGAAAAACCTGTGTTGCTGTTTGCATTGAGACAAGATGAAATTAGCCCATAGAGAAGTTTTTTAAAGAAAAGTCATCAAAAATTTCTGAAAAATAATAGATCACTTTCTGAAGTGTCTAAGAAACTGAGGACAGTTGTCAATAAGAATTGTCATAACCACACCATTATTTCATTCCTTAAAGTAATTAATTCTTGAAAAGAGTAAATTTCAATGTCGAGATTAGCTCCCCAACTAAAGTAAAGCTATAGGATATATACTGTTCTTTATCTGTGACAAACACCTGCAAATATGTGTTCTAAGAGGGTAAGCTCAGTGGTTAAATTAAACCCCCTTATTATGATTATAAGATGTCAGCTACAAGAAAACTATCTAAATTACTAATGAGAGTAGTTATATTCTATTCCTTAAGGATTAGGTATTTATAACAATTAGAGTGGAGTTTAGCTTAACAATACATTACAGAAGCATTTTATAACAATGTGATTAAGGCATTGAGATGGACATATTTGCCAATATTAATCAGAACCTAGGTTATGTGAGAGGTTTAGTGTTTTGCTCCATATGGGTGTGAGTGCATGTATGCATATTTTCTTTTTTCAAAGAGCATTTGAAATAATATATTTTTTCCCCCAAGGAATCCAAAAAATGCATTTTAATATGAATAGACTGGAAATGATCATTCCTATTAAACTGACGCTAGCTTTATTCACTAATAGTTCAGTAGAAATAGAAATGCATTGAAAATAAAGCCTATCAAATTGGGACTGATGTGGTCAAAACCTTGTTTATGACTCGTTTTACAATTTCTAATTCTTTCCATGAGGCTCTATCAGTCTCGCATGCCCCTACTTACTCAGTCACTTCTGGCTAGGAAGGAATTTACCTTAGGAGGTGATCAATGACTTTAGTCCCCTGCATACCTGCTCTTTGAGGCACACCATACCTTGGAATACAAGATTACATCTCGTTCATCAGCTCCCACGCCCTAATCTTTGAGACTAACCAGAACCCATCAATTCGCTTGACCAGATCACCTAATATTTTTTCTTTTGACATTTCTTTAGAGTAGTAAAAATAGTTAAAATCGTATATAATGGCCCCACACAGACACTTACACTGCAGCTCTTTACTGCCTATGGGTCCTATCCCCATGACGAACCCCAAATAAAGGCACATGAATGAACGAGTGGCTTGTGTCTGAAAATTCTTTTTCAATGTGTGACTCAGCGGCCCCACATCAAGACAAGTTCTTTTATTACTACCACAGTATAAAGTGATTCAGTGTTTATTTTTCAAACTGGAATGAAAATTGGATCATTTGATATGACCCATGATACCCACCGACTTATTAAATGATTTTAATTTAACTTCTGAGGTGTATTGTTGGTAATTGAATATGTAGTGATTCAGAAACTATTCTGTGTGTATTGTAGGTTTGAGAAAACTAGTAAATATATCAATGTTGGGGAGGTAAGATTGTGAAGGGGAGGAGAGTATAGTACCCCATAATATGCCGCTTTGGCATATTGATTATTTTGAATTAAAGTTACTTAAGAAATAGCTGGTACATGAAGGACACTGACTCTCCCTTGTCCCCTTGAAAGCAAGAAGTAAATCTCCCATGTGAAACCTACCCTCCCTGGAGGGTAGAAGGCATCCTTGTCACCAGAAATAGGGAATTTAGGGCCAAGAGGGCTATATAAACAAACCCTGTTACATCTTCACTAATTTATTACCCCAAGCCCAAAACCCTTTGTCTTGCCAATTCTTTATAAATTTATCCTTTTGTTGTCAAAAGATATAAAAGCTTCCTGCTTTGGTCACTTCTTTGAGTCTCACACTTTTTATGGGGCTCTTGTATGTACAAAATTAAATTTGTTTTTCTCCTGTCTATCTGTTTTATGTCAATTTAATTATTAGGCCAGCCAAAGAACTGAGAAGGGAAGAACGGAAAGTTTTCCACCCCTACAGCTGCCATTGTGGAAGAAAGGACATAGAAATACAAATAGAGAAAGGCAAAAACTCTGTACTGATACAAAATACTTTGATAGAGGATTAAATCAAATCTACCAATAATCAAATAATAATTATATATCATGACCAAGTGAAGTCTATTGCAAGAATATAAGATTGGTCTAACATTTGAAAAGAGTTCAATAAAATTCACCTATTAATACAACAGATTGAAAAGGAAAAACACATGAGGATGTCTATCTTGGGTTGGCCAACTAAAGTGTGGGCTGACTTCAGCTCACCAGTGTCTTTTGTAAATAAACTTTTACACAAAGCACATTCATTTGTTTACTATTGTCTATGCTGCTTTTGTGCTACAATAGGAGTGCTGAGTTGTCACAACAGAGACTGTACAACCTAGAAGTACTAAAATATTTTAGATCTGGCCCTTTACAGAGAAAGTTTGCTACTCCTAATCTAAATAAATGTGGAACACTTTTTTTGGCAAAATTTAACGTCCATTGATAATAAAAATGAAACTTAGCAAACCAGGTATAAGAACTGTTAAAAGATAAACTGAGACATATGAAAAATTTTAAGTTTCTTAAAGCAAAAACTGATTCCAATTGGGCAGCACCCAACTAGAAGTGATTAGTATCCCTCTACACAGAGGAGCAAAGGGAAAGACTTTTATAGAGAAGAGGAGACAGCAAAGCCAGGAATTATTTGATTGGCTGTATAAGTGGTTACCTTATTTGGGAAAGCCTCGTTGGCTGTTTGTGATTGGTTGCCCTTAGGTTTTGATTTCTTAACCTTGAGGCATTTCAGACTTAGGTTTTGGTTTGCTTATGTAAACTACTAAGGCAATAAAGCCACCTCAGTCTAATGGCCTCCTTGTTTAATTAATTTAACAAAAGAAACTTTATTGACTCAATAAACAGCAATTATGAAAAATTTCACTTCACAACATACTTAGTGGTGAATGACTTAGTGCTTTCTTCCTAAAATTGGGAAAAAGGCAATGAAGTTGTCTCTTACTATTTCCATTCAACATTGTACTATAGGTCCTAATCAGTGTAATAATGCAAAAAAGAGAAATCAAGGATTATAGGTTAGAAAGAAAGAAAGAAAAGTGTCATTAGTTGCAGATGAAATGATCATCAATGTAGAAAATACTAATAAAACTACAAAATAGCTATTAAAAGTAACAGTGAATTTAGTGAGAACACAGGATACAAAATCAATATAAAAATCAATTTGTTCTCAGATGTCAGTGAAAATCGAATTTTGGAAATCCTTTCCAACTTTGGAAATCCTCTCCTCCATAAAAGCAACAAGAAGAAAAAAACTGGCAAAAATTGTCAGACAACATTTTCATACTGTGGAAACTAACCGCAGATTGTTGAGCATTTATTCAAGGAAAACAGCTGAATCTTGGTGAGAACATCAAGCTTTATGGCTTAACTTGGTCAGTTCCCATCCTCCACCCCCAGCTTTGAAAACCAACAGCCCAGTGAAGAGTAGCAGAATATGCCACCCCAGAATGTGCCTTTTTGGCATAGGATTATTTTGAGTTAATTACTTTGAGAAACAGCAGACAGAGGAGAAGCTCTAAAAATGGAGTAGAATTTGCACTTTTGTAAGGGAAACCTCCATTTGTAAAAGAAATTTCCATTAGAAAGAGGGCCTGTAGGAAAAGAGCTATCCCCAGAGAAAACTTTTTCACCTGAGAGACTTATCTGCGAAGGCAACATGTGTTTACCCCACATTTCCTCCTCCCACCTTCCCCTTCCTGGCCTCCCCCACCCCCAAGCCACAAACCTCTCTCTTCCCTTAGCTCCGAGGGTATGTAAGCCGCAATCCCTGTTTGCCTTTCTATCCTGTATCTCTGTGGGGTTTCCATGCATATGTAAGTCATTGATTTTTTTCTTCTGTTAATCTGTTTTATGTCAGTTTAATTCTTAGACCAGCTTCAGAACCTAGAAGGGTAGAAAGGAAAATTTTTCTTTCCCTACAGTTCCAGGGTAAAAACTAGCAGCCTGCAGCCACCTGAGGAGACGGGATGTGGTTGGAGCTCCATCCTGTTGTTGGTTGGAAAGATATTGAGTGAAATGTCACAGTTAACTTTTAAAATACATTTAGGTTTAAAAAAATCCCAGAAGAGGGTTTATAATATTGTTTAAAATAAATACATGTTTGTGTGTGTGTATATATGAGTATGTGTGTATGTCATATACACACATACATATATGTGTCCATAGTGGCAATCACTGGGCAGGTGGATTGGGTGATATTCTTACAGATCATTGTTATCCGGGGGAAGTGTATTCAACATTATAATAGTTCATCTTTTGAAAGCCAAACAACAACTATTATTTTTGTAATACAAATCAATGAAATTAAAGTTTGGCTAAATCTTCTTGGGTTATGGAATGCTCATAGTAGGAAATTTTTGAGTGGGTTGGGGGGAAGAAAGCAATTTTGTATGATATGGGAATCATTAGCATATCTAGAGGGTTCTGATGTCTGGATTTATCAGAACTGAGCATGGATTTACAAATGAAAACCTTCTTACAGAATGAGTCAATACTATTTTTTCTAAAGATTAGAATGAAAATCTCTATTTAATAAGATTTCTGGGCCCTGACATTTATTTAGGCCATTTAGTTGTATTCAATACAACGCCATTTTAATTGAATGAAAAAAATTTTGAGGACTATTAAAATTTACTGTAACTGGATTTAAATAAACATCTTGAAAGAAGAGCTTATTTAAGAGTCTACATTATACTGGATAAAGCATGATATTGCATGGGGACTTAGGGATTATAAAGATAAGATGCAAAACCCAATTTTGAACTTTTGTAATTGCAAAAGAAAATAAAGAGGAAGGGAAAATGAGAATACAGAGAAATAAAGCCTCAACCTCTTACACAGTCATGTTTGTATGTTAGAAAATATGACAAATTTTAATTAACTGACAAATTAACCCTTAAGTCCCAGGTCTAGGGAACCAGTAATACACCTTGTGTCTCTATAGATTTGCTTATTCTAGACATTTTATATGAATGTAATCATATGTGTTCTTTTGTGACTAGCTTCCTTCACTAAGTATGGTTTCAGAGTCCATCCATGTTGTAGCATGCATCAGTACATCATTTATTTTTATTGCCAAATAATATTCCATGGTATAGATATGCCATATTTTGTTTATCCATTCATCAACTGATAGAAATTAAGGTGGTTTCCACTTTTTGGCTATTAGGAATAATGCATCTATAAATATTTCATACAAGTTTTTGCATAACTTATGTCTTTATTTCTTCCTTGGTAAATACTTAGAAGTTAAATGGCTGAGTTTGAATAGCTTATTGTTGAGCCAGTGTCTGATCAGAGGTTGTGTGTAAGCCCCATGATACTTCAAATGAGCTGGACTAGAGGAGGTTGAGGACTATGGGCTAGAGCTTACTGAAGGAAGCAGCATCTGGGGTACAGCTTCCATACTACAAGTAGGGCCTGGACGGGAAATGGAGACTCAGTCCTTTCGGCTGCACCCAACCAGAATACAGCTTCTGCAACACAAAGCTGGGGGAAATGAGAAGTGTCAGTGGCCCACTCCGCATGGGATCAAATATTAGCCTTAAGTTGGGAGCTGGGTGTGAGAGAGACCAGGAATTTTGGGCCACTTGATCTAGAGTAGAGAACCCAGAATAGAGTTTCTGTGACACAGAGCTTTGGTGGGGTTAAGGGAATAGATATGGCTCAAATGCCAGAGACTGTCTCAGTGCTTATAGATATCTAATAGTTTTAATTGAATGACTATATATCCATTTGCTGTATGCTCTTAAGATAATTTCCAATGACTGTATTATTATTTTTTGTGTGTGAGGAAGACCAGCTGTGAGCTAACATCCATGCCCATTTTCCTCTCCTTTACATAGGACACCGCCACGGCATGGCTGACAGGCAGTGCATTGGCCATTGCCTGGGATCCGAACCTGCGAACCCCAGGCTGCCAAAGCGCGACCTAAACCGTTGAGCCACTGGGCCAGCCCCTGTATTATTTTTTATAAATTATTTTTTTTATAACTTTCACCAGTTAGATGGTTGTTTTGTTGAGAAGAGGGTCCACTAAGCACCTCCCCCCACCATTCAGGAAGCCCCAACTCTGTAGTGGCATGCTTTTATGATAAAATGTGTCCCACAATCCACATTCTTTCTACTTATTTTATTTTCTTATCTTATTTTCTTTTAAAGAGTTTAAATGAGAAGTGGATACTCATTATTTTGATAACACTGTATTATTCTATTATTCTACTCAGGGCCACATCATTCCTATTTTTAAGGTTGTGCCCTGCACATCTCCAGTGGACACCATTCACATAGTGATCCGTTTGCTCTGCTGTGAGTAACAGTCCTGACAATCTTGGCCAATGAGCCTGAAAAGATTACTTTTGTGTGAAAATAAATAATGTTTAAATGTAGATGGATTTTTAGAGTGATATATTGTCTTGAGGCAAGTGAAGAGTGATTCAAATTCAAACTCCACAAAATTAACATATTTCAAACTTTGGATAACCATGATGAAGCAGGTCTCCTTATAATCTAGTATATGTGTGAAATTCGTTTCTCAAAAAAGTACATGTATTTTATTAATTATTCATTTCTTATGCATGTTATAAACAATATTTCTGAGTTGTAATATGTCCTCTAGTTAGGATTTGTCTAATTTTCTTTTCCTGACTAGATATCTTAGAGTTATGTGTTTTGGGAGAAAGAATCACAGAAATTAAGTGCCATTATCATTACATCATATCAAGTGTACCTACTTTTATCATGAATTATCCCTGTTGATGTTGACCATGATCACCTGGCTAAAGAAGTCTGCCAAGTTTCTCCATTCTCTATTTTTTACCCTTCTTCCTATTGTGCATTTTAGAAGGAAGTCACTATGTGCAGCCAACACTTAAGGAATGGGAAGAAGCAAGGAGCTACTCCATGATCTTGAAGTATCTAACCAATTATTTGGAGTTCTGCACAGATTTGTCTCTTTTCCCATTTATTTATTCTATCATTTATTTAAACCATTATAGAGTAACGGAGATGAATAGGCAGAAGCACAGAGAATTTTTAAGGCAGTGAGAGCACTCTGTATGATATGATAATGATGGACATATGTCATTATGCTTTTGTTCAAATCCGTAGAAGTTACAACACCAAGAGTGAACCCAGAGGTAAACAATGGACTTTGAGTGATTATGACGTGACAATGTAGGTTCATCAACTGTAACAAATGTAGCACTCAGGTGGTGTAGTTGATAATGGGGGAGGCTATGCATGTGTGGGGTCAGTGGGTATGTGGGAAATCTCTGTACCTTCTACTCAGTTTTGCTGTAAACTTAAAACTGCTCTAAAAAAACAAAGTCTTTTAAAAAATATGTAAGTAAATAAAATCAAATTTTCCTTTTTATCTATCATGGAGCATGTTAGTGTTGTATCTAAAAGCTCATTACAAAACCCAAAGACACAGATTTTCCCTTATCTTACCTTTTAGAAATTGTGTATTCTACATTTTGCATTCATATCTATGATCCACTTTGAGTTAATTTTCATGAATGATGTAAGCTCTGTGTCTAGGCTCATTTTTTGGGGGTGGATTATATGGACATCCATTGAATGGCATTTGTTTCTTTTTCTAAGATCAGTTGAATATATTTATGTAAACTTAATTCTGATTGTCTCTTCTTTTTGATTGATCTGTGTCTATTCTTTCCCAAATACTACACTGTCTGATAACTATAGCTTTATAGTAAGTATGGAAATCAGGTTGTATTAGACCTCCAACTTTGTTTTTCTTTAGTGTTGTATTGGCTGTTCTCAGTCTTTGCCTTTCCATAAATTTGGAATCAGTTTATTCATATCTAAAAGTACCTTGTGGTGATTTTGATTGGTATTTCATTGAATCTATAGATCAAGTTCTCAAGAAGACTTGGCATTTAACAATTTTTTTGTTTGTGTGTGTGAGGAAGACCAGCCCTGAGCTAACATCTGTTGCCAATCCCCCTCTTTTTGCTGAGGAAGACTGGCGCTGGGCTAATATCCGCTCCCATCTTCCTCTACTCTATATGGGATGCCGCCACAGCATGGCTGACAAGTGGTGGATCTATCAGCGTCTGGGATCTGAACCTGCGAACCCCGGGCCACCAAAGCGGAGCACACAAACTTAACCTCTATGCCCCCAGGCCGGCCCTCCATTTAACAATTTTGAGTCTTCCGGTCCATGAACACGGACTCTCTCTATTTATTTAGATCATTTATTTCTTCCTCCAAGTTTTTTATCAAGTTGAGGAAATTCCAATCTATTCCTAGTTTGGTAAGAATTTTTATCATGTACAAATATTGAATCTTTTTAAACAGTTTTATTGAGATATACTTCACATATCATACAATTCACTCATTTAACGTGTACTATTTAGTAGTTTTTAGTATATTCAAAGAATTTGCAACTATCACATCAATTTTAGGACATTTTAATCATCTCTTAAAGAAAACCTGCCCTCTATAGTTATTACTTCCCATGCTCCTTTTGCCAGAGCCCTGAGCAACCAATAATGTATTTTCTATTCTCATATACTTACCTAATCTCAACATTTCATACAAATAGAATCATATAATATGTGGTATTTTGTGACTGGCTTGTTTCACTTAGGATTGTGTTTTAAGGTTCATCCATGTGGTACCATATATCAGTAATTCATTCCTTTTTATGGCCAAATAATATCCCATTGCATGGATATACCACATTTTGCTTATTGATTCATTAGTTGATGGACATTTGGGTTATTTCCACATATTGGGTATTATAATTCTGTGATGAACATTTGTGTACAAGTGTTTTTGGACATATATTTTTATTTTTCTTGGGTACATACCTAGGAGTAGAATTGTGAGGGCAAATGGTAACTCTATTTTTAATTTTCTGGGAAACTTATAGACTGTTTTCCTAGGTGATTACACCATTTTATATTACTAACAACAGTTTATGGGTTATTTTCTTCAATGTATATATATATATATTTTTTTTTAATTTAGGAATTTTTCAACCATTATTTCTTTCAATATTTTTTCTGTCTCTTCTTTTCTGGCACTCCCATTGCATATATGTTGTTATGTTGATGTGATTAATTGGGCCCCACTTTTCTCTGAGATTGTTGGTTTTTATTCCTTCTTTTTTTATCTCTGTTCTTCAGATTCCATAATCTCTATCAATCTGTCTTCAACTTTGCTAATTTTTACTTCTGCCAGTTCAAATGCACTGTTGAGTCCCTTAGTGTCTTTTAATTATTTCAGTACTTTTTCTAGAATTTCCATTTGGTAATAGAGTAATGTAAACTTTATAGAATAAGTTATGAAGTGTTCTCTCTTCTTCTTTTTCTGAAAAGGATTGAATAGAATTGCGGTTATTTCTTCCTTAAATATTTGGGAAAATTCACCAGTGAAACTTGAGCCTTGCTGCTCTTATCACTTTCAGGGTTTCTGACTAGAAGTCTGATATAATTCTTATCCTTGTTTTCTATTGGTATGGTGTTTTTCTTTCCTTTTCTTCTTTCTTTTTCTTTGGTTGTCTGCAGTTTGAGTATGATGCCTTAGGTCCAGATTTTTTTCCTAATTTTATTTCTACTGTTTAGTGTTCTCTGATCTTCCTGGATCTGTGGTTTAGTGTCTGTCATTAATTTGGAAAGTTCTTTTTCACTAATACTTCAATAATTTATTTTGTTCTATTCACTTTTCTCCTTATTTTCCTAGCATTCCAGTTATGAAATTGTGACAAATTTCTTGGATGTTCTGAGTTTTTTATCTTTAATCTCTGTTTATATTTCAGTTTGGGAAGTTTCTATTAACATAATATCAGGTTAACTGCTGCTTTCCTTGGTCTTATCCAGTCCAGTGATGAGACCATCAAAGGCATTTTTCATTTCAGTTAGTGTTTTTGATTTCAAGGATTTTCTTTTGATTACTTCTTAGAGTTACCCTGTATCTGTTTTTTTTACCTTTTTTGTGTTGTCTACTTTTTTCCTTAGAGCCTTAAGATATTGTTTTAGTTATTTTAAATATGCTTCTTGATAATTCCAACATCTATGATACATCTGAGTCTGCTTCTGAATTTGTCACTTCATACATTGATTTTCTTGCCTTTTGGCATATTGTATTGGGTAATAGGAACTGAGATAAATAGGTCTTTACTGTAAGGACTTATGATAATCTGTCTAGGAGTTGGATGTTTAATGTTTGCTGTAGCTATAGGTGCCAGAGGCTTCAAATTCCTCTACTCTCCTTGTTTTTATTTCCCTTTTTGATTTTGGGATCCCTAAATACTCATTCTCAGAGACAGTCTGCTGTTGCAGGTCCTTAGATGTAACCCATTGTTATTATATCAGATCCCTGTTGATGTGTTGGTAAGGTGTCAGGGAGGAGAAGTATTCTCTAATCTTATGACCAAATCTCAGGCTTCTAGTGGCGTTGACTTTCCGGACTGTGACCTTCAATGTTTAAATGTTTCTCCAATGAGAAAGTTTTTGTTTTTTGTTTTTTACCTTCTTAAGTGATACAGAAAGGCTATAAGAAGCTGAAGTTGGAGACATGCCTTTTCCTCAGCTGGGATCAGGCTCTGGTAAAGTCTCCTCCTACACCCCAGAGTATTTCTTTGTTACGTAGAATGCTTTGGTGTTATTTTACGATGGTTTCTATTCCTTTGCCCTGCCAGACCCACAGGAGATCTTGGTTCTTCACCATGAGAACTTGGTGGCATTCCCAGAGTTAAAACCCAGGAACATGTGTCCTCCTAAGACTACAGCCAGCAGTAGTTTCTCATTCTTGACCTAGTTTACACTCAACCTCCAGAAATTAGTCAAATTTACCATGTAAGTGGTCTTCTAAGTTTATGACTTTAGTGGCTCTGCTTTCTGTAAGTAGATCTCAGCTTTTACTCTCTAGATTTGCCTGACTCACTACTGATTTCATGGGGGCAGATGTTGTGCAACCTCAGTTCTCTGATGGGTCAATGAAAAGTTATTGATTTTCAGGTTGTTTAGCTTTTTCTTTTTGTAGGTATGGGGGTGATGACTTTAAAGCTGTTTATATGCCAGAGCTGAATGTGGAAATTTGGAATAGTTTTTCACTTTTTCCTAATCACCTGTTGTTTCATTCTTGATTCCTCTCAACCACTTCTCTGTGGAGGATTTCTTCTAGAGACTCTCTTATTTCATTAACTCTCTGGCTTAGGTTGTAAGTCAATGATTTCCATAGAATATTTTTCTTAACATAGTGATGTAATAGAGATCTGGATAGATTCTGCACATGTGCAAAATGAAGAAAGGAAAATTTAGTCCTTGTACCAGCCTTAGGGAATAGCATATTAAAAAAAAATTAAATTTAGTATGTACTAGTGATTTGGGCTACCATTTGATTTTGGAGACGCATTCTCCAGTTTCAAATTTCAGCACCACTACCTTTTAGCTCTGCATTTTTTTCTTACATATTATAGAATGTTTTCCTGCTTTAATCCCCTAATACTTAAATTCAGGTGAATTAGTACCTACTTCATATGCATGTTACAAGGAATTAATGTAGGTCAAATATTTGACACGATACCTAGCACATAATCTCTCAAGACATACTAGCTATGATTTATGGTTGTCCTTTCTTTTCTTTCTTTCTCAGTCATATTTCCTCCTCCTTTTTCTTTCTTGTTAATGCAAACATATATGAGTAATTAAAATCATATTCATAAGAACTTAACCAAACCATTCTACTACCAAGATTGACTACTTGCTGTCATAAATCTTGTGTTATTCTACCTCACAAAGAAAGAATGTAGATACATTGTTATCAAGAGTGGTTGAAATTTATATACTTTAGGAATAATTTGTCAAAAATAGTTCTTGGAAGAGGAAGGAATTGTCTTGTGGTTTATCAACCATATCCTGGGCAGCTGGTTTAGTGAGAAAAATACAGAAGGACAGTTAAGGACTAAATTCATATAAGGGTTGAAATGGAAACTTTTCATTCCTTCAGTGTTTCCCAGAATCTGTCAACTTGGTCAGTAGGGGGCTGATTCTTATTGTTTGATCATATCTGTATTTGTTCAGAACTCCAAATCTGTACAACTCACATTGAATACAACCTCAGATAGTTGGTGATGGCTGACATAGGGCTATGGAGACTTCTGTCTTTTTGTTGAATATAAATAATTTCTTGAGTAAATGGCTGCATTGAAACCACTTAAGACTAAAAATAAACTATTCAAAAAATATTGGTTATAGGGCCAGCCTTGTGGCTTAGCAGTTAAGTTCATGCACTCCGCTTCAGTGGCCCAGGGTTCTCAGTTTTGGATCCAGGGTGTGGACCAACACATCACTTGTCAAGCCATGCTGTGGTTGCTTGACATATAAAGTAGAGGTCCCATAAAAAGTAGAGGAAGACAGGCATGGATGTTAGCCCAGGGCCAATCTTCCTCAGCAAAAAGGGGAGGATTGGCAACGGATGTTAGCTCAGGGCTAATCTTCCTTACACACACAAAATATATTGGTTATAAGTATTAGTGTGAAGATTATCAAAAGAATGTTTGTGCTACCTTTTAGCCAAGTTCCTGTCCATCTGGGATTAGAAGGAGAACAGATTCCATCCCCAACTCAAGACTATAGAAAAGGAATATTGATATAGTTTTTTCCTCCTGAGATCCTCATTACCTTCTTTCATCTCTTTGGTTATGTTTAAAATAAAATGATGGGGGAAAATTAAGAATCTCTATTAACATCTTAAATCAATAAAGAAGAATATTGCCATCTAAAAGGAAGCAAAAAATGTCAAAGACTAATGTAGCAGTGAGAGGGTCCTGGGTTCAGGAGTCTTGGTCCAAAAGTTTTAGATGGAAGCTGTTCATGTCTATCAGTCTACTGTTTGGTTCAAGGTTTTGAAACTACCTGTTTCAGGACACTCTGAAGTGATTCTAAGATTTGGATCTCTCTTTAGGGTGGAAATCCAGGAGGTGGTTGTATAATGTCATTTTAACTGGGAGATATGAACCTTAGAGACACTTACTTGGAGTTTTATTGCAATATTTATGGTTGACAATACCTGGTATGGTCTCTTCAAACAAAGTTCAGGAGCAGTCTTACATTGGTGTCATTTCCAGTAAATCAAGTCTCTGGAATGAAAAACATGAACAGTTCCTGTAACTTTTCATTCTGAAAGTCTACCTAGACATGTTAATTATAAATTTGGTATTCTACTTTAAACCTCTACAATATTTGGCTATATTTACATTCACATGAGTGAAGTCAAGGATATGTGGTGAGACTCCCACATATGTGAACATCCAGTTTTTAGCTCATAGTAGGATAATCTACCTGCTCTTATTGAAGTGGATCTAATGGCCATTAGAACTAGGGACAAAGCTTTTGGCCACTGAAATTCCTCAGATAATTTTGTAAATTTCAGTTTTAATGTAAAATTTATTTGTTCTATTCTTCTCTAGGATTGGGGATGTTATGGATGGTAAAGTTTCTGAGTGACAGGCAGAGGCTTACACAGTCCTTTAATTACTATTGCAATTAAATACAAACCCTATAACTAGACAAATTGGATATTCCCATATGGGCAATAAAAATTGTAAACTTTCTTTGCTATTATCAGAGGAGTTGCTTTTCAGCAAGGAAAGCTTTCTAGTCAACCAGAACACAAAGAAACAACAGTATGAATGTATTCATAATCACACAATGAATAAAATCCACTTGTAAAAGTTTAAAGGTTTTGCTTTATATCTGTCCATCTTTATAGTGTTCTCAGGATTGGTGACTCAAGAGCTGGGACCTACAGCAGAAACGTCCTTTGAAATCTTCGTGAAGTCTTCTCAAGAATGCCTATTTAGGACGCTGGCCTGCTGGTGTAGCAGTTAAGTTTGCGTGGCAGCCTGAGGTTTGCCGGTTCAGATCCTGGGCATGGACCTACTCACCGCTCATGAAGCCATGCTAGGGCAGCATCCCACGTAGAAGAGCTACAACTCTATGATACACAACTACGTACTGGAGCTTTGGGGAGAAAAAGAAAAAGAGGAAGATTGGCAACAGATGTTAGCTCAGGGCCAATCTTCCTCAAAAAAACAAAAAAAAAAGAAAAAAAAAAAGAAGAATGCTTATTTAGGATGTTTTTTAAAGTTTTCCTTACCATAGTGGATTATAACATGTAAACTTGTTGAACAGCATGGATGGATGTTAAAACATCACTTTTATCATGCAAGTCTGCTAATACATTACCCTTTGTGTCTTTAGTTATTTTTATATTATTGTTGTTGTTTTTCAGTATGTGTCTCAAAATTAATTATAGCCTGTCCTTTGGAGGATGCAAGGCATCTAAAATGACTTATATGTATTTGGCTTTTGTAAAGTAGATTACCAGCTAAGTTAGCTATGTTTCTTCGAAAGCATAAAAATGCATAAAGCATCCCCCCAAAGTATATCTTCTATCTGTATGGACCTTATTCTCTTACCTCTAGTTTACTGCCAGGCTCAGTCAGAGCTCCAATTTTGGCAGCAAGTACAGATTTGTCTTCTGGGGGAGGGTTAGATTGGAACAAATCTGAGTGGGTTGTGATTGCATATCCAGGTTAATAGCCCCCATACTCAGTTCTCAAGTAGGACTAATGCATGAAGAGTTTTATATCTGAGTTGTCTAAAGGAATTTCAAGATTATACTGAGGTAAGGAAAATTTCAAATGAATGAGATGCAGTCAGGGATTTCCCCTCCAGAGAGAGGAAGAAAAGTGATGAGGCTTAGGGTGTTGCACCAACAGATAGATTATCTATGGTTGAAGGAAAAGAATTTAATCTGGGTTCAGTTTAGAGGCATAGAATTTCTGGGTATTATCAGTCAAGAGTAAAGACTGAATGGCACAAGGACCATTAGGGTAAGGGGAGATCTTACAACTTTATATCTGCTGCCACAGTACGCAAACCAGAATGGTAAACTTTTGCTACAGAGACATGTGAGAAACTATAGCAAAAGATAAGTTTTTGATGCCTGTTGTGCTGTTAAGTTTTAAACACCTAAATTTGTCCTGATCTTTCATGTACAATTGGAAAGAAATATTTATGATAATTAGGAGGCTCAAGGTAAGGATGTGTAAAGCAGGTCCTTAAAATGAAAGAAGACAGGCCAGCAAGATGGTGGACTAGAAAGCACTTGGCCCTTGTTCCCCCATGGAAACACTGAGTTAACAGTGATATATGAACCAAACGCCTTTGTGAGAACTCTAGAAACTAGTTAAGGGGTTGAAGCATATGTATATAAGAGTGGATGCATATTGAAGAGAAGAGAAGGGGCTGCACTGAGAAGTGTAGGAGGGATTGCTGCATTTTTCTTGTCCCTGCTCATCCCTTACCCAGAACGGTGGGGTGAGATTGGGGGGAAATCTCCAATGCCTCACTCTTCCCTCAGGCTGGGAGGAAAAGATTGGAATGAGATTCAGCACGCTGCCTTGTCTCAGGACTTCCTGAGGGGCTGTTTTCTGTCTCACCTGGCTCAACGTACTGATGGGAATGGTGGCAGAGTTTGGATACCAGAGGTGAGTGCCATGATGTGTTAGAGCAGTAGAGAGTCTGCAGTTCTGCAGGGAGGTACTAGGAGGAGCAAGAGATTACAACCAGAGAAATGCAATGGAAAAATTGAAATGTCCTGAGAAGAAACAAGGGCAAGATACTTCATAAAATTGAGTTAAAAGAAGCCATACATATTAGAACAAAAGCACATGTGCAAGGCCAGAGAAGACGCATGCCCAGAAAGAGTTTGTGAGGTTCCAGGACCTCTAGCTGTACTGGTTGGTGAATGTCTTCCCCTGCACAAAGCCACAAGACATACAGAAAGACAGGGAAACATGGCCTGATCAAAGAAACAAAACACATCTCCAGAGACCAACCCTAAAGGAATTCAGGTTTCTGAATTACTTAACAAAGAATTTAAAACAACTGTCTTAAAGATGGTCAGTACAGAGACAACTAAACAAAATCAGAAGAAAAATGTATAAACAGAATGAGAATATAAACAAAGAAATATAAATTATAAAAAAGAACCAAATAGAAATTCTGGAGCTGAAAAATACAATATCTGAACTGAAAAATTCACTAGACAGTTCAACAACAGATTTGATCATGCAAAATGAAGAATCACTGAATTTGAAGACAGATGATTTGAAATAATCAAGTTAGAGGAGAAAAAGAAAAAAGAATGAAGAAAAATGAAGAAAGCGTAAGGAACTTATAGTACATCATCAAGTAGACCAATATACACATTATGGGAGTTCCAGAAGAAGAGAGATAGACAGGGGCAAAGAGATTATTTGAAGAAATAATAGCCAAAAATTTCCCAAATTTGAAGAAAGAAATGGACATAAAATTCAAGAAGCTCAAAGAATTCTAAGATATTTCTAAGGAGTCCCACACCAAGACACATTATAATTAAATTAGCAAAAATCAAAGACAAAAAGAGAATCTTAAAAGCAGCAAGAGAAAAATGACTTGCCACATGCAAGGGAGATACTATAAGATTATCAATGCATTTCTCGAAAGAAACCTGGCAGGTCAGAAGGCAGTGGGATAATACATTTAAAGTTCCAAAAGAAAAAAAATAAACAACTTTTAACCAAGAATACTATAACCAGAAAAACTGTTCCTCAAAAAAAAAGAAGAAATTAAGACCTTTCCAGATAAATAAAAGTTGAGGTAATTCTCTGCCCCTAGACCTGTCCTACAGAAATGCTAAAGGTGGTCCCTCAAGTTGAAACAAGAAGACTCTGGACATAACATGAAACCATATGAAAATATAAAGCTCTCCAGTAAGGGTAAATATATAGACAAATACGAAATCCTATATTATTATAATTTTGTGTGTAAATCCATTTCAATTCTTACAGAGAATTTAAAAGACACAAGCATAAAATAACTATAAATTTATGTTAATGGTACTCACTCTATAAAGACGTAATTTGTGATATAAATAACATAAAGGAGGATAGAGCTGTTTTGGAGTAGAGGTTTTGTATGCAATTAACATTGAGTTGTTATAAGTTTAGAATAGATTGTTATAACAAAGATTTTTTTGTAACCTCCATGGTAGCCACAAATAATCAGAATATACGTAAAAGGAAATGAGAAGAATATGAAAGTATGTCACTAGAAAAAATCAATAAAGTGCAAAGGAAGGCAGTAAGAGAAAAAAATGAGGGACAAAAAAACTATAAAATGAAACAATTAACAAAATGGCAATAGTAAGTCCTTCCAATCAGTAATTGCTTTAGATGTAAATGGATTCAACTCCCCAATCAAAAGACATTGATTGGCTGAATGGATAAAAAATCCAAAATCCAACTATATGCTGTCTATAAGATACTCACTTTAGATCTAAAAAAACACAGTTTGAAATTGAAAGAAGAGAAAAAGATATTCCATGTAAATAGTAACCATATATGAAGCAAACATTAACAGAATTGAAAGAAGAAACAGACAACTACATAATAATAATAGGAGAATAATATTAGGAGACCTCAATACCTCACTTTTGATAATAAAACAATCAGACAGAAGATAAGGAAATAGAGAACTAGAACAATACTATAGAATAATTGAACCTGACGGACAACACACAGAACACTCTACCCCAAAACAGCAGAATACACATTCTACTCAGGTGCACATGAAATGTTCTCTAGGATAGAACACATCTTAGGCCACAAACCAAGTCTTAACAAATTTAAAAAGATTGAAATCATGAAAAGTATCTTTTCTGATCACAATGAAATGAAACTTGAAATCAATAGCTGAAGGAAAACTTGAAAATCTAAAAATGAGTGGAAATAAACAATACATTCTTAATCAATGAGTCAGAAGAAATCACAAGGAAAATTAGAAGATAACTTGAGACAAATGAAAACTAAAACACAATGTACCAAAACAGTGGCATGCAGCAAAAGTGGTGCCAAGAGGGAAGTTTATAGCTGCAAACACATTAAAAAAGGAGAAGAATCTCAATCAACAACCTAAACTTTTACTTAAAGGAGTTAGAAAAGAACAAACTAAACTCAAAACTAATGGAAGGAAAGAAAGCCCAGGACCAACTGGCTTCAATGAAGATTTCTACCAAATATTTAAAGAAAAATTAACACCAACTCTCCTCAAGGTCTTACAAAAAATTGAAGGGGAGGGAATACTCCCAAATTCATTCTCTGAGACCGTCATTACGCTGATACAAAAATCAGATAAAGACACTACAAGAAAAGAAAACTATAGACAAAAGTCCCTGATGAATACTGATGCAAAAAATCCTCAACAAAATACTAGCAAATTGAATTCAACAGCATATTAAAAGTATCATACACCACGACCAAGTGGAATTTATTAATTGAATGCAAGGATGATTCAATATATGAAAATCAATGAATGTAATATATCACATTAATGAAATGAAAGACAACATGGATGAATCTTGTGGATGTTATGTTACATGAAATAAGCCTGTCAAAAAACCCCAGTACTATATGGTTCCACTTATTTGAGGAGGTATCTACAGTAACAAAATTCATAGAAACAGAAAGTAGAATGGTGCTTGCCAGCAGCTAGGGAGAGGTGGGAATGGTGGTTGTTTTCAGTGGGTATAGAGCTTCAGTTTTGCAAGACGGAAAAGTTTTGGAGACCTGATCCCTTGCATTACAATGTGAATACACTTAATGCTATTGATCTGTATACTTTAAAAATGATATGGGGGCAGTCCGGTGGGTAGTTGTTAAGTTTGCACACTCTGCTTTGGCAGCGCAGAGTTCACCAGTTTGGATCCTGGGCACGACCTACACGCCGCTCATTAAGCCATTCTGTGGTGGCATCCCATGTACAAAATGGAAGAAGATTGGCACAGATGTTAGGTCAGGGACAGTCTTCCTCACCAAAAAAAAAAAAAAAAAAAAAAGATGATAAGCTTTAAGTTATGTGTTTTGTTTTAACACAATTAAAAAAGTAAAACCAGGCCACATCTAGTGAGTCAATTCAGGCTAAGGACTTATGTATACATATTAGTTTTTGTCAGAATATATAAAATAGGCAGTCAGTTTCAGTAAGGTTAGTAACCCAACATCAACACTATTTTCTGAGACCAAGGAGTCATCTAAGTTTTCTTTAGTTATTGACTGGAGAAAGTCAAGGATATATTTCAATCTTCGATATTTTACTTTTTGTAATGTCATAGCCTACATAATACACTTGAGTCTAATAAGAATGGAGTTTATCTAGAGACTTTGTTTTCATTGTATGCCAGCACTGTCAGCAAGTGATAGAGATCTTTTTATTTCTAGTTATGACTGAAATATTAGTGAGATTAAAAGAGTATTACTGTAAACACTTAGGTATATTGTTGATTTTCCAAAGTGGAAGAAAATAAATATTGTGAATATGGATAAAATACATACTAAAAAATATCTAGCATAGATTTATCACTGTAAAAAGAGCAACTGTCTTAGAGATTGATGATAGGCTGATTAACTAGGGTCAGGGAATACAGCAAAGCAAGGACACAAAGTCTTATATCTTCTTAGATCTGGGACAAAGTGGGAGCCACATCCATTTATCTTTCAAATTGGAAAAACAAGGATAAATCAAGGGCTAACACAAATGATAATTAGTCCTTTCAGGAGGTCTGTGGATACATGAGCCATCGTCCTTCAATGACTTCAGGTTTTAGTGGGCATTGGGCCAGTTTCAGAAAGGCAATAGCCAGACTGATTGAGACCTATAGGGTACCCCCTCCTTAATGTGTCACATATCTGAACTGTCATTCATATGGAGAATACTGGGGAGAGATTCAAGGTCTAAGATATCAGTGGAGGAGGCATAAAGTAGCAGACAAACAATTTATGCCATCATCAAATTATAGGCTAGAATTTTAGAAAGTAAATCTGGTCCACATTTAATAGAGGCAGCCCATTTATAAAGTAGATCTCATCTTAACAAATTCACTGGAATTGAATCACCAAGCAGAAAAGAGTGTTTTAACTACTGAGAGGGCCCAGAGAGATGGGAAGTGGCTGAAAGAAAGGCATAATCTGAGAAGTGTTCGAGATTCCTACTACTGAAACATTTTTGTTGCATGAAGAAAGGACGGTAGAAAAGTAAAAGGAATATGGTAGAGAATATAGTTCTGGTGTTAAATAGAAATGAAATATTTTGTTTTTTGCAATTGCATGGGAATTTCACTCTTTTGTATAAAGGGCAACATGCATAACTGGAGTTGCTGTTTTCTTGGTGTGTATTATTTTTCAGATTGTCCCTTTTCATTTTAGTTACCACCTTCCAAGCTAAGGCAAGAAAATTGTTCCTTTAGTGTCTTTTTTCTTTATGATATTGACAAGTGTCTTTGCCTAGACTAGACATGGGGTGTCCTTGTTCTTGATCCTTTTTATATTGTTAATACGGGGACCTATTAATTTGGTTTACAATTTTTCTTTTAATGAAACAAAGTACCTTTAAAGACTCAACCACGTTAGGCCTAAGGCCATCAATGAACAAGGGCAGTTGCAATGTCATCTCTCTATTTGAGACCAGAGTATTCTCTGAGGGAAGTAGCAAGTTGGTTTCTAAAAGTCTGGATTGATTTGTTTTTTCTCTGTTTATATGACTAGAGTTTCAAGTTTCAATAACCACAAATGAGGTTTAGAACATTTTATGGACCCAATAAAATCCCTCGTGACCATATACAGTTAATCTCCATTGCCACACTTAGCCATAAGCAACAAGTAATTTACTTTATGTCTCTACAAATCTGCCTTTTCTGGACAATTCATACAAATGGAATCATACAATACGTTCTCTCTCATGTCTGGGGTTTTTTCACATAGCATAATGTGTTTGAGATTTATCCTTGACATAACATGTAGATAATTGCTTTTTATTGCAGAATAATATTCCATTGATTACCACATTTTGTCTATACATGCAATGGTTGATGAACATTTAGGTTGTTTCCAGTTTTGAGCTACTATGAATAACACTGCTATAATGTTCATGTGCAATTATTTGCATGGATGTATGTTGTAGTTCTTTTTGATACAAACCTAGAAGTGGAATGCTTTTTGTATGGTAGTTTTATATTTAGCTTTTTGAGGAACAACCAAACTTTTTCCCAAGGGACAACACCATTTTTCAGTGCCATCAATAATGTGTGAGGGTTCCTATTTCTCCATATCCCCATCAGTGTTTGTTATTATATGTCTTACTTATTAGAGTCATTCTAGTTGGTGTGAAATGGTATCTCATTGTAGTTTTAATTAGCACTTCCCTCATCAAGACATGCTGCGGTGGACATCCCACATATAAAGTAGAAGGAGATGGGCATGGATGTTAGCCCAGGGCCAATATTCCCCAGCAAAAAAGAGGAGGATTGGCAATGGATGTTAGCTCAGGGATAATCTTCCTCACCCCCAAAAAAGGACATTTTATAGCTACAGTGTTTAAGGAAGAGGGGTAACTATGTAGATCAATAGAATGAGAGAACTCAAAACACATATCTTCTACATACAATGATATGTTGAACTGATTTTTGACAAAGGTACAAAAAATAATGGAGAAAAGACAGCCTTTCCAACAAATGATGCTGGAGCAATTAGACATCCTTAGGCAAAAAAATCAACCTCTTATCAATCACAACTTGTAAAAGAATTAACTCAAAACAGATCACAGGTATAAATATAAAACATAAAATTTTTAAACTGTTAGAAAAGAGACTGGAACAAATCTTTGGAATCTAGGTTTAGGCAACGATTTCTCAGACTTAACACCAAAAACCATGATTTATAAAATGAAAAAAAATTTTAATCAGACTTTATCAAAAGTAAAACCTTCCTTTTGTGAAAGATTCTGTTGACAGGAAGAAAATACCAGTGCACTTGAGGAGAAAGTATTTGCAAACCACACATCTAACAAAGGACTAGTGCGTAGCGTATATAAAGAATTTTAAAACTCAACAGTAAAAACACCAACAATACACTTAGAAAATGAGCAAAAGGCATGGATAGACATTCACTGAAGATTTACAGATAAAAAGTAAGCACATGAAAAGATGTTCAATATAAGAAACATCAGATAAATGCAAATTAACACCACAATGGGAAATCATTGCACACCTATCAGAATGGCTAAAAAAAAAAAAAAAAAAATAGTGGCAACACCAAATACTAGCAAGGATGTGGAGAAATTGGATCATTCACACATTGCCAGTAGAAATGTGTGAGTAAACGGTAAATGTGTAGTAAAATGGTATAATTCTGGAAGAGAGTTTGGCTCTTTAGTTGAAAATCAGTGTACAAATACCATACAACACAACAATCACTCTCTTGGAGCATTTCTCCCAGATAAATGAAAAGTTATCTTCACAATAATCCTATACATAAATGTTCATATCAGATTTTTTTCACTAAAAACAAAAAGTGGGACCAACAATGTTCTCAACAGGTGAATTAATAAACTGTGGTACATCCATACCATGGATTACTACTCAGCAAAAAAAAAAAAAAAGAAAGAAAGAAAGAAAAAAAAAGGGAACACAGAACAACTTGGATCAATCTTTATGCATATATGTTGAATGAAAAAAAATCAATCTAGAAAGGTTACATACTTTATAATTCTATTTATACAACATTTTTGAAAAGGTGATATTTTAGAAATGGAGAACAGATTAGTGTTTGCAGGAATTAGCAACCAAGAAGGCTTGATGAAGATTGGTGTAGTTATAAGGGTGATTCTTGTAATGGAATTGTTCTGTATCTTCATTATTTTGATGGATAAAAAATCTACACACGTGATAAAATTGTATAGAGCTAAATACACACACACACAAATGAATAAAACTAAAACTGAGGAAATTTGAGTAAGATAAGTATATTTTTATCAATATAAATATCCTGGTTTTGATACTATACTATACTTTGCATAATATTTACCTTTGGGGGAAAGTGAGTAAAGGGTACAGCGGATTTCTCCATATTATTTCTTGTGACCACATGTAAATCTACAGTTATTGCAAAATAAACATTTAATTTAAAATATATTCTACTAGAGCTTGAAACGTCTGATGCTGTTGACACCATAACAATTATATGTGTAAAGCTGGACAATGATTTGGCAGTTCATTGATAGGCTTCCTATATTATCCACACTCAAATGTTTGGAGCAACCAGTGCAGATAATCAGGCTTTCAAAATCTCAGCAGTGCAATTCCATCTCACTGGTCAAATCCCTTAGTAAGGAAACAGATCAAACTAAATATTGTTTTCCAAAGATGGGAGGAAAAATAAAAAAATTCTGTGGCAACTCAGCGCATGGGAGCAAAGAATTTGTTAGGTGCACAACCTAGCTGTCCACTTACTAGGACTCTGAAAACAGTCTCCAGAATTTTCTACCCTTGTGAAAGTGGATGCA
This sequence comes from Tapirus indicus, assembly GCA_031878705.1. Taxonomy (NCBI): domain Eukaryota; kingdom Metazoa; phylum Chordata; class Mammalia; order Perissodactyla; family Tapiridae; genus Tapirus; species Tapirus indicus. Next base: position 32,455,949 of record CM062934.1, read on the forward strand.
ATGGAGTAATTAAAGCAAAATCTATTCTGAGTCATGTCACTAAAAACTATCAAAGAAATCAACCAGATCACTGGGAAGCATGGCGACAGCATGAGAACCACTCCAGCAGGGTGTGCTACCTTGGGAAACAAAGGAGTCTTAATAGAACTTTAGCAAGAAGGGTCAGCCAAAGTTCAGCTAGTTTTAGAAATAGCTGTTCAAATAAGATTCTTCAAAGAGAGAGTAATTGTTCTTGTGGTTTAGCAGTGCTGGTTGGAGAATTTGGGTTCGGCGAGAGGCATGGTGAAGAATACTTGGGAGCTAAGGCTGCACAAGGGTCAAAGTAAAAAGTTTCATTCCTTCAAAGCATCTCACAACATAAAGGAGTATTGCAGTCACTCCTGTTTTCATCGTGGAGTGCAGTTGCTCCCATTTCCGCTGGAAAAATTGAGAAAAAACACAATCAAGGAATTTTTAGAGTAATTCTAGTACTTCAAGTTACTTTGAGGGGTTTCATGTTTCTGTTTATCAGAATGTTATGAAAAATTTGCCCAGAATTTTCAATTTGCTCCTTTTACCTGGTATAATAAAAGTAACTCAAAGCATTGTTCTACTCGGTCATACCTAAACTCTGATTTGAAATAATTGATTTTTACACAGGTAAACTTTCCCATAGCTGACAAGGGTAAAAGTTATTATATAAGGTGGTAGTATTTGTGGAAAGTTTATTTAGAAAGTGAAATCATATCATTTTAAGTGTGGACATTTTTAAAAAGCTATAGTAAGTCTTTTCTATGGTGAAAGTGCAAAATTATTGTTTTGCAAATCAAGGAAAGTAGTATATAAGTTATTTTGAAGCTTTCCTAAAGCCTAATGTATTGTGCAATTTGTGGACAATGTTTTTTGTACTATAAATTACTGAGCATGTGGGATTATAATATAGTCACTGACTGAACCACAGGAAAAAATAGAAGAACCAAAATAAAAATACCAGGATATATGTTCAGTAAAGTACACTGAAACTGCAATTACATCCTACAAATAACTAATTCTGCCTTCAACAGCATTGACATACAAGAACTGTGATAGATGTTAGCAATTTAATGAGTAGTAAGACACAGTTCTTACCTTCAAAAACTTCATATTCTAAGTAGGCAGAGAGAAACATACAATTAAATTTGTCATTAGAAATCTAAGAAGGTGCAAACATGAATACAGCTTTATCTCCACTCATCATGACTCCAATCTCTGCCCCTCCTACAGCAAAGACATGCTGTAGCAGCAGTCAAATGTGTGTGAGTGAGGCTGTGGCTCTGAAGGAGCCCAGTATGGATCCATGGTTTTCTAGAGGTGGGACCAGCATTAATACTAGACACTGTGCTGGGTCTTCCTGGCCCTCGGAAGTCCAGGTGAAGATGAATAGTCAATTGGGTGTTCAAGGAGACCACAGAGAATTGGCTCAGCAAATCTAATTGGGAATATAATTTGGCAGGAGGATAATCTGTGGAAGAAATGAAAATACACTTCTCAGAACGTTTACTTTGGAAAGCACAATTGACCTGTGCTCTTAAATTTATCACTAAGCTTCCTTGCAGAGGCTAACTCTCACAGGCTGCTTCCAGCCAAAGACTAACTGCAGTAGGGATACTAAATAGGCTGGTTCCTGGGAGACAGTGTCTCATTTAATGGGAAGCTTTGGCCTGAGGAATTTGCATCAGCCTTACCAAACACTCTTAAACCCCTTCCACAGTCTAAAAAAATCATCTATCTAACCTCTGCTTCCTTCCCAGTGTCCTTCACAGGGGCCAAATCAGCATCATTGTTGGTCAGCTATACCACCCTGCTCTGACATTCACCATTTTCCCTCACAAGCATTTCCCCTAATAAATCTCTTACACGTCCAGTGCTCATCTTGGAATCTGCTTCTCCTGGATTAACACAAGATTCTTTATCTCCACTTACATTCTAGAGTGCTGATGTGGTCCCCCAATAATTTACTCCAATCACTGGTGGGCAGACAAACAAAACCCAAACTAACAGCACACCTAAGGAAGCCTGGAAACCAGGCAGAAGATCAAATAGATGTCCAAAAAAGAAACAGTTTCTCAAAGAGATGTAACTGGAATGATAATTTTAACACTTAATAACATACTGAAAGTACATGAGATCTAAGCACAGTATTTTAAAAAATTATAACTGATCTTAAAATTTTAAATGTAAAGCTCAGTAGATACAGACTACTCAATAGTTACTATTTATGTGCAAATTAATGTCCTAGAAGATCAAGAGGAAGACATATTTCTAAGCCCGGGGCAAATATATGAGAAGACTCACAATGAAGATAAGATGATAGATTCAGAAGATCTTATATGTAAATAGTAAGATATCCAGAGATGTAAAAGGGGCTGATTGAGAAGGGAAGTCATTAAATCAATAATAGAATACAATTTTCCTGAGCTGAAGAAGGGTATACAATTTCAGATTCAAAGAATTCAAATTCTAGGATAGATTGGTTAAAAGAGAAATCACCATGTCATACCATGGGTGATTCTTAAATGTTCTCAAATTCCTAAATTTTAAAGATACGGACAAAATTCTGCAGGTAACCTTAGAAAGAACATACTATTTACTAAGGAAAAAAAATAGACTAGTACCAGTATTCTCATCTGAAATGTTGAAATAACATCAACAGAATATTGAGAATAAAGGACTGAAATCAATAAAGTGATATATACAACCAAGATATCCTCGCTGCTGGGATTTAAGAGAGATATTTGTAAGTAAGCAGGGATTCAGAGTGTATATCATTCATATAACACATGAAACAACTTTTTATTGAATTCTTCAATCTAACTTGGATTTTACTAGCATTTACATATTTCATTCTATTTCATCTTTACAATGCTCTGAGACTGATGGATTTATTCTGCTTTTATATGAAGATCCATGGCTCAAAGAGGTTAACAAACTTGGGCAAAGCAGAGAAATAGTATGTTATCTTTGGAGGAAAATTAAGAGGTTCTGGTCTTATTTTCTTTTTAAAAACATCATTTTTTTCTTTCAGATAGCTGTACTTGTGATGGGAACTGAAATTCTAGTTTTCTATTTATTGCACTATTGTTTGGCTGAAATAAAAATGTTGGGTTTTGGGTTTCTTTCTTTCTTTTTTTTTTTTTTTTTGCTAAGAAAGAGAGATACCTGATAACAGGCTAGCCTCTAGCAGATTGCAGTTTGCAAAAACTATTTCTAATTTTTAACTTTAAAATAAGATGTGTATATGTGTGTGTATCTTTAACATATATATATGCAAGGCAAATGCCTAAAGAAACTCATAGCTTTGCAAGTTTTCTATGTTTACGTTCAAATCTTTATTCTTGTCAAATTGCTGGGATCGCTTGGATGAAAAAGGGGTACATAGCTGCAGTATTACAGATTTTGAAATGCTAAGGCAGATTTCTCAGCAAACCAAAAGAAACTACTGCAACATGAATTTCGTCTGCAATGATTTCATAAATCTAGATCATTTCATCTTGTGATGGTATATCAGCTTTTTAAGGCGACATATTAACCATGTAGTACATCATGATATTACACTACGTTCGTATAATGGAATATAAAACATTATAAAATATTAAATAGCCCCAAAGAAGCCTGCAAGAGTTAATAAACTTCTGACACCTATTGGCTTATTGTCAGGGAATATGTCAGAAACTGGGGACGACTAAGGCAGAGTGCTATTTCCCCCGAGCACACTTGTAATGAAAACAGGACTTTGACCTTTAAATTCTCTGTAACAGAAGTTCCAGCTCACATTTTGTACAATCGCTGCCTCTCTGTGATTGTTCACTGTAGTCTCTCCTGTGTACAATGAGTTCTGTATTATGAAAGTTTAGTTTATATGACAGACTTCAGGATGGCTGGGAATCAGAGACGTATTATTTTTCTGCCAAGTATAGAAAAAAATGACATATCTTAAGAATTCTAAGAAGGTGTCATTGTTTTGGTGAAAGTTTCATAGAAGACTACAATATCCCTAAATTATTTTGGCAGTGAAAAAAAGGAATATATTATAAAACAGTGTAGCCTTATAATATCAGTGGATGCTAAAGAGAAAGAAATCCATAAGGACAAAAATGAGAATCACATATCATAGCTTTAAAGCCAATTGAATGTATTCAGAGTTAATGTTTAAATTAATGAGGGAATGAAAATTATTTCTAAATGAGAACACTGAAAGACATATGTTAGATGCTGAACTACTTTTTTTCATGCTAACTGTTAAATTAATGTGATAAAAATGTTCACAGTATTGCTAGTTTCATGTTTGGCTGCCTTAAATGATTTTTTTATTAGCTTTGATTATGGGCTGCTGTAAACATGATGCTAAAGACTGTTCCAGTCAGTTATATGCCGGGCAGTTTTATTATACTCTGGTGAAAGATGCTGGCAATAAACCTTTGTTTGAAAGAGATATAACATTTATTTGACTTTAATGCCTGGACCCTGTGACCTGGCTAACGAACTGAAGCAGTAGATAAACAGTTTTACTGGACACTAAATATTATTGTAATGACTATGACCTTTCACCTGTTTAAAAAGACTAAATGCTCAGTAAATCTTCATCATCTCAGACACTCTACCTTGTTCTTACAGTGGATTATATGACTGCCTCTTTAAGAGGTTATTCAATGAAAACACTGAATTAAAATTATTATTATGTAGTTATCAGTCATTACAATGAATTTTATTGCCTGTGTTTCTTGGAAAGCAGCGGAATGTCTCAATGACTAACTGTGGACTCAGCACTCATTTCTGCTATTGTGTAACTAAGATCCAAGGGAAGATTGAGGCAGAAAAGAAATTTATATTAAATGAAATAACAGTAGACCAGCACATTCAGAGATAGTATTTGTTGTTGCCCCCAACACACACACACACACACACACACACACACAGAAGACAGCACCTGGAACAGGCAGCCCTATAACAGAGCTGACAGTCCCCTCTGTGTCATCATGTGCAGAGGTGAGCTGCACAGCTCTAGCTTGAAGTGTTTGGTGATTAAAGAGTTCCTGGATGAGGGAATGTTACCTGCTGACGCTATCTGACAAAAGCATCGAGAAAACCTTGTAAGAGGCACAAATGAAAAAAAATGTATATTTTTTCATGAAATGCGTTTAATAGGAACTTTTGATTTTCAAGTTATTTTATATATCAAAAAAAGACAAAATTAGACATTTTTGTTTTCCATCATAAAATGAATCATTATTTTCTACTTTGATTAGGATCACTGTATTTTATCCACCTTGGTAATTCTTAAATTCAAGATGCTTGAATATTTTCTGAGAAGCCTATGGAGGGAAATACAAAGTTTGCAAATATCTGGTCAAAGAAAAAGAAAAGAGTAAAGCAATTAAATTCAATTACAGCTTTGGGATAAGTGCTGTGACTATATTAAATACATTAATGTGATAAGTATCAACAATTTTTGATAATAAAGTCTGTTGAATTTAATTATTCTACTTTTCCAAATATGTTTAATAAGCACTTGTTTAGTGTACAATGTATACTATACTGTATAATCATTGCAGGATACAAATATTCTACCCTCACACCCCAAAGAAGGTTGTCTGTTTTAGAAGAAAATATACAAATAAATTAAAATTTTAATTATTCATATGTAAAGTATTGGGTAACAACTTTTATTTGTTGAACTGATGTAAATCATGCCATATGAGAGAAACAGTATTAAGAAGATGGACAGGAGTGAGGAACTGATTTACCTGTAAATTTAAGGAAGACTTTATAGAGATAGCACTTTTTCAGCTAAGACTTTTGTGATTAATAGAAATTTGGAAGGTACATAAGGGAGGCAATGAGTATGTTCAAGATAAATGTAAAGAGTCCATTGTAAATGTGTCTAGAAGATAGAATTGATTCTGTGAGCCTCAAAGAGAAAAAGATGAAGTTGGAGGAAGAAAGTTAGAACCAAATTTAACAACTCTTTTATTCCTGGCTACATAGTTTGGAATTGCTTTCACATGGAAGGGAGAGTCATCAAGAGATATTTGAGAACTGAAATTATATGAACAGATCCATGAATTTATAAAGGTAAATACTGCAAAAATACAAAGTGATGATTCTCAACCCTCGCTTCATGACAGGTGTTTTTAAGAAAGAACACAATGAGCTTGGAAGTCATCACTCTGGTCTACACCACAGAAAAAGGTGAGAAAAATGAAAACCAATGATTTTTTTTCTGGACCCATCCAAGAACTGAGTTGCCAGGCAAATAGCTACCCCAACTTTGGGAAAGACAGGAAATCGAGGGAGTCACAGCCAAGATCTGCTTACCTACAGCAGAAGCTACTATATCAAGCTGCTATAACCATAAAGGAGTAGAAAATTACCACTTGAATGGTAAGTTTGACTAACTGACAGAGGCTGAGTGTGAACTAGCGTAAAAGTGAGAAACTCCTGGGGACCCCTGTATTTGGGAGGTCTTTACACTTTTCAAAGAGGAGAAACCAAAGAAATGCCACCCTTGCCAGGGGATCAAGGCCAACATCAAGAGTTATAAATCGTGTTGATAGTATTTACTTTTACTGAATGATGAAAATGACACTTTACCTCTCTGATCTTTCTCCCTGAATCCTGTAAACCCAGTTGTATTGCCAGAAAGCAAGAGACAAATACCAACAGAGGGATACTCTACAAATACCTAATCAGAACCTCCCAAAACTGTCAAGGTAATCAAAAACAAGAAAAGTTTGACAAAACTGTCTCAAGTCAAAAGGAGCCTGTTTAGATACGACTATTAACTGGAACACGGTATCCTGGATGGGACACTGGAACAAACAAAGGAAATTAGGTAAAAACGGAGGAAATCTGAACAAAGTATGAACTTTAGTTAGTAGTGTATCAATACTGGTCATTAATTTTGACATGTACTGAGTCATTATAAGATCTTAATAATAGGGGAAATTAGCTTTGTCAGTGGAATTAGGAAGAAGGAAATGCTAAATCCATGCCTGGAATCAATGTAATGTGATGCTTGATGAAGGGACTGGACAGTAAAAGGGATCAAAATCGACATCATTGTCAACAGTTTCAGAGCGTGGTCGTAAGGCCGCTGTGGAAAGGAAACAGAGATGCAAGTCAGGCTTTGTGGAGGTTAAAAGGAGACTTCTTTAGAACAGAGGGTGTGACCCTCTAACATTCCAAGGATGTTGTACATAAAATATTTAATCAGAATGTTATCTATATTCATATGGTATTACATTATTTTCCCAAGTAAACTCTATTAAGCTACCTTAATTATTTGATCAATTTCCTAAAAATATTTGCATTTTAATTACACTAAAATTAATTTTGCCTTGATCAATCTTTTAATATTGAATATTTTAAACAGACGCTTTCACAAGGTCACATTTTGTTTTCCATATAAAAATTTACAAAGCATGGCTTCAGCTACTGTTAATGCACTGTTGTGGCTATTATGTCTACCAAACTCAATTTTCCATGAGCAAATTTTGCAAACCTAAATTTTATCAAAATCTAAATTAAATCTCCCTTCAATTTTGTCTCAATGAATTTTGCCATAGACAGTTTTAGTCATTGTCAGTTTTCACTCGAGACTGTTCATTTTTACTGATGCATTTCTCATATTTGAAAATAATTGTGAAAGAGATTAAGACAAAGTTGTGAATGGAAAATGAATGAGTAGTTATTCTGAGAAACTGATTTAAACTCAAAAAAAGATCCAACAGAATGTGTCATAGGATCAAAATGACAGAGTAGAGGTACATAACATACACAAATACACACAGACAACACACTTACTAAAAACATTGACTAGATTCTTATGGGTCCCCTGAAGACTTGTGCTGTTGGCCATTGCCAACAGCCAGACAAGGATCTGCCTTGCTTTCCAGTGCCTGAAATGTGCCTTGCCCTGCCTGGGTCCTACCCCACCCATCTGTCAGTTTTTGCCAGAGGCCTGCCCCAGCCAAAAGCTAGCTGACAACAGCCACAGGGCTGCAGGGCTAGCCTCATCTGAAACCTGCTCCACCCCTTACCCCCCCAAATAGAGAGATGGTCAGCACTGCAGGGAGCTGCCCCAAAGAACTACAGTACTTGTGTGCCCCAGGGCCTAGCAACCAGCCACATTGTGAGTCTGACTTGATTACCAACAAAACTGCAGTAGTTGTGTGCTAATGAATTTGCAGGAAGCCATGTCTGGGGCTTGCCCTGCCCAATAAACTGCACTTAGCTATGGCACATGACTGGGTCTCACAACCAGCTGACCCAGGGGCCACCCTAGCCTACCCATGTGCCACAGCAATAGCAACCCAACCACAACAGAAGGGCATGTGCAGCCCACACTGGAAACATCCCTGGAGCATTTGGCACAGGTGATGAGAAGGGAGTATGCTGCTGGGTCCAGAAGGTATTTCTTACATAAGGCCACATTTCCAAGTTTGGGAGATGTAGCCAATCTACCTAAACCACAGAAATAAGCACAGAGAAGCAGGCAAAATGAGGAAACAAAGGAATATGTTTAAAATAAAAGAACAGGACAAATCCTGAGAATAAGAACTAAAAGAAACAGAGATAAACAACCTACCTGATATAGAGTACAAATTAATAGTCATAAAGCTGCTCACTGGTCTGGGGAGAAGAATAAATGAACACACTGAGGTTTTCAATAAAGAATTATAAAATATGAAAAAGAACCAATCAAAGCTGAATAACACAATAATGGAAATTAAAAAAAGAAATCACTAGAGGGAATCAAAAGCAGAGTAGATGACACAGAACTGATCAGTGATTTGGGTGAAAAAGTAGAAGAAACCACCCAAAGTGAACAGGCCAATATCACTGATGAACACACATGCAAAAAGCCTCAACAAAATATTAGCAAATTCAATAAAACAATACATTAAAAGGATAATACACTATGATCAAGTGAGATTTATTCCAGGGATGCAAAAATGACTAAACATCCACAAATCAATCAATGTGATACACCACATTAACAAAATGAAGAATAAAGTCACAGGATCATCTCAATAGATTCAGGGAAAGCATTTGACAAGACACAGCATCCATTTATGATAAAAATTCTGAATAAAATGGGTATAGAAGGAAAATGTCTCAACATAGTAAAGGCCATAGATGACAAACCCACAGCTAATACCATTCTCAATGGAGAAAAACTGAAAGCTATTCCTCTTAGAACCAAAAGAAGACAAACATGCCAACTTTTGCCACTTTTGTTTAACATAGTATTGGAAGACCTAGTCAGAGCAATCAGGCAAGAAAAGAAATAAAAGGGATCCAAATTGGAAAGGAAGAAGCAAAACTGTCACTATTTTCAGATGACATGATTTTATATATATAGAAAACCCTAAAGAATCCACCAAAAAACTATTAGAAATAATGAATGAATGAAAACAGTAAAGTTGCAGGGTACAAAATCAACATAAAAAATCAGTTGCATTTCTACACACTACCAGTCAAATAGCAGAAATAGAAATCAGAATACAATCTCATTTATAATCACAGCAAAAATAAGAAAATACCTAGGAATAAGTTTAACTAGGAGGTGAAAGACCTGTACACTGAAAAGCATAAAATATTATTGAAAGAAATTGAGGAAGACACAAAGAAATGGAAATATATTCTGTGCTCATGGATGGATGAATTAACATAGCTAAAATGTCTGTATCATCTAAAGTAATCTAACATTCTCAATGCAATCTCTATCAAACTCCTAATGACATTCTTCATGGAAATAGAACAAAGAATCCTAAAATTTATGTAGAACAACAAAAGACCTCCAATAGCTAAAGCAATTCTGAGAGAAAAATAGCAAAGCTGGAGGTATCACATTGCTTAGTTTCTAAGTATACTACAAAGCTGTAGTAATCAAAACAGCATGGTACTGGCAGAAAAACAGACACACAGATCAATGGAACAGAAGTGAGAGTCCAGAAATAAACCCATGCAGGTGTGGACAGCTAATTTTTAACAAAGAAGCCAAGAACATACAATGGAGAAAGGAAGCTCTCTTCAATAAGTGGTGTTGGAAAAACTAGACAACTACATACCAAAGAGTGAAAGTGGACCATTATCTTATACCAAAAAAATTAACACAAAATGGATTAAAAACTTGAATGTAAGACCTGAAACCTTAAAAGTCCTAGAAGAAAACATAGGAAATACACTCTTTGACATCAGTCTTAGCAGTATCTCTTTGAAGATGTCTCCTCAGGCAAGAGAAACAAAGGGAAAAATAAACAAATGGGACTACAGCAAACTAAAAATCTTCTTCATAGCAAGGAAACCATCAACAAAATGAAAAGACAACCTATCAATTGGGAGAAGATATTTACAAATCATATATCTGATACGGGATTAATATCCAAAATATACAAAAAATGTGTACAACTCAGGAACAAATAAACAAGAACACTGCAAAGATAGTCAGAAGATCTGAATGGACATTTTTCCCAAGAAGAGATACAGATGGCCAACAGGCACATGAAAAGATGTTCAACATCACTAATCATTAGGGAAATGCAAATCAAACCACAATGAGGTATGACCTCACACCTGTCAAAACAGCTACTATTTAAAAGACAAGAAATAAGAAGTGTTGGAGAGGATGTAGAGAAAAGGGAACCCTCATAAACTGCTGGTGGGGATGCAAATTGGTGCAACTACTATGGAAAATAGTATGAAGATTCCTGAAAAAATTAAGAATAGAAATATCGTATGTTCCAGCTATTCCACTTCTGGGTGTTTATCCAAAGAACATGACAACACTAATTTAAAAAGATACATGTACCCATATGTTCATTGCAGCATTATTCACGATAACCAAGACTTGGAAACAACCTAAGTGCCCATCAATGGGTGAATGGATAAAGAAGACCCTAAATGCCCATCATCAGGTGAATGGATAATGAAGATGTGGTATATATACACAATGGAACACCACTCAGCCATGAATAAGATGAAATCTCGCCGTTTGTGACAACATTGATGGACTTTGATGGTATTATGCTAAGTGAAATAAGTCAGATGAAAAAAGCCAAATACTGTATGATTTCACTCACATGTGGAAGATAAAACAACCACCACAACAAGCAAACAAACACATAGACACAGAGAATAGATTGGTAGTTACCAGAGGGGAAGTAGGGGAGGGAGAATGGTGTAGGTGATCAAAGGGCACATGTGTACAATGACAGATGGAAATTAGATTTTGGGTGGTGAACACTATGTAGTTGTCACAGAAATAAAAATATAATGATGTACACCTTAAATTTATATAATGTTATAAACCAATGTTACTTCAAAAAAAGGTAAATAAATAGTAAAAAAAAAAAAATTTAATCTTGTCATCTTCCTAAGGTGATATAAGATAATCATCTTCAACCAATCTCCCATCATGTGAAAAACCTCATGGTAATAACTAATGATTATAAAAGTTAAAAATTTCCTCATTTCACTTTACAAGGCATCCTGTAATGTTATTTATGGGCTTCATGCCACTTTGGGGTTTGAAGTCTCCCTGTTCACAGTTTGTTTCTCACTCAATAAAATATTCATGTCTAAAAAAATCCACAATATTTTAATAATTATGTCTTTATAATGATCTTGATGTCTTGATACAAAGAAAATTATCCTGTTTTTATTTTTTTCTAATTGGTAATCATTAAATTTTTGAAAAAAATTTTTAACTTGACTGTTCTGAAGCATATGTTCTCATATATTAACTTAAGAATCAGTTTACTATTCTTTTTGAAATGCCTGTTTACAATTTCTTTCTTTTTTTGATTTGCACTTAACTTGTTAACTGATGTTAGTATCATGACGTCTTTGTTATTGAGTCTTCATACCAATAAGCATGATAGGAAAGATCCTTTTTTATGATTTTCAAAAATATCTAGTGTCATTTCTGATTCTTTCTCCTACCCATATAACTCTCTCACACCTTTTTAAAGGCTTAATCCTAAATTACTTACAGTTTGGTATGTTATTATTATTAATATCATAATGTACTCTTTTATTTGCTAGTTCGTTATTTCTCTTTGAACCTCTCACTCTATTTTAAGATGTTATTGTTTATTTAGCTTAAAAAACATCCAGCGGTAATCAGTAAAACCATCTGCAGAGTGGTATTAGAAAAATAATAGCTTGTCTGTCTATTCCAGCACTTTATACTCCTGAGGTAACTATTATATATACTTTAGAGTACACTTTTCCCTATTACTTTCTATATTTATAAAGATAACATACACACTTAGATTTTGTTAGTGTTTTTTGTTCCTAGTATTCAAATGTGCTCATAATATATATATATTTCAACTGAGTTGAGATTTATATATATACATATACATATGAACATAGAATAATAAGCAGTAAATCAAAGATATCTTTCTAGCTGATTAGAAAGTCATTTTAGAAAGCCGTGTAATACTTCATACCTTTTTAAAACACTACAATATTGTTGGAATTCCATTTTATGGTATCATACATAAGCATGCTGAAATCCTCTCATTATTTCAGAGAATTGGAAGGCATTAGTATATCAATGGCCCTTTATTAAATACATATGTTTAACTTTACCATAGATTTCCCAAATTTATTTGACCAAGAACTGTATTTTTACAGATCACTTATTAACATCTATCAAAATAATAATTCCCAGAATTCCTTAAACAGATTACCTGGTATTATAAATTGTGAAATAAAGACCTAGTCACATGCTGTTCATTTCAATAAATATGTGTTTTAAGCTTAAAATATTTCTACTTATTACTAAACTATAGGAATACATGAATAAATAAACCACAGTTCTTAACTTTATGACATTTACACACTTATAATAGTAGAGATAGATAAAAACAGGTTATTTAATTCCCAATTCTACTGTAGAATGTATACAGGATGCTCTGGGTACTGAAATGCACCCAGGGTGCAGCCTGGGGGACATCAAAGTCTTCCACAGTAGGTGCACGTATTGTGCCTCAACCACTGAGTAGGCACAGCCAGGGAGAGTGGGGAGATCAGGAGGGACTGATTGTATAAACAAAAGCACAGAATCAAAACAGACCAGGCTGTCTATATAGAAATTGGAACAATGGCCAGGTGGGAAATAGAAACTGCATGAGAGGAGATTGGAGAGGTGTGATGTGATTGTATTATGAGCTTGTGTGTCTGGGGGATGGTGGCCACTTTTTTAAAGCAAGGGAGTGATGTGGACAGACTTCTAATTTATTTGCCTATGGGAAGTTTTGGATGATTAATTTGAAAGGATTTTTATTTCTTTTTTTGGTGAGGAAGATTAGCTCTGAGCTAATATCCATTGCCAATCCTTCTCTTTTTGCTGAAGAAGACTGGCCCTGGGCTAACATCTGTGCCCATCTTCCTCTACTTTATATGTGGGATGCCTGCCACAGCATGGCCTGATAAGCAGTGTGTAGGCCTGCACCCAGGATCCGAACCTGCGAACCCCAGGCTGCCAAAGCAGAGAGTGCTAACTTAACCACTATGCCACTGGGATGGCCCCACTTTGAAGTGAAATTTTTGAGGCAAAAAGATAATAAAGAGATGAATGGAGACATCCAGGGAAGATAAGATGAAGGCATGAAAATTATTTAGGATTTGTAGTAGGAAGAGTACAAGGCAGAGGCAGGATAAATATAATAACTAAATTCAGCAGAACTTGGTACTTAGTTTGCAGTGGGGGATGGAAGACATAGTGATGTCAGGTTCATGCTCCAACAAATGAGATTTGAGAATAGAGAAAATGTGTTAGAGAAAAAGAAGATGATTTCCATTGTGGCCCTTTGGGTTTGAGACATCTCAGGACTTTCAGATTGATATGTCCTGCAGATGGTTAAATAGTAAGGAACTTATATCTGTAGCTATAGATTTAGGTCTCTTTAGTCTGGTTAATCTGACTGATGAACCTACACCCATTGGAAAATGTGTAGCATGAGATAAAGGGAACTGAGGATGAGGCTTTTTAATTCCCTCCTTACGTGACAACATGAGGAAGACCTAGTTTTTAGGAGTATGGAAAATAAGAAGAGCTATGGTAAGTTTCAGAAGAAATTGATATTCATAAAACTAGTAGAGCACAAAGTTTTAATCAAAGCATGGTTTAACTCTGTGGAGGAAAAAAAGAATGTAACAGTTGAGAAAATGACCCTCTAAGTTTGTCACACTTGAGTCCAGATCTCGGCTCAGCCATGAATTGTGACCTCAGGTAAGCTATTGTTTTGTGAGCATTATTATTTTTTTATAGAGACTTTATTTTTTAGAGCAGTTTTAGATTCACAGAAAAATTGAGGGGAAGGTACAAAGATTTTCTGTGGATGCCCTGCCCCCACACATGTATAGCCTCTCCCACTATCAATATCCCCCTCCAGATGGTACGTTTGTTATGACCGATCAACCTACATTGATACATCATAATCACCCAAAGTCCATTGTATACATTAGCGTTCACTGTTGGTGTTACACGTTCTATGGGTTTGGACAAATGTATAATGTATCCACTATTATATTATCATACAGAATACCTTCACTGCCATCAGAATCCTCTGTAAGAATCATTTTTTCATAAGTAAAATATGTTTAAAAACATGTACCTTATAGCTTTGCAAAAATAAAATCATGTAATGAGTATAAAGCATTTAGCATATTGCAGAGTTCAAAATAGACATAGTAAGCTGTGATAATAAAACAATAATATGACAGAATATTTCTACTGCATTTGATATTCATAATATCATTAATGAGTTTTGCAAAATAAGTTTCAGGAGAGTGGTAGAGACAGACATAAAAGTTGAATGAGACCGCAAAATGAATGAGAGGAGGAGGCACAGGGACAGCGAGTACGGACTGCGCTTCTGAGAAGAAATGCACCTGAGGAGGAGCACCTGGGTGATGGTCGGAGATAATTCAAGATTGAGGAGTGAGCTTATTTTTTAAAATTTATTTTAGGGTGAAGAGTCTTGATTATAGACTTCTAGGAAAATGCTAAGGCAGAGGGTGAGTGTGATGATGTAGGACAGAGGAGATCAGGTAGGGCAGTTATGCTGAACACAGTCCCTGCCTCATAGCAGCCTCGATGCATGTTTTGGCATTAATTGATGAACTGGGTTGAATGAATTAGGGCTCAAGTACAGTGTTGGCCTTGAGCTGGTGGCAGATGTAGAATCTAATTTTGCCAAATGTTGTCTTTGTTAGTTACCTTTCATTTGCTTCTTTAAAATACAAACAGAATTGATAATGTGTTCAAATGCTGTCTAAAGAGAGGAGCCATCTTTACGTACATCACCAAAATGCACAATTAGATTTCCAAAATTTAAAATAGTGATAAAAATTGGTGTCAAACAAGAAAATTCATTTCTTATGGTCTCCTTTTTAGTAGGCATTTCTGGAAAAGTATTCCATGTGAAAGATAATCATAGTGTGCCTTAGTCAGCAAGCAAACTCTCCTGTGAAAATGTCCACTAACTGGTGTGTTCCTATTCAGAAATCCTGGATATCTAAATGATTCATAAATAATGTTTCTGATAGCCAGGGAATGTTTATAATAAATTCAAGATTTCATATAAAAGAAAAACTGCTTATGATTGATTATAAAATTGATTAGCATGTGGCATTTTAACTTAAAACACATGTGAAATATTAGGTTTAAAAATTTATGAATTTGCATTAAAATATTTCTGCTGATTGGTATTACAGTTGCTACAAGAAGTGAATACCCAGAGAGGTAATTTACTGTACGCATCCTGGGTCCCCTCTGAATTTTTCTTTGAACTTGCTATTCTCTTATTCCCTAGTAAATTACTGTTATCTTTTCTAGTTTGGTTTCTAGAAACCATACCCCAGGCTCTTTCTTCAAAGTGGTGAGTAAGATAAATGGTACCATTCTCTACCATAATCAAAACTGAAAGAGGCTATAGCAAAACAAGTCTTTCCCTGTTGCCTGCTGTCCTGCACATTACCCGGTGGTACCACGACAAATAATCACTTGTGTAATTGTCAACTACAGCAGCTTTCACCTAAGATACCTCACATTAGGAGCTTACCATATTGCATCCTGCAGAGCTGGGAAATTTCTTTTGTCACCTCTACCTCTGATACACTAGTGAGGGCATTTTGACTTTTTATTTTCCTGCAAGATTTCATATGAGGGGCTACTTTATTATTTTCCCAGGGTCCAGTTAGCTAAGTTGGATTTCAAACATTTTTAGGGCACAGCAGTGTCTTTCCATTCATGGATTTTCCATGTGGCACAGCAGGTGGCTTCAAGGAGTTAGTCAACCTGCTTGACCCCAACCACTGCAATACCCGTGTAAAGTGCACGTGCACACACACACACATACACACACACTCACACACATTAGAAAGAGAGGATAAAAAATAGAGTGACAGAGCTGGAGTTAAGCAAGAGGGGTTAGAAAAAATAAACCTCATTTTCTTTTGTTTCCCATATTATTCCTTTCCCTACATTTATTCCAACAAGTTGTTTCTGGTTTATCTTGCAGTCTGGCTATTTTACTTCAATGAATGGTTTTGGATTTCTGATGAGAAACTATTTTTCTTTGGTTTTGATTTTTTTTATTAGAAGTGATTGAGATATTTGAATAGGAAAGAGATAAAGGATTTGAGGTTTAGGGCAGGGAAAAAGATCTCTGTTTTCAATTATTTTTGGAGATAATTGAATCAGTATATAAAGCAGTATTTATGTGGAATGCTTAATAGCATGTGGGGATATCTCTTATAGTTATAACAATTCTTTAAATAATGGCCTTGGTTACATGGAAATGCAGGCATCTCAGTCCTGCTTCTCCATGCACTTCCCTTGTTTGTGGCCCTAATAGAGTTTGTAGCTGGCCTTGAGCTCTGGGAGCAAGGAGAATCCTGTTGGAGGTGGAGAAAGAGACACATCTTAAGATAGGACCTCATCAGCTCAGAAAAATGTATTCTAACAACATTTAAGAGAGGTGTTTTCAAATATCAATCTGTATAAGTTTGTAAACCAAATTCAGCATCAGAAAGATGGCCAATAGGTGCATGAAAATATGTTCAACATCATTAACTATCAGGAAAATGCAAATCAAAACTACTATGAGATATCACCTCATGCCCCTGAGGTGGTAGTGGGAGTGCAAACTGGTGCAGTCACTAAGGAAAATAGTATGGAGATTCCTCAAAAAATTAAGAATAGAACTACCATAGGATCCAGCTATTCCACTGTTGGGTATTTATCCATAGAGCATGAAAACATAAATGTGTAAAGATATATGCACCCCTGTGTTCACTGCAGCATTATTCACAATAGCCAAGACTTGGAAACAACCTAGGTGCCCATCAAAGAATGCATGGATAAAGAAGATGTGGAATATATACACAGTGGAATACTAATCAGCCATAAAAAAGGATGAAATCTTTCCATTTGTGACAACATGGATGGACCTTGAGGGTATTATGCTAAGCAAAATAAGTCAGAGAGAGAAAGTCGAATACCATATGATCTCACTCATAAACAGAAGATAAAAACAACAACAAACACATAGAGACAGAGATTGGATTGGTGGTTACCAGAGGGGACAGAGTGAAAGAGTGAGTTTCAGGAGCCAGTACCTGAGTCCCCAGGAGTACAAAGCTCCTCCATTGCCATTTACTCATCTGGCCTCTTCAGGATAATAAACAACAGGTACAAAAAATTTTATGTGATTCATCCAGAGTTTCACAGGCCTGAAGCTACAAAATGATGATTCAAAGAAGATGCACATGGGGGCTGGCCCAGTGGTGTATTGGTTAAGTTTGTGTGTTCTGCTTGGGTGGTCCAGAGTTCACTGGTTTGGATCCTGGGTGTGGACCTCCTTGCCACTCATCAAGCCATGCTGAGGCGACGTCCCACATAGAAGAACTAGAAGGACCTACAACTAGTATATACAACTATGTACTGGGGGCTTTGGGGAGAAAAAAGAAAAAAAAGAGGAAGATTGATAACAGATGTTAGCTCAGGGCCAATCTTACTCAAAAAAAAAAAAAAAAGGAGATGCACATGCCCACAGATGTTTTGCCATGCCCTGTAAAGTCTGTTGCTTTGAGGGTTCTTATCCTGAGTTAAATGATTCTCATCCATTTCGGGAGAGGGTGGATACCACTAGAACAAAGGAAGCCCTTTGGCTTCAAAGCTTATCTTCCTGAAAAAGCTGATCTCTTGCTAGAAATGTTATTTGAGTAGAGAAAATCCTTGTCTTAAACCACAAATACAACATCTAGGCATCTGTAAGTCAATATTTTCTGTTGGTTGCAAACACAGAGAAGTGAGGATATGGTAAAAAGAAAATCCACCTTGTCTGGAGAAGAGGTGAAGGAGTTTCTGAGGACATGAAGGAGGTGATTCAGAAAGTGAAAAAATACAGAAGTTGAGTTGATAGGTCCTAGCTAACTCCAGCATCAATGCATTTGTTGTGGGATGGAGCTGGGAGCAAAAGAAAACCCTTAGAAAGTGAGAAAAGAGCAGCATGGAGCCTGAAACAAAATGAGGCAAGACCAGACTTTCCAGCTACAACCTAAAATACAAGGCAGTTAGAAAAGTACTGATGCCAAATAGCTGCCAAGTTGTATTTTTGGAGAAGGTGCAATAAGTCTGAGATGCTGAAGATCTGGAGAGCTTGTGGAAGCCATGAGGTTGGATTTATAAGGCTTTGGAGCATGAAGATTTCCAGACTGGATCCCAGTAAAATGCTGGTAGCAGAGCCAGAATGATACACCGAAGATCCAGATGATAGATGAACTAGACCCAGATAAAAAACCTGGAAGCAAAAGGCCACCAGTATTTAAAATTTAGAGATACATATATCTTTTTGAATTAGTGTTTTCATATTCTTTGGATAAATACCCAGCAATGGAATAGCTGGATCATATGGTAGTTCTATTCTTAATTCTTTGAGAAATCTCTGTGCTGTTTTCCATAGAGGCTGCACCAGTTTGCATTCCCACCAGCAGTGTATGAGAGTTCCCTTTTCTCCACATCCTCTCCAACGCTTGTTATTTCTTGTCTTCTTAATTATAGCCATTCTAACGGGTGTGAGGTGGTATCTCATTATAGTTTTGATTTGCATTTCCTTAATAATTAGTGATGTTGATCATCTTTTCGTGTGCCTCTTGGCCATCTGGTATCTTGTTTGGAAAAATGTCTGTTCATATCCCCTGCTCATTTTTTTTTTTTTTTTTTTTTTTTTTTGCTAAAGAACATCTGTTGCAAATCTTCCTCTTCACTTGAGGAAGATTTGCCCCGAGCTAACATCTGTTGCCAATCTTCCTCTATTTTGTATGCGGGTCACTGCCACAGCATGGCTGCTGACAAGTGGCATAGGTCCCTGCCTGGGAACCAAACCTGGACCACCAAAGTGGAGCATGCTGAACTCAACCACCAGGCCACCAGGCTGGCCCCCTCTGCCCACTTTTAAATCAGGTTGTTTGTTTTTTGTTGTTGAGTTGTATGTATTTTTAATATGTTTTGGATATTAACTCCTTATCAGATACATAATTTGCAAATATCTTCTCCCATTTGGTAGGTTGTCTTTTTGTGCTGTTGATAGTTTCCTTTGCCATGCAGAAACTGTTTATATATGTTTTATATAGTCTCATTTGTTTATTTTGTCTTTTGTTTCTTTTGCTGGAGGAGACTTATTTCAAAATATACTGCTAAAACTAATGTCAAAAAGCCTACTGCCTATGTTTTCTTCTAGGAGTTTTATGGTTTCAGGTCTTACCTTCAAGCCTTTAATCCATTTTGAATTAATTTTTGTGTATGGTGTAAGATAGTGGTTTACTTTCATTCTTTTATATGTGGCTGTCCAGTTTTCCCAACACCATTTATTGAAGAGACTTTCCTTTCTCCATTGTATGTTCTTGGCTCCTGTGTCAAAATTTAGCTGCTCATAAATGTGTGTTTTTCTTTCTGGACTCTAAATGCTGCTCCATTGATCTATATGTCTGTTTTTCTGTCAGTACCATGCTGTTTTGATTACTACACCTTTAGAGTATACTTTGAAATCAGGGAGTGTAATACCTCCAACTTTATTCTTTTTTGTCAGGATTGCTTTGGTTATTTGAGGTCTTTTGTTGTTCCATATCAATTTTAGGATTATTTGTTCTATTTCCATGAAGAATGTCATTGGGACTTTGATAGAGATTACATCGAATGTATTACATTACTTTAGATAGCATGGACACTTTAGCTATGGTAATTCTTCCATCCATGAGCACAGAATATCTTTCCACTTCTTTGTATCTTCTTCAATTTCTTTCAACAATGTTTTATAGTTTTCAGTGTATATGTCTTTCACCTCCTAGTTAAACTTACTCCTACGTATTTTATTCTTTTTATTTGCAACTGTAAATGGGATTGTATTCCTGATTTCTCTTCTGCTATTTTTTTGTTAGTGTATAGAAATGCAACTGATTTTTGTATGTTGATTTTGTACCCCACAACTTTGCTTTATTTGTTTATTGTTTCTAATAGTTTTTTGGTGGACTCTTTAGGGTCTCCTATATATAAAATCATGTCATCTGCAAATAGTGACAGTTTTAATTCATCTTTCCAATTTGGATTCCTTTTATTTTTTTTCTTGCCTAATTGCTCCGGGTAGGATTTCCAGTACTATGTTGAATAAGAGTGGCAAAAGTGGGCATCCTTGTCTTGTTCCTGTTCTTAGAGGGATATCTTTCCATTTTTCACCATTGAGCATAATGTTAGGTGTGGGTTTGTCATACATGGCCTTCATCATATTGAGGTATTTCTCTTCTATACCCATTTTATTTGCATTTTTATCATAAATCAATGTTGAATCTTGGCAAATCTTTTTCTGTATCTATTCAGATGATCACGTGAATTTATTCTTCACTTTGTTAATGTGGTGCATCACATTGAGTGATTTGCAGGTATTGAAACATTCTTGCATCCCTGGAACAAATCCCACTTAATCATGGTGTACAATCCTTTTAATGTATTTTTTATTTGATTTACTAATATTTTGTTGAGGATATTTGTGTCTATGTTCATCAGCAGTAATGACCTAAACCTTTCTTTTTTTTTTTGTTCTCCTTGTCTGGTTTCGGTATCAGGATAATGTTGGCCTCGTAGAATGAGGAAGTATCCCCTTCTCTTCAATTTATGAAAGAGTTTGAGAAGGATAGGTACTATATCTTTGAATGTTTGGTAGAATTCACTGGGGAAGCTGTCCAGTCCTGGACTTTTGTTTTGAGGGAGGTTTTTAATTATGGTTTCAATCTCCTTACTAGTGTACACTCTATTCAGATTCTCTATTTCTTCTGGATTTCATTTTGGAAACTTGTATGAGTCTAAGAATTTATCCATGCCTTCTAGATTATCCAATTTGTTGGCATATAGCTTTCAACAGTATTCTTTTAATCCTTTTTATTTCCGTGGTGTCAGTTGTAATTTCTCCTCTTTTATTTCTGATTTTATTTATTTGAGCCTTTTCTCTTTTTTCTCTTAGTGAGTCTAGCTAAAGATTTGTCTTTTATTTATCATTTCAAAGAAACAGCTGGTTTTATTGATCTTTTCTGTAGTATTATTAATCCTATTTCATTTATTTCCACTTTAATTTTTATTGTTTTCTTCCTTCTACTGATTTTTGGCATTGTTTTTTCTTCTTTTTCTAGTTAATTTAGGTGTAATGTTAGATTGTTTATTTGAGATTTTTCTTGTTTCTTGAGGTAGGCCTGGATTGCTATAAACTCTCTTCTTATTTCCACTTTTGCTGTATCTCAGACATTTTGGTATGTCATATTTTCATTTTCATTTGTCTCCAGGTATTTTTTGATTGCTCTTTTGATTTCTTCACTGATCCAATAGTTGTACAGTAGCTTTTTTTTTTGTTTTTGTGGTGAGGATGATTGGCCCTGAGCTAACATCTGTGCCAATCTTCCTCTATTTGGTATGTGGGATGCCACCATGGCATGGCTTGATGAGTATTGTGTAGGTCCACACCCAGGATCCGAACCCTTGAACCCTGGGCCACCAAAGCAGAGTGTGAAAACGTAACCACTATGCTCTGGGCTGGCCCCTGTTCAGTAGCATTTTATTTAATCTTCACATATTTGTGACTTTTCCAGTTTTCTTCATGTAGTTGATTTCTAGTTTCTTACTTTTGTGGCCAGAAAAGATGCTTGATATTATTTCAATCTTAAATTTATTGAGACTAGTTTTGTGGCCTAATACATGATCTATCCTGGAAAACGGTCCATGTGCATCTGAAAAGAATGTGCATTCTGCAGTTTTGGATGGAATGGTCTCTATATATCTATTAAATCCATCTGATCTAATATGTCATTTAAGGCCAATATTTCCTTATTGATCTTCTATCTGGATAATCTATCCATTGATGTAAGTGAAGTGTTAAAGTCTACTACTACTATTGTGTTACTGTGAATTTCTCCTTTTATATCAGTTAATATTTGCTTTATTTATTTAGGTCTTCCTATATTTGGCAGATATTTACAAGTCTTATATCCTCTTGCTGTATTGTTCCCTTTATCATTATGTAATGTCCTTCTTTGTCTCTTGTTACACTTTTTGTTTTAAAGACTATATAAGTCTATATATTGTCTGATATAAATATTGCTACTCCAGCTTTCTTTTTGTTTCCATTTGCATAGAGTATCTTTTCCCATCCTTTCACTTTCATTTTGTGAGTGTCTTTAGGTGAGAAGTGTGTCTCTTGTATGCAGCATATATATGGGTCTTGTTTTTTTCAACCCGTTCAGACACCCTATGTCTTTGATTGGAGCATTTAGTCCCAATCTTTCCATTTACATTTAAAGTAAAGTAAATGTAAAGTCCATTTACATTTAAAGTAACTATGGATAAGTATGTACTTAGTGCCATTTTGCTACTTTTTTTCTGGATGTTTTTGTAGTTCTCTGTTCCTTTCTTCTTCTTTTGCTTTCTTCCCTTGTGATTTGATCACTTTCTTTAGTGTTATGTTTGGGTTCCTTTCTCTTCATTTTTAAAAATTTATTATAGGTTTTTGGTTTGTGGTTACCATGAGATTCATATATAATAACCTATATAAATAGCAATCTATATTATGTTGATGGTCTCTTAAGTTTGACCTCATACTAAAAGCCCTAGACTTTTACTCTCCCCCTCCCATGTTTTATGTTTTTGACATCATATTTTACCTCTTTTAATTTTGTGTATCCCTTAACCTCTTATTGTAGATACAGATGATTGTAGTACTTTTGTTTTTTGACCTTCATACTAGCATTATAGGTTAATGATTCACTACTTTTACTGTATATTTGCCTTTACCAGTGATAATTTTTTCTTTGATAATTTTCTTATTCCTGTTTGTGGCCTTTTCTTTTCCACTTAAATAAGTCCCTTTAACATTTCTTGTAAGGGTGCTTTAGTTTTTCTTGCTTGGAGAACTCTACCTCTCCTTCCATTCTGAGTGATAACCTTGTCAGGTAGAGTTTTCTTGTTTGTAGATTTTTCCTTTCAGCACTTTGAATATACTGTGTCACTCTCTTTTAGCCTGTAAGGATTCTGCTGAAAAGTCAGCTGGTAGCTTTATGGGGTTTCCTTTGTATGTAACTTATTGCTTTTCTCCTGCAGCTTTTAGGATTCTCTATTTATCTTTAATTCTTAATATGTTAATTACAATGTGTCTTTGTGTGTGCCTCTTTGGATTCATCTTGTTTGGTACTCTCTGTGCTT
Organism: Tapirus indicus; assembly: GCA_031878705.1. Lineage (NCBI taxonomy): Eukaryota > Metazoa > Chordata > Mammalia > Perissodactyla > Tapiridae > Tapirus > Tapirus indicus. The sequence continues at coordinate 32,479,725 of CM062934.1, forward strand.
CCTGTACCTGGATGTCTGTTTCCTTCCCTAGGTTAGGGAAATTTTCTGATATTGTTTTTTCAAATAAGTTCTCTGTACATTTGTTTTTCTCTTCTCCTTCTGAGAAGAGTGAGTTTGTACTATTTATCAGGTAGATGGTTTATCTCTGTTTTGTTTAGTTGTTTTTCTGAGGATTTGTCCTTTTCTTTTATTTGGAACATATTCTTTTGTCTTCTCATTTTTCCTACTTCTCTGTGCTTATTACCATGGATTAGTTAGGTGAGCTACTACTCCCATTCTTGGAAATGTGGCCTTATGTAGGAAACTTCTTATGGGGCCCAGCAGTATGCTTCCCTCTTGTCACCTTTGCCAAATGCTCCAGGGGTGTCCTCTGTCTGGGCTGCATGTGCCCTTCTTTTGTGGTGGGGCTGATATTGTTGTAGGCACACAGTTCGGCTGGGATGGCCCCTGAGCCAGCTGGGTGCAAGGCCCAGGCATGTGTGGCTGCTGTGGGTGCATTATTGGGTGGGGCAGGCCCTAAATATGACTGGCTGCAAAATCTGGTAGCGCACGACTACTGTGGGTTGTTGGTTAGTGAGTCAGGTCCCCAGTGTGGCTGATTGCTAGGCCCAGGGATGCACAACTGCCCCAGTCCCTGGTGTGGCTGGTTGCAAAGCCTGGTGGTACTTGGCTGCCTTGGGTGTGTGGTGGGCAGAGCAGGGCTCTGGTGGGTCCAGCTGAGTAGTGTGTGACTGTTGCTAGCTCACTGTTGGGTGGGGCAGGCCTCTGGTGCAGACTGGCTATGCAACTCATCTCTGTACAGATGCCTTAGGTGTGCTGATGGGGTCAGGCCCCTGGTTTGGCAATGTGCAACAGTTTCATGCATGTTGATGGGGGGCTGGTAGATCCCCTTTGTGGCTGTTTGCTAAGCCCAACAGTGCAAGTCAGCTATGGCCTTGCTGGTGAGTGAGGCCAGTTCCTGGAGCAAACTGCCTGCTGTCTGGCTGTGCTCTATTACCTTGGGTGCTGACAGACAGATCTTTGCACTAATAGGCTAGAGGGAGAATTCCAATTGTGCCAGCCAGTGTATGTGTCAGCATGGCTTAACTAGGTCACAATAACATCGGTTGCCAGTATCTCAGTCCCCGGGGGGTGGGCCCAGCTGCCTCTTGCCTCTCCAGGCTATGCTCCAAGTTTAGGAAGTGAATCTCTTTTATCAATGGATGATGCACTTTTCTATCTGGTGTTTTTGTTATGGTTTCTGGGATGAGTCCTTGTGTGGGTCCTTTAAGAGCAGGTTTTCCTTTCCCTGAAGTTCTATATTTTTCCTGGACATGTTCCCTGTTGTTTTTCAAAGCCAGGTATTTTGAGATCTTGTCTCTCTTGTGCTGGATCTAAGGGTTGGGCTGACTCATGTGGAGCTCAAATCCCCTGTTCTCTGGGAAAATGTCCATATCTTTGAGGTCAATCCCAACCATGAAGCACCATGGCTAGGGTGTATTTTTTCCTCAACAGGGCTCTATCTCTGCCCTTTCTACCCCTGTCTCTGTTGTCCCTGTTGTGGGGGTTCTTTTCATGCAGGTTCCAGATCTCTCTCAGAGGAAATTGTTCCACAGGTAGTTGTGGGTTTGTGTCCACGGGAGGGTGAGTTCAGGATCCTTCTGTGTCGCCATCTTCCAAACTCTCCTACATGTTTAAATGGTTGAAAAAAATAAAAAAGTAATATATCTCATGATGTGTGACAATTATATGAAATCCAAATTTCAGTGACCACAAATAAAGTTGTAGTAGAACACTACCCCGCTCATTCATGTGTGTATTGTCAATGGCTGTCTGTGTGCTATAGCAACAGAGTTGATTGGTTGCTGCAGAAACTGTACAGTCTGCAAAGCCTAAAATGTTTACTAACTGCTCATTACAGAAAAAGTTTCCCAACCCTTGCTCTAACTTCTTAGATTTGAGAAAAATACTAGACACTATGACTCGCCTTCTTATACTCAATTGTCAATCTGACCAGGAAGAGCCCTTACATATTAGTAACTTTAGACCTTGTTTTTATTTTCAAAAAGAAAGCTCAAGTGCCCAATTTTTCAAACAAGAACAGGCATACATGACTACCGTACTATCTGGTAGTTATTAAAACTTCTATAGTTAGAAGATGAGATATTCAGCTGATTTTCCAGAGCTTTGCAACCATGCATCTAGAATAACTCTAAAGAATGGAAATAAAATCTCCACCTATGGTACCTCTGATATTAAAATTTAATGGTGTACGTGAAAGATCACATCCTTTAACAAATGCTCTTTTTTGTGTTCAATACCTCCAATAGAATCTAGAAAGCTTGTAACACAATATTTTCTTTTCTCAGTCATTGTTTGTTATTTTCAAGGGGCCTGTAGAATTTAAATCAGCTTGGGAAGGGGTAGTTTGAGGAGACATAGGACAAAATCCTATCTGTAGCATGACAGAGATGCATAGCTGTCTGCTAGATGTGAACCCTGGATCTTTGCCCAGAAGAAAAAGGGGTTAAGGGATGAGGTATCTTCTCATAAAACTTCCAGTTGTTTATTTTTTTGACAAAGAAAAATGTGTATCAAAATCAGGCAATAATATTTCTTATTTTATTCCCATAAGTCTATCAATCCGTAGATTCTTTGTCCTATATTCTAATAATTTTTCTGGAAATCTTGGTTTTCATTCATAACAGATTTTTTTAAAAATTATTTTTCAGGCATATTATTGTGGGAAGTTGAGAAGTCACTTGATTCTTTAAAAGAAAGTCAATCATTGATTCTAATATAAATTAATATAATAGGTTAGCCTCAGGTATTCTGCAGAACTTGTATTTCTTTTAAGAAATAGAATTAATTATTTAAAATATCAAAAAGGAAAAATGTGAAAGGATAAACAGAGCATGGCTGGCTGCTTGGCTGGAAGTACTGATCTGGTCACCACAGGAAAAGTTTCTTGAACACTCTGCTGTGGGACATGCAAACAATGCAGGGGAGGTGTTAGAGAAGGGAGGAATGGCAGAGTGAGTGATGACAAAAGGGACATGTGAGGACGGAATACAAAAAGAGAGAGGGTAAAAATATTCCTTAAAATTCTTCAAAAGTATTTTGAAAATGCTGATCCAATTCACATGTAAAAATCATCAGAATACCATATTACATAGAATTCTCTATTTAGTAACTACTTTTATTTTTAAACAGGTTCCAATTTCAGCATCTACTTGTCAATACTCTTCAGCCATACATACCAGGAACACACCTGTACTTGAATAAGTTGTGTTTATTTCTCATTGCAGGTATGGGAAGAAGGAATCCAGAGTTGGATTGAGATTTGTGCTTTTCACTCTATCTTCTGTAAAATAAGTTTAGTTGCATTTCTAATTTTATTAGCCTGTTCCACCAATTTTGGTTTGGCTATCCCCTTTAAGGAGAAATCAAGTGGTCCAAACCCCCACTTCCCAGCACACGTGAAATTCATAATGTAAGCAATTGATTGTAGTGGTGAAACTTGAATACAGATTGTCTGATGGGGCTGCAGCAGAGCAGATCATCAACTTCCTTGAAATCCTAAAGGGACAGCTGCTGTTACTAATTTTGGTCAAGATTTGTAAAGTTGACCAAAGTTATGAGTAGTTCAGACAAACGATATATAATTAGTACAAATTTGGTGGATTTTTTTTCTTCCTGTCAAATCTACCTAACATTTGTTATTAACTGTTTTGTCAGGATTCACAATCAGCTCCAGGTTCACTGATTCTCTAGAAGAACTCACAGGACTCAGTATGTAGTCATGCTCATGGCTATGATTTGTTACAGCAAAAAGATATAAAGCAAAATCAGAAAAGGGAAAAGGCATATGGGGCAAAGTCAGAGGAAACCACATATATAAGCTTCCAAGGGTCCTCTCCCAGGGGAGTCCCACAGGATGTGATTTTATTCCTCTAGCAATAAGTTGTGGTAAGAGAAGCTTATTAGAAAACTAGTGCACAGGGATTTTAATGGGGGCTGGTCACATAGGCAACCTATGCTTAGAACATTCCAAATTTCAGACTCAAAAGGAAAGCAGGAATTTGGTATAAACCACATTGCACAAACAATGTAGGCACAGTGAGCCACTCTTATTAGTTCTGGGAATGGTGGGAAACTTCTTCAAATCTAAGTTCCCAGATGTCAGCCAAGGGCCAACCTTGCAAGCAGGACTTTCTACGGATAATAGTCAGGCCTGCTGTGTTAACTGTTTTTGGCACAACCACATATTAGGATAATCAAATATAGAAATATCTGTAAGGAAATAACCCCTATCTCAAATAATTCAAAATTTAGTACATCTTGTTCCCCTTTATCTTACTCATGTTCCTTTAGCTATAATTATCCATTTGCTGAATATGTTGTTGAAATCCCACCAGCAGATTAACCACGTACTTCACTGGCATATGGGAAAAATATTAGACCTTCTATTTCTATTTATTTTTATCTAAAGATAAGAAAGTAATCTTTATATAATATTATAAACATATGTGATCTCAATTAAAAAATAATCAAGCTTTTCTATTATTTAATACATAGACTGACACTGGTCCCTTCACTGGTTCTTTACAATCAGTGCATCCTCATGTGAAGAGGGATGCACTGGTCACAAAGAACCAGTGAAGGGACCAGTGTCAAATTAAAGTTAACAAAATTATCTAAACTAAAATTTCATAATATGTGGAGGTGAGTAAAAAGTGTGTTGCAATCCTGAATTGACTATATGAATAAAGTAAGTACAAATGCACAAAATTCTTACACATCTTCTATTCATCCTAAGAGTTTTTTGTTTGACTGTTTCATGGGAATAAAATGTTGATAATATAATTATATCTGACAAGATAAGAGAGAGGGACACAAAATTATCCAAGTGAAAATTTGAAAATATTAATGTATTTTCCATATAGCTAATGTTGAATTAGCTAATGAGCAAAGTGTATACTGTGCCTTGAGTTACTCTTTACTGGTGTTTTAAAGTCATATATATAGTGAAGCACATTTAAAATTACTTTACTGATGAAGTAGGCAATCAGAAAACTTAGAAGTACTGGAGTATCATTTGCAGACAGTCTAATGTTTTCTTTAAGATTTCTATCCATTTCTGTTTGAGAAGAATCACATTCAGCCCATAGCTCCTTCTATGTATCAGTCATAATTGATTTTGCTTGACCAATAATGGAATAGTTTTTTCCTTGGCATTAAGATTCTAAAAGCTTCACAGAACTGCATAACTGTAGGCTGATCCTTCCATTGCTGTCTTGTAGAAACCAATGAAAAGTTTCCCTCAAGCAAAGTAACCCTTAAAGCAGGTAATCACACTATAACCAATGACTGGATTATGGCTCCTTGTTTTTAATGAGCTCCTCCGTTTTCATACTATCAGACAAATTAATTAAATTTACAGACTGGTCTGGTGCATTAGTCTGGGATTTTTATATGATGATTTTATAGTGTATCCTATTTTTCTGGGTGTTAGATATAAAATAGTGAAAAGGACATGGTCCCTGCTTAGTAGTGGAGGGAGACAGACATAAAAACAGGCAGTTTTAATAGAGTGGAGGAGGTTCTGTGGCAAAGATAGCTAAGGAGTTCTATAAAAGCCCAAAAGATGTGTAAGCTTTAATATGTATACTTCATCATTTTTAACTCTACACAGATATTTTTAAAAATAACCTTAAGAATATTTTTAAACAAAACTATGTATTTAACTGCCAAGTGTCAGCGGGGTGTTTATGGAGTAACCGTCACTCTGAGGACATCTGTGCAACACAAGCGAGATTTAAGATCATTTCAGATCACTTCTAGTTTGGCAGCCAAAAATGTTTCCCAAGAGAAATTTGAATCCTAATGCTCCCTTTTCCACCACACAAAATAGTGGTATTTACAGGAATTTTTTAGATTACCTTCTCTGCTTTGTGAAACTTATTATTTTCCTTCATATATTTCTTTATACCCACTCGCTACTTTGCACATTCTCTAGATTTTGACAACTACTTCCCCTGAGGTAAGGGTTGCTCTGTTCACAAACTTCACGCCTTAGACCCACACTAACTGGGTGAGCCCTAGCAGAGGTCTCATAAAAGGAAGAATATCGTGTATAAACACATATGAATAACAACAATGACAAAATAATATAAAACACTTTTGCAACTACAGAAAAGGAGGTGCACAAGGAAATTGAGGCAATGATTTAGAAAATGATTAGGGATGAAGTCTTCAATGATCCAAATGAATCTTCTTATTTTAAAAATAAAGCAAAGAGAATCTGGAGAGATGCTAGCATGAATGGTGGTATCGTTGAGATGACAGCAGAAGTGGTGGTATAGCACTGCATGCTATTGGTGTCTGCAGAGAAAGAATCAAAAAGAATAAATGAGGTAGATGATAAACCTGAGAACAAAGAAGACAAAGATAAACGAAAGTGGGGTGGGTACAGCAGCTGAAACTAGGATGACTTTTGCTCAATGTTAAAGTTTTTGAGTACAATGGATCAAATGTAGAGAGGACTGAAGGGCCCAAGATCCCTAACATCTGTGGTCTCTGACAACTGACCAGCCAGGGCTCCCTTCAAGGCCCACACTGAGGAAAAAGTGCTCAAGGTAGAGACTACCTTGAGTGGGAGTGGGACATTAAAGCAAAAGAGCAAAACCTCTGATGAAACTCATGGAGGGAAACAGGTCCAGGGAACCTCAGAAACGAACAAAAACGAAAACAACAGAAGAGAGGGCTCTGAGAAGTTAAAAAAGCTGTACTGAGTATTGCTTCATATTGACTTCAGGAAACTAATTTTACATAAAATGTGAGCCGCAGAAAAGTGTCAACATATATTTCCACACAGAGTCATTAAGAATGACTGTGGAGCAGCACAACATCCCCACTGACAATGAAAGAATACCAGAAAGACTTTCCCATAAAACAGATTAAAATGTTACCTACTGTTTCAAAATGTGATAAAATGTACCTCGAAAATGATAGAAGAAAGCAAGCACAACAAAATTAGAAAAACCCAGGAATAAAATGCAATATTTCAGACAGAACTGGAAATTAAAAAGAAGCATTTAAGAATGAAGGAAAAAACTAAAAGGAGCACAAAAATGAATAAACATGATGGATAATGGCGAAAAAGAAAAATAAAATGAAGATAAGGACAATTTACAAATTTAAAAAAGGAAATTTGGGACACCCAGTTCTGAACACTTTGGAATAATGCATTAAACAACTAGGAACTTGACAAAATATATGAAATATTGGTTTCAGGCATTAGACCAAAGACAGCACAGCACTATATTCCAGAGAAGAGGCAGAAATAAGGTGAACCCAGCAGTAGCTCCCAATTTATGGTGGAAACAACTTTCAGTCTGCAGTGTAGGGAGGAGGAGCCCTAACGCAGCCGCTGATCTCACTGAGTTGAAATGACAGAGATCAGACTTCAGGGATGACAGGCCATGTGGAATAGAGGGTGGAGTTTCACAAGGAGGCAGAGCTGCAGAGATCTGCTGAGCGTTCTCCATGATTCTCTAGCTCATTACTGATCTGTGTATGCATAAGAGAAAAATGCATGAGGCTAGGGAAAGAACCACCATAAATAAATAGACAGACCATTTCTAGTGTCCTATCAGGGCTGGGAATGGTTTGTGTCTGCGCAAGGCAGAGTGGATAAAACCTCTAAGGATATGTTACCTGAATATACATTACCAGAGCTTGAAAGCAAACCTCAAAGAGATCCAACTAACTCAAAGTAACTATTTGCCAAAACAAGTCAAATTTTATTGAAAGAAATACAACAAAACACAACAACAAATAACATAAAATTCTAATGTATGGTATCTAATAAAAAAATATTCAGCCATTCAAAAAAGCATGAAAATAATACCCATAAGCCCAAGAAAAAGCAATCAATAGAAACTTATACAGAGATGATGGAGATGGAACAAGGACATCAAGAGATGGTTCATAAATATGCTCTGTATTCTTAAGAAGGCTGAAGAAACCATAATCATCATAAGGTGATCAATGGAAGATGTAAAGACTCAAATTCAACTTTTAGAGAGGAAAACGATACTATCTGAACTTAAAAAAACAATTCCTTTGGGTGAGATTAAGAGCAGATTAGTTGATGTCAAATGAAAGAGCAACATACTTGAATTCAGAGGAACAGAAGTTATCCAAAATTTTGCCCAAAAAGAAAAAGAATTTAAAAAATGAGCACAGCATCGGTGACCTGTGGGACAGTATTAAATAGTCTAATGTAGGCATAACTGGAATCCCAGAGAGAGAGGGGGAATATAACCAAGAAACTCAATGAACAAAGATAGAATAAACATAAAACTATACGAAATGATGAAAATGCTGAAAAACGACGAGAGAAACACTCATAAAGGAAACCAGAGGAAAAAAATATACATTAAATGTAGAACAAGAATAGAAGCCAACTTTTCCAAAAAATACTGTAGATCAGAACAGAATGGAGATAACTTTTTAGTGTAGTGAAAGAAAAAATATACGTAAACTAAAATTCTTTACCCACTGAACATGTCTTTCAAAGTTAAAGGCAAAATAAAGACTTTTTCAGATATACAAAAGCTGAGAGATTTCACTGTCAGGAGACTTACAATAAAGAAATATTAAGGAGGTCCTCTAGGCAGAAGAAAAATTACATGAGGGAAATTCAAATGTTCACAAAGGAATGAAATTGGTAAAAGTGTCAGTAAATTTAAAGACTATTCTCATTTATTAATCTCTAAAAAATTATTGACTTTTAAAATTAATAAAAACATTCGATGTAGTGTGGAGCTTATACAATATGTAGAAGTAAAAATATCTGAAAACAATGGCACAAAGAATGAGGGGGCAATTGAAATATATTGTTGTAAGTTACTTATATAATCAGTGAAGTGGTATCATATTAATAAAAGATAGATGTCATTAAGTAAAAACTTAGAGCAACCACTAAAAGAGACAAAGGGAAGAACTGATAAAAGTAGAGATAAAATGGAAACATTAAATAAATCTTAATCCAACAGATGATTGTGATAGAGAATAAATGAAACAAAGAATGTACACGACAAAGAATGTAAACAGAAACAAAGAATGTAAAATAGAAAAAAAAATGAGAAGGTAGATTTAAGCTTAACCATACCAATACTCACATTAAATGTAGATAGCCTAAATAGGCAAATTAAAAAGCACAAATTGTTGGATTGGATAGCCTAAAGACCCAACTATATGCTGTCTAAAAGAAATCTTGAATAACAATTCAAATGTACATGAGAAGTGAAAGACTAATGGATGAAAAAGATATACCATGCAAAAATTAAGCCCCAAATAAAAATAAAATAGTTGAATGGCTATATTACCACAAGGAGAATTAGACTTCAGAGAAATATATATTACCATGGATAAAGTGGGTCATTCCATAATGATAAAAGGATTTATTTGTCAAGAGGATGTGACCATCCTAAAGCATATACATTTAAAACCCAGATTAAAATAGTTTAAGCAAAATCTGGAAATGTAAAGTGAGATAGAAAAATACTCAAATATATTTGGAGATTTCAACACTCTACTCTCAGTAATTGAAAGAACAATCACATGGATAGTATAAATACACCAGACTAGCACAACAATGCCAACCAACTTAACCTAATTGATGATTATAAAAGATTTAACTAAAAAGAGGTGAACACATTCATCTAAGTGCACATGTATCACTCACCAGTGTAGACCATACATTGAGCCAGAGAACAAGTCACAAATCTTTGTGAAGATTTACATAATACCAAGTATCTTCTCTGGCCACAATGTTATTACACTAGAAGTCAGTTACAGAAAGATACTTGGAAAACCCCAAATGTATGAAAATTTAAAAATATACTTTTCAATGTCCTCTGGATGACATAAGAAATCATAAGGGAAATTAGAAAATATTTTGAACTAAGGGAAAATTAAAACACACATACACAATACATTTGTGGGATATAGCTAAAGACATAAATTTAGAAGAAATAAGTAGAATCTAAATAATCAAATCAAATAATAATGAGAAGAACAAAATCATTGATCAAGAAACAACAATAGGGCAAATCAATACAAATCAAATCTAATTCATTGAAAAGATGACAAATTTATAAACCTCTAGTGAGACTAATCGGGAAAAATTACAAATTGGTAGTATCAGGAAAGGAACAGAGATTATCACTACAGATTCTACAGAATATAAAAGTATGAGAGAATATTATGAACAACTTTATGTGAATATATTCAATCAGAAGAAATGGATGAATTTCTTGAAAGACAAAAGCTGCCACAGTTATTTAAAGAAAGATACATTATCTGAAAATCCTATATTCATTGAAGAAATTTAATTTATAGAAAAGTCTCTCCACAAAGTAAACTCCAAGGCCAGATGATTTCAATGTTAAATTCTACCAAACTTTAAGAAATATTAAGAATTCAAATTTTTCCAGAAAAATAGAAGACAGACATCTTCCCAACTAATTTTATGAGATCTTTATAAATCTAGCATTACCGTGATATGAAAACCAGAAAAAGACATTAGGATAAAACTAAAGGCCAATATTAAAAAATTCTTAACAAATTTTAAGCAAATTAAATCAAACAATATGTACGAAGAAAAATATATCATGATCAAACTGCTTTCATTCCTGGAACACAAGATTTATCTAACATTTAGAAATCAATTGCAATAATCACCATATTAACTCACTAATCACATATGCTTTCAATACATTTTGCAAAACACATTTGACAAAACTCAATGTTCCTTCATGATAAACACTTCCAGTAAACTAGGAGTAACAGAAAACTTTACTACCTTGATAAAGACCATCTGTGAAATGCCTATAGCTTTCTTTATACTTTAAATTGTCTATTATATACAATACTACTTTATGATAGCGAGTACTTTCCCCCCAAATCATGAATAAGCAGCAATGTTCACATTCACAACTTTTATTTGACATTGTATTGATGAAATAGCCAATGCAATAGAGTTAAAGAAAGAAATAAAAATTTCAGATTGGAAAGGAAGAAATAAAATTGTAATTTGCTGGAAGATTGTGTGATCATCTCTATGGAAAATTTTGTGGAATCTACAGAAAAACTACTAAACTAATACAGAGTTTAGGAGGATAAAGTCAATATACACCAATCAGTTGTATTTCTATATATTAGTAATAAACAATGGGATGTTTATATTTAAATATCCAATTTATAATGCATTTATAATATCAAAATGTAAAATACTTAAAATTTTTAAAAGGGTAAATTGGAATTAATTAAAATTAATATTTTTTATATTCAAAAGACACACCTAAGATAATGACATGTTTTGTATGGCTATACATTTTGGTTTTCTTTTTAATTATTTTACAGAGGATATGTCTTTTCCTATTTTCCCATTCCCACAAATCATCCATTCCCTATTAAATACAGCCCCCTTACTTTCACACCTTCAAGTTACCTGCTGTTCCTCTAGATCAGGTTTTTGCAGACTTTTTCTATAAGGATCCAGATATTAAATCTTTTTTTTCCCTGAGGAAGATTCACCCTGAGCTAACACCTGCTGCCAATCTTCCTCTTGTTGCTTGAGGAAGATTTGCCATGAGCTAACGTCTATGCCAATCTTCCTCTATTTTTTATGTGGGTCACCACTGATGAGTGGTGTAGGTCTGCACCTGGGAACCGAACTGGGGCCAAAGCAGAGCATGCTGAACTTAACCACTAGGCCATGAGGCTGGCCCCCAGTTATTAGATCTTTTAAGCTTTGTGGGCCACATAGCCTTTGCTGCTACTACTCACCTCTGCCATTGTAGCACAAAAATGTCCTTAGATCATAGGTGCATGTCCTTAGGTCCTGGGCATGACCATGTTCTTATAAAATTTTTTTCACCAAAACAGATAGCGGGTCAGATGTGACCCAGAGCTATAGTTTGCCAATCCCTATTCTAGACCAGTACTGTCCAATATAAATATCATGTGAGCCATAATGCAATCCACGTGTACAATTTTAAATGATCTACTTGCCACAAAAAAGTTTAAAAGTGAGATGAATTTTAATTGACTTAAATATACAAATTTTATCATTTTAACATATAATCAACATAAAACATTATTAATACAATATTTTTCATTCTTAGTTTCATCCTAAGAGTTTGAAATTCCAGTGTATAATTTGCACTACAGCAGATTTTGATTCAGACTGGCCATATTTCAAGAGCCCAGTAGCCACCTGCAGCTAATGGCTACATCACTGGATAGCACAGCTCTCAGTGTTTTTGAGTTTGCCACCATGAGAAAGTCTGAACTTAAAGGGACCCACAGATGTTCCAAAGGAGAGTTCAGGTAAACATTTTATTATTGTCTCATGCTTTTCTTTCCTGGAATTATTATATTGCAACACAAATGAAGAACAACGTTATTTTATTGGTGTGTGTTTCGTTTGCTGATTTTTCAAATATTTTAGACTCACTGTTAATCTTTTTGCTAAAGATCTCTTCTGCCACTGGTTGACAGCCTGATTTTCTGCTAACAGCTCTTTCTATCTGGGTAAATCCTCTTCTTTCTTTTCTCTACACTTTGAAATGGGAGTTACACGTGTAGTCTATTATGATATGATATTTTGGGAAAGTGCACAGAGATTTTGGTACTCAGCTAAAAATGAGAAAATAATGGAGTGCTGATTTTTAAAAATGCAAGTTCGATGATACATGTGGATAGAGCAGAGTTACGTACAGATATACATAGAATAGCAGCACAGAATGAAGTAATTTGAGGTTATGTTTTTTCTAATTAGGATTTGTGACATCTATTACTTGCAGTTTGGGACACTTCGATCTCAGATATAAAAGGGTTAGAAGAAGACTTAAGTAGCCCCTATGGAAAAACGTTAATGAAACAGCTTATATAAGATAGAGGAGACTGAAAGTAAATTAAATTCTATTCAAGAGCACTGTAGTTAGGGAAAATTGTCCTCTATTTTCACTAAGGATAGAACTGAAGAAAATTAGCTTTAACTGTAATAGAAGCAATTTAGCCTAGATAGTGCAAAGAAACTTTTTTTCAGCATGAGGGTTGCAAAAGAAAGTGTTGCTATGGGAGTCCTTGGCATTTCATTTTCCCAAATATGTGTGTTTTAAAGGAAAGGGTAAACAGATAATAATTTGAGAGTATTACTGGGATATAACTTTTCTCTAAAGTACAAGGAAGTAATAGAGAAACAATAGTGTTCTTTCATTCCTTTAATCTTCCGTTCATTTAGAGATACAAGCATTGGTCTCAAATGAGAAGAAAAGACAAAGAGATATGCTAGAAAAGATAAAGACTCCGTGCTGATGTGTGTGGACCAAACATTTGTGTGATTATTATCACTTTTAGGGTGTTATATTTTTAGTAACAAATAGCAAGAATTACAGAAAACTCTATTTTTTAATATATTTTTTTACCTTGAAACAGTGCAAAACTTCTTTAACTCTAAAGAGAATTGTATTTATTGATTTAAGCATCAGTTTCTAGTGTTTATGCAAAAATTTGACAAGCACCTCTATTGATTAGTTCTTTTCTCTTCCTGTACATAACTTCTTATTTTTCTACAAATATATCATAGTGACCAATTTTAAATAAGTTAAATATTATTTCTCTTATGTGGGAAGTTGTATGACATGTAGGTGGTGACAGCCACACAACTGCTTTCAATGGTGACTGTAATTGGGAGTGAGACTGGATAGTAACACGAGACTATTGTGGAGCCTTCCAGCCACATATAACTCATCACTGCTCTATTCTTGGTTAATTTGCTCTCACCTCAATTAATTTCCCTTCCTAGCCCCAGAATTATTGTTTTAATGATGTACTATGATATGCTAATGGGATTATACTTCATAACGTGTACTTTGTGAAAGCTTAAAAATAGTGAGAACCTCTGCTCTATACTGTCTCACTGTCATTCTCTTAGCATGTATGTAACTGTAGCAACTTGTTCCATCACTAAAAGTCTTCTTTTGACAAGTTTCCCTCTACAATGCCCCATAGCATTCCTTTATGGTACCACCCAGGTTTAAAAATTTAGGTACAATTTATACGTACATTTACTACTTAAACCGTTGCATTTTTAGTTTCTAACAGTCCTCATCTTGACTATTTGGTGTTTTTTTGTAGGATTGACCTCTTACTGGGTCCCCCTTACTGGGTTACCAGAAGAATCATTTGCTTCTGGACTACATTCTTTCATTCTGACTATGCTATTTCATTCATTTTTGCAAGACCTCTACATGTGCTTTATACTAGTGCTTCCCTTTTTATTACTCTGAACACATTTTCTAGACAATCTTATATCTGCCTGCATCTCCAGTTACTGCATGTTGTTGATGACTTTCACCATCCATTCATACATCTGCATCACACGTCGTATATACATGTCACCCAATCATATGTGTCTGACTTGGTAATCCATATAAGCTATTACCTACCAACTTTATCTGAAGAGCCTATGGGCTCCTAGAAAACAAGTGAATATAGCATTTTTTTCCCTTAATGCTTTTTTCTCTTCTGTCTTCCCTCTTTTGTTAAAAGACTTACCAGCCAATCTTTGCCTGAACCAAATATCTGAGAATTATGCTCTGACCTCATGCTCATCACGCACATCTAAATGATACCAGTCACCAAGTACTATTCTAACTACCCGATGTCTCTTAGAACACCATAAAAACATGCTTATTTGAAGAACGATGGAATTAGTGGAGGAAGAGGGAGAAGAAGCTGTATTAGGGAACAGATCTGTGTCCACTTTAGACCAATCTTATTACCCATAGTGGATCATATGTCCTTCCAAAGAACAGTAAGACTTCCACAAAGAAAAAGTGATAATCAATATCTGCATAAAGTTGTATTGCATGAAATGACAACCTTACTTGTTTTTCCCCATGGCTACTACTACCCAGTGCACGCTTTATAACTGCAGTGTTTCCTTGGTTGACATGTATAAAAAGATATGTTTTAAATTATTTTTCCCCATTTCTCATGCCTCTGGTTGATTTCTCTTACCTGTTTGTGTTTAAAATCCTCAATAAATGGTTAAATGATAATAGAAACAGTGGTCATTCTTTTTTCCCCATAGCTAAAATATAGATACACATATATACACTTTACTATTTACAACACTTTTAAGTTTGCAAAAAACTTGAGCAGAGAGTACAGAGAGTTCCCATATTTCACCTCCTCCTCACAACTCATCTACCCCTTACCCCCAGCACACAGTTTCTCCTATTATTACCATCTTGCATTAGTATGGTACATTTGTTATAATTGATAAACCAATACTGACACATTATTATTAACTGAAGTCCATAGTTTACATTAGGGTTCACTCTTTGTGTTCTACAGTTCTGTGGGTTTTAATAAATGCATAATATCATGTCTCTACCACTACAGTATCATACAGAACAGTTTCACTGCCCTACAAATCCCCGGTGCTACACCAATCCACCCACTCCCACCCCAAGGCCCTGGATCCTGGATCTGCTGATCTGTTTACTGTCTCAGCAGTTTTGCCTTTCCTGGAATTTCACATAGTTGGAATCATACAGTATGTAACTTTTTCTTTTTCAGGCTGGCTTCTTTCGCTTAACATAACTGCCTTCTTTCACTTATGGGATTTAAGTTTCTTGCACATCTTTTCAGGGCTTGATAGCTCATTTCTATTTATCACTGAATAATTCCATTGCATGAATGTTTATTTATCTATTCACCTATTTAAGGGAACCTTGGTTGCTTCCAACTCTGGTAACTATGAATAAAGCTGCTATAAACCTTCACATGCAGGTATTTTTGAGGACATAAGTTTTCAGTTCCTTTGGGTAAATACCAAGGAGTGCAAATGCTTGATCATATGGTAAGACTAGGTTTCACTTTATAAAATACTAACAAACTGTTCTCTACAGTAGCTGTACCATTTTGCACTTCCACCAGCAATGAGGAGGAGTTCCAGCTCTTCTACGTTCTCGTCAGCATTTAGTGTTGTCAGTGTTGTGGGCTGTAGCCACTCTACTATGTGTGCAGTGGTATCTCTTGTTGTTTTAATCTGCAATTCTTTAATAATATGTGATTTTGAGCATCTTTTCAAATGCTTATTTGCTAACTCTAAATCTTCTTGGTGAGGTGTCTGTTCAAATAGTTTTCCCATTTTTTAATTGAATTGTTTATCTTTTTGTTGTTGTTATAAGATTTCCTTATATATTCCAGATACTAAATTCTTGTCAGATATATGATTTGCAAATATTTTCTCCCATGTTGTATGTTTTCTTTTCAATTTCTTGATAATATCCTTTGCTAAATGAAAGTTTTTAATTTTGATGAAGATCAGTTGTCTGTTTTTGTTGTCGTTGCTCATGCATTTGGTGTCATTGTCAAATGAAAGGTCTTAAGGATTTACCTGTATGATCTCTTCTAAGAGAAGACTTACATTTAAGTCTTTGACTCTTTGTGATTCAATTTTTGTATATAGTGTGAGGTAGGAGTCCAACTTCATTCTTTTGCATGTGGATATCCAGGTCTTTTTAAATATCATTTGTTGAAGAGGCTATTTTTTTAACATTAAATGATCTTGGCATCTTTGTCAAAAATCAGTTGGCCATAATTATATGGATTTATTTCTAGACTCTCAGTTCTACTCCCATGGTTTATGTCTATTTTTATGCTAGTATCACACTGCTTTGATTACTATAGTTTTGTAATCTGATTTAAAATTGGGAAATATTAGTCCTTCATATTTGTTCTTTTCTTCAATATTGTTTATTCAGTGTCCCTTGCTTTTTCATATCAATATTACAATTGCTTTTTCCACTTCTGAAAAAAGGACCATTAGGGTATTGATAAGGATTATACGGCATCTATAGGTTTCTTTGGGGAGTATTTCCATTATAAAAATATTAAATCTTCTAATCCATGAACAAAGGATGTCTTTTTATTAATTTAGAACTTTTTAAACGTTTTTCAGCAATATTTTGTAGTTTTCAGGTTACAAGTATTGCATCTTCTTGGTTAAATTTATTCCTAAGAATTTTATTCTTTTGCATGCTATTGCATATGTAATTGTTTTCTTAATTTCATTTTTAATTGCTTATTGCTAGTGTATAGAAACACAGTTGATGTTTGTGCATTGATATTGGATCCTATAATTCTGCTTAACTTGTTTATTACATCTAATAGTCTTGTGTACATGTGGATTCTTTAATATTTCCTTTATATGTAATCACGTCTGTGTAAGATCATATCTATGTCTGTTAGGTCTAGTTGGTTTACAGTGTTATTCAAGTTCTCTATTTCTTTACTAATCTTCTGTTTGATTTTGCTATTCATTATGGAAATTGTGGTAATGGAATCTCTACTATCATTGTAGAACAGTCTATTTCTTCCTTCAAAGCTGTTGATTTTTGCTTAATATATTTTTGGACTAAATTTTAGGTGTGTATATGTTTATAGTTGTTATTTTCTAGATAAATTGACCTTTTATCAATATATAATGCTTTTTGCTTCCTGTAACTATTTTTGACTTAAATTCTATTTTATTTGATAATAGTATTTGCCTATTCTGCTCCCTTTGGGTTACTAATTGTATGGCACATACTTTTCTACCCTTTCACTTCCGACTTCCTTGGCTCTAAAGTGAGTGTCTTATAGAAAACATATAGTTGGATCAGTTGGGTTTTTTTTAACATCTATTTTGCCAGTCTCTGGCTTTTAATTAGAGAGCTTAATGCGTTTACATTTAAAGTAAATACTGATAAGTAAATATGATAAATACTGATAAAGACTTACTTCCACAATTTTGCTATGTGTTTTCTCTATATCCTACATGATTTTTTCCCTCATCTCTACCACTACTACTTTTCCTTTTTTTTTTCTTGTGAACCATTTGACTCCATTTTTATTTTCTTTTCTGTGTATTTTTAAGTTATATTCTTACTGGTTACCCTTGGGATGACAGTTAACATCTTCAACTTATAACAGTGCAGTTGAATTATTATTAGCCTAGCTTTAATTGTATGCTAAAATTCTTCTCCTATATAGGTCCATTCCTCCTCCTTTATGTTGTTATCACAAATTGTATCTTTACACATTTTGTACATATTAACATAGACTTGTAATTGTTGTTTTATAGATTTATCTTTTAAATCATGTAGGGAACAAAGAGGAGTTACAAATCAAAAGTACAATAATACTAGTCTTTATATTTACCTCTGTAGTTACTTTAGCAGGGTCTTTATTTCTTTATATAGCTTTGAATGACTGTCTAGTGTCTTTCCATTTCACCATGATGGGCTCCCTTTAGCATTTCTCTTAGGGCAAGTCTACTGGTAATACATTTTCTTATCTTTTGTATATCTGAGAATGTCTTAATTTCTCCAGTATTTTTGAAGTATATTTTGCTGGATATAGAATTCTTGGTTGACTTGGTTGACAGTTTTTCTCTTTCAGTATTTTAAATATTTCATTTCACTGCCTTCTTTCTTCTGTGGTTTCTGATGAGAAATTGGCTGTCAATCTTATTGAGGAGTACTTTCAGTTGTAAGTCACTTCTCTTGTTTCTTTCAAGATATTCTCTTTGTTTTTGACTTTTAACAGTTTATGTTTCCCATTTGTAGATACATACATAGGAAAATTTGCGGCTATCATTTCTCCAAATATTCTTTCTGCCTATTTTTTCAAACATGCTTGTGCCCCTTTATTTCTCTCATCTTCTTCTGGAACTCCCTTTACGTGTATGTTGGTATGATCAATTGTGTCATAAAAGTGTCTTAGAGTCTTTACATTTTTCTTCATTCTTTTTTCTTTCTGCTCCTCAGACTGGGTAATTTCAATTGGTTTGGTACAAAGTTTGCTAATTCTTTCTTCTGCTTTTAAACCCCTCTAGTGAAATTTTTATTTCAGTTATTGTACTTTTCAACTCCAGAATTTGTATTTGGTTCCTTTTTATGAATTCTCTTTTTTTGTATTTTCAATTTTTCTAAGACATCATTCTCCTATTTTTCTTTGTTGGTTCTTTTCCCATTGGTTTCTTATAGCTTTTGATCATATATAAAGCAGTTGATTTAAAGTCTTTAGTAATTCAATGTTTGTGCCTCCTAAGGGACAATTTTTGTTAATTTCGTTTTTCATTTGAATAGGCTATACTTTTACTTTTCTTTGAATATCTCATAATTTTTTCTTGAAGACTAGTGATCTCCCGTGTTGCTGCCCAGCTCTGTGTCGTGGCACCCTTCAACACTTAACCAACCTGATGGTTCTCTTCCTCAGCCTCCGCTCTGCTTATACTGAACCTAAAGATCAGCTGCAGGCGAAGCTTAGGGCTGTCTCCATTCTTTCCTGAGCATGACTTTTGCCCTGGATATGTGGACGGCTTTCTAGATACTCTGTTTTATGCAGGAGATTTTTGATGCCTTTATACCCCAAATTAGGGATTTTCCTCGAAAGCTTTCAGGCATGTCTATTGTTTGTCCCAACTGCAATCTTTCGTCCCAGACACCAGCAGTTTGTTAATTTCCCTTTCATTGTTGTCAAGCAATGCCCTCCACTCATCCACTAAGAGAGTTTGAATTAGGTGGAACAAAGGCAAGTCCCTTGCATCAGTGAATCAGGAAACCCCTAGACAGATCAAGAGAGATACACACAATTCCATGAGAACAAAGTCCATTCTGCTCCCTCTATAACCAGCTACCCACACAGGGTAGTATGCTTATCACCTTTCTCTTAATTAAGTATTCACTCGATTGCTATAAATCCTTGGCTATTTTCCGAAGTTCTGACAAACTTGATTCTGACAGATTTTGCTCCCTGTCCCCACCAATGTTTCTGTAGAGGGACAGGCCCCTGGAGCTCCCTACAATGCCATTTTGGCTGAAATGATCATTCTTGCCTAGTTTCTGACTTTAGTGGAACATTAAATAGTTAAATAAGTATGATGCTGGCTTTTAGGCTGAAAATATATCATTTACATATTATAAAAGATGCATGAATTCATATTTCATATAGCTTTTGGTTGTTTGCTTAGGGTTGTGTTTTGTCAAATGTTCTCTGGGCGAGTATGTAGATTATCACAATATTTTTCTCTTAAGATTTATAAATATAAATACATTAATGCATATCTTAATTATGGTCAATCTTTCATTCCTAGAATCAATCCCGTTTGGTTATTATGTGTTGCTGTTTTAATGTGCAAATTAATTCTGATGTACCTATTTTATTGGGGATTTGTGTATTGATATTTAAAGTGAGATTGGTTTAGAGTTGTGTATTTTGTGCAGTTTTTGTAAGGTTTAGTTATATTCCTGTTTCTTAGAAAGAAGTGGAATTTTCCCTTTCCTTTCTATGCTCTGGGGCAATTTAAGTAGCCTCGGCATTATGTGACATATATCAGTGTATTAAAACACTATTAAACTTAATCTTATGGGGAAAATAATCAAATTAGTTTGAAATATTAAAAAGCATTTTCTTTTGAGGTTTAATTTTTTCAGGGCACTGAAATAAAATGAAGCAGAATGAATCAAACGTGTTATTCAGTACATTAGTGTTAAAGAAGGATTAATCATCTACAAAGTAAAATTAAAAATTATTACTATTGCTGCTTGTACCTATCCTCATCTTAGCCTGCAATGCTCTCTGACATTTTTAAGTTAACCTTTCCCTCCAAGATGAAAATGGATCAAATGTGTCAGGTGCATAATTGTGCTATTTGAATAAAAACTCCCTTCAGTTTAAAGGTGAGAACATAAATGTTAATCTTCCATTTATCTTCAATAAAACTGTTAATTAAATAGTTTGCACCTGTTTGGCTGCTTTTATCAAGACATGATAGGTTAGAATTCCTGAGGCAGTCTTCCAGACAGTAAGGAAATTATTAGGGAAAATACTGTGCTTACATCTCAAATTTGAGAAGAGAGTGGGATGAAAATGCATATTTTGGGAGTGAGAGACCCGACTTTAAAGGATAGATTCCTTATTCAGTGGAAGAAAAATGTGTGAATTATGAATTATTTATAACAGTATCAGACAAAAACTTTGAAGAGGAAAACCATACACACACTTTTTAAAGAAATAAGATCAGAGAGACTAAAATGAAGTCTTTTTAACAGGACTAAAAGTTTAAATTGTTAAATTTTTCTAGCAAAATTTTCTTCCAGATAATGATGGACAAATATTTTTGAATGATTGGATTTTATGCACTTCAGATAGAAACACACTTCCTTTCTTAGGAAAAGTCAGAAGCTAGTGATATATTCACATCCCTGCAAAGTGATCTCTTTTTACTGAAAATGTTGTCAGATTTTTCAAAAAGCACTTAGAAAATTATTGATTCAACATCCTCAATTAACAGGGCAAACTACCACCACAAAATTTGAAGAGACAAGTGAATCAGAGAAATAAAGATTTGTTTAACTAGAGCAGAAGTCACAGAGGTGTAAACTAGTAAGAATGAGATAAATGGTAATTTTGATGAACAGCTTCAGGCTGTGTGTAAACTAGTATAAGAATGAGAAACTCCAGAAACTCCTGGAGACAACAATCTTGATAAGGGACATACTTCCCTGGGATTTATCTCCAATAACCCCCTCAGGATCTTCATGTGAGGATCTCCTCCTGGCTCTGGCAGAGGACAAGTAACCATTATGAAAAACATTGAGTATTCTCCAAACAAAGGCCTCCATTCTAGTGGGAAAGATGCCAGAGCCCAACTCTGAAACTTTATCCTAGACTGTGGAAGAGAATCCCCCCACACTCCTGGTCTTCCCAGCCTTGTTGTATCTCCTGGGGGGAGGATAACCCTTAGTCAACAGAAGTTAATGATTCAAAGAAATGCATTGGGAATACTGCAGGCAGGAAAGGGAGTAGCAGGCAGAGGGGAGAAAAATAAATGAATCCACTGGAGAAGCACTCAAGAAGATCAGAGACCCAAGACATAGGCCAAATAAAACACTGAAATTTAATTGGAACATTATAGAAAGTCCCCTCCCACAACCTTACCCCACACCAACAGCACTTCAGTACAGTAAGAGTGGATTACAGCTGAAAAAGCTGTAAGACACAAACTCACTCTAAAGAGCAGTACATATGTGTGATGGTTAATTTTATGTGTCATCTTGGCTGGGCCACAGTGCCCAGATATTTTTCAAACACTACTCTGGGTGTTTCTGTGAGGGTGCTTTCAGCTGAGATTCACTTTTAAATCATTGGACTTTGAGTAAGCAGATTGCCCTCCATAATGTGGGTGGGCCTCACCCAATCAGTCAAAATCATAAATAAAACAAAAGAATGACTTCTCCTGAAAAAGAGAGAATTCTGCCAGTGGCCTTCTGACTATAATATTGGCTCTTCCTGGGTCTTCAGCCTGGCCCTCTCTACTGATTTTTGACTTGCCAACCTCCATAACTGTGTGAGCCACTTCCTTAAAATAAGTCTAGATAGATAGATAGATAGATAGATAGATAGATGATAGATAGATAGATAGATAGATAGATAGATAGATAGATAGATAGATAGATAGACAGACATCCTATTGGTTCTGTTTCTCTGGGGAACACTGACTAATACAATATGGAAGCCCACAGCCCAGAAGAAAGACAAGAAAAAGGACACAAGAGTAATTTGAAGACTCTGGTACCCATACCTAAAACAAATAGTAAACATAGCCCAACTCCTAGACAAATTAATGGAAATACTCACACTAACATCCTGTTTACCTTAATTCCTACTACCTGATACAATATGTTCTATTCATTAAAAAAAAACAATTGTAAGACAGCCAAAAGGCAAGGGAAAACACAGTCTGAAGGAACAAAGCAATCATCAGAACCAAACTCAAATATAATACAGATGTTGGAATTAGATAGACAATTTAAATAGCTCTGATTAATATTTTAAGAACTCTAATGAAAAAAGCAGTCAATATAAAAGAACAGAGGGATAATGTAAGCAGACAGATGGAAATACCAAGGAAGAGTAAAATGGAAATTTTAGAAAATAAAAAGCACAGTATCATCAATGAAGAATGTCTTTAATGGGCTCATTTATGGACTGGACAGGACCAAGGAAGGAGCCAATGTTCCTGATGATATGTTAGTAGAAACCCCCCCAAACTGAAATGCAAAGGGAAAAAATGCAAAATAAAAAAGAATATCAAGTGCTATGGAACACTATAAAAATGTATAACATTCATGTTTACAGGATCACAGAATGAGAAGAAGTGAAAACAGAGAAGAATAAATATGTGAAATAATGGCTGAGAATTGTCTAGAGTAAACTGAGAGATATTCATATTCATGAATTAGAAGAGTCAATATTTTTAAGATGTCAAATCTTGCCAAGTAGATTTATAGATTAAAAAAAAAACCACAGTAAAAATTCCAACAAGGTATTCTGTAGATGTTGGCAAACTGATTCTAAACTTTTATATCCTAAGGCAAAAGGCCTAGAATAGTCAATACAATTCTGAAGAAGAAAAATAATTTTGAAGTACTCACATTTCCTGATTTCAATATTACTATAAAACTACCAAGAACAACTTGGTACTCATGAAAAAAAAAATAGATATAAATTAAAGGCAGAGAATGGAGAGCCCAGAAAGGGCCCACAAAAATGTCTTTCACAAAGAAATGATTCTTGACAGAGGAGCAAAGACAATACATTGGAGAAAGAATAGTGTCATCAACAGATGGCACTGGAAAAACTGGGAGTCCAAATGAGAAGGAAGAATCAGTGAAGATGATGATAGGACAATTGAAATTATTCAGTCTGAGGATCAGAAAGTAAAAACAATAAAGAATGATGGACATGTTCTAAGAAACCTATGGGATACCATCAAGTAGATCAACAAAGACATTATGAGAATTCCAGAAGGAGAAGAGAAAGATAAAGAGGCAGAAACACCATTTGAAGAAATGATGGTCAAAAACTTCATAAATTTGAGGAAATATGTGAATCTACACATCCAAGAAGCTTGACGAAACCTAATAGGATAAACTCAAGGAGATCTGCAGCACAGAGAGTATAATCAAAATGTCAAAAGACAGGGATAATTTTGAATCTAGAGACAGAGAGGCAATTTGTTATAAGCAAGGGATTCTCAGTAATATTAACTTCTGAATTTTCATCACAAACAATGGAAGCCAGAAGGAGATGGGATGACATATTGAAATAAATATTGTCAATCAATACTTCTTTACCTGCGTCTGGTGAAACTGTCCTTTAAAAATGAGGGAGAGGGGCTGGCCTGGTAGTATAGAGGCTAAGTTTGCATGCTCCACTTTGGCAGCAGGTTCGGACCCCGGGGCACAGGCTGACGCACCACTTGTCAAGCCATGCTGTGGTGGCGTCCCACATAAAGTGGAGGAAGATGGGCACGGATGTTAGCCCAGGGCCAATCTTCCTCAGCAAAAAGAGGAGGATTGGCAACAGATGTTAGCTCAGAGCTAGTCTTCCTCACAAAAAAAAAAGGGGGGGGGAATTAAGCCATTCTCAGATACACAAAGGTTGATGGAGTTCATTACCAGTAGATCTGCTCTATAAGAAATGCTAAAGGGAGTCCTACAGGATGAAGTGAAAGGACACTATATAGTAACTCAAGGACGTATGAAGAAATAATGATCTCAGGTGAAGATAACTATATAAGTAAATATAAAACCAGTACTTTTTTAAATCTAATTTTTGTTTTCTACATTATGTAAAAGACAAATGCACAAAAATAATTATAAGTCTATATCATTGGGCTATCATTTGTAAAGATGCAATTTGTGACAAAAACACCATAACTGCAGGGTAGGCAGAGCTGTATAAGAGCAGAATTTCTATATGCTATTGAGATCATTGATTTATACTCAAACTAGACGGTTATAAATTTATGAGTTTAGTTGTAATTCCCATGGTAACTTGTAAGAAGACATATAGTCAAAAATTAGAAGGGAATCAAAATGACTTTGCCACAAAAAAAAATCACATAAATACAAAACAAGGCAGTAATGGAGAAAATGAGGGAGAAAAAAAAGTTATGAGACATTCAGACAGCAAATAGAAAAATGATAGATGTAAGTCCTTCTTTATCAGGATTTACTTTAAAGGTAAATGGATTAAACTCTCCAAGAATTCAAGATTCAGTTTAGATTCACAGACAAGAATAGGTTGAAGGTGAAAGGCTGGAAAAAATATTCCGTGCAAATAATAACCAAAAGAGAGCTGCAGTGACTACTAATATAAGTCAAACAAGACTTAAGTTAAAAAGTGTTAAAGGGAAAAGGAGGAAATTATATACTGTTAAAAGAGTCAATTCATCTAGAAAATAAAAACAATTTTAAACCTGAATGCCTCAAACCATAGAGTCTAAAATATATGAAGTAAACATCAACAGATTTGAAGGGAGAAATACACAGTTCTACCATAATGAAAAGAAATTAAGAAAAAAAAAAAACCCCAACACTACCTTTATGATAGCATTCAAAAGAATAAAATACCTAGGAATAAATTTGTTCAAGGAGTAAAAAGATTTTTTCAATAAAAAATACAAACATTACTGAAAGAAATTAAGGAAATCCTAAGTAAATGGAAAGTCATCCCATGTTAAATATTGGAAGACGCAGTATTAAGTTGTCAATACTACCCAAAGCAATCTACAGATTCAATGCAATCCCTCTTAAAATTCCAATGGCATCTATCTATCTATCTATCTACCTATCTACCTATCTATCTAACATTTATGCAGAAATGGAAAAGCCAAACTCTGAATTCTCATGGAATTTTAAGTGGCCCTCAAGAGTTGAAACAATCTTAAAAAAGAACAAATTTAGAGGATCCATACTTTCCAATTTCAAAGTTTACTATAAAGTCACGGTAATCAAAATATTGTGGCAACATTATACACAAATATACCAATGAAATAGAATTAAGAGTCTAGCAAAAAGCCAGTATATCTATGGCCAACTAATTTTCAACAAGAATGTCAATATTATTTAATGCAAAAAGTCTCTTCAGTGGCACTGGGATTACTGGATATCCACATGCAAAAGAATGAAGCTGTACCTCTACCTCACATCATGTACAGAAATTTTTAAAAAATGGATTGATAACCTACATATAAGAGATAATACTATAAAACTCTTAGAGGAAAACACAGGGATAAATCTTCATAACCTTAGATTTGTCAGTGGTTTCTTAGATATGACCTCAAAAACATCAGCACAAGAGAAAAAATCGATAAATTGGACTTATCAAAGTCAAAAACTTTGTGTATCAGAGGACACTATCAAGAAAATGAAAAGACAACCTACAGAATGGGAGATAATATTTGCAATGCATATACCTGATAAGGACTAGTATCAAGATTATATAAAGAATTCTTACAACTAATAAAAAAAACCAAAAAACTCAATTAGAAAAATATGCAAAATACTTGAATAGACATTTCTCCAAAGAATATATGCAAATTGCCAACATGCACACAAAAAGATGCTGAACATGATTATTCCTAGAGAAATGCAAATCAAAACCACAATGAGATACCACTCATACCCACTAGAATGGCTACATTTATTTTTAAAAAAACTGGAAATAACAAGTTTTGCTGAGTTAAGGAGGAATGGAATCCTCAGAAATACTTGAGAGGGAATGTAAAATGTCCCAGCCTACATGGAAATAGTTTGGCAACTCCTCCAAAAGGTAAACATAGAATTACCTTATAATTCTGTAATCCCACGCTTAAGTATATAACCAAAGAGTCGAAAATAGGTACTCAAACCGGTACAGACACATGTGTGTTCACAGCAGGACTATTCACAATAGTCAAAAGGTGGAGGAGCCCAAATGTCCATCAGTTGATGAATGGCTAAACGAAACGTGGCACATGAATACAATGGAATATTATTCTGCCATAAAAAGAAATAAAGTATGGGAACATGCTATAATGTGGATATATGTTACAGCATTTTTAAAAAGTCTGAAATAAAATTTCACATATTGCATTGATTCCATTTATGTGAACTAACAGGATAAATAACCCCATAGAGACAGAATGCTGATGGTTGGTTGCCAAGGGTGGGGGCTGGGGAGGATGGTAAGAATTGGGAAAATTTGCTTAATGGGTCGGGTTTTACTTTGGACTGAGAGAACTATTTTGGAAGGAGATAGAGGTGGTGATTGCACACCATTGTGAATGTGCTGAATGCCACTGAATTGTTCACACTAATGTTTTTAATTAGACAGAAACGTTTTTAAAATGAAGTAAAAAGCCCAGAGGATTTTAAGCAGTTCTTTGTTTTTACTTATTACTAGCATTAGGAATATTGGGAAGATAGTATTAAATTAGACGGATTCTTAAGCTAGAAATGCTTTTAGTGCCCAAACAGTTCTTGGGTGCTTAAAGCATGTGTACTTAATGGCCGTTACTGAGATACTGACAGTTGTGAACGTTCCTGAGTGACAGGAGGATTTGAGCCAGAGCCCGAAATCAATGTCAGTACATCAATCTTGCTGTTTCTTTTCAAGTTTATTTTTCTATAAGCGTAATATTTTCCTCTATAGTTTAGAGTCATAAAAATATGAAACAGAGAAAGCCAAGAGGGAAAAGGCTTTAATCTTTAAAGAAGATATGAATAACATCAAAATATTGTGTCTACTTCACATGGTGAAAATAGTCTTATTTTAAATTATATCCCTGCTAGGCAGAATGAATTTACTATTCATATATTTTTAAAACTGTAATTAAAATCATCTAATGAGGTGTGATACTTGAAGCTGTTTTTGAAGCACTTAAAATCAGATGCATAAATGAGAACTTAAATTGCATCTAAAATTAGACTTTTTAAAAAACAAAATTAGATTTTACCAATACAAAGGAATATTCCTAATGCTATTTCACCAGTCTAGGTGGTGTGTTCTGAATCCTTTATCACCTTTGCTTCACTGTTGTCAGAAAAGAAAAATTAAAGAGGTACTATTGTCTCAGGACATAAAACTATTTTCCTGTTTCACATTTTGAAATTAAAGTGCTAGTGGATACTACAGAAAGTGTTAGAACACAAATAAGAGAGAGGTTATATCTGAACATAGAGACGCGAGAAGTGTGTGAACAGGTGTGATAATTGTGGTCACTAAAGGAAAGAACACACAAAGAGTAGCAATTCAGAGTCAAATGAATACAGCACAACTACAAGTAAAGAGAAGGAAGAATAATAGCCAGTGTCTAAACAGTTAGGAAAAGATTCATGATACTGAAGTAATGACACTTCCTGATAGCTAAGGTGCTCATCTTTCTTTACTGATGATGAAAACTTCTTCTCTTCACCTCGATTCACCTTCACTATTGCAATCCCTCCGCCACCCCTACAATCCGATAAGTACCCTAGTGTTCCTCTTCTTTACTTGGTCAATGTGTTTAATCCTTTACTGAATAAGTGAGTTTGGTTAAGCTTTTTTTAAATTACTGCCTGTCCTTTAAATTCTCCTTTAAAAGCCAATTGCTTAGAGTGACATTCTTTGCCCTTCAGCCTGATTTAGATTCCTTTTGTGATAACCATTATTCTCTTTATTTATTTTTTATGTTATTTGATAATCTGTGAACAAGGTAGCAAAATGTTAAATCCTAAAGAGGGAAGCACCTTGAAGAGGGTAGGACAGATGATATAGGGAAGAAATCTTCTTCAGGGAAGAATATTGAAATTTTAGCTCTGACTGTGAAAAACCTACAATAAACCTCAGTTTTGCTGAGGTTGTTTGCCTGAATCACAAAGATGGGCAAAGATGAAATCCAAGACTTTGGAGGTTTCCTACCAAATATCAGACATTGGGTTATTCCTAACTCCAGAAGAGGTGAAGGGAAGGCAATCAGTTTCAATACCTGGAGGGCTCAAGGTGTCGTATGGGGCAAAAATTATAGTTCAGAGACCTAAGTATTATGAATTTAAAAATACAACCTGGCATTCAGGGATAGGAATAAGTGATTATCTTGTGTGACAAGTGCTGAGACAGAGTGTTCTATTAGTACCAGGATGGATCCTGTAAATCACAGCAAGGATTAGGTAGAACTATTCTACCTGTTCTAGGATAAGGAGATTCTGTTGGGGGGGGGGTCATAAAGGTGTGTCATGCAGAGCATCCCCACTTCAACATGCTCTAGGTCACAGTAGGTCACATTCATAGACTGATGGCAAAGAGTTGTGAACCACCAAGTAAGCATTGTTACAGAGATATGCAGTCTGCCTTTTGGGTCATGATCCTTCCAGTTATCCAGGTCTAACTATTCAGGTGCCAGCTGGAGGTCATTACAGCTCTGATCATTATGTTCTTGTTCATGTAGATGATCCCTTAGAAGTGACAAGAGATTCTACTGGGCCAAGGAAAAAGGATGCAATAATACACCTGGTCTACAACTGTGAATAGTGGAAGCTGGATGCAGAAAGCCATAAGGCTGATGCATTATCGGCATTTTCGTTTCTGTGACTCTATCACAAAATTCTCTCCAATAGCTACGTTTGAAATTCTGAGATATTCAGAATAGAAGGGCTTCCAATTTGGGGGGCCTTTAGTGGAGGCCTTTTCTGTCTAGAAAATGTTTTAGAATTTTGAGGGAATTTGAGGAGTTTTAGAGGTTAGTGATCTATACCTGGCACCAAGGCAATGATAAAACTCAAGCAGAGGACGTACTTGGAAGGAAAACTATGGGCAGGTGAGCTCTAGTTTTGTTGTTGTTGTTTTGTGTTAGAATTCTGCAGTGACTAGCAAGATGAGTTCTAGTAGTAGGAGGTATAAATATATAGTAACTACTCCAACTGTTCTTATGATGTGGGTGGGGTCAGGTGGTGAGGGGGCAATTGACAGAAGGGAAGATCCATGTACAAGGTAAGCAGAGGGAAGTAGGCATGGCAGCTCAGTGAGCAGCCGTAACAAATCAGCAGAAAATACATTTTTTTTTCCAAGGAAGATTGGCCCTGGGCTAACATCCATGCCCATCTTCCTCTGCTTTATATGGGACGCCGCCAACAGCATGGCTTGACAAGTGGTGTGTTGGTCTGCACCCAGGATCTGGGCCTGCGAACCCCAGGCTGCTGAATTGGAGCTCACCAACTTAACCACTACGCCACCTGGGCAGCCCTGAAAATACTTTACTTTCTGCTGGCCAATCACTAAGCTACTAAGTCTCCAAGATGTAGATGGTCTTAGATAAAGATGGCAAATAAAAACTTATCTATATAAAGAAGAGTTTTCTAATAAGAAAACAAACCTTATTTGTTACAAATGTCTGTCCTTAAAAGAAAGGCTTAGGACAAAGAAACAGTGGATAAACAATGCTGAATTTAATATATATATATGATTATGAAATTTTATTACAGATGCAGAAGTATCAGCACTCATACATACAGCCACATCCACTGGTCCACAGTCATCAGACTATTTCTCTAGGACCTATATTCCTGCTTCAGTTCTCAGCTTCCCTCTTATTCTTTCCTATCTCAATGTGGACTCAGAATAATCTCTTCATCTCTTACAGTTTTTTTTTTTTCTATTTGACAGTTGACTTATCTTTATCACCCACTTGATAATAAACTACTACCCATAGCTTATTTTGGTCACCATCAGATTCCTAAATTTTAACAAGAACCCTGGTTAAGTGCAGGTGCTCCCTGAGCAGCTTCCACTTCTGTGGACTGTGATAAGGAAGGCTCCCAGGAGGTTTGATGCTCACGGCCTTTTAAAAAAAAAATCCAATAATCTTGCTCATGATTTTACTGTTAATCTCACTGTTTTCTGCACAGGTTTTTGACTGGGAAAGGATATATTTGGTTTTGGGGCAAAGAATATTTTATCAACAATTCTCCAGCAGGATTATGAAAGTGTTGGACACATTGAAATCTCTTATATCTTCAATTTATAATTCAAATCTAGGTGGAAGGCTTTTACCAAGCCATTGACTATTAAGTCAAGTTTAAATTCAGGTTTATAAATGCAAATTCATGTTGGTGCTTTACTGGATAACATAGTGATTCAGGCAAACCATCTGAATCTAGGAGAAGGAGAAACAGTGCTCTGGAGTCAGAGGGTCAAATGACAGCTCCACCACACACTAGAGAGGTAACGTGATTTTTAGTCTTTAAATCTGTCTCCTCATAGGTGTTAAAGATAAAATTCAATGACACTTCAGGGCAAGGTTAGGAAGACTACACTCAAGGGCAGAGGGAGGGAGGCTGTTGTGATAGGTACAGGGACCTATCACAGTGGGATTTTGCAGTGGGGAAGAGAGATTAGGTTCACCTCCACATGGCAAGTGCGAAGTGGGAATTTATAGCCAAGAAGCAGAGTGGGGGTCAGTGGATGAAAAGTCACTAACAGGAAACATCAGAGGTAAGGAAGGTTCTGGCTAAATGGACCTAACAGGATTCTTGCTGAAGACAGTCCAGCATTATCAGACATCAACTGGGGGATGGTGGCAGATGAGGAACCCTATCAGCATTGAGAGTGATCGGATATTGAGGGCGAGGGTTCCTGGTTAAACTGACTCAGCAGAGTTCTTGCTAAAACTGGATTTTACAAGCAAGTGCACAAATCAGCCTAGGAGAAGGTTCAGGAGTCTTACTAGAGCTTGGTTAAGAAAGAATCTTTGTCATAGGGTACAAGACATACAAAAGATAATTCATATAAAGCACTCAGTACAAGTAAGTGGCATACAGTGATCCATGGGTGCTAATGATTAATATTATTCTTTATTATTAACTAATTTTAATAACCAATTTAATAACTGATGCTACATAGTGAAACAAAGCATCTCAAACTAGCTAGTGGATATTGTAATAAGTCAAAGATGAATTTATTAAGCGTGATTTTTATTTCTACTTATTTTATATGAGCGAAGAGGATAAAATTAATCTTGATAGTATTTTTATGATAAAGGAATGGCTTAATTTCTTTATTCTTTCCTTTTTGTAAACTTTCAAATGAAGAATAACATACATACTGAAAAGGATGCAAATCACAAGTATACAGCCTGACGAATTGTTACAAAGCAAACAGACCAGTGAAACCAGCCCTCAGATAAAAAATCATGAATCACAGAACATCATGATCATCCTAGAAGCTTTCCTAGTGCCTTACAGCCAAAAAAACTAGAACCATTGTAACTTCAAATATATACGGTTTTGTTTGGTTAGTTCATTTAAATTGAATCATAGAGTATGTTCTCTTCTGTGTTTGACTTATTTTGTCAACATTATATTTGTGAGGTCTATCCATGTTGTTGTATATAGCAATAGTTGGTTCATTTCCTTTGCTCTACAATATTCCGTTTTCTTACTATATAGGAATTTATTTATTCTACTGTTTTCTAGCAATTTGGTTTTTAGCTAATACGAAGAGTGTTATGAGCATTGTTATACATTGATTTTAATGAACTTATATGTTCAGTTCCATTTGGTATATCTATCTGTCTATCTATCTATCTATTACCTACCTATCTATCTATCATCTATCTATCTATCATCTATCTACCTATTGATCTATCATCTATCTATCTGGAATGCAGTGCCATAGAGTAGACATATACTCATCAAACAGTTTACCAAAATGGCTATACCAATTTGCACTTCCATCCGCAGTGTAAGACAAATCCTTTTGTCTCACATTCTCTCTAATACTTAGAGTTTTCTATGTTCTTAATTTATGCAATTCTGTTTGGTACAAAGTATTAATCACTGTAATTTAGATTCACATTTCCCTAATGATTAAGAAAGCTCAGCACATTTTCATATGTCTACTTGGATTTTCCCTTTTTGATGTGCCTGTTAACATCTTTTGCCCGTTTTTCTATGGGTGTCTACTTTTTTCTTCTTGATTAAGTTCTTTCAGTAACATATGAAATATTTTTATTCATTAAAATCAATTAATAATTGCTTGGGGCTGTCCCAGCGGCATAGTGGTTAAGTTCGCACACTCTGCTTCAGTGGCCCAGAGTTCACAGGTTCGGATCCTGGGTGTGGACCTACACACCACTTATCAAGCCATGCTCTAGCAGGCATCCCACATATAAACTAGAGGGAGATGGGCACAGGTGTTAGCTCAGAGCCAATCTTTCTCAGCAAAAAGAGGAGGATTGGCAACAGATGTTTGTTCAGGGCTAATCTTCCTCACCAAAAAAAAAAGATCAATTAATGATTACTTATTGTTGATCATTTATACTCAGATATTTAAAATTCCATAGTTCTGCTTTTTAGCCCAGTATATAGTGTAATATAAGATTCTCCATTATTTCTCAATGTTGAAGGAAGAAATCTTTTCTAAGAATAGTTGATTCTATTATTAATAAAATTTTGTTGTAAAAGATTTAGTGACATTTTTAAATTAATAAAGGAGAAATGTTTGATATATCTGGAAAATATAATCCCCCAGAGAATATTGTCCTAATGTAACACCTACCATTTAGAAATTAACTAATAAAAATTATAAGAGAACACAGTTAAATCCAAATATGTTTCTATGCCCTAATTTTGCATGTATGGAAAAAATTGAAGTATTTTTGGTTTACAGTTTAGAAATTTATCTACAATTTAGATTTATAGTCTATGTGTAGGAAAAAATCATTTTTTTGTAATAGAATTTCTATAAGAAATTCTTTTACACATTTCACCACTGCTGCTTTGTGAAGTGAGTGCTTATCCCAGTGCACTTAAAGTCTATCTAACACCTTTCCCTTGGCTCACCAGGCCTATATGATCTGCCTCTGTCTCTCTTCTGGCTTCATGTACCTTTAACAGTCGTCCTCACTAAGCTCCAGCTGTAACACATTTTTTTATTGGTTTCCACACTAAGCTTGCTCCTAATTCACAGCATTTGCCCTTGCTATTCCCTCCATCTGCAGAAACTTTCCCCATATTTTCACTTGCCTGAAACATTCCCATAATTCCAGCTTCAATAGTTACTTCTGCAGAGGTCCTCTCTGACTACCAATCTATCTGCAGTAGTACCTATCCCCTGCCCCCCGTCCTTTCTGTCCTGCTACCGTGGATTATTTCCTTCAAGTCCTGATTAATATGAGACATTAGTTTGATTATGTATTCATTTTCTTGTCTATTACATCCCTCCACCCCTAGACTATAGACTCATTGAGAGCTGGAAATGTGTGTGTGTATTCACCATAGTATCTATAATTGTGAAGTGTATCTATTATTGAGTGGGAGTGGGATTTGAAGTCATAGTTACTCATGCCACTTCTCTTCCCCTCATTGTTTTAAACTGTGAAATCTAGACACAGGATGAAAATCTAGGCACATGAAGATCAAAATAGTAGCTTTGTTACTGAACAAACTGGATTGGAGGATGACGATACGATGTGAGACCAGTTGGGCTTCCTAACTCCTCTACCTTGAATTGGACATACCTACCTGAACACAGACAGAACAATTAGAAAACTATGCCTTCCCTGACAGGGGCAGAGCCTGCTCTAGCTCACTTTCCGTTAAATTGAGGAGCTCAGATTAGAATAACAGATTCATTCTTTGTGAAGTACAGCCCCAAAGATCACACATGGATGACTATTTGCAATGAATGCCTCCTGTTTCCTTGAGGAGCGATGAATGAAGGGTATACAGGTGGTGGTGCTCAACTTTAGCTGAACATTAGAGCCATCTGGGGAGCTTTTGAAAATTCTGATGTCCAGGTTCCACCCTGGACAAATTATATAAGAATTTCTAGGTGTGGGGGTCATACATCACTATATTTTGTCCCATGATAAACTCCATGGTGCAACCAAAGAACCACTGGAACAGAAACCGGATTTCCTTCTGAAGAAGTATGATGATAAAATTTCCTTCCTCTCTAAGAAACTGGCAAAAAATTGAGGGAGATTGGACTGAGGATGCAGAAGATGGAAAACATGATTTTAAAGTGTGTATATTTTATTTTTATTATTATATTCATCAGCTCTTATCGGGAATACTATAATAGACCTGCATTTATTCTTAGCATACAAAATGCAAAAGAACGAAACCATGGAACAACAAAAACTGTTTAACATGGCTTCTAAGGTCCCACAGATCAGAATATTGACAATCTCTTTAGTCTCATTTTGCATCTCATAGCTTCTCTTTACTAGTTTTCAAGAAAACTGGACTCCTTTTGGTCATACTTCTTCTGGACATGTGCCTCGCTTTACGCCAAGACATAACTTCCCATCTCTGTTAACCCAGTAACCAGTACTCATCTTTCATATATCAACTCAAGTGTGATTTCCTCAAGGAAGTTCTTTCTTACTCCCCATGTGAGGTTCACTTCCTTGTTAATTCTCTCATGGAACCCTGTATCTTACCTTCATAGCACTTTTCATGGTTTTAATTTTATGTGTATGAGAGTGAATTTGGGGCAAAGATGGACTGAACTTATTTTCTTACCTGAAAAAATTAAAAACCCATACAGATACATAAGGCAATGATTTCAAGATACTGGATATTAGGCAATGAAGAAGAGTGATCCCAAAGAGATGGGAAAGAATTGAGGTGAACTCTACCATCTCTCCAGTTTACAGCCTGGAGAGAGTTTCCAGGCAACAGAGCAGCGACAGGAGGAGCTTTAGTTGAGGGAATCAAGTTGAGATTTTGAGGCATCCAAGAAGACTCGTATTTTCAAAGAAGAGTAATAGACAGAACACAGCTGAATAGGGAGAGCAATCTGGAGACCTACAGGGATGGCAATTTGACTCTCCAGCTGACTCAACTGCTCAGCATATGTGTGTAAGAATCACTTGTGGTTGGGGCTGGCCTGCGGCATGGTGGTTAAGTTGGTGTGCTCCACTTCAGCGGCCAAGGGTTCACAGGTTTGGATCCCAGGTGCAGACCTACATGCTGCTCATCTAAGCCATGCTGTGGTGGCATCCTGCATACAAAATAGAAGAAGATTAGCATGGATGTTAGCTTGGGGACAATTTTCCTCAGCAAAAAAGAGGAAAATGGGCAACAGATGTTAGCTTGAGGCCAATCTTTCTCACCAAAAAAATAAAAAAAGAATCACCTGTGATAAGGGACTTCCCACCGGCCACAGTGGAAAAACCGTATAATTCACAGGACGTTGGTAAGAGAATTTAGAAGTATTTTGCATCAGTAATGGGGAAAATTCAGCCTTAAACACTGCTCTGACTAAACAAAATTTCAAAGCAAGATATGATAGAATGAAACAATGTCCAAGTAACTTAACTGCATCCCAAGTCACACTCAGGAATATCTACAGGAATATAAATACATACAACATCCAAGAAGATAATGTTTACAATACCTGGCACCTAAATAGAAACTACCAGCATTCAAAGAAGCCAGAAAATAGAATGCACTACAAGGAAAAAGTTCAAACAATTGAAACTAGTTTGGAAATCACGCACATGATAATTTATTAAATAGGAACATTAAAATAGTTATCATAAACATATTCCATATGTTCAAGAAGCTAGAGGAAAGTTTGGGCATATTGGGCATAGACATAGAAGATGTATAAAAAATTAAAGAAATGAATTGAATTTCTAGAAATGAAAATCACAATAACAGATGAAAAATGCAGTGGATGGAATGAACAATATCTGAGACATTGTAGAAGAAAAAAGTCAGTGAACATAAACACATGACAATATATATTATTCAGAAGGAAAAACAATGAGGTCAAAAGTACTAAAAAACTGAGTGGACT
Source organism: Tapirus indicus (assembly GCA_031878705.1). Lineage (NCBI taxonomy): Eukaryota > Metazoa > Chordata > Mammalia > Perissodactyla > Tapiridae > Tapirus > Tapirus indicus. The sequence continues at coordinate 32,516,451 of CM062934.1, forward strand.
ATCGGTGAGGTGTGAGACAAATTCAGGGGGCTGAGCATACGTGAAATTGGAGTTCTCGAAGGTCTAGGGGAGTAACAAAAATAACTGAGAAAATCATGGCTGAAATTTTTCAAATTTGAAAAAAACTGTAGATTCACATGTCCAAGAAGATCAAGAATACCAAGCAGAAGAAAGTTAAAGAAAATTATACCAAGGCACATTATGAACAAATAGGTTAAAATCAGCCAGAGAAAAGTGATGCATTTCACTCATAGAAACAAATGTATGAATGAGAGTATACTTCTAAGAAATAATGCAAGTGAAAAAATAGTGGAGCAACATCATTAAAGTACTAAGAGAAAACATTTTAATGTAGACTTTTATATTTAGTAAAATTCTTTCAAAATGAAATAACTAAAGACTTGATAAGATATATAAAAGCTGAAAAAATTTATCACCACAGATTTGCATACAAGATAAGTTAGAGGAAGTCCTTCAGAGAGAAGGACAATTACACCAAGTAGAAATCTGGATCTACACAATGGAATGAAGAGCAGCAGATGATTATGTGGGTAAATGTACAGGATATTTTTGTTCTTAATATTTTAAACTCCTTAAAATATTAAACTCCTTAAAAATAACTGTTAAATCAAAATTAATAACTATATATTTTGGGATTTATAACATACCTGAAGTTAAATATATGACAATAGTAGCATTAAGCCCAGGAGGAAAGAAATGGAAGCATATTATTGTAAGATTCTTACAGTATACATGCATTGGTACAATATATTTTGTACTTGATTATGATAAATTAAAGATGTATACTATCAACCCTAAAACAATTTATAAAAAGCAAAAAAAATCATAAAATAATATGTCATTCAATGAGATAAAAATGGAATCATAGTAAATATCCAATAATAAAAAAGAAAGCAGAAAAAGATGAAAGGGGAAAAATAGAAGAGAAATATCAAGATTGTAGATTTAAACCCAACCATGTCAACAATTGCATTAAATGTTAATTTTATCAGTGTTTATGCTCCCCACCATTATAGCATAAGCACCATGAGAGCAGAGACAAGTTCTTTTTCTGGCTGCCATAATACATGGCATGCAGTAACTTATCAATAAATATGTCTGAATGAATGAATGATGTTCTTTCTAAATCAAGCATTAGATTTCACCTGACCTCAACTGTTATCTTTTGATAGGTATAACTTTTGGTGATATCATAAATGTTTGCTACATACCAGCCTCCTACTTAAATCATTTTTCGCTAATGAGGACAAGGTTCACAAATTCAAATGCTTACAGGGTCAGACAAGGAGTATAAATGCATAATGCTGATGCAGTGGGGAAGACAGTTATGTACCTATTCCTAGGTAATCTGGAAATATATATTTTTACATGCAAACTCCCCAATTTTAAAACTTCATATTTAATTAACATTTTTTAAAAGTTTCACATAAGCCAAACAAAGTGTGTCTGTGGGACACTACCTGTGTTTCTACTCTAAACTATAAGCTATGTTGGCATTTCTCAGGATATGTTTTTTGGAACACTAGTCCATTGAGTTGTGGATAGTTGTTGTGAGAAACCATTATTTAGGAGTTTATCAAAAACTTTTGAGAAATTGTGAATTAAGTAAATCATTCACATGGCTTTTTTTTTTTTTTTACCAAATACATGCTTAAAACTTTGAATATATTAATGTTCATAATGAAATTTTAAGTGGGACAGTATTCCATGGCATTTCCAAAACATTTTACCATGAAACCCACCCTCTCAGGTCTGCTCTTTTACCTTTTATCACTCATATAATCTGAGTTATATTAGCGCTCCTTGGAACACAGTTAAACAAACACTGAGCTAGGTTATTTCTTAATCAAAAAATATTTCTATGCCATATTCCTATTATTTTTAGGAATGTATTAAATATAAAAATAAATTTTATGCATCATAGTTTTTCATATTTTTATAATACTGAGGAAAGTATAACATTTATACTTTTAATTTATAAATGGCCTTATTATCAGTTGTAAATTTTTATAGAAAATAGCATTTCATAAATATTAAGTTATGCAATTTCCTACACCTGTTGGGTTTTTATATAAAAAAATTGTGATAATTAGCCCCTGAGCTGGTCATTAAAAGTCAAAAGCTAAAATAATCAAAGAGAATTTTAATTTTCACTATACTTGGAATACTAAACAGCATACCCACTCACCTGTTTTTCTCTACCAGAGCTTTCAAATGAATGTTCCACTAGGAGAGGTTATGAATAAACTGGCTTAAATTTGAAGATTAAATAAAAATAAATGCCATTTTTTATTGAATATTTAAATTTGTCGTGCACTATGTTAAGTGTATTACGCACATTTTATTTTTTAATATTGAAGTGTTTTCTATATCAACCGTACCCTATTTAAAAGATAGTAAAACTCAAACAGAGTTTAAGAAATTTGAGCAACATCGTCAAGCCACCCCAGAGGTTGCCTTTAATCCTTACCCAGAGTTGACCTGCATGTGAATCACTGGTTCAGTAGGTCTGAGGTGGAGCCTGAGAGTCTGCCTTTCTCAGGAGCTTCGAAGTGATGGTGCCACTCCAAGAACTGTACTTTGAATAACAAGGTTCTACTCAAGAGTTCCTTTATTTGAAAATGGCAATTATTATACGTGTGACACCATGAAGTATCTTAAGTGATTCACTATACTTCTTAATATTAAAGAAAGGAAAAAATTACATTAATTGTTTAAAACAAAACCATTTAACATTTTTCCTGTAGGTGGATGCTCATATTTTCTTTGGACAGTTTCTGTGTGTTTTGTTTTGCTCTGTATTCTTACTCTCTTATTTACAGTCCTTTTAAGATTCCACTCATTACCAAGATGGTTGTGTAATTTGGGCACTGCACAGCTATGTGTGGCAGCACTTTTCAAATTTTCTTTGGGAACATTCTCATTTCTTACCTTATCTGGTTCTGATAGGCCTTCCAATAATAACACCTCATTAGTTTGTTTAGCTATTTATCCAAGGATGTGTTTGTGACCCACTTAGAATAAAACTGAGGGAACAAAACTATTTTTGATCAGGGATCACTAATCGATGATGACATAATCCTGAAGGGGTCTGTAGCCATTTCCTCCCTCCTAAACCTCCCATCTCCTGATTGGAGGAAGTATATACATAGTAGGGGGAAATGAGACTGACAAAGGAAAAAGGGAAAAAAATTGAACCAAGAATTTAGGTGAGAGGAGAGAGAGATTAAGAGAGTTAGTTGAGGGGCTGGCCTGGTGGCCTAGTGATTAAGTTCAGCACACTCCATTTCAGTGGCCCAGGTTTGGTTTCTGGGTGCAGACCTATACCACAGCAGCCATGCTGTGGTGGTGACCCATGTACAAAATAGGGGAAGATTGGCACAGATGTTAGCTCAGGGTGAATCTTCCTCAGGACAAAAAAAGAGTTAGCTGATATCCTTCAAATCATTGGATTCTCTGACGAGGCCATATTCCTAGATTTTCCAGCTATAGGAACCAATCAATTTTATTGTCTACTTAATTAAGAATTATTTGATGCCCCATTGTTACAACTTAAGTTGTACTGGAATTATCATGTCTTTGTTTATGTCTTAGCTTTGTTACTTACCAGGTTTTTTGACCATGAAAAAGTTGCTTCACTGCTAATAATAGCAACTACATTTTAAATAGTTTTGAGGATTAAAAGACATAATGCATGCACAAAGTGAGCACTCAAGGGACATTACATGTAGTTATAGAACAATATCATGCAATTCAAAACAAAAGCACATAGTCTGTTCAGTATTAATATTGGTAGAAAAAGATGTGCGAAGGTGAAGCTAAGCTCTGCCTTTATACCCCTCATACCTTGTTCGAGTTTTTTTCTTTCTTCAGTAGCACTTATCCCCTTCCATCATACCATGTAAATTATTTATTTACTTATTATTTTATGCTTCATTTTCTGTCTCTCGTATAGGATATGAAATTCCACAGAGGCAGGAAAATTTCTCTGTTTAGTGATGCATAAAAGCACTTAGAATAGTGCTTGATAGCTTCTAAGATACTGAGAACAAATGCTCAATAAATATTTGTTGAATAAATTCATGAATTTAAAAAGGTTTGCTCTGCTGCTAGGAGATTGCAAGGAAATATTCATGGTTTTCACTTGGTGCTGGTAGAAAGAATAGAAAAATATTCTCCTGAGATTTTGTAATCAAAATCCATGAGTTTGGAGCCTGAATTCAAACTATGTGTTTCTGAAAACCTCAGCAGAATTTATTTAAAAGTAGACTCTGGTCTATATGCCACTAGGTACCTGGCAGAAACAAATACTAATTTTATCCCAAGGAAAAGACCTGCAACCCAGACTCAAGAATTCCAAATACTCCCCCCAAATATGGGCTCAAAGTAAGCAAAACAAAATGAAAAATAAATAAATAAATAAACAAGATACCATGAAAGTCAGAATGAACAGTAGACATCAGAATTCCAGCTGCAAAGCCTTTGAATAAGGGAAATTTCAGAGTGGGAAATAAATCCAAAGAAATGTCAGAAAGGAGACAGAGAGAGAGAAACCTAGATAGAAAATTTCTAAATAAGAAGGTGGAGAGAGGTGACGTCAACAACATGGCACAGTCAGTTGTTCGCTTTGTCTCCCCTCTAAGTCCCCATTCGGACATCCAGGGACCAGTAGAGGATGCCCTACACAGCACAAGACACATAAGAGATACAGGCACCTATACAGATGGGTGGACTGGACCCCAGGAGGCGGTGGAACTAGGGGAGCAGCCTCCTCCCCCAGAAGCAGCGATCCAGGATATGGATACCCATACTGGCCTACACACCTGCAAGAAAACAGGCTTGGCTTGCTTGAGCGGTCTGGCAGGGACAGGGAAGGCAGGCTGGCTCACTACGTGACTGTCTCCCAGAGAAATTAGCATGCGTGCCTGTGAGCAGCCCTGGCAGGGATGGAGATGGTGAATTGGATTGCTCCCTGCCCACCTACCAGCAGATCCAGCAGGTCCTTCCAAGAGTGGGGGTAGTATACAAAAATATTTTCCTGGGGCCAGCCTAGTGGCTTAGCGGTTAAGTTCGTGTGCTCCGCTGCCGTGGCCCAGGTTCGCAGGTTCAGATCCTGGGTGTGGACCTATGCACCGCTTGTCAAGCCATGCTGTGGCAGGTGTCCCTCATAAAGTAGAGGAAGATGGGCACAGATGTTAGCTTAGGGCCAGTCTTCCTCAGCAAAAAGAGGGGGATTGGCAGCGAATGTTATCTAAGGGCTAATCTTCCTCACACACACACACAGAAATCAGATTTTCCCAGCTGGGGTGGGATGCTCTGATCTGAGTTTCAAAAACACACTGGCTAGCACTAGAGACCAGAGGCTGCACAGTGAGCAACAAATTATAGGCCAATATTGCTGATAAACATAGATGCAAAACTCCTCAACAAAATATTAGCAAATTGAATCCAACAACATATTAAAAGGACCATACACCACAATCATGTGGGGTTTGTTCCAGGGATGCTGGGATGGTTCAATATCTGCAAATCAGTCAATGTGATACACCACATTAACAAAATAGAGAATAAAAATCACATGATAATCTCAATAGATGCAGAGAAAGCATTTGAGAAGATCCAACAACGATTTATGATAAAAACCCTCAAAAGAGGTATAGAAAGAAGGTCCTCAACATAATAAGGGCCATATATTACAAAACCACAGCCAACATCATACTCAATGGTGAAAAACTGAAAGCTATTCCTCTGAGAACAGGAACAAGAGAAGGATGCCCACTCTCACCCCTTTCATTCAACATAGTACTGGAAATTTTAGCCAGAGCAATTAGGCAACAAAAGAAGTAAAAGGGATCCAAATAAGAAAGAAAAGAGTAAAATTGTCACTATTCGCAGATGACATGATTCTCTACGCAGAAAACCCTAAAGAATCATCCAAAAAACTGTTAGAAATAGTCAGTGAAAACAGTACAGTTGCAGTGTACAAAACCAACAAACGCAAAACAAAAATCAGTTTCATTTCTGTACAGTGAAAATGAACTAGCAGAAAGAGAAATAAAGAATACAATCCCATTTATGATTGGAACAAAAAGAATAAAATACCTTGGAATAAATTTAACCAAGGAGGTGAAAGACCTATACACTAAAAACTATAAGACATTATTGAAAGACAATGAAGAAGACATAAACAAATGGAAAGATATTCCATGCTCATGGATTGGAAGAATAAACATAGTTAAAATGTCCATATTGCCTAAAGCAATCTACAGATTCAGTGCAATCCCAATCAGAATCCCAATGATATTCTTCATGGAAATAGAACAAAGAATCCTAAAATTCATACAGAACAGCAAAAGACCCTGAATAACCAAAACAATCCTGAGAAGAAAGAGCAAAGCTGGAGGCGTCACACTCCTTGAATTCAAATTATACTACAAAGCTATAGTCATCAAAACAGCATGGTACTGGCAGAAAAACAGACAGATAGATCAATGGAACAGAATTGAAAGCCCAGAAATAAAACCACATGTGTATAGACAGCTAATCTTCAACAAAGGAGCCAAGAGCATACAATGGAGAGAGGAAAGTATCTTCAATAAATGGTGTTGCGAAAACTGGACAGCTGTGAGCAAAAGAATGAAAGTCGACCGTTATCTTACACCATACACAAAAATTAACTCAAAGTGGATTAAAGACTTGAATGTAAGACCTGAAACCATAAAACTCCTAGAAGAACATATAAGCAATACACTCTTTGACATTGGCCTTAGCAGTATCTTTTCGAATACTGTGTCTACTCAGGCAAGCAAAACAAAAGATAAACAAATGAGACTACGTCACACTAAAAATCTTCTGCAAGGCAAAGGAAACCATCAACAAAATGAAAACACAGCCCAACAACTGGGAGAAAATATTTGCAAATCATATATCTGACAAGGGGTTAATTTCCCCTTGGAGAAAAGGGAACCCTCATACACTGCTGGTGGGAATGCAAACTGGTGCAGTCACTATGGAAAACAATATGAAGGTTGCTCAAAAACTTAAAAATAGAAATACCATATGATCCAGCTGTTCCACTACTGGGTTTGTATCCAAAGAACATGAAATCAACAATTCAAAAAGACATATGCACCTCTATGTTCATCACAGCTTTATTCACAATATCCAAGATTTGGAAGCAACCCAAGTCCATCAATAGATGAATGGATAAAGAAGATGTGTTTTATACTCAGCCAGAAAAAAGGATAAAATTGTACCATTTGCAACCATATGGATGGTCTTATGCTGAGCAAAATAAGTCAGACAGAGAAAGGCAAATACTGTATGAGTTCATTCATGTGAGGAAGATAAACAAATAGATAAGGAGAATAGATTAGTGGTTACCAGAGGAGAAAGGGGTAGGGGTAGGGAGAAAATGGTAAAGGGGCACATATGTGTGATGATAGACAAAAACTGGACTGTTGGTGGTGAACATGATGCAGTCTATACAGAAACTGAAATATGGTGATGAATACTTGAAACTTACACAATGTTGTAAGCTGTAAGCCAATATGACCACAATAAAAGAAGAGGAAAAAAAAGACAATGATCTATATATATAAAGAAAAAAAGAAAAGGAGATAAAAATAAATCCAAAGATATTACTAATCATTATGAATGTAGGAATTAACTATTCATCTAAAAATTGTAGATTGCCAAATTAGCTTTTTAAAAATATGACATAACCCCTTTACAAAGAGGAAAATGTAGAATACAATAAACCAGGCAACTAAATAAAGTTGTATAGCCACATCAATATCAGAGAAAAATAACCCTTAAAGAAAAGGAAAGCATTACCAAGGATAAAGGTGGACACTACATAGGGACCAATGAATCAGCTAATCAAGAAGACATGTTTGCAACTTGTACACAATGAACACAAGGGCCTTAAAATACATAATTTGCATAATAACAGACCCACAGGGAAATAATGACAAATCTGTAATAATACAGAGGGATTTTATCTGAATTTCCCAATTACTGATGCTATATAGAGATTGTGAGACAGTTCACTACAAAAATTATTTCAAAAATGTTTATAGAAGAAAATACATGTGATAGCAATAGACTGTCAGCAACACAAATATCTATCATCGAAGGGAAGAATGATAGACTGTAGAATATTTGTATATTGGACTTCTGGGCATGTATCCAAGAGAAATAAAAACCATACATGAATGCTCATAGCAGCTTTATTTGTAATAGTCAAAAACGGGAAACAACTCAAATGTCCACCAGCAAATGAATGGTTAAATAAATTGTGGTATGTCAATGCCGTGGATACTATGCAGCAATAAAAAAACCAAAATACTGACACATGCAACACGTTGCGTGGATCTCAAGGGGATATTGCTAATGAAAAACACCAATCTCAAAAGTTCAATAACGCATGATTCCATCGAGCTCACATTGTCACAGAGGCAAAATTAGAGATGAAAAGACCACCTGGAGTAAGGAGGGGAAGGAGGAGTGGCTCTATCGGGGGGAAGCACAGGGAGTGCTAGTGATGGAACTGTTAGTTATCCTTCCTGTTCAGCATACTGTGTGGTGGTCGCACGGATCTATATGTATGGTATTTACCAGACCTATGCACATACACGCACACGCACACACACACACAGGGCAAGTTAAAATGGTAAAATCTCACCATACTGGTAGATTGCATCCATGTCATTTCCCTGGCTCTGGTATTGTGCTGTTTTGGGTATGCAAGATGTTACCATTTTGGGGAGCTTGGTGAAGGATACATGAGACCTTTACTATTTTTACCACTGTATGTGAATTTGCAATTATCTCAAAATAAAAAAACAAAAACAAATGAAGCCAGTTGCACAAGCAGGATAAATCTCTTCAAACATAAATTTCTATGCTTGTGTGGGTGTATGTGTATATATCTGTATTGTGTATGTGTGCCTTTGAGTAAACATTTTCAACGTTGACCACTGCAATGTGTTAAATTAGTTGTTAATGAGGATTTCAGTAAGAACATAAGGTCCGTACGAGGCATTCAGGAATTGTTACTGAGTCTGTAACTCTATCATCCTTACACAAGTTAACCTTTTCCACCACTCTACAACTCTTTGCTATGAAATAGGGCCCTTTTTACTAAGCACAAAATAGGAAATAGGTAAAAGGTATGTGCATAAAAGAGTGATAAAAATGAGGAAAGGAAGTAAAAACATTTTTGAGCAAATGAGTAACCAGTATTAATTATATAAGCAAACTGAAAGTCTACCTGATTTTTGGAATACTGGCAATTCCACACTGTCTCACTGAACAAGGGGTGATGTCGTGTAGACAACATATTGAAGACTTTTTGTGTCAATCACTGTCAGAACCTTATATTTAGAAATAACCTGAGACAGGACTGTGCTGTTAACGCTCATTATGTGCGTATAACACCTGATGTTCAGGTTATGTGAATGATTTCTTTACGGCTACAATATTCTGTTGCTTATGACTGCAGCATTTTGTCCTACAGCAATAGAACTGTATTTTTCCCACTTTCCAGTGTTTTGTTTTTAATTTAAAACATGGTGCTAAATTCTTACCAACATTCTATCAATTCCAGAAGCAACAAACTAAAAAATCATCAATATGCACTATTTCCTGCAGTTCCTAACATGTCTTTTTGTTTCTCATAAATTATATAATGACTTGGAATTTAAGAGAATATTACAGTGTTCTATTCAATGTGTAATGCCTCCTTGTTTTGCAGAATTATTTGAGTGAATCTTTGTTAGCATCAAAGTTAAATTTACCATTGTGCAGTCAGCGTGCCTTAAAAAAAAGTTCAAACAGCTTTAAAGTTATATTTCCTTCCTGTTTACATTTTCTGCTAAACTTTTTCTTCTGTTTAGTCAGTATTATGGACTGAATTGTGTCTGCTCAAAATCCATATGAAGTCACAAGGTATCCACTGAAGTCCTAACCTTCAGAACCTCAGAAAGTGACTGTATTTGGAGATGGGGTTCTTTAAAGACATAATTAGGGTGAAATGAAGTCATTAGGATGGTAGCTAGTCCAACATGACTGGTATCCTCACAATAAGAGGAGATTAGGACACAGACACTCACACACAGAGGGAAGACCATGTAAAGACAAAGGGAGAAGACAGACATCTACAAGTCAAAGAGTGAGGCCTCAGAAGAAGACAGCGCTGCTGACACTGATCTAGGACTTCCAGCCTGTAAATTGTGAGAAAATAAATTCCTTTGGTTTAAGTCACCCAGCCTGTGGTGCTTGGTTGTGGCAGCCCTAGCAGACTAATACAGTCAGTGTCATAGAAAATATGTATTAGGGAAGCTTATGAACAGTCCCAGGTTTGTACTCAGAGTCACCTCATGGTGGGAAGGAGGCCACCATGGTGAATATGTTGAGTGACTGACTCTAGATCATTAGCACCTGAAAAGATGGACCAGTAGAGTTCATCGAGCAAACTGGAGTTTGACAGACATAAAACTAAGGTCTGTAATTGGGGCACAAAATAATAATTAATGAAGGACAATCAAAGTTTTCACTGAGGGGTGTGGGAGACAGAGAAGGTAATTTACTGACAGCCCCATTGAATGGTTTAGTTTCAAGCTCTTGTTCTCCAAATATGTGGGTTCAAATTCTAGCTTTCCTACTTTCTGTCTGTAGAAACTGACTTCATTCTTCTCAGTTTCCTATTCTAAAATCTGAATGATAGTAACTACCCACTGGGGTTGTTGTAAGGATTAAGAGAGTTAATACAACTAGTGTATTTAAAGCACTGACTTGCACTTGGTTCACATTCAGTCAATACTGACTATTATTTTTCTTAGTTCATTTACTACTAACTCCCCAGAAATTGCTGAATATTTTACTTTCTTATTACATTCTATATTCTCTAGGTAAAATATCCACAGAAAATTACGTTTATATTGTTATATTTTAAAATATCACTTTACCATTTGTGAAGCAATTTTTGTCAAGTACAAATTTTTCTTCTCAGATTATGTTAAATGTAATACATATATTTTGTAAATGAATGTGCCTTTGACAACTGACCAGCTGACCAATCACCCCTTATAAAACTTTTGATCCAGTCAAAGTCTATGTGTGGAAAGGGTGATGGGGGGAAGCTATGTGTTCTAAATAAGGTGAACTTCCAGAATTTGTTGTCAAAGGTCAGAAAAATAAAGTTACATGATAAATTGTACATCACTAATTTAGGCAGTCTCTAAGATGGCTCCCAGTGGGCCCCAGCTACTGATAGGCACACCCCTTTGTATTCCCCTTGAGTTGAGTGTAGGCTAGGCCTCAAGACTCAGTTTTAATGAATGGACTATGGCAAAGTGATAGGGTGTCACATTCAAGATTAGGTTTGCAAAAAGACTGTGGCTTCAGTGTTGCTCACTCTATCTTGCTCTCTTGCTTGTTCTCCCTGATGAAGCTGGTTTCCACATTGTAAGGTGTACTATAAAGAGATCCACAAGTCAAATATTTGGAATCTTCCCGTAGTGTGGATATCTTCTCATGAGCAATGGTATAAAATGGGAATATCTTCACACCCTGTGTGCTAGTTCCAAGAGGTCCATCCATATATCTCTCTCTTAGTCCTTCTTGTCACCAATTTTTCAATCTTTGCTTCCCAACCTGTTAATCATTACCTATATGTCAATATGTACCCAAGTCTCAAGCCCTCTCTCCTTCCTATTGAAGTTGATGAGTCCTGTCTGTTGGTATGATTTCCTTTCTCCACATCTTTTGGGGTCACCATTGGTGGGGATATAATTCAGTGACCATCCATTTGTGGTCCGTGTCAAAACATGATGTGAATTGTCCCTCAGTCAGAGCCATGTGTTTTCCTTCTTCATTAACTAGAATTCCCCATTAGCTATAAGTGTGAATTGAGGGAAAATCGATGAAGAATTAGAAGCAGGTGCCCTGAAGAGTCTGAGCTCCTGTAATTTACTTGTATTTGTAGGTCTGTTTGGGGCCAGGGTCCACCTAGACCAGGGGAGACAAGGGACATGCTCAGCTATAAGAAACAGTGAATACTGAGATCTTTATGAGGGAACCACCCAATAAAAATAGTAGTCTTCCATTGAAGGACGCAGCTAAATGGAGCAGTTCATGGAGTACCATGGATAATAGATATTTTGGCCCCTTTCCTTCCACCCTTCATTCCCTATCTTCTAATATATCTCATTGGACAAACCCAACAGGAAGTCAGAAAGCAATAGAAGCTGATAATGAAGTCCATAAAGATCAGCCTCCTAGGCACAGAGCCGAGTGGAAAATAGTACACAGTGGATCTAAACGAGTAAGTGGAAAATGCCTAGAACACTTGGTATTGTAAAATTTTTCACACATTTATTGTTAGGACTTTTTTTCCTCCTTAAATCTTTTGGTGTGTTTCTTTTAATCAGAATATAGATGAATTTTGTTTTGTTTTATTTATTGGTTGGCTGGTTGGCTTTTAATCAAATTCTGCTATCTCTGTTTTTTAAAAAGTATATTTAATATGTTTTCATCAATATAGATGACTGACTTTATCAGTTTGTCTTGTATTTGACTGCATACAACAGAAAACTGTTCAGAGTGGCTTAATCAAATGACGCATTGGCTTTTCCTATGTAATAAGAATAACAGAGATAGGCATTCCAGGGCTGGTATAGTTGCTTGAGTAAGTCATGAAGGGAAAGACCCTTGGTGTTCCCCACTCACCCCTCTTAATATGTGACTCTCATCTCCACAGATGCAAAATACTTGTTTTATCTGCAGGCATCACTTCTCCATTAAGCAACCAGAAAATGGTGGTAGGGGTGGAAATGGGGGCCAGATAAAAAGCACACGCCAGTGAGGGCTATATACATTTCTATAAAACAAAAACATATGCAGAAGCTGTATTTCTCATGTACATTTTTCAGCACTGGACCCATCACCACCAGTAGATAAAAAAATATCTGACAGTGGGTATTTTACAATGGGTATATTGCCCCTGGGGGAAAATGCAGATTCTCTTATTATGGATAGTGGGTTAACAAATAGCACTATTTACTACATGTTGTCCTGGGATATTTTCCCTTATTGTTTTAAGCTCCCTGTATACCATGCTGCTCCTTTGTTTCTTTCTCCTTTTCTGACTTCTATTAGATTGATTGCATTTCCTTCATTCTAATTTTCCTGTATAAGTGTGGGGCTTCAATGTTCTGTTTGTATTTTCTTTAAGAGCTATCCCTGAATGTCTAAGATGAATATTTTACTTAGAAATGTCCCCAAATAATCGTTATTTCTATCCTCCTTACGAACTATAGCATACTTTAAATATTTTCACTCTGGTAACCATTTTCTGAAGTACATCTTTTAAAAATTATTTTGCAAGGATCTTTTACAAAAGGGCCTCCCAGGAGGAACTCCATGGTGCCAGCTTGTCTGGATCAGCTTGGTCAAAGTAAAGGAGTAGTTTGGACTCCTCCAGTCACTAGAGGTTGGACTGAGGACAAGTCCCTGTGAGGGAGATTTAAATTTCCTACTGGTGTCAAAGGAGTAGGTTTTCTTATCAACCTGTCCAGATATGGGCCAGGAAGAAAAGACGTCAGTGCTCAAACAGCAAAAATGGAGGCAGATTCTTTGTTACAAATATTTACATTTCAGTGTTTTACTTCCTAATCATTCCTGAATAATAATCAACTGATTATGGATTACTCAAGAGACAGTTACTTTTTCTTAAATTTTAGATAGCATTCAAATATTTTCTAGCTTCTATTTCTGCTGTGGAGAATTCTGCTGCCTTTCAGGTAATCTTTTTTCTCTAGTTACTTTATCATTCTCTTTGTATTTGGTGTTATACATGCGTTTGACAACATTGTGTCAATGAAAGAATTACTTTTTATTTATGTGGCTCAGAATGCATGCTCCATCAATTCTGGTAATTTCTAAGCTTCTATCACATTCACTATTTCTTTTCTACGTTCTATCTATTATACCCTTCAGGAATCAAATAAATATATACTATACCTTATTAGTTTTTAATGATATAATTTATGATAAATTATAATCATTAGTTTCTAATAAATTCATTTAACATAAATCATTTCCCAGAACCAAAAAAAATCAGAAATTGAAAATAAAAATTTTGAGACAAAATTATAAAACAATCCTGGAGTAAATTGGAAATCTCAGGAACCCAGCGAAAATACACAATTACGATTGCATTCATAGTAGAGAATACACATGAAAGTCTCATATACTCCCAAATCAAGGAGGTTCAATCTTTTGCATCTTATATTCAAATAACATGAATCTCATTATAATGGATATGAAAATATTTATTTTTATTAAAGACATTTAAGTGTCATCAGGCCTTCTGTAAAGGTCATCAAAGTTGAAGTAGTGTTGTTGGGAATAACTCTTTAATTTGTGAATTCAAAGCATACTTTACAAAAATCTTATGCCTACCAAGGCTATTCCTTAGGCTCACTGAGCTCAATGAGAATGTGGCTAACTGGAAAGAGTAGTTCACAACCATTTTATGTCACATCGCACTTGGGGGACATTGCCCGCTCTTATTGGTATTAATTACTAATTAACACTGAATTGTGATTTAGAGAAATAGAATGAGAGATAAAAGGAAAAGATAGGTTGGAGGAAGTTTAGCACACTACTGTGGGAGCGTGAAGAAGGTGAAGGTAATTCTGATATGTCTCACTAAAGGGCAATTCCCCCCTTTTACGTACACTCTCCCAGCTACGTGACAACCACAGACCAAGAGATGATTTTCATTTCAGTGATATGCTCTAAAAACTTTCTCTTTGGATTTGTCTTTTAGTAAACATGTTAAAAGGATGCCCATCATTTGTCAGTAGCATGCAGAATTTAGGGAAAATGAATATGTCACACAAAAATCTCAATTAACTAAATGCAGTACCAGAAATTAACCATCAATATACTTGGAAATAAAGGCATTACCATTTACCCTCTGGGTGCTATGGACTCATGTTAATTCTTTATACTTAAGTCATTTAAAAAATTTTATATTAGTAAGAATAAAGAAACTTATTAGAAAAGCAACTTATTAGAAATTGTAATAAAAATTAACCACAGTAAAACAAAATTTATTCCTTATTTCCCTGGTTTTCAATTTATATGTACCCAAAATGGGCAATGTCTCCTGAATGCAAGTAACTGTTCATCAATTGTCATGCATGGATCTGGAAATCCATCTTGTAAACACTAATACTAGATTCCAAATATGTCAATTCCAGCTTATGATTACAAGTGATTCTTCTTGCACTTGCAACATCAAAATACAATATTTGAATAATTTTTGAAAGCTCTGGTGGCTCATAATTATCTTGAAGAGAAGATGACCATCTTCTTTGTTATATTACTACATATCTTTCATTTCTCATTTGTAAGCTTCACTTAGAATGATATATCCAATAATTTTTTTTATATCTATATCATTTATTTCCTTCCAATCACCTTTGTTTATTCACTTGCTTTCAACATTTGTCCACTTCCCAAGACTACCAAGTAAATTTTGGCACATAAATGTAATGAAGACTGAAAAATTTCTCTGACATGTCTTTCTAACAAAGATGGGCCAGGATCTTGTCATAAATGAAATCCTTCCTGTTGAATGATTAAATTGATATGAACATCATACTTTCTTTTTACATAGATATACTTTGTCTATTCATAAATTGCTAAGTTTGAGAAAATTCATTTAGAATACTGTCATCTGAAATTTTATCTGATATTTCATTTACGTAATCAAATTCATTATCAGCATTACAGTCTCAAGTGCTGCTGTCTGTTTTCTTTCATCTTCTGTTTTTTCTAATAACTGTGACTTGTCTTCCTCTGCCATTTTTTTTTCTCCTTGCCATTATTGGTGAAGAAGGAAAAATTCATTCTCAGCTGTGTTCAATAAAGTTAAAAAACAGTCTGTAAAGATGGTGTCTCCTGTCTTCTACTCTTCTCTGAAAATGCAAAACTCTGGGCAAAGCAGTAAGAAAACTGAATGATAATGAAGTAGTGATAGCTTATTGTACTTTTGTGTCATGCTTTAAACCAGCGGTAGACAAATTTTTGCTATAAACAGCCAGATAGTAAATATTTCAGTTTTGTGGGCTGCACAGTCTATGTCATCCCATCTCAACTCTGCCTTTGTAGCTTGAGCACAGATATAGACAATACATAATGTATGTGCTTGGAGATCAGCCCGTAAATCTTTATTTATAAAATCAGGAGGAGGCTGGATTTGGTCCACAGCTGCATATGCCACACCTGTTTAAGGATTCTATAATTCTTTTGTTTCTTTATTATTTCAGTATATTTTAACCTAGTTGGGAATCATTGCTGTGTAGCAATGAATATCTCCAGGTAACCTGACTCCTCCTATGGGAGCTTATCACCATGTCCCCATGGAAGAATTCTGTGTTTTCCTCACTGAGATTTTCCCATTATAACATAAAATTATAGCACTTTGTAGTCCTACGTGATAGTACTTTGGGGAGTGTGCGTGACTCTTGTACTACTGCCTCCCTCTGCCGTGACCTGTCGCCGCCGTGCGGGAAAGAGACCCGGAGCGTCAGCTCGCCGTGAGCACCTGACACAGCGCCTGTCACATTGTGGGTCCAAAACAGATTCGCCAGGGAAAGCGGCCGGATAGTTATCATTTGTGTGATGAAAATATAACTGGCCTATGAGGATGCTACCATAGTTACTGTCGGGTGAATATTAGTTTGTTAAATGAAGAGGATCAATATGGCGCGCCATAGACATAAAAATAAACAAAATGGAGTGGAGTAAATGGATTCCAGATTCATTATTTTTTTAGTACATATAACACAAGAAGCATCGCTTGTCATTGAGAATTAAATGGGTATTAAATAAACTGATATTTACATAACTGATTTGCATTTTTAAAGGAGTACATTTAATTCCCATACACATGGTTATGAGAAAGAAAAAGAATAGTCATTAATTTTAATAGTAATTCAATTCTGAAAAATTTATCCTGAGGAAATTGTCTCAACTTTCCTTAAGACTTTGATCCTGTCCGTCTGTCTATCCTCAGCTGTCACTCAGCCCTCCACCCCTTACACACATTACAACTGTACTGCATTTATTTTCAGTTCACTGTAAGCTCCATCCTGCCTCTAGTTCTCATTTCACAGCTGTTTCTTAAAAACATTTTGTTTTTCTGAGTGGTTTAGGTTTACAATAAAACTGAGAGGAAGGTGCAGAGATTTCCCATAGCACCCTGTCTCACACATCCACAGCCTCCCTCATGATCCACATCACTCACCAGAATGGTCCACTTGTTATCAGTGATGAACCTATAGTGACACATCATAGTCCCCAAAGTCCACACCCAAAGCCCATCACAGTTCACTCTTGGCGTTGTCCACTCTGTAGGTGTGGATAAATGTATAATGATGTGCGTCCGTCGTTATCACACAGAGTACTTTACTCTAAAAATCCTCTTTGTGCTGCTCATTCATCTCTCTCTCTGCTGCCACACCCCCCTGCAACCACTGACTTTTACTGTCTCCATAGTTTTGCCTTTTCCAGAATGTCACATAGTAGGAGTCATACAGGGTGCAGCCTTCTCAGATTGTCTTTCACTTATATGCATTTAAGTTTCCTCCATGTCTTTTCATGGCTTGATAACTCATTTCTTTTTTAGTGATGAATCATAGCTGTGTTTTCAGCTGCCGGAAATATCACTGTTCTCTTTTTCTCTCCATCTTCTTTCTCCGCTTCTCCTAATATTCTTATTAAATACTCATAACTTATTTTTTTCACTTTTTTAAATTGTCTATCTCTCCTGTAAACTGTAAATTCCATGAGGGGACTGAGGGCTTCTTTCCTTTCACCATAGTACCCAGTGCTTATTACAAAGCTTGACAAACAGTAAAAACTTAGTATATATGTGAGAACAAAGGACTCAAAAGTATAACAAAATCACTTCATTTTTTATAATTACAAAATATGGAGATAAGTGTCCAATACATAGATAGTGGTACACATATTCAGTAGAATACTATGATATCATTACAAATGCTAACTAGATAATAGGCCTTAAATGATAACAAAATGGTATAATAACATGTAAGTAATATAAAAACAACTATGTATAAAAACCTATTTAGAAATAATGTGAAAGCGATATGTTTCAACTTATAATAGACATTGCAAGAGGATTGGGAAAATTTGAGTAATTTAAAAAATTTCTTTATAACATTTTATTAAATGTCTTATGTTATTTATATAATATCCATAAGTAAAACTTGATTGATAATAATAAAGAGCATTCCAATGGATTTCTAGTTTAGATATTTTAAAATAAAGAAAAACTGTCTTTGTTGTATGTACACAGTATCAAAACATTTGCTAATTTAGTCAAAATATCATTCAGAATGCAAATAAATTAATTTTTGGTTTCAGTGGCAAGTAGTTAATTCAGTAACTTTTTCTCCTATACGTGATCATGTGGACACTGTAAATATAACTTAAGTGGATTTTTTTCTTGACGTATGTGTACTTGTGTTTAACATTTACCTCTGCAACAGCATGCTATAATGAGAATCTGTCTAGCTTGTAGACCATAGATATAATAATAGATATGGTTTATATTGTTATATATAAATATATATGGACCTAAGTAAATACAAATATATGTGACCACTAATGCACAAATATACACAGAAATACAAGTAATCTGTTTTTAATGTATATTAATACATTCTCAGACATCAGGTTAACATAACATGCTGGACACATATATACATCTTCCCTTCCTCCTCAAATCCTTAAAAATTTTGTGCATGTGTGTATTTGAAGGAAATGAATCTATAATAGTAATAGCACTGGGTAAAAAGAGAAAGTTCTACCAAGAGAAAAGCATTTATTTAAAATTTTGTTTAATAAAAAAATACTGCATTGTCTGAAAGAATCACATCCAAAAGCTCATATATTCAAAGAAATGCTGCAGAGCTGAAAGTAGTACTGGGATAGACTCTAGGAGGTAGCAATCTCCTAGTAAGTGGATACAAGTTAAATGAGGCGGCCTGGGGCAGCATGAGGATGATTAACTGGAGAAATACACTTTTTTCACTGCATTTCTTACCTCTACTGTATAGAACAGACAGCAACAGAGGCATTTATCCAGAATATAAGGTATTGAACCGAATCTTAGTCATCCAGTAGAGCAGAGCCGCAAACAGCTTGCAAGCACCCAGGAGGAAGAGAGCCCCACTCCCTTAAGAAATGCATCATGTACTACCAACATTTTCTTAGGTCTTTTGAATAATTGCTTTCATAGAACAGGTAAACAGGAAATTTTAAACAGAGAGGAGAGTTGATAAATAGGCATTGCTAAATATTAGCAAAAAATATTTACAAAATTATGGCAAAATACTCCAACTCCTAAGGAACTCAAGAGCAAATGGAAGATATATTTGAATTAAACACAACTTATAAAGATTTTTAGAAGCTAGTGCATTCATTATCATGAAATAGTAAGACCTGGAATTTTACATCTGGTTAAGTAGAAGGCTCCACATCTACCCTGAGATGACAAGTTGAAAAAACAAGTAACTTCAAAAAAAAATCAGTACATACATATATATTTTCAAAGACTTCAGCGAGCTGGGGATTCAAAATAATCTAAAGAAACTAAATTTCACAGAGTGAAGAGCTCTTTTTAGCTGAGTAGGAATCAACCGCTATTTTCCATCCTGAGCCATGTGCTGAGTATAAGAACAGACGAGAAGAACACTGGCTTGTCCTAGACAAAGGGACTCTTCACAAAGGAGGGGAAAACCAACTGAGACTTCAAGGGCCATATAAGCTATTGTAACAGATTGGGATTTTTGTTAAGTTCCAAGCATTCAGCTGTTTGTCACCTGCCAAATTATTCAAAAACACTTTCACTAAGTAATGGTCAGTGCAAGAACTGGGTGTCTTGAAAGAAAAGGTAGAGAGAGAAAGCCCACATTCCTTCAGTGGGTAAGTGGAAACTTCCAGCATGGAGGGCAAGCCTGTAACTAACACAGGATATGTCTCACACTCCCCAACTCAACCTAGACCTACCCCAGGTCAATTTGATCACAGTGATAATCCTGTCACCCAGCTGATTTTGATATGTAGCATTATTATTATACACAATGACTAGTATACTGTGAAGAGAACAAAAGAAGAAATAAAGCAGCCAAAGAAGCAAACCCCAAAGTGACGTAAACATTAAAAAAGCAGGTGGTAAAGTACATTTAACAGAACAACAGAAAGAATAAGAACAGGTTATTTATACGAATCCATGAAAGCCAGAAGACAATGAAATGCACAAGGCCTGGATTTCCCCCATACTTTAAAACAACCTAAAAAAAAAGGTAAGGGTATGAAACATTTTCAAGACACTGAACATTGGAGTATGAAGGATGATGATCCCTAAGAAAAGGAAAACATGAGCGCTACCATGGTCCAAGCATATTGCCGCCTGCAAGTTTCCACACCAGGATGCAGGGAAGGAGGATGAATGTGGACCTGAAAAAAATTTCCTGAGTTGAGGAAGTCGAGCTGAGATCCTGAGTAAACCAAATCAGCATTAATTAGAGGACCTATTAACAAAGTGGAGAAAGATCACAGAGTGAGAACTTGAGAAATCTGCAGAGAGCCAGCCTCAGTACTGAGCAAAGCACTGATCAATATGTGTGTGTGAGGGAGGTTCTGGATGCCACATGGATCTCATGAAAGGATTGCAGGGAACAGTACTAAGTGCTCCTAGAGCCAGGGGCCACACTATTCCCACTAGGTAGATGCGAAATCTCATGATTTCTGGGGCCTCGGGTAGAGTACACAGCAGAATCTTGCTTGAGGAGTAGGAAAAAATTAGACATGAGCTAAAACACAGTTATGGTCTCATCTAAAACATCTTAAAATGAAGATATAAAAAGATCAAACCCTCTCTCCACCCCAGGTCATTGCAGCCCCTATTACTTTGGGTCCAGCAGCCTGAAGAAAAAAAAAAAGAGAGAGAGAGAGAGAAAATTAAAAAAGTTTAAAATTGGAAAAAAAAGAGAGAGAGACCCTCAGTGACCCCACCTGCCATCTTAAGCTGCTAGAAAAAAAAAAAAAAAAAAAACAGAAAATAAAATCCAAAATAAGCAACAGAAAGAAAGTATTAAAAATCAGAGTAGAAGTCAATGAAATAGAAAACAGAAAAGAAATCAAGAAAATCAGTAAACCCAAAAGCTGATTCTTCAAGGATATAAAATATTTGATAAGCTTCTAGCAGTACTGGATCTGGAAAAAAGGAGAGATGACACAAATTACTAATATCAGGAGTAAGAGAGATGCTATTGGTGCCTATTCTACAGATGTTAAGTAAAAAACAATATTATGAATAACTTCATGCCAATTATCTCAACAACTTCAATGAAATGGACAATTTCTTTGAAGGACACAAACAGCCAATGCTCATTCAGGAAGAAATGCATCATGTATGTAGTCCTAACACTAGTACAGAAACTGAAGTTAGATTTCAATTCTTTCCTACAAAGAAATTCCTGGTCTATATGGCTTTACTAGTGACCTCTATCAATAATTTAAAGAAGAAATAATAATAATTCTACATAAAACCTTACAGAAAATTGAAAAAGAGGGAATACTTTCCAACTCATTCTAGGAGACCAGGATACTCTCATAGCAAAACCTTATGATGTTATTGCAAGTAAAGAAAACCAAACACCAACATCCCTCATTAACACAAGTGCAAAAATTCTAAACCAATTTTTATGAAAGCGAATTCAACAATATAGCAAACAGGTATGAACAAACATCATGAGCAAGTGAGATTTACCCCAGGAATGCATGGTAGGCTTTACATTAAAAAAAGTCAATCAATATAATTCATCAAACTAACAAATTAGTAAAGGGAAGCTGAATGATCCCCATAGAAGCAGAAAATTCATGTGATGAAACCAAACATCCACTGCCGATAAAAAGTCTTAGCTTATTAGGAATAGAAGGAAAATTTCTCAATCTGAGAGGTGGAGGGGAGAGGTAGAGAACAACAGCTAACATTAAACTTAGTTGTAAAAGATTGAATGCTTTGCCCTTTGGATCATGAACAAGACAAGGATATCTTTGTTCACTACTTGGAAACAGCATTATATTGGTGGTTCTAACCTGTGCAATGAAACAAGTGGGGAAAATGCACTTAGATTGGAAAGAAAGTAAGACTGTCTTTGTTCACAGATGACATGATTGCTGATGGAAAAATCATGGAATGTACCAAAATTCTTTTAGAACTAATAGATAAGTTTAGCAAAGTTGCAGGATATAATAACACTATGAAAATCAATGTATTTATATATGCTAGCAACAAACAATTAAACATTTAAATTAAAGAAAATGACACCTTTGGAATAGCAGGAAATACTTAAGGATATTAAATAGGGATTAATCTGATAAAGAATATACAGGACCTATATTAAAACTGTGAAACTGCTGAGATAAATTAAAATCCAAATAAATAGAAAGGACCCAAATTCATGGATTGGAAAACTAAATATTGTTAAGAATTCAATTCTTTACAAATTGATCTATAGATTCAATGCAATTCCAATCAAAATCCTAGCAGACTTTTTGTATAATTTGACAAGCAGATTCTATCAGTCATATGGAAATGGAAATAACCTAGAACAATCTAAACGACTTTGAAAAATATAAAGAAGACTAACACTACCTGTCGCTCAGCTTATTTTAAAGATTAAAAAAGCATGGCATTGGCATTAATATAGAAAAATATAGCAATGGAAAAGAATAGAGAGTCTTTAGTATATTGATACATATATGGCTAACATACATGTTCAAAAAAGTTAAAGACAACTCAGTGGAGTTGTTTCTCAGTGGAGAAAGATAAATTTTCAAAAAACATAATATACACACACATACACTTATATGTGTATATATCTCACTGGAGCAATTGTATATCCATATGCAAAAACAAAACAAAAACTTTGATCCATAAACCTAAATGTAAAATAAAAAATTACTGAATTTCTGGAAAAATAAAACTTAAGAAAATATTTTTGACCTCAAATTAGGCAAAAATTCCTTAGATATGACACTAATGGCACATCAAAAAAAGAAAAAATCGTAAGCTGGGTTCTTCAAAATTTAATTCTTGGGCCTTTTGAAAGACATTTTTAAGATAATGAAAAGACAAGGCAGACTTCTGGTTTCAGGTTTTGCATGTAAGGAGCTTGGAAATCACCACCCCATCCTAACAAGTTAAAAAGCTGAACAGATTGAAAAATCAACTTTCCTTGGATCCATAAGAGAGGGGAGGACACAGGGCAAACCACTGCCCCCAAAATGGGTGAGACAAACAGGTGAATACGGGAGTTGCAGCTTCCCAGAACAGAGACTCAGGGAAACCATCACAAGAACCAGTGTCAGGTGGGAAAACTTGAACTGTAATTGACTAATTGCTGGAGGCTCAGTGCAGATAACTCTGAGAGTTAAAAACTCTAGGGGGACCCAGTCAGAGGGGGATGGCCCCTACAATATTGTGAAATTTATCTCCAGGAGGGTTCCCACAGTAAATGTTAGGGAAAAGTCCCCTTGGACTTCCAGAAGTGGGAGGAGAAAAGGAACCATTTTGAAAGATACCAGAGAGCACTCTGTTCTTCTTAGCAAGGCCTGCCTTCAGGGCAAACTGGTAAACTAGAACCTAACCTGCTGGGGTATTGGCAGAGCCTAACTGGCTTGGAGGAAAGGAAACATCAACTCCATCCCACTCTAGTGGGCTCCATCTTGTCCCACCTAGGAGGGGAGAAAAAAATGAGAAACACCTGTGAAGCTCACAGAGAAGCATGGGCTCACTAAAACACTAATACCTAATCATAGGACTATAATCACCTCCCACCTCATCACCACATTATTAAAGGCCTATTTACAGCAGTTTTGTATACCTGATACATCATGTCAGGCTATCAAATAAAAATATAAGGCATACCAAAATACAGAAATGCAATCTGAAGTGACAAAGCAAGTATTGGAACCAGGCAAGGCAGGGCTGTTGGAATTATCAGATCAGGAACTTAAAACAAGTATGATTAATATGCTAAGAGCTCTAATGGATAAAGTGGACAGCAGGCAAGGACAGATACACAATGTAAGCACAAACAAGGGAATCCTAAGAAAGACCAAAAAGAAATGATCAAGATTAAAAAAAAAAGTAGCAGAAATGAAAAATATCTTTGGTGGGCTTATTAATAGACTGGACATGGGTGAGAGAAAAGTCTCTGAGCTATCAGTGGAATCCTCAGAAAGTGAAACACACAGAGAACAAAGACTGAGAAAAAAACTGAACAGAATATCTAAGCTCTGTGGGCCAACTAGAAAGGTGTAAGGTACAGATAATTGGAAAACCTGAAGGAGAAGAGAGAAAGCAATAAAAGAAATATTTGAAACAATAATGACTGAGATGTTCCCCAAATTAATATCAGACACCAAACCACAGATCTAGGAATCTCAGAGAACACCAAGCAGGTAAATGTCAAAACAAAACAAAAACAATAGCAAATCATTTCAAATTACAGAAAAACAAAGATAATTAAAATCTTTAAAGAAGCCAGAGGAAAAAAGAACCCACCTTACCTATAGAGGAACAAAGATAAGAATTACATCTCAGAAACCATGCAAACAAGAAGAGAGTGGAGTAAAATATTTAAAGTGTTGAGAGAAAAAACTACCAACCTAGAATTCTATACCAGGTGAAACTATCCTTCAAAAGTGAAGGAGAAATAAAGACTTTCCCAGACAAACAAAAATTGAGGGAATTTGTTGCCAGGATACCTGTATTGCAAGAAATGTTAACAGAAGTTCTTTAGAGAAAAGGAAAATAATTTGGTGAGAAACTGGGATCTTTGAAAAAAAAGGAAAAGCATTGAAGAAGGAATAAGTAAAGGTAAAATAAAAACTTTTATTTTTCTTATTCTTAGTTGATAAAGCAGATAACTGTTCAAAATAATAATGGAAACTGTATTCAATCATGTATACTTACATGTATATTATATACATATGCTTATATATAAATTAAATGAATGACAGCAACAAAACAAGGGATGGGAGGAAGCAATTAGAATTATTCTGTTATTGTAAGGTACTCACACTAACCAAAAAGAGGTATAGTGTTAATTGAAAGTGGGCTTGGATTAGTCATAAATGTATATTTCTAACACTAGGATAACAATTAAAAAAGTAAAAACATGCTAGAAAATAAGAGAAAATGAAATCATATAAAATGCTCAGTTAAAACCACCCTTCCTTTTCTGCCAAAGGAAGGGGAGATAAAAAAAGGAGCAAAGAGTAGGGGAAACAAATAGAAAACCTTAATAAATATGGTAGATATTAATCCAACTATATCAATAATCACTTTGAATGTCAATAGTCCAAATGGACCAATTAAAAGACAGAGATTGTCAGAGTGGATCAATAAAGAAGACCCAACTATATGTTGTCTACAAGAAGCCCACTTTAGTTATAAAGACACATATAGATTAAAAGTTTATGGATGGAGAAAAATATAGCACGCTAACACTAATCAAAAGAAAGCAGGAGCAGCTGTACTAATTTCAGAGCAGACTTTGATGTAAGGAAAGTTAGCAGGGATAAAGAAGGATACTACATAATGATAAAGGGGTCAATTCTCCAAGAAGACATAACAATTTTGAATGTGTATGTGCCTAACAACAGAGCATCAAACTACATGAGTCAAATGCTGATAGAACTGCAAGGAGAAATAGATGAATCCAGTATCATAGTCAGAGAGCTCAAAATCCCTCTCTCAGAAACAGACAGATCCAGCAGGCAGAAAATCAGTAAGGACATAGTTGAACTCAATGACACCATCAATCAACTGGATATAATTGACATCTACTGACTAATTCATCAAACAACAGCAAAATACGTTTTTTTCTCAGGCTCATATGGCATATTCTCCAAGATATACCACATTCTGGATCAAAAAATACACCTTAACAAATTTAAAAGAATAAAAATCATATAATGTTTTCTCTCAAATTACAGTGGAATTAAAGTAGAAATCAATAACAGAAAGATAACTGGAAAATACCAAAATAGGTGTAGATTAATGAACATCTTTTTAAATAACACAAGGGTTCACAGAAGAAATCTCAAGAGAAATTGAAAAATATTTTGAACAAAATAAAAGGAAAATACAGCTTATCTAAATGCAGATAAACCAGTGCTTAAAGAGAAATTTATAGTATTGAATGTGTATATTAGGAAAAGATCCAAAATTGCTAATCTAAATTTCTTTGTAAGAAAACTAGAAAAAGAAGAGCAAATTAAATACAAAGGAAACAAAAGAAAATAAATAATAAATTTGAGCAGAAATGAGTGCAACAAAGAACAGGAAATCAATAGAGAGAATCAATGAGACCAAAAGCTGGTTCATTTAAAAGACCAGTAAAGTTGATAAGCCTCTATCCAGGGTAACTAAGAAAAAAAGAAAGAGGACACAAATTGCTAAAATCAGAAATGAAAGAGGGCATCACAGATCCCATAGACATTAAAAGGACCATAAAGAAATACTATGAATTTCTTGAAAGACACAATCTGCTAAAACTCACACAAGAAGAAATAGATAATCAATTTGACTAGGTCTATATCTACTACATAATTGAATCAATAATTAAGAACCTTCCAAAACAAAAGAGCACCAGGCTTAGATATGTTCACTGGTGAATTCTACCAAACATTTAAAGAAGCAATTATACCAATTTTCTTCAATCTCTTTCAGAAGATAGAAGCAAAAGGAGTACTTCCTATTTCATTCTATGATGCCAGCAGTACCCTAATTCCAAAACTAGACAAAGACATTACAAGAAAAAGAAGACAACAGATCATTTTATCTCATAGACATAGATGCAAAAATCCTCAACAAAATATTAGCAAATTGAATCCAATGATGTACAAAATGAATTATACAGTGTAAACAAGTGTGATTTATTCTCAGTATGGAAAGCTGGTTCAACATTTGAAAATCAGTTGATGTAATCCAGCACATTAACAAGCAAAACTAGGAAAGAGGGGCACTTTCTCACTGCACCTTTGAACATCATATTGAAGTCCTTGTTAATGCAATAAGGCAAGAAAATAAAATAGAAGGTATACCAATTCGGACATGGCATCCAGATAAAACTGTCTTTGTTCACAGATGACATGATTATCTGTGTAAAAAATCTGAAAGAAAAGACAAAAAATCCCTCCTGAAACTAGTAAGCAATTATAGCAAGGTTGCAGGATAGAAGATTAATATACAAAAAACACTTTCTTTCCTATAAACCAACAGTGAACAAGTGGAAGATAAGATAGGAGAAATTCTAGATGACCTTGGGTATCTTGATGCCTTTTTTGATATAACACCAAAGACACATTACATGAAAGAAATAATCGATCAACTGGACGTCATTAAAATTAAAACCTTCTTCTCTGTGAAAGACAATATCAAGATAATTAGAATACAAGCCATGGACTGGGAAAAATATTTACAAAAGACATGTCTGATAAAGCACTGTTATCTAAAATACACAAAGAACTCTAGAAATTCAACAATAGGAAACAAGCAATCTGATTTTAAAAAAGTAGATCAAAGACTTTAACAGACACCTCATCAAAGAAGATATATGGATGGCATATAAGCCTCTGAAAAGATGCTCCACATCATATATCATCAGGGAAATGCAAATTAAAGCAATAGTGAGATACTACACACCTATTAGAATGGCCAAAACCCAGAACACGGACAATACCAATTGCTGTTGAGGATGTGGAGCAATAGCAACTCTCATTCATTCCTGGCAGGAATGTAAAATGGTATAGCCACTTTGAAGGACATTTTGACAGTTTCTTACAAAATAAACATACTCTTACCATATGATCCAGCCATCATGTTCCTTGGTATCTACCCAAATGAGTTGAAAACTTACGCCTATACAAAAACCTGCACACAGATGTTTATAACAACTTTCTTCATAATTGCCAAAACTTGGAAGTAATAAAGATGCCCTTCAGTAGGTCAATGTATTAAACTGTGGTACATCCAGATGATAGAATATTATTCAGTGTTGAAAAGAAATGAGCTATCACGTCACGAAAAGACATGGAGGAAACTTAAATGTGTATTAGTAAGTGAAAGAAGCCAATGTGAGAATGCTACATACTGTATGATTTCAATTATATAACATTCTGGAAAAGGCAAAACTATGGAGACAGAAAAAGATTTGGTGAGTGGTTGCCAGGGTTGGGCGGGAGGATGAATAGTTAGAGCAGAGAGGATTTTTACGGCAGTGAAAATACTCTGTATGCTATTATAATGATGGACATATGTCATTACACATTCTTCCAAGCCCATAGAGTGTACAAACCAAGAGTGAACCATAAGCTAAACCATGGACTTTGGGTGATTATGATGTATCAATATAGGTTCATCCTTGGTAACAAATGTACCATTCTGGTGATGATGTTGACAAAGGGGAGGCTAATGTGTGGGGGCAGGAGCATACGAAAAATCTCTGTAACTTCCCCTCAATTTATTGTCAACCTAAAACTGCTGTAAAAAATAAAGTCTTTATTAAAAAAAATACAAGTCGCAAGCTAAATGTGTTTGCTAAGCACAGGAAGGGCTTGTATTCAGAATATATAGAGCACTCAAACTAAATTAATAAAAACAGTAATAAAATTTGCAAAAATTGAACAAACACATCATTGAAAAAAAGACAAGCTTATGAGAAAATGCTCAACTGATCAGTCATAATAGAAATGTAAATTAATCTTCAATGAGATGCCCCAACACATCTATGAGAATGGCTAAAATTGAAAAGACTGGCCATACTGATTGTTGGTAAGTATTTGCAATACTGGTAACTGAAAATTTTTTAAAAATTTCTTAAAATGTTAAACATACATCTCTCCTGTGATCCAACCTTTGCACTCCTGGATACTGATCCAAGAGAAATGAAAATATGTTTGCCAATGTTCATAGTGGCTTTATTTGTATTATCTACAAACTGAAGACAACACAAATGTAAATTAACAATTAAATACACACATATCCATACAATCAGACACTACTCAGCAATTAAAAGGAATGAACTATTGATAAACACAGGAATATTGATAAATCTTAAAGTAATTATTCTGAATAAAAGTAGCCAGACAAAACAAGAGTACATACCATATAATTCCATCTATATGATAGTCTATAAGTTGTAAACTATAAATAGTGACAGAAAGCAGATCAGTCATTGCCTATGGGGAAAGGAGAGCAGGTGTGATGGGTGAAAGGGAGAAGACTTTTGATGATATGTTCATCATTTTGATTGTGGCGATGGTTTAATAGTTATATACATAACTGTGTATAGATAATTATATACATAGGTTAAAACTTAACAAATTGTATACTTTAAGTATGTGCAGCTTATTGTATGTCATTTATTCCTCTATAAATCTGTTTAAAAAACTGTATTAGTCTGGAATGTCTGAGAAGCACGTACCAAAACAAGAATAGCCACGCAATAAATTATTAGGAGAAATGCCTGTGATTAAAAATGAGAGGAAGCCAAGAGAAACTGGGAAAGCTAATGCTCTGTGAGGAAATTCTGACCCTAAGTGAGGGAGAGAGGGTGGGAAGGGGATTTGAGAGGAAGCTTCTTAGACATCAGTGCAGTTCTCAGGAAAGTTGGGCAAGGCTGTCATGGAACCCTTCTGTTGCTCTTGGGGAGGGCATGCTGTAGAATTTCTGTTGGAGGGAACATGGCCTCAGCTCACACACAGCAATGATTTCAGAACTCGGGCACTGGGGCTTTGGCCTATTATGGTCCTTGGAGTTGGGAATCTGAG
Source organism: Tapirus indicus (assembly GCA_031878705.1). Lineage (NCBI taxonomy): Eukaryota > Metazoa > Chordata > Mammalia > Perissodactyla > Tapiridae > Tapirus > Tapirus indicus. The sequence goes on from CM062934.1 coordinate 32,546,424, forward strand.
ATACATTTTCTCATTGCCACCACAGTCCTCTCTTGCACTGTGCAGACTTGGTCCTCTACACAGCTTGGGAGCAACTTCTCCATATTCTCTCTTCCTGAGGTCAAATTTGAAGAAGGAGGGGCAAGCAACTGCCCCTGTCAGCTGATCTTGGAGCCACAGCTGGGACCCATCCTCACCCTCCTCCATGACCACCCTGAATTTCCTCGCTGCAGCCCAGTATGTCTTGGTAGCTTACTTGGTATTGTGGCTTGAACCTTCATTCCTGACGTCTGGACTTCAGAATCATACCCTTCTCTGTCTGAGTTTGCTGCAAGCACCCACCCACCCATAGTTATGACGTTATGAATGGGCAAGAGCACAGCAGGGGTGACATTCCATGTCATCCAGAATATGGGCAGAGCAACAGTCCAGGTGTGGGACGGATTGCCTCCAGAACCCGCAGAGGCCTGCCAGGCACTGTGCTTCCTGCTTTGTGGGAGGAGTTTCAAGATGCAGCAATTTGTCTTTTACTTCAGAGTAAATATTCTGGAATGTCCTTCATAACTGAATCCCTAAAAACTTTACTGACAGTTTATCTCCCACCCTCTGGGACACAGGTGCCTTCCCAGGGCCTCCAGCACACTAGCCATCTCTTGCCCATCCTTTCCAACCAGCACGGTGCTGTGGATATAATGGATAGGAGTGACGTTCTGTGCAATGTCCAGGCAGCCCAGGTCCCTTTGGATTAGACTATGGAAGATGGCAAGAGATTTCATAGTCCTGATGCAAAATCATTTACAAGTGTTGCTCTCCATGCCATGTAAATGTGAACTGTCACTGATGCTGTTTTCTGATTAGAATGAAAGAGAACAAATCACCAGATTGATGGCTTCACATCATGTACCTGAGCCCTCTTAGTTGGTTCTGGCTACAATGCCACATTCAGACAGCACCTGTGGTCAGGACTGTCCCCTGGTTAAGTCTGCAGTAGTTTATAGTCATCTCCCAGGGTCAGGGCTAGACTGCAAGTAACCTGGAGTTGTAATGGAAAACTCTGCCCTGCAGCCTTTAGGTTTTTAAAGGATGGAGTGAATCTCAGCCATCCTCTGAGATATGGTACTGTTTTTATAAACTACCTCGATGGAGCAGGGGACATTTTCAGAGACGTCCTTCCATGGGACCTTCCTCCCTTTATCTCTTGTGCCACAACGCAAGGACATGCAAGTATTCCAACTGCCAGTAAATTAATTCTAGTTATATATGTCAAATCCACTCGGTGGCATTCAGAAATAGCGCTGGGTGGGTCCAAAACACTGTGGACCCATCACCAGCTGTTCCTTAGCCACCATGCCATTGGCTACCCGAATTCCCTATACCTGCACTCTAAACCATTGCGGCACTTTAGGTCTCTGAGTATAATATCAATTGAGACCCTGTGTCTAATAAACTTGAAAGGTCTGGTTATTCCCCTTTTCCCAGGGTAGAGTCACTAAAGTGAATGGCTGTAGGACCCCTTGGGGAAAGACTGGGGAAATCATTGTGCTGTATACTTGGTTTGCTGTTGCAGGGTTCTTCCTCCTAGGCACCTGCCACCTTTGGGAAGAACTGAGCAAGAGATCATGACATTTTAGTGGAGTAATTGCCCTTAGCCTCCTCCACTAGTTTTTTTGTTGTTTGGGTATTTTTGGTAATAGATATTAAGTAGCAAGCATGTGGGCTTCCTAGTTTGCTGCTAGAGTCACTGTGCTCTGTTAACCATCTCCACTGTGCCCTGAGGTCAGTCACTTGGCTGCCTATGTGAACTTGCTGGGTCTGAGGGTAATTGTGACCTTGTGCCTGCTGGTGCTTCATAGCTGCCCACTGGCCTCCACGCCCCTGGCTATGGATGAGCACATCTCTGCGTGTGCTCCTCCCACCATCTCCCTTGCCTGCAGACAACAGGCACTGGCAGATTGCTTTCTCCAGGACATCACTGATGTCCTTGGGAAATGGCATATCCTCTGGGCCCTCTGTGCAACATAACCATCCGGTGGGCTTCTGGCCTCACATTATTTCCATCCCCGCATATCTCCTTTCCCAGAGTCTGTTCCTTCCTCTCCTGCCTGCTGGGGCCACTCAGTATCCCATCTTACCAAGTGCTGGCCACCTTTCCAGGCTTTTACGATCCACTCCCACAGTGAGTTTACCAGTCCCCTGGGGTCCTTACCAGGTTACTAAATCCCATGTCCCAGGGAAGTGCCCCAAGTCAAAGAATCCATGCTTATTCAATCTTATGGTCCAACCTGCTTGACCAAGCACCCTCCAAACAATCCCAAGAGTTATCCCTGGCTTCTGCCAGGAAAATCTTCCTCCTACATTAGGCCCTGCACATTCCTAGATAGGTTATCCTGGAATTTATCCTGTTATAGGCTTTGCCACTTGGATTGGGCACAAAATTTAAAGGATCACCAAAAATCTCAGTAATCAAGATAAATGATTTTTAAATAAAATACTTTTTAAAAATGGAAATTTATGCAAAAAAATCCATGTTAAAAATTAGCAAAATTTTAAATAAAAGAAGAAAGAAATAGCTATTGCCTTAGTCCAAAATCACCACCATCCTCATTTCTGTCCTTGATTATTGCACTGTTAACCTACCTCTCTGTCTCTGTCCCCTTCATGGCCATTCCAGGGAGGACTGACGGATAGGCTAAGTGTGAGCACCTCTTACTGAGGCTGCTCAGCTCCAGGGACTGCCGCTTAGCTGGCTGCTTCTTTCAGTCAGCTGATCTAACGAAGGTGCTAAAACATTTGCTTACAACCAAACTGAACTTCTCCCAATCTTCCTTTTTGCTACAACGTATAGAACAAGTTTTCATTTTGGTTTTTTTAACAAATGCTACCAGTAGAGTTTTCCTCCTAAAGTGATATCATAAATTATAGTTCTGACAGCTTAAAACATAGTAAAGGAATTTCATGTTAGCTAGAAGAATTTCTCTCAGTCAAAACTGTTAAAACACTGACATAGCTTACATAGGAACTTTCCTCACTGAGGGATATACATATTTTAAAAAGAAATAAATTTAGTGCAAAGAATTAGCAATATAACTGGCTTTCCAAATATTTTATTTTTCTGACCCTCAAATAAACATTTATCATTTATGATATTTTTTCCTAAGAGGAATATAATTCTCAGTATACATTTTCTTTTAATAGAAAGCATTTTTACAAAAAAACTTTGTTGTCTTGTAAATAATAAAAGTGAGACAATTAAGAAACTTGATAAAGTATTGCAACCATCCATTACATCGAGAGCAGATACAGTTCTTAACATGGGCTTGGCATGTTAATTCTCTTTCTGAATTTCTCTTATTCATTTCTCAATAGCTAATAACCCCCATTCACATTTTCTCATGAGCTTTGTATGTAAGAAATGGAACTGAGATTATAGAGACAGTATATTTATTGTTTGTAAAATGCAATTAATGAGATGAGCAAAAATATAGGAAAGTATGATAAAGGTGAATAATATTATTTGTAGTTTATTCTACCTTGTGCCTATTACTACAACACAGGAATCTTTTTCTTCTATTTAATTCTATACCATTAACAAAACTCTTAGAAAATAATCATTTACTTTTTAGCCCTTGTACAACACTATAGCCATATTCAAATCTCACATTCAAATGAAATTATTTTACTAAGAGTAAAGGTAATTTGAAAGGAAGTCCCATAACTAGATGCTAATGTTTATTACTGTTTAATCAGATTCAAATTCAAATTTTTATGTTCAATTTGGTTTAAATTCTGAATAAAGAATCTTTATGCAGATAAAATTATTTAGTCTTTAATGTAGTTACAATAGTCTTAGTTATGATACTCTTTCTGACTAGAGGCAAAATATCAGTCTGGATTTTCTAGTATGCCTTTTCTTAAAGGGATGTGAATGGGCCTTGATACTTTCTAGGGCTTCCTAGTCCTCAGGGCTCGTGAGTCATATGACTAAGAAACATGAGCAAGTCAAAGTCGACTCATTTAGTAGAAAAAACTGCAATAGGAGTTGTTGGTGATGTCATATGATAACCAAATTGATGAACAATCAATAAACTCTTAATGAATCTTTGAAAGGTCTTCTTTAAAAAAATATTTGCTATCTTTGAGTTAGGCAACATGACAATTTAGGCACCATTATCCACAACTGAATGTTTGAAAAATGAAGATTGGATATTTGAATTAATCACTCATGATGGGCTAGTAAATCAGCTCGTGCAGAACATCAGTCCAGGCCTTCTGACTCCAAGGGTGTAACAACCACACCTCAGTTACTTTTTTATCTAGTAGGATGGTTTTTGGAAATCATGAAGTCTATTGCCTAATTTTACACGGCATAAATTTAATTCTAGAAAAATTGCCTCAAAGTAAGTTTTTGTCAGGGTGAAGAAGAAAGCCCATGTCTCTTGATTTCATGCTCATTCCTTTATGCCAAATAGCCTTTCTTGGTGAAATATATCCAGACAGATATTCATTCAACACAGCACCTGGGGTGTTTGCAAATAGCATTTCAAAGCAGGATTTCAATCCTTTAGAAAATACTATTTCAGTACCCATTCTTTTTCATTTTTTTTGTCATTTTCCTCGGTTTTGTTTTTGTCATAATTGCTCAGATCTCACTGATAAGCTGATAATCTTGTGTTTGCAGGTGATCTAAAAATAACCAATAGCAAATATTGTTTCACATTTGAGTTTAATGGCTTTTGAAAAGAAAGTAAGACATTTGTTTTTGTGCTTATTTGGTGAGATTTATAGCTATTTTTCTATAATTCTGAATCAAAAGGCATACACACATGCAGTCTATCAAAGTATCCTCTCTCGATCTCAAGTTAAGAAAAATCTTGGGCAACCTAGTATTTTACAATCTGTACTGAAAATCGTCTGCTCTGGCTCCACTCGTATTTTGATGATGGTCACATTTGCAGTACAATATAGCTCACAAAAATTCTTTATAGGCAAGAGGGAAAATGGTCAAGTGGAGTTTTCCCATTAGAACAAATTCTCAAAACTAAATTGCACTACAATGGTCCATGGATGTTAGAAGTTCTGTTTTCAAATTGTCGTGTATGGTAAAACAAAATATAAATTTTAAAAATCCCAGGAATACATGTTCTGTACTCTTTAAAGGCAGCTTTTGTAGTTCTATTTGGCTGAAGAAATATATTCATGCGTTCAGATATTCTAAAATTTAAAAATCAGCCACATTTAATATTCAGTAAAATTAATATCTTTTCAGTGCTTTCATCTTACTTTGAATATAAATCTTATGCTTGTCACTGCACTGACTAATGTGTCTATTTTTTCATCCACTATATAGAAAACTCCTAGAGGTTAGAGAATATTTTTATCATTCCTCTACTTCCAAGAAAATAAGTATTTGTGGAATAAATGAACTGACATATTTATTTAGTGTCAACAGGGAACTGATTATCAAAATCAAGTGCTTTCCATTCAATTTCTCTACCAAATCATCAGAAAAATGGCAACAAAGACTGGAGGTGAGGTGTCCAGGAGGTATAGTCTCCATTTCACACAGCATCATGTCAAAGTAGAAAAGGGGACGGGGTCCTGAAGCCCACTGAATCCCTCTCCTCAGCACCTCTCACAGAGATGTAGGACGGTTACAGACTTTTTGAGGCAGATAGTGGACAAATATCTTATGAGAGAAATATTAATTATGCATCTTGGGAAGGATCTTTAGGACAGAAGGAGAGGTCGATAGGAATCTAGGTTTTTGCTTTAATTAAACCACACTCAACTTCATGTGTATCTGTGCTTTCTTCATTTGTTTTCTTGCTATCACTATTGATTCAATTTACTTTTTATATATTTGTCTAGGTTTTAGCCAGATTGTGGGTTATTCTGCTCAATGGTAAATGTGTTCTCTTATATTCTGTTCATGTTTCATTATGAAGTAAAATGAATTAACAAAGATTTCAACCCACCCACTGTACACTCAGGTTGGAATAATATAAGGTAAATTAGAGTTCTGGTTAAAAACTCAGGTTCTGGATTCAGATATACTTGTGGATGAATTCCAATTTTGCACAAACTAGCTATGTGAGCTTAGGTTAAGATTTCGGTTCCTATATCTGTATAAAAACACTCCTCAAATTTAGTGGATAGAAATAACAACAATTTATTTTTCTTGTAATTTTGTAGGCCAGGAATTTGGGCAGGGCTCAGGTGGACAATTCTTGTGTCCATGAGTCATTGGATGTGGTCATTTATGTGGCTGCATTCAGCTGGTGATTATACCAGCTTAGAAAGTCCAAGTAGTCTTCACTCGCATGTCAGGTGCCTCAGTGGTCTTCTGCAACTCTCTCTCTCTTTCTCTGTTCTCTCTCACATGGTGTCTCACCATTCAGTACACCGGCCTGAACTTATCTAGAGCATGGTGAATGGCTATCCATAAAGTGCAAACATAGAAAGTTCCAGAACACTTAAAATCTAAGACTGGACCTGGAACAGCATTATTTCTGCCAAAGTCTGTTGGTCAAGGTAAGTCTCAAGGCCAACTTATAAACGAAGAGAGTAGAGTTGCCTCTTGACACATCTGCAAAGAGGGTGAAGGGGAGACTTGAAGGTGGCCATCTTGGGAGACTCTCTAACAGTTACACTAAATGTTTCTAAGCATGAGCCTCTTCACCTATAAAAGGAAACATTAACCTCATAGAATTGTTATAAGGACTAAGTGAGATGAATTTTATAAATTTTGCAATAAAGGGCTTGTCATAGGTAAGAACTCAATATATGTTAGTCATGCATATGCATATGATGAATATTAATTTTACATTACTATTATTGTCATTATTTCACTTAAATCCAGATAAATGACTAGGTAGTAACTACCAAAACCTCATTTTAAAATTATAGGAAAGAAATAACACAGTTATAATTCCATATGTACAGAATGAAACTAAGGGATGTAGGAGAATTCGGAAGTAACTTTCTGGTAGATGGAAAAAAAATGCAAAAATGTGTTGTCTGCTGAGGCAGTGAGGATGGAAGGTGCTATAGCAGAACAGCCAAATTTCCTGGGAAGACTCCTAGAGAGCCATTAGATTTGAAGACTGTAGGTACAATGAAGGCCAGGGATAAGAAATGGGGTAGAAACAGAAGAATTTGTTAAAACTCAGTACTTGGAATTCCCAGTTACCCAAGACACCCTCCACACCCATATTCAAATGTGCAACAACCAGAGGCATATCATTTGGGTAAAAGAAGGAGGCAATTTCTCTAAAAACAATTGATTGCATTATCTGGTGAGAACTAGGAAAGCTAGCAAGGAAGTCATCATTCTGGAGAAAATTAGGACATTTTTAGGGCCTTCAGTATGGGCCTTTATTCTATTACTCAAAAGTAAAGCTTGTTCTTGACAAACTTTTTCATGTTTACAGAGTATTTCTATGATGCCATCTTCTACATGAATGGATAACAAAGGGTCACTGGGAATTTAAAAACATTGGTAACCTGAAAGAGCAAAACCCAGATAAGAATAGGAAGATATCAGAAAACAAAAAAAGGGGAAAGAAAGTAGTTGATATCTACCAAAAATGTATAAGATGATATTGTATTAAAAAGACAAGAACATTACAACTGCATCAAAAAGAATAAAATATCTGGGAATTAATTTAACCAAAAAGGTGAAAGACCTGTACACTGAAAACTATAAGATGTTGATGAAAGAAATCAGAGAAGATACAAATAAATGAAAAGATTTTCCACATTCATGGGTTGTAAGAATTAATATTGTGAAAATGTCCATAGTTTCCAAAGCAATCCACAGATTCAACACAATCCCCATCAAAATTCCAATGGCATTTTTCAAAGAAGTAGAGCAAACAATCCTAAAATTGGTATGGAATCAGAAAAGACCTCAAATAGCCAAAGCAATCTTGAGAAAGAAGAACAAAGCTGGAGGCTTCATGCTCTCTGATTTTAAACTACATTACAAAACTATGGTAATCAAAACAGTATGGTATGGCATTAAAAAAGTCAGATTAATGGAACTGAATCAAGAGTCCAGAAATAAACTCACACATACATGGTCAATCAGTTTATGATTAAAAAAAAAGTCAAGAATATACAATGGCAAAAAGGATAGTCTCTTCAATAAATGGGTTTGGGAAAACTGGACAGCCACATGCAAAAAGAATGAAAATGGACCCCTATATTACACCACACACAAAAAACCCAAAATGGATTAAAGATTGAACATAAGACCTGAAACCATAAAAATCCTCAAAGAAAATGTAAGTGGTAAGATCCTTGACATCAGTCTTGTTGATAATTTTCTGGATTTAACACCAAAAACAAAGGCAACACAAGCAAAAATAAACAAGTGGGACTACATCAAACTTAAAACCTTCTGCACAGTAAAGGAAACCATCAACAAAATTAAAAGGCAACCTGTGGAATGGGAGAAAAGATTTGCAAACTATATATCTGATAAGAGGTTAATATCCAAAATATATGAAGAATTCATAAACTCAATAACAGAAAAACAACCTGATTAAAAAATTGGCAGAGGAAATGAATAGATATTTTTCCAAAGAAGACATACAAATGTCCAAAAATGTGATAAGTTGCTCAGCATCACTAATCATCAAGGAAATGCAAATCAAAACCACAATGAATTATCACCTCACACCCGTTAGAATGATTATCATCAGAAAGACAAGAGACAGCAAGTGCTGGTGAGGACATGGAGAAAAGGGAACACTTGTGCACTGTTGATGGGAATGTAAATTGGTGCAGCCACTATGGAGAGTTCCTCAAAAAAACTAAAAATAGAACTACCATATGATCCAGCGATCCCACTTCTGGGTGTATATCCAAAGGAAATGAAAACAGGATATCAAAGAGATATATATGCACCCCTATGTTCATTGCAGCATAAGTCACAATAGCCAAGACATGGAAACAACCTAAGTGCCTATCAATTAATGAATGGATAAAGAAGATGTGATATATGTATATGTGTGTGCGTGTGTATACAATGGAATATTATCCAGCCATGAGAAAGAAGGAAATCCTGCCATTTATGAAAACATGAATGAACCTTGAGGGTATTATGCTAAGCGAAATATGCCAGGCAGAAAAAAGAGAAATACTGCATGGTATTGCTTTATATGTGAAATCTGAAAACAAACAAACAAACAAACAAAAAACCCCTCAAACTCATAGAAACAGAGAATAGAAAGTAGTTTCTGGGGGCTGAGGGGTGGGTAAAATAGGAAGAGGTTGGTAAAAGGGTGCCAACTTTCAGCTATAAGATGAATAAAATCTGAGGATCTAATGAAAAACATGATGACTAGAGCTGATAATACTGTATTGTATAATTGAAATATGCTGAGAGAGTAGAATTTAAAAGGTGATCGATGTGTTAACTAGTTGGGGATATACATATATCAAATCACCATGATGTACAGTTCAAGTATCTTATAACTTTGTATGTCAATTATACTTCAATAAAGCTGAAATATGAAAAAAATGCTGCCTTAAAAATTAAAAATCAAAACAAAAGAAACCCATAATTCTCTGAAAAAGAAACAATCATACAACTATAAATTATTAAAGAGCTTTTAAAAATAAAAGGTAAAAATACTAAAATTAATACATATATAATTAACATATATAGTCAAGGGAACAGTTAGGAAAAAAGTTAAAAGTTCTAAAATAAAAACAAAAAACAAGGAAAAGTTAAATATGTTAGATAATATAAAAGCTATAGGATATTAATCAAGAAGTCTGATTTATGATTAGAAACTTTCCAGAAAGAGAAAGTTGAGAAGAAAAGAGTTTCTCTAAATCCCCTTGTTGGAATGTGGGATACATTAACTGGCTTACACCTGAGTCATAAGTAGTCAGCTGACACAAATGGCATAGATTGGCAATAACGGAAGGACGTTTATCAAAGGAAATGAGAAGGATATCTAAAATGGAGGGGAGAGGCCTGGTGTGCAGACCAGCATGTAAGCAGCTTGGCCATTGTCACTCTCATCCCCACAATAGCGAAAAAAGTTCAACAAACTGACTATCAGTAACTCATCTTATATGTCGGGGAATTGAGGTCGCAGAGCAAACCACTGACCACAAAATTGGAGACACAAACAGGTGGATACGGAGAATCATGACTTACACCAGCAGAAGCCCAAGAGCAGAAACCTCTGTGGGAACCAGCGTCACAGTAAGAAAACCTAAACTGTAGCTGAGAAACTGCTGGAGTCAGAGTGGACAGTTTGAGAGACAAGGACTCAGGCAAGCCAGGCACAGGGAGGGTGCAAACCTCCATGAGTTGTACCTCCTGGAGCTCTACTGTGTTCCAGCAGGGAGGAGAAAGGGAACCGCTATGAACCCCCACAGCACTCTCTTCTTGACGAGGCCTGCCCTCAGGAGAGAAGACTGTACCAGAGCCTAACCCGCTGAGGTTTTATCACAGCCTAATCTACCTGGAGGAAGGGAAACACCCAATTCCAGCTCCCTCAGCCTTCCACAATAGGGTAAGAAAAATACCAACTCCAGCCAATCTAGAGTTTCTGTTTCACCTAAGCAAGGAGAAGCCTGAGAACCACTTGTGAAGTTCCCAGCGCAGGGCACAGGCTCTGAAAGGCTGAGACCTAATCACAGGACTAAAGAATGCTTCTGCTCCCTGCACATCTCATCCCCTCGTCTGTAGGGCTCCTGTACAATGAAAGGGGAATATACCTAAAGGAACTGCACATCTCAGACTTTATTTAAGAAGACTTCTCTAGGGAAAACCAATGACAACAGGCCTACCAATGTGTCTGCTATAAATATGGGCATGGCTTATATTTATAGGCATTGTCTCAACTATTCAGGACAAGGAAAGTTTACTTTGTAGAATTCAAGGCAAAAGCATTCTGTACACCTGGAGGCTAAAAAGGATCTTTTACTATATTTTGATTTAGATATTATAATGTAAAATAAATTTCTACCAACAAGATCAGGCTTTTGTTACCTGGATGTAGATACAAAAGAACTATGGTACAAAACAAAATAAAAAAAAAAATTATTCCCTCTTAAATCCTTAAATTATGGGATAAACTGATTTATAATTTTGGTTTGATTAGAGGCAAAGTTAATATAACCTTTATTGAAAAAATATGACTAAATATGTTTTATTAAAAGCAATAACATAGAGATTATTTAAAAACAAGTGGTGTTTCAAAATAACATCTCCCTACTCACCCCAATGGACTGTTTTAGCTCTTCTTCCAGATATTATTGTGCAGAGATAAACATGTACATGTAAATTGTGGTATAAGTTGCTAAGTCGATAGTTTTGGTTAAATCTGGTTTAAAAATTAACAAAAGCCTTCCAGTTATTTAAACTTGTTAATATTCAGATGTTTATTCATTCAACTTATTTTAAGTTTAGCCGCTGTACCCAGCTTACTAACACAATTTTTATTTTAGGCACTGGACTCAGTTTACCAACACAGCTATGAATTAGATGTGAAGCTACATCAAAAGAATCAGAGTATATCGAAGAGAAAGTTAAAAGGTCAGTACTATAATCATATATGGTTGGTTCAATAGGTATATCTTAAAAGCTTTCTTCGTTATACTTTTAAAGAAAGAATATTGCCTGAAATGAATACATATCAAATTTCACTAGCTAAATGTTCAAAACATTTTATATAAAATTGTTCTTATTGGTAACCTATGCCTCAAATGTCATTAGATTTGGTTGCATAGTCTCTCCCATTCTAAAACATGTAAAGCTCCTTTCAAATAAGATAAAACATAGGCAATTAGTAACAAATATTAGCTTTTGGCTTACTCTAACATTGCTTTCTTTGACTCCTCAAATTTTTACTTCTATGTGGAAGAGCTTTCTGTTACACTACTTGTAAAGTCATACCATTTATCAACTTATGAAATACTAGTTCACAAATAATATATTTCTCACTGTCTTTGACACTGATGTTGTAAAGTATACATAACATAAGTACTTGTAGTATACTTAACTAAGATATATTTTATGACTAAAGCAACAATTTGGCCATTGTGGAACACAAGGAACTATTTTTTAGTTGGCAGATTAGAAAAAAATGCTCTACCATTATTCACAATAGCTAAAATATGACAGCAACCCAATTGTCCATCGACAGATGAATGGATAAACAAAATGTGGTATATACATAAATGGAATATTATTCAGCCTTAAGAAGGAAGGAAAGTCAGACAAATGTTATAACATGGATGAACCTTAAGGACATTATGTTAAATGAAATAAGCCCAACAAAAAAAAGACAAATACTGTATGATTCTACTTAATATGAAATATCTAGAGTAGTCAAATTCATAGAGACAAAGTAGAATGGGGGTTGCTGGGGGAAAGGGGAATGGGAGCTATTGTTTAATGGGTACAGAGTTTCAGTTTTACAAGAGGAAAAAGTTCTGGAGATCGATGGTGGTAATGGTTGCACAACAATATGAATGTATTTAATACCACTGTACTGTACAGTTAAAAGTGGTTGAGATGGTAAACTTTGTTATCTGTATTTTACTACGATAAGAAATTTGGAAAATAAAAACTTTGGGAAAAAATGTAAAAAAAAAAAGAAAAAATTGCTCTAATGACATTTTATTCTTGTCTTTGTGAGCAATGCCAGAAAAGGTACATTTTATGAAGTAGTTCTCTATCTCAAACAATAAACAAATAAGACTTTCAATTAAAATAAGTTTTTTTTAAACATGCTACCTTTGAAGTTGAAATTTAGATGAGAAGAAATATGAAATTGAGTGGATTCTGGTTTTAAAATACAAGTATTTTCCTTTGCAGAATTGTGACAGGGAAAACTTCCTCAATACAAATATTGTGCATTAATCACTAGTATGTTTGCCAGGCTGTTAAGCATGAGTAACTCATCTTTCTTCATCTAGAAACCAAAGTAGTTTTCTTTTTATTTTTATTATAAGTAAATGCAATCAATAAACCTCTTACTGACCTGTCATAACCAAAGACAGAGCTAATACTTGATGGTGACATTTAACATTATTTTCTAAAAATTAGAATCCTTAATTGAATAATGTGACATTGTCCAAATCTCATTAAAGAGAAATTTACACACACTAGAGGACAAATTTCTCATAAAATGTTTCATATAATAATGATGTACTAAATTACCAGAAATATATCAAAAGTAGTCTTATGTTATCAAGGAAGTATTCTTAACAGTGGATAAAACCTAATGCTTTTATTTCATGTACACTAGATCCGAGTTCAATTTCAAAATCTTAATATTTGAATAGTTAAAGTAATAGTTATGATTCTTGGCAATCTAAGTCTTTTTTATTTAAACTAGATTGTGCTGGAGATAATCATTTAGGCAATGAAGGGGTTCAGAACATGTCATCCTAAATATGCCACTTTGGCATATTGATTATTTTGAGCTGAAGGCACTTGAGAAATAGAAGGTGCAGAAAGCATTCTCTGACCTCCCCATTTCTACCCGAAAGCAGGTCACAGAATTTCCCATGATATAGATGCCCTCTCGGCGCTAGGAAGAGGAGAACATTCTTATCACCAGAGACTAAGAGTTGATGCTGAAATGGACCTATACATACAAACTTACTAAAGTAATCCTTATCTTCTGTTTTCCCCCAGATATTTTGTAGGCACTATCCCTTAATTTACTGTCCATAGCTCCAGCCCTTTTGTCTTGTCACCTCCCCACAATTTATCCTTCTTGTTTAAAAAGGTATATAAGCATTTGGGCCTAACAGCTTTTTCAAGTCTTCATTTTCTTCTGAAAATTCTCATGTCCATGTAAAAATCATAAATAAATTTGTACGCTATTTTCCTGTTTGTCTTATTTCAGTTTAATTCTTAGGCCAGCCACAGAACCTAAGAAGGTAGAAGAAAGTTTTTCTCATCTATAGCAAAATATTCTGTTTTAACCTGTGGCAAGTCTATCTGATATGTAAACTCTATCCTCTCAGGTACTGTTTCAAAAATGGTTTTGGTCAAATTAATTGTCTTAAAGGAAAAACTCTTTTGACCTCTAGGCTTGATTCTCCTCATAAAAAAAAGTAGAACATTAGGTCTTAGAAGTATGGAAGAGACAGAACAAAGCAGAGAGGGCTGTCCAAGATGGCAGCTGGGAAGATCCTGAACTCACCGCCTCCCACAGACACACCAAATCTACAGCAGCATATGGAAAATTTCCCTCTGAGGAAGACTTGAAAACTAGCTGAGCAGCTCCTTCATGTCAAATGATGAAAGGGCCATATCAAGGTGGACAGAAGAGGCTGGGACATGGTCTCACCAAAAGCTCCACCCCTGGTGTGGTCACCACAGTCAGGAGGAATCTCACAAATCCAGGCCTTCTCCCCTGAGGAGCAGTTTCTACCCTACACCAGACACACCAGCTCTTAGGAGCTGCACCTGAGAGATGAGCACCCAAAACATCTGGCTTTGGGAACAAATAGGGCTTACATCCACAAGACCCAAAGGGCTATAGCAAACTGAGAAACTGCTCTTAAAGATCTACCATTCAGACTCACTAATCTCAGGACCCAACACAGAAGCAGCAGTTTGAAAAGCACTGAGGCTATATGTGAAGGACATTTGTTTGTTAATTTTCCAGCATCCACTGGAGTGGCAGAGACCTGATGGAATTCTCTATGGGGACAGAGGCATTGGCAGGCACCATTTTTGCACTCTCCCTTTACCTTGCTAAAGCTGGGGAAACACGGTCCCTGCACTCTCCCTCTGTCTTATTAAAGCTGGTGGGCATGACCATCCATGTGCAGTCCCTCTGCCTTGATAAAGCTGGCAGATAGGCACCATCGTTGAGCTCTCCCAATTCCATGCTCCACAGGGTCTGTATCTCCTGAAGGGGAGATTTTACACTCATCTGGTGTCCTATTTTTTTTATGTCTGGTTGCTCCAGTTTGCATGGTGACAGCCCAGGGGACAACCCTTGAGTGCCTGGCTCTGGAGGCCAGGGGGTCTTGCATTTCTAGGTTCCATGGGTCTGTAACAATCATAGAGACAGTTCTTGGATACACTTCAGTCTTTCTGTAAAAGAGGTCTATTTACTTGTCCTGGAGCTTCAGCCTGAGGTACAGGCTTCAGGTTTGCTATACATCTTGAGGCTATGAAGGTGCTCCAGGGAATGTAGCCTGGGAGACATCATCCTTGTGCTCATCCTCTGCCTTACTACAGCTTGCTGGTACCTCCCAGAAAGAAGTTTATGTACTAGTCTGGAGCCCTGATTTATGCAACTGTTTTAGAGGGGACATCTCCAGATCACCTGGTCTGGAGGCCAGTAGGGTTTATGATTCAGTCCCACAGGACTGTATATTTGTGTGTAATTTAAAAGATTCCTTCTCTATTGCTCTTCTTTTTTTATGCAGATCTGAGTTTCTGACATATATCATTTTCCTTTTTCCTGAAGAACTTCTTCTGACATTTTTTGCAAAGCAGATATACTGCTGACAAATTCCGTCAAGTTTTCTTTGAGAGATTTTTCTTATTATTCTCTTTGAAGAATAATGACACTGAATACAGTATTCTAGGTTGCTGAATTTCTTTCTTTCATCACTTTTAATATTTCACTCTACTCTCCTCTTGCTTGCATGGTTTCCAAAGAGAAGACTGAGGTACTTTTCATACTTACTTCTTACACTTGCTTTCTATAGGTAAAGTGTTTGTTTTCTCTGGCTTCTTTCAAGATTTTCTCTCTTTTTAAAAATTTTCTGCAATTTTAATATAATATGCCTAGGTGTCGATTTTTTCCTTTCCTTTTTTTATCTTGCTTGGTGTTTTCTCAGAGTCTGAATCTGTGGTTTGGTGTTGATCATTAAATTTGTAAAATTATGTTATTATTGCCTCAAATATTTCTTCTGTAAATTTTTCTCTTCTCCTTTTGGTATATCAATTATGCATACGTTACACATTTTTTTTTTACTGATGTCTTAGTTTATAACACTGTGGGGTTTTAGTTGTACATTTTTGTTTGTCCGTCACCTTGTGGATGTAACCCTTCACCCCTTGTGCCCCCCCCACCCCCCTTCCCCTTGGTAACCACCAATCAGTTCTCTCTGTCCGTGTGTTCACTTATATTCCATATATGAGTGAGTTCATGCAGTGTCTGTCCTTCTCTCTCTGGCTTATTTCACTTAACATAATACCCTCTAGGTCCTTCCATGTTGTTGCAAACGTTACACATTTATTAATTGTCTAACAGTTCTCAGATACTCTGTTCTCTTTTTACTTTTTTCTCTTTACCTTTAATCTTGGAAGTTTTTATTAATATTTCTTCAGTCTGACCAATTATTTGTTGAGCTGTGTCTAGTGTAGTGATTAGCCTATCAAAAACATTCTTTGTTTCAGGTACAGAATTTTTGATTCCCAGTATTTCCTACTGAACCTTAGAATGCCATGACATTATCCACCCACTTGTGATCCATCTGTTCCAACCTTCTGCCCACTTTTTCCATTAGAGCTCTTAGCACATCAGTCACAGTTGTTTTAAATCCTCAGTCTGATAATTTCAACTTCCCTGTCATATTTGATTCTGATGCTTGCTCTGTTTCTTTAACCTGTGGAGTTTTTTGTTTTCTTCTCCTTTTAGTATGCCTTGTAATTTTTTGTTTAAAGCCATACATGATGTTATGAGCAAAAAGGAACTGAGATAAACAGGCCTTCAGTGTGAGATTTTATGTTGATCTGACTAAGAATTAAGCTGTTTAACGGTTGCTGCACCTGTAGGTGTCAGAAGCTAAAACTTATTCTGGTTACCTTGTTTTTCTCTCCTATGTTGTCTTTGGGTTTTCCCAGAGTCATCTTCTTAAATAAGGTCTGAGATGAACCATTCTTTCAGTTGTATTTCTCTGTTATTATATTGGAGCCCTATTGATACAGTGGTAAAATGTGGAGCTTAATGGTGGGGAAGCTTTCTATGGTCCTATGATTAGGTCTCAGTGTTTTAATGAGCCTGTGTCATTGGGCTGTGACCTTCATACATGCTTCTAAGGGTATTTTTCCCCCTTTAGTTGAACAGAAAGAGTAGAGGGAGCTGGAGTTGGGTCTTTCCCTTCCCCTAGGTCAGTTCGTCTCTGGTAAAATAGTTTCTCTTGAGAGAGAGCCTCGTTAAGGGGAACAAAAAGCACTATGCTTATTTCAAAACAGCTACTTTTCTCTTCTCCCTGCCAGAAGTGGGAGAAGATTTTCCTCTGAGTTTCACTGTGAGAACTTGGTAGAGCTATTTGAGGTAAAATCACAAAAGACTGGGTCCCTTGGATTTTTTAACTCTCAAACTCATCCACACTGAACCTCTAGCAATCTGTCTACTACAATTTTTGTCCTCCCCAGTACTGGTGCCAGTAGAAATTTCTGCTCTTGAGCTTCTGTTCTGGTATGGTTTGATTCTCTGTATCTACCTGTATATTCTGCAGGAGATAAAACAAGGCAGTCAATTGGGAATTCATATTATCAGTAGTTTGGAAAAGCCTTTCTGAGGAAGAAACATTTGAATAGACCCCTGAGTGACATGAAGGGACCTGTCACATGAAAATGTGGATCAGGGTATTCGGGGGAAAACAAAAAAGCAAGATAAAAGTTTTACGGTCAGAAAGAATTTAGTTTATTCAACGTGTTCAATGAATAGGCAATAGAATAAATAGAGTAAGGTAACTCAGTAGGAGAGTAGTAATTGAGAAACTGACGTTACATTGCAAAGGGTAGCAATGATCAGAACATTACAAGATAAAGGCTAAGATAATGATAAAAGGAATATTACAAAACTTCATTTACTTGTCAATCACTGAAGAATTGAAAATATTCACATAGAACGTGGTCTATGGCTTATCTTTAAAAAATTTGGGAAAACTGGCAATACTAAATGACATATATTCATGTACTTTTCTGTTTTTCATAGTCTCAGCTTACCTGTCTCACTTATTCATATTTTCTTGGACTTTGTATGACCGTTTTAAGTAATGATATACAATCTTATATTTTCTGTATTACTTTCCCACAGGATGTTAATAAATATCTTGAAGGAAAAATTTAATCATAAAAGCAAAATAATTAAAATACAAAAATCCACATTCAATTAAATTTGGGAAAGGATGTTTGAAAAGTTTAGACTGAAGAAATTTATTTTATTTTTGCTTTTTAAATACACTTTATTGAAGTATGCTTTAAATAAGATAAAATACCCTCAATGTGAATATAGCGTTCAGTAACCCTGATTAATACATACACCTGACTAAATACTCCAGCATGACCATATAGACGATTTTCACCACACAACGCGTTCCCTTATGCCCCTTTCCAATACACCCGCCCCTCACCCAAAAAACCCCTGGCAATCACTAATCACCTTTCTGTAACTCTAAATTTGATTTGTCTTCATTAGATTTTCATATAAAAGGAATCATACAATACGTATTTTTGTGAGTGGGTTTCTTTTGTGTGGCATATTGCTTTAGATATTGATTTGATTTACTGGAATATCATAGTTTATTCCTTTTTATTTCTGAGTAGTGTTACAGTGTGAAGATTTATTACAATTTGCTTATTCATTGACCCCTTGATGGACATGTAGGTTGTTTCCAATTTTTGGCTAATATGAAAATAGCAAAATTGAAATTCATGTACAAATATTTGTGTAGACATGTTATTTTAATTATTATTCCCAGATAAATATCTAAGAATTAAATTGTTGAACTTTATAAGAAACTGCCATAATCTTTCCCAAAGTGTATGTAAAATATTACATTCCATCTAGAAAGCATGAGAATCTCAGCTTTTCTACATCCTTGCCAAAACTTGGTGTTATCAACATTTTTAAATTTTAACCACTCTAATGTTTGTGTAATGTATATATATATTTTAAATATATATATATAGTATATATATAAAATAAGACATACTCAATATGAATATAGAAACATATTCTGTGAAGTGTATGTTTTCTTTTATGATTTAAGTATTATTCATCTTAAGAAATCATTGCCTTCAACAAATTTGCAAGCATTATTTTCTTCACTTTTTCTTTCTTGAAGTTTTTATAATTTTTATTTGAAGTCCAGCATATGATCCTTTGAAATATAATTTTTGTATACAGTGAGAGGCAAATGTCATAGATTTTTTTTCTAAATAGATATCTGGTTGTTGCAGCACAATTTATTGAAAGCAAATTCTACCCCCATTTGAATTACCTTGGCACCTTTATCAAAAATCAGTTGACTATATATGTGAGTATCAATTCTTGATGGATTTTCTGTTCTGTTCCATTGAAGACTGTATTTATCCCTGTATCAAACTGTCTTGATTGCTGTAGCTTTATTGTTGTGTTGAAAACAAGTAGTTTAAGTCTTCCAACATGTTTCTACTCTTTCAAAATCCTTTTGGGTATTTATGTCTTGCATATTCATATAAATTTCACACTCAGCTTGTTCATTTCTACAAAAGCACTTTTGATACTTTTATTGGAAATGCATAGAATCTATGGACCAATTTGCAGAGAGTTTGTATCTTAACAATAGTGAATTGCCAATCCATGAACATGTCGTATCTCTGTATTTTTGACATAATTTAAAGTTTCTCAGGAATGCTCTGTAGTTTTTAGTTTAATATTTTTTCAGTCTCTTCATTAAATTCAAATATTTCACATTTTAGGGTTTTATTATAAATAGTACCTTTAAAATTTCAGTTTATAATTTTTGCAGCAATTATATAAAAGTACAATTGATTTCTGAACAATGACCTTGTGTTTCAGAATTTTGCTGAACTCATTTTCTCTAGAAGCATTTCTTTAGAATTTCTGGGACATTTTAGATACATGATAACATTATCCACAAATAAAAACATATTTTTTCTTCCTATCTGTATGGGTTTTATTTCTTTTATAGTCCCCTTGCAATGGCTATGCCCTCCAGCACAGTTGTTAAACAGAATTACTGAAGAGTCATCTTCTTTCTCTTGCCCCCTTAGTGGGACAACATTCCCTTTCACTAGTAAGTATCATGTCTGTTGCAGACTTTTTATAGATGTCCTTTATTAGATTTAGGAAGTTCCATCTCTTTTTCAGTTTGCTAAGGGTTTTACCATGAATGGGTATTGAATTTTGCCAGGTGATTTTTACTCATCTATTGACATAATTATCAGCATTTTTACTTTTATTCTGTTAACATGGTACATTACATTCATAATTCATAAACCAGATTTGCATTCATAAAATAAACCTCAAATAGTCATGGTGTGTTATCCTTTTAATACATAACTAGATTCAAGTTGCTAAATTTTAGTTACAAATTTTTACATCTATATTCGAAAGAAGTATTTTGAATTTAAGGAACAATCTGAATTGATTTCTTATAATGTTTTCTTATTAATCTTTTAATTTTTATAGCGTCTCTATATTTTATCATTAATTCCCGATATTGGTAATTTGTACAGTCTAGTTAAAAGCATTGTATATTTTATTTCTTTAAAAAAAGCAGTCTTAAGTATCATTGTGTTTTTCTAACTTTTTTATTTTCTTTTTTAATGATTTCTGGTCTTAGTTTTATTATTTTTTCCTTATACTTTGTTTCATTTGCTCTTCCTTTAATTGCCTTTGAAGTGGAAACTTAGATCATTGACTTTGGGCCATTCCTCTTTTGTAATATACACTCTTAAATTTTCCTGTAGACATTATTTTTTACTGCATCACACAAAATGTGATATGTTTTAGTTTTCGTTTGCATTAAATTCAAAATATTTTCAAATTTTATTTGAGATTTCATTTTGATTCACATTATGTAGAAGCATTTTGTTAAATTTCCAAATATTTGATGCTTTCCCAGATATCTTTTGGTTAATGCTTTATAATTTGATACATTTGTGCTAAGAGAATGTACATAGTATAATTTCAATTATTTATATTTATTTAAGATATGATTCATATTGGCTTGTTTCTATTGCTATCTCTTTTCCTTCACTGTAATTTTATTTTTTGTATCTGTTATATTGTCAAGGCCTAACTAATTGACTTCAACTCAGATATTATATGTTTAATTTCTAGGAGTACCATTTTGTTTGTTATATCATCCTTTTTTCTTTTTTTATTTTCTTGTTTTTCTCTGAATCTTTAAGCAATGAGTGCATTAATAATAGATGTATGAATGTCCTCTGCTAAATCCACCCTCTTTGTAATTTCTTATTTGTTTCAATGACTGTTTTTTATTCTATTTGTGAGTTAGATTTTTTTCCTCTCTAGTGCTTAATATTTTGATTGAATGCTATAAATTGTCATTTTTACTTTAACTTTACATTTTGTTTCCTTCTTTAAAGAGTGTTGGGGTTTTAGGATCAGGAAGTCAAGTTACTTTCAAGTCAGCTTGATCTTTTTAAGTTCAGCTTTTAAGCTTTGTTAGAGCTGGTATGAAGTAGCCTATATTGTAGGGATAGTTTATTCCTACCGTTCAAGTGTGACATTTTGGGGATTTCTCCTGAATGCCTTGAGTGATCAATCAAAACTCCCTATTCTGAACTTTCATAGCTTTCACGTCTAACCACATTGTGAGAGTTCTGAGTTTTTTCAATTTATATCTCCCTTGTCATTCTTTATCGGCCTCATGGACTTTTTGATTTACACATTACTGAGGTATTTCAAAAGAAATGACATCCAAATAGATTTCATCACCTTTCTCATTAGTAATGTAGTACTAGCCACCAACATTCATTACTTGGATTATTGTGAAAGCCTCCAGTCTAGCTCTTATAGAATCTTTTCTCTACTTAGTAGCCAGAATATTCCTTTAAAGACAGAAATCATATCATATCACATTTGTATTTGCCTGCTTTGGGCACTATAACAAAATAGCATAGACTGGGTGTCTTCAAAACAGACATTTATTTATGGAGCGTCCAAGATTAAGGTGCCAGCCTATTCAGCTTCTGCTGAGAGCCCTCTTCCTGGCTTGCAGCTGGCCACCTTCTTGCTGTGTCCTCACATGGCAGAGAGAGCGATCTCTTTCTCTTCTTCTTCTTATAAATCCATTAATCCCATCATGAGGACCCCCCTCTCATGACCTCATCTGACCCTAATTACCTCCCAAAGGCCCCATCTCAAAATACCATCACAATCAGGGGTGGGGCTTCAACATATGAATAGGGGGGCACAATTCAGTCCATGGCAAATTCTCTGCACATAAACTCTCCAAAGACTTCTCATTTATCTTTTAGTAATAGACAAACTTCTAATTATAGCTCATTATCCGTATTTCTCCATTGTTCTCTCTGCTCTAGATACTCTGGTTTACTGCTGTTCTTTGAATAAATCAAGCATGTCCTTATCTCAGGATTGACTGTTACCTCTGCCTGTAAAGCTGTTTCCCCCAGATATTCTCATGGATCACATAATCAGTTTTCTCAGGTCTCTGTCACCTTGTCACAGCCATACCTATTCTTAATATCATGGTTACAGTCAACACTTCTAGAACAGCACCTGAGAGAAAGAAATCATTTTACAAACATTTGTTTCATTCAGGAATGAATACATAGTTATATAAAGAACATTCTAGGCAAGGTAATCATAATATCAAAGATTCTAAGGCATAAATAAGCTTCACCTGGTGGAAGTTCCTTAAAAACTCGAATTACTCTTCAGTGCAGTGGCAAAGGGTAGAGTGGCATGAGAGGTACTCATGATTAGATTAGTCAGGAATTTTGAAACCAGGATGAAAAGTTTGGATTAAATGAATATGTGTTTCAGCAAATGCTGTAGACTGGAGCTGAATATTTAAGTCACTGCTTTTGTGACTTAAATCCTATCTCCAGTACGGACACATGGAGCTTCAACATAAGAATTCTGAGATGACTGAATTCAGTCTATAGCAATGTTCAAAACCTCTACATATCAAGTTAAAATGTTATTGACATTGAGTAAAGAAATCTATGTAAATAAAGTGATTTTTCATGTTCATAGATTGGAATATTCGATATTCGAAACCGTTAATATTCCACAAATTAGTTTTAAGATTAAATTCAATTGCCATCAAATCCTAGTACTCCCTTTTGAAGAAAATGATCACCTGATTTTAAAATTTATAAGGCAGTGTAAAAAAAAGTATCTCAGACAATTTTGAAGAAAAAGCATAAATTTGGAGAACTCTACTGGATACAAGGATCTTATTATGTAACTATAACACACACTTAAAAAGTGTCCTATGGTGAGAATATAGTTTTGACCAGTGGAAGAATATAACAAATCCAAATGCTATATATACATAGATAGATAGATACACACACATATTTCATATGTATATATGGCAAAAGTTGCCCTGCAGAGCAGTCGGATCAAGACAATTTTTTTCCCTTGGAATAAAAATTATCACCAGACATTATCCCATGCATAAAAATCAGCTCCAGGTTGATTGTACACATAAATGTGAAAGAGAAAAGAATAAAATTTCTAGAAGATTTTTAAAAACAGAAAATAAGAACATTGTAAGGATATTATGAAAGGCAAAGATTTATCAAACAGGCAAGTAAAAGCACTAAACATAAAGGAAAAGCTTCATAGATCTGGGGAATGAGATGTTCATAGGGGACTATGAAAAGTGTTGACATAATCTTGGAGATTAGAAGGCCAAGCATAGGGCAGGGCTGTGTGCATGTCTAGGAAAGAACATAAACACAGAACCCTCTCTCTCAGCTCCGACTGATCTTGAGGCCCTGTGCAAGCAGTAATTACAAGTTAAGGCAGAATTTTAAACTGCTTGAGGGTGGAAGGACTGGCCCTCCAAAACATGGAATCCTTTAGTGAAAGGGAGGAAATGTAGGGTTCAAAGAATTTAAGGTATTTTCTGATCAACCGTTAGCTGACCACTGACCCAACTGCAAGGAGACTTCACTAGCCTGCAATATAGAAAATAAGTATTTTAAAGAGTTAGTCCAGGAATGTCATTTAGTAAACAAACATCAATAACAACAACCAAGAAACAAAACAAACTCAAGAAAAATGACAAACCCTTAGATAAGGGGGACCTGATTCCCAGAGTTGCCTCATTATATTATCCAAACTGTTCAGTTTTCAACAAAAAGTTATGAGAGTGTCAAGTAAACAGTAAAGTATAGATAATATACAAGGAAACAGCAATCAATAGAAATTGTCCCTACCTAAGGAGGTCCAGATGTTGGATTTACTACAAAAAGATTTTAAATCAGCTATTATTAAAAAATTCAAAGAACTGAAAACACCATGTGTAAAGAAATAAAGGAAAGTATGACTACCATATATCACCAAATAAAGAATATAAATAAAGAAACTAAAATAACATAAAAGAAACAATTAGAAATTCTGGAATGAAAAAGTGCTATTACGGACATTTAAAAAATTCACTAAAAGGGAACCAAGAGCAGGTTTAAACTGTAAGAAGAATCACAGAACTTGAGGATAAGTTAGTATAGGAATAGTCTGAGAAACATAAAGAAAAAAGAATTACCATAAATGAGCAGTGCTTCAGAGACTTGCGGGACAACATTAAGTATTCTAATACATGCAGAGTTACAGTCCCAGGAGGAGAGGAGAGAGAAAGAGGAGAAAGTATATTTGAAGACATAATGCATGAAAATTTCCAAATTTGATAAACAACACTAATTTATACATCAAAGATGCTGAACAAACTCCAAGTAGTGTAAACTCAAGAAGAACCACAGACAGACACATCACAGTGAAAAATGTTGAAAGACAAAGAAAATCCTTAAAGAAGCAAAATGGAAGTGACTTGTCACTTATGAGAAATTCTGAATAAGATTAACAGCCAATTTCTAAAACCATGGAAGCCAGAGGCAGTGGAATGACATATTTAAAGTCTGAGAGGGGGAAAAATCTCTACCAAGAATTCTATACTCATGTTATTAGCCAGGGAAGATCCTGGATTTAAGAAAAGTCTTCAGATTGAAATCCAGGGTTGCCGTCTTAAGTGCAAACTGGATCAGAATAAGATCAGGAATAGCTCTTCTGGAAAATGTCCCCTGTGAGTTTAGCAGGATATAGTATTTTACTGAATTTTCTTCATTTCAGGGTATTAAAATACTCACTTTCTTTCCATTGTTCAAGTCTCATCTTTCAGTTTAAAAGGAATTGAGCACTTTGTTGAACATGTTTTATTTGTTTTAATCATTTAAAGTTTATTTAGTAAGGGCAGAATTTTATTTTATTTATAAATACAGTTGTCCTTCAGTATCCACAGGGAATTAGTTCCAGGACCCTCTGTGGATACCAAAATCCACAGATGCTCAAGTACCTTAGTTGGGACTCCGAATCCATGGGTTTCTCATTTGCAGATACAGACAGCTGACTGTATTTTATATTTATCTATTCATGATAAAATACAAATGACAATATCTTAATTATTTGGAAATTTCTTTTGTTTCAGAAAAATTATATGGTGAGAAGCATTCATTGTAAGATTAAGGTTACTACACACAAATATAATTCCAAATTCTTGTGCCAAATGTGATTATATCATTCTTCCCCTTTGATGTAGTATTTTATTGAGGATTTTTGCATCTATGTTCATCAGTGATATTGGCCTGTAGTTTTCCTTCTTTGTATTGTCCTTGTCTGGCTTTGGTATCAGCATGATGTCAGCCTCATAGAATGTGTTGGGAAGTATTCCATCTTCCTCTATTTTTTGGAATAGTTTGAGAAGGATAGGTGCTAAATTTTCTTTGACTGTTTGGTAAAATTCTCCAGGGAAGCCATCTGGTCCTGGGCTTTTATTTTTTGGGAGGTTTTTGATTACTGTTTCAATCTCTTTACTTGTGATTGGTCTGTTCAGATTCTCTATTTCTTCTTGATTCAGTGTTGGGAGGTTGTACGCTTCCAAGAATTTGTCCATTTCCTTCAGGTTGTCCAATTTGTTGGCGTAAAGTTTTTCATAGTATTCCCTGATAATCCCTTGTATTTCTGTGGTATCTGTTGTAATTTCTCCTCTTTCATTTCTAATTTTATTTATTTGAGTCTTCTCCCTTTTTTTCTTACTGAGTCTGGCTAAGGGTTTGTCAATTTTATTTATCTTCTCAAAGAACCAGCTCTTGTTTCATTGATCCTTTCTACTGTTTTTTTTGGTTTCAATTTCATTTATTTCTGCTCTGATTTTTATAATTTCCCTCCTTCTGCTTATTCAGGGCTTTGTCTGTGCTTCTTTTTCTAATTCTGTTAGGTGCAATTTAAGGTTATTTATTTGGGATTTTTCTTGTTTGTTAAGCTGAGCTTGTATTGCTATGAATTTCCCTCTCAGGACCGCTTTTGCTGCATCCCATATGAGTTGGTATGGTGTATTTTCCTTTTCATTTGTCTCCAGATAGTTTTTGATTTCTCCTTTAATTTCATCAATTACCCATTGGGTGTTCAGTAGCATGTTGTTTAGTCTCCACATCTTTGTCCCTTTTCTAGTTTTTTCCTTGGAGTTGATTTCTAGTTTCACAGCATTATGATCAGAAAAGATGCTTGTAATGACTTCAATCTTCTTAAATTTATAGAGGTTTGCCTTGTTTCCTAACATATGGTCTATCCTTGAGAATGTTCCATGTGCACTTGAGAAGAATGTGTACTCTGCTTTTTTTGGGTGGAGTGCTCTGTATATATCTATTAAGTCCATTGTCTCTAGTTATTCATTTAAGTCCATTATTTCCTTATTGACTTTTTGTCTGGATGATCTATCCATTGATGTAAGGGGGGTGTTAAGATCCCCTACTATTATTGTGTTATTGTTAATATCTCCTTCAAGGTTTTTTAGAAGTTGTTTTATGTACTTTGGTGCTCCTGTGTTGGGTGCATAGATATTTATAAGTGTTATGTCTTCTTGGTGAAGTGTCCCTTTTATCATTATATATTGCCCTTCTTTGTCTCTCATTACCTGTTTTATCTTGAAGTCTACCTTGTCTGATATAAGTATGGCTACTCCTGCTTTCTTTTGTTTGCCATTAGCTTGGAGTATTGTTTTCCATCCTTTTAGTTTGGGTCTGTGTTTGTCTTTAGAGCTGAGATGTGTTTCCTGGAGGCAGCAGATTGTTGGATCTTGGTTTTTAATCCATCCCACCACTCTGTGTCTTTGGATTGGAGAATTCAATCCATTTACATTTAGAGTGATTATTGATATATGAGGGTTTAATGTTGCTATTTGATTGTTCATTTTCTGGTTCTTTTGCATTTCCTTCGTTTCTTGTCACTTGTGTTTTGGACTGCAAATTCAATTTGGTATTTCTGCATGCTCATTCTCTTGGTTTTCTCTTTATTTGTCATGTGTCGTTCTCTTCTGGTTATTTGTTTAGTGGTTATCATGAGGTTTATATAAGCGATCTCCTGGATAAGATAGTACATTTTCAGATGCCTCCTTTTTCCTGAGGCTGGGTTGATTCAATCCCTTACCTCTTCCTCTCCTTATTTGTTATCTCTTTATTCCATCTTGTGTTGTGAATGTGTGTTTCCAGTGATGAGCTTGAATTAACTTTTGATGTTATCCAACTGTAGTTTGTTCTGGTTTAGTCTCCTTGCTGAAATCTTTGTATCCCCTTTCTCATTTGTTTTTTTTCAGGCCTAAGGGCCTTCTTGAGCATTTCTTGTAGTGGGGGTCTTGTGGTGATGAACTCTCTTAGCTTTTGTTTATCAGGGAGAGTTATTATTTCTCCATCATATTTGAAGGATATTTTTGCTGGATAAAGTATTCTTGGCTGAAGGTTTTTGTCTTTCATGATTTTGAATATATCATTCCAGTCTCTCCTAGCCTGTAGAGTTTCTGTCAAGAAATCAGCTGAGAGCCTGATGGGGTTTCCTTTGTATGTTATTTTGTTTTTTTTGTTTAGCTGCTGTTAATATTATTTCCTTGTCATGGGTATTTTTCAAGTTTGCTACTATGTGGTGCGATGATTTTTTATTCCTGTTTATATATTTAGGTGATCTATTGATTTCATTCACTGTTATTTCCTTCTTGTTCCCTAGGTTGGGGAAGTTCTCAGCTGTTATTTCTTTGAACAAACTCTCTGCTCCTTTTTCTCTTTCTTCTCCTTCTGGAATACCTATTATCCTTATGTTGCTTTTCCTCATTGAGTCTGATATTTCTCGAAGAATTTCTTCATTTCTTTTTAGTCTTAGCTCTCTCTCCTCCTCTATCTGGAGCATTTCTGCGTGGTTATCCTCAATAGTGCTAATTCATTCCTCCATATTGTCAGTTCTGCTCTTTAAAGACTCCATTTTTTCCACTATCTCATTCATTTTGTTTTTCATCTCCAATAATTCTGATGGGTTTTTCTTTATGGTTTCAATCTCTTTTGTGATGAAATCCCTGAATTCATTGATTTGTTTCTGTGTGTTGTCTAGAGTTTGTTTATGATAGCTATTTTGAGTTCTCTTTCAGGTTATCAAATTCTGTGACTTCAGGGTTGGTTTCCGGGTGTTTGTCATTTTCCTTTTGGTCTGTAGGCATAACAAATTGTCACAAGGATCCAACCGCCTAATTTTTTCCTCTCATGATAATGTTGGTCCTGCAGTTTCCACCTGCTGCCACTGGATGGAGGTCATGAGTGGTGTGCTCTGAGCCCACTGCAGCCCCCAGGGGGATTATGCTGAATCATGGGGTGTGTGGGGGGAGGGGTCCTCTATTTCTCCTGCTTGACCCGGGGGTTTCCTTTCTGGCTCTCTTAGGGTTTTTTCTATACGCCCTAAACAGTCTGTCATTGCTTCCCAGTGGGGATCTCTTGACAATCTGTGAGAGCACCTGGAGCGTGGTAGTTTTCCCCACTGTGTGCCACCCCTCCCCCCTCTGTCTGTGAGCCATGCTTTCTTTGCTGATCAATTGGGGAGGGCGAGTAAAACTTCTTACCTCTCCTCATGTCCTTTTGGGCTTCCCACACCTCCACCATCCAATGTATGGCAGCAGGGGTTTCTTAGAAGTCCTTTGTAGTGTTTGATTGAGCTCTGTTGGAATGTGAATGATGTTTTTGTTGTGCCTTAGGGGGCAGAGATTCAAAGAGGGAATCTCACTCTGCCATGATGCTGACGTCCGCTCTCTGATGTAGTATTTTGAATGGTTCTTATCTTTTTATCCCCAGGCAAGAATGGCCAACTTTTCTATCACCATACCTTATAAATACCTTGTTTATAGCACTAAGCAGTCTCTATTATTTGTTTTCCATTCTGTGTCCCCAACTAGACTGTGAACTCCATGAGAGCAAAAATTAGTCATATTTTCATCTCTAGAGCTTGAAATATAAGTGGCACTTAAATATATATATGTGTATGGAACAAATCACTGGACCACTTTGGCCTTCATAACTGTTAATTATAAGGATGGAAAGCTGTGTCTGGTTTTACTCTTTGTATTAACTGTTTTCAGATGCTTGGCAAATCCTACCACTTGATGATTCATTCCTTGCCGATGGCAGATGCTCTATCACAGAGGCTTTGGTAGATATCATTCATTGAAGGATTGTGGGAGAATCTCTTATTTTTAATGTGCAGTAGAAACTTACTGTTTCAAAGTTTCTTTCCTCTTTTCTTTATCTTTTTCCTAGCAACAATTCTGATTAAAATTTGCATTTTAATGCACCCACTAGGATATTACGCCTGATGCTGGGGAGCCCCAGTAGAATACTGGTATTAGGGGGATACATTTGCCGCCTAAGATAAGACATTACTTGAACTCTATGTAATTTCAAGAGATCAAATCTCTGAATCGCAACATAGAGAACTATGATATAATAAGGTATAATTGGAATTTAAATTCAATTTTAGTGATTTTCTTGGTCCTTATTTGAACAACCTGTGAAGAGTCCTTTCTTATTTCACCATACCACAGGATATCATTATTTCTGTTTGCTCAAAAGAGCTTAAAATAAAATCAGTGAGTGGGAGTTTATTTAGTACCTAGGACATATGGAACTCAGCTGTGTGTTGGGAACTGAAAATTTATACAAACAAAAGAATGCACGGTGACTTTTAAAAGTGAACTTAATATTTGCTACGTATTTATAGGGATTGAAATACAAAGGATTATAAATGTCAAAACTATAGATGACACTCTAATGAGAGGAGCAGTATGCCATCATGAAGAGAGCAAGAATGAAAGTCAGTATTGTCCTGTTTTTTGACTCCCATCATCTCCACTATTCCCCACACTCTCCTATTATATTTTCAGTTTAAAATAATCAGATTTTTAAAAGGGGTTACAAAAAGGAAAACATCTTAATGGACTTAAATCACCAGGTAAAACATTAAAAAGTGTTTCTTGACCAGGCATTGATGTGTATATAAGACAGCGGTGACTGGGAAGAAAAGGAAGAATAACCCAGGAATGAATAGTAATGTTAGCTTACTACCTTCTTGGTTCCCCTTAAAATTACAGGTCACAAACTTTAACAACACAAACTCATCCTGAAAGGCTATTGATATATAGTGTATTTTATGGGAATTTTTAATCAGAAGAATTAAAAATGACTATAATATAATGCATAATAAATACATAAGAGATAATAGTTGATATTTGTGACTAGTTATACAAAGATGCTGAGATAAGTAGAAGATAACTGAAAATAGTGGTGAAATAAAAAGAAGATATGGAAATGTCAAAAAACATAATAATTTGAAAATTAATGATCATAATTTTGAGACCTAACCTTGTATTTTAGATAAATGCCATATTGTGGGTTAAATATCAACCATAGTGTAAACCAGATTAAATTCCAATTGGTGATGCCATCCTTGCTGCAGTAACATATGTGCTTAGTACCATGTGGAGTAATTTGTGCAAATTATTAGAAAGAAATGGAATTAGACACTGTCCAGTGCCTTTTGACATGAAACGTGTGTTAGAAGCAATATGCCCTCAAAGACTGCTGGTGCACTGCCTTGCATTTTGAAATTTTATTATGGAAAATCTATTAAAGGCACTAAAGGGAGACCTGAGAAACATGAACTCCATATTTTATTTAGTTTAAAAAATATTCTGAGTTATTTCTTAGCCCTATTAAATTATGGAAACAAAACTCATTTTCACCCTAGTTCACGCTTTCTTTCAGCAAATATGCATTGTATATGTACTTTGCTTCAGACACTATTCCAAGTACTGTGAATACAATCAAAACATTTTTCTCAAGATAAAAATAATGATCTACAGTTGACGGCATACCTGTGCTCCAAAGTTGTAAAGGTCTGCATCCTGATTCACCCCTGATGTTTATAAAATGTTTCATACAGCATCCCATCTGCCAGTACTTCAAACACCCCAGGTTACAAAGCAACAGGAACTGCAGCCAGGGCCTCCACAGAGCCTTCTCTTCCCCCAAGTCACATGCAAATGTACAGCCTTTTGGACTAAATGGATTGGAATAGCATTCCCAAATGTTGCTTCCAAAATCCAAAGAAGCCCACTAAGCATTGCACCTTATCCTTAACTGAAGGGGAGAGCAGATGCAGCAATTGTCTTCCCCTTGCAAAATATATCTTGACACATCTTAGAACACTGTACCCTAAAATTTCACAGAGGTGATATGTCCCTGAATGCTAGTGGATGTATTTCCTAACCGCTGGTGTACATGTCTCTTACCAGGATGTACAGGGTATTTGCTACTTCTATCACCACAACAGCATCAGTGTGGCAGAGTCAGCATGATGTCCGGTGGAACAGAGTGGAAACCACAGTTCCTGAGCACTAGATTATGGTGGAGGGCTGGAAAAGGGGGTGATCCATCTGAGACAGAAGAGCAAAGTGTAATGTTTCCTCTGCTGCTTGAACAAAACTACTTCCAATGTATGTAAGAGATACAGAGTGAATTTGTCAGTTCAGTCGGGCATACAGGTGCCAAGGAGGTGATGATTTGCCTTAGCCACAAAATCACATCTGGAATAGCAACTATATTTGGATGCACTTGTTGATGTCCTTCTCTGGGGCACTCTGTCTTCTGGCCAGGCCAGATAGGTAAGTTGAATAGTGATGTAGTACAAATCACCACACCTGCCTCTTTCTGGGTGTTGTGGTAGCACTTCTCTCTGAAATTCCATATTGCTTCTGGTTTACAACTTAGTTAGATAGAAGCCCTTCTAATGGTTTGCACTTAGCATTTACGACCATAACAGCCTTTGTTCCACACCGGGAGAACTGTGGGCTTCTGCTAGTTGCTGAATATGTCTCTTCCAATTCTGCATTTTAGAACTAGGGACAAAGCTGTTGAATGGGTCCAAGGATATATACCCACTGTGAGATAGAATAGGGACAAAATTTCATTAATCATCTCACTATGCTGCCTATTGGATCAGGGTGTTGCTTTGAATCTCAAGGAATTAGTGACAGTTCAGAGTCATTATCCAGTAATATTTAAAAGTGTGGTTAGTTCCTCTTCCTCAGTGCACAGTTGCCATAGTAACTGGCTTCAAGACCTTTGGGTGAAGTACAGTATGATTTACAGCATGAGTTGGCAAAGTATGTTCAAAGGTCAAATCTGGTACAGCAACTTTTTTGTAAATAAAGTATTATTTGAACACAATCATGTCCTTTCATTTACATAGTCTATAGCTGCTTGCATGCTCTACAGTGGCAGACTTCAGTACTTGCCACAAAGCTTCAAATATTTACCATCTTGCCCTGTAAAGAAAAAGTTTGCTGACATTTGATTTACAGTGTACATTTTTGGCAATGCATAGGGTCCTTCCTCCAAGTCCTGACCTCTCTTTCTTTAAGGAGCTCTGGGTTTGTGAACTAGCTCAAGTCTGAGAATTAAGGGATCATGAATGTCTGGTGATGATTTGAGTGAGACTTCTTTTCTCCAGACCTGGAGTTTTTCTGATTTTCAAATCAAGTTGGGCTTTAGTAGACTGCCCATCAATTTCAGTTCTAGAAACACCATGATAAATTAGCAAATGCCAAAGAATTTTGTGGTCTAATCTGTTTGATCACCACTTCAGAAGAGCAACCACACCTGCCCCTCTTGTGGTTAAGAGGTCCACCTGTCTACTGTCTCCAGGACCCATCCTACCCATTGAATTCAGAGGACCCCATGCAACAGCAGAATGTTCTCTTGTCATTCCTGACCTGTAGCTAGCCATTACAGAGCTTTTCAAAAATGCAAGTGAAGCTTTACTAGTTCCACCAAGGGGGATTTGCCCCACATTCTTCTCAAGTCCTTCCACTTACAACTAAAATATTCTGAACATAACATAAAACAACAAGCATAGGGAAAACTCTGAAATGTGGAATAAAGAAGCCTAGCTGCCTTATGACCTTGGTCTTGAGGTGGAACACAGAAATGTGTTCCTTAGGTTTCCTTACTGCTTTTCAGTTATCTTGGACAGAGTGCTGCAGAAGTCTCCAACCCAGACCTCTAAAAGGAATCAGACAAAAAGCTGCAAGGAAATGCTGTTAGCCTTGGCCAAAGATCAAGGAAAAAGGTTACCTAAAAACAGAAAACATTTTTGGCAATATTTGTACTATTTCAGCCAAACACTAACAGAAAAACTGCACCTCCACTGGGGTAGCATAGTGGAAGCTGATTTTCTGCTCCCACCTCACCGCACTGTGGAAACAGGGAGTGCTCTCAACTCCACTGCGGGGCCATGCAGAAACTAAACTTCTGGACCTGCAGGACAGAAGCAGAGCCCTCCAATTTCTGCACCAGATGGTGTTGGAGGGCCAAGTGGAGTGCTGATCCTACATCCCCTGCCCAGAGAAGCAGGTGGGGTGAGTGTGAGCTGAGCCTGCATCCTCACCAAGCAGTGATTAGACTTGAAGAGGTAGTGCTGGGTGAGGCCCTAGACCACTACACTGTATCCCTAACTATAAAGCTGAGCCTGCAACCCCACCTAGCATCAATGAGACAGAACAAGGCAATGGTTCTTGGTTCCCGTTCACACTATTTCTGCCCTCTGTTGAATTAACTGGGAATTTTTTATGATTATATATTAACCGCATCATTTTGTTATTATCTTCAGATCATTGATGTGCTCTTTTAATGGTTGGTTTCAGGTTTATAGTATCCATTGTCAGCTTATAATAATCTACCTTCAAAGGAAGCCACTTTGCTTTATAATACCACTTCCCATAATAATAGTATACGTCCATTTCTCCTCTCCTTGCCTTTGTGCTATTGTTGTCATGTATTTTACTTCTACTTGTATGTTCAACCCCACAACAGAGGCTTACCACTTTTGCTTTAAATAGTCATCTACCTTATATGGGGATTTACTACTAATAAAAGAAAAAAATCAAATCTATATTTATCCACATAGCTACAATTTCTGTTGCTTTTCATCCCTTTGTGTAGATCTACATTTCCACCTGGGGTCGTTTTCATTTTACCTGAAGGACTTTCTCTGTTCTTTCATATCGTGCAGTTCTGCTCATGATAAATTCTTTTAGTTTTCTTGTGTCTGAGGTGTCTTTATTTCTCTTTCAATTTTAAAAGATAATTTCTTTAGGAATAGAATTCTAAGTTGTCAGTTTTATTCTTTTAGTAAATTAAAGATTTTGCTAAACTGTCTTCTGGCTTCCACTATTTCAAAGAAATTTATTGTGATTTTTATCATTGCTCCTCTGTACATAATGTTTATTTTTTCCTCTGAGTGCTTTTAAGATAGTCTCTTTATGGCTGAATTTAAGCACATTGATTATGATGTGTCTTTCTGCAATTTTCTTAATGTATCTTGTTCATGTTAGCTTCTTTGATCTATGTTTATATTTGCATCAAATTTGGCAAAAATTTCAACTGTTATTACTCTGAATCGTCTTTCTGTCTGCCCTTTATTTCCTTGTCTTTGGCTATGTCAATTACATTTATATTAGGCCTCTTGAAGTTGTCCCATTTCTAGGTGATGTTCTGTTCAGATTTTTTAAAATTATTTTCTTTCTCTAGGCTTCATTTTAGATAGTTTTTATTGTGATATCTTCAAGCCAACTAATCTTTTCTTCTGAAATATCTAATTTTCCATTAGTTCTGTCCAGTGTAATTTTTATATCAGACATTGTAGTTTTCATCACAAGAAGTTTGATTTTTTTTCTTTCATGGCTCTAACATGTAATTGTTTAATTATTTCTCTACCTTGTGAACATGCAGAATACATTTATAATAACTATTTTAACGTTCTTATATACTAATTCTGACACTCTTCTCATTTCTGGGAAAATTTCATTTGACTGATTTTTCTTGTTATTATTTATATTTTTCTCCTGTTTTTTTGCCTAGAAATTTTTTTAAATTAAATGCCATGTATTGTGAATTAAAGTTTTTGTATGCTAAATAGTTTGTATTTCTATAAGTATTCTTGATCTTTGTTATGGTCACAGTTATGTCACTTAGAATAAATCTAATCCTTTCAGGACTTGCTTTTCAATTTTGTTAGACTAGACCAGAGCAGCATTTAGTTTAGGATTACTTTGGCCGCACTGATGGATATTACTCTTCTAAATATTCTAGCTGATGCCCCATGCATTCTGAAATTATCCTCTCTGGAAAGTGGGAACCAGGAATTATTCTAAGTCTAGTGTGAACTTTGTTTTTTGAGGCTCCTTTTGAGGAGTCCATTCTGTAGCCTTGTGTAATTTTCTCATGAGCATTGATCCGTACTCAGTTAAGACCTCGAGGGTGTCACTGAAAAGCTCTGGATCTCTATGTTTGGAGCTCCCCCATCTCCATTATTTTTCCCGGCATATTTTAGCAGCCCTGGCCTGTCTGGAGTCCCAGCTCTGACTATTCAATTCTGGCTCCCTTAGGCTCCACTTGGAGTCTCCCTTTTACACCACATCCTAGAAAATCTCTCCATGGAGTAGCCTGGGATAACAATGGGCATCACTCTTTGCCTGATATTAATTTCTTGCAAATCATTATTTCATATATTTTAACTTTTAGTTCTTTCAAGTAGGAAGGTAAATTCGGTCACTGTTACTCTATCTTTGAAGTAAGGAGAAATAGTCTGATATACTATACTTTTTGCTTATATACTTGTTTGACTATTTCTATCTTTTGTCTACTTTCAATTCTTGTTACCTGAAACTGTATATAATAATAAGTATTTGTTGAAGAATGAATGAATGAAACATACTCATAGCATTCATTCTTTCTTCTGAGAAATAAGCTAATTGCCAATAAAATTTTCACTCTTTTGAAGTCTTCCTTTTTCTTCTTCTATCTCTGTCGTCTGTTTTTAAGATTAAAAAAATTTTACTGATATACCATTTTACTACAATTTCTCTTTTTTCATATTTTATTGAGCATTTCAAGTCTATGCAATTATATATTTTATCAATTTGGAAAACTCTTTTCTGTTCTTTCTTCAAATTCTCCTAGTCCCAATCTCTTCTCACTCTCTCCTTCTCCAACTTCACCTAAATGTACATGAGACATTTTCAGGCTTTCCTCCAAGTCTCATAACCTTGTGCACATTTTCTATGTCTTTGTATTTGTGAGATGATTTATGAAATCCTTTCTCCATGATTTCTTCTAGAAAACCTTCCAATTTTTAAAATTCTCTCCTCAGCTGTTAATAGATAATCTTCTGTTAAATAATTTATTAAATTCTTATTTTCACTTAATATACTTTTCATTTCCAAAAGCTTAATTTACTTATTCTTAAATCTGGTTTTCCTTTATTATGTTCTGTTAAAGTAATTAAACAAGGAGTCAATTAGACTAAAATGGGCTAATTCCTTAGTAGCCTTCCTAAGCAAACCACAGCCTAAGTCAGTCAATGCACTAGAATCAGAGAAAAATGAAACTCAAGAACAATCAATCACAAAGAGCCAATTAGGCTTTCCACAAAAAGGCAACCACTTAAGCTGTAGCCAATCAAATAATTTCCTTGCTTTGCTTCTGCATCTTCTCTGTAGAAATCTCTCCCCCAGGGTCTATTAGTTGAGCAGCTCCCCACCACTTTGTTTTGGTGCTGCCCAATGCAAATCGATGTGTGCTCAAATAAACTTTTGAAATTTTTGATGTGCCTCTGTTTACCTTTTAACAGTTCCCTTGCTCTTTATCTATATATTATGACTTTATTTCATGTCTTTGAACATAGCAAACATTCATACTTTATAATGTCTGTCTGAATATGCTCGTATCTAAAAAATTTGTAAATCTTGTTCTGCTTTCATTTTTTACTCCTGGTTGCTGCTAATGCTGCTTTGTCTCCATGTATGTTTAATGTTTTTTGACTATGAACTCAAATTTCTTGGAATGATGTGGAACTATTTTTTAACCTGATATACAGGTGGGTGTGTCCAAAGGAAGTTTATAATTACTTCTCTTATCTACCCAGAGAAACTCTCTGGTTCTATTCTACAGTAAATATTCCATTTGAAATTTATTGAGCAAAGTAGCATGAATTTGGACACAAATCTATGTGAAAGTCAAGTGATACTTATGAATTTATGGTTAGGATTTCTGTGTGTAGAATTAAAAATTTGAAGTTGTTTGTTATCAGCATTTTTACACTTTTCCACTCTTTTCTGACTTTCGTTGTTGACTCTAAAACATCTGCTCTTCTAGTTTTTGTTCTTTTACAGGTAATCTATTCTTTTTTTCTGTTTCATGGCACAAAAGCTTTTATCTTTATCATTGATATTTTGCAGTTTTTCTTATGGTATTTTGAAGTGCAGAGTTGCTTTTATTCATTCTGTTCAGAACTTTTGTTTGCATTTTTTAGCATGAGCTGTTATATCTTTAATACTGAAAAACGTTCCACCTTTATCTCTTTATATACTTTCTCCTGGCATTCCCTTTATACTCTTGTTATCAAACTTCTTTTAGAAATATTTTGAAGTCTCTTAATTTAGATTTTTTAATCTTTTAACTTACAGTTTATTTTCATCTTTTTATATTTCTGGGCCCATGTTCTGGGTGAATTTCACAGTAATTTCTTCCCATTAACTAACTCTCTCAAGTGTAGAGTTGATGCCAGCTGTAGAGAGTTTTTTTGTTTTAATTCAGTGAGGATTCCTTTATCTTTTTAAGCATCTTAAATTTACTTATTTATTTATTTATAAATTTACTCATTTATTGTTTAGTATAGACCAATCTTCCTTTTTTTATTTTACATGGTATAAATATGTTTTCTACTTGTTGATTTTATCAGGTATTTTTCTTTTTGGTGAGAACATTTAAGTTCTACTCTCTTAGCAGATTTCAGTTATAAAATACGTTGTTATCAGCTACCATCACCACATTGTACACTGATCCTCAGAACTTATTCATTTTGTAGCTGAAAGTGTGTACCCTTTTACCAACCTCTTCATGTTTCCTGCACCCCTCAGCCCCTGGCAACCACTTTTCTATTCTCCGTTTCTATAAGTTTGACTTTTTTTTTTTTCAGATTCCATGTATATGTGATACCATGCTGTATTTGTCTTTCTCCGTCTGGCTTATTTCACTTAGCATGATTTAATTCACTTCAAACTTGTGAATTCTTGCTTGAAATGCAAGATTTTTAACTTGAAGGTTCCATCTATGTTGTTTCGCAGATGTTCCACCATCTATGTTGTTCCTTCTGTGTTGTTAGAGATAGCAGGACTTCCTTCTTTCTCGTGGCTGAATAATATTTCGTTATATATATATATATATATCCCCCACTTCTTTCTCCAGTCATCCATTGATGGACACTTAGGTTGTTTCCATATCTTGGCTGTTGTGAATAATGCTGCATATCAGCTATTTTTATTAAACTTTGCTTTCAGTGTGAGTTTTAGAAATTTAGTCTCTGAAGATAAAATTTAGAAATTTTACCTTGAATTAGCTTCATTTTGCTCTCTCTCTTTCTCCCAAGCTAGCCCTGTTCAGCAGCTTTGAGGTAGTGTTCACCGACTTCCCAGGATAACCAGAATAGAACCAGCTGTTGATTTTGAAGTTCCAAGTTCCCGTCTGGTTGAGCAGGTGGGAATGACATTCCTAACCTCACCCAGCAGGTCGCATTCATGGGTCACATGGCTCTGATGCTGTCCTTGTTCCTCCTCCTTACCTTATGGTGGGGCATTTTCCATCTTTCCTTCCCACAGATGTTGGAAACCCCCGCTGTCTCTGCCTCCCTGTGGATTTGAAAGCTAGTGGGTAATGCCCTCAGTCCTGTTTTCAGCATTTTATTTCTGTCCCCTATCTGGTTATGTTTTTCTTTAAGCTACTTTAAAAAATACTATTAATTATTGCTAGATTTTAAAAGCAGGTGAAATCACTTAAAACAAAAGTTTACATTCTTAAAGCAATCCTTCTTCTCTATATTGTCGAAATCAAATGCTGAAGCTTGGCCAATGATTTTCTAATTTTCATCATTAAAGACTCATTTGTCATTTTACCTGATTGCCTTGTGGCTTTCGATAAATGCCCAGCCTTCTTGAAATGCTGACTTTCCTGGGCGTGCTTTCCTCCCTGATTCCAATTCTCCTCCTGGTCATAAGAGTAGAGACTGCTTAAGGTTGAGTCTTTAGGCATGTTCCTGCTCTTCTCTATTATTAGGAGATTGTGTCCCTTCTCTTGACCTTCATCATCAGCTCTGAGCATATGGTGACCTAGTGTTTTCACAACTCCAACCTCTATTGTTATTTTTCTAATTGTCTGTTGGGCATTTTCACCTGTGATAATCTAATCTCAATGTCTAAAATTGAAGTTATCACTTCCTAAAAATAAAAAATCCCCTGTGCCCCCTTGAAAGCCCTATTTCTCTTAAGAACACTGCCATTTTGTATTCTGCATTGCTGGAAAATATGCAGCTTTTAAAAAAATTCTCTGTTCTTTTAAAAATTTTGTTATGTCAGTCATTATTTTATGCTAATGTTTTCCATAATGTCACTTACACACCTATTCTCCCTACTACCACCTGTTTTAAGCCTGAAGCTTCATTCCAGAATATTGTGAGGATTTACTGATTCCTATATTTACTTCTCAATCTCAAATCCTTACTATTGCCAATGTCAAATTAATCTTCCAAACATCACTTACACCATGTCATTCATGGATTTAAAATTTTTGTTGAACATTTTTCACTAGAACATCAATTCCAAACCTTAAAAAGTGTACATTAGTTTATAATGTTCAATAAACTTACCAAATTAAATATTAAAAATTAAACTATATATTATCTATTTACCCAGTTTCAAAAAGGAGACATGAGATTTAAAGAGGTTAAGTAACTTATCCAAGTTTACTTACAAAGTTAAGTGATGGATCCAGAATTCACACATAGATAACTTCCTTCCAAAGATTATGATCATTACCAGTACCCATATTTGTGACCCAGGACTATTTACTTTTCTTAATATAGCAATTTATACATTTTAGAGCCCTGAATAATAACTTACTTACCTGTTAAGCAAAGCAAATCTATAATCACCATTTACAGGACATGGGACTAATGTTGAGAAATGCAACTATTTGCTAAAGTCACATAGCTAAGTGACTGTACTAGATCTTTAAATAAGACATCTTTGAAAACTTGACTCTAAAACATCTTTCTATGGACTTCCGTTCCATGGCCTTTTAAAGTAGCATACCATAGTACATGATGACATGTATTTTATAAACATTAAAATGTCCAGAATTAGATAACAGTAAGTGCCTTTGAACAGTATATGCCATTTGACATTGTTTTTTCATGTTAAGTGGGAATAGAATTATCTTAGTATTCTTAAATATATTAGTAAAATCCACATGAATTATAATGTATGTATTCCACTTATTGGGTTAATAATAATAAAATAGAAATGATCTATCAAGTGTCCTCTCATATTTATCTTATCAACATTTCATCACGTTGTTTTATTTCATTGTGTTTTTATATATTATTCTCACAATCTTCTAACTACGAATACATTTTTCTTTGGCAGCTACAAAGAATTAACTAGTTATACATAAATTCAACATAAAGATGTTTTTATTTGGTAGAGATTAAAGTGGAAATCCTCTCTTTGGACTAAAACAGTAATAATAATAATAACTTACCGCTAATGATACGATATTATACATTTAATAGAATGTAATTGCAAATATTTCTATTTAAACAGGTTAAGTTAAAAAAAAATCTCAATTTTTGCCATGCTCTTTCAGGGCTTAGAGCATAGATAACTTTCTGGAGTGTTGATTGTATTTATAAGTTAATGTGACAACAGGAAAAGCAGCAATATAAGACCAGAAGGTATGTTGAAAAATATTCTTTAAAAACTAGTTTCTAGTGTGTGAACATGAAAAAGATTTAACAAATGAAACACATTTCAATTCAAGCTACACTATTTTTTAAGAGACAAAGTGGTAGTCATTGGGCTCAGATAATTCAACTTTGCTTTTATAAAATGGAATTAGTTGGTAAACATTGTTTTCAACAAAATATTAACTATGCAAAGCTAAAAATACTTTCATTAACAGTGCTAATGTAAAAAGAAGTCCCTTTCATATATAACGCCTGGAAAATAAAAGCATACTTAAAAGTATTTTATGTATCTTTCACCATTATTTGCACTTGCAAGTACTACCTAATGTTCATTCTCTTGGCATACACATGTACATATACACAAAAAATCTGAATTTACAGTTATTCCCATTAGAGGAAAATTTTTACTTCCAGATGGTTTGTGACAGAGTTCTTTTAAATTATGGTAGTGGTAATTCTTTTAAAATATGACTTTAGTAACTAAAAATCAAATTACAAACATTTACCAGTACCTTTATTGTCTCAGTTTTCATTCTCTAAGTTTAAAGGAAGATTAAATTTATATTTAGCACTTGAAAAAGAAAAAAGAAAAACTCTTATATAAACTACAGTTTCGTTTTCCTT
Organism: Tapirus indicus; assembly: GCA_031878705.1. NCBI lineage: Eukaryota > Metazoa > Chordata > Mammalia > Perissodactyla > Tapiridae > Tapirus > Tapirus indicus. The sequence goes on from CM062934.1 coordinate 32,588,204, forward strand.
TTAAAAGTTTCTTCAAATTGCAACATTTTAGGATTTTACAAAATCAGTTAGTTCATTTATTTTTTTGATTTTTGGACCAAGATTATAGTACATATTCATACAATAGAGTACATATAATACATTTACAAAATAAATTTTCACGTAGAGTGCATAATTTCTCAGATTCAAACATACATTCATTCACTAGATCTCTGTAAAGTAATATTATGACTATTATAAAGCATAATACACAAATTTCTTATTCTGGAATGCCAACTTAATCAAAGTTTTTGGGAATTCACATTATGATAATATTATTTTCCTGGGAGCAGTCTATTTGGAGATGTATCTCTATCCTTCTATCAACTATTTTGCTGTTTTCTTCTTTGCCTATCTATTTATCACGTAGCTCTCTATCATCTCTCTCTCTCTATCTAAATATGTCACAATCTATCTATTTTCATTAGAGTTTCTTTTGTTTCATTTCTCCAGATTTAAGAGTGATGCTTAAGATATGTCAGCAGTGACAATCTTATCACTAACAATGAAGATTTAATGTCCCATTGACAAGTGTGGGGGCACATGTCTAGTATGTTGCACTATTCTAACATCAGTATCTCCTTAATCCATTGATTTCTCAATGAATTTTAAGATGAAATTCAGCAAAACTTTTCTCAACAATGATATCCCTATTATCAAATCTTGATCAAGATAATATCCTTATTATCAAAGACTTGATCTCCTTTGGCTTACTGATTAGCTAGACACAACTTAAAGGAAAGTAACTATGGATTGACCAGTCTTTCCCTTTCCATCTATGTCATCATTTTCAGCATTAGTATTTGGTTAATACATGGAAATAACATGAATAAGGATATAATAGGGTCTTCTAGAATGTTCCTTCTTTTTATGTTTGAGTAGGTTTTAATTACAACAGAAAGCATGACTTGTCCGGTCCTCTTAGTCATAGACATGATATGCTCATCTTCATGCACCTTCTCACTGAATTCCCCTGCATCATGAGCCAACCAGAATTCTGTGCCCATGAGGCATCACAAGCACTATATGTGAATAAGACAGCAAGGAACAGCAGACATGCCTGTTGTGAGTATCTCCTTTGCTCACATGCTTAACATATTATCCCATTGGACTTCAATTGTAAAACACGTATTCAAAGATGAAATTATCAAGAATTTCAGGATGACACCAACAGAGAATTAAACCAAGAAAGAGACCCTGTGAGTGTGGGGCTGTACAATCGCACAGGTCACAGGCTGCGAAGCTGGTTCTGCTGCCGGTTCCAACAGCCTTGGGTGCTGCCTACTAACCTCTGCTTCCCTCTCTGGCTGCAGTGTGACATTATCCCCAGGCAAAGAGCCAAGGGTTGTGTGGTGTTCCTTGTGTGTTTCTTGAGGATAACAACTCTCTCTAATGGCAATTTACCTAATATCTGAAAAAGTTGCCTCATAATTTTTTTTGCAGTTTTATAGCTGTTCAAGGAAATATGGCAAGTCAGGTACCAGATACTCTAGTGAATGAAAGCAGAAGTTGAATTAATTTTGTTATAATTTTGTCTGCAAATTCTTCTTAGCTGTTTTCAATAGAGGATACTAATGATTATTACAAAATCAAATTCACTTGAGAATTCTTAAGTCATAGTGAATTATTCTATTAAACAAAGAGTGACATCCTATGTTAATCACATTTGATACATTTGTTTCTGAGCACAGTTTTTTTTTAAAGTATTTTCTTAAATTGCAATCCACTGCTGTGTAAGATTTTGTGACATATACTGATCTGAGAGCAGCTGAATTGTGTATCTCATATACTTTTTCTGATTTCATGCTGATGATAAATGTTCTATGTACAGTAAAGACAGGTAATAGAGACAAAGTGTACTACGGACAATAAGCCACTGGACTTGCACCTTTTATTCAATGTAGGATACTTCAACTTACTTACCAAACAACTGATTTACAATCTATACAGCTTACATTTCTTTCTTTCTTTTTTTTTTTTTTGGTGAGGAAGATTGGCCCTGAGCTAACACTTGTTGCCAATCTTCCTCTTTTTTTGCTTAAGGAAGATTGGCCTTGAGCTAACACTTCTGCCCATCTTCCTCTATTTTGTATATGGGACGCCACCACAGCATGATTTGACAAGAGGTGTAGGTCCACTCCCAGGATCTGAACCAGCGAACCTAGGCCGCCGAAGTGGAGTGCACTGAACTTAACCACTACGCCACTGAACTGGCCCCTTACATTTCTGATCTATTTAGCCAAGGATGTTTGGTGAAGTGGCCTCCATGCTTCTATCCAATTCTTACATTCTCTGTATGTAACATATAAAAAGAGCATATTTTAACATGTGTTTTAACATAACACATTTTAATTATTCTTATCCCTCAATATTTAATTTGTTCTGCAATAAATTTAGATTATTCTTATCATAGTTATGGTTGTTCAAGACTGTAGTAAGTTAAGAAGGTAATGATGTCTATGTACCTGAATTTTACATAACTCAAATGAGGGTAACTTTAGTAGTCAGTTGGATTAAAATTACTAAATTACGTCCTGATGCTATATACATTACTAATTGAGAACTAAAAGATGAGAAAAGGTAAGAATAATGAGACGTAATTTAAACAACTCTGTACAATATAGTGTGTCATAACTCACACTTTATGTTAAAATAAATTTAATGTGTTTTAACTTTTCTTTAAAAGAACATCACATGGGGCCAGCCTGGTGGTGTAGTGGTTATATCCAACGACTTGTTGAAACTAGGAAAGAGTAAGTTATTTTTTTTAAATAATAGTTTCTAATCTTTCTTTCTCATTTTTACCACAGTATTGAACAGTTTTCATAAACACACCATTCTACCAGTTTGGGGGAGCTTATTTAAACTTGAAAGGATAGTAAAGTGGTTGGGAAACTTGTAGAGTGATGATCTGTCAATTTTAGCAGAGACGTTTCAGCTCATGATTCAGCTCTGTGGTTCCCATTTGCAAGCAGGTCTGCTGGTGAGATACATTCATGTTCCCTAATTTTTTTTTTTTGTTTGTTTTTTTGCGAGGAAGACCAGCCCTGAGCTAACATCCACTGCCGATCCTCCTCTTTTTGCTGAGGAAGACTGGCCCTGGGCTAACATCCGTGCCCATCTTCCTCCACTTTATATGGGACGCCGCCACCGCATGGCTGACAAGCAGTGCGTCGGCGGGCGTCTGGGATCCGAACCCGCGAACCCCGGGCTGCCAAGTGCGAACTTAACCACTGCGCCACCGGGCGGCCCCATGTTCCCTAATGTTTTTGCAGTGCCTGTTTATCTTTATAATTTTTGTATGTGGATTCAGTTCACAAAGGAATTATCCTATTTTTTACGAAAATTTGAAGCAGTATGTTAGTTTCCCTAACAATTAAGCAAGAAAATATAAGGTTTGGAAACTCCTTAGCAGCAAACGTGTGTGTGTGTGTGTGTTCGTATGTATCTCCTAACATAAGCACTCTAAGTAACAGAAAAGACACAAATGCTCACATGTGCCTGAGTGACAGATGGCTACAATAACAATGAGGTCCTTTCAATGAGAAAAAGTAATTTGATTTTGTAAAACATCACCCCCTTCAACTATTTTATATATATATACATATAAAATAATGCCAAAAAATGTTTGGCAGTCTTCCACATCCTTCCTACTGTCACTTTCATTGCAGCTATTGTGTGAGGATGATGTTGCTATGGTAATTTTTTATTACTCCCAGATACAACTTGCTGTAGTAATAACATCCCATGTAGACTTCTGGCAATCAAGTTAGAACTCCCTATATATGAGTAGTGCATATACATATATGAGAAATAAGTATTTAGAACCCCTTAAAATTGTTTTAAAAAACCAGTCATGTTCAGTGTACTGAGATGTCCAGCTTAATCTCAACCATTGCACTTGCAGACACAGACCTCCTTTCACTACAGGCTACGATGAGCCAGACCATATGTTCCTTTTTGAATGAAATAATTATCAGACATGCTGCTGTACAGCTGTCACCTGGCAATGACTTTTCATGTAAACTGTTAGAAATAAGATGGCTGACTCTGAATGATTACTACCTCAGTCAGTTTCTGTCTGTTAAATGGTCATTACTATTGCCTTATTTTTCCTTTCTTTCTCTTTTTGAATCAAGTACAGGAGAAAAGAAAAATATCCAAATAACTCCAACATGAGGCAAAACTTGGTAAGCACACTAGGAGAGGTACTGAGTTGTAGGCAAGTTCAGAGCCCTGAGAGACCCTATTTGTTTGGGAGGGTTTGGGAAGGCTTCTTTCAGATGGTGGCTTTAAAACTAGGTCACCATATGTGGGTAGGTCTTTGTCAGAGGCAAAAGGGCAGGAAAAGAGGGGAGGACATTTCAGGCAGAGGAAATGGTGTGAACAGTTGTGACAAAGGCCACTTTGTGGGTAGTGTTTGCAGCACAGGACATTTACACTTGTCTAGAGTAAGAGACACATTGGAAAGGACTGGGAGGAACGTTGGAAAATGTAGCTTAGTCCCCAATCCTGAAGGAACTTGACTGCATGGTTAAGGAATTTGGAATTTGTTCTGAGGGTACAGAAGTGCCTACACAGAGGAGTGGCAGATCTGCCACGCTTCAGGAAATTTCCTCAGGAGTGTGTGCAGGTCTCCTGTTGATGCTGGGATAAGGTCTCAAGTCCTCAGCATGGCCTGTAAGCCCCTCCTGCCCCTCCAGCCTCTCTAGTCTCCTCTCTCACCACTGCCGCCTGCTTTCCAGGTCCATTTGGGTCCTCTCAGCCTGGGCGGTGCCAAGCTGCCTTCTTCTTCTCCCATACTCCTCCATAGCAGATAATATAACTTGTTTTTTCATGACTTAGGTAAATGTCACTACCTAAGTCAGTTTTAGTCTGTTAAAAGGTCATTAGTATTGCTTTATTTTCCCTTACTTTCTAAACATAAAATTTAAGAAAATACTTAATAACTGGATTTCAGAAGATTAACTCTCAGAAATAAGAATTATATTTTTTAAATGTAGAAAATCCCATCTCTTGAAATAGATGCCCTGACCATTGTATTTACTAGTATCAGGAAAAAAATGAGATTGATGTTTTGCAAAATGTGCCACAGTTTGCATGAGATCCACTGTTTGCATAAGATCAGTATAATATTTTATACCAAAACATGGCAAAGACATTGCAGAAAAGGCAAAGTATATGCCAGTATCACTCATAAGCAGAGATGCAATGATTATAAATAAAATATTATCAAACTGAAAGCTACAACATAAAAACAGTAGTGTATATCACAGCTGAGGTGTGATTGTGGAAGAATACATGTTTCTGTTAATATTTTAAAATTAGTTAATGTAATTCCTATTTTAAAATAGTACATAACAAGACAGGAAACAACAAGTGTTGGAGAGGATGTGGAGAGAAGGAACTCTCATACAGTGCTGGTGGGAGTGCAAACTGGTGCAGCCACTATGGAAAACAGTATAGAGAGTCCTCAAAAAATTAAGAGTAGAACTACCACACGATCCAGCTGTTCCACTGCTGGATATTTATCCAAAGAACATGAAAGCACCAATACGTAAAGATACACGCACCCCTGTGTTCATTGCAGCATTGTTCACAATAGCCAAGACTTGGAAGCAACCTAAGTGCCCATCGAGGGACAAATGGATAAAGAAGATGTGGTATATATACACAATGGGATACTACTCAGTCATAAGGAATGATGAAATCCAGCCATTTGTGATAATATGGATGGACATTGAGGGAATTATGACAAGAGAAATAAGTCAGAGGGAGAAGGTAAAAAACTGTATGATCTCACTCATAAGTAGAAGATAAAAATAACAATAAACAAATACCTAGAGACAGAGATTGGATTGAGGGTTACCAGAGAGGAAGTGGGGAGGAAGGAGGGTGAAAGGGATGATTAGGCACATGTGTGTGGTGATGGATTGTAATTAGTATTTGGGTGGTGAACATGATATAATCTATGCAGAAATAGAGGTAAAATTATGTACACCTGAAATTTATATAATGTTATAAGCCAATGTTACTGCAATAGAATAAATAAAATAGTAAAGAACACAAATTATATTTGATCTCAATAGATGCATTAAACATTTGATAATATTCAATATCTATTCATTATAAAATTAACCCCCTTAGCAAATTAGTAATAAAATATAGTGCCTTTAATCTGAAAAGGACATACGCTAAAAGACCAGCAAAAATATACTTCTAATTATCATTTGCATGTAGACTTATTGTGTATGTTTAAAAAATAAATCTATAGCTATTTAAAATAAATAAATTTAGCACGTTTGCTGAATTTACCTCAATTCTCAAAAGTTATTATATGTGGAGGACTTGTATTTCTCAATTTCAAAATTTACTATGAAGCTACAGTAGTCGAACACACATACACACACACACACACACATACAAAAGCCCAGCCTGGACTAAAAGAAATGATAGCTGTTGGTGACCGATATATACATATCACCTTTGGTCTCAACTTTCTACAGGCCCTCAATTAGGTGAGAAAGTTTCTCACTATAACTGATATAGCATTTTCTCCATTACCCTCTTTAGATGTAAACAAGAAGGAAATGGAAAAGATAGGACCTCACGATCAAAACCAAGAATTGGGAGTCTCTAATCTTCAGGAGTAAAATCAATATTTGATCAAAACATATTCTCTATCCACAAAGTACGAGGACTTCATAATGTTTTCCAAGTGTTGTTTCAGAATTGCTATGTGTGAGGGACAGCTTTGTGCCTTCCATTCCTTCCCATTTTGAATGGGAGTGTTGATTATGTTTATCCTCTCCCATTATACTGGGTTGTGGGAGACAGATAATGTATTCCGATTATTTGGATCAATAGGAGCCAGGTTTGGACATGATGTAGTTCATGAATTTTTGAACTTCGTGTCTGATGCTCAAAGTGCCATTAGTTATTTTAAGGAGGAGGATTGAGTGTATTTTGTCTTTCTGAAGGAAATCTATACTCATGACCAACAGGATGAATTGAGACATTGTTTCTAATAATTCTACTCTAACTCTATGATAGAATTATGGGCCGATGCCTTGATGGTGCCTCTAAGTAAGTAGTGTAGACATGTTTGAGATCTTTCCATGCAATCTAACGTAGATAAAAGTTTCAGTTATGAGCAGAGGCTCTAAAAGGCAATGGATGTTTCTATCCATCTCTCTTGCATGTGCTATACGAAGACCATGTCCCAGAAAGCTACTCCATTAGTTTGTGTCTTGGAATGAGAAACAGTGTGCTATAAGACATTGATATTCTGGGGTTCCTTCCTCTTACAGGAAAAGGTAACTAACAACAGAGTTAAGACTCAACATATCGTTTTGCAGGAGACGCAATTCAAACTCTAAGAACTATTATGAGGATTGACACCATTGACTGTTTTGACTGAAAATCATGATTTATACCAGCAGTAATTATAAATATTCTTTGTGGTATACATCCTCAAAATGCATAAGCAAATTTACATTGCATTTTGGGGCCTTAATGGAACTCTCCAAAGAACACTGAAGTCAAGAGCTTCTTTAATTTTTTTTTTAATACTCCTTACCAAAACATGTAGATTCAATATCAGTACTTTACATGGATATATTTTTTACTGAAATGAAATCAAAACTCTGAAGTGCCTTCCAATCCTACATTTTTAAAATTCTGTGGATGTACTCATAAAATTTTCTAAGTTGTGATACATATATTCATGATCGTTCTTTGGTCTCTGATTATTCCAGAAATGGCCAAATCTACATTATTCTAAAGCTCATGCTAAGTAATTCCATTTTTGAAACATGGGGAGTGACATGGTGATTTATGTTAGTATATAAGCTTATATTTAAAGCATCCTATTTTAAATATGACAAGTCAAAAAAGAATTAGGTTTTTTTTGGAAAACTTATATCTTTGTCCTTGGAAGAGTTATGTTAAATCATTTCTTTGATTAGTCTGCTTTGTGCCTTTCTTATAATCAAGAATATTTTAATATTACCTGTTGTCTTGTGCATTACTTTGTGTTGAGGCCACAATAAAATCTGGAGTGTCTGGCTCACTTTCATAAGAGAAGGTTGTGCTGCAAGGACTGTTTTCATTTGACTAATATGTTTCTCCCCCAACTCCACCCCCACTGATTTGATAACAGCGCCTTTGAGGAATTCACTCATTCACAGTAACTTGCTGCCAATTCTCCAACAGGGTTATGGAACCAAGTGAGGAAAGTCAGATTTATCCACAAAGATTTGAATGTTGAGAAGAGAATGATTAGAACAAAAGAAACAGGTGATGACTCCTCCGATGGTTGAGCACTAGATGTTGCTCATCATTCCAGAGTGCTCTGGTCTCTCTCATTGCTAAAGCATGATTTTGAAACTATTTATTTGATTCTCTGAAATACTCAGTGTCCATCCAATCAAGTCTTCTTGCATTAGTCAGAGTCCGTTTTATTACTTGGAGCTCAAAAAAAATATCCTAACACAAAATGCTGTGACAGCAGTGTCCATACATCTTGGCAGGCCCCTTCTTTGAGTGCCATTGTGTGGCCGTATGGAATAGTGCAAAGTATATTGGATCAGAAACCAAGCTAGTTTCCCCATAATCACTTTCATTTCATTTCAACAACCACTATACAAATTCAGGCCCTTATTACCAATACTTGAAATATTGCAATAGTCTCCTGACTCATCCTCTCCAGTATGTCCTGCACATTATTGTTAGAGTGACATTTTAAAATCAAGACTGATGATGTAACTTCCTTATTCAAAAACTTACAAAGCCTCCCTGTGGTCTATTAAATGTTCTTTGTGTTTCTCAGACCAGCATTCAATGCCCTACACAATATGATTTGAGCTTTACTTTTTAGCTATAAATTCCAAGTTTTCCTCTCTTGTGTACAATAAACTTCTGTAAAGCTGAATAGTAGCTACTCTGCAAATATATTCTCATATGTTATGATCCTCATGCCTTTGCTCATGTTATTTTCTATATCTAGAAAGTGCATCCTTTCTCAATCCAATCTGACAAAATTCTACCCAGACATTAAAACCATAAACAAATTCTGCCTCATTATAAAAAACTATTGACTCTAAGATAGCTCATCGAGCACATATTTTTTTCTTATTTAATAATTAATTTATAGTTTCATCACATGCTAAAATAAAATCTTAAAAGATATATTGGTATCTTGTGATTCCCTCTACCACCTAGTTGGTGCTTTACATAATATGTTCTCAGCAAATATCTTTAGATTGAACAGAAACTTGAATTATTCATATCCATTTCAGTTCCGAGTTGTGCTAGTCAATATATCTATAGGTTATGTCTAACTACAACCAATGAAAAATCCAAAATGGCTTAGAACGTAAAAAAGATGTATTAGTTTATGAAATTGATAAAGTCTAAGTGTAGCACTGTGAAAAGACAGGGATTTATAATGTTCTTGTCCCATTTCTCATGCAATTGTTCTGTCTCCTCCTGCTCCTTATACAGTTTTAGTCTTAGACTGTGACAAGTCCAGAACTGATGAATGAATGTATCTGGCTATATTCAGGGGAAGAGAGACTGTCTTTTATGTTAGATTATTCCTCAAAGCAGAGGGAATTCCTTTCTTAGAAGATCCAGAAAAGTTCCTTGAAATTTATTGACTGAAATTGGGTAAAATGCCTATGCTGATTCTAACCATTATTGCAAACGGTTTGCTATGTGATGAGTGGTTTCGTCTGGGTCACTAAACCTGTTGTAGACAAGCAGAGAAAATACCCTTAGACCATCAGGCACTCCTAAGGATTTAGGAAAGTAGCCAACTCCCCTTGAGGCAACGGGTCTGCAGGAAAAAAAGAAAAACAATTGATAAGGGAGAAACACCCCAGGTTGAGCTACATCACACCAAATCCTGGCCTAGCTTCTTTGCCTGACCGTACCCTAGAGGCTGGAAGTTACCACACTTTATATGCTCCCTCCCAGGCATGGTTCTTTGATGAGGCATGAGCAGAAGTCTTTAGTGCTGCCCCCCGCTTGCTCTTTAATCCTGTCTATATGTGTGTATGATAGCCTGCATGCAGCAGCCACCCTGTGACCAAGAGCAAAAAGTCAATAACATCATGGATGTGTCATCCTGATGTCACTGAGCCCCTGACACAACTCCAATAGCTGGCAACCTTTGGGTTCTCTATTGTGTAAGAAAAGTAAAACTGCTTAAGTCCATGTAATTAGGTTTTCTATTACTATCAGGTGAAAATATAACTAAATGATATGGTGGGAAAACAACAATTTTCACTTCAGTAAACATAGAAAGAAGTGTGAAATCCAAAAATTGAGGTGTGTATTAGACTTGGTTCTGCGTTTGACAAGCTACAAGATGTTCAAGTGATAACTTCACTGAACTTTCATTCTACCATTTGTAAAATGAGTTGTGTTGAAATACAGGGCACCTGCTATCTAAAACCGCTTCTTGCTTGAAAATTCTAGGAATTTATAATCTATGAAAATGTCCTATAATATGTAGCTTGAATGATTAAAAAATCAAAAGCATGCATGAGTCAAAGATCTATTCAAATTGCATTAGAATGGTGCATGTTGGTATAACAGAGAGCAAAAAGTTCATTGATATGGCTGCTACCGAGCAATGGGCTCACTCTGCTCGCTGCGGTCAGAGCCAATTAATCACAATGAGTTAGGGACTGGGAAATGAAGTTTTAATTTGATTGACTGGAATAACTGGGAACATGGTAGACTAGTGTCTCAAAAAACCATCCTCAAGGATTACAGAATCTTAAGGCAGTTATATAGGGAAAATGGGCAGTAAGGAGGGGGTCCAGGGATGTTGGTCTCCAGGTGTGACAGTCTGCAGGCATCACATTGTTCCATTCTTGTCAGCTGTGATGGATACCTTGTAGGTGTGTTTCCCGCCTGTGCTCAGCCTGTTCCTGGAGAGAAACTCAGAAGACAAAGTTTTTAATTTATCAAGCTATTGGGGAGTACATGCATAAGCAGAGGCCATAAATCAGGAGAGCATGTGAATTTTTTAGAGTACTTGTAGAGCAGTGAGGAGTAGCACAGAGGAGGGGCTGGGGCCATTCAGTGTAACAAGATGGCCTCACTTATGCTCACGTACACGTCTTTGAATTCCAGGCTGCTACTAAAAAATTACTACTTGTTGAATTTTAGGGTATTCTTAGCAAAGAATATCAACGCTCTCCCAAAATACCATTAAAATACACCTCTCTCTTCAAACTGTGTATCTGTGTGTGGCAAGGTTTTCCTTCAACCAAAACAACATAGCAGAAGACTTTGAGTGCAGACTCCAACAGAATACTCTTATATGTATATGCTATACACATTACTACTACTCATCTCACTATTTCTTTGAAAATACATATTGTTCTTTAAAGATATTTTGTTCTTAAGGTTTTTTTTTTGCCTGGAAAGATTTGCCCTAAGCTAACATCTGTTGCCAATCTTCCTCCTTTTTTCTTCTTTTTCCTCCCCCAAAGCCCCAGCACATAGTGTGTATGGTTGTAAGTTCTTCTAGTTCTGCTCTGTGAACCGCAGCCACAGCATGGCTACTGACAGACAGGTGGTGTGGTTCCATGCCTGGAAACCAAACCTGGGCTGCCGAAGTGGAGCGCACTGAATTTCAACCACTAGGCCATCAGGAGTGGCTTGAAATATTTTATATTAAATTACAAAATTAAAGTATTTTAAAGATTTAAATTATTTACATTATGTAATAGATTAAATATTGCTATTTTAAATGAACTAACAAACTATTTTTAAATTATTTTCTTTTTTAACTTCTACAAGAGATAGCAAAGTATACAACCCACATAAACAAAAGCACTTAGGTCCCTTGATAATTTTAGAGATAATAGAATCTCTGAGGCGCATTCTCACACTAAGCATCTTTTGTTCTTTTCCTTAGTAACTTGTCCAAAAGAGAGTAATAATTACATTTGGTCATAGGACAAAATATTTCCCTTTAGGGCATATTCATTAACACTTGTAAAATGATTATCTAAACTGAAAGCTCATCAAAGTGAAATTATTTAACTCTTATGTGGCATGTGACAATCATACCACATGTAACTTGTATATGAACATTATTTATTAACATTTCATTTATGTGCATTTATATATAAATATAAACGTGTGGGTATGAATGTTTATAGATACAAACAGATATGGATGGAGCAAAAAGATATTCAATTGTAGTATACTTAGGTTTACACACATTCATTCAAAATTATTTTATTCACATCCAAAACTATGCAACATATTATAAACAATACATAGGCATACAAGACATGTTTCTTAATGCTCAATCAAGTGGCACACAGTGACAAACCAAAAACAATACAGATAAATTTTAGTGCTAAATGAAGCTGTAAAGATTATATAATTATACTTTTGCTTGTTAAAAATTTTAAGTGGAAAATCTAGGGAGTACATATGTTACATAATAATTTTACTTTATTTGCTACAACAAACTAAATGAACCTAAGATTGTTATATAGTTTGATGAGTTAAGCCTCTACTTATCTTCCCACCTTTACTGTTTTGTGACATGCATCTCTCTAAAACATTTGAATAAATTTAACACTAAGCTGTTAAAGAAGAACTTGATGGCAGAGAGAAGACTATTCAATGAGGTATGATGTTTGTCCTAGATCCTAGGTCCTAGATCCTCCAACCTTCAGCCTGTCATTTCCAGTTTTTATTATCGTCCTAATCCAGTTTTATTGGCTACACTGTTACATCTCTTAAAAATAGAATTGAAAGAAATGATCTAAAAGAGAAGAATAAAAGTGATTTATGAATTACGAAAATGAGGTATGAGTGTATGAATGTTGTAAAATACAACGGAAAGGTAAATAAGCATGACGACTTCAGTGAGCCTAAGAAAGACGGAATCTTGTTCTATTTCCACCTCTAGGCAGAAAGTATTAACACAGAGGAGGCAGTGCTCTGTTCTCCATCTATATTAAGGACAGAACAAGGGCAAATCTGCTTATTTATAGAATTAGGGACATTTCAGTTTATCAGACATATAGAAGTTTTCATTATGAAGAATTTTAAATCCTATAAGAAGTTACTGAAAGGTTTAATGCAATAGAATGTGCACCCAGTTCCACAGCATATGAAAGTAAAACAGGTCACTGATTCAGCTTTAACGGCAGGCAAAGAAGGAAGAACGCAAGGACCACAGTGGCACCGGGGAGCATGACGCTCCTCAGAGTTCTTCCTGAATCTGACCCCACACTTAGTTACTCCAGTGAAAAGTCTTACTTGCTAATCCCAACTCTGAAAATAGCTTTCTGAAGGATATAGATTTTACAAATAAACTATCTGCTTCTCTATGCTACACGATGTATAGTTTTGGCTTTTCTTGTTATGTAAAAATTTGTTACTTTCTCAGGGAGAGAACTTTTGTGTACTGAATATCATGTATCTTGAAGTATAAAATTTTGGGAGAATAATATATGGAGCTGGGAAGAATTATTCTGGACAGTGAAGGAGGGACAATTGGATATTGGGTGTATGTATGAATTCATAGAAAGAAATGAGAATTAAGAGTGTTTGTTCTGTTCTGTTGGTTGTGTTCTGTCTCTGAATAACAAGAGAAAGAGTTAAAAAGTCTGAGTTTGGAGCACTTCTCCAGCCCTACAAAAAGGAATATAAATAATGGATTTTTTTTACAAAAATCCTGTGAAATCTGCAATGGTAGTAATCATTCCTCTCTCTTTCTTGTGGGAGGTATTAAGGTTTTCATCATAAGGGAACTGAAAAAGTGCCAGTTAAAACGAATAAGGGCAGAACCACATATGAGGGATAAATGTAAAATTCACATATCTACTCATCCTGCCTTATAGTGCTTTATGAAGCTTAAAGAATTGGAGAGACATAAAACTTCTGGATAAACAAACAGAATTGTATAACATGTAGGTCATTATTTCTAGAAGCATGTTACTTTTCATTTGTATATTCAATTTTAAAAAGATTATATTTAATCTATATCTATAATTGAGAACTATGCCATTATGTGACAGATAATTTAAAAATTTTGAGCAAGATTCTACTTTGTATCTGGAACTGTAGATGTAAAAATCAAAAGCCTTTTAACTTTAAACTATAATTGAATATGATAAATGTTATAAAATATTTTTTTCCAAAGCCTTACTATATTAATTCACTGTGCTAGTACAACCAGTCAAAGCAAAACATCCAGGGACATCAATTAGGACATTATTACAAGCAAAAGAGAAAATGTTATTTTGTGTATGAAACCTAGTATGTCTGAAATTGGAATAATCACTATGCATATTTCTAATAAGCCAAAGATAGAGAGCTAAAATGATCAAGAAAAATTAAGATCTTTTGAGGTGAGATGAAAACTCTGGTGAAGGCTGAGAGATCTAACTCTAGCCCTAAAATTATCAATGCCAGAGAAGGGATGAACTTATCTTCTAAAAGGTTTCAAAGGCTTTAAATACTCACGGTTTATAACTAAAACAAGGGTTGACATCAAAGACGACTATTATCCTGAGGATGACGGTGGGGTTGGGTTTATCCAGGCAGGTAAACAAGACCACAGGCTGCCAGCTCACTAGTCAAAGACAACTTCAATCTTATTGGGATAATGTCAACCTTGTCACCTTTGCACAGCAGGGAAAATAATGAAGTGATATGGAACACAACACGACACATCTGGGAATGGGAAAAGAGTACCTAGCCTGAGATAGCTCCCCAAGAGCACCAAAGAGCCGTGTCCAGGTCTCATTGTAGACAGCACTGTAGCTACTCTAAGACCACTGGTGTGGTGATATTCTTCCCTAAGAACCTAACGTAACAGACTGGGGTACTGAGGAAGGCCGTCCACAGTGTCAGCAATGTAAGTCCGTGGGAACCATCAATGTTAATAAATAGCTAAATGAACAGCCTTAAATGATCTGTTCACTCTGAAGCCAAGTTTTTGGGTTACTAAACATAGACTTTTCTAAGACAGATGTTACTTCTTTAGCATATTATGGATGTAAAGCAGATAAAGTACCCATCTTTATCTTCTGAATAAGCAGCACTCAAAAAAGTGTAAGTATTAGTTCGATAATATGCTACTAGAAAACTAACACTGAGTGAATAAAATATATATACCCAGTATAGAGGAGCACTAAGAGTGATTCCAGTTAGTTACTAACATTGCAAATGGAGTAAAAATGATTTAAAAACCCAATCAGCCTGTGATTTTTATGTGTCTGTTTTCACTATTCTTACATCATAAATGGAGATTTACTGTGCATTTGACATTGCAAATTTAAGTATAAATATATTATTTGTGTCATCATCTTTTGAATTTATACATGTCAGTTTCTCTCCTGCCACTCATTAACACATAAAATCCAGAGTGGACTGCATATATAACAGGGATGAATAATAAATAATATTCATACTAGTGAAATGCAATTACAAATTCTATTTGGCTTTCTCTTTGGAATCTGGATTAGTAATTTGTTTGAAGTCAGACTGTTAGTTATCAGGATTATATGTATGTATGAGAAATTTCTGCAACTCTATTGAATCTCATGCTATATTTTAAGTGAGAACCCAGACCTCAGAAAACTAACTTTAAATTTTGTAAATGAATTTATTTCTTTCAACATATTTTTCTTGACTCATTATTTATAATTTAGTGAATACCTAAGCCACTGTATGTTAAAAAACAATTGAACAAAAGATTTTAGAGGTAATCTTTCACTTTAAAAAGTGCTTAAAGCAATCTGAAAATACTAAGCATTAATACAGAATATATTTTAAGTGAGAGTTTCAAAACAGGTTGTAATTTAGAAGGAGAGAACATAAAGAATTTAGTTATGGGCTAATGAGCTGACTTTTTCACCTCCCTGACTGTAATACAGGATGATCAGGATGGATAAGATTAAGCATTTTCTTGGATTACTGTTAATGTACTTTTATAACTTTGACATTTATTCTGAAAAGTGTTAGGCATTCAGAGGCTGATTCTTCTAACCATATTCGCCTGCTGAAGAAAATGGTATAAAACTAACTAGGCCAACTCACAAAACATGAGATGGGATTTTGAGGAACCAAAAATGAGTCCCCATGGCAGAGATGTCTGGGCTGTTTCTCTAGATAAGACAAGAAACTGTGGTGCACTTTGTTGTCCAAACAGGGAGACTTAATCACCAATATACACAAGACCTTTCCCCAGCTTCACCCATCAATAACAATTGTTGTGATTTTGGACTTTAAATAACTACACTTTTGTGTGTGTGTGTGTGTGTGTGTGAGGAAGACTAGTCCTGAGCTAACATCTGTGGCCAACCCTCCTCTTTTTGGTGAGGAAGACGGGCCCTGGGCTAACATCTGTGACCATCTTCCTCTAGTTTATATGGGACACTGCCACGGCATGGCTGACAAGCAGTGCATCAGTCCACACCGGGGATCCGATTCTGCGAAGCCCAGGCTGCCGAAGTGGAGTGCACAAACTTAACTGCTGCGCCACCAGGCAGGCCCTTTTAAATAACTACTCTTAATAGCATCACAAGAAGAAGGAGAATTTAATGATTACATTAGTTGGTCTTTGCTATTGTGGATAGTAAGAGTTGCCTTGTTTTACCTTGGCAAAACAGACATTAGGGTAATTTCCAAATGCTTTCCTGGACTTACCTAATATTATTTTATGCTTATTGTCCTTGACATAACACTTAAATTGCCAATTCTTTAATTAAAAAAGTAAACAAAAATGACAGTATAGTTTTAATTACATCAAGACAACCTTTCCCTTGATCTTAGATCTAAGCCTATGTGTTCACACACAACACATCAGTCACGACAGCCACCTGCCATCCTGTGAAAATGTCATGTAATTCCTACATCATAGCATTTTTATCTTCTTAGTCTCACTTGATATAAAATTCAATTCTTTCACTAAGTTCCACCCATAGTTTTTATTATAGTTCAGTTTTTCCCCTCTGCCCCACAAAACTTGTCCCTGATTAGTTGGCTTTGTTTATTTTCCAGCTCACCAGATAAATGTTTGCAGTTTATATAATTTAATTTCGTGCACATTTACCTTATTCATAATATGAATTGTTTCAAAAATCCTCACAATAAAAAGAGGGATTTCTTTTAATTTGAGAAAGTAACGTAAAAGAAAAATTGGCTAGGGAAAATAAAATGAAGTCAACACATTGATAATACTTATCAGTTGTTCATTTCTTTTAATTTGTTACATGGAAAGTTCTTTGGGTGCCACACCCATTTTGTGTACTGTAGGGGATCAGAATTTGCCACCCCAAAATGTGTCTCTTTGGCTTAATTATTTTTTAGAACAAAAGACTGAAGAAGAAACTTTGACCTTCCCCCTAACTGCCTAAAAGAATTTAAGATAGAAGGCCTGTTCCAGGAAGGAGTTGTCACCATAGATTACTATAATGGTAGACAGGGAGGGACCTAGCAAGGCCCATTTGATTGAAGTCCTCTGCCTGTCCCATTGTCTTTGCAGGCATGGCAAACATTTATTTACCAAACATTTGCTTTCCCATCCCTATGTGAGTTGCCTTCCTCCCTTTTGAAATCTCAAATCACTACCCCCAACATCCTCCTTTGTCTTTAGCTGAAGATGGTTTTAAGGTGGTGGCTTTACCATTTTGGGGGGTTATTCAGCTTTCCTGGGTTTCTCTCCTGGATACATGTTATTAAACTTTGATTTTCTCCTGTTCTGTCTCATGTCAATTTAATTCTTAGGCCATCCAGAAGAACCTAACAGGGTAGAAGACTGTTTCTTCCTCCCCTACAGCACTATACAAGGGACTTCTGGGTTACACTCCAGCATGTGAAGACCCTGGAAGTCATCACCCTCATCACCCTTTGTAGCTTTGGTAGCTACAAAATTGATAATAGGGCTGGCCCCATGGCCTAGTGGTTGAGTTTGGCATGCTTCAATTCAGCGGCCCAGGTTCTGTTCCCAGGTGCAGACCTACACCACTCGTCAGCAGCTATGCTGTGGCAGCAACCCACACACAAAATAGAGGAAGACTGGCACAGATGTTAGCTTGGGGCAAACATTCCTCAACAACAACAAAAAGATAACCAATGACACTTGTGGAGCCATCAGAATAGAGCTCCCAAGGGAAACTTCCACCATGAAGTCAGAGCCAACAGGTAGATCCAGAAGACCACAGGCAGACCTGCTTCTGTGCAGGAGGAGCTGTGGAGATGGAAACTGGTAGGGACACTTAGCTGGTAAGTTCGATGAATTACTGTGGGCTGCGTGTGGATTAGCCCGAGAGTGAGAAACTCCTGGGGTCTGCAGTCTTGGCAGCATCCCCACATTCTCTGTGTTATGCCTTCTGGAAACCCCCTAGGTTTTCATTCAAATGTTCAAAAAGGGCCCTCTCAGGGCTCTGGCAGGATTTGGGAAGAAGAAACTTTGTCATCTGTGTCCACAGGGTTCTCCAGAGCAAAGGTCTACTCTCCAGGGACAAAGGTTCTGCCAGAGTCACGTCCCATCTGGGGAACAGCTTTCCTCTGACTCCAGCCCTTTCTAGCCTCCCTGTCTCACCTAAAGAGTGGGCGAAGGTGAGAAGCACTTGAGAATGTCACAGACCAGGGACACACACCTCTAAAAGACTGAGATTTAACAGTAAAATTATACAGTGCTTTTTCCGTACACCTTAACACCACAGGAAGAGGGCTCCAGTATAATAACAATGAATGGCAGCTGAAAAAGCTACAGGACACAGACCCACCACAGGAACGACTTCTTAGAGAAGCTCCAAGATGACAAGAAAGGTGAAACCAAGGACAGTAGGGGAATTTGAAGCCTCTGGCACCCACAGCTGCAACAAACATTAACCACATTACAAATTCCAGCTAGATTAACAAAAGTCCTCATACTAAAGGCCTATGTACCTCAGTTATTGTTGCCCAAAAATCACGTCTGACTTTAAACAAAAATCACAAGGCATGCTAAAAGGCAAGAGAAAACACAGTCACAAGAGACAAAGCAAGAATCAGAACTAGACTCAGATATGATACAGGTTTTGGAATTATTATGCAAGGAAATTAAAAAAAAAACTATGATTAATATATTGAGTTCTAATGGAAGAAAACAGATGCTATGCAGGAACAGATGGGTAATGTAAGCAGAGAAGTGGACATTTTAAGAAAGAATTTAGAAAATTCTAGAAATAAAAAACACTATAACAGAAATGAAAAAATGTCTTTAACAGGCTCATCAACAGAATTGGACAGAGCAAAGGAAAGATTCAGTGAACTTAGAACATAGTTCAATAGGCTTCCCTTGCTGAAATGTAAACAGAAAAAAAACCTTAAGAATTTAGAACAGAACATCTTTGAACTTGGGGACAATTTCAAAAGGTGTAACATACACATTATTGGAAGCATGGAAGGAGAATAAAGAGAGAAAGAGAAGAAATATCTGAAGTAATAAGGTAAGAATTACAGTGGACCTCTCATCAGAA
Organism: Tapirus indicus; assembly: GCA_031878705.1. NCBI lineage: Eukaryota > Metazoa > Chordata > Mammalia > Perissodactyla > Tapiridae > Tapirus > Tapirus indicus. Next base: position 32,607,736 of record CM062934.1, read on the forward strand.
ATCATCAGAGAGTGGAGTGAAGAAAAAAACCCATCAATCTAGAATTTAATATTTAATATTCAGCAAAATTATCCTTCAAATGGGAAGGAGAAATAAAGGCTTTATCAGACAAATAAAATCTGAAGAATTTCCTTGTCACTAGACCTGCCTGCAAAAACTATTTAAAGCAGCTCTTCAGGGAGAAGCAGAGCAACATGTCAGAAATTTGGATCAAGATAAAAATAGGAAGAGTGTCAGAAACAGAATAAATACAGATAAATCAGGATTTATTTTCAAAGGAACCATCATTTTAACCCAAGTTGATAAATACAACTTTAAATTCTCAGCAATTCAAAATGAATTGAAAGACAAACACTTTACAGGAAGATTATTAGTCTTCATTTGTAGTTAAGATAATAATTAAAATGAGTCCTACAAAATGAGCTTTAAAATTCATATTAAACAAATTTGAAAAGAAAGAGAAAATTTAAATAATAGTTCATATTTATGATGGGGTTTTATTAAGTCAGGATCCTTTAATTAAACATGCTATCACTAGAAACAGAAAATGTTTTAGATAATCCATCTTACTGCCTTCTGTTGGGCAGTAAATTTTACTGAGAATTCCATTTTCCACATAGACACACACCATGATCATTTCTCATTTTCCACTATAAAGATTTCATTAAAGAAACCATAATCCTGAATTGGAGTTTTTCAGTGCCTTCCCAAGGTCGAAAATTCATGTTCATTTGGGAAGCCCAACATCCAACACAGTTCATGCCTGTGGTAGATAAGTAATAAATAATTGTTGTATAAATAAATGATTACAGGTGTATAAATATATATGCTTACTATTATCAGCCTAATAATAGCTCAATTATTTCCATCATTTTAGAAATAATATAATTTCTATCCTTTTCTATCCATGTGATGCTTTTTATACTGCCAGTTTTAAATAATTTTACTTAAGTTAAAGAATCTGATTGCCGAATTAGAGAAAAGAAAAACTCATCCTGAATAAATGAGGCATGTAAATTAATAGATATTTAGAGCTATAAAGAATTTCATAAATGATTCACTTCAATTCTCTCATTTTACAGACAAAGAAAATATTTTTTATTGATGAATTTAAGGATATTAAATTTTGCAAGCAGGTCCTGGGTGAGTTTGTCTTATAGTCTTGATTAAGAACTGATTCTTGCAAATGACCACAAGGGAGGCAAGATGCATATCTTGTTCAGTCCCTTCAAATGAGCCACCTGGAATGGCATACGGAATTGCCATGATTGGTAAGAATGCAAATCCATACACAATCCATTATAAATAAGAGATTATATAAAAATTACTAGAGTGGAAGTCAAAAGAATTTCATCTACTTTTTACTCTATAGAGAAGCACATTATTTTGAACAAGTTGCTTACCATTCTGTATCTGTTCCATAGTATGTAAAACTGTATTAGACGATTACAATTATTCCCTCCATTGCCAGATTTACGTGGTTTTTTCATGCCTACACCACATTATAAACATATTTGACTCTATCACTTCATATATGCACAAAGACATAGAACATAGGTGCAACATGAAGCTGTGTCCAATAACTGTTTCAGTTACAGTTTTCTTCTGCTTATTGTCTTAAAAATAGCATGAATCCCACAATATGTTTAAAGGGAGTAAAATAACTAAAACCCTGTGTTATTGTATACTACTATAAGTTATTTTTGTCACTATATATATATATGAAAAAAGCCTTGGCAGTAAGGACTATTGCCTATGGCTTAATACAAATAAAACAAGAAACTCTAACATAACTGAATGTTTGCACTGTCTAGTAATAGGATGGATCATAAAATGACTGAGGCATGCTTTTTCTCACACAGAACCTCATTACCCAGAAATGATTCAAAAGTTGCTCTCTCTTTTCTTTTCTCTAATCCCCTGACGCCTATGCTAATGAATGGAAGGAAACAAAGCCCTCACTAAGAGAAGAGCTACTGAGGCTCCCCACTACTACAAAGGTTGTTGTTGCACTAGAACTGCTTTCTTTTTACTTTGTGACCTCCACTGTGAAAAATATGATGGGATGAATATTCTTTGTCATTTCCTTTCGGGATACTGAGGCAGTGCTGTTTTTCCTTATAATTTTTAATGATTTTCATTTTTGATCCTTTTATTCTAATTTCATTATTTAGCATTATCTCTTAGCACCATACTGTCTCAGATTCATCCAAGGATATTATTCTTTTTAGATGGTATCTCCAAGGTTGTAGATGATGATCTTTTCACATGCATCTCTGCCTGTATTGCCCTTTTTACCTAGAGTAACATGGCATAAGCCAATAAAATATTGTGAAGAAAGAAGCATTAGACTAAATTACTATTCTGGATGGAACAGTCAGAAATTTTCTGGCTATATGTTCCCTTCTCTGGAGAAACTTTTAAAAATTGATCCATTCTGACAGTCCCTTCCAGAGACTAAGAGGCTAGAAGATAGTCATGTAATCTCTAAAATTTTCTCTTTTTGATCCTTTCTCTCTCTGCCTCTCTCTCTGTTTCTTTCACCTGACAACAGCTGTTCTGAAGGCTCTTTCTTCCCTCCCTTCCCTTTCCAAAATTCCCCAATGTGACCTCTCTGACCCGGAACCCAGGGGCTTTGCTGCACTGGCAATCTTCTTACCAGGAAATATTCATGTTTCTGGCTGTATACCTCTCCCCACATTTCTCTTGTCTTCCTGTCATTGATTACCTTCATTGCCCTAGAAATGTCATAGGAACCGACTGCAGGAGAAAGTAGGCAAGACCTACTGCCTAACTGGGAGCAAATGAGCTGAACTGTGAATACATAAAGCTAATATACCTCAGACGATATTTATTTGATTAGTTTTAAAAAATAAAATATACTCCCTGAAGATTGGAGTCAGTTCTGAATTCTCTATTGCACCTTTTTCTATTTTCCGATTACAGTAGCATTACTTGACAGCCGCAGATTGACTGTATCAAATCAGATCCGGTGAATCAGAAAGGAACCACTGAACATTTCTCCACTTTTCTGAATACATCAAATGGCATGGAAAGGGCCAGAGATGAGCTCATGGCATGATTAGGCTCTCCTGCATCTCTTCAGAAGAACTTGAGGTTTGCTCTGTTTGTTGCTTATCAAGCCACAGAATCCTAAAGGAACACTTTGACTCTTTTGTACTTGGTGTTCATAATTGAACAAAAAATTCCTTTGAAATTTCTATCACAGGCAAATCTTTCTCCTTACTTCAGAAGTACTCTTTTAAAATCAACCTCAGACTCACACAGAAAAAAAGAATAATTTACAAATCTCTGGAGCAAAATGAAAGTAGACAGAAACTTCTAAGACAGGAAATGGACAGGATATAAACAGATGATGCAAGGCAGACCATTTCCAGAGAGATGGGCAGGTAACAGAGCTCATAATAAATCCTTTTTAAAGAAAATACATTGATAATATGGTATTTTACCCGGAGCACACTTAAATTACAAATTTTAAGGTGATTGCTAATGACATTTATTTTATATTTTTGAAAGCTAAATGAACTGTCTTTTATTCTCTCTATACACTCATACACACACATAGGACTGAACCACAGCAATTAAAAATATTAGTGAGTTGAGCAATTAAAAAAAATTCTTACCATAGGAGAAAATCGATTGTCCTGGGCAGCTGGAGAAATCCTTCGTTTCTCATCTTGCTACTGGAACAGCTTCTTATCATTTATCCCAACCTCTAGACTCTCTCAAACTCCTGTATAAATCTAGTTCAATTACTGCTGTCTATATTCCCTCTAGCCAACCCTGGTGGTCTAGTGATTAACATTCAGCCCTCTCACCACCACAACCAGGTTCTTTCCCTGGTCAGGGAACCACACCATCCTTTGGTTATCATACTGTGGCAGCTGTGTGTTGCTGTGATGCTGAAAGCTTGTGCTATCCTTATTTCAAATACCAGCAGAGTCACCCATGGTGGACAGGTTTTAACAGAACTTCCAGACTAGGTAGGCTAAGAAGAATCTGGCCACCCTTTTCTGAAAAAATTGGCCATGAAAAGCCTATAAACAGCAGCAGAGCATTGTCTGAAGGAAGGTGAGAGGATGGCGCAAAAAGACCAGGCAGGATACCGCTCTGCTGTCCACAGTTCCACTAGAGTTGGAATTGACTGGTCTGTATGAACAGCAACAATATTCCCTCTATATAACAGAAAGGATAGTAAACTTCAGGGAGTTTTTGAAAGGAGAAAAACAAAACAGAAGTTTTTAAATAATTAAAATAGATACTTTATTTTGCTCTAATGTTAAGCCTGGAGGTGGAGAAAGGAATTTCAAACGCAAAAGGCGACTTCTGTAAGTGTTTGAAAGGGAAAATACAATCAGGTTAGAAAAAGAACTTCTTAAACAGAATCCTACCTAAGATAAGAAGATTCGGCAGCTCTTAGGTGATTAAATAGTTCTCAAAAGGATTAGTCATGAATATCACACTTCATCAGACGAAGAACAAGGAGAAATTAACTGTGAAAAAAGAGGAGAGGAGGAAAAGCAAAAAAACCCATAAAATAAGGTTTTATTTTTATTTCCTGATTCTATTGCGATTTACTATTAGTAGCAAAATAAGGTCAAAGGCTTTCCACTAACTGTTTCCTCCTTAGAATAATGCTTTGAGCCCTTCAGGTTTGTCCTCCTATCGAGTAGATCCCACCTCTAACTTTCCCACCATCAACCTATGAGTTAGAATGATCTGAAAAAGTTCTTTTACATGTAATAAGAACTTGAGAAATCTTAACTGCCTCTCTGAGGCATTATAATCAAAGGCTAATTTTGTGAAGACTAGGAGAGGAGATGGACCCCAGTATGTTGAGTCTGAGGGTGTAACTACAAAAAGAAGTGGAAAATTGACTTGGTCTCTGGACTTTATTGCAAAGAAAAAAGAAGCAAAGCAGATGTGGATTGAAAATTAGTCCTAAGGGTTAATTATAGCAGAAAGATGTAGGACTTCTTGACAGTCATCTTGAGACATTTTTATGACAGTAAAGTTTATATGTGTGCAATTTCTTGCTGTTAAAAGTTTTATATGAAAAATGCAGAAAGTTACAAAAGGCAAAGCAAAAAAAAAAAATACAATTCCATTGTCTGTTATATACAGTAGGAAGTAAAAACTCTCCACTTCTGAGCTTCTTTTTCCACCCCATTAGTAACTATGTTTGAATGTTTGCTTTTTGTGAACAATGAGAGGGGAAAATTAAGAAAACAATTCAGTGTATAATCACATCAAAAAAAAATAAAATAAACTTAGAAATAAATTTATCCAAGGTGATATGAGACTTGCACAGTGAAAACTACAAAATATTGCCCCCCAAATTTAAAGATAAGTAGAAAGATATCCTGTGCTCATGGATTAGAAGATTGAACACTCTTAAAATGGCAATATTCCTCACAGTCATTTACAGATTCAATATAGCCCCTAAAAAAAAGCTCAACAGCCCTTTTTACAGAAATGGAAAAAGTTAATCCTAAAATTCATACGGAATTGCAAGGAACCCTGGATAGCCAAAACAAACTTGAAAAGAAGAGCAATGTTGGAGGGGATATGTTTCCCAATTTCATACTTTTCTACAAAGCTATAGTACTCAAGACATTGTCATTCTGACTTAAAGATAAGCATAGAGATCAATGGAATAGAATTGAGAGTCCAGAAATAAATCCATACATCAAAGGTCAGTTGATTGTTGACAAAGGTCTGAAGACCATTCAATGGGAAAAAAATAATCTTATCAACAAATGGCATTGGAACAACTAGATAGTCACATGTAAAAGAATGAAGTTTGATCTTTACATCACACTTTATAGAAAAGTTAACACAAAATGGATCAAAGACATAAACATAAAAACTGAAACTATAAAACCGTAGTGCAAAACATCAGTTACATCTTTACAACCTTGGATTTGACAATTTTTTTTAGATATAACACCAAAAGATAAATTGGACTTCATCACAATTAAAAACTTACATGCATCAAAGGACACTATTGAGAGAATGAAAAGACAATCCACAGAAAGGGGGAAAATATTTGCAAATTGTATATCTGACTTACAGCTCAGCAACAAAAAGAAAAAAAAATCAAGAAATGGGCAAGTTACTTGAATAGTTATTTCTCCAGAGACGATATACAAATGGCCAAGAAACACACGAAAATAAGTTCAATTTAAGAAAATGAAAATCAAAGCCACAATGAGATATCAATTCACACCCATGAAGGTGGCTATAACTTTTTTAAAAAATGGAAAATAAAAGCATTGGCAAGGTGTGCAGAAATTGGAACGCTTATACATTACTGGATGGAAAGTAAGTGGTGCAGCCATTGTAGAAAATAAGTTAAGCATAGAATTAACATATAACCCAACAACTCTACATCTAGTAATATATCCCAGAGAATTCAAAACAAGTCTTCAAATAAAAATTGTACATGAATGCTCATAACAATTCCATCAACTGATAAATAGATAAACAAAATGTGGAATATCCACACAATGGAATATTATTCAGGTATAAAAATGAAGTTCTCTTACATGCAACGACGTGGATAAACCTTGAAGGCACTACGCTAAGTGAAAAAAGACACAAAAAGCCACATGTTATATTATTCCATTTATATGAAATATCCAGAATAGACAAATTCATAGAGACAGAAAACAGATTAGTGGTTGCCAAGGACTATGGGATGATGGGTGAGGAGGACAGGAATAGGGAGTAACTACTTAATGAGTATGGAGTTTTTTGGGGCAATGATGAAAATGTTTTGAAATTAGATAACTGTGATTGTCACCCAACGTTGTGAATGTATTAAATGCCACTGAATTGTACACTGTAAAATGGCTAAAATGGTAACTCTAAGGATACATATATTTACCACAATGAAAACATAAACAATATTTTGCTCTTTATGTTGCTAGAATTTTATCAGAATTTCTAAAGATACATCTCCATCTATCTGTATCAATCTATATTTACACACATGTACAAATTGCTCAGCCAATTTGGTTTTATTCCCTAGAAATACCTCTTGAATATCTTTCCAGGACAATGCATCTGGATGGATCAACTTTATTCATCGTCTAATACTATTATTCATAGAAAATAATATTTTATTGTAAGAATGTGACATATACCTTGCACCATGAGCTATAAGTCTCATGTTGATGACAATGTGATAGAAAGACAGGAGGGGCATGCTTCCTTAGCGGGCATTGTGCAGCTTTATCAGCTCTGGACCACTTCTAGAATTCTCTACAATTCTTGTACATGGTAGAGAAGTATGCTATCTTGTGTAAGCTCTTGTTACTTTGGTGTTCTATTAGTTACAGGTAATCCCAATTCTGTGGAATGAGTTGCTTCTTTTTGCATATCTGATACAGGTCTATTTTCTGTTTCTTTTAATTTCATTACTAAATTGCAATGAGAATCTTTAAAAAATGTCTACCCATTTGCGCCATTATTTCTACAGCATAGAATGGCAATAGTAGGACCACCAAATTAGATTCAACAAAATTTGAGCTAATTTATACTCCAGATAATAGTGTGTACCCATTTTCCACATATTTACTAGTACTAGATATTTTCCAATCTTAAATGATTTCTTTCTAATCTAATGAAAATAGAATTGCATCTCCTTTTTAAATTTTGTGTATTTGAATTTACTTAATAATTAGTGGAGTTGAACATAAAACCTTGGGTTTATTGTTTATTTCCATTTCTTTGCAAATTGCATGGTCATACCCTGTATAAATTAGCTTTTGTGTAAAACAATGACTGGTCATTCTCATGAGAGTGGTCCTTTGGAGGCTTCCTAGGGATAGCATGGTCTACTATGTCCTTACAGAACATGTCTAGAGGTTGGCATGAGGTCATCTGGGGTGATAGGGAAGGCTCAGCCCCATGCTTTTCATCTGCCAGCAGTAAATTGCCTCTTTTCCAAAAGTAGCAGAGTTCACTAGAGCAGCTTAAGAGCCACTTGAATGACTCTTGAGGCCTCTGCTTGGAACTTGTGTGATGTGACCTTGACTATATTCTGTTGGTCAAAGCAAGTCACAAAGCCAGACAAGATGCAAAAAGTAGGGAAATAGTCTCCACCTATTAGTGGGGCGTGTAAAATACTCTGGTCATTTGGACAACGAATCATTTGTCCAGATAGCAGCTGGATTGTTTGTCACATTCTTACTAGGAGCCAGTCTTTGCATATAGGGAAAACTAAATTTTTCATGTATCACCTGACTTGTAAAGATTTTCATTTTTCTCTTGTTTCTGTTTTAAACTTCACTTATGGTAACTTGCACTTTATAAGCATTTATAATTATTGGTAGCTGTATTTGTCTTATTTTTCCTTTATGATTACATACAATTCCCAGGGAAGACTACTCTTATTCCAATAGCATAATAAAAGCATTTTCCGTGCTTTTTCTAATAACTTTATTGTTTTTAGAAGTTATTTTGGTCCATGTTTTATTATTCATAATCTAAGGAAGAAAAGTTCCTAGATGCATAAAATAGGATCATTTATGAACTGACCATTCAGATGTTCTTCCTTCTGCCTACTAGTGAACCTTAGCAGAGCGGAAAATGACTCCTGAAAGGCATTCTTCAGCCACAGGACTCCTGGGAGAGATACGGAGATACATTTGCCATAAAGTGAATGTAACTGTCCCCCTCTGAGCATGTTTGAGGGCAGCCTGGCAGACACAACAGCTCTATAGCGGCAGGCGGCTCACTGGCTCCTTTAGGGATGCACAGCCCACAAAACAGCTGTGCTCCATCGACTGGAGACATTGTGTCTGTGTCTGTGGGGTGAGGACAGAGATGATGCCAATGACACTCATGCTCTATATCGGGGGGAAGGCTGTTTCTGTGAAGTAATTAAAGATGGGCCTGGCCTCCTCATTCTGCCCCAGTGCTTCGATGCATCAATCACAGTCTCAGGTTCTCCAAAATCTGCTCCATTATTCCCCTGGATAAATCAGGGGCATACACATTTTACACGGCAGAGAACCAGAATTAGCCGGATTTGATCATAGTCTCATATGCCAAGCTCCTTAGATATTGAGTAGCCTCTCAAAGCTATCTAGTGCTTGTCTTGAAATTTTCTGTTGAGCTCAAGAATGTTATTTAAAAAGGACTCAGATAATCCCATAAAACATGTTATTTTCCTAAAACACATAGATGTGTAAAAACCTTATTCAAAATAAGCAGACTTTGAAGCTTCTTTATTAGCAGTTAAATTAATTTTTAATTTAATTTTCAGTATATTGGAAAACAAAAATCTAAATGTTCTGGGAGAAAAGTCTCTCTAGAAAGACAATTCCTTCTTTTCGTTATTAACCTTTTATTCTTTCATGTTTTTGTCTATAATTCAATTAAGGCCTACTTTGCAAAGATGATCTATTCTGGAGTAATGAAAATTAGTAACAGTATAAATTAAAATTTGCAAAATTAATATACATACTCTGACGGCAAACTAGTGTCACTAAAGTATGCACCTAGAATAAATGGCATGTTAGACTAGCTATGTTGCTAGGATTCTCTTTTAGGGATATTTAGGGATAATTTAATAACTGAATCTATGGTGATATAGGTTCAATTGCTCAATTGCTCAATTGAAATTAAACTATTCACTTTCCATAAGTATTTACTTTCTGAAATCAAATTCTTTATTTTTGGAATCATCATGTGTTCTTGGTTCTAAAAGGGAGCTAAAAGCTTGTAGAAAGCAAATAGGTAGGGTCATCCATTATCTCTCTCATTACACTAGATTCCCTGGTATCCTTACCTGAACATCACCTATCTTATTGCTGGGATTGGCAAATCCAGAAGGGAAAATAGCTCAGTACAAATGGGGCAGTCCATAACTATTAAGACATTCAAAACCAAGGGCAGATAATAAAGTGACCTCTCAGCTCATTCCGTATCACATAATTTTATTTCCAGCTGCTGACAGCAGGCAATTAGAGATGTTTGTTGTAGTCAGCATGGGTTACAGTAAAGACAAGGGCACTTTGGATTGGTAAAACTAAGAAAAATAAGGCAAATCTCATAGTGCCTTTCAAGAAATTTTGAGTGTCTAATTTGTGCAAGGGGATCTCTTGAGTAGTCTGTGGGAGAAGGAAATTAATAGAACAATATTATAGCCCCCAAGGAGCTTATTAAAGAAGCTGAACAAATATATCAAAAAATGACCATAAAAATTTGAACGAAGCCTATAATGGGAAATAGAAGTTATGGCAGATGGGCACAGTGGGAGGGAAGTTGCCTTTCACTTCACATAATTTGATGAGCAAGATATCCTCACATGTGATCCAAATAACAGATATTCCTTTAAAGGGTTAAACTCACAAGGATAAATGCAAAGTTCATCAGCAAACAGAAATAAAGAATGAAAGGGTTGATATTTCTACTAAATACATGCGTCTGTGTTCATAACTATTTAAAATTAAAAACCTCTTGACAAACATTTTGCATTTGATGCTCATTTCCATTTTTCTTTAAATATCAACAAAATCAGGTTCTTATTCATATAACTTTTAATGCATATGCATAAATTTAATTAATAACTGTACTAGCATATCTAAGCAATATTAAGCATTTGTATACACAGACTAAATAAATTCCATTTAATTGCTTCTAGAACCTAAATTCGAGTAAACCTCTTTTCCACTCTAAGACTTAAAATAGAAATTAAATCACAAAATGTTGGATAAAAATATTACCCACTCTTGGTTTAAACACAGATATTCATGCCAAACATTTATTTATCAGAGACTATGATGAGAAGAAAAGGAGGGCATTAAAGAAGAGAAAAAGATAGCTTTGGGGCTGGCCCCATGGCATAGTGGTTAAGTTCAGCATGCTCTGCTTCGGGGGCCAAGATTTGCAGGTTCAGATCCCATGTGCAGAACTACACCAATGATTAGTCATGCTGTGGCGGCTACCCACATACAAAATAGAGGAACACGGGCACAGATGTTAGCTCAGGGCTAATCTTCCTCAAGCAAAAAAAGAGGAAGATTGGTAACAGTTGTTAGCTCAGGGTGAATCTTCCTCAGCAAAAAAAAAAAAAAAAAGAGCTTAAATTGATTTCGGAGTTTTAACCTACTCTGAGGGAAAAATGGTCAAAAGCAGATAAAGTAAAACAGAGATGGACACTTTGTAGACTCTCTTGACAAATCTTTCCAGTTTTATTCACCATGCCTCCAAAGTTTTTCCCATAAAATTTATCTTAGATGAGTAAGATGTGGTCATGTGAACCAGTTTTTGATAATGAAATGTGAAAAGAAGTATTAATATAGCTTCTAATTCATGTCCAATTTAAAGACAAGCCAGTTATCCTGAAATTTTCTCTTTTCTCCATGCTCTGGGAATGAAGTCTGGGTTGAACTTGGGCCATCCTGGATCATAGCAAGGAAAATACCCAAAAAATGATGAAGGAAAAGAAAGAATCTGACCATGAATGATCTCATGTATCAGAGCTGCCTATCTGCTCTGGGCCATATCCTACCTCCAAACTCTCATTACAGAGAGAAACAAACATTTATCTTCTTCAAGACACTCTTGGGATCTCTTTTGTTTAGTAACACAGACTCTACCTTTGTCAGTAAATCTTCCTGTCAGTAGGAATATTCTTCCTATTTCATTTTACACCTACTTCAACAGATTAAATATTACTCATCCTCAGGTTTCAGTATGTGTATAACTTTCCGAGAATTTATTCCCGGCTCCTAAAATTTAAGTGTGATTTGTGAACTCCAATATACCCTATCATAGAATTTAAGAAAAAAATTATGTAATAAATAGGGTAATAGATTTTCTTATTATTCTCTTTTCAGTTTTGATAATCTTTTTTAACAAATGTAATCTATTTATTGAATATTTATCACCAAACATTGTTAAATACATTATCTTGCAACATATCACACTGAAGTTAAAATGTCAGAAACAAACACTAAAATTCACAATTCCTTTGAAGAATGTTATATAATGACACATTGAGGTGTAAACTCTTTTGGCTTATAATTCTCAAAAGAATTATAACAGAAAAAGTGATGCAAAATTTTCACGTGAGATTATGATTAAACTACATTTTACAAAAATATGGTGTAAAATGGCAGTAATCCCATTCAACATTCTGGATTGGATCTCTTCATAAAGGACTAAAAATTTTTGTAGTCAAACATTAAAATTTACAGATAAGGCAGCTAGTACTGCCACTGAGAAGTCCATCTCTTAATACATACAACTTTCAGGCCACAGTTTTGAAAGTCTGAAGGATCAAGTTGGTTTGATGAATTAGTTAGTGGCACTTAGAAACACATTTATTGCCTTTTCATCTTTAAAATATATTTTCAGAGTATCACTGAAATTTTTGAGCTTTTAAAGATTCTTTCTTTCAGTGTTCAAGTGCCCCGTGGTCTGGTATGGATATCTCCTGAAGACATTATTCACTGCATCAAAAAGCTCCTTTACTGCACTATTTATATCCGTGTCTGCAGAAACACCACTCTGTCATTGATCTCAACTGGAATCTTACTGATAATTTGTTTGTGCCTTTTCATTTAGGTCCTAGAATTCTGGCTCTGGTAGTTCAGTCCTTCACTTTTCTACATCATCAGCTGCCATCCAAAGAAGGGACTCTGTGAAGTTGACTTCTACACTTTTTTTCTCTAAAATTTTCATAAACGATGTCTTATGCGAGACCAGAGATCTCTTTTTCAACCAAATGAAAGTCACTCAGTGTCTAAGCTTCAAACAGATTTACTTTTTATAGGTTCACCACTTTATTATAAAGAATATAATTCAGGAACAGCCAGATGGAAGAGATATAGAGAGAGCAGGAGGGGACATGGATCTGCCATGCCCGCTCTAGGGGCACCACCCACCCAGCACTTCAAGGTATTCACCAACCTGGGAACTCTACTTATCTTTTGCTAGGATAAAGAAAGAAAAAGAAGAGCAGAAAAAGAAAATAAGGAGGAAAGGGAGGGAGGGAGGAAGAAAGAAAGAGAGATGTAGCTAAAGTTACACTGAGAAGAAATTGATAGTCTTAAATTATATGCTACAATTCAGTGGATATTAACCAAGAAATGCAAAGCTGGTTCAATATTTCACAATTCATCAGTGAAATTTATCATATTAAGAAACTAAATAAGAAAAATCACATGATCATCTCAATAGCTACAGAAGAAAAATTTGAAAAAATTGTCATCCATTTGTAATAAAAACTCTCAACACACTAGAGATAAAAGGGGACTTTCTTAAACTGGAAAAATAACCTACAAAAAACATATAGCTAAAATAACACTTATTTGTGAAAAACTAAATAATCCCTCCTAAGATCAGGAATAGGAAAGAACTTCCACTCTGAGCACTCCTTTTAACATGACACCTGAATTCCAAGGCAGTGCAATATGGTAAGACAAAGAAATAAAAGCAAAAGATTTAAAAGGCACAAATATAATTGTATCTATTCACAAATGACATGATTATCTACATAGAATATCTCATATAACCTACAAAAAAAGCTTTTAGACTTATAAGTGAGTTTAACAAGTTTGCAGGATACAAGATAAATATATAAAAATCATTGCAAAAGCATTGAACAAATAGCAATCTATTTTTTAAAGTACCATTTCCAATTGAACCAAAAATACTTACTTATAAATATTATAAACTATACGCAGGATCTCTTGTTTAAAATGATAAAACACAGTTGAAAAAAGGCAAATATAATTTTAGTAAATGGTGAGCTATATCATGTTTATGGATTAGAAGACAAAGTATTTGCTGGATACAAATCTTCCTCAAATTAACGTATATATTCAATGCAATCTTAATAGAATTCAGAGCAGTCTTCCCCCTGCAGTTATTGAAAAGTGAAAGATAAAATTTATAATGAAAGGCAGAAAAATTTAGAAAAGTCAACACAATTTTGTGAAAGAACAAAGTTGGAAGTCAAACACTACTGGATTTCAAGACTTATCTTAAGGCCACAGTAATCAAGAGAGCCTGGTATTGATGAAAGACTAGACACATGGGTAAGTGAAACATATGGAGAGCCAAAAAAGGCATCCAAACAAATATGGTCAATGGATGACAAAAATGCAAAGAAAGGAAATTCAATGGAGAAATGGTCCTGGAACATTTGGACATACATACACCAAAAAGAAAAAAAGAAAAAAAAAAAGAATAACCTCTCTACTAATATTCATACACATAAAAACATAGCTGAAAACAGATCATAGAACTAAATGCAAAACATCAAATATAAAACTTGCACAAAAAGGAAACAGGAAAATCTGTTTGTGACTTTAAGTTATACCAAGAGTTCAGATATAACACCCAAATTACAATCAACTAAAAAAAATTGATAGACTGACTTCATCAATTAAACTTTCAATCTGTGACTTTGTTAAGATAAATCATTAAAAATAAGCCACGCACTATGAGAAAATATTTGCAAATCACGTATCTGACAAAAAATTTATACCCAATAAATAAAGAATAGATAAATAGGTAAAGAATTCTCTAAACTCAACAATAAAAAAACAAACAACTCACTCAAGAAGAAAAAATGGGCAAAAGATTTGAACAGACGCATTACTAAAGGAAGTATAAAAGGACAAATCAGCACATGAAAAGAGCTCAACATCATTACTCTTTAGGGAAATGCAAATTTAAACTACATTGAGATAGCACTACACAACTCTGATTATACCAAGTGCTGGTGAGACTGTGAGGCAAGTGCAACATACATTACTTATGCGAATGCAAAAATGTCGGTTTCTTATGAAATTAAAGATATTCAGTGATTTCTTAAAAAGTTGCACACTTATGGTATAACACAACACTCCTACCTCTAAGGATTTAATCAAGATGAATAAAAATTTATGGTTCACACAAAATCCTCTATTTGAATGTTCATAGCAGCTGAGTTCATAACTGTCAAAAATATGGACATAATCCACATGTCTTTCAACTGTTAAATGGATAAACAAACTGTGGTACATCTATGTGATGGGATGCTTCTCAGTAATAAAAATGAAAAAGTTATTGGTTCATGAAACAACATGGATGAATGTCAAATTTATTATCCCAAGTGACAGAAACAAGACTCAAAGAGTCTGTGTATGAGTCCACTATGTCACGTTCTGGGAAATGCAAAATGATGGATGGACAGCAGATCAGCGGTTGCCAGGGGCCACACAAGGAAGGTGGTTTGGCTAACATGGACAGCTTGATGGAGAGTTGTGGAGTGACGGAACTGATAGTATCCTGACTATCTGTGTCTAGATCCTTTCTAATGTATGTTTTTTCTAAAAGTTGTGCATTTTATCCAAATTTCAACCTAGTTGGCAAAAATTTTTGATAATATCCAGTCATTTTCCCTTTAACATTATAGTAATTGAAGCACCATCTCCCCTGATACTGGTGACAGGGCCTTTCCTCCTGGTTTCAATTTCAAAGACTCAACTCGTGGCTGTGTTCATTTTTTGTATTGTGTATGAGGTTTTTTTCTGTTTATTATCTATTTCTTTTTGGTTGAGAAATAATTTATGTACAATGAAGTTTACAGATCCTAACTGTAGACTGTAATGAAATTTCGCAAATGAATATACAAGTTCCCCCACTTCAATCAAGTATAGAATATTTTGTCACCTCCACAAATTTCCTCATGTCCCTTCCCAAATTATATCAACTCTGAGAAACACTGT
Source organism: Tapirus indicus (assembly GCA_031878705.1). Taxonomy (NCBI): domain Eukaryota; kingdom Metazoa; phylum Chordata; class Mammalia; order Perissodactyla; family Tapiridae; genus Tapirus; species Tapirus indicus. The sequence goes on from CM062934.1 coordinate 32,623,491, forward strand.
TCTGATTTCAATCCCTTTAATGAAATCTTGACCAGTTTTGAATTTAATATAAATGGAAATATACAGCATGTACTCCTTTTTTTTGGTCTATATTATTTTCCTCCCTATTATGTCTGTGGTATTCATCTATGTTGTACCAGTATTAGCAGATAGTTATTTTCATTGTTGAGTAATATGATATGGTGTGAATATCCCACAATATGCTCATCCATTCTCCTGTCTGTAGACGTTTGAGTTGTTTTTAGCTTTTGGCTATTACGGATAAAGCTGCTATGAATATTCTTGAACAATTTTTCCCTTTAGTAAATATTTTGCAGAATTGTGGGTCACATTTGAGTGTGTATTTAGATCTTTGGGAATCTGCCAAGCAATTTTCCAAAGCAGATGTAATATTTTACACTACACCAGCGTCGTATGAGAGTTCCTGTTCTGGATCCTTGCTAGTGTTTACTACTGTAGGGTTTTTTTCTTTTTTTAATTTTAGATAATCAAATGGATATGAAGTAACATCTCTTTGTGGTTTTAATTCATACTAACCAGATGACCAATGATGCTGAGGACAATTTCGTGTGCTTAGTGGTCATTATCCTTTCTTCTTTTGCAAAGATTTGTTCAATCTATTGACCATATTTAATTGGTTTCTCTACGACTGATTTGTCAGATATTTTGCATGTGAATAGCATTGATTGAGAAAGTCCTTCACTGGACTTGTAAAATAATGTAAAAACATTCCCTCATCTTTTATTTTCAGGGTTTGTATAAATTTGATATTATCGTTTTACTTATATGCTTGGTAGAATTTACAGGTGAAAACATCCTACCCTGAAGTTTTGAAATTACAAATTCAATTTCTTTTGAGGATTTTTTTTGTTTTGTCATCTCTCAGTTTGGGGTTTTTATTTTGTCATATATCAATTTTGGTAATTTGTGTCTTTCAAGGTTTGTATCCATTTCATTTAACTTGTTGAATTTGTTGACATAAAGTTTTTATACTATTTTCTTCTTATCCTTTTAATGTCTGTGAGATCTTTGATGAAGTTCTCTTTTATTTCTGAAATTGTTTATTTGTGTTTTCCCTCTTTTTTTGGTGATTTGTCTTATTTATGAGATTTTAAAATTTATAAATTTTTTCAAATAGCTTACTTTTGGCTTTGTTGATTTTCTTCTAGTGCTTGACTTTTTTTATGTCACTGACATTTGCTATTATCTTTATTATTTACCTTCTTCTTATTTTAGGTTTAATTTGACCTTTTCTTTTAAACTAGCTTAATAAGTTAGAAACATGTATTTAATTTAAATTTTTTCTTCTTTTTCCAGTACAAACATTGAAATCCTTAAGTTTCCCTCTAATTACTTCTTTAGATATATTCCATATTTTTTAAAAAATTAATCACTTTATTTTTTTAGAGCAGTTTTAGATTTACAGAAAAATTGGTCAGAAACTACAGTGTTTCCACATACCCCCTCCTTAACCACATACATAATTTCCACTATTATTTATATCTTGTATTAGTATGGTACATTTGTTGCAATTGCTGAACTGATACTGATACAATATTATTAACTGAAGTCCATAGTTTACATTAGGGTTCACTCTTTGTTTTGTACATTCTATAGGTTTTGACATATGTATAATGATGTGTCAATCATTACTGTATCATACAGAGTAGTTTCACTGCTCTAAAAATCCCCTGTGTTTTACTTATTTCCCTCCCCCTCCTTGCCATCCCCCACCTTCTAGCAACCACTGATCTTTTTACTATCGCCATAGTTTTGCCTTTTCCAGAATTTTATATAGTTGTAGCATTTTTAGACTGGCTTCGCTTAGTAGTATGCTTTTAAAGTTTCTCCATGTCTTTTTGTGGCTTTATGGCTCATTTCCTTTTATCACTAAATTGTAGGGATTACACCACAGTTTGTTTATCTGTTCACCTACTGAAGGAATCTTGGTTGCTTCCAACTTCTGGCAATTATGAATAAAGCTTCTATAAACATTGATGTGCAGACTTTTGTGTGGACATAAGTTTTCAACTCATTTGAGTAAATACCAAGGAGCACTGTTGTTGAATCATATGGTAAAAGTGTGTTTAATTTTTTGTAAGAAACTGCCAAGTAGTCTTCCAAAGCGACTATACATTTTGCGTTCTCACCAACGATGAGTGGGAGTTTCCGTTCTCCACATCCTCACCAGAATGATGCTGTCAATGTTTTGGATTTTAGCCTTTAATAGGTGTGTAGCGGTATCCCATTCTTGTTTTAATTGGCAATTATCTAATTACATATGATGTTGAGCATCTTTTCATATTCTTATTTGCCATCTGTACACAGTCACGTGTGCATAATGACATTTCAATCAACGATGGACTGCATACAGGACGGTGATCCCATAATATTGGTACCGTATAGCCTAGACGTGTAGTAGCCTATCCCTTATAGGTTTGTGTAAGTTTGCACAACAATGAAAGTACCTAATGACACATGTCTCCGAATGTATCCCCATCATTAAGCAACACATGACTGTATCTTCTTTGGTGAGATGTCTGCTCAGATCTTTTGCCCATTTTTAGTTATTTTTGTTTTGTTCTCACATTGTTGAGTTTTAAGAGTTCTTTCTATATTTTAGATACTTGTTCTTTATCAGATATGTTTTCTTGCAAAACTCTGCTCCCTGTATGCGACTTTTCTTTTCATTCTCTTGATCATGTCTTTCACAGAGTAGACTTTTTTTCATTTGAAAGAAGTCCAACTTATCAATTTTTTTGTTCATGAGTCATGCTTTTGGTGTTGTAGAGTAATTGCCAAACCCAAAGTCACCTAGATTTTCTCCTATGTTATTGTCTAGGAATTTTATAGTTTTGCATTTTACATTTGGGTCTGTGATCCAATTTTAATTAATTTTTGTGAAAGATGTAAGGTTTGTGTCTAGATTCATTTTTCGGTTGTAGATTTCCAGTTGTTCTAGCACCCATTTGTTGGAAAATTATTCTTTCTCCATTGACTTTCTTTTGCTCCTTTTTTTGTGTGGGTCTATTTCTGGCTCTGTATTCTGTTCCATTATCTATTGCCTTGTTCTGTATTTTTAGTATGTTTTGTTTTATCATTTGGTTTGAATATTTCTAAAGTTTCTTAAAAATTCATTGACTCATGAGTCAAATAGAAATGTGTTGTGTGATTTCTACACGTTTTGGGTTTTTCTAGGTATTTCTCTTTTGTTATATAATTTAATTCTACTGTGGACAGTGAACATACCCTGTATGATTTTATTTAACTTTGTTGAGATATATGTGTTTTATAGCCCACCTGTGGTCTATCTTTGCTAATGTCATCAGTTTTTGACAAGTATGTCAATTCTGCATTTGGGTATAGTTTTCTATAAATATCAATAGGTCCATTTGGGTGACAATATGGTAGAAATAGCATGGATTTTACTAACCTTTGCCTATTTGTTTTATCAGTTTCTGGGAAGAGTGTTAAACTGCACAACTAGGGATGGACCACAGTTTATCTATCCACCTCCTGAAGGACATCTTGGTTGCTTCCAACTGCTGGCAATTATGAATAAAGCTGCTGCAAACATTTGTCTATATCTCTCTTCTGTGCCTTTGGTTTTTGCTTCATAAATCGATTATTTTTATTAGCCGCATACACTTCTGGAGACACAATTATATCTCTTTGATGAATTGACCCTTTTAACATTATGAAATAACCCTCTATCACAGAAGATATCTCTTTTCTTGTCAGTCTTCTTTGTCAGCTTGTTATATAGTCATTCCTGTTTCCTTATAATTAGTATTGTATAGTACTTTTTTCCATTCCTTTCTTTTCTTTAACTTTTTATTAAAATACACCTTAGCTTTTAGAGTAGTTTTAAGTTTACCACAAAATTGAGAGGAAAGTACATTTTTAGAGGAAAGGACTTCCCATATACATCCTGCTCCCACACACTCATAATGTCCTCTGTTATCAAAATACTCCAACAGAGTGGTACCTTTGTTATAATTTATGAACCTACATTGACACATCATTATCTGTCAAAGATCATAGTTTACATTAAGATTCACTCTTGGTGTTCTACATTTTATAGGTTTTCACAACTGTTTTGTGAAAAGATTTTTGCAGTGTATAATGGCATGTATTCACCATTATAGAATCATACAGAGTAGTTTCACTGCCTTAAAAATTTTCTATGCTCCATCTATTCACCTTTCCCTCCCCCCAAATCTGTGACAACCACTGATGTTTTTATTGTATCCTTAGTTTTGCCTCCTCCAGAATGTCATATTGTTGGAATCATACACTATGTAGCCTTTTAGATTGGCTTCTTTCACTTAGTAATATGCTTTCAACTTTCCTCCATGTCTTTTCATTCCTTGATAGATCATTCCTTTTTAGTGTTAAATAATATTCCACTGTCTGTATTTGCCATAGATTATTTATCCATTCAACTACTGAAGGGCATCTTAATTACTTCCAAATGTTGGCAATTATGAATAAAGCTATTATAAACACCTATGTACAGGCTTTTGCATAGATGTAAGTTTTCAGTTCCTTTAGCTAAATACTAAATTTCTTTTTTAATTTTGGAATGATTACAGATTCACCAGGACGTGAAAAAACTGTATAGATATATCCCATGTATGTTTCACCCACTTTACTCATATTTTAATATCTTACATAAGTGTAGTATAATAACAAAACTAAACATTGACATTGGTACAATCAAAGAGGTTATTCAGTTTTCACCAGTTTTACAGATATGTGTGTGCACCCGTGTGTGTGTATGCTGAGTGTAAACAATTTTATCTCCTGTGTAGTTTCCTGTAACCTCAGGTTCTCCTGTGCTCCTATTTTAGAATCACACTTACCCCTCTACCACTCTCACCCCTAACTCTAACAACTACTATCTGTTCTCCATTTCCAAATTTTTCTATTTCAAGAATGTTATATAAGCAGAATCATACAATATGTAACATTTGAGATTGACTTTTTTCTCTCAGCATTGTTATTTTGAAATTCATCTAAATGATAATCATGATAAAATTGCAATAGAATTATCATAAAGTGGCTAATCTAAAGAGGAGTTAAGGACATACGTTCAATAAATCATTCTCAAACTACACAAGAATAACATTTTAAATAGGATGGTTAATTTTATGTGTCAATTTGGCTGGGCCATGGTGCCCAGATATTTGGTCAAATAATAATCTGATGTTTTTGTGAAGTTTTTTTTTTTCTTTCATGAGTTCAGCATTTAAATCAGTGGACTCTGAGCGAAGCAGATTCCCCTCCAGATGTGGGTGTGCCACATCCAGACAGTAGAAGGCCTTAATAGAACAAAGACTGACCTTCTCTGAGCAAGAAAGAAATCTGACAGCAGACTACCTTTGGGATTTGGACTGCAACTCTTCCCTAGGTCTCCAGCCTGTCAGCCTACCCACGGGTTTTGAACTTGCCAGCCTCCACAATAGCATGAGACAATTCCTTAAAATAAATCTCTCAGTGTATGTATAGACATCCTGTTCCACCTAGAAAATACTGAATAATACAGATATATTCTCTAGAAGAGTAGTTCTCATGAATTTCAGAAACTCCATGTTCTAGAGCAGATTTCTTCATTTCCTTAGAATCCAGTGGTAGGAAAAAATTTCTGGCATTAGTTGTAAAATTGTGGTCATGATACAAGAACAGCTCTTTGAGTACCTCGGTGTTTTCCCAAGAATGTCACTGATGGAACAAATGAAAAATGAGATGTCCATGAGGATAAGGCCTATGTGGCTTGAGGTGGTTGGACGATCAGTGGATGTCTCTAACTGCCTCGTGTCTGCACAGTTGTTTTGAGAACTCACGCTCTCAATAACCAAGGAAAGCAGAGCACCAATGGCACATCATCATGCCCACCATCCTAAAGGGGAAGCAAGTTCTAGCAAACGATGGCAAGAATCTCCACAAATAGACGCAGTGCCCACCATCATGGCTGAGCAGAGTAAGTCAATAGGTGGAGTTCCATGGAGTGTGCTAAACTGTAAGCTTGCGGAGGGTGATGCATCTGCCTCACTCACTGTTGAAGGGGTTATGTACACTGATGGATGGGTAGTGCTCAGAATTATCCAGGTTTGTAAGAATTCCACTCTATGATGGTTCTACCAAGGCAGAGTGAAGATACCATTAGTCTGCATTAAACCTCTAGAGTCAGCTGCTGTAGCCAATTTCAGTTCCTGTTTGAGTGACAGAGAAATGAGTGCAATACATAGTTTAACAATAACATTTTGGGGGGCCAGCCCAGTGGTTCAGCGGTTAATTTCCTGCACTACTTTGGCAGCCGCGGGTTTGCAGGTTCAGATCCCGGGCGTGGACAAATGCACTGCTTGTTGGGCCATGCTGTGGCGGTGTCCCATATAAAGTAGAGGAAGATGGGCATGGATGTTAGCCCAGGGCCTGTCTTCCTCAGAAAAAAAAAAAAAAAAGAAAAGAAAAAGAGGAGGATTGGCAATGAATGTTAGCTCAGGGCTAGTATTCCCCACACAAAAAAATAATAACATTTTGTTTGTATATTAAATTGAAATACTCATTACTATAAATGCATACCAACACTGGAAAAAGTCCTATTTCCCCTTTACACCTCAATCTTCTTAGTCTTTTGGATGACTGAGAAGCAGACATGTCAGTGGCTAGGGCTTGAGTGCCAGAGTCACACTGCTCAGATCTGTCACTCACTGGCTGAATGACCATAGGCAAATGACTCCAGAGAATCGATTTTCACATTTGTAAAAATTAACATTGATAATACTAGCATTTGTCTCATAGGGTTGCACGAGGACAAAATGAGTTTCCAATAAAAAGTTTAGAAGACTGTCCCACATGTTATGATGGTCTATAAATGTTTTCTTCTTACAAAAAATAATAAAATGGAATGACAATTCTAAGGGCAACCCTGTGACATTTAAACATTTAGTAAAGCAGAGATTCTCAACAGGGAAATCTCAAAACCAGGAATGGTAAGTATGACAATCAATATATCAGCATCAATGAAGGTAGCAGCGGTTGGGACATCAAATCACTATCCTGTTTATGATATACTGGGACAGGTTCGCTTATGAGTGAGCAGAGAAGGCAAGACAAGCTCTGAGAGATGCTCCTAAATGTTATAAAGGCAACACTGGCACAGACACAGGTGGACTGAGGAACACTTCTGACATGGTTGCCATGTGATTGCTGATTCATATGCAAGTTATTTTCTATTTGCTTTGACTTTAAGTGCTGAGTATAAAATCATTCATTTGCTCTTTCTATGTATGTCTGGTTTTTGCAGTTTTTTTGGGGAAAAAAAACTGCCCAGGTAAAAAGTAAATAGTATTTAAGATCATTTATTCCCTTTTTGAAGGATTTGCAGAATGCCAGAGTTTGGAGTATGAGATTCCTACTATGAAGTTTTGATCTTTGTTTTAGTTATTCAAACTAAAAATTAGTCATCATTATAAGTGTACAATGCATAAAAGTAGATTTTAGTTACTTTTTTAGAGATAGATCTTCAGAGGATCATTTATTATGTTGTTATGATTACTTTGGACAAAAACTCACTTTTCAGTTCTCTTTAATACTTAGTATATATTCCTTGTAACTCTAAGGAACATCTGTAAAATCACAGAATATAATGAATATGATTAGACAAAGTGGCAGTAGCACAAGGCAAGTGTACAAAGTATTTCATTTAGTAAAACAAATATGTTTAAAGGGGAAAAAGATTCTTTTTCTCTAAGAAAAGAAGGGATTTAAAAAAAATTTAGGTGTTTACTTTATGAAACAGTATATACACTTTGCATTAAGGAAGGTTATAAGGCCTTACCCAAGAGGCTCTTGAACTTGAGACACTGGATATTCTTTGATCACGTAAAATGGGTTGGTATGAAGAAGAAAGAACAAATAACACTAAATGCTTTTTTTCAAGTATTCATTCTGTTACTGAACCAAGTGGGCTCACCTCCTGGTGAGTTACATAAGACTCTACACCAGTGGAAGTTGTCTCACAAAGTAAAGTGCATTTTCAGCAAATAGGAGGCCATGAGGAATCATTTCCTAAGTCATGGCATCCTGGAACAAAGGGAAGCAGGGACCCTTTTTGGATGGTAATGAATATTCAAAAGGCAGAGGCAGGTATTTGCTTGCACAGACTCAGTTGGAGAACGTGCTTCCACAGACAGTGCAGGTTATGGTGATCAGGCCTAAGCTCCTCCTGGAGAGAGGAGCTTAGCATTAAAAATAAGGCAAAGGTCATGGGTGCAGCTCCTGTGGTGAGGCTTGGTCTGGTTCAGGGTGGTTGGTGGTTACATCTCCCTTGAGTTTCTCACTTGGTCAGTTTCAGGATGGTGGTGGTTACATCTCCTTAGCATACAAAAGGAAAAAGTAACTTGGAAAAACAGTTAGAGTCTTCCAAACTCACCCTCTAGTTCCTGGGGCACCTCGTTGGTGACAATACATGGGATCTTCAATTATTATTTTTACTTTTTTCACTTATTGGGGAGTGGGGCTTTGAAAGAACACTGTGTTACCATAAATTTATTTCTTATATAATGTCTAAATATAGAAATCAATCAATATAAGTAACAGTTCTCAGTAGTTTTAGTATCAGATATTATTCTATTTAAACATAGGTAAATTAAAGTAAACTGCTATCCAGAAGTTATTTACTGACAGCTCAACTGTCTTAAATACAGCCAAGAACCAAGAAAGAAGTAAAATTCTCTCAAAACTCAAAGCAGAAATTACAAAAGCAATGATTTATTAATAAAGTATATTTGTAGAAAATATCCTCAGACCTCAAATGCAATTTATCATTGTTCCACTTACAATTCATATCATATCACCTGATTTTTATCTGTTGTTATTTGTTTAGCTATATGTATTAAGCAGTAAATCAGAAGGTGAAGTATCTTTAGAAACAAGAGAAAGCAGTGAAAACGATTGTCAGCAGTAGCATGTGGATCCATTAGTGTTTTAACAAAGGGTCCTAAATACTTCAGTAGCTTCTGGGAGTCACCTGAGTTTACAACACAATAAAATAGTTGATGTCTGAAGTAACCAAGTAAATGTGGTATTGTGTTTTCTTTACAAAGGAAGAAAGCTTTTGGATAACTCTCACAAAAACTCTAAACACATTTCTTTAAATAACATTAAAAAAATAACAACAACATCAGTAGCAGCATCATAGACTAAGAAAGGCAGTAATCAGCATGACAGAAACTTCACTTACTGCTGACAGGAGAGAGTGGAATATGAACACCTTTCTGGCTGAATTACAAATCGTTTCTGTGAGAAAGGAGTGTGACCTCCTGAGAGTGAGGAGGCAACATTCTGGAACCATGTAAATGCTCCCTAAAGTGGTGGGGGAGAGCTGGATACAGAGGCAAGCTGTGGGACACCACGGAAAAGCCCCACCACACTGTAAACAAGAAGAGTTTAAAAGCAGCCACCCAAGGGGTCCAGGTCACACAGGAAACAGAGAAAAGCAGGAGGCAGCTTCTATTCCAAGAACAAGGCAAGGATGTTTTAAAGACTGATAAGGGAAATCTGGGCCAGGAAGGCACCCAGTTCTGGCTCCCTCATGTAACTTTCTTCTTTGTCATTAAGACTCATCACATTCTCTTCAAAGTGAACTAATGTCTAGATCTTGAACGTGAGTTCTGAGAGAGGATTCTGATAGCAGCCAAAGAGAGATCCAAAGAAAATCCACTAACTCAAATAAAAAGAGAGCTAAAATACTAGTCACTGGTGGATGAATCAGCAGCAACCAAGTAAGCAACTCAAATATGGAGTTCATGAGGATAATGCATCTAAAAGATGAAGGGAAAATAATCATAGCCTTAAATGAGAAAAGTTAAATTTTACAAAAGATTTCTTGTGGGACACAAAGGTAAAATTTAAACATTGTCTTCTTTGCACTTTCAACATATCTGAGAATATGGAAGCCGAGGAGTAAGATGAAAAGCATGAGATTAGACAATAACTTAAGAATGATCTGCTGTAAAACATGGTGCCTACAGTAACAATATGATGTTGTTCACTTAAAAATTTGTTAAAAGGGTAGATCTCATATTGATTGTTCCCACCCACCCCCAAAAAGCAAAGGAACACAAGGAAGCTTTGGGAGATGATGGATACGCTATTGTCTTCCTTTGGTGATGGTTTTACAGGTGTATGCAGGTTTCCAAACTCCTCAAATCATATACACTAAATATGTCCAGTTGTTTTTTTGTATCTCAATTATATCTCAATAAAGCTGTAAATAGATATCTATATATTTAGACCACAAAATGTTCATAAGTTGGGTGGGGGAAAAAGTCTAAAATTCCTTTTATGGGAGACAAACCTCAGAAACCTAGCTATCAATATATGCTTATATAAAATTAATATATAAATATATGTTTGTACACAAAGATTTATCAGACAAATCAAAGAAAATAGGGATCATAGCCCTACATATTTCTTGATTTAAGATTCATCATACTTATAGATGATACAATTTATAATATTTCTTAGAAAAATTGGTAAGATTAGATTAAATATATTAATTTTTAGTAGTTAAAATGAAATACATAAACCAGTTTCTATTTTAGGAAAACAATGTCGTTTGATCTTTATCCTTTCGTCTACAATTATATATGGCATATGGTAGCAAACTGTTGGGTGCATCCTGTGCTCATAATTTTTGCCCCATTAGCACATTTAGCATTGATTCCTCTGCTTCCTTCACCTTCAGTAGACTGTGTGCTAAAAAGCAAAGGGACTTTATCTGTGTTGCTCACCTCTGTACACCCGATGTTAAGTCACCTTCACTACTAAGAATTCAAATTATTCAAACTTTGCATCACAACTGCATTTTCACAACTGGATGGTGAACCATCCAAGGAATACAAAATTTTACCATGTGTTAACTGCCACATTTCTTTCTGTCATGTTTCTTTATCAATCATATGATAAATCCCAACCACAGAAATGTTATGATGAGAGAAAAATTTTAAAACATGCACCTTAGAATCAAGTAAATATGTTACATTGGTTAATAAATTTTAGGAAAAATATTTGAGAAGGTCAAAAAGTGTAAAGAATATAATTCGAATTGAAAATATAAGGTCATGGAAGTATGTAGACCAATCAACCAAAAAATATAAAAATAAAACATTCTTAAGAAAAAAAACTCATTTACTAAAAGCCTATATCAATGGAATGTTTTAATATATTCACTCTCTTCTAGATAGATGAAATATATAAAAATACTTATCACCTGATAGTTTTATATTAAACATTGTTTCAAAAAGGGAATTAACTTTAGCATCTATTTTAAAATTTTGCTTTTACCAGTTGCTGGTCTGGACTCTTTTACACTTGGAAAGTCACTTTGAAAGAAGGAAAAGCAGAGTCTGGGGACTCTGGACAAAGACAGCAACATAGAAATCTCCTAAATTTGCCTCCTCCCATAGATGCACCAAATGTACATATGCAATTCCCCAAGAGAGAAATCCAGAAATTAGCTGAGTGACTCCTACACACTGGGCAATTAGAAAGCATCCACATTGAAAAGGGTAGGAAAGGCTGAGACAAACTCTTGCCATAAACCCCACCCCTGGCACAGTCCCATACAGTGGGGAGGGACCACCAACTCCCAGCTACTCCCTAAGGAGTAAAGTATTTGAACAGCACATATAATATCCCAGCTTTGAAAGTTCCCACCTGAGAGATGAACCCCAAATCATTTAGCTCTGAAAGTCACCAGGGTCTGCATTCATGAGTCCCTCAAAACTCTGGAAACAGAGAAGTTGTTAAAGGACACAAGCACTTGCCATAGCTTTCCCCCCAGGGTTCAGTATAGAGGGAGCAAGCAAAAGTGCCCATCTCCTGGTTCTTCTCTGGAAGGGCTGTGATTGTGTATAAGCTGCTGCCTGAGGGTCTAGCTACTAGTTAGCATGCATCTAGGTGCTGCCTGGGATCCTCAGAGCCAATGGACACTTCCCCCACCTTCTTTCCCTGGCTCACTCCAACTATAAAACCAGGTTGCCAGCGTATTGGAGAAAAGGGAACACTTGCACACTGTTGGTGGGAATGTAAATTTGTATGGCCACTATGGAAAACAGTGTGGAGGTTCCCCAAGAAGTCAAAAATAGAACTATTATATGATCCAGCAACTCCACTTCTGTGTATATATCTAAAGGAACTGAAATCACTATCTCAAAGAGATATCTGTACTGCCATGTTCATTGCAGCATTATTCACAATAGCCAAGACATGGAAATAACCTAAGTTCTCATTGTCAGATGAATGTATAAAGAAAATATGGCATGTGTATGCAATGGAATATTAGCCTTAAAAAAGACATAAATCCTGTCTTTATAAAAACATGGATGAAACTGGAGGGCATTATGCTAAGGGAAATAAGCCAGACAGAGAAAGACAAATACTGCATGGTATCACTTCTATGTGGAGTCTAAAATAAAAGTGGAAATCATAGAAACAGAGAGTAGAATTAGGGTTTCAAGGAGCTGAGTACTGGGGGAATTAGGGCAAGGCTTGTAAAAGTGTACAAACTTTCAGCTCTAAGACAGAATAAGGTCTGAGGGTCTACTGTATAACATGGTGACTACAGCTGATAATACTGTACTGTACAATTAAAATTTGCTAAGTATAGAACTCAAGTGTTCTCATAAAAAAAAGGTAAACATGTTGATGGATGTGTTAACTAACTCTGTGGTAGGAATTCTTTCACAACGTATACTTGTATCAAATCATCATATTGTGCGTTTTAAATATACTACAATTTTATTTGTCAGTTTACCTAAATAAAGCTGAAAAAAAATCAACATTTATAATTAGAAAATTATTCATTTATTAATTTTTCCACAAGATCATTTCAATAAAATGTAAAAAGCAGAAATCAAAATGGCCACCTTTTCTGACATCATCATCATAAACTGGAGATAATTAATAAAATACTAAAATTTAAAATACCAACTAATTTTGTAATGATTAAACATATGTCCTAAATATTAATTGTGTCAACTAGGAAAATACTTGAAATAGTAGAACACTTGAAAATATTGTTAATTAGAATATCAGAAATCAAACCGTGGGATATAAAGCCAAAATGTTACACTTAGAAACAGTCATAGGATTAAATGTTTTGATTATTAAATTTATAAAAATAAAATTAAAATCAATGCAAGAAATAGAAATTAAAAATGTACCAAATTAATATTAAAGAGAGAGTAATAAGTAAGTGAAAAATAGACAAAATGAGAAAAATAAAAATGGACTTGGTGCCTCCTGGTAAATTGATTTTCTTCTAAAGTAAATTAAATTCAATTCAGTCTCTGATACACAGATTGCAAAAAGGTCCAATCACACTCAGTATTTGAGATCACTTGTATATTTCTGCAGATGATAGACAAAGCTTGGAATTTACACAATCTAGCAATTGTTGTCTCTTAGAGTTACCCCTGGGAAGCTAACCCCTGGCCAGTGTTTCCCAAATGTGTTTAGAAGAGTGTATGTCTCTAAGGTCCTTTTTACCTTTCTCTCTGTAGTCAGGAGAGGAAGCTTAGAAAGTCCCTTGTCAATGCTTCCTGCTAGCATTCACCAATGGAAGGCACTGGCTTGAACAAAGTTATGAGCCATTCTTATTTCTGGCTTCCTGAAAACATCTGTTGACACAAATAATCCATAATCACTCTATAAATCAAAATTTGGGGTGAGTTTATTAAGAGCCAGCTCTGAGGATATAGCTTGGGGGTCTTCCTTCTCCAAGGAAGGAAGCACACCAAAGAAGTGGGGTGTACAGAGTGGTTATATACCATATTGGAACAAAGAGCACACATCACATATGATGGGAATATCTCTTTTACAACAGTTATGAGGTTGCTTTGCTAGCATAGCAGGTCAGTGGTCACAAGGTGAGCACAGCAGGTCAGTAATTAATCCTTAGTTTCCAGGAAAAGATGCTTATCCTTAAAGAAATGCCTATATGGAGTGAGGCCACATCTCTATCTTTAAGGGCATCATCTTGTCTTTGAGGCACTGTAAATATTTAAAGCAGATGTACAATGCATGCTTAACAGGCCATGTCAGGCCTTTCTGGAAAAACAAGTTCAGGCCAAATTAGTTTTAAACCAAATGGCTTCCTCATATACTCCAATATATCCTATTGCTTTTCATTTATTCATCATGACAATCAGCTATTTGTACATTGTCTTTTGTGAAGCACCTGTTCTGTTCATACTTTTCACTCCCTTAGAAAAATTGGGCTACCTATGTTTTTATAATTGATTTGTAGAATTCAAACACATACACATTTGAATCTCATTATTTATGGTAGTTATATTCTATAAAGCCACTGCATACACTGAATAAACAAATGCTCAAGTATTTCTCCTGGGGAAATACAGGGTTAAGTTCCTGCAAGCCTCTGGTAACAACATCTTTGTCAACTGATCAATACACAACCTCTTTTGCATGTGATTCTGTTTTAAAATACTTGATTTAATATACTGCATATTGTTTATTCATTAATACTGAACTCTGCAAACAACACTAACTTACAAGTGAACAAAGCTTATCTAACACATGCATTTTCTCCATAAAGCACATCCCACATTTTTACACATAGGAACATTAGACAGCACCTCCATATCAAGATTGGGGAATATTTAAACAACCAAATCACCAACAAAAAGCCCAAAAATGAGAGAACACGGTACTAATAGACCATGAAAAAATACTCTCATTTCATGAGAGCTGAAAAAAGAAAGCAGGGGTCATCTTGTTTGACCTCAGCTGGAAATGTGTGCGTCAGTTGACTCTAATTTGTTATCACCTTCTGCATGCCACAAATGACCACAAAAATGACATGAGTATTGCCTTAGGGGTTACAAATAAATTTTAGCAAGTAACTGATTTTGTAAATATGGAATCCATGAATAATGAGGATCAGCTGAATATATGATATGTGGATCTGTGTATAAATATGTGTACATGTGTGTATGTTGTATGTGTACATACATATACACACATATCTCTGTACATGTATATACATATATGTGTACACATATATATGTTTGTGTGTATTTATTTATTAGATAAAAGCCCTTAGTCAAATAAATGTATTCTGCATATCTTCTCCCAGTCATTGGCTTACCTATATCTATTCTCAAGGTGATTTTGATGAATATAAGTCTTAATTTAAAAATTGCTGGGGCCGGCCCAGTGGTGCAGTGGTTTAGTTTGCGCTTGGCAGCCTGGGGTTCACGAGTTCGGATCCCGGGAGCCTGCCAACACACTGCATGTCAGCTGTGCTGTGGCAGCATCCCATGTAGAGTGGAGGAAGATGGGCATGGATGTTAGCCCAGGGTAAGTCTTCCTCAGCAAAAAGAGGAGGATTGGTAAAGAATGTTAGCTCCAGGCTGGACTTCCTCACACACACACAAAAATAATAATTGCTCAATTATTTTCCTCAATATTTAGTGATATTTATGTCCTATTTAAGACCTCTTTATGAAAACCAAGTTAATAAAGCTATTCTTCTCTGTTCTCTTCTATGGAACTTTTAAAATTATTGAGAACATTAATTTAAAATATTAAGCTTAAGAGTTTAAAAATAAATAAATAAGGCAGAATGTACTTGCAAAGATTCTAAGGTATAGGTATAGATTCAGTAGGAACAATATAAGGTTTAGTCATCTCTGTTTTTTTAATTTAAAAAAAGAATCAATTTTTGCTGATGCACAGTGACATTATTGATTAATAAGTTAATCATTTATGTAAAATGAAATTAAAGCCCTACACATAACACTTATATAGTGTTTAATATGTGCCAGACATTGTTCCAAGCACTTTACATATATCAGCTCATTCAATCTTCATGAAAATTCTATGAGGAAATATTGTCCTTGGATCACATCTAGTGATCAGACGCTATTTGACTTATTTTGGTGATAATTTCTCAATACATACAAATATCAAATCATTATTTTGTACATCTGAAACTAATATAATGTTTTATGTCAATTATACCTCAATAAAAATATCCATTTTCATAAGTAACATAAGGAGGACCAATTTCTCCACATTCTTGCCAGGATACTGTATTGTCACCATGTTCTTTTTTTTTTCAGCTGTTATGACAGACTTGTAGTGATATTCTGTTGTGGTCTTAATTTGCATTTCCTATTAGCTCGTGATGTTCAACATATTTTCATGTACTTATTTGCCGTGTACTTTTCATGTACTTATTTGTACTTTCTTGCCAATACAAGAAAATACTATGTATTTTCTTCGCTGAAATGTCTATTCATCTCTTTTGCTCACTTTCTAATTCGAATGTTTTCTTTTATTATGTTGAATGTTTATATTTTCAATATAAGTCCTTTGTCAGACATGTGGTTTGCAAATATTTTCTCCCAATCTATAGCTTGCCTTCATCCTCCTAACAGCGTCTTTCACAGCACAAAAGATTATGTTGGTTTGATGAAGCCTAATTTCTTGATATTTTTTTTCATCAATTGAGTGTTTTGAATACGAAGTCCTGGAGACTTTCTATGTTTTCTAAATATTTTACAGATTTATATTTTACATTGAAATCTTTGATCCATTTTGAGTTATTTTTTCTATAAGATATAACATTTACTTGGAAGCCCTTTTTTTTCTTGCCTATGGTTAATTGCTTTTGCAACATTCGTTAAAAAAAACTATCATTCCTTCATTGTATGTTGATGTTGTATTAAGTGACATTGTTGAACTAACTTATTAGTACTAGGAGGTTTTATTTGGTTTTGTTTGTTTTGAGTGATTCTTTGTGATTTTCCATGTTGAAAATCATGAATTCTAAAAATAGAGAAAGTTATTTTTTTCTTTGCAGATCTGTTTGCTTTTTATTTCCTTTCACTGGCCTTACTGTGCTGGCTAGAACTTCCATCGCCAAGTGCAAGAGCAGTAGGAGAGCTGCTAGCTTTGCCTTGTTTCTGATCTCAGAAGGAAAGCAGTCCATCTTATGCTCTTAAGTATGATGTTTTGTGTAGAGGTTTTTTATCAAGTAAAGAAAGTTTCTGTCTATTCCTAGTTTTCTGAGGGTTTTTATCATTAATAAATAATATTATCGTTAAAATCAAATGATTTTTACAAATGTTTTAATCAGAGAATTTTTCTTCTTAACCTGATAATAAGGTGGGTCATACCAATTGATTTTCAAATATTGATCCAGCTTTGTATCTCTGAAATAAACCCCAATTAATCATTGTTTGTAGTTTTTATATATTAGTGAATTCTATTTGCTAATATTTTATTAAGATTTTTCACCTATATTCTTGAGAGATATTAGATGAATTGGTATTATTTTTCCTTCAAATTGTTGGTAGAATACTCCATAAAATCATATTGGTCAGGAGATTTCCTTTTCAGAGTGTTTTTTTTTTTTAATATTTTCCATTTCCTTACAATTTTAGGGCTATTCAAATTGTCTATTTCAAATTGGGTGTATTGTATTTTGTATTTCTCAAGAAATTCATCTATTTCATCTAATGATCTAATTTATCTGTGTAAAGTTGTTTGTTGTCTTCTCTTATTATTCTTTTGATGTCTGCAGAATCTGTTATGATATCACTTGCTTTATTACTAATAATGTATTTATTTCCCTCTTTCCACTTGCTTTAGGATTGTTTTGCTCTTCTTTTCTAGTTCCTTGAAGTAGGAGCTTAAATTACTGATTTGATTTTCCTTGTTTCTAATGAAGCATTTATTGCTATAAATTGCCTCTCAGCACATCTTTAGATATGTCCTATAAAATTGATATGTTGTATTTATATTTTCATTCATTTTATTTATTTTTATTCTCCTTGAGAATTGCTCTTCAAACCATAAGCTATTTAGAAGTGTATCATTCAGTTTCTAAAAACATTTGGAGATTTTTCTGTTTTCATTCTGTTATTGATTTCTAGTTTGATTACCTTGTTCTCAGAGAACATACCTTATGATTTCAATTATTAATTTGTTGAACATTCTTTTATGTCCCAGAATAAAGTCTATTTTGGTAAATGTTCTATGGGTGCTTGAAAATAATGTGTATTCTGTTGTTGCTATGTGAACTGTTTTATAAATGTTGATTAAAT
The DNA here is from genome assembly GCA_031878705.1 of Tapirus indicus. Taxonomy (NCBI): domain Eukaryota; kingdom Metazoa; phylum Chordata; class Mammalia; order Perissodactyla; family Tapiridae; genus Tapirus; species Tapirus indicus. The sequence goes on from CM062934.1 coordinate 32,641,634, forward strand.
CATATTATTTAATGGTGGTGTTGAGTTCTTCTATATCCTTGCAGAATTTCTATCTATGTGTTGTAATAGTTTTAAAAAGAGAGTTGTTGAAGTCTCCAACTCTAACTGTGGCTTTGTCTATTTTTCCTTTAAGCTCTATCAACTTTTGTATCAAATATTTTGCAGTTCTATTATTTTTTCCTTACACATTTAGGATTATATGTCTTATTGTTGCATTAACCCTTTTATTGTTATGTAATGTCCTTTTCTGTCTCTGGATATTTTGTTTGTTCTGAAATATACTTTAATAATATAACTTCATCTGCCCTTTTTGGTTAATATTTGGATGTTATGTTATTTTCCATATGACTTATTTATATCGTTATATTTGAAGTGAGACTCTTGTAGACAACACATACTTGGATCATGTTTTTATTCACTTTACCAATCTCTGTCTTCTAATTGGTTTATTTAGACCATTTATATTTAATGTAATCATAGATAAAGCAATGTGTAAATCTTCCATTTCATTTTTCCTATTCTGTTTTTTCCCTTTTTATGCATTAAACATTTTTTAGTATTTTAAATTGATTTTTCTGTAGTATTGTTGAATGTATCCCTTTGTAGAACTTTTTTAATGCTTGCTCAAGATATTATATTATATATAAGTTTATCAAAATCTAGTGTGTCAACATTTTACTAGTTTGAGTCAAGTGTAGAAACCTTAACTCTCTTTAGGTCCCTTACTCTCTAATTTTTATAGTATAATTTTCTTAAATACTTTCTTTACATACATTCATAATCATATCAGACAGTGTTAATAATTTTTGATCTAGCATTGAACATAATTTAGATAACTCAACAAGAGAAGGGAAGTCTATAATATTTACCCATATTTAATTCATTCTTTCTTGATTTCTGATAATCTGAGATTTCTTCTTTTATCATTTTATTTCTGTTTAAAGACTTTTCTTCAGCCATTATTTTAGGTTAGGTTTGCTGGAAACAATTTCTCTTAGTTTTTCTTCACCTGAGCATGTCTTGTTTTTCTCTTGATTCTGACCGATATTTTCACTGGGCATAGGATTCTGAGATTGCTTTCTTTCAGCACTGGAAAAAATATGTTGCCAATGCCTTATGGCCTCCACAGTCTCTGATGAGAAACTCACTGTGATTCCAACTGTTTATTCCCTATAGCCAATGTGCTATTTATCTCTGTCTGCTTTCAAGATTTTTTCTTTGTCTTTAGTTTTCAGAAGTTTGTCTATGATGTGCCTTGGGATGAGTTTCTGAGGATTTATCTTATTTGAGATTCTTTTGGCCTCTTAAATCATTAGGTTTATAACTTTTGCCTTATATAGGAAGTTTTCATCCATTATTTTGTTAAACAAGTTTGCAGTCACATCTTTTTTCTCTCATTCTGGGGCTCCAGTTATGCTGCTAGATCTTTTGTTATTCTCCGTCATGTCTTTGAGTCTCTATTTTCTCACTTTTTCAGAATACATAATTTATATTATTCTATTTTAGAGTTTACTGATTATTTCCTCCTTTCTTCTGCTTTTGAGCCAATTTATTAAGAGAGTTTGTTGTTGTTACTCTAATTTTTTAGGTCCAAAATTTCTGTTTGGATCTTTATATCTTCTCTTTTTTCCTGAAACTTTCCATGTCTTTGCTGAGACTTTCTCTTATTTCATTGGTATATATAATTGCTCATTGAAGTATTTTTATGATGACTGTGTTAAAATGCCTTCCAGATATTCTAACATATGTTTCATCCCGGTGTAGCCATGCATTGATTGTTTTTTCATTTAGTTTTAGATTTTCCTGGTTCTTGTTATGACAGCTGTGATTTTGCTGAAAATTGGACATTTTGGATATTTTGTTATAAGATTCTAGATTTTATTTAAATCTTGTATTTTTAGCAGGGCCATCTAACACTAGTCAAATGGGTGAAGGAGAATGCTGCTTCCTTGCACATGGGAGTAGAAGTCTAAAATCTTCATTTGTCTGCATTGACATCCGAGAGTTGGGGACTACTTCTTAAAGCTGGGGCGGGGTGGGTTTTCAGGCTCTCCATTAGGCCTCCATTGATAGCACTCTGCTGGGAGGAAGAAAAACTGCTTTTAAATGTAATTTTTCTGTTCTTTTTTTTTCCTTTCCTGTGATTACTATCTAGATCTAGGTACTCATCATTTTTATAAGGATAATTCTTCTGAGATTTTGGTCCTTATTTCATCACATGTATTGCCCTCAACTTTTCTAAACCACTCTCTACCCATCAATCATATCTTTATCACCTTTAAGTATTCTTTTTTTGTGAGAAAGATTAGCCTTGAGCTAACATCCATTGCCAATTCTATTTTTTTTTTTTTTTGCTAAGGAAGATTGGCTCTGGGCTAATGTTTGTGCCCATCTTTCCTCTACTTTATATGAGATGTCACCACAGCGTGGCTTTGACAAGTGGTGCATCAGTCTGCGCCTGGGATCTGAACATGTGAACCACAGGCTGCTAAAGTGGAGCAACAGAACTTAACTGCTGCACCACTGGGCCATCTCCCCACCTTTAAGTATTCTTATTTCTCACATAATATAATCATAGTACATAATGATTTGCAGAGCATTTTGGCTTCTACTCACTAATTGATTTTACCTCTTACAGATATTCTAGTTAATAATGATCCAGTACAATCATTTTACTTGTGATTGTGCAAAATACCCTATGGAATTCATGGCTCATGCTACCAATTCTGTCTAGAATATCCTCTTATCTTCTCTCTAGTTATGTATATCCAAAGTTTCTTTATAATTCAACGTTCCCAAAGAGTTTTTGAACCAAAGCACTTGGGAATAATTCCCTTCTGTGAAGTCCCATATTTTTATATTGTTTAGTTAGTAATAAGAATATGTGCTACTTTTAGTGCTAGCTGTGAATATATATACACACACATATATATACCATCCTTCAAATATATATATACTTATACATATATATATACTATCTTTCAAATAGATGTATACTATCCTTCAATAATTAAGAAAATCTTAACATTTTCCAGAAAATCAAAAATAGGAAAAGCATAGCTAGCACACCTATCATATAAGAAATATGAAAAGAAATCATCCAGGCTGAAATGAAAGGACACTAGATGGTAACTTCTATCCACATGAAGAAATAAAAAGTGCTGTTAAAGGTAGCACACAAGTGAATATAAAGAGCAGTATATATGCCTTTTTTTTTTTTGTAATTCTTATCTTCTACTAACTGATTTAAAAGGCATCTGCATAAAAGTAATTATGGAACTGTGTTGGGCTTTTAACGTATTAAAATGTAATAAATATGACAATAGCAACATAGAGGAGGGGAGAAGAAAAAACATTATGTTGGAGCAAAGTTTTTGTATACTATTGAAAGTAATTTGGTGTTAATCCAATCTAAACTTTCAAATTAAAATATTAATTTAATCTTCAGAGAAACTACTAAGAAAATGGCAAACATATAATAAAAGAAACAAAAGAGAATTAAAAAATACATTTAAAAAGAAATGAAGTCACATAAAATTTGATTTCTGAATCCAATAAATAAATTAGGAAATAATAGTTGAAGAAAACCTGGGAAATTTGCCATTATTTTAAAACTAAACAACACATTTCTAAATTAAAAAATGGATTAAAGAAGAAACAGAAAAGAAATAAGAAAGTAAAGTACTGTAATGTGAATGAAAACAAAAACACAATATACTAAAACTTATGATACAATTTAAAAAGGTTTAGAAGAAAAATTGCAGCAATAAATGGCTATATTAAAACAAGAAAAGTCTCAAATAAATAACCTAATTCAACCTGAAGAAACTAAAATTTTTAAAAAGCAGAATAAACCCAAATCATGGGTCTAGGGAGAAAGGAAATAAGTATTAGAGAGGAAATAAATTAAATAGACAACAGAAAAGCAATCAGAAAATCAACTAAACCAAAACTTGGTTCTTTGGAAAGATCACAAAAATTGAAAAACCATCAGATAGTCTGACCAAAAAAAATTAAATTACTAAAATCAGGACTGAAAGAGGCAGCATCTCTTATGCACCTTAGAGAAATGAAAATGATTTTATGGGAATACTATGAACAAATGTGTGCTAATAAATTAGACAACTTAGATGAATTGGATACATTTTTAGAAAGATGTAAACTACCACAAGTGACTCAAGATGAAATGAAATGAAAATCTGATTAGACTTATAAGAGTAAAGAGATAGAATTATTGATTTGAATTGGACACCAAAGATATCACAACAAAAGTAAACCAATATCCCTTGTGTGTATTAAATCAAAAATCCTAAATAAAGTATAAGCAAGTGGATTTCAGTAATATTTAAAATAGTATTATGCAACATGGTATTTAGAAGATTTGTCTCTAGAAGGCAAGGTTGGTTTAATATAAGAAAACCAATTATTGTAATACACTGTATCAGTAGAATAAACAGCACCAAAGAAATCACAAGCATATCAATTAGATGCAGAAAATCACTTGATTAAATGAAAACAACCTTTCAAAATAAAAGCACTCAGCAAACTAAAGATAGAAGAAAGCTTTCTTAACCTGATAATGGGTACCTAAAAATACCCACAGCTAACATCATACTTAATGCTGAAAAAGTGACTTGTCTCCTTCTGAGACCAAGAACAAGGCAGGGATGTCTGCTCTTTCCACATCTGTTCAACATTGTACTGGAAGGTTTAGCCAGGACAAATAGACAAGGAAATAAAAGTGTATCCAGATTTGAAAGAAGTAAAGATATTCTTACTCACAGATGTTATGATCTCATAAAGGACCCACAAAAAGAACTCTCAGTACTCTTAGAACTAATGAACAAGTTCACAAAAGTTGCAGTATGCAAGGCCAATATAAAAAAATCCATTTTATTTTTATACACTAGTAATGAAATATCTAAAATGAAATCAAGAAAACAATTCTAGTTACCACATCAGAGTAATAAAAATATTTAGCAATTAATTTAACAAAAGAATTAAAATCTGTATAAAGCAAACTATAAAACATTGCTTCAAGAAATTAAAGATCAAAAAGTGAAGCCAAATGTCCATCAATTGATGAAAAGATAAACAAAATATATTATATCCATATAACAGAATATTACTTGACAATCAAAAGGAATGAAGTAACTGAAACATGCAACTACTGAGATGAACCTTGGAAACATTAATTGAAAGAAACCAGTATAAAAAAGAGCATATATTGTCTGAATCCATTTACATGAAACATCCAGAATAGGCAAATCCATAGAGACAGTGAGTTGGTAAGTAGTTGTCAGAGATTGGGAAAATAGGTGAATTGGTCGTGGCTATTAATGTCTGAAGTTTATTTTTTGTGGTGAGGAAAATATTCTGGAATTTGACAATGATAATGGTTGCACAACTCTGTGAGTATATTAAGAACCACTGTATTATACATTTTAGGAGGGTGAATTTTATAGTATTTGAATTACACCCCAATAAATGTGTTGATAAAAAACAGCTTCATAATGTTTAAAATCATATGAGTGTGTAAAATCAGGCTAACATTGCTCAACTAATATAAATTTACAGAATTCTCAAAATGTCACCTATTTATTGGAAATACTGTGCATTACTTCCCACTAGAAAGTTTGCACACTATCATTTATATGGTAGAAAGTTAGGAGTTAGATTGTTATATATAATAAACAGAGACAATAAAAATTTATGGAAATGTTCTGTTCAGTTTATAGCAAAATAAAAATAAATAATATCTCTAGATATAGCTGTTAAGTTTATTGCAAAGCTCATAAATTGGTTCGATACACTCTTCTTTCCATCATTGGATGACATGTTTTATGCAGGATTCAGTCATCTTTATATATGAAATAAACACACATCTAAGCCTAAAGTCTGATTACTTCCAAAATTTGATTTATGTTTGGAGTTAAAGATGTAATACTGAAAGTTTTATATCAAAACCTTCCCCAGATCTTATATTAGAATTATCCATGATAATACCAAATAGAAACTTTTGTTATTTAGATTTATTTTAGAACAGTTCATTTATTTTTTAAACATAAATTTAAACAACATATTCCATTTATATTGTAAAATTAAGTTATATGGGGAAATTTAAGTTTTTATTTTATATATCTTTTTAAATGACTGTAGAAACAACAAAAATTAAGGTACAAGTTAGGTGTTCTGCATAGTTTTGTGTTTTGTGAGAGAGCTTCTTGTGAGTGAAGGAAAACTAGTTCACAATGCTAACTTCTGGCTTCTTATCCCCCTTCTCTGCCATCTTCAACATATTTATTTTATCCAGGATCACCTCCATCTAAGATCTAGGTAGGAAATCATTGTAGCTAAAACTTAACCTGCGGTGTAATCTCCATCAGTGCAGAACCTACATCTGTCTCTTCCCCAGTACCAGCACGGCACCAGGCACCTGGTCTGTTCAATAAATATGTATGGACTAAATAAATGGATTAGTGACTGGATGACTTCCAACTACAGAGATTGCACTGCCAGAATCTGTCTCATGTAACTATTTTGGAACTCTGGAATCTATTGAAAGCTTGTAACTTCCAGGGGAAAGATTGGATGCTAAATTTTAGTTAATTTCAGCTCTCAGCACAGCAGGAGCTGCCCTTCCCCATCTCCCAGCCCTGAGGAGGAAGCCTTGCACTCACTCCAGGAGCAGCTTGCACACAGCTTGTGGGAGTCAGGGTGGGCAAAAAGGACCCTGTTCTCCAAATAGTGGAGATCTGTGCTCTAGTTGCTGGTTGCTGCTTCTAATCTGAGATGTAGATAAGGAGTGGTGGCCATTGTTTTAGCACCTCCTTCCTTTGTTGCAAGTCCTTCCCTATCCAGCTGAATTGAATTCCAGAGAATTTAAATTGCCAGTATTTTTTCTCCCTCCTTTGTTTTTCTCTTTATCCCCTTTTGAGGGCCAGATATTAAAGACTAAGGTACTCAAAAGCAACTGCATAAGCAGGGGAGATTAAAAAATTGTGACATATACCTAGGGACAGATGCAGGCCCAGAAAAGACCTAAGAAGACTTTAAGTTTATAGCACAGGGTGATCACATCCTACAACAGCAAATAAATAAAAAACAACAAAACAGCAAGTTCTAGGGAAGGGGGAGGAGGATCTGATTTCAGAGTTATTGCATTGTTAGATTCAAATGTCTAGTTTTCAACAAAAAAATTCACAAGGCATACAAAGAAACAGGAGAGTATGAACCAGTCAAAGGAAAAAATAAATCAACAGAAGCTGTCCCCCAAAAGTACCTGATAGCAGATCTACTAGACAAAATCTATAAAAAAAAATTAGTGTTTTAAAAATGCTCAAAGAAGAAAAAGAAGAAATGGAGAAAGGCAAGAAAACAATCTGTGAACAAAACGGAAATATCAATAAAGAGATAGATAACATAAAAAGAAACCAAAAAAATTCTGGATCTGAAAAGTATAATAACTGAACTTAAAAACTCACTAGAGGTATTCAAAGGCAAATGTAAGCAGGCAGAAGAAAAATTAGCAAACTTGAAGATAGGACAGTTGAAATTTTTGAGTCTGAGGAACAAAGAGAAAAGAGAGGAGAGGGAGCAGAGCCCAATGAGCCTATGGGATGACATCAATAGACCAATGCATGCATTAGGGGGGACCCAGAAGGAGGAGAAAAAGAGAAAGGGGCAGAGAGAATGTTTGAGGAAATAATGGTTGAAAACTTCCTAAATATGATGAAAGATGTGAATATGAACATCCAAGAAGTTCAACAAATCTCAAGTAAAATGAACTCAAAAAGAAGTACAATGAGATACATCCTAATCATACTTCTGAAAGTCAAAGATAAAGAGAGAATCTTCAAAGCAGAAAGAGAGAACCAACTGGTCCCATGTAAGGTATCCTCAATAAGATTATCAGCAGATTTTATCAGAAACTTTGGAGCCCAGAAGGCAGTTAGCTGGTATATTTAAAGTGCTCAAGGGAAAAAGTCTGTTGGCCAGTGATCTTATATCTGGAGAAACTGTCCTTTGAGAGTAAGGGAAAACTGAGACATTCCCACATAAATCAAAAAACAAAAAACAAGAAAAACTGAGGAATTTTGTTACCGCTATACCTGCCCTACAAGAAATGTTCAAGGGAGTCTTGAAAGATGAAATGACAAGACACTATAACTTAAAGCCACATGAAGAAATAAAGATGTTAATAAAGATAAATACTTGGGCAATTATAAAAGCTAGTATTATTGTATCAATGGTTTGTAATTTCACTTTTTGTTTTTTACATGAGACTAAGAAAAACAATTAATAGTCAAAAGCCTAGTTTTATAATAATTTTGGTTTATAGCTCCACATTTTGTATTCTACATAACTAAGAGACTAATGCAAGTTTTCAGATTGTTCATTGTTAGTGTATAGAAATGCAACTGATTTTTATATGTTGACTTTGTATCCTGCTACTTTGCTGAATCCCTTTATTAGTTCTAATTTTTTTTGTGTGTAATCTTTAGGATTTTCTAAATATACAATGATATCAAGTGTTCAAATACTAAAAACACTTCAATTACAATAAAGGCAGATAAGGGGTTAGCCTGGTGGCATGGTGGTTGGGTTCACATGCTCCACTTCAGTGGCCTGGGGTTCATAGGTTCAGATTCTGTGTGAGGGCCTGCGTACCACTCATCAAGGCATGCTGTGGTGGCATCCCATATGCGAAAATTAGAGGAAGGTTGGCAACAGATGTTAGCACAGGCCAATCTTCCTCACCCCCCAAAAAATAAAATAAAATAAAATAAAGGCAGATTACTGAAAAAAACAAAATTACAAAAGACATGAAGCGTATGAAAAGGTTTTTTCAAGAAGGGGAAACCTGAATGTTCAATATCATTTAAACAAACTGAATTAAGAAATTGCCAATTAAAGTGAAAATGATTTCCTACCACCATCTATCAGCCTCAGCAGATTGATAGTTGCTTTGTGTACTCCACACATACACAAGGAGACATGAACGGGAACACTGTAGCAGCATTGTTCAAAATAGCAAATACTTAAAACTGTCACGAATGTTCATCAATAGGGGATTAAACAACTACTTTGTGGAACACTGATAAAATGAATTAATATAAACTTCCTGAGAAAAATTGTTTTCATTTGTAAATTAGACATAGTATAGATATCATTATCATGTTGCTATCTTAGAAGTGTTATGGGAATTAAATGAGTTAATACATGCGGACTGCTTCAAATGCTATCTGGCATGTGTTAATTACTCATTTGATTATGCATATGTGTATTATTTTTACTTATTCATCCGTGAATAAAAATAAACTAGACCTGCATGAATCAGAATGGGTAGAATTCAAATATTTTATTTTAAACATGACCACAAGTTGAAAAATAATATATGCAGTATGACACTACTTACAGAAAGATTTAAAGCATGTGAACCTATAAAATATCTTGAATATGGGTGTATGATGGGTAAGAAAAGAATGAGAATTACAATAATAAGAGCAAACTCAGAAGAGTAGTTGTCTCAAATAAGGGAGAATGCATATTGTTGGACAGAGTACTTTAACTATACAGTCATGCACCCCCTAACAACATTTCAGTCAACAACAGACTTCGTAAACAGCGGTGGTCCCATAAGATCGGTACCATATAGCCTAGGTGTGTAGGAGGCTATACCACCTAGGTTTGTGCAAGTACTCTAGGGGGGGAAGACATTTTCCCCTACCCTTCTGGGTTCTTCTGCCTAGTCTAAGAATTAAATTGACATGAGACAGATTAACAGGAGAAAAACAAACAAAAGTTTAGTAACACGTATACATGAGGGAAATCCAGGAAAACTGAATAACTTGCTAAAATGGCCAAAGCCCTCACCTTAAATACCCTCCTCAGGTAAAGACAAAAGAAGATGTTGGGAGTGGGGAGAGTCAGGGACTTCAAAGGGAAGAAAGGCAATTCACAGGTAGGTGAAAAGGGACAAACATTTGGGAAACAAGTGTTTGGCCACACAGAAACAGAAGAACACAGAGAGAGCCCAACAAACAGGCTTTTCTAGGTTCCTCCCTGTCTACCACCTAGTTCATGTGATGCTAAGATGATAGCTCCCTTCCTGAGTCAGGTTTGTTTATTTGAATTCTTTTAGGTAGTTAAGGGGGGGGGGTAACAAGAAAAACTTTCTGAGTCTTTTCTTTCTTAAAGATAATCAGTCTAAAATAATCCTTGTGTGAAAGAGACACATTTTGGGGCAGAAAATTTTGGTCTCCTTCTGTACACTTTATGATGTTCACACAAAGATGAAATCATCTAATTACACATTTTTCAGAATTATCTCTGTGATTAAGTGACATATGACTGTATTGGTAACAATTTATCTTTTTAGCAGAGTAATGAGTACGTGGATGCTTGATGTAACTTTTTATTTTTATGCTTTTTACTCTGAAATAATTTATAATAATCTTAGGTTAATAATTTAGGCTTAGATTCATAGATGTTATCTATTACCCATCTGCCTTAATATTAAAAACTGCTCACAATTATTCCTAGAGGAGAATCTTGTTTTATCCATGGCTGTTTCCTTATCTATGAAAGGACAGAAGTGGTGTCCCTGTATTCAGCCCCAAGACTTTGTTGGCTATACATTTAAAATATTTTTACAGTAAGTGGTCAGCCATATGCCCAGCTCAGAAACTGTTTTAGTGCTCTACACTTACTGGGCAACATACCACATCTTTGGTCCACATATTTGGTAGAAAAAAAATCTTAAATGCACTACCACTTCTGACTTAGCAAAAGTTTTGTATCCCTAAATGATATATAGTGAAAAATAACAATATTCTACAATCTACCATGGGATTATATAGACTGTAGAAAGCCACGTAGATATATCATATTACACTGCTGCCTCTTTTCCACTCCCTTCATTTCTTCTACACTGAATTAGCCATTCTGAATAAACTCAGCTCTATATTTAATAAAAGAGTTGTATCTAGCAGTATTTTTGTTTGTTTATCAGTGTGTTTTCCAAGAGGAATATAATGAAATATTTTTCTTTGATCGAATTACTGAAAATAGTTGAGAATTTTCTAAGCAATTAAAAAATTATCTTGTAGACACTATCAATCAATAATAACTCTTCAGAGGGATTTCTGGGAAGATGGCAACATAGGAGGACTTTGAACTCACCTCCTCCCATAGACACAACAAGTCTACAACTACCTGTGGAAAAATTACCTCTGAGAGAGAACTGGAAACTGGATAAAAAGAACCCCCACAACAAAAGACTGCACTGACAGAAGTTAAAGAGGCAGAAATACCCCTCTGCTGAGGTAAAAACCACATTCTAGCCTTGGGGAATCACAGGAGCAATCTTAAGGTACAAAGCTTTTACTGGAGGAGCAGGGGATCTGAGTGGGAGAGCTATGCCACAATAAGCTGGCTTTGAATTCAGCACAACCAAGATGAGTGCCATAATATCTAGCTTTGCTGGCTATTAAAACCAATGGGTGACTATCCCTAGAAAAGCTATCAAACATAAGAGAAAGAAAAAGCTACCCCTAAAGGGCACATGCGCAGATTAACCTGTTCTGGAAACCAACACAAAATCACCAGAAAGAAAGGTGCACAGTCCTTTGGCAAAAGAGACTCACTTGATAAGCTCTCAATGCATCTCAGAGAGGCAGGAAGTGGCTGGGCCCACCTCCCCAGGGACTGAGACACTGGTGGTAGCCATTATTGTGACCTAGTAGATGTGTGCTGACACAGACACTGGCAGACACCATTGGATTTATTCCTCTGGCCTGTTAGCACAGGAATTTGCCCCACCCACTAAAACACCAATTTAATCCAGCTTAGCCAGGGCAGTCAGCCCACTCTAGGGAGTGGGCCCACCCACCAGCAACTCCTTGGGCAACTTGTGGGCTTGCATAGGTGGGTGTGTGAAAACACTGCAGTGGGGTGAGTGGGTCTGCCTCAGTGAGGTGAGGCATGTGTGTGTGGGGGAGGGTGGGACTGTGTTGACAGGCTGTGTGGGCCTGTGGGCAGTAGGGCATGTTGGCAGCAGCAGACTTGTGCTGCTGGCCATCTCAAACTGCCACACAGGGGATTTGTCCCTCTATCCAACACATGAAACAATTGTGTACTGACACATCTGGGGTCAGCCCCACACAGCTATGCTCCTGAGAGAGCTGACAACAGCCTTGCAGGCTGCCAGCCTACAGCAATTGTGAGCCCCTGAGTCTAGCACCCAGCCATGCTGGGAGCCTACTCACTTAACAGAAAAGCAACAGCAGATGCATGCTATTAGACCTTGCAGCCAGCCATGCTGGGGCTTGCCCCAACCAATGAAGTGACTAAAATGACCAGAGCAGCTGCACACAGCTGAGCCTTACAACCAGCTGACCAGGGGCCAGCCTAGCCTACCTGTGTGCCCACAGCAAGAGCAACCCCACCACAACAGAAAGACACATGTAGCTCACACAGGGGACACTTCTGGGACATATGGAACTGGTAATGAGGGGGAAGCACATTGTTGGGCTCCATAAGGCATCTCTTACATAAGACCACATCTCTAAGATTGAAACATAGCTGATTTACCTACTATATAGATACAAGCACAGAGAAGCAGGCATAGAGAGAAAGCATAGAAAGAAAGTGAGGAGACAAAGGGATATGTTCCAATAAAGGGAACACGACAAATCTTCAGAAAAAGAACTAAACAAAACAGAGATAAACAGTCTACCTGATAAAGAGTACAAAATAATAATCATAAGGATGCTCACTCATCTTGGGAGAATAGATGAACACAGTGAGACCATCAACAAAGAATTGGACAATATAAAAAAAGAACCAGTCAGAACATAAGAATACAATAATAGAAATGAAAAATTCACTAGAGGGAATCGACAGTAGAGTAGATGATACATAAGAACAGATCAGAAAATTGGATGAAAAAGTAGAGGAAACAACCCAAGCTGAACAGAAAAAAGAAAAAGGGATTAAAAAGAAGGAGAGTCTAAAGGACCTCTGGGACAACATGAAGCATACTAATATCCATATTATAGGTGTCCCAAATGGGGAAAAGAGAGACAAAGGGACAGATAGCCTATATGAAAAAATAATAGCCAAAAACTTTCCTAACCCAAGGAAGGAAACAGACATCCAGGTACAGGAAGCACAGACAGCACCAAAGAAGATGAACCCAAAGAGGCCCACACCAAGACATATTATAATTAAAATGTCAAGAATTGAAGATAAAGATGGAATCCTAAAAGATGCAAGAGAAAATTAACAAGTTACATACAAAGGAAACCCCATAAGTATATCAGCTGACTTCTCAGCAGAAACCTTACAGGCTGGAGGGGAGTGGCACAATATATTTAAAGTGCTGAAAGGAAAAAACCTGCAGCCAAGAAAACACTACCCAGCAAGGTCATCACTTAGAAAGGAAGGAGAGATGAAGAGTTTCCCAGACAAGAAGAAACTAAAGGAGTTTATTACCAAGAAACCAGCTTTACAAGAAATGCTAAAGGGACTTATTTAAGTGGAAAAGAGAAGACCACATATAGGAACAAGAAAATTCTCAAAAAAAAAAAAAAAGCAATAAAATCACAGGTAAACGCAAACATACAATAAAGGTAGCAAATCAACCACCTATGAAGCTAACATCAAAGTCAAAAGACAGAAGTACTAAAATTATCTATTTCCATAAGAGGGTAATGAATACACCTGCCCCCCCAAAAGAGATTAGAGATGAGATCAAAAACATAAAATGTCAGAGGAAAGGAGAAAAAGAGTAGAGTTTTTAGCAACTGGTCAAACTTAAGAGACCATCAACATAATGGTCTATATATAGACCAATGCTATCTATGGAGGTTATTATTTATGAACCTCATGGTAATCACAAACCAGAAACCTATAATAAATACACAAAAAATTAAGAGAAAGGAACCCAAACATAATACTAAGGAAAGACACAAAACCTTAAGGAAAAAGAGCAAAAGAAGAAGAAAGGAACAGAGAAGAACTACTAAAACAACCAGAAAAAGAGTAACAAAGTGGCAATAAGTACATTCTTATCAATAGCTACTTTAAATGTCAATGGAATAATGCTCCAATCAAAAGGCATAGAGTGGCTGATTGGATAAAAAACTAAGACTCATATATATGCTGCATACAAGAGACACACTTCAGACCTAAACACACTCACAAACTGAAAGTGAAGGGATGGAAAAAGATGCTCCATGCAAATGGAAATGTAAAGAAAGTGGGGGTCACAATACTTATATTAGACAAAATAGACTTTTTTTTTTTGGTGAGGAAGACCAGCCCTGAGCTAACATCCATTGCTAATCCTCCTCTTTTTGCTGAGGAAGACTGGCCCTGGGCTAACATCCGTGCCCATCTTCCTCCACTTTATATGGGATGCCGCCATGGCATGGGTGACAGGCAGTGCGTCGGCGGGCGCCCGGGATCTGAACCAGCAAACCCCGGGCTGCCAAGCGTGGACTAAACCGCTGCGCCACCGGGCCGGCCCCGACAAAATAGACTTTAAAACAAAAACTGTAATGAGAGACAAAGAAGGGCACTACATAATGATCAAGGGAACAATCCAACAAGAGGCTATAACACTTGTAAATATCTATGCACCCAACATAGGAACACCTAAATATATAATGCAATTATTAACAGACATAAAAGGATAAATAGACAGCAACATAATAATAGTAGGGGACTTTAACACTCCACTTACACCAATGGATAGATCACCCAAACAGAAGACAGCTTCCCTGGTGAATTCTACCAAATACTCAAGCAAGACTTAGCACCTATCCTTCTCAAAATCCTCCAAAAAATTGAAGAGGAGGGGGAGATTCCTAACTCATTCTACAAAGTCAACATTACCCCAATACCAAAACCAGACAAGGACAATGCAAAAAAAGAAAATCACAGGCCAATATCACTGATGAACATTGATGCAAAAATGCTCAAAAAATACTAGCAAATAAAATACAACAATACTTTAAAAAGATCTTGCACCATGATCAAGTGGGGTTTATTCCTGGGATACAGGGAGGGTTCAACATCAGCAAATCAATCAAGGTGATACAACATATTAACAAAATGAATAATAAATATCACATGATCATCTCAGTAGATGCAGAGAAAGCATTTGACAAAATATAGCATCCATTTATGATTAAAACTCTCAATGAAATGGGTCTAGAAGGAAAGTACCTCAACTTAATAAAGGACATATATATGAAAAAATCCACACCTAATATCATTCTGAGTAGAGAAAACTGAAAACTATCCATCTAAGAACAGCAACCAGACAAGAATGCCCACTTTCACCACTCTTACTTATAGCATTGAAAATCCTAGCCAGAGCAATCGGGAAAGAAAAAGAAATAAAAGGGATCCAAATTGGAAAGGAAGAAATGAAACTGTCACTATTTGCAGATGACATGATTTTATATATAGAAAACCCTAAAGAATTCCCCAAAAACTTTTAGAAATAATAAATGAATGCAGTAAAGTTGCAGGACACAAAATCAACATACAAAAATCAGTTGTGATTCTATACACTAACAACAAAATAGAAGAAAGAGAAATTAAGAATAAAATCCTATTTACAATTGCAACAAAAAGAATAAAATACATAGAAGTAAACTTAACCAAAGAGATGAAAGATCTGTACACTGAAAACTACAAAACAATGTCAAAAGGAGTAGACAATGACACAAAGAAATGGAAAGATATTCCATGCTCTTGGATTGGGAGAATTAACATAGTAAAATGCCCTTACTTCCTAAACCAATCTACAGATTCAATGCAATCCCTACCAAAGCTTCAACAATATTTTTCAAAGATATAGAACAAAAAATCCTAAAATTTATAACAAACAACAAAACCATGAATAGCTAAACAAATCCTGAGTAAAAAGAACAAAGTTGGGGGTATCAAACTCCCTGATTTCAAAATATACTACAAAGCTATAGTAATCAAAACAGCATGGTACTGGCACAAAAACAGACAGAAAGATCAATGGAACAGAACTGAAAGCCCAGAAATAAATCCACACATCTACAGACAGCTAATTTTTGACAAGGGAGCCAAAAACATACAATAGAGAGAGGAAAATCTCTTCAATAAATTGTGTTGGGAAAACTGGACAGCCACATGCAAAAGAATGAAAGCAAACCATTATCTTTCTTACACAGTACACAAAAATTAACTCAAAATGGCTTAAAGACTTGGATGTAAGATCTGAAATTATGAAATTTCTAGAAGAAAACATAGGCAATATGCTCTTAGACTTCAGTCTTAGTGGCATATTTTCAAGAATCATGTCTGACCAGGCAAGGGAAACAAAAGAAAAAAGTAAAGAAATGGAACTACATCAAACTAAAAATCTTCCACAGAGGAAAGGAAATCCATAACAAAAAGACAACCTAACAATTGGGAGAACATATTTGCAAATTGTATATCTGATAAGGGGTTCATCTCCAAAATATATAAAGAACTCATACATCCCAAGAACAAAAAACTAACAACCAAGTTAAAAAATGGGCAAAAGTCTTGAACAGATATTTCTCCAAAGAAGATATACAGATGGCCAACAGGCACATGAAAAGATGCTCAATGTCATTAACTATGAGGGAAACGCAAATCAAAACTACAATGAGATATCACGTCATGCCCATCTGAATTGCTATAATTAACAAGACAGGAAACAACAAGTGTTGGAGAGGATGTGGTGAGAAGGGAAGTCTCATACACTGCTGGTGGGAATGCAAACTGGTGCAGCCACTATGGAAAACAGTATGGGGAGTCCTCAAAAAATTAAGAATAGAACTACCATACAATCCAGCTATGAAAACATGAATGCATAAAGATACATGTACCATTATATTCACTGCAGCATTATTCACAATACCCAAGACTTGGAAGCAACCTAAGTGTCCATCAAGGGATGAATGGATAAAGAAGATGTGGTATATATACATAATGGAATACTACTCAGCCATAAGAAATAATAATATCTGACCATTTGTGACAGCATGGATGGACCTTGAGGGTATTATGCCAAGTTAAATAAGACAGAGGGAGAAAGTCAAATATATATGATCTCACTCATATGTAGAAGATAAAAACAACAACAAACATTTACATAGAGACAGAGACCAGAGGGGAAGGGGAGAGGGAGGAGGGTGAAAGGGATGATTGGCACATGTGTGGGGTGATGGATTATAATTAGTCTTTGGGTGGTGAACATGATGCAGTCTACACAGAAATCGAAATATAATGATGTACACCTGGAAAAAATAAATAAATAGAAATCAAAAACCTCCCCCAAAATAAAAATCCAGGACCACATTACTTCCCCAATGAATTCTACCAAACATTCAAAGATTTGTTTACCCATCCATCTCAAAATCTTCTAAAAATTTGAAAAGGAGGGGAAGCTTCCTAACTCATTCTATGAGGCCAACATTACTCTGATACTAAAACCAGGGTAAAATGCTAAAAAGATCATGTACGGTGTTCAAGTGGGATTCATTCCAGGGATGCAGGGATGGTTCAATATCCACATATCAATCAATGTGATACACCACATTAACAAAATGAAGACTAAAAATCCCATTATCGTGTCAAATGCAGAGAAAGCATTTGACAAAATACAGCATCCATTTATGATAAAAATTCAAATAAAATGGGTAAAGAAGGAAAGTACCTCAACATAATAAAGGCCATATATGACAAACCTACACCTAATATCATATTCAGTGGTGAAAAACTGAAAGCTATCCCTCTAACAACAGGAACCAGATAAGGATGCCCACTTTCACCGCTCTTATTTAACATAGTATTGAAAATCCTAGCCAGAGCAATCAGGAAAGAAAAAGAAATAAAAGTGATCCAAATTGAAAAGGAAGAAGTAAAACTGTCGCTAATTACAGCAGACCTGATTGTATATGTTGAAAACGCAAAGAATCCATCAAAAAACTATTAGAAATATTAAATGAATGCAGTAAAGTTGCAGGATACAAAGTCATCATCAAAAATCAGTTGCATTTCTATACACTAAGAATGAAATAGTAGAAAGAGAAGTGAAGAATACAATCCCATTTACAATCACAACAAAAAGAATAAAATACCTGGGAATAAATTTAACCAAAGATGCAAAAGTCCTATACACTGAAATCTATAAAACATTGTTGAAAGAAATAGAAGACAGAGAGAAATGGAAAGATATTCCATGTTGATGGATTGGAAGAACTAACATAGTTAGTCCATATTTCCTAAAGCAATCTACAGATTTAATGCAATCCCTATCAAAGTTCCAATGGCATTTTTCACTGAAATAGAACAAAGAATCCTAAAATTTATAACAAACAACAAATGATCCTGAATAGTCAGGAATCCTGAAAAGAAAGAACAAACCTGTAGGTATCAAACTCCCTGATTTCAAAATATACTACAAACATGTAGAAACCAAAACAGCATGGTACTGTCACAAAAACAGACACACAGATCAATCGAATAGAATCGAGAGTCCAGAAATAAACCCACACATCTATGGGCAGCTAATTTTCAACAAGGGAGCCAAGAACATACAGTGGAGAAAGGAGTCTCTTCAACAAATGGTGTTGGGAAAACTGGACAGCCACATGTAAAAAATTGAAGGTAGATGATTATCTTACATAATACACAAAAGTTAACTCAAAATGGACTAATGACTTGAATATAAGACCTGAAACCATAAAACTTCTAGGAGAAAACATAGGCAGTATGCACTTCAACATCAGTCTTAGCAGCATATTTTGAATAGCATGTCTGACTAGGCAAGGGAAACAAAAGAAAAAAATAAACAAATGGGACTACATCAAACTAAAAATCTTCTGCACAGCAAAGGAAACCATCAACAAAATGAAAAGACAACCTAAAACTGGGAGAAGATATTTGCAAACCATATATCTGATAAGGAATTAATATATAAAATATTATAAAGAACTCATACAATTGAACAGCAAAGAAACAAATAACCTAATTTAAAAATGGGCAAAGGATCTGAACATTTTTCCCAAGAAGATATACAGATGGTCAATAGAGCCATGAAAAGATGTTCAACATCACTAATTATTAGGAAAATGCAAATCAAAACTACAATGAGATATTACCTCTTGATCATCAGAATGGGTGTAATTAACAAGACAAGAAATAAGTGTTGGAGAGGATGTGGACAAAGGGAACCCTCATACGCTGCTGGTGGGTATGGAAAGTGGTGCAACCACTATGGAAAACAGTGTGGAGATTCCTCAAAAAATTAAGAATAGAACTACCTTATGATCCAGCTATTCCACTTCTGGGTATTTATCCAAAGTACATGAAAGCAATATGTCGAGAAGATACATGCACTCCTATATTCATTGCAGCATTATTCACAATAGCCAAGACTTGGAAGCAACTTAAGTGTCCATCAGTGGATGAATGGATAAAGAAGATGTGGTATATATACACAATGGAATACTACTCAGCTATAAAATATATGAAATCTTGTAATTTGCGATAACGTGGATGGATCTTGAGGGTATTATGCTAAGTGAAGTAAGTCAGAGAAAGAAAGTCAAATACTGTATGATTTCACTCATAAGTAGAAGATAAAAACACCAACAAACAAACACATAAACACAGAGATTAGATTGGTGGTTACCAGGGGGAAAGGGGGGATGGAGAGGAAAATGGGTGATAGGGCATGTGTACAGTGACAGATGGCAATTAGTCTTTGGGTAGTGAACATGATTTAGTCTACACAGAAATTGAAATATAATGATGTACACCTGAAATTTATATAATGTTATAAACCAATGTTACCTCAATAAAAAATAAAATAAATAACAATAGTTCATCATATTAGTGATTACAAAGCTCATAGCAAAATCAATGGAATGAGAATATGAAAGTATACACATATATAAGAAAACACAAAATACCCTTGGGGGTCATTGACAGTGTAATGTGATTGATTAGGTGTATGATTACAAATAAAAGAGAGCAAGTGATAAATAAGTAGAATAAAGAAACAGTTTTTAGAAAATTGTTTAAAATTTCGTTATTGGAAAAGAACTATAGAGAATTAAGCTTTTTTTTACATAGGATAGATACACATATTCTTATAAAAACACAAAAAAGATCATGTCAATTCTTTATGTTATCAAAATTTAAAAAATGGGTTTCTACTTTGGCTTAGGCATAAATTTAGGAATCAGAATTGATTAGATCAGGAGGAAAAATGAGTTCTAGAATTTGGAGGTCTTACATATTAATATTTGATTGGTAGAAAATTAGAAGATATTAATTATTAAACTACTTTCATCAGAAAAGACATGAACTGAATCTAAATTATGGAAATTAAGCCAAAGGAAGCGATAATTTTACACATACACAAAATAACTCACGTCCACAGAAAGAAATGGTCATTCTCAAAACCGGTCACTTAAATGTTGCCTTAATAACTTTAGGATTTCAAAACCTGAGATTTGAATGTACCACCTGCTTAAAGTATTAATGTCTGAACAAGTACAGCTGTGTGCTCAATTAGCTACACAATCATTAAAACGAAGCATGCATAAATAATGTACCCTTTTAAAGATAAAAGCTAAAGTGCTTAATTTATACAAATGTTCTCTGTGGTGGATGTCCCTTCCTTTAGAGAAAGAGACGGCTGAAAAATCACCTGAACCCACACATGCAAACTGCAGACATCGTCCAAGAATTGATTTCTCTGATTATTTTCCCAAGAATCACTAAATCCATAGCACTCTGTCTAGAAGCTGCATTGAGATATACTTCGTCTGAATATTGTTCTCCACAGAAACAAGTGAATTTCTGTAAAATTAATGAGCCAGAGCAAACTTCTTGCTTATGTAGACTTTTCAGATATTCTGTTTCCTTATAAACCTTTTAGATCTTGTAAATACTCTGGTAAATATGAACCATTTAGCATAGCTTGTTAATGTCAGTTACTTTTATCTGTTTTTGAGAGATGGGGTTGATGAGTTTGAGTACATGAGTTTGAAATATATTTGTATGCTTCATTCAATCAAAGCAATATCAAAGAATGTTCACACTTCCTTGAGGTGCTATGATTTCATTAAATATTTGTTTTCCTTGATAAGAGTTTGTGAAGTGCCTGCAGTAGGCATTTATCAAGCTTGACATACTAAAAAAATGTTGCTAAGAATTACTTCTTTGTAGTTTTCACATTAGAATTGAATTGTACTTGGGTGATGTTTTGATAACTTATCTATTCTCAACAAAATCAAAAAATTATTTTTCATTGCTCACATTTATACAAATTTTATAACTCAAAGGAGCTACAAATAAAAGCTTACCATAAGCATCTTTTATAAAATTCATGTAGGGGGAGAAACTATTCATTTGAAAAGAGTTTTTTTGGACAAAAAATGATATGAAGTCTCTCACATCTTTATTCCAACATTTCATTCTCAATATTTAATTAGTATATAGTACTTATAAAATACTTATTAAGTATCTACCATAATGCATCAAGCATTGTTTTACACAGAGGATACATTGAGGAATGTGAAACAACCCCAGGATTCATGCAGTCATAATCTCTTTGTGGATACTGATAAATGAACAATTACATGTATATTCTACAATCTTCTGAGTGCCATTACAGAGGTTATTATGGAAATACAAAAGCAGGACACATAAAGGAGCTTTTGGCAGGAGTAGTAGGGTGGACAGAGGTCAGAAGGGCCTCCTCAAGGTATGCAATAGCAGAGTTAAGTCTAAAGGATAAAAAAAAAGTAATAAGGTACAGGGGAGGGCATTCCAGGTAAAGACGACATATGTGAAAGCCCCGTGTAAAACAGAACAGGATACATCTAAGTCATCATCAACAGTTTAATCTGATTAAAACATATACTATAAAGGGAAAGTGGTGAGAATACAAGTAGGCACCAGCTCATACAATATTCTGTGTCATACTAAGTGATCAAAATTTACAATAAATGTGTTGGGAAATTTCTGAAAATTATCAAATAGGAGGTGACAAAATCCAATCTTTATTTCTGAAAAGTTACTATGGTTGCAGCATGGTGGATTTTTAGGACAGGTCAAAACTTTTAACAGGGAGACAGAATAGGAAGGAGATAAATATTCTAGGTAGAGTGATAGTAGCCTGAAAATGGTCACATACAGGAATTAGGAAAGTTGATTCTTCTCTCAGATTCCCTCACATGTTTTTGAGCATTTCTATGGCCCATCTACTGGTTTCTATGTGTTTTTCTTCCTAAGGCTCACACCTAAAATAATTCTGTGTCATTGGAGTGTCACACATAGAGAACCTGAATTTGGAACTGATGGCTCACTAGTTTGGAAGTGTGAAAGCCCACCTCCCTTGCATCCAGGACAAATCAGAGTTCCCCTGTGGAGTCATGCTAAAGCTGAGATTTGACTATAATCACATCTTTGTCTTTCCCAAGGCCTGTCCTGCTTTCCTGATTGCCTTACCAATTTCTCTAAAGAGCACAGCCTTATCGATAACTTGTATAGGAATCTTGGTCTCAAAATCCCTTTCATAGGAACATAACCTAAAATGTAAATATATTACTGGTGCAAATTGGGTAGAATCAAAGGAATTGATGATTAATAGGATTTGTGTAGTGACGTAGTGGTTGAAGTCAAAGAAGAGATAGGTTTCTGGCTTGGCTGAGCTGACGTTATTCTTCATTCACAGGAAACAGCATGAAAAAGGTAATCGTGGTGTTCCTGTCCATATTAGAAGAAAAGGTATCCTTCCCCTGTCTATGTGTTGCCATCCACATCAGAGTATACAGCTTGGGAAACTAAGCATGGGCTGGATTTTTGCAGACCCCCTGTACATGGCATCACTGACTTCTATGAATGTCAATGTTACAAAATATATCACTGCTTCTTTGAAGATATATTGCATCTAGATTGCAAACTTTGTGTAAACTACCTCTAATGTTCTTTATGGAGCACGGTTGTGCTTGATAAATATATTACTTGTGTAATTATTAACTCATACACATATTAACTTGGAAACAGACATAAAAACATTTTTACAAAAAATAGAGAGATCTGGATATTAGCCCCATTTAATTCTTTTCTACAATAAGTTTTGTTCAGTATTTACTATAATATGTTTAGTTGTCACACCTCTTTATGCTTCTATTGGCTGTCATATTTTTTCAGATTTTCCTTGTTTTTCTGATGACCTTGATAATTTTGAAGAGTACTGATCAGACATTTTTTAGGATGCTCCATGATCAGGGTTTTTCAGTTTTTCTTGTGATTAGACTGGGTTAATTGGCTTGGGGAAGGAAGACCACAGAGGTAAAGTGCCATTTTCACCAAATCCTATCAGGTGTACATACTACCAATGTGACTTATCACTCATGATTTTGATCCCCTGGCAGGTTTCTCCACTGTAAAGTTATGTTTGTACTCCCTCCTTTCAACACTACACTCTATGCTCTTTGGAAGTAAGTCACTATGCACAGCCTATGTGTCAGCCAAGGTTCTCCAGAGAAATGGAACCAGTAGGATCTAAGGATATATACATATATAGAGAGATTTATGAGGAATTGTCTCACATGATAATGGAGGCTGAAACATCCCAAGATCTGCTGTCTGTAAGCTGGAAACTCAGGAATTCCTAGTCCAAAGGCTTAAGAATCAGGAGAATCAGTGGGTGTAAATCCAGTGGTATAAATCTGAGGGCCAAAGATGAGATGAGAGTCCCAACTCAAACAGTGATGCAGGAAAAATGGCCAAATTCCTCATTCCTCAGCTTTTTGTTTTATTCAGGCCCTCAAGGGATTGAATGATGCCCACCCACATTGGGAAAGGAAATCTACTTTACTGAGTCCACCAATTCAGAAGCTAATCTTATCCAGAAACACCCTCACAGATTCACCCAGAAATAATGTTTAATTTGGGCATCTCGTGGCCAGTTTGATGCACAAAATTCAACCATTTATTTATGTCAATATGGAATCATAGCTATTTATTTTATACATTTAGTTGTAATCCAATGCTATTTATTTCATTGCTCAAATGATTCCAACTTTGGTCAATGGAAGATCATTCAGTTGGCTCTTGTGTCCTTTTGACATATTCCCATCATTTTGGGTTTTATGTTATTTATTTATTTAATTTTTGAGCACACTTATACATTCTGGCACTACAAGTTGTTGAGTCTCATCTTGTATATTTCCTGTCCCAGTCCTAAGATCAGCCACTTTTCCAAAGATCCCATTTCCCTTTATTGAAGATGGTATTAGAAATTAAGATCTGGGTGCTAGGTATGCTCATTACTACTGGAATATTATTTCCCTTAAGCCCTCTCTTGCTGGCACAGCAAAGAAATATAACTATGTATACTAACCACCATATATATATACATATATATATCTATAAATATGTAACATACACTAATCTACTGTAAATGTAACCATCTTCATCTATTTTAAGCTAAACATGAATTCTTACCAATGTCTCCAATTCTAATCCACCACTAAATAGATTATTTAGTCTTCCCTTGCTTACCTGTGATCTCCCACTCTAACAGTGAGAAACTTGGTTTCCACCATTTGTCATCCATTTACTTGACTGATTCATTCTAGCATACACATACAGGAGTATCTGAATTTTTAACATTTAGTCTCATGGGAAACAACTTTATCAACTAGTAAATTCCTACATGCAGCTCATTTTGCCTTTATTTTCACAGGCTCTACTCATTTCCAAAGTTACTTAGGTCAGCAACTTCCCCCAACCTCTTTCAGTGAGGTTATTTCAGACATTTGCAATATTTTTGGATTATCTTGTCACAGTTTGCATTGCTTCCTGGGATGCCCCACTTCCAAAATGACTTTTTAAAATTGTATACATTAAGGTTTATTCTTTATGCTATAAAGTTCTATGGGTTTTGATAAATATATAATGTCAGGTGTCCACCATTACAGTATCATAAAAAGTAGATTCACTCTCCGCTATAGAATGAACATCCCCTCAAAATTTATATACAATCAAGCATCACTTGATGGGGATACATTCTATAAAAGGCATTGTTAAGAGATTTAGTCATTACGCGAACATCATAGAGTATACTTACACAAACAGATTGTATAGCCTACTACACAGTTAGGCTATATGGTATTAATCTTATGGGACCACTGTGAAATATGTGGTTCACCAGTGACCGAAACACCGTTATGAGGCACATGACGGTATTGAAATTCTAACTCCCAACGTCAAGGTATTTAGGAAGTGAGGACTTTGGTAGGTAATTAGGTGGTGAGGGCAGAGCTAACATGAATGGGGTTAGTGCCCTTTTAAGAGAGACCTCAGAGAGCTCCCTTGCCCTTCGTGTCATGTGAGAAGACAGTGAGAACATGGCTGTCTCTGAACCAGGAAGCAGGTCCTCAACAGACATTGAATCTGCTGGTGTTTTGATCTTGGACTTCCCAGCCTCCAGAACTGTGAGAAATAATTTCTGTTGTTTATAAACCATCCAATCTATGGTATTTTGTTATAGCAGCCCAGACAGACTAAGACAGAAACTCCTCTGTGTTTCACTTGTTCAAACCTACACCCTCTCCCTAAACACCCATCAACCACTTACCTTTTTACTATGTCTATAATTTTTTGTTTTCCAGAATGTCACATAGTTGAAAACATATAGTATGTAGTCTTTTCACACTGGCTTTTTGCACTTAGCAATAAGCATTTAAAGTCCTTCCATGTCATCATGTGGCTCGATAGCTCATTTTTTTATTACTGAATAATATATCATTGAATGGATGTACCACAGATTTTTTTAATCTACTCACTTGTCAAAGTGCACTTTGGTTGTTTCCATTTTTTGGCAGTTATATATAAAGCAGCAATAAGCATTCTCATACAGGTTTTTATGTGACATACCTTTTCAAGTCAACTGGGTAAATACCTAGGAGCACAAATGCTGGATTGTACGGTAAGCCTATTGTTAGCTTTGTAAGAAATTGGCAAATTGTCCTCCAGAATGGGGGTAACATTATTTCAATCAATAATAAATGAGAGGTCCCACTGCTCCACATCTTTGCCAGAATGTGGTGCTGTGTTTGGAATCTTAGACATTCTCATAGGTGTAGTGATATCTAATTACTGTTTCAATTTGCGATTCTCTAATAACTTGCAATGCTGAACATCTTTTTATATGCTTATTTGTCATTTGTGTATCTTCTTTGTTGAAGTATCTGTTCAGATATTTTGCCTATTTTTCAATTGGATCATTTGTTTTGTTACTGTTGAGTTTTAACAGTCCTGTATCTCATATGTGTTTTGCAAAGATTTTCTCCCAGTCTGTATCTTTCTGTGTCTTTCCCTCTCTATTTTTCTTTTTTGACTGGGAAAGATTTGCCCTGAGCTAACATTTGTTGCCAATCTTCCCCTCCTTTTTTTCCCACTTCAAAGCCCCAGTCCATAGTTGTATATTCTAGTTGTAGGTCCTTCGAGTTCTTCCACGTGAGCCACCACCATAGCATGGCTACTGACAGGTGAGTGGTGTGGTTCTGCACCCAGGAACTGAACCCAGGCCACCAAAGTGGAGCATACCGAACTTTAACCACTAGGCCACCAAGGCTGCAATGCCTTTTCTTTCTCTTAACAGTGTCTTTTGCAGAGCAAAAGTTTTTGATTCTAACAAAGTCCAACTTATCGATTTTTTTCTTTCACAAATCATGCTTTTGTTGTTGTATCTAAAAACTCATCACCAAACACAAAACCACCAACATTTTCTTGTATATTTCCTTCTTGGCTCTCTATAGATTTGCATTTTACATTTAGGTCAGTGGTCCTTTTAAAGTTAAGTTTTGGAAAGATGCAAACTCTGTTTCCAGGTTCTGTGTGGTTTTGTCTGTGTGTGTGCATATGGATTGTGTGTGCACATGGGTATCCAATTGTTCCTGCACCTTTTGTTGAAAAGTCTATCCTTTTTTTATTTAGTTTTCTTTGTTATTTTGTTAAAGATTGGTTCTCCTTGTGTGAGTTTGATAGTTTATGTCTTTCAAGGTCAATTTCATCTACTAATCTAATTTATGAGTGCAGAGTTGTTCACAATATTCTTTTATTCTTTATTATTCTTTTAATGTTGTAATAATAGCTCCTCTTTCATTTATGATATTTGTATCTTCTCTCTTCTTTTCTTGATTCTGCTCAAGGTTTGTCAATTTTATTGATG
This sequence comes from Tapirus indicus, assembly GCA_031878705.1. NCBI lineage: Eukaryota > Metazoa > Chordata > Mammalia > Perissodactyla > Tapiridae > Tapirus > Tapirus indicus. The sequence continues at coordinate 32,668,911 of CM062934.1, forward strand.
TTTTCAAAGAATCAGGCTTTTTAAAAATTTTCTCTATTGATTACTTGTTTCCAATTGCAATGATTTCTGTTCTAATATTTATTTATTTTTTCTTCTTGTTTAAGGCTTAATCTTATTTCTTAAATAGACCATTGGCTTATGGAGTTTAGATCTTTAATTTTTTTCTGTATGTGCATTTAGTGTTATATATTTACCTCTAAGCACTGTTTTCCCTGCACCCCACAAATTGTGCTGAGTTGTATTTTCATTGCTAAAGTTTTCAAAATATTTTTATTTAATTTTTATCTATATTTTCCTTATATTTTTAAATTCCTCTGTGACCTCTTTAACCCATATGTTATTTAGATATGTGCTGTTTATCCAAGTATTTTAGGACTTTCCTGCTATCTTTCTGTAATTGGTTTCTGGTTCAATTCCATTGTTGTCTGAGAACATATTTTGCATGATTTCTATTTTTTTTAATTTATTAAGTAGTTTTGTTACAGCCTAGAATGTGGTCATATTAGTGAATTTTCCATGTGAGCTTGAACAGAATGTGTATTTTGCTATTGTTGACTGAATTAATCTATAAATGTCAATTAGTTCAAGTTGATTGATGGTGTTTTTCAGCTCAACTATGTCTTTCTGTTTCTCTGCCTGCTGAATCTATCAGTTATTGAAAGAAGGGTGTTGAAGTCTTCAAGTGTAACTGTGGATTTGTCTGTTTCTCTTTGCAGTTCTATCAGGTTTCTTTTTTCCTCCATATATTTTGATGCTTTCTTGTTAGACACATATACGTTAAAGATTGCTGTGTTTTCCTGGAGAAATGACTCTGTTATCATTATGTAATGCCCCTCTTTATCCCCTTTTCCTTGTTCTGATGTCTGTCTTATCCCAAACTACTACAGCAACTCCTGCTTTCTTTGTATTGGTGCTAGCATAAAATATCTTTCCCCATCCTGGTACTTTTAACCTATTTTTACCTTTACAATTACAGTGAATTTCTTGTAAATAACATATAGTTGGGTCTTTTTTATCTACTCTGATAGTCTTTGTCTTTTATTTGGTGTATTACACCTTTTATATTATTGTCATTATTTATGTAATTGGATTATCTACCATGTATATGAGTTCTTTTTCTCTATTTGTGCAGTTATTCCTTTTTTTTTTCTTGCCCTTTTCTCCTATCTTGCTGGTTTTAATTGACCAGTTTATATACTCCCATTTTTCTTCTTCTCTTAACATATCAACTACTCTTTAAACTTTTTTTTAGTGGTTGCCTTACAGTTTGCAATATACATTTACAACTTATCTAATTTTACTTTCAAAAAACACTATACTGATTCACAGGTATAACAATGTATTCCCAGTTCCTCCCTCCCTCCCTGACATTATTGTTATTTCTTCCTTGTCCCATATGCTGTAATCATCCTAAAATTGTTATCATTAATCTGAACAAAAGGGTTTGTATTATGTCAATAAACACAAGAAAAGGAGCTAAGAGCATACAATGGAGAAAGGAAATTCTCTTCAATAAATGGTGATGGGGAAACTGGACAGCCACATGCAAAGAATGAAAGTAGACCATCTTCTTTCACCATACACAAAAATTAACTCAAAATGGATCAAAGACCTGAAAGTGAGACCTGAAACTACAAAATTCCTGGGAGAAAATATAAGAACTACACTCTGACATCAGTCTCAGCAGTATCTTTTCAAATACCATGTCTACTTGGATAAGGACAACAAAAGGAAAAACAAACAAGTGGGACTTAATCAGACTACAGAGCTTCTACAAGGCAAAGGAGACCAGGAACAAAATGAAAAGACAACCCACCATCTCAGAGGAAATATTTGCAAATCATATATCTGACAAGGAGTTAATCTCCAAAATACATAAATAACTCACACAATAAACACCAAAAAAAACCCCAAACAACCTGACCATAAAATGGGCAGAGGACATGAACAGACATTTTTCCAAAAGAGATATACAGATGGCCAATAGGCACATGAGAATATGTTCAACATCACTAATCATCAGGGAAATGCAAATAAAAACTACACTAAGATATCATCTCACACCCGTTAGAATGGCTATAATCACCAAGACAAAAAAAAAAACAAAACAAATGCTGGAGAGGATGTGGAGAAAAGGGAACCCTCATACACTGCTGATGGGAATGCAAACTGGTGCAGCCATTATGGAAAACAGTATGAAGATTTCTTAAAAAATTAAAAATAGAAATGCCATATGAACCAGCTATCCCACTACTGGGTATTTATCCAAAGAACTTGAAGTCAAGAATGCAGAGAATTGTGCACCCTTATTTTCATTGCAGCATTATTCACTATAGCCAGGAAAGGGAAGCAACTCGAGTGCCCATCGACTGATGATTGGATAAAGAAGATGTGGTATATAGATACAATGGAATACTACTCAGCCATTAAAAATATGAAGTCATCCCATTCACACAACATGGATGGACCTTGAGGGTATTATGTTAACAAAATAAGCCAGACAGAGAAAGACAAACACCATATGATTTTTCTCATATGTGGAAGATAAACTAAGACATGGACAAAAAGAACAGTTTAGTGGTTACCAGAGGGGAATGGGGTTGTGGGGTGGGAACAAGGGTTGAAGGGGTACATTTATATTATGACTGAGAAATAATAATGTACAACTGAAATTTCACAATATTGTAAACTGTTATGACCTCATTAAATAAATAAACAATAAAACAAAGATTTACTTGTTTGGCAACTTTCTAATATACGATACCGTATTACTAACTACAGTCACCAGACTGTATGTTACATCCCCAGGACCTGTTTATTTTATAACTGAAAGTTTGTACCTTTTGACCCTCTTCAACCATTTAGCCCACCCCCCACATCCCACCTATGTCAACAACCATTTTTTCTCTGTATCTATTAGTTCGGTTTTTGTTGTTGTTTTGTTTTATTATATTCCACATATAAATGAAATCCTATGATATTTGTATTTCTCTGTCTGACTTATTTCACTTGGCATAATGCCCTCAACATCCACCTATGTTATTGCAAATAGAAAGATTTCTTTCTGTTTTATGGCTAAATAATATTCGTGTGTGTGTGTGTGTGTTTATCACATTTTCTTTATCCATTCATCAGTTGATGGACACTTAGTTTGCTTCCATGTCTTGTCTTAATTCATGTCATTGTAAATAATTCTACAGTGAACATGAGGGTGCATATGTCTTTTAGAGTTAGTGTTTTCATTTCCTATGAAGAAATACCCAGAAGTGGAATTGTTAGATCATATGATATTCTATTTGTAATTTTTTGAGGAACTTCCATACTGTTTTCCATAGTGGCTACACCAATTTACATCTCCACCAACAGTGCACAATGGTTTCCTTTTCTCCACATCCTTGCCACACTTGTTATCTCTTGTCATTTTTATAATAGCCATTCTAACAGGTATGAGTTGATATCTCATTGTGGTTTTGATTTCTATTTCCCTGATGATTAGTGATGTTGAGCAGCTTTACATGTACCTGTTGGCAATTTGTATGTCTTCTTTGGGAAAACATTTGTTCAGATCCTCTGCCATGTTTTAATTAGATGGTTTGGAATTTTGCTATTGATTTGTATGAGTTCTTTATTTATTTTGGATATTAGCCCTTTATCAGATACGATTTACAAATAATTTCTCCTATTGGGTATGTTGCCTTTTCATTTTGTTGATGGTTTTCTTTCCTGCGCAGAAGCTTTTTAGTTTGAAGTAGTCTCATTTGTTTACTTTTGCTTTTATTGTCTTCGCTTTTGATCTCAATTCTAAAAAATCATTTCCAACACCAATATTCAGGAGCTTCCCACCTATGTTTTCTTCTAGGAGTTTCATGATTTCAGGTCTTACATTCAAGTCTTTAATGTATTTTGAATTGATTTTGTGTGTGGTGTAAAATAGAGGTCCAGTTTCATTCTTTTCCATGTGGCTCTCCAGTTTTCCCAATACTGTTTATTGAAGAGACTGTCCATTCTCCATTTGTATACTCTTGGATCCTTTTTGCTAAATTACCATATAGATGTGGGTGTATTTCTGGGCTCTCTATTTTGTTCCATTTATCTATATATCTGTTTTGTGCCAATACCACACTATTTTGAGTACCATAGCTTTATAATATCATTTGAAAAAAGGAAGTATGATGCCTCCAGGTTTGTTCTTCTTTCTCAAGATTACTTTGGTTATATGGGGCCTTTTGTAGTTCCATAAAAATTTTAGGATTTTTTTTGTTCTATTTCTGTGACATATACCATTGAAATTTTGATAGGGATTGTATTGAATCTGTAGATTGCTTTGGATAGTATGGAAATTTTAGCAACATTAATTATTCCAATTCATGAGCACAAAATATCTTCTGATTTATTTGTGTCTTCCTCACTTTCTTTCATCAATGTCTTGTCCTTTCCAGAGCACCGGTCTTTCATCTCCTTGGTTAAATTTATTCCTAGGCATTTTATTCTATTTGATGCAATTGTAAAGGGGATTGTTTTCTTAAGTTTTCTGTCTCTGAATAGTTCATCATTAGTGTTTAGAAAAGCAACAGATTTTTTATATTGATTTTACATTCTGCAACTTTACTGAATTTGTTTAGTAGTTCTAACAGTGTTTTGGTGGAGACTTTGGGGTTTTCTACATATAATATCATGTCATCTGCAAATAGTGATGGCTTAACTTCTTTCTTTCTGATCTGGATGTCTTTTATTTCTTTTTCTTGCTTAATTGCTCAGGCTAAGATTTCTATGTTAAATAAAAGTGGTGAGAGTGTCATCCTTGTCTTGTTCCTAATCTTACAGGAAAAGATTTCAGGTTTTCACTGATGAATATGAGGTTATCTGTGGGCTTGTTATATATGGCCTTTATTATATTGAGGTACATTTATTCCATACCCACTTTATTGAGAGTTTTTATCATGAGTGGATGTTGAATTTTGTCAAAAGCATTTTCTGCATCTATTAAAATGATCATGTGATTTTTATCTCTGGGTGTACCACATTGATGGATTTGCAATGTTGAACCTTTCTTGCAACCCTGAAATAAATCCTATTTGATAATAGTGCATGATCTTTTAATGTATTGTTGAATTGGGTTTGTTAATATTTTGTTGAGGATTTTTGCAACTATGATCATCAGGGATATTGGCCTGTAATTTTTTTTCTTGTGGTGTCTTTGTCTGGTTTTTATATCAGTGTAATGCTGGCCTTGTAAAATGAGTTTGGAAATGATCCCTCTTCATCTATTTTTTGGAAGAGCTTGAGAAGAATTCATATTAATTCTTCTTTAAATGTTTGGTAGAATTCACCAGTCAAGCCATCTGGTCATGGATTTTTGTTTGTTGAGATGTTTTTGATTACTGATTCAATCGCCTTACTAGTAATCAATCACTTCAAGTTTCCTGTTTCTTCCCAATTCAGTTTTGGTAGTTTGTATATTTCTAGGTATTTACTCATCTCTTCTAGATTTCCCAATTCATTGGAATATGATTGTTCATAATAGTCTGTTATGATCCTTTGTATTTCTGTGGTATCAGTTGTAAGATCTCGTCTTTCATTTCTGATTTAATTTTTTGAGTCTTCTCTCTTTTCTTGGTGAATCTAGCTAAAGAATACCAATTTTGTTTATCTTTTTGAAAAAACAGCTCTTATATTTATTGATCTTTTCTATTGTCTTTTTAGTCTCTATTTTCTTTATTTCCATTCTGATCTTTGTTATATTCTTCTTTCTACTAACTTTGTGATTTATTTGTTCTTTTTTCTAGGTCCTTGAGGTGTAAAGTTAGGTGTTTTGTTTGAGATCATTCTTGTTTCTTGAGATAGGCCTGCATCACTGTGGACTTTTTTAGAACTGCTTTTGTGCATCCCATCAGTTTTGATATTTGTATTTTCATTTATCTCAAAGTATTTTGTGTGTGTGTGAGGAAGATTAGCCCTGAGTTAACATCTGTCTCCAATCCTCCTCTTTCTGCTGAGGAGGATTGTCCCTGTGCTAACATCTGTGCCCATCTTCCTCCACTTTATATATGGACACCTGTCACAGCGTGGCTTGATATGTGGTGTGTAGGTCTGCACCCAGGATCCAAAACTGGGAACCCCAGGCCACCGAAGCAGAGCAGCCAAACTTAACCACTATGCCACCAGGCCGGCCCTGTCTCAAAGTATTATTTTATTTCTCCTTTGACCCATTGTTTCTTCAGTAACATGTTTAAACTCCACATATTTAGAATTTTCCAGTTTTCTTCTTGTAATTGATTTCTAGTTTCACACGATTGTGGTTGGAAAAGATGCTTGATATGATTTCAATCTTCTTAAATGTATTAATACATGTTTTGTGGCCTAACAGATGATTTATCTTAGAGAATGTTCCATGTGCACTTGATAATAATTTGTGTTCTGCCACTTTTAGATGGAATGGTCTGCATATATCTGTTAAGGACACCTAGTCTAATGTGTCATTTAAAGTCAAGGTTCCTTATCAATTTTCTGTCTGGATAATCTATCCATTGATGAATATGCAGTATTTAAGTCCCCTAGTATTATTGTATTTCTGCTTATTTCACCCTTTGGGTTTGTTAATATTTGCTTTATATACTTAACTGCTCCTATGTTGGGTGCAGAAAAATTTACAAATGTTGTATCCTTGTTGGATTGAACTCTTTATCAGAATCATAGTATAATGATTTTCTTTGTATTTTATTACAGTCTTTGTTTTAACATCAATTTTGTCTGACATAAGTATAGCTACTCTAGCTTCCTTTTTGTTTTCACTTGTATGGAATATCTTTTTCCATCCCTTCACTTTCGATCTGTGTCCTTACATCTGAAGTGAGTAGATTGTAGGCCGTTCTTAAATGTGTCTTGCTTTTTTTGTGTGTGTGTGAGGAAGACCAGCCCTGAGCTAACATCCATTGCTAATCCTCCTCTTTTTGCTGAGGAAGACTGGCCCTGGGCTAACATCCGTGCGCATCTTCCTCCACTTTATATGGGATGCCGCCAGGGCATGGCTGACAAGTTGTGCATCCATGGGCTCCCGGGATCCAAACTAGTGAACCCTGGGATGCCAAGCACAAACTAAACTGCTGTGCCACTGGGCTGGCCCCAAATGTGTCTTGCTTTTTATCCATTCCTATGTTTAGATTGGATTATTTAGTCCATTTACTTTTAAAGTGATTATTGATAGGTATGTACTTCTCACCATTTGGTTAATTCTATTCTGGCTGTTTTTATTTCCTCTGTTCTTTTTTATTCTTTTACTTTCTTCTTTAATGATTTGAGGTTTTCCTTGAGTGGTCTGTTTGGATTTCTTTTTCTTTACGTTTCCTGTATCTATTATAGGTTTTTGTTTTGTGGTTACCATGAGGCTTACATAAAAAAACTTATATTTATAATAGTCTATTTTAAGTTGGTAACAAATTCAGTTTTAATGCATTCTAATGCTCTATGTTTTTATTCCCTTCCCACCAAGTTTTATTTTTTTCATTTCACAATTTACATCTTTTTATCTTGTGTAACCATTAACAAATTATTATAGGTATAGTCATTTTTACTACTTTTGTCTTTAAACCTTCATACTAGCTTTATACATGTTTAACTCACAACCTTTACAACATTAGATTATTCTAAACATTACTATATGTTTATCTCTACCTGTGTTATTTACTCTGTCATCTGTTTTCCTGTTACTAACTAGTTCCCTTTCATTTCAGCTTAAAGAATTCCCTTTAACATTTCTTGTAAGACTGGTTTTGTGGTGATGAATTCCTTTAGCTTTTGCTTCTCTGCAAAACTGTTTCTCTCTCCCTTAATTCTGGATGACAACTTTGCTGGGTAAATTATTCTTGGTTAGCAGTTTTATTCTTTCAGCACTTTGAAAATATCATGCCACTCCCTTCTGTCCTACAAAGTTTCTGCTGAAAAATCTGCTTAGTCTTACAGGGTTTCCCTTATTGGTAACAAGTTGTTTTTCTTTTCCTGCTTTTAAGATTGTCTTTGTCTTTAACTTTTGGCACTTTAATTATACTCTGTCTTCTTGGGTCATCTTATTTGGAACACTCTGGGCTTCCTTGATTGTGTCCATTTTCTCCATAAGCAGCTTTGCCAGAGACATCTTTGCTGCCAGCATTTTCACTGCAAACGCTTTCTCCACATAACTAATTTGCCATAAGGCAATTTTGCTATAAAATAATAAAAAGTTTAAAAGGGACATTAAAAAGGATGTAATGAAAAATGAATAATAAAATTAAAAAGACTTTATTAGGAAACACAAAATATTTGAGTACATTTAAACTGTGTGTAGATTCATGTCAATTCTGGGCAAATAACTGACTTCATTCTGTAGGTTGTATCTAAGCCCTTAGCTTTGAAGTCTTTCATTCATCATATTATAAATTTTTTTTTTATTGAGGTTGTATTGGCTTATAACATTGTGTAAATTTCAGGTGTACATTATTATAATTGTATTTCAGTTTCTGTATAGACTGCATTGTGTTCACCATCAACAGTCTAGTTTTTATCTGTCACCAAACATATGTGCCCCTTTGCCCATTTCACCCTTGCCCCACTCCCTTCCCCTGGAATAACCACTCATCTGTTCTCCTTATCCACATATTTGTTCATTTTACACATATGAGTGAAATCATACAATGTTATTCTTTCTCTGACTTATTTTGCTTAGCATAATTCCCTCAAGATCCATCCATGTTATCACAAATGGCACGATTTTATCTTTTTTTATGGCTGAGTTAGTATTCCATTGTGTTTATATACTACATAGTCTTCATCCATTCATCCATTGATAAGCACTTAGGTTGTTTCCAAGTCTTGGCTTTTGTGAATAAGGCTGTGAGGAACATGGGGGTACATAAATCTCTTTGAATTTTTGATTTCATGTGTTAGATCATGTGATATTTCTATTTTTAATTTTTTGAGAAATCTCCATACTGTCTTCCATAGTGTCTGCCCCAGTTTGCATTCCCACAACTATTGTATGAGTGTTCCTTTTTCTCCACACCCTCTCCAACACTTGTTCTTTCTTGTCTTTTAAATAATAGCCATTCTGACAGGCTTGAGGTGATATTTCTTTGTAGTTTTGATTTGCATTTTCCTAGCACTTAGTGGTCTTGAATATCTTTTCATGTGCATGTTGACCATTTGTATATCTTCTTGGGAAAAATGTCTGTTCAGATCTGACCATTTTTTCATTGGGTTATTTGTTTTTTGTTGTTGTTATCTGAATTCTTTATATATTTTGGATATTAACCCCTTATTGGATATATGATTTGTAAATAATTTCTCCCAGTTGGCAGATTGTCTTTTCATTTTGTTGATGGTTTCCCTAGCTGTGCAGAAGCTTTTAACCTGATGTAGTCTCATTTGTTTATTTTTTCTTTTGTTTCCCCTGTAGATACGGTATTGGAAAAAATACTGTTAACATTGATGTAAAAGAATGGATTGCCTATATATTCTTCTAAGACTTTTATGTTTTCAGGTCTTACCTTCAAGTCTTTAGTTCATTTTCAGTTAACTTTTGGGTATGGTATAAGATAATGGTCCACTTTTAATTTTTGCACCTGGCTGTTCAATTTCCCCACCACCACTTATTGAAGAGACTTTCCTTTTCCCATTGTATGTTCTTGGCTCCTTTGTCAAAGATTAGATAGAGGACCATAGATGTGTGGGTTTATTTCTGGGCTCTTGACTGTTCCATTGATCTGTGTGTCAGTTTTTGTGCCAGTACCATGTTGTTTTGATTGCTATAGATTTGTAGTATATTTTGAATTCACAGAGTGTGATTCTTCCAACTTTGTTCTCTTTTCTCAGGATTGTTTTGGCTATTTGGGGTCTTTTGTTTTCCATAAGAATTTTAGGATTCTTTTTCTATCTCTGCAAAGAATGTGATTGGGATTCTGATAGGGATTGCATTGAATCATAGATTGCTTTAGGTAATATGGACATTTTAATTGTGTTTATTCTTCCAATTCATGGGAATGGAATATCTTTCCAATTTCCTTATGTCTTTTTTGATTTCTTTCAGTAATGTCTTATAGTTTTCAGTGTATACATCTTTCACCTCCTTGGTTAAATTTATTTTTAGGTATTTTATTCTTTTTTTGCAATTGTAAATGGGATTGTAGTCTTGACTTCTTTTTCTGCTTGTTCAACATTAGTGTATAATAATTCAACTCATTTGGTATGTTGATTTTGTACCCTGCAACTTTGTTGTATTTATTGATTATTTCAAATGATTTTCTGGTGGGTTCTTTAGGGTTTTCTATATATAGAGTCATGTCATCTGAAAACAATGATAGTTTTATTTTTTTCCTTTCCAATTTGGATCCATTCTATTTCTTTTTCTTGTTTGATTGCTCTGGTCAAAACTTCCCATACTATGTAGAAGAATAGTGGCAAGAGTGGGCATCCTTGTCTTGTTCCTGTTCTCAGAGGAATAACTTTCAGTTTTTTACCATTGAGCATGATGTTGACTATGGGTTTGTCACATACGGCCTGTATTATATAGAGGTGCTTTCCTTCTATATCCATTTTATTGAGAGTTTTTAATCATAAATAGTTGCTGGATCTTGTCAAATGCTTTCACTGGATAGAGTATTTTTGGCTGATATTTTTTTATCTTTCAGTATTTTGATTATATCATCCATTCTCTCCTAGCCTGCAGAGTTTCTGCTGAGAAATTTGCTGAAAGCCTGATGGGGATTCCTTTGTAGCTTATTTTCTTCTCTCTTGATGCCCTTAATATTTTTCTTCATCATTGACTTTTGACAGTTTTAATATTATATTCTTTGGAGGAGGTCTTTTGCCATTGATGTAACTAGGAGTTCTATTGGCTTCGTGTACTTGCATGCCTAGTTCCTTCCCCAGGTTTAGGAAATTATCAGCTATTTTATCTTTGAATAATCTCTGCTCCTTTATCCTTCTCTTCTCCAGCTGGGATATCTATAATCCTTATATTACTTTTTCTAATTGAGTCAGATATTTCTTGAAGAGTTTCTTCATTTTTTAAAAATCATAGTTCTCTCTCCTCCTCCATCTGAATTATTTCTAGGTTTCTATCTTTGAACTCACCAATTCTCTCTTACATAAGGTCCACTCTATTTGTAATACTTTCTATATTTTGAGGTTTTTTTTTTTTTTTGGTGAGGAAGATTAGCCCTGAGCTAATATCTTTTGCCAATCCTCCTCTCTTTGCTGAGAAGAATGGCCCTGAGCTAACATCTGTGCATATCTTCCTGTATTTTGTACATGGGATGCCACCACATCATGGCTTGATGAGCAGTGTGTGTGTCTGTGCCTGGAATCCAAACCCATGAACCCCAGGCCGCCGAAGCAGAGCGTGTGGACTTAATCACTACACCACCAGGCCGGCCCCTCTACATTATTTTTTATCCCATTAGTTGTGTTCTTCATATCCAGCATTTCTGTTTGGTATTTTTTTAGAGATTCATTCTCTTTGTTGAAGTACTCCTTCTCTTCATTAATTTTATTCTGGAGCCCAGAACTGTCTTTCTGAGATTTTTGATACTCATCGAGTTTTTTTTATGACAACTAATTTGAATTTTTTGTCAGATGGTAATCTTCTGTGACTTCAGGTTTGTTTTCTGGAGAGTTGCCATTTTCCTTCTGTTCTGCAGTGTTACTGTAGTTCTTCATGGTGTTTGATGAATTGATTCTCTGCTGGTCCACCTGTGGTAGTAACTACCTTTTCTTCTTTGGGTACAGCTTTGGTTACTTTGTTCTCAGCTGTTTCTGATTGTATTTGGAGCCTGCACTTTCCATCCTCCACTGACTCTGCCAGAAACATCATCAGTGTCATTCTTGTGCCACTTGTGCTTCTGGGCTGCTGGTGCCTTGCTGCTTAAATGTCACTGCAGTCTCAGGTGATGCCACCAGGGTCATCCTGCCCTCTTAGGTCTGTGGAGACCATTATAGTTGGTCTTCACATGTGTGTTTAATTAGAAGCTTACTCCTCAGTCCATATCTATGAAGATAAGCTAACAGATGTCTTTCACACAAAGACTGGAAGCCTCAATCTGTTGCCTATATGCTTTGCTTTGGAGGTAGTAGTGAATATTTTCTCCATTTGTCAAAGTCCTATGTGACCCATGAACATAAGCCCCACTGGCCACCAGAACTAGGTGATCTAGAGGTGCCCCCTGGCTGGCAGTCACAAATATTGAAGTGCCAGAGAAAGGCAGGGGGAGAGCACAAAGATGGTGCCTACCAACCTCCATCTTTGGAGAGTATTTCAGTAGGCCTCTAGATGTGTGTTAAATTAGATGTCTGCCCCAAGTCTGATGCTTTAAGATAAGAAAATAAGCCTCTTTTGCAGAGTGTCTCAGCCCTTTTCAGTCCTCTGCCCCTGTGCTGGGCCCTGGCATGGGTGAGTCCACATGTGAGTGCTTTAGGAACCACTTCTGAGTTTGCTACAGCCTTGTGGGCCTCATGGATGCAAGCTCTATTGACTTTCAAAGCTAGATGTTTTGGGGTCTTGTCTCTCAGCTGCAAGTCTTAAAAATTGGGGTGCCTAATGTGGGGTTCAAATGCTTCACTCCTTAGGGAGTAGCTCTGGCTCATGAGTTTCCTTCTGATTGTGGGTCATCACCATGCTGGGGGTGGGGCTTACAACAAGGTTATGTCTCAGGCTGTCCTACTGGCTTTGATGTGTCATTTGTTTCATTCACCCAATGTTTAGGAGGTACTCAGCTAGCTTTTGGGTATTTTTAGGGGAAACTTTTCTATATGTAGCTGTAGATTTGGTGTGTCCATGGAAGAGGATTTCAGAATACTCCTATGTCACCATCTTGAGCCTTCATCCCCAAAGAATTAAAATCACATAAGTGTTCAAAATATGTCTTTTTATAAATTGCTTGGCTATTGTAGGTTCCTTGAATTTTCATATGAATTTTAGAATTAAGTTGTCAATTTCTACTGAAAATCTATTGTGATTTTTACTGATGTTGCATAGAAATTATAAGTCCATCAGGGAAATGGTAAATGGACTACATTATAATTAAGAATACTTGTTCGTCCAAACAAACCCCATTAAAGAAATGAACAGGTAAACCACATAGTGGTAAATGGCATTTGCCATTAATAATTATCTGGAATATATAAATAAATCTAACACAATGGGAAGTAAGTACAAAATAACAGACACTTCACAGAAGTCAAGTACATAAGTCATCTCTCTTCAAAAACTACAATGCAATAACACTGTACATACATGAATCAGAATAACTAAAAACATTTTTAAGTAATAAAACTGACTATATTAGTCAGAGTTATCCTGAGAACAAAATCAGGAGAAAGAGAGACACAGAAAGACAGAGACAGACTGAGAGATAAAGGGAAAGAAAGAGAATAGAGAGAGAGAGAGATTTTAAGAAACTGGCTCACGTAATTGAGGGAGCTGTAAGTTTGAAATTTGTAGTGTTGGCCTGTAGGCTAGAACTTCAGGTAAGAGTTGATTTGTCATCTGGAGTCTGAAACCCACAGGGCAGGCCAACAGTCTGGAAACTCAGGCAGTGTTTCTGTGTTGCAATCTTGAGGCAGAATTGCTTCTTCTTTAGGAAACCTCAATCTTTACTCTTAAGGTCTTTTATGCTTAAACAAGAACCATCCAAATTATGGAGGGTAATCTCCTTTATTTAAAGTCAACTAATTTTAATGTTAATCATATCTAAAAAGAATATCTTCACAGAAACCTCCAGACTAGTGTTTGACCAAGCAATTGGGCATCATAGCCTCACCACATTGACCCATGAAATTAGCCATCATTTTGAAAATATCAAATGTTGCTGAGAGTGTGAAGTGATAAGATTTCTCATATAATTCTGAGGGAGGGGATGAAAATTATTTAAACCACTTCAAAGAATTGTTTGGCATTATCAACTAAAACTAAACATAAGCATCCTTTATGAGCCAACAAGAGTAAAGTCTAGATATGTACAACAAAATACATGTATAGTCATGTCCATAGCAGCATTATTCATGATAGCCCAAACCTCAAAACAAACAAATGTCCATCCATCATCAATAAAAGGAATAAATAATATTGGTGTATTTATTCAATAGAATACTATACATCAGTTAAAAAGAATAAGCCAGTGTAAATTCAACAATATGAGTGAATCTCACAAAGCAATTGTTGAGTGAAAGAAGCCATATATAAAGTGTACATACTGCATGATCCATTTTCATAAAGTTAAAAAGTAGGTAAAATTAATCTACAGTGTCAGATATCAGGACAGTGGTTTTCTTGGGGAGAGAAATACTGACAGATTTCTAAGAATATTAATTCTATTTATTGATTTGAATAATGGCTCCAGGTATGCCTTCATTTTAGGAAAATTCAATAATCTATGAGTAATAAATTGCTCACTTTTCTATATGAATGTGATTTTTCAATAAATAGGCTTACCAATAAACATTAAAATAATAAAAATACTTTGGAAGACAATAAAATTAATAAATTGCTCTTGAATTTGGCAGTTCTGGGAAATATTTTTTTCTTTATTCCATTGATAGCTTCCAATGAAAATACCTTCATTTGAAAATGTCTCAAAAATCTGTTTTAAATGAAAGAAAAATTATTTCTCCATACATCCACAATTAGGAGTTTTTTTACCACTTAAACTAAAACTTTACCAGATAAAAATGAGTAATAGCATAAACCTTTAAAACAAGAAAGGACTCAACTTAATTCAAAACATTCATTATGAGAATGAACATGTATTTATCTGTAAGTGATAAATTACCTGGAGTGAGTAAATTCCAAAAAATGGCAGTTTAACTCAATTGTAACCATTTTAAAGAAAAGATTAGCTATAGGCATAGGGACTTGAAATAGGAAAAAATGAAGTCAAGAGTTTCTCAGAACAAAATTCATCTGATAATGAAATCATGTCAGTGAGCATTTACTGAACATATGTATGCAAAAAAAAATAATGGAAAAGATGAAAACACTTTCATTTAAACTGTCTTTTAATTTAAAATTACTGACCATTCATTTCTCATTATAGTCATTATTATTTTCCTTTGTCTTTTGAGAAGATACTCAACTTTGTTGTGTCCAGCCTCTATTGATTGCTATAAAACTGAATTCAACAGAAACACCATATTTTGTTATGATTTTTCCCACAATTCACAATCTCATTCTTTCTCTCATTCTCCTCCTTCTCTCCCTCCTCCTCCTCCTTCTCTCTCTCTCAAGGTATGCATCCATTATCCAGAGAATTGGATAGATAGATAGATACAAGGATGAACGGACAGATAAATGGATGGATAGATACATACATACATGTATATAGTAACATAGACAGACAATATACTTGACTACCTTATTATTCAGTTCACATTGTTTAAAGCTTTGGAAAAAAATCTTATATAATTAAAGCACAGCATTTAGATGTTTCCATACCCAGTGTCAATCTCATTTTCTTAACCACATAACTGATAGAAAAGAATACATTTCTAAATTGTAAATGTTTTGTTACAGACGGTTATAAATAATTAATTTATGCCTATAGATTTCAGCATATGTGAAAATATAAAATACATTTTTACTATATATGCATAATATATTGATATAGGTAGATATGTATTTATACCTATCTATATATAGAGAGATATAATTAAAATTCTTACTTAAGCTCTGCAAGATAAGTAATATTACTCTGGTTTAGCATATTAATAAATCAAATTTTAGGTGAAACACCATGCATTATAAGGAATATATGATATAGTGTGAACAAATGTATACTATCAATAAAGAAAAGCTCAAACATAATCATTATTGCACTATTTTATTAATGTCATATTTTATTAATGTCATTATTGTTGTTATAGCACATAATTACATGGTAGAATGTAACATAAATAAGCCAGAAAACAGCTACTTAGGATGTGAATAGATTTTTTTCAAAGAAGATGCTTGTGGACATTTGTTAATGTGTTACACAAGCATTTCAGTTTCATTTAAGATTCTTAAATCTTTTCCCAAAAACAGAGCATGTTTTTCTCTTACTGATGCCTTGACAAGTTGTGCTGACTCAGCTGCCAAATCTCTCTTATCCTGTCACATTAATAACAACTTTAATGATCAATGTGCACTCAACTCCATTTTCTCATGTCATTTGTAATGACATTTACTTTTATGACTTGAAGATGTAACTATGCTCCTCTTTTGGAACACAAATCATGTTTAGACACTAGACACATTCTTATTCAAGTCAGAACTAAATTAAATTTATCATTTGCCACAATTGCATTAAGTCTTTTATAATATGTGAAATTTAAGTTTGCCTATTTCTATTTTATGTAGATATCTTTGCACTCAGAGATTGGGAATGGAATGGATACTAAATGAGTAACTTGTATCACAGCATTTGATTAAGTTAATATACTTAATCTCAAAACAAGTTATAAAAAATAATGTTATAAATAAAATTATAAATTACAAATAATCTATTATAAGTAATACATTATTATGTAACAAATAAATTATATATAAATATTTAAAATAAGTAGATAATGAGACTGAGGTTTTGAGGAGTTAGATAAATTCTACAAAAATACGATGTTAGTATATGTAAGGGTTCTTATTTAAATTCAGAGCTGCAAAATTCACAATTCTATGTTATTTCTAACCTTAAAAATATACAAAACCAATAAACATAAGAGATAAATGTGTGCTAAACATATGTGTACCCAAATCACACATGTCTTCCTGCTCCTCATTACCTTAATTCTACATAAACCATATTAGCTTACGTAGCTTTCCTTACTCTCATATAATCATGGGCAAGCATCTATGTATGTACATATACAAATCCCACATGCCATTGCTTTATAAAAATGAAATCATATTACATACACTTTAATTAGAAATACTTTTTGGAAGCAGTTTAATCAGCTGATACAAATCTAAATCACATATTTTTAATGATGAATAGTATTCATGATATTAACACACCATAATTTTCCCATTATTTCTATACTGTGTCCTTTAAAATTTGATTTCTTAGTTCTAGTATCTTTATGCGATATGGTCATGATATTTGATTATGCTGGTCTCCCTAAATGAATTGGGAGTACTTATTTTTTAAATGGCCTGAAATAATTTGTTACATGAAAAATTATCTGTTCTTTAGAAGCTAAATAATATTTCCTAGTTATTCTTTTGGTTCACTTTTATCATTTCTTTACTTTAATAGATCATCAACTTTTTCTAGGCTTTCAAGTATTAAGCCATAGAGTTATTTATTTAATCCCATAATACCTACATTTATGACATATTTTTTTCACCCAATCTTGTAAGTCTTTCTTTTTCCCTCTTAATTAGGGTCATGGAGAACTATTGGAGCCGGTTATGTCCATCCTCAGATATGTTCAGGTGACCTGTGTCTTTGGGCACTTGGCTACTTGCACAATACAAAGTCCCAGGCTCCTTCAAATTTTGCCTCATCTCCAGACACCATGGCTATCTCAGATTCCTCTGTACAATTATTGGTCTTAATCACAGCCTCCATTGATCCATGAAGGCCTGGAGAAATTCACACTGAAAGTTTCAAATAATATTTAAAAGCATAATGTAAGAACTTTCCAGAAACAAAAGAAAATTTATTCCAGAAATTAAGTGTCTTTACCTGTAGGAGTAAAATGGGATCATTATTACAGAAATACTGTTAAGGTTATAAATATTTACAATGTAGAACTGACATAAATAATAATAGTTTGGAAGAATTAAGGGAGAAAATATTGAGGATAGAGTAATTAGCCTTACTTCTTTATCTTTACAAAAAAGCATCAAAGAGATTAGAATTATAAATTGAGGTAATTAGAGATGCAAGTATATCTAAATATAAATTAAAATAATACAATCAACTAAAATCAAATCATTAAGGAAAGTGGGAGTGGAAATGCAATAATTTGTTTGTTGATCATTTTAGGGATGATCACTTAGATACACTGTATTTAAAACATAAAGGAGGAAATGTGTTATACAAGGTTATAAGTGTAAGGCAGCCACTAGAGCCAGACTGCAAACCATCCAAATAACCAGAAGTACAGACTACAATAGAGCAAAGTAACCGTGGATCATATAGGGAAAGAAAAATAAGAAATAAACATAAACAGTAAGGCAGAAAGCATAATGGAAAGCATGGTGACAGAAATAATGTAATAAATGTAAATGGAATAAACTTATCTCTTCCAAAAACTATCTTGAGATTGACTGACCAAGAAGACCTCTGAGTAAGCTGTATTTGAGAGACACATAATTACTCGGAGTGGAATGGTTGTGGGAAAAAGTTGGCAATCATAACGAAATCATTAAAATCAAGATTAGGAGCACTGTGAATTCATACCAAATAAAACTTAATATTCCTTTCTCTTCCTTACATTTCTCATTTCTCCTCTCAATCTTCATTCACATTTGAGACAGTTACCTAATGGAAGAAGTTATGAGCAGAAGAAAATAAGCTACACAGTGAGACATACATCTATTAGAAATTGACAAGCTTATAAATGAGCTAATAATTGGTCATGGGGAGAGGTTCAGGACAGCAAACAATTAATTCTCCATTCTTCTTTTAAATACTTCCAAATCTGTTGCTGTTGTTTTTGTGGATATTTGCCAATTCTCTATCCATCATGTTCTTTTTCACTTCCTCTGTTGTAAGCTTTGAGAACAACTATAGATAAATCAGCCTTCCAAAGTTGCTTAAATTCTCCTAACTAATCTCTGATAAACTAGAGAATTAAAGAGAGAATAAAAAGGAAATATACCATGAAATAATGTATAGTCCACTTAGAAATAAATTCCAAATGAGAATATGGAGAAGTGTAAATATTTTCTTAAATGTGTTATCTTTGTGAAGAATCTAAATTAACAAACTTGAAATGTGAAGTATCGGCGGGTTATCATTTCCATGGGAGACTCATGATCATAATTTAAATTGCTTTGTATTCATATTCAATATTATAGAATAAGCTATGCACAAGGAATACCTTATGCATCTCCAAAAGGTTAATATGAAAAACAACAGGGACAGACCTAGAACAAAGAAATACTTCATGAGTGAGAGATAACTGTTGAGTTGGGCAAATGGTTTAATTAAACAATAACACATTGTCCAAGAAAAATAGCAAAACTATTCTCAGTGAAGAAAACTATCCCAATCCATATTACATAGCAATGTAAGGGCAAAATAGATGTTGAAAAAACTGTTAAATTGATCCAAACGTTTATGATGATGCATCCCTAATTAGATTCTAAAACACCATAAATATAGAGGTCTCTCTTCGAAGGACTTCTTGTTTTCCAGGGTTGGCTTATTTTACAAAAAGATTGGGTAGGTCAGTGAGTGTTGACATAACAAAGGATTACCTCGAATGGTTCACATTATGGCAGAGCATAGTGATAAATAATACCTCAAAATGAAAATCGTTTTTCACTGCTTGAACTATATTTCCTATTTCTTCTTTTTCATTTATTGTTTATTTTAGCATACTCAGATTAATCCCTTAAGATTTAAAGATCCATCCAAGTAATTAATACCTCGGATATACTTATGCAGATATAATAGATTTTTTTAATAAGAAAAACAAATACTCATTTGTGTTGTTGTTAGTGAACCAAGTGGGCTCACCTCCCGGTGAGTTACATAAAACTCTACACCAGGGAGTTGTCTCACAGAGCAAAGTGTATTTGCAGCAAACATGAGGCCAAGAGGAATCATTTCCAAAGTCATGGCATCCTGGAACAAAGGGAAGCAGGGACCTTTATTTTGGATGGGAATGAATATTCAAAATGAAGAGGTGAGTATTTGCCTGCACAGGGTCACTTGGAGAACATGCTTCCACATAATGATGCCTAAGCTCCTCCTGGAGAGATGTTTGCTTAAAAATAAGGCACAGCTCAGGGGTGCAGCTCTTGTAGTGAGGATTGGTCAGTTTCAGGATGTTTGGTGGTTACATCTGCCTTGAGTTTCTCACTTGGTCAGTTTCAGGATGGTGGTGGTTACATCTCCTTAACATACAAAAGGGAAAGAAACAACTTGGAATAAACAGTTAACTGCTTCCAAACTCACCTTTGAGTTTCTCAAGGCACCTAGTCAGTGACATTGTGAGGAAAAACATTTTATAGGTGAGTAAGTCATTAAAAGAAAATTATTGCCAACTAATTAATATTTGAGGAATTGTGGCCTTCTATAATTTAATACTTGACTACTAAATTGGCTTAATGATGTGTCAATCTGTCATGCTGAGCCACTTTTTCCAGATTTCCCTTTCTTGTATTCTTCCATTTAGGGCTGCCACAAGAGACATTTTGCACAATCTTTGGAAAACAGTTGTCAAGCAGCAAGCACACCACTTTAATGTTTGGAAGGTAGGTGCAGGAGCACCAGGCTCTGTTGCAACTCAGTCATGTTGTTGACTTCTGCTGATTCATCTCATTGTCCTGGAGGCGACTTCCCCAGTGAGCCCTCCTTCAGTTTCCCTGACGCCGGGGCAGGTGCACATTTACCTCTGTGATAAAGGGTTCTGGCCTCTCCTGAAGAGTCATCATCCAATCATTAAAGTGGAAAGTGCAAGATGACATGATTTTAGTCCATCTCCATGAATTCCAGTACTTTAGTTCATACTCACGTGTTCTAGTTTATCCATGCTTTCCCCTACTTTGTATGCATCTTCCTTCTCCATTGCCAGCCCTACAGTCTTCAAGCTCCAGTACTATATGCAAAGACAAAAGACTTGCAGAGACTGTTTAACCAGCTTTCAAAGTTGGGTAAGATCAAGTCCCTATAAAAAAATCCATATACACACACATACACATATGTGTACATACATATGTATATGTATACCTACATGCCTGTATATAGATGTGTGTGTATATCCCGGTGGTGCTGCTATACTATTTGAATTCTGTTTGATGCATCCACTAAATGTATGTGGAAATATGAATAATTGAAGAGAATTAATAAATATTTTCAAATTTTGATGGCAATTTTAGTCTTAGAGAATCAGACTTTTATTTTGGTGCTTTTCACAGATATAGCCACCATCCAAACAACTCTATTGATTGTGAATCTTTCTGAGTACTCAAATCTTAAAAGTTGAAAAGAAATATTTGTTGGAAAAGACAAACCCAGAGTGTCTCAATCATAGGGAAACTAACTAGAATTTATGATCAGTTGGAAAGTTAATGCTGTGGAGAACTTTGAGGATCATACCATTCTCATTTGACAAAAAAGGAAAAGGAAACAAAGAAACAAAGTTTGTCCTTGTACAAACCATACAACTGGCAGATAAACTCTGGAGTGTCATAGATGAAATCACAGAGCTAACCAAGTACCCCCCGACAAGGTATTAGAGCAGCAGTCAGGAAACGGAACATGGAATAAGATCCAGGGTCTTGAAACCAGTGTTATTTACCTCACCATCATCAACAACACTAACCACCACAACAAAATGACATATAGTGGCTTATTTTTATGAAGAGGATTTGAGGCACTTTAGTGACTTTAACCATGTTATTCTCAGTTCTGTACAATCTTTTAAAAAATTAATTTATCCTTTAGTTAAAATGAATATTTTTCTAAAATAAGATTTCAACTTTGAGTTTTTAGGGCCAAATTTGATTGTGAAAGAAAGTGTTCACAATAGCTAGATCATCTACAATCTTTTTAAATAAATTATTTGGAAAAAATTCATTCAATTACACATACACACTTAGAAATAATATTTAGGCAAAACATTTGAATATTTTCTCCTTCCAGACTTCCCAGAACAAGAGTAAATTTTAGAATGCCTTCAAATTACCTGATTAAAGGAAAACAGTTTTATAATTTACATTGACTCTAAGTCTTCTGGTCCACGTATTATTTTTTCATCACTTTATAGCTATGTATCTAATTTTCATTCATTTTCTTTTTCTTCTAATTTACAAAACTATTTTATTCTTCTTGATTAGTCTTGGAAAGTACTGATTTTTAAGCATAGGACTTCTAAAAACATGTAAGTATTGTGAAGAAAACAAACTTTTTATTTTGAATATTAGATGCATAAAAATTTCCAAAAATAAAATACCAAGAATTCCATCTACCCTTTCCCCAATTTCTACACACGGTAACATCTTGTGCAACTACAACATATTATCAAAACCAGTAAATAGATATTAGTACAGTATTATTAACTCAGCTGCAAGCCTCATTCAAATTCATCAGTTTTTCATGCACTTACAGTTGTAGGGGAGGGGAAGGGTTGTTCTATATGAAATGTTATGGCACATGGAGATTTCATGTTGCCACTACCATTAGGATGTAGAAAAGGTCCATGAGCACAAAGTAACTCCCCTGTGTTACCCCTTTATAGTCTCAGTCTCCAAGTGATAATCCCTGGAAACCACTGATCCATCCCTCATCACTATCATTTTGAGACTGTTATATAAATGTAA
Source organism: Tapirus indicus (assembly GCA_031878705.1). Taxonomy (NCBI): domain Eukaryota; kingdom Metazoa; phylum Chordata; class Mammalia; order Perissodactyla; family Tapiridae; genus Tapirus; species Tapirus indicus. The sequence goes on from CM062934.1 coordinate 32,691,406, forward strand.
TCATACAGTATGTAACATTTTTTAAATGGCTCATTTCCCTCAGTATAACGCCCTTGAGGTCCTTCCAAGTTGTTGCATGCATCAATTCTTTGTCCCTTTTTGTTGCAAAGTAGTATTCCATTGTATTGATGTACCACAGTTTGTTTACCCTTCGCCCATTACAGATATTTGGGCTCTTTCCAGTTTTTGCTTATTACACATAAAACTGATACAAACACTTGTGCACACATTTGTGTTAACAAAAATTTTCATTTATCTGGGATAAATGACAAGCAGTCAAAACACTCCTAAGAAGCAGTGAGATCTCAGCTTCTAGGTGTCCTTAACATGCTTCTATAGGTTTATCTCATAAGCAGATAGGGAATCCAAATGGATTTATATAATTTACTCTCCATGCACAGTAGGCAGCATAAGCTTCACATGCTCCTTTGCCCCAGGTAGTTCCTGATCACACAGTGAGTCTGTGCCATGCTGAAGAGCTTAGAAATCTCCCAGTTGTATAAGAGAAATGCTCTCAAGCCTACTCCTTGTTCCATCTGGAGAGAGAGAAACAATCATTACAATGGAATGCAAGCAGATCTTCTCTGGGCAGTAGAGGAAGAGGTCTTTATTTTTACTATTTTAGAGGGTCTTGGGGAGGGAGAAGTTCTCTATCTTTTCTCTAGCCTCCATGAATGCTTGCTGTGCAAGGATGTTTGCATGACGATACACAAATGTCTTTGAAGAGATAGTTCCTGCCACAAGCTGTGTAGAAATTCCATGGAGAAATAAAATGGTTCCCAACAAGCTTACAGAAGTCCAATTGCTGGGTTATATGGTAACTGTATTTTTAACTTTATAAGAAACTGCCAAGGTACTTTCCTGAGAGGCTGTAATATTTTACACTCCTGCTAGCAATGCATGACTTACCTGATTGCTCTTTATCCTACCAGCACTCATCGTTGTCAGTGTGTATTTTAGCCTTTCTATTAGGTATGTAGTGGGATTTCATCAAGACACTAATTTTCATTTTCTGAATGGCTAATGATGTTGAACATATTCACAAATGCTTATTGGCCATGAGTACACTTTCTGTTCAAAAGTGGATTTTCAAGTCTTCCATCCATTTTCTAATTGAGTTTTTAATATCTGTTGAGTTTAGAGAATTACTTATACATTCTGGAAAAAAAATCCTTTGTCAGATACGTGATTTTCAAACATTTTCTCAGTCTATGGCTTGTCTTTTCATTCCCTTGACAAGGTCTTGCACATAGTATATGTTTTAAATTCGATAAAGTCCAACTTACTGATTTTTTTTTCCTTTATAGGTTGTACTTTTCGAGTTTTACTTATATTTATATTTTTGTATACATATTATATATCTAAGTATTTTAAACTTTTAATTTTGAAATAATTATAGATTCACAGGAAGTTTCAAAGAACATACAGATGTCCCTTGTACACTTCATCAAGATTCTACCAGTGGCCACATCTTATGTAATTATAGCACAATTTAATATCTAGCAAACTGAGATTGGTACAGGGTGTGTGTACAGTTCTAAGAGATTTTACCATATGTAGTAGTTTAACCAGCACCACACACAAGCTACAGAACTAGCTACAACATGAAGACTTCTCTGGTGCTATCCCTTTATGGTTATACTCACTGCCCTTCTCCACACCATATCTGATGCATAGTAGCCACTAATCTGTTTTCCATCTCTCTAATTTTGTAATTTTGAGACTGTTTTATAAATAGAATTATACAATATATAACATTAAAATTGATTTAAAAATAAGCTTTTTAATTTTAAAATAGTTTTAGATTTACAGAAAATTGTGAACCTAGTACAGAAAGTTCCCATATAACCTGCACTCAACTTCCCCTATTATAACATCTTACATTACTGTGGCACATTTATTATAATTAATGAACCAAAATCAGTACATTATTATTAACAAAAATTCATTGTATATTTAAATTTCTTTATTTTTTGCCTAATGTCCATTTGCAGTTTCACAATTCCATCTAGAACACCACATTATATTTAGTCATCATGGCTCTTTATGCTCCTTTTGACTGTGATAGTTTCTCAGACTTTCCTCATTTTTATAACCTGACAGTTTTGAGAAGTAGTGGTTGGCTGCATGGTAGGATGTCCCTCTCTTGGATTCCATCTGATGTTTTCCTTTTGATCAGATTGTTGTTATGTGTTTTGGGGAGGAAGACCACAGAGGTGGAGTTCCATTTTCATCACATGGCATCAGGAGTATGCACTATCACCATGACAACACTGCTGATGCTGACTTTGGTTACCTGGCTCAGCCCTTGTTTGTCATTTGCCTCTACTGTCAAGTTACTCCCCTCCAGTTTTTCCATGTTGTGCTCTTTGGAAGGAGGTCACTATGCAAAGCCCCAATTAAAGAATGAAGACTTATGTTCCACATTTTTAAGGGCAGGTTACATATGATTTTGTAAGGTTTTGTTGAAGGTTTGTCTCCTCCCCCACATATATTTATTTATTCAATAATTTATTTAGATCAGTATGGATTCATGGATATTTATTTCATGCTTTATCTTATAATTCAGTATGACTATTTATTTGTTGTTCAAATGTTACCAGTTTTGGCCATTGTGAGTTCATTCAGCTGGTTCCTGTGGCACTTTGACATACCCTCATCGTAGTGAGGTGGTTTTTTTTTTTTAATATTTCCTTATTTTCTGGCACCACAAGCTACTTCAGGTTTTATCTTGTATATTTTTTCCTCAATCTTAGAATTAACCATTTCTCCAAAAAATCTTGCCTGATTCCTTCTATCAGAGAAGGATACCAAGAAACCAACGTCTGAGTGCTAGGTGTAATCTATCTTTTACCTATTTAAATGTTTATATTTCAAGTTGGTTCTTTATACAAAACATGGAGTTGAGTCATGCATTTTTATTTTTAATCTTTCCTGACAATGTCTGTCTTTTAAAAACTGTCTGACAATTTGTTTTCTGTCTTTCAAGTGGTGTATTTAGATCATTTACATTGAAAGTGATGATTGATAGAGTTGAATTAACATCTACCATGCTTATAACTTTTCCATTTATTACATTTGTTTTTTGTTTCTTTTTTCCCTATTTTCCTGCATTATTGTAGGAACATTTTATATGATTTTTATGAACATTTTATATGATTCCATTTTATCCCCTCTCAGCATATCAAGTATAATTTCTTTCAAAAAATTTTAGTGGTCACCCTAGAATTCACAATATACATTTTTATTTGATCTTAGTCCACCTTCAAACAACACTATACCTCTTCACAGGTAGTACAGGTACCTTACAATGGAGAATTGCCAGTACCTCCTTCTCAATCCTTATGACATTGCTGTCATTAATTTCACTTACACATATGCTATAACCACTCAAAATATTATTACCATTATTAATTTAAATTGTTATATTTTAGATTATTTAAAAATAGAAAAAATAAAGATTTTATTTACCTTTATTTATCCCTTCTCTGACTCTTTTTCTTTCTTTTTGTAGGTCTGAGTTTCTGACCTACATCATTTTCCTCTTTCCTGAAGAACTTCTTTTTCTTGGAGGATACATCTGTAATGAATTCCCTTATTTTTTGTTTGTCTGAGGAAATGTTTATTTCTCCTTCACATTTGAAAGAAACTTTTGATAGATATAGTATTTTCTTTTGGTGTTTTTTTTTTCTTTCAATGCTTTGAATAATTCACCTTCTTCTTGTATCATTTCTGAAGAAAAGTCCCATGTAATTCTTATCTTTCTCCTCTGTAGGTAACATATTTTCTTTTTTGCCTACTGTGAAGATTTTGTCTTTGTTTCTTTCAATTTGGACATAATGTGTCTAGGTGTGGATTCATAGACGTGTCCTGTCTGGTGCTCTCTGAACTTCCTGGATCCCTGACCTGGAATCTGCCATTTGTCTTGGGAAGTCCCTCTCCATTCTTGCTTTACATATTTCTTCCGCTCCATTTTCTCCTTCTTCTCCTTTTAGTATTCCAATCACTTGTATGTTACAACTTTTGAAATTGTCCCACAGTTCCTGGATATGCTATTTTGTTTTTATCTTTATTCTTTTTCTCTTTGCATTTCAGTTTAGGAAGTTTCCACTGGCCTATCTTCAACTCACTGATCTCTTCTTGGCTGTTTACAGTCTATTGATGAGCCTATTAAGGAGTTTTTTATTTCTGTTACAATGTTTTGATTTCTAGCATTTCCTTTTGATTATTTCTTAGAGTTTTCATCTATCTTTTTACATTACCCATCGGTTCCTGCATGTGTTCTTCCTTTCCCTTTATATGTATATGTATGAAATCATACATATAAAATTGTACATATGAATCATATATATTAATAACTAGTATAACTGAAAAAACTATTAATCATAGTTATTTTAAATGCCCTGACCAATAAATTCAATATGTGTGTTGTAACTATGTCTTGCTCTGAAGCTTGCTTTGTCTCTTCAGATTGTGGTTTTCTCTTTCTTCTTTTTTTTTGCATGCCTTGTACTGTTTGTGGAAAGCTGGACATGATGTACTGGATAACAGGTAACTGAGGTAAACAGCCCTTAAATATGAGGTTTTATGTTAATCTGGTTAAAAGTTGGCTGTGTTTATGTTTGTTTTTTGGTTGTTTATGTATAACCAGAGTCTTTGAATTCCTCTAGCTTCTGTCTGTTTTTGTTTTCCTTCTAGCCTTTGGGCATCCATATGTAGCCATCTTCAGAAAGGCTCTGAATTTTGCATCTTTACAAAATGCAATACACTGTCACTGTATTGAAGTCCTGTACGAGTTCTGGGAAGGTGTGGGGGATGGGAAGCATTCTGCAATCTTATGATTAAATCTCAGTCTTTGTCTCTGAGCTGTGACTTTTACAAGTGTTGCTTGGCTTTTTTTCACCATCCCCCTGACCTTGAATGAGATAGGAAATTTAGAGGGAACTGAGTGTGTTCAATGCCCTTCCCTCAGTTGGAATAAGGCTCTGGTACTCTTTTCCCTGGAAAGTATACCTCCCTTGTAGAAAATGCTCTAGGTATAATTCACAATGGTCATTTCCCCTTTGCCCTGCTAGAACATCAAGAAGATCTTTTTTCAATCTTTACATGAGAACCTGGTGTGTTTCTTAGGGGTAATCCCATTAAAGTGTAAGATTTAAATTTCTATAAAATCCCTTATTCCTTTTTGAGACTGTGGTTTCCAGAAATTTCTTATTCTCATGTTAGTTCACACTTAGCCTCCAGCAATTCATCAATATTACCATTAAGTGTTTCTACCTGTTTATGGCTACTATGGCTTCTTATCCAATTAAGTAGATCTTGCCTAAGACTTTGGTTTTTCTTGTCTATCCAGATTTGGGGCTGGATGCTTGTCCTGCAACCTCAATTCTCCATTGGTCCAAGAAAAGTCATTGTTTTCCTATTTGTTCAGCTTTTCTCCATTGTAAGGATGGACATGATGGCTTTCAAGCTCTGCGTGTTAGACTTGAAATCCAAAGGTGAATTTTGCTTTTTCATTCAGCATGGTGCCCTTGAATCCATCAGAATTGTTGTGTGTATCAATAACTAGTTCCTTTTAATTTTACAGTTAATTCCTTTTATTCGTTGATATAACGTCCCCCAGTTTGTTTAGTAGTTGATCTATTGAAGGACATTTTCGTTGTTTCCAGTTTTTGGCTGTTACAAATAAAGCTACTAAGAACAATTTTGTACAACTTTTTTGCAGATATAAATTTTCATTTTCTCAGAAAAATGTCCAGGAGTATGTTTGGTGGATTGTATGGTGTGTGTTTAGTTTTAGCTTAGTTTTATTTTGTTTTGTTTTAAGAAAATGGCAAATATATTCCAGACTGGCTGCGACATTTTACATTCCTGCCAGCGTTTGCTGTTGTCACTCTTTTAAATTTTTTATTTATTTTACTTTTTCATTTTAGTTGTTATAATGGGTGCATGATTATATCACATGTTCTTATTCATATTTAAATGTTTTAGTTCTTTCCATTTGAGACATGGATGAAACTGGAGGGCATTATGTTATGTGAAGTAAGTCAGACAGAGAAAGGCGAATATTGTATGATTTCACTTATATGTGGAATCTAAAAAAATAAACAAACTTATAGAAAAAGAGATCAGATTTGTGGTTACCCTGGGTGGAGGGTAGGAGAGGGAAATTTGGTGAAGGTGGTGAAAAGGTATAACATTCCACTTATAAGTAAGTACTAGGGATGTAATGTACAACATGATGCCTATAGTTATCTATGCTGTATGGTATATTTGAAAGTTGCTAATATTGTAGATCTTAAGAGTTTTTGTCACAAGAAAAAAACCCTTTTTTTCTTTATTTTTTGTATCTGTGAGAGATGATGGATGCTAACTAAACTTATTGTGGTAATCATTTTGCAATATATGTATGTCAAGTCATTATGTGGTACGCCTTAAATGTATATAGAAATGTATGTCAGTTATATCTCAATAAAACTGGAAAAATGTTTTAGTGATTCTACTTCCTTTTCTTTTCCATATAAAATTTAGAATACTTTTGTTTATATCTGTATGTATATGTAGAGATTTCTATCTTGCTCAGATTTTCATAAGAATTGTATTAACTTTGTGTATCAATCTGGGGAGAATTGACATCTTTACTCTTGAGTCTTCCTGTCCATGAACATAGTATGAATCTCCTTTTACTTAGGTCGTCTTTGGTGTCTTACAAGAGCATTTTGTTACCAGCAGCATACAAATCCTATACACATTTTGTTAAAATTACACCTGAGCATTTCATTTTTAGTGTGATTTAATTGTTGTTATATTTTAAATTTTGATTTCCATATGTCTTTTTTTTTAGTAAAGAGAAGTGAAATGGATTTTTAAATGTTGGTCTTGTATTCCATGATCTTGATAAATTTACTTTTAGTTATAAGAGTTTCTTTTCTGCACATTCTGTGGGATTTTCTTTTCTTATTTCATTTATTTTTCTATTGAGGTAACATTGGTTTATAACATTATATAAATTTCAGTGTACCTCATTATATTTTGACCTTTGTATGGACTGCATCATGTTCACCACTGAGTCTAGTTGCCGTCCATTGCCACACAAATGTACCTCTTTACCTCTTTTACCCTCCCCTGTATCCCCAATAGAAGTGTTTGACTATGACATATTTTGTCATGGATTTTTTTGACTATAGTCTGTTTGAGGTTCACTCAGATTCTTGAATCCATATGTATATATCTTTTGCAAATTTGGACAGTTTTCAGCCATTATTTCTTCAAATACTCTTTTGACCCCACCATTTTCCCTTTCCTTTTGGAATTCCCATGATACAAATATTAGATTTTTTGCTGTAAGTCCACAGATCCATGAGGCTCTGTTCTTTTTTTCAATCTATTTTCTCTTTCTTGTTCAGTTTACATAATTTCTACCATTCCTATCATCACATCATCCTTGGAGCTTTTTTGTTTGCATTCATTGGTGCTCTAGGTTGCTGATTTCTCCAGTAGCCAGTCTGAAGTACAGGAGGCAACAAGAAAACTCTGGGAATTCATAGTCATCCCCCTTCTCAGGTCCTGAGTTTCCTAACCCATCTGCATTCTTCCCTCCTTGTTTCATGTAGCCAAGAATCTTGCAGTCACGTCCAGACTATTTCAGTTATCCTTTGCTTAACCTTGTACAACTCAATAGGCTGTCTTTCTCAGTTTCCTTATATACAAAAAGGAAGTAATGAAATGTAACTCACAGGTGTTGGTGGTGGTGGTGGGGGAAGGAGTGGTGTCAGGGAAAGGCTTGTTGAAAAAAGTGACATTTAGGGGGCCACCCGGTGGCGCAGCAGTTTGGTTCGTGCTTGGTAGCCCAGGGTTCGCAGGTTCGGATCCCGGGTGCCGGCCGATGCACTGCCTGTCAGCCACGCCGTGGTGGCGTCCCATATAAAGTAGAGGAAAGATGGGCACAGATGTTAGGCCAGGGCCAGTCTTCCTCAGCAAAAAGAGGAAGATTGGCGATGGATGTTAGCTCAGGGCTTGTCTTCCTCACACACACACACCAAAAGTGACATTTACAATGAAACCTGGAGTGAGTAGAAGTTATTCCAGTATATTAGTGGATGAGTTTCCAGATGGAGGCCACTCCAGGTTCAAAGGCTCTGAGCAGGAAGGAGCCTGGGGCGATAAAGATCTAAAAGAAGTCTGGAGAAGTTGGAGCCAAGTGGATTTGGCACAAAGGAACCTGGGGTGGCATAAGTGAGGATAGAAACAAGGCCAATGTCAATGGAGGTCCTGCCATTACAGTGCCTGCCCATTTCAGGGCCTATTGAATGCCATCTGATTATTAAACATACAAAAGAGAGCCTCTGTGTAATATATTCCCAACTTATAAAAATCATCTTCTCCCAAAGTATGACACCACTCATACAAAGTATGATGCTAACAATGCCATAGATTCCACTGTGAATGCACTGGATGTAATCCAATGTATTTGAGACATCAGACACCCCAAAGAAAGCATGTTGTGAGGCAGAGCACCTCAGGGGAATTCACAAGCCAAACGTTCAATCATTGAAAACATTGGTGAACTCTGTTCCCATGTCTGATTATAAACAAAAAGCAAACAAGTGAAAAAGTTTACCAACCTTTCTAGTAACCTCTCCTGCCTTTAACTAATTACTTGGACTGAAATTAAATTTAAGTTCTATCCAAAAAATATTTGAACTCTAGTAATGCTTTACCCATTTTTCCTGCTTTTATAACTTACTAGAGGATTTGGGGAAATCTATTCTAACTCTATATTCTTACTTGTAAAATGAGGATATTAGTACCCACCTCAAGGGTTGTTATGAGAATTAAATGAGTTAATATATGTAAAGAACTTAGAAGCATGCTGCACACATAACAAATGCTATAAATGTGTTACCTATTGTTACTAATATTCATCTGTTTGAATCCATTCAGGTTTTTTTCCTCTTAGCTTATTGAAACTTAGGAAATAAGAATTTTGATAAAAGAGAAATAGGAATATCATAATTTTGGAGCATGTTAGGCAACAATAAGCCAGGAGAGTATGAGGGAGATCATAAGAGCACTACATAAATTATTCAAATTATGCAGAAAACATGCAAGGAGGAACAGGAGAAAAGGTGACCCACTTTCAAAGATAAATTGTGTTCATAAATTATTTTCCAGTGGCCACTCTGAATCCAATAATGGACTTAGAATTCTCCTTGTTTCCTCTGCCCTCAGCACTGTTGACTCCTCTGCCATTGGGACTTGGAACTCAGATGAACAGAATTATTACCTGCCTTTGTGTGTTATCAGAGTAGTTGGATATTCAGCTATAAAAAGGAATGAAGAACTGATTCACACTACGACATAAGGAGCCTTGAACACATTTTGCTGAGTGAAAGGAGACAGGCACAAAGGCCACATATTGTCATTCCATTTATATGAAATATCCAGAATAGATAAATCCATGCAGACAGAATGCACATTTATGGTTGTCAGGAGCTGGGGGAATGGGAACGGGGAGAAACTGTCTAATGGGTTAGGGATTTGACTGGAATGATGGAAATGTTTTGAAACTAGATAGAGGTGGTGGTGGCATGATGTTGTGAATATACTAAATGTCACTGAATTGTTTACTTTAAAATAGTTAATTTTATGTTATGTGAATTTCACCTCACTAAATTATCTTAAAAGAGAGTAGTTGTCATTTACAACATTTTCTATGGAAAAGCATACAGTGAGTTATAAATAATTACCATGTGATAGAGTTTTCAAATATAACTTGATCATGAAACTGAAAGTGCTTTGTATAAAGGGAGAACCAATGTGAGATAAGAAGAGATTAGATAGAGTGTTCCTGACAGAGGTGACCATGCCAACACAATCATTTTTTAGGAATGACACCATTTTGTTCACATAGTCATTTTGTGGGAACTGTTGCAAAGCAGATGTGCAAATCCCATTAGTGTACATTCAAAGTCAATTAGAAATGTCAATGTAACATTTTTTGGGGTTATTTGACTCTGAAATCCCATTAGTGTACATTCAAAGTCAATTAGAAATGTCAATGTAACATTTTTGGGGTTATTTGACTCTGATTCCTTGGTTTCACTTATCTTATTTATTGAATAAATTTACTAACTCAAGAAGAGTTGACATAATTTCTTTTATCCTGAATATTCTCAGAAAGCTAGCTGGTTGCTGCTAGACAGTAGAGATCCTTACTCTCTCTGAATGGCATTCTGTTTATTTTTATCTTTCAGGGTGCATTTCACAGAATGAGTAAATTGAGTTCCTCTGTACAACTCTAAAACTACATATATTTTTCATTGTTTATTTTACAATGCCTTAATTTTGAAGTTTTTTATTTTATAGTTGCTTTTGGGAAAAACTTGGTCTAAATAAAGAATTTAGTTGTTCTGTAGAGATACATACTATTCATTAGTTTAAAATTTGACAATGTTGAAAATTATTAACATACATTATGTATATTACCAGAAGATGCTTTAAACAAAACGATAAAGCAAAACAAGAAACATCAGAAAAAAATGAAGAGAAAAACTACAAGGGAATATCAACTCGTTTTCTTATTTTGTCAGCTATTACATATATGATTAGCAGTTTCATATAAAAGCAAACTCTCCAACTTAGTATTTCTTGGAAAAATAAGGAGCTATGTTGGGATAATCACTAAAATCGTGTAATGTAGTCACTTTTCTAATGTCATCCCCTTTAATTCTGAACCAAGACTCACTTTTGGTTATTGTTTTTATTAAAATCATTCAAGAATAACACTATTCATTAAGCGCCTTCTATGTTCCAGGCATGTTGCCAGATGGTGACTATATGAAGATAAGCAAACTACATATAGTCTCTGCCTTCATGGACATTAAAGATCGATGGGGAGATGGTACATTAAACCAGAGCAATAAAGGTACCAAGTGCTAGGAGTACGTGACAGAAAGAATCCAGCTTTCCTGAAGGAAGGACATAGTAAAAGACATTTAAGCTGCTATCTAAAGGGCTGTTAAGGGTTGAAATGTGTCCCCCCTAAAATTGACAGGTGAAACACCTAACCCCTAGTACATCAGAATGTGGCCACATCTGGAAATAGGGTCATCACCAATGTAGCTCGTTGAGTATGACAGACCCTGAATCCTATGTGACTGATGTCATTATAAAATAGGACACACACACAAGGAGAACACCATGTGAAGATTGGACTTATGCTGCCATGAGCCCAGGAATTACCAGGCGTGAGGAGAGTCCTGGAAAGTCCCTTCCTTAGTGCCTCCAGACGGAGCGTGGCCCGACTGACAGGACTGTATCCTCTTGAAAGAGAACATACTGAAAAAGACTTTCTGAGGAGAAGGGATCACAAAAAAGGGAAGGAACAAGCTCAAAGGACGACATATTGTATATTTTATTTTTGGAAAGGGAAAGCAATGGGGGCAGAAACCAGATCAGCAATTGATAGGGGTTGGGTAGGGAAGAGGTTCCCTACAAACTGACAGTGGGGAATTTACTGGTGAGATCAAACTGTTCCGTATCTCAGTCTTGATGGTGTACACGACCACATCCATTTGTTGACACTTACAGATCTGTATTGCAAAAGGTTTGATTGTTTTGTGTGTAAAATTTACCTTATCTTAAAAATTAAGGAAAAGAACATTCTTGAGGTCATGAATCTTTTAAAATATATACATAATTCCACTTCTTGATAACATGTACTTAACTTTCAAAAATCCACACTTTGCTATTCTTGTTCATATATTTCCCCAAAACACAGTTATCTATTTGTTTTTTATTATATTCTTTTGCAGGAGTATATTTATAGGAGCATTTAAATCTATGCACTTGTACATCAACTAATTATATTTATTTTTGCCTTAATATAAACATAGATAGAATAATGTTCATCTAAAATGAATTGTGCTTATTTTGTGATATGAGATTTAATATGATATCTACTTGAGTTTATTTTTGCTGAGGAAGATTTGCCCTGACATAACACCTGCTGCCAATCTTCCTCTTTTTCTCTTGAGGAAGATTAGCCCTGAGCTAAGCTCTGAGCCAATCTTCCTCTATTTTGTATGTGGGTCACCACCACAGCATGGCTGATGAGGGTGTGGGTCCGTGCCTGGGATCCAAATCCACAAACCCAGGATGCTGAAGCAAAGCACGCCAAACTTTAACCACTATGCCATGGTGCTGGCACCTCTACTTGGGTTATTTTTTTGTATTCTTTTTGATTGCTTAAATTACCTATGATGGGCATGTTACTATTTTTGAGCAGGACTTTTTTTTTCAAAACAACAAAAGAAAACACCAAAAATGAGAGAAGGTTAAAGTGCTTATTTAGCAACTGGAATAATATAAATGTCAGAATTGTTATAAAATGATTTCTGTGATCACTCACTTTTATGGCATTGTAATCACCTGAAAGACACCTGTAGTGTTGTATGACATAAGGTGATGAGATGCTTCTCAGTTACAAATGACCAGATAGTGATGCCCTCTCAGTCCAGTCCCCTCCACACAGATCCAGCTCATAATGGACCATTGCAAAGATATCAAAGTCGTCTTGCTTACAAAAGTTGTAACTATTGATGTTTAAGTAATCTGGCAAATAGCATCTGTCTTCAATCTTCAAGGCCTTTTAGGGATCAGATATCTATTCTTCATAAATATTAACGAACCAGAACAGATCATGTCCCAAGAGGTCTGCACCCAAGGCAGACAGCTCAAGTCTGCCCCTGTTCATTGCAGTTAAGTCTCTCAGGATCATACTCTAAACATATGTAAAATAAATCAGACCCAAGAAGGAAAACACAAATATAGTAAAAAGTATTTGTTTTTATTTTTCAGTGCCTCATTAAAAAAGGTACAGTTTTGTTAGTAGTACATTAATGAACTTAAAGAATGAAGTGACAAGTTTTTGTCACAGATATTAATTTACATTTACAAACATCCACCAAAACAATTAAAAATGAAATAAATATATTTACATTTCATATTTCTGGTATTTTCATTGCATTTTAATATGTATAAAATATATAACATTTATAATATTTTATTTATCTTGAAAAGCAACTCCAAATGTGCAAATAAGTGAATTATGATTTTAAAGTATTAAGGAATAAGAATAATCATAAACAAGAGTTTTAGAGGTATGAATAAAGCAAATCCTTAGGGAGAGCTCATGAGTACAGCTGTAGTAAGAGTAGCAAAATGTTTGTTACTAATATTGGAAACATTTATACTTACCTTAAAAAGTTAAGCACAAGATCGTCCTTGAGCTCTTAAAGCTTCTCCACACTGCTGGTTTCTAGCAGTAATTCTAAATAATTGTTAGGATTATTACCTTTTCACGATAATAAACCAAGCTTTTCTCAAATCCAACATTCAATGTAGACAAAGTTTATGAACAAGCTTTGTCATTGTAAATGAGAGAAATGTTGATCTATAAACTAATGTACTGAAGGGAAAATTTCTCTGTTTACATAATTAATATGGACTTGACATTTATTTGCAAGTAATTCATTTTCTTCTTGTTGAATGACACTTTTGTGAGCAAAGGCTTTAAAACTATAAGTTGGTACATGCCTGAAAAATGGGTAATAAATGGTTAGCTGATTATTCTCCCTTTAAAATACCATTGAATGGTAAATGTTGGGGTGCACACTACACTTACTTATCTATTAAAGTATTTTTGAAGTAAATATTTGTGGCAATATAACAAATTAAAAATGCCCCTGCTTTAATAGACTTCAGCTTAAATAAACTGGTATTCTTTATCAGGCAAAATACATAATTATGGTAGTTAGCAAAGACTTCAAATAATATTTGAACTCCCTTCTCTTATCTAAGTACCTATAATATAATCCCTTTGAGCTTGCACTATGTACCCTTTAAATGAACCCTTTAAAGTGTTTGTGTGTGTACACATTATAATCTGTGTACACACACACACACACAAATATACATACACCAAGGCACTGGAGGGTTAACATATAACTAAGCATTCTGCTCTTAAAATGTGCTCTAGCATAAACAAGAAATTGGTGAATAAATCTCATGCCTCTAAATCTAAATTACATGAGAAATAGAGATTCATCTGAGTATTTTTGTTCATTTCTAAAGTTTCTCATTCAAGTAGTCCAAGTTATAACAAATGACAATAGCTAATCATTGCACTGTAAAAGAAAATGTTAAATACTATTTGCTAACTGATGATAATCAGAATAATATTTTTTAATAGGTGGCTGCTCCACTAACCATGTTAAGTAGCAATTTAGGTCTTTTTTTTTTGTATCAATAGTATCAAAAATAAACACAATAATGATATTATCATAAATTTTAATTCAATTACAATTTACAATGTAAATTTAAAGTATATTAAGCATATGTATTTGAAATATATTTTTCTAATAAAATTTGTTTAGCATTTTATCATATATATACATATGTATATATATGTGTGTGTGTGTGTGTGTCTGTCTTGTATAAGGAGATATATACCCATACATATCTCGTGTGTACCTTTTCTTTTATCTTACACATGAGCACAGGCTAGAAAATTATGATGTAACAAAAGGAATATTTAATTAAATGGCCTTTTTGTATTTTTTAATTGGAGCTCTTACAAAATCTGACATTAATTTTTTTCATGATTACATTACACTTATGTAAAGTTTTAAAACTATTTCTTTTTCTTTTGGCTATCTAGCCCATTTCATATTACCTGTAGGCCAGATTATCACACCGTGGACACATAGATGTTACCCCAATGTGGGGCACACGCAGATACAACTCTACTTAGTAGCAGAGAGTCTATAATGAACAGGCTGCACTACTACTTAAAATCCTAAGGTAGATCCCTAAATCTACTCTCTCTCCATAAGCTCAAAAGTGGGCCACTGATGCCTGCTTTGGGTGGGCTTCTAATTTTAGAATGACTGTTGTGTTAGTCAACACATAGTGAGCAAAAATTCCACAGTGTTATCCTAATTATGGATATGTGTTTAGTTTTATGGTCAAAATAAATTATATTAAAGCTGTGTATTTTCCAATTTGCCATAGTTCTTTTAATAAGGTGTCCTAGATTCAACTTAACACTTGCCCAAGTACAATTATGAACCTTCACTCTTTCTTTTCAATTTAATATGTTTAAGAACTAATCAGATGCAAAGTGAATTAATAATTTATAATGATTATAGAAATAGTTTGATGTTAATTTCTTAAATTATAATGGTCATGTGCCCTTTTTACAAATAATTTTTGTTTCTTTCTTGAGTGGCATTTTTTTCTATTTAAAAAAAAGAACATTAAACCACCTTATTAGATACTTGGTCATCTTCACAAGGAAATATCCAATGTTTGATTTAGTTGGGAAAACGTTGTGTTAATAAAAAAGA
The DNA here is from genome assembly GCA_031878705.1 of Tapirus indicus. Classification (NCBI taxonomy): domain Eukaryota; kingdom Metazoa; phylum Chordata; class Mammalia; order Perissodactyla; family Tapiridae; genus Tapirus; species Tapirus indicus. The sequence goes on from CM062934.1 coordinate 32,706,816, forward strand.
ATTTTTTTCTTTTTTAATAAGCAGCTGATTGTTTAAAAGTGGACCTCAGGGCAGCTGCTGAGAAGGACAGAGAACATTTTCATGTTACACAAATAGTTATGCAACACCTGAGATCTAAGTTATGTGCACACACCTCCAGTGCTGTCCAATTTCCTGTCTCTTTACATTTACCTCCTAAGACGCCTAAATACCCACTTAGTTTGCCATTATCTAATCACTTTTTATGACATGGCAAGATAGAAATTTTAAATTTTATTTTCACATCTCACCTTATTTTCTCATAAAGTGTTGTTAAAATGGACAAAGGTCATTTACCCAACATAAATAATAGCTTTGAGCCGGCTTTCTAGGGACATTTCAGTCCATGATTAACTAGTAGGGTTAGGATCACAAAGAATTGTTTCTCACATATGTGTTGATATTTTTTTCTCTATAAAAGTTTTTTTGGGTCACTGAAAATTTATGAACCTTTAATTTGACCATAAATCCATTAAGTAAAATACGAATCTCCTTAAATGAAAGAAGGAAGAAGAGGTTCATGAATGTTTCCATCATTCATAATTAAATTAACACATTTTGGCATATTTGACACTGGAAGCTAATAAAACACTTAGTATCCATGGTCCGAGGGAGAAATAGTCCATTGCACATTCTGTCTCTCATAGGTCAATGTAATTATCCTTTTGCAATTGTTAGGAACATTTTACAATAAGATAAACAAAATTGAATTGCCAATGTCAAATCATGGAATGAGAATACAAGGAGAAACCTACATCAGCAAATTAAAGTGCTTTCTTCTTTGATGAGATTGTTTGCATCCCAGTCTCCTTGCTGCCATATTTTTTTGTCTCCTTTATTTATTCATAATACAGTGATAGGGCATTAGTTCATGATCTGGCCCAACATGTATTTGTCATACAAAATAATCTAACATACAGAAATAATCATTTAGTTGGTATTTTTATTTATAGGTAGCTTACAATTTTTATATTATTCACATATTTGAATACTTTGAATCATTCATTGTTTTGTTTTCACTTTTGATGAAAGCAGTATACTGTATACTGGTACAAATCAACTGAGTGAGAACAAGCTCTTCTGTTCATTTAGGATTAGTTGCAGATGCCTTCCAAAAAAGAAATGCTTTTGAGATCCCTAATGACCTTCTTTTTTCTGTTGAAATTTCAGTTTGACTTCACTGTTGACTTGGTGATATCATCATTTCTCCAGTGTTGAAAATGATGAATATGTTTATTCTGTTTACATGGTCATGGAAAGTGGTAATGCAAAACTCAGTATGTCAAGTCATGTACTTTGCTTTGCTTGTGGTAGCAGAGCTGGCAGCAGCAGAAGCAGTAACCTGACTGCCTAAAAAGAGAGGGTCCAAACAAGCGACTTTGGCAGCAAAGAATGAATGAATGCAGTGAAGAACAGCAAATAGATTTGAAAATTCCAACTCCTAAAAGGGGAAGAGAAATGGGTCCAATAACATAAAAATCAATTTCTTTAAAAAATTGATAACTAAACAACTAGATAATACCTAGACATTTTTCAAGTGCAATAAACAACTAGAATCAGTTATATCTAATGTGTGGAAACTGTAGGCAGTTTTATTCAATATGTAAATTTTATAGGTATTGTAGATTTACTTCAAAACATGGTGATCAAAGAGCTAGAAGGACTAAGCATTTTTATTATCCATGAAAGTCATTTCCATATTGATTAATAGTGTATAGAAACATATTTGGCCTGATTAAAGTTTTATTCCTGAGAAAGTATAAGGAAAGAGAAACATGGGAATAGCTTAAAAAGTATTTTTATCTCCTTACACACTTCAACTGATAAATTTGGATTAGAATAATTTAAAAAATATTCTTCACTGTCCTCTAGAATAAGTTATTATTTGTCATAGGAAATTGAATATGAAACACTGAACACAAGGGGATATGAATGTTCACAACTCTAGGAACCAAATGGTTCAGTTCCAAAAAGTAATCCATGCATTAATTTTAACTTTAATTAGTTTTAATTGTAGTACTTTGTTGTGTAAAAAATCAATTGGCACCCCATTAATTGCATTTTTAGAAATATGTTTCCCATTTGGACACTTAGGGAAATTTGCAGCCCAATTTGTGATTATTATAATAATTGCAGTCAAGAAAATAATGCAGAGAAGAGAGCAAAGAGTGTGGGAGGGACTGTGGGATGGGAACATCCACATTGCTATATAGGCAAAACCTGAAGGGTACAAAGGAGCAAATCACTTCAACATTTGTGGTAAAAAATTCCAGGCAGAAGTGCAATTTCAAAGGTCCTGAGGCAGAGACATTCTAGGAGAATGTGAGAGAAAGCAAGGGGCTATTGTGGCTGGAATGGAAGGAATTAATGAGTAATTAATAGGAAATGATGTCAAAGAAATAACACAGGCCAGAACTTACAGTGCCATATGGGCCCTTTGTGACTTTTACTCTGAGTTACATGGAAAACCATCAGAGATTTTTGAGCAGAGAAGTGACAAGGATTGACACAAATCTTAAGATGATAATTTTGGCTACACTGTTGAGAATGAGATGTTTGGGAATAAGATTGAAAGAAAGGAGAGAGCTTATAAAGTTTTTGAATTAAAAAAGGTGTGGGATTTGAAGGCAATGTTGAGTCAAGAATGTTTCAAAGATCTTTAGTAGAGTAACTGGAGGGAGAGAATTATCATTTACTAAAATAGAGAAATTGTGGGAAAAGTAGATTTGACACAAAAGATCGAAATTTCAGTTTTAGACATGTTACATTTGAGAGCATATTTGACATGCAAGGGGGTCAGTAAATAGCTGTATATATTAGTGTAAGTTTAAGGGAAAAATCAGGGTTGGGTATAAAAATTTAGGATCTGTCAGCATATGGATGACAGGTAAAGCTGTGGTGTGAATGAAAAGATCAAGGTGTGGAAGGTATATAGACAAAAGAATTGAAGACTCATCCCTGGGATCCTACAGTATAAAAATGTAGGGGAGATAGGGAGGAGTCAGCAAGGAAAAGAGAACAGTAGTTGCCAGGAAAGTGAGAGAGAAAAACAGATCCTGCTAAAATGACAACTGGAAATTGACCATTGGATTTAGCAACATGGAGGTCATTTTTATGCTTGACAAGAGAAGTTTTTATGGAAAAGTGGAAGCAAAAGACTCATAGAAATGGGTTCTTAAGTAATTGGGTGGAAAGCAATTAGAGAGTGAGTATAGGTAACAACCCTTTAGAGGAGTCTTGTTTGTTTTTCTTTTTTCCTTAATTGAGCAAAGAAATGGATCAATAGGTGAAATCAAGAATGTTTTAGAAATAGGGAGCACGTAAATATATAAATCAAGTAGTAACAGAGCAAAAGGGAGAAACAGACAACAAAACACATAATAGTAGAGGACTTTAGTATTCCACTTACATCAATGGATAGATCATCAGGACAGAAAATCAATAAGGAAACATTGGCCTTAAATAACACATTAGACCACATGGACTTAATAGATATATGCAGAACATTCCACCCAAAGGCAACAGAATAAACATTCCTCTCAAGTGCACATGGAACATTTTTCCAGGATAAATCATAGGTTAAGTTACAAAACAAGTCTTAATAAATTTAAGAATACTGAAATCATATCAAATATCTTTTCTGACCACAATGGTATGAAACTAAAAGTCAGTTACAAAAAGAAAACTGGAAAATTCACACACATGTGGAGTTTAAACAACATGCCACTGACTAACCAATGGATCAACAAAGAAATCAAAAGAGAACTAAAAAAATACCTGAGAAAAATTAAAATGGAACTACTATGAACCAAAACTCATGGAATGCAGCAAAAACAGTTCTAAGAGGAAGGTTCATAGTGAGATCTACCTTCCTTGAGAAAAAAGAAAAATCTCCAATAAACAACCTAACTTTGCACTTCAAAGAACTAGAAAAAGAAGAAAAAACAAAGCCTGAAGTTAGTAGAAGAAAGGAAAAGACAAAGATCAGAGTGGAAATAAATGAAATAGAGATTAAAAAGACAATAGGAAAGATCAATAAAACCAAGAGCTGGTTCTTTGTAAAGGATAAACAAAATTGACAATCTTTTGACTAGACTCACCAAGAAAAAAAAGAGAGGGCTCAAAGAAATAAAATCAGAAATGAAAGAGTAGATGTTACAACTGATATCACAGAAATACAAAAGATACTACTATGAACAATTATTTCCCAAAAAATTGGACAACTTATAAGAAATGGATATATACAACTTTCCAAGACTGAATTATGAAGAAATAGAAAATCTAAACAGACCAATTCTTAGTAAGGAGATTGAATCAGTAATCAAAAACTCTCAACAAATAAAAGTCCAGGACCAGATGACTTCACTGATGAATTCTACCAAACATTCAGAGAAGAATTAATATCAATCCTTCTCAAACTCCTCCAAAAATAGAAGAGGAGGGAACTCTTCCAAACTTGTTACTCTAATACCAAAACCAGATTAAGGACAGCACAAGAAAAGAAAATTACAGGCCAATATCCCTAATAAATATAGATGCAAAAATCCTGAACAAAATATTAGCAAACCAAATTCAACAATACATTAAAAGGATCATATAATGTGATAAGTGAAACTTATTCTACAGATGCAAGGATGGTTCAGCATCCACAAATCAATCAATGCAACACGCCACATTAACAAAATGAAGGATAAAAATCATATGATCATCTCAATAGATGCAGAAAAATCATTTGACAAAACTCAACATCAAGTTATGATAAAAACTCTCAAGAAAGTGAGTATAAGGCGAGCATACCTCTACATTGTAAAGGCCATATGTGTCAAGCCCAAGGCTAACACCATACTCAATGTTGAAAACCTGAAGGTCTTTCCTCTAAGATCAGAAACAAGATAAGGATGCTCACTCTCACTGTTTATATTCAACACAGTATTGGAAATTAGACAGAGCAATTAGACAAGAAAATGAAATAAATGGGAAAGGAAGAGGTAAAACTATTGGCTGATGATGTGGTATTGTATAGAAACCCTAAAGACTCCACAAAAAAATTGTTAGGACTAACAAATGAATTCAGTAAAGTTGCAGGATACAAAATCAATATAAAAAAATCTGTAGTGTTTCTATGCATTATTGGTGAACTAACAGAAAATAACCCCATTTAAAATTACATCAACTAGAATAAAATACCTAGGAATAAATTTAACCAAGGAGGAGAAAGACCTGTGCACTGAAAACTAGAAGACCTTGATGAAAGAAATTGAAGAAGACACAAATAAGAGGAAAGATAGTCCATGTTCATGGATTGGAAGAATTAATGTTGCTAGAATGTCCATACTACCCAAAGCAACCTAGAGATTCAATGCAATTAGTGTCTAAGGTCCAATGGCATTTTTACAGAAATAGAACAAAGAAGCCTAAAATTTGTATGGTACCACAAAAGACCCTAAATAGCCAAAGCAATCTTAAGACAGAAGAACAAAGCTGGAGACATCATGCTCCTTGATATCAAACTATAATATAAAGCAATCAAAATCAAAACAGTATGGTATTGGCATAAAAACGGACACATAGAAAAATGGATCAGAATAGAGAGCCCAGAAATAAACCTATGAATATATGATCAATTAATTTACAGAAAAGGAGCCAAGAATATACAGTTGGGAAAGGACAGTCTCTTCAATAAATAGTGTTGGGAAAACTGGCCAGCCACATACAGAAGAACGAAACTAGACCACTATCTTATATTGTACACAAAAAGTAGCTCAGGGATTAAAGACTTCAATGTAAGACCTGAAACCATAAAACTCCTAGAGGAAAACAGAGGTGGTAAGCTCCTCCACATCAGTTTTGGTGATGATTTTTTGGATCCGACATCAAAAGCAAAGGCAAGAAAAACAAAAATAAACACGTGGGACTATGTCAAACTAAAAAGCTTCTGCACAGAAAATAAAATCTTCAGTAAAGTGAAAAGGCAACCTATCTAATGGGAGAAAATATTTGCAAATCATATATCTGATAAAGAGTTAATATCCAAAATATATTAAGAACTCATACAACTCAGTAACAAAAACCAAACAACCCAATGTAAAAATATGCAGAAGATCTGAATAGACATTTTTTTAAAAGAAGACATACAGATGGACAAGTACATGAAAAGATGCTCAGTATCACTAATTATCAAGAAAATGCAAGTCAAAATTATACTTCAATAAAAAAGGCCATTTTACTGGTCTTAAAACTTTAAAAATAAATATCAGCAAAATTTCAATTCATGTTTTATCACATACTTTTTAACCTATGTACAGTAGAAATGATTGTCCATATTAAAAAAAATTCAAAATAAAAATATAAAGTTTAATTTAAAAATCTAAAGTATTTTTCTTATGGATATCACATAGTTGGATCTTTTCTTAAACTTCATTCTGCTAATCTCTGCCTTTCGTCTGTAATGTTTAATCTATTTCCTTTAAAAGTAATTTTACAAAAAGTAAAATTTATGCCTACTGTTTGCTATTTGTTTACAATATATCTTAGTCTTTCTTCTTTCTTTATTCCTCCATTACTGCCTTCTTTTATGTGTAGTTCATTTCAATTCCAATTTAATTTCAATAGTATTCAAAAATTTGTTCCCATATACGTCTCTTCCCTCCCCCTTTCTTTATGCTATTAATTGCCATACACATTACATCTTTATAAATTACAATCCCAGTGACTCAGTTTTGTGACTCTTGTTTTATACAATGTCTTTTGATCAGTTAGGAGAAGAAAAGAATTACAAACAAAAATGTCTTTTTACTGTCAATTAAATTTAATTATGTAGTTACCTTTAACATTATTCTTAGTTTCTTCATGTGGATTCATTTCCTGTCCTTTCATTTTACCCTGAAGAACACCAGTATTTCCTGTAGTGCAGATTTCCAGTGGCAAATTCTGTAATTGTTGTTGTTTAATCTAGTAATTGTTTAATTTCTTCCTTTTTGAAGGAGAATTTAGCTGGATAAAGAACTCTTGTTTGATAATCTTTGTTTCACCACTGAAATATGTCATTCTGATGCCATCTGGCCTCCCTGGTTTATTATGAGAAATCACCTGTTACCCTTATTAATGATCCCATGTATGGTTTGAGTTATTTTTCTCTTGGTACTTTCCAGTTCTCTATTTTGAGCTTTTGAGTTTAATCATGATGTTTGTTTCTTTTTGTATTTATCTTCGTTAGAGTTCACTGATCTGCTGGGATGTGTAGGTTCATATTTTTCATCAAATTTGAGAAGTTTCACTCATTTTATTTCTTCAAGTATTCTATCCTTTCTTTCTCTACTCTTCTATGATTCCCATTATGCATGTGATGGTACACTTGATGCTGTCACACAAGTTTCTGAGGATCTGTTCGTTTTATTCATTTATTGTTTCATGGTTCCTTAGACTGGATAATTTCAATTGACCTGTTGAGATTGAGGTGTATTCAACTCTTCAAGTTCTCTCATTCTTTCTTCTCAAACTCAAATCTGTCATTAATTCCTCTAGGGATTGTGTGTGTGTGTGTGTATGTGTGTGTGTGTGTGTGTGTGTGTGTAGAAGATTGGCCCTGAGCTAACATTTTGTATGTGGGATGCCTCCACAGCATGGCTTGATGAGGGATGTGTAGGTCTGCACCCAGTACCGAACCCACAAATCCTGGGCCTCCAAAGCAGAGCAGGTGAAATTAACCACCACTCCACTGGGCTGGCCCCTCCTCTAGTGAAATTTTTTTTTCAGTTATTGCAGTTTTAAACGACAGGATTTCATTTGATTCTGTTTATTATTTCTATTTCTTCATTGACATACTCATTTAATGAGACATGTCATACTTTCTTTTCATTCTTTGGCATGGCTTCCTTGGGTCCTTTGAACATATATGCAGTAGACAATTCAAAATTTTTGTCTCATCAGTCCAACAGCTGGATTTACTCAGAAAAAGTTCCTACTGACAGCTTATTTTCTTATATAAAGACCACAGTTTCCTGATTCCTTGAGTGTATCATAGTTTTCATTTAAAACTGGATATTTCAAATAATATGCTCTAGAAATCAGATTCTCATCCCACTCCTAAGCTCTAGTATTGTAACAGTTTGTTATTGTTCTCCCCTGCTTTCCTGGTGACCTTCCTGGAGTAACTCATAATTCTGTAAAGCCTATATTTCCTGTCAATGTGGTCAGTAGTGTCTCTGCTTGTTCATCTTAGCAGTCACCCAGTGATTTGACAGATATTTTCTTAAATGACTTGAGCAATGTCTCCCAACTTTTCCGTGGGGCTCTGTGTGTAGTTTTTGATAGTCCTTCAATGGTCTGGAAGTTTACAACTCTTTCTAAGTCTTTCTTCCTTCTTTCACAGGGTCATAAGAGGAACTATAGCTGAGACATTGGGGCATCTTTTCTGGCCATGAACACAGCCCTGCATACCCATGTGTCCTTCTAGATACTCAGGAATATATTGGAGCTTTTCAAAGACCCTTATGGATATCTCATTCCTCAGATCTTTTTAAGTTTTTCCCTAGCTTCTTGTTTGCCACCACTGGTATCATCACTTCAGATAGCTATAATCTCAAACAACTGCTGTGCATTGTTTTCAATAAATACCTGGGGTAGGGCTGTTTCCAATGAACAAGGTCTGTGTCATGTCATGTAATGACAAGCACTGCAAATGGACTTTCCAAGGAGCTGCCAGATCAAATAATTACAATTTTTTGTGGCTTCTGGGCTGTTGTTTTTCACAGCTAACATGTTTTCTAGGCTGCTCATTTTCAAGGTGACAATGGAGCTCTGGAGAGGGTGATAGGAATAGGGCAAATTAAAATGCCACACACCTCTCTCTTCTTACCACAATTCATCTGTTTGTTTTGTTTTTAACAAGTGTTCTACATTTATTGCAAACATTTGGTTAATTACCAGAGTTCTGAAAAAGTTCACTCTGATAGTTTTGACTGTTTTCTCATTGCTTTTCCAGACAAATACAATTTCAGAAGACCTTGTTGTGCCATTCTGGAAGGCCAATCCATATTCACATTTGATTTCTTAAAATGCCTTATGGTACAGTGATTTGCAAAATTTATGTGGTCAATAAATATAAATTGACTTGCATTGTGGTATTTATAGGCATAGATCAGATTCCAACCTATTGTTTGTGGATTCTTGTATTTTACTCTCCTCCTCTGCATTATGGGTTCCCAAGAATAACAGCCTATATCTCTTCATGGTTTGGGTTATTGGTTTATGATTAACTCTATCTCCTGACTTGCATACAGGGTTTGGTAAATAAAAATAGAAACAATTAATTGCCAATTTATACTAAACTGTTTATTTTCAAAGTCTCTTAAGTACTTCTAGAATCTTGATATAATGTAATCTTGTTTAATAGTGCCTTGTGTAATTCCTTTAAGTTAATTTAAAGAAAATAAGATACATATATATGTTAATATCATGTTTATACCATTTTTCTAATATTAACTAGTGAATGGTAATGTGTCAGCCAATGTCTTGATACCTGGAACCATAAATTTGATGGAGACATGACTGTTGCAGTTAAGAAACTCAACTGGAGCATGGTTAGACCTAAATTTAAACAGTTAATCCTAATGCAAATGCAAAGGACTCGAAGTATAATATGTATAGCTTCAGAACAATTCTATGGCAGTTGTTTTCATGATCAAATAATTAATTTTTAGGTCAGAATTCAGTTTATTTTTTCCATTTTTCAAATGCTTTCATGATTATTGTAATTTTTGCCATTATTTCTTTATTAAGAGAAGATATCACAGTACCACATCACTATACTCAGTATTTTAAATTACTTTACCTCCTTGGAAAATGTTTTCAAGTATATATTTAGTCCTGAAATTCTAATTTTCAAAACATTTTTACTTATAACCTCTATAGGTAAATGGTGGCTCTTGGCAAAAAAGAAAAAAATACATCACATCATGGATGTGTTCCTCTTGACAGCTACTTCTTTTGGAGGCAGTTAATACATTTGTTTTACCTAAAAGATGCCAATTTAAGTTTTATAGCTTATCAAGTTAAAAAAGAAGGTTTTGGACTCTTAACACTCATGGATAAATATCCCTGTGGAGAATATAGGAGACTTGGAAAATAAATTATGTACAAGGAGAAAAAATTATCAGTGAGAAATAAAAAAGGTTCAGAATCCTCAGTGATTCCCTGGAGTGTAGAAGCTCTTTTAAAAGTAGAGGCATATGCTGTCCAATATCTCTGTCATCACATATTCCTTTTCTGAATCCAATCAATAATTTGAAATAGAATTTTACATAAAACAAGCAGTATGTAAATCACACACACATGCACACACACACACACACAGAATTGACTTCAAATTTTCCCCTAGTTTATCTCCAGCTGCTTAGTTTCTTTTACAGTGAAGCACTGCCAAACACTGACTGATGCACGACCTGCACGATTAAGTAGGCCCCTGCCCTGTCCTTCCTTTTCTTCTCCACAATCTAAACAACTAGTGCTGTGGAGAGTTTGGAGTGAGAGGAAAAATGTCTTAAAATTTAAAAACTCTTTGGTTCCACGTTCCAAAAAGAGTCAGAAATTGTGAAAAGCAGGATAGATAGGAAGCTGATCCTTCATTTTCGATGCAGAGGGAGATCCTTCATCCCAAACGCCTGCCCAGTTTTGTGACTATTAAATGTCCTCATTTATGAGACTTGAAGTGCCAAACAGGAATTCATTTAGATTACCAGTCATTCTCTTCCAAATGCAAACTTCCACACATCATGAATTCTTTAGTAGGGATCTCTGACAGACATACTCCGAGCATACACGAAGTTCTGTCCATTGTGTCATATAGTCAATCCCTACCCTCAAACCATAGGACATTTTGTCCCTTGAGCACTCTTTCAAGGCAGACACTTCTATTCACTATTTATAATGAGAAAATGAAGATTTGCAGAGATTAGCTAGAAAGTGGCACTCCTGAAAGTCAGCCCTCAGTTTCTGATTCGTGTCTTACTGAGTCACAGTACACGTGGAGTCTGAGACCATGGGGGTTGGAGGGACGAAAAGGTTTTGGGGAAGAAGCTCCAGTGACCAACTCTATTTAAAATTATTTCCAAACTCTGCACTGTTCCACTAAATAGAAAAGCAGTTTTCTTTTTCCTTCGTTTATTGTACTGTACAAAACGCATTACCTTGGCTTCCAGATCTCAAATCCAGTAATTTAGGATCAATGTGCTGTGTACATTAGATTAGGAAACATTTTAACAGTGTTTCCATGGGGGGAAATTGTCATGAATTTCAAAGAGTAAAGCTACAACAATGCTTTTAGAAGACAGCTTGCTTTGAAGTCAGGGGATTGTCTGGCCATATTATATCAAATTATAATTTAAAAATACATACACATAAAGATAAAAATAAAATATTAGCACTAGTAAAGAAAATATATATTTTTTACCTAAAAAATTTAGTTATGAACAACTATGAGAATATGTTAGTAATCCTTGATATACAAGTGTCTATAGTAACGTCATATATAAACCACTTTTTAAAATTTTCCAGTTGCAATAAAATAAGCTTTTTGGTAAAGTGTCAAATAGCTATAATATTGCTCATGACTTCAGTTGGTAACTACTCCCTGGTTATAGGAAAGTTCAGAGAAGTTTAATGAGGCTTTGGAAAACAGATGGGAAATTTATTGAGCTTTCTGAGTAATGAAGTGAGAATTTATGTGTTTCTGCTTTCAGAGAAAAAGTATAATAGGCTTTTGTATTATGACATTGTTATATATAGCTATATATTATATAGACATAAAACAACATAAAAACCAAAAACAAACAAAATTCCCCCATCTCCTGTGTAAATCCACATGACTTTCTTCAGGATTTCTGAGACTTTTTCCGCAACCAAAATTTAAATTTTACTTAGAACTTTTAATCTGGTAATACACATAGCAACTCAAGCAATCATGTTCATTCAAACAAACCATATTTCTTGTTAAATAAGCTCTGGTTATAATGTATTTGCCTTGTCACTGGGAATGTACATATGTATTATTAAAAATCATCTACTTATTGTCACATATGGCAAGATCTAAGTCCACTCCCTAAACCATTTTATCACTTTTAAATCATTTTGAAACAAAAAGATGCATTGTAACAGTCTCAGATTGAGACACTTTTTCTGACTCATATTTCAAATGCTGACTCACCTTTTATGTATTTTATTGTGATAACTTGGACATATAAAAATTGTCTATATTTAAGGGATATAACTTGATGCTTTGATATACATATACATTGTGAAAGGAGCATCATGGTAAAGCTAATTAACATATCATCACCTCTATAAACTACCATCGTGGGGGAGACTTTATTTACTATCTATCCTCTGCAGATATACAGTACATTATTGTTAACTATTGCCACCACACTATGCATTAGATCTCTATTCTCTTGTATAACTCAAACTTTGTACCCTTTGACCATCACCCCGTTTCCCCCCTCCCTCCAGCCCCTGGTAACCACCATCCTACTCTCTGCTTCTATGAAGTGGACTATTTTAGATGCCATGTATGTCATGCAGTATTTCTCTTTCTGTGTCTTGCCTATTTCACTTAGCATAATGTCCTCCAGCTCCATCCATGTTGTCACAAATGGCAGAATGTTGCTCTTTTTTAAGGTTGAATAATATCCCGTTGTTTATGTATTCCACGTTTTCTTTATCCAGTCATCCATTGATGGACATTTAGGTTATTTCCATATCATGGCTATTGTGAATAATGCTGCAATGATTGTGGGAGTACAGATAACTCATCAAGATACCAATATTGTTCATTTGGAAATATACCCAGAAGTGGGATTGCTGGACATTTTGGTAATTCAATTTAAATTTTTGAGGGATGTCCATACTGTTTTCTGTAATGCCTGTACCAATTTACATCCCACCAGCAGGGTACAAAGTTTTTCTTTTCTCCACATCCTTGCCAATATTGTTATCTTTTGTCTTTTTAATAATAGCCATCCTAGTAGATGTGAGGTGATATTGTGGTTTTGATTTGCATTTTCATGATGATTAGTGATGTTGAGCACGTTTTCCTTACTTGTTAGACATTTAAATTTCTTCTTTTTGAGAAGTGTCTCTAATTAGGTCCTTTGTCCATTTTTTTGAGTTATTTGTATTTTTGGTATTGAGTTGTATGAGTGCCTTATATATTTTGGGTATAAACTCATTATTGGATATATGGTATGAAAATATATTTTCAGATTCCATAGGTTGCCTTTTCATTTTTTCTATTATTTTCTTTGCTGTGCAGAAGCTTTTTAGTTTGAGGTAGTCCCACTTGTCTACTTTTGCCTTTGTTGCCTATGTTTTTGGTGTCATATCCAAAAAATTATTGCCAAGACCAATATCAAGAGAGTTTTTCTCGGGCCGGCCCGGTGGCATAGCAGTTAAGTTCACACATTCCACTTTGGCAGCCAGGGGTTTGCCAGTTCGGATCCCGGGCACAGACCTACACAGCACTTGTCAAGCTATGCTGAGTCGGCATCCCACATAGAGCAACTAGAAGGATGCACAAGTATGACATACAACTATCTGCTGGGGCTTTAGGGAGAAAAAAAAACGGGGGGTTTTCCCTATGTTTTCTTCGAGAAGGTTTATGGTTTCAGGTCTTCATTTTGAGTTGATTTTTATGTCTGGTGTGAGATAGAGGTCCAGTTTCATTCTTTTGCATGTAGATGTCCAGTTTTCCCAGCATCATTTGTTGAAGAGCCTATACTTTTATCGTGTTCTTGGAACCCGTGTCAATGATCAGTTGACTATTAATGTGTGAGTTTATTTCTGGAATCTCTATTCTGTTACATTGTCTAAATGTCTATTTTTTATGCCAGTACCATACTGTTTTGATTTCTATAGCTTTGTAATATAATTTGAAGTTAGGAAATGTGATGCCTCCAGCTTTATCTTCTTGCTCAAGATTGCTTTGACTACTTGGGGTCTTTTTGTGGCTCCATATGAATTTAGAATTTTTGTTTTATTTCTGTAAAAAACATCATTGTGATTTTGATAAGTATTGGGTTGAATCTATAGATTGCTTTGAGTAGTATGGATATTGTAACAATATTAATTCTTTCATCATGAACATGGGATGTCTTTCCATTTATTTGTGTCTTTTAAAATTCCTCCACCAATGTTTTATAAACTTCAGTGTACAAATATTTTATCTCTTTGTTTGAGTTAATTCCTAAGAAATTTTTTTCTTTCTGTTGCTATTGTGAATTGGATTGTTTTCTTAATTTCCCTTTCAGATAGTTCATGTCAGTGTATAGTGACACCACTGATTTTTATATGCTGATTTTGTATCCTGCATCTTTACTGAATTTACTAGTTCTAACCATTTTTTGTGAAGTCTTTAGGGTTTTCTATTTGTATATGATCATGTCATCTCCAAATAGAAATAATTTTACTCCTTTCCTTCCAATTTGGATGTCTTCCATTTCTTTTTCTTGACTAGTTGCCCTGGGTAGAGCAATGTTGAATAGTAGTGATAAGAGTGGGTGTTGTGCCGTGTTCCAGATGTTAGGAGAAACACTTTCCATTTTCCATTTTTCCCCATTGATTATGATGTTAGCTGTGGGTTTTTCAAATATAGCCTTATTATCTTGAGGTATGTTCCTTCTGTACCTGTTTGATTGAGAGTTTTTGTCATGAAAGGATGATGAATTTTGTAAAATGCTTTTCTGCATCTATTGAGATGATCATGAGGTTTTTAACTTTTATTCTCTTAATGCGTTATATCACATTGATTGGTTTTTGTATGTTGAACCATCCTTGCACCCCAGGAATAAATACCACATAGTAGTGGTGTATGATCATTTCAATGTGCTGTTGAATTCAATTTGCTAGAATTTTACTGAGAATTTTTGCATGAATTTTCATCAAGGTTATCAGCCTGTAGATTTCTTTTCTTGTGTTGTCTTTGTCTAGCTTTGGAATCCCGGTGATACTGGCCTCCTAAAATGATTTTGGAAGTGTTCCCTCTTCTATTTTTTAGAGTTGTTTAAGAAAAGTTGGTATTAATTCTTCTTTGAATGTTTGTTAGAATTCATCAATGTAGCCTTCTGGTATTGGGTTTTTCTTTGTTACGAAGTTTTTGATTACTGATTCAATCTCCTTGTTTGTTATTGTCTGTTCAGACTTTCTATTTCTTTTTGATTCAGTCTTCATTTTGTGTCTCTTGGAATTTACCCATTTCTTCTAGGTTATCCAATTTCTTGGTGTATAATTGTTCATAGTAGTTCCTTATGATTTTTTTTTATTTCTGTGTCCATTGTAATGTCTCCTCTTTCATTTCTAATTTTATTTATTTGTCTTCACTTTTTTTTCTCAATCTAAGAATTTTTCAGTTTTTTTTCTTTTCAAAAAGACAGCTCTTAGTTTTATTGATTTTTTTCTACTGTTTGTTGGCTATTTCATTTATTTATGCTCTAATCTTTGTTAGTTCCTTCCTTCTGCTATTTTGGGTTGGTTTGTTCTTCTTTTTCTAGTTCTGTTAGTTGTAAAGTTAAGTTGTTTAATTGAGATCTTTCTTCTTTTTTAATGTGGGACTTTCTTCTTAGTATTGCTTTTACTGCCTCTCAGAAGTTTTGGTAAGTTGTGTTCTCATTTTTGTTTGTCTTAAGTATTTTTTAAGTTCCCTTTTGATTTCCTCTTTTACCCAATGGTTTTTTTGAAAGTTTATTGCTTAGTTTCCACATATTTATAAATTATTCTGTTTCCTCTCTGTCATTGATGTCTAGTTTCATTCCAGTGTGGTCTGAGAAGATATTTAGTATAATTTCAATCTTCTTAAATTTGTTAAGACTTGTTTTGTGACCTAACATGTGATGCATCCTGGAGAACATTCTGTGCACTTCAGAAGAATGTGTATTTTGCTGCTGTTAGATGGAATATCCTGTATATGTCTGCTTGGTCTATAATGTTGTTCAAATCAGCTGTTTTCTTATTGATTTTTTGCCTGAATATTCTATCCTGTATTGACAGTAGGACATAGAAGTCTCCTGTTATGATTGTATTACTTTCAATTTCTCCCTTCAAATCTGCCAATATTTGTTTATTATTAGGTGTTCTGATGTTGGGTATATATATATTTATAATTGTTATAGCTTCCTGTTGAATTGACCCTTTTATCTTATATAATGCCTTTCTTTATCTCTAGGAACGTTTTTTTGACTTAAAGTCTATTTTGTCTGGTATAAGTATAGTATTGTTTTCCTGATTTCATTAAATTGTTTATCTGTGTTCTGTTGTAGTTCACTGAGCTTCTTTTGAACAATTATTTGGAATTTATTGTCAGGAATTCATAGATGCCTATTTCTTTGGTGTTCATTATTGGAAGTTTGTTCTGTTCCTTTGGTAATGTCATATTTCCCTGATTTCTACTGTTCTTTTTTTCCTTGCATTGGATTCTGTCCATTTGAAGAAGCAGTCACCTATTCAAACTTCATGGACTGGCTTTAGTACTGAAGGGTCTTCTCCTGAGAAAGGGGGAGGGAGTGCAGGGGGCACTACCTGGAGGGAGCATGAGAGCAGGCTGTTGCACCAGGTTTAGTGGCGTCTGGGGCATCAAGTGCAGGAGCATGTAGCAGTTGGGGGAGGGAGGCAGTGGCACATCAGCTCAGGCACCTGGGATCCATGTCCAAAAGTATGTGGCCCTCAGTGGCAAAACTGTAAGGGTCTGCAGTGGCTGCAAGGACTGTTGGAGTCCTCAATGCTACCTCTGTGTGCAGCAGCAAGTGTGCCTGGGCAGGTGGGGGCTGGGGCCTGTGACATGGGGGTGGCGGGGCTGGCTAGCAGCAGGCACACAGGTGGCTGCCTGGGCTGTACACAGGCACATGCTCAGTGGTTGGCTCATCTCTTCTTTTAATTGTGATGAGAAAAACATTTCTCTACTTTTTACTAATTTATTTCCACTAGGTTATAGCTTATTATTAACGCAGTCTTAATTTCAGAAATTTATCATACCAAGATGGGATTTTGAAATTTAGCACTTCATTTAATGTATTCCATCCCAGAACCTTCCAAGAATTGCAACTTACTCTCCATTCTGCTTTAATTCTTTGATGTATAGGAGAACACAATGATGGCAGACAAGTAAAATCCCTCAATGAACTTTCATAAATGATTTCAACCACTTGTCACATTAATTGTTAATAAATGGGTATATTCTTCCCCATCAATAGATTTGGAATGAGTACACATAAAGGCAAAGTGGTAAATATTATTTTTTCTACCTAAATAGAATGTTTTATTTTCCACAGAAATATATGTGAAATATAGTCTTGAATCCCTTTAAAACAAGCCCAGACTTGATAACTAGATCTTAAGTAGTCAAATATTTCATTCATAATATGTCTGGTGAAAACTTCACATTTAAATGACAATTGATATCCTTAAGATATATAAAGCCTAGTGAAATTGTTTTCAATTATTATCCCCAAATCTGCAATAAGCAAAATACAAAATAATGGGCATCATAAACTACTTAGTAAAACCTTGAAATACCATGAAAAACTATCCTAATTTCAACATTTTTAGACATCATTCATAGGTTACTTATTTGGTTACCTATATAAAGTCTGGTCAAGAGGAATCAAAGCAAGAAATAGAAAAGTTAACTTTGATAAGTTGATAATATTTCCAGCAATAAAAATGTTCTGATAATTGATGGAGTGAGAGAAGAGGAGACAACCTATAACGCAGGCAGCAGCCTCCATCTGAACAAAGTGTTTTGGGTTTATAATCTCTCCCCAAATAGAATCTATTGCAACTCATAATCCAACAGCAATTTAAATTTATTTTAGATTTAAAAATTGAAGCTGAAAATAAATATTTAAATGTTAGATTAAGTTAAATTCTTTTAAACCATGCAAATTCCTCTCATACTATTTAATCGTATGAAATCTATTCTTTTATTGAGCCAGCTTTGCAGTAAAAATAAAGTGGAACCAGGAACTATGTTGTATACAAATTATTTCATAAAATAGATCTCTATAACTAGGTCCCTACTGTGCAGAATCCTTCCGATCAGATTATGTTTAGCTATAATAACAGGAGCCATGTCCATAATTAAACTTTCATTGTCAAATTTTTGTTATATTTCTGTCACTATTTAATTGGGGTTATGGAAGGTGAGAAACCAAAAATCAGACTTACATGTCAATTATTTTTCTTTTAGAGGTGGCATTAATAGTACTTTAAAAATAAATATAGTTCTACTTTGAGATGATGGCGTAGAGGCACTTTTCCCTACTACTCCCCATAAGTATAATAAAAAAGCCCTGGGTCTCATTATATAAAACAAGCATACGAGGGAGAGATGAAGGCCAACAGGCTAGCGCTCTGGAGACCCCAGGAGCTGAGGAACGACAGCATGGTGGATTCTCTGGGTTTTTCTCTTTGCATCATATATTCCAAACAAGACAGTGGAGAGACTGGGAACCCAGAGACACCAATGAGTACAGACGGAAAGTACACAAAACCCAAGAGAAGGTTACTGTCCATGTGACCTGAAAATGGGCAGTCTGGAAAGGCAGAAGACTGGTATACACTAATTACTTTCTTCTAGTTGAATGCTACAGAAAAACTGTGGCCCCACTCCCACTCCCACTCCCACCAGCAAGGGCCAGGTAAAAGCTTAGACTTCTACTGTTTGCAAGCTGTAATGAGATCCTATCCTGGGTCATAAAGATTTAAAATGTCACCTAATCAAAAAACAAAAATGTGAAATCATACAGAGTAGGTTCTCTGAACAACTGGATCAGACTAAAAATCAATTCTAGAAATACAACAGAAAAATCCCCCAAAACTTGGAAACTAAACATCATACTTCTAAAAAAACCCATCTGTCAAAGAGGAAGGCTTAAGGGAAATTAAAAACATTAAATTGAATGAAAATAGCAATAGAACATATCAAAATATGTGCGATGCTATAAATGCAGGGCTAAGAAAGAAATTATAGCACTAAATGAGAGAAACAAGAAAGCTTCAAATCAACCATCTAAAATTTTACCTGTGAAATTAGAAAAAGAAGAGCAAAATAAAACCAAAGCAACCAAAAAGAAGCAAATAATAAAGATAAGAGCAGAATTTATTAAATTGATTATGAAACTCAGTAAGGAAAATAATCCTGATTCTTTGAAAAATCTCTAGCAAGACTAGGACAGAAAAATAGAGAGAAGGCACTAATTACTAATACCAGGAATGAAAAAAGGACATCATTACAGAATCTGCCGATTCCCAAGTGACAATATGGAAATACTATAAAAAGTTGACACACATAAATTTGACAACTTAGATAAAATTGACCAATACCTTGAAAAGTAAAAATTACCACAACTCATCTGATAAGAAGTAAATAATTTGAATAGCTTTCTATTAACTAAACTGAATTCATAACTTAAAAATACCCCCAAAATGAAATCTCCTGGCCCAGATGGTTTCATTAGAGAACTTACCAAACCTTTAAAGAAGAATCAACAAAAATTCTATACCATCTCTTCCAGAAAATAGAAGAGAGAACATTCTCAACTTATTTTATAAAGCCAGCTTTATCCTGGTACCAAAACCAGGCAAGAATAGTACCAAGAAAAAATAATATAAACATATATAAATATATTTAATATATGAAAATACACATAAAAGCAAAAATACTTAACAAAATGTTGACAAATATAATTCAGCAGTATGTGTAAAGATTTGCACATCATTATTAAATAGGGTTTATTTCCAAGAATGCAACACTGGTTCAATATTTGAAAAATGAATTTATACATTTTACCATATTAATAAGGTAAATGAGAAAATTCACATGGTCATATTAACTGATACCCATTCATAATAAAAACTTTCAGAAAAATAGAAATAGAAGGGAATTCATTCAACCTGAGAAAAAACTTCTATTATAGCTCTAAAGCTAACATTATACTTAATGGTGAAATACTAAATACTTTCCCCTAAAATAAGGAATGAATGAAGAATGTCCACACTCACCAGTGGCATTCAAAATAGTATTTAAATTTGTAGTCAGCACAATAGACAAGAAAGTGAAAGTAAAGTTATATATATCTAAATATATATATATGTCCCTATTTGCATATGTTTTGATCATCTGTGTAGATGAACCCAAAGAATCTTGAAAACAAAAACAAAAACCCTAGAACTAAATATTTATAAAGGTTTCAGGATGCAATATAAATATATAAACATCAATTATATTTCTATATAATGGCACTAATATGTGGAAAACAAAATTTAAAAAAAAATTCCTTTTACATTACCTCAAAAAAAAGAAATGATATACCTAAATGTAAATCTAACAAAAAATGCATAGGACTTGTATGATGAAAACTACACAACGCAGAAGAAATAAATCAAAAAGGCCTAAGCAAATAGAAAAAAATTCTATTTTCATTGCTTTTAGGATCAGCTTGTTAATTTCTGCAATAAAAGTAGCTGGCATTCTGACAGAGTTTTTATTGAACCTGTTCAATTTAGGGACAAGTTGCCCTTTTCACAAAATTGTCTTCTGATTAATGGATATAGGATATCTTTCCCTTTATGAAAATCTTAATTTCTAATAAGAATGTTTGTTAGTATATAAGTTTTGACAAATTTGTATTTATTTATTAGGTATTTTCTTAACTCTTTCTCTCATTTAAATATTATGGTAAATACAATTGTTTTCTTAATTTCATGTCGGAATTGTTCATTGCTAGTATATAAAAATATAATTAACATTTATATGTTGATCTTATACACTGCAACACTGCTAACATTATTAGTCAAAATAATATTTTAGAGGATTCTTTATTATTTTCAACATACAAGATCATAGCATGTGTGAACAGAGACACTTTTATTTCTTTTTATTGCCTAATAGTCCTGGCTAGAACATCCAGTAGAATGTTGAATAGGAATAGTGAGAGCAGACAACCTTGTCTTGTTCCTGATCTTATTCGGAAAACATTCATTCTTCTTACCATTACGTATGATGTTAACTGTGGGCTGTTTGTGGATGCCCTTTACCAGACTGAGGAATTTTCCTTCTATTCCTAGACTGAGTATTTTTATCATGAAAAGGTATTGGGTTTGTCAAATGCTATTTCTGTATCTATTGACACACACATATATATATATACACACATATATTGATATATCTAATATAAAATGTTATATAAAATATAATGCACCAATATAAAATATGGTGTATTGCATTGATTGATATGGGGTTGTTACACCAATCATGCCTTCTTGGAATAAATCCCACTTGGTCATGTTTTATAATTCTTTAAAAATATTGCTGGATTCTGTTTGCTAGTATTTTGTTCACTAGTGAAGCTATTTTTTTAAATTATTAATTCAGTCTCTACTTTTAATAGATCTAATCCCTTTTCTATTTCTCCTACAGTCATTTTTAGTAGTTTGTGTCTTTCTATAAATTTCATCCTTTCATCTAAGTTACCTGATTTATTGGCATAAAGTTGTTCACTGTATTCCCTTTTTATTTATTTTTTCTATTACATGAGTAATGATGCCTCTCATTCATAATTTTAGCAATCTGAGTCTTTTCTTTTTTTCTTGATCAGACTTGTTAAAAGGTTTTCAATTTTGTTGATCTTTCAGAGAACCAACTTTTGTATATTTTCTATTGTTTTTCTCCTCCATTTCTTTCTTTAATTTTTATTGTTTCTTTACTTCTGCTTGCTTTGATTTTAATTTAGGCTTCCTTATCTAATTTCTTAATATTAGATTTTCTAATTTAGATTTTTAATTCCCTTTTGCTTCTTTTACTATATAATTTTAGTTTCTATTGGTTACCATGGGGATTGCAAGTACTAACTTAAATCAATCTTGTTCTTATTAATACCAACTCAATTTCAATTATTTAGGAGAAAGTTTGTGCAATATACCTCTGTTCATTCCCCATTCCTTTGTACTATTTTTTGTCATACAAATCACATCTTTACTCATTTTAAGTACATCAATGCAGTTTTATAATTATTGCTTCATATGGTTGTCTTTTATAAGACAGGAGAAGAAAAGAATTAGAACAAATATGCATTTATACTGTTTTTCATAGTATCCATGTTACCTTCTGGAGCTCTGTATTCCTTTGTGTGGGCTTGAGTCATCATCTAGTGCCTTTTCATTGCAGCCTGAAGGACTCCCTGCAGTATGTGATGTAATGCAGGTCTGTTTGTGATCAATTTTCTCAAATTTTGTTTTCCTGGGAATGTTCTAATTTCTTAAGTTTTGAAAGAGAGTTTAGCTAGATATAGAATTTTTGGTTGACAGCCTTTTTCTTTCAACACTTTAAAGATATCATCTCACTGCCTGTGGTTTCTGATGACAAATCATCTGTTCATCTTATTGATGATCCTATGTGTGTGATAAGTCATTTTCTCTTGTTGCCTTCAAGATTTTCTCTTTGTCTTTGACTTTCATCAAATTGACTATGGTATGTCTGAATACAGTTCTCTTTGAATTTATTTCACTTGGAGTTTATTAATATTTTTCATCAGTTTTGAGAAGTTTTCAACCATTATTTCTTCAAATACTTTTTCTGTCCCTTTCTATTTTTCTTCTCATCTGGGACTTTCATTATGCATATGTTGGTACATTTGATAGTGCTCCACAGGTTTCTGAGGCTCTGTTCACCTTCATTATTCTTTTTTCCCTGCTGCTTAAACTGGATAATCTCTATTGGCATATATTCAAGATTGGTGATTCTGTTTTCTGCCAACTCAAATCTTGTTGAGCTCCTCTAGTAAATGTTTTATTTCAGTTAATAAGTATTTCAACTATGGAATTTCTCTTTTTAATACAGCCTCTGTATCTTTACTGTTACTTTCTATTTGGTAATACACCATTGTCATACTTTCCTTTAATTCTTTAGACATGGTTTCCTCTAATAACTTGAATATATTTGTTTTAGCTAATTTAAATTCTTTGTCTACTAAATCCAAAATCTGTGCCCCATTAGAGGCACATTCTGTTGGTTGGTATTTTTTCTGTTTATGTACATACTTTTCTGATTTTCTGTATATTTCATAAGTTTTTAATGGAAGCCCTACATTTTAGAAAACTACTGTTCAATAATTAAAATAACTGTACATTTAGATAATATATTGTAACAATTCTGGTATCAGATTCTTCCACCACCCAAGGTTTGTTTTTGGTGCTTTCTTGTTGTTGTTTTCTTACTGTTGCTCCCAGGGCTAATTTTATAGATTTTGTATTCCCTATTCAGTATTTCTATAGATTTTGTATTTTGTCATGTGTGGCCACTAAGTTCTCTTTTTGGGGGGTTTTTTGCTTTTTGGTTTTATTTAGATTTTGTTTATATTTTTAAACCTAGTTTCCCATTGGTCACACCTGGGTCGGCCAATTATTGGTCAGACAATTTCATTAAATGCCTTGCCTAGATGTCTGTTACCCTTTGCCGAGGAAATGGCATATGATGGCACATCTTCCAATATCAGGCCATTTACAAGACAAACTTAACTTTGATCTGCCTATGCATGGTCTCAAGTTCAGTCAGAGTGTGTGATGATGCCTATCCTTTCCCAGATCTTTCCTGAGCAATGCACACAGCCTTGACCATGCACATATCCTTTTAGATCCCCAAGAATATGTCAAAGCTTTTCCTAAGTTCTCAGTCATTGCCTAGCTTTCCAAGATTTTCTTTTAAATTCTAGGCCAGGATGCTTGTGTTTGCTCCAACTGAAACCTCAGCCTTAGGTAACACAGTTTGCCATTGTTTTAGTTATGTCCTATGGGTAGATCCCCATATTCTTTTCTCCTCTCCCCCTACTGAGCTAAGCTCTGAGTTAACTGGCTACAACACTCAGAATAGAGAATTCCCAGTGGGCTATAATACAACCAAAGTATTGATTCTTCTCTGAATGAGGTCAGATCTCTCCCTTTTCTGCTATGGTGTTGGCTTTGGCTACAGAGTCACTGATCTGAGAAGAGAAGGGGGTTTGCATATCCTCAAGTTAAAATTTTAAGATAAACCTCATTCTCTTACTGAGTGAAGTTAAGTAGTTTTTCTTGGAGAGACAATTTTTGGTTTGTTCTATGGCTGGTTATTTTCCATTCCATAATTTGGTTTATTTCTAGCATGTTTGAAAACAAATGCTTGATTTCAGTTGCTCTGCCTGTGCTTTTGCTGTTTTAGAAAGAGAGTGAGTTACCTGAGGTCCTCAAGTCACTCTTCCACAAGTCATCCCCCCCTACATGATTTAAATTTTTGTTTTATTCATGGATTTTGAAAGTTTTGGGGGTATGATTTAGTTTTATTTTTTACTAATCAGAACTCAGTTTTCCCTTTCAATCTGAAAATTCAAGTACATATTCAGCTTTGGGTTTTTTTTTTTTTTTTTTGGTATTTTTCTCTTCTTCATTCACTCTCTTCTACTCATCTTGAATGCTAGTTATTCTAGCAGTAGATTCATGGATCTGTCTTTCATCTTATATTTTCCATATTTTACTTCACTGCATCTTAAGAGAATCCCTCAGCTATACTTTCAGCTTGAGCTGTTTCTATTCTGCTATAGTCTGCTATAGAGTTTTAATTTCAATTATAATATTCATATTTCATAAAATCACTAATTATTCTAGCTCATAAGAGTCAGTTTTTAAAAATTGGCTTCAAGTCTTTCTAAGCACTCTGAAGAGGTTAATATATATTTGGTTTAAGGTAGCTGTTTCTTTGATGATTTTGAGGATGAGAAATATTGTGACTGAGGATAAGCTGGAAGTTTGTCTTATGGAATGGGGGCTCCCATCACTTCCAAAAATCCTTGGGACACTTGGAACTCGATCCACATTCACAGCTTGGGTATGAGAGTAAGACATTTTGTTATCTCCATCTCAACATAAGCTTATGGGAAAGGAGGGATTGATTAGCCCATAAACTCCAAGAGAGTTTCCAGATAATTACCCTGACAATTGAACTAGTGTCTGCACTTGCTCCTCACTCATTCAGACTGTACACATGGAGAACCTCTCGAGTGGAGGTTGTTCGCTTGAGTCTCTTTCATGAACTTCTCTTGTATCAGTTTTGGGTCACATGTTCTTTTGTGAATTGATCTCATCTCTTACTTTTATGCTAATGACACAAATTCCCTTTCCAGTATTTCTCTACCAATAACTTCTCTCAATTCCATCATATTTTTGAACATATACAGAAGTATGTTGACATCCTCAAGTCCTCTCAGAAGAGCACATGTACTCTTATCCTTATGACAACTGTGAGATTTAATAATGTCCATCTTACCTAGGAGGATGCTGAGGCTGAGTTTAGATAACTTGTCCAGATAACAGATAGCATATTTATATGTGGAAGGCAGAGCTCTTTAATAATTAAGCTCACATTCTTACTACTACAATGCAACACGTTGTTATGAAAATTAGATAAACAGTAAATGATACAGAAAGATAAACTGCACTATATGATTTTTAAAATTTCAGTAACTGATATTCATTTAGGTTTTCTTTATTTATAAGGCTAGGATAAGTGAGGTAATGCTTATTTTCTTCATATGTTTATTCATCAGCCTGTCCTTTATGTTTAACCTAAAAATAATCTCTTCATACAACTTTGATGATTCTAAGAAAATATTTACAAATAGTTCTCCAAGATTGTAAAAGTTTTACAATGTACTTATAAAAGTACACTGAAACCTCTTAGCACATAGCTTTCAAAACATTTCCCAAAATCCTTTAAGTAGAAATCATTGTCATTTTGATCTCTTTCATGTTAGTCTAAGTCATAAGAAAGACAATCTTTCTAGGTTTGGTCTATTTTTTATGAAACATATATGGAATTTTATGTCATTACTTTTTATTAAAATGTTTAGTATTTCTTCTCTTTCATAAGAATATTTAAGTAAATGGTATTGGAAATGTGATAATATATACTGCTTCTGCTAAATATTTATTTATAAAGTATCAGTCATATCAAATGATTTCATGCTTTAGATCCCTAATAATGATGTCAAATATTGTATGTACACAACTTATTTTCTTTTTTTTGTGAGGAAGTTTAGCCCTGAGCTAACATCTGTTGCCAATCCTCCTCTTTTTGCTGAGGAAGATTGGCCCTGGGCTAACATCCATGCCCGTCTTCCTCTACTTTATGCGGGATGCTGCCACAGCATGGTTTGACAAGCAGTGCATTGGTCCATGACCGGGATCAGGACCTGCGAACCCCGGGCCGCCAGAAGCAGAGCACGTGAACTTAATCACTACACCACTGGGCCGGCCCCACAACTTACTTTCTTAAAATGCAATATTTTTCAAGATCTATGGACTAAAATATAATGCTCTCACTTGCTGGATATTTTTATTATTTTACTAAGATTATTTTCCACTGAAGTTAAAATTTAATTCCCTGTTATTTAGATTATAAAATTAAAAGTGCACAATTATCAACTATCACAAACAACTATAAATCCAAGGCACTGTCCAGTAAAATAATGGGTGAGGAATTTGGAATCAATAGAGGGACAAACACAACATTCCACAAATACAACATTTGGAAAATTGTTTAATGTTATAGTGATGTCTGCATTTTACTTCAAAATGTATCAACACAAGATGGATTGATGGAGGGATGGAGGGATGGATAGAATTTATATAGTGTATATGTGGGTGTTTACTGTAAAATAATTTAAAATATGCTGTGTGCTTGAAAATTTTCATAATAAAAGATGGATTCATTCATCATTGACTTACTGGGTATCTTCTATGTGCTAGGCACTTGGGATATTTATTCCTTATACTTTCCCTGCAAGGTAGGAGTTGTAATTTGGTGATAAATTGCCCCAGGCAATATAGCTAGGCAATGGTAAAGAAGAGATTTTAATTTAAGGCTACCTGATTCTAATTTTCTTTCCACTGTATCATATTGCCTATTCCCTGATTTTAAAAAAGTGATGTTCTAACAGAGGAAATGTTGAATCCTCAAATGACATCAACTTCAACCATAAGCCATCCTCAATGATACATGAGTCCCATAAGTCCAGTAAGGTTGTACATGCTGGCATTCTCCTTGCTGTTCTCCTGTGGTGGTACTTTTGATCATTGCTCACAAGTTTCAGTTACAAAAGTTATAAAGTAGTTACTGATTGTACTAGTTTTAATTCTTATACAATTTCTATGACGTCAGTAGTGGTGATACATACCAGTATGGCTAAGGAGTTCTATAGAGCTGGCCACTATTCAGATTGGTTAGTGCCATTTGTTGTTTAATAGTCTCCACATTTAATTTGGTATTTTCAGTGTTACCCATGGAGGTATTACAATCCCTCATTTTTCTAGGGGGAGATAATGACTTTAAAGAAGTTTGGTAACTCACCAGTTGTCATATCTTCTCACTACTTTTAAAACTGCTCTTTCCACAATTCCAAAATTGTTTCTTATAAGTTCAAGAAACATATTCAACAAATGTCTTTTGAGACTTTCTCTTAATGAATGAAATTATGAAATTTTGCATATAAACACTCTAAGAAGAATAAGTAATATCTTTGAAGCTAACAGGTTACTAATAATTGGTAAAGTTAAGTAAATATAATTAACTGCATATATAATTAAACTAATACATAATATATTAATTAAATTAATACATTAAACTGAAATCTAAATACTATAATTAGTAGTCATTACATTGCATTTATACTTTTTGCTTCATGTTGTCATCTAATAATTTGTTAGCACATTAAAAAGTATTAGAAGAGAAGTAACTTATTAAATGCAATAAAATACTGCTATAAGCAACTAGTGGGTGAGGTTTCACATTAGCCAGGAGAATATAGAATTGATAATATTAGCATCATTTACCAGTGTTAAGATATGTCCTGTGTTTTGAAAGGCTGAGAAATCTACCAAAAGCTAAAGATAAATAATTTTGGACAATAGTAATGCATTTTCTTTGATAGTAACCCTAAGAAACAAATTAAAGAGCTACATAAGTGGCTGACACAAAGTAAATGATAAATGGTAGCCAGAGGGGAAAAGAGAAGCTGTAGCAATAAATGGACAAAAGGCAGCTCTGTGGAAAGGTCTATATTTAGGGAAGCGGCAAAGATGGAAATGCAGATTTGAAAATTATGAGGTAAGTTAAACAAAAAGAGTGGATGAAGTTACCATAGCATTTGCCTAAACTGACAGGAAACAAATATAAGGCAAGACTGTGGGCAACACCAATGCTTGAGAAAAATGCAGTAGGAAAGGAGCCAGCAAAAAGGAGCTCTATCCCCAGTTCTCTCTTTAAACAACCTGCAGTCATACTACTTCCTCCGTAGGTAGTAAGACAAGTCCATAGACAAACATAAGGCAGGAATGGGGTATCTCAGAGAGATTCAGACAAAAAAGCCAAGGAAAAAAGTTGAGAAAAGTATCACCAGGACATATAAGGCACTGAAGGAGTCACTTTGTTAAAAGAAGAATGAGAGTGTCTAATCTGAATATAAAGCAGTGTTACAAGACTCTTGCACTAGAATATCAGATAGGGTCACTCCTTGGAAGGCTTTGAATGTTACACTCAGGCTTTCCCCCTCTGAATTTAATAGGTACGGGAATGTACCAAAATTATGGTAATTTTATTCCATAGTTGAAAAATTATATTTGGGTTTTCATTTCCATTGAATTAATTTTGCACTTTGGTATTTGTTATTTATCCTTTCCTCCACACTGGAATGCTTCATTTTTAACTCAAACATTGTTATTGTTATAGTAGGGTAATGGAAATAATTCAGATTTTGAATATTTACAAAGATATGTGTTCATAAAAATAAAAATAGTGAATCTTTCTGATGAGTTAAAAACATCATAGTTAATATATTTCTGAATACTGAACATTTGCATGGGGCAAAGCAAAAAGTCATTCATTTATTTGTTTTACTGAACACATAGTAACATGGGGAAAACAGGAATTGATTTAGAAATATTTTTCTTTAGGAATTTGTATTCATATTCAAAGAGAGAATAAATAATGATAAAATGGAGTCAATTTTTAAAAATTGTTTTAAATTATTATTTAGAATGTGAAACCACCAAGAAAACAACTGTTTTGGTTCAGAGAATGTCATTTTAGTGTGACACAAATCCAGCTCATAAGGAATTAAAACTAAGAAATGCAATTAGTTGTGTGTAATTTATTTTAACTTAGGCCTTTCGATGAAAATTTGCCATTAAAATCTTAAAGTGAATTTATTCTTTTGGCCTTGAGGGATATTCCAGGATAAACAGAGAATGTGGTTTGCTCTTTTGGTTCTCCTCAATTTTCTTCCCTTTGCTCCTCAATTAGTATTAATGTAGTTAGAGGTGGGTCGTGTGATGAATTTCTTGGGTTTACCTTTGCTTCAATCTGTTTAGTATCTGGATTCTGAAACAAAAATTTGATTTTGCTCTTGCCGTCATCTGAAGAACCTTTCAGCTGAGAAAACTTGTACCTCCAAAGTACAGCCTAAAGGGAAAAAAAGAAACATATGCAAGTCAACGCAGTTAATATCTGCATTCAAACCAAGAAATAGTCCTCTCTGAAGTGGTAAAAGTTAATCATATTAAGTTAGTACTATATCCCAGTATTAAAAAGTTAATTAAAATATATTTATCAAATATTATAAATTAGTGTTCAATATATCCTTTAATTTTCAGAAATAACTTTTATACCCATGAAGTAATTATTTCAAAACTTATACATATATAAATCAATTTGAGTATCTTGTCTTATATTATCATGAAATAAGAACCAGATCACTTAAAGCATATATCTATGCCAGTGAATAAGTAAAAATACTTATTATTCATTTCTTTCTTTTTTTTTTTTCACTTTTTTTTTTTTTTTTGTGGGGAAGACCAGCCCTGAGCTAACATCTGTTGCCAATCCTCCCATTTTTGCTGAGGAAGACTGGCCCTGGGCTAACATCGTGCCCATCTTCCTCTACTTTATATGGGACGCCGCCACGGCATGGCTGACAGGCAGTGCGTCCGCGGGCGCCCGGGATCCGAACTCGCGAACCCCGGGGCTGCCAAGCGCGAACTAAACCGCTGCGCCACCGGGCGGCCCCCTCATTTCTTTCTTTTTAACATAAGAAGTGATGAGGTGATTGTAAATTGATAACTGTAGATTGTTTTGTAGAACTTGCTCTTGAAGCTCAACCTCATAATCTGTAGCTTTGTTAACACGAAAGATCAGTCTGAATAAGTAATTACAACAAAAACTTACATGGTGCTCTCATGATTGAACTAGAATAAGCACTTTATAGAACTAGTGCCATCAATCTATAATATCTCAGTTTATATGATTATTTGATTAAAAGCCATCTTCCAATATTGTAGCAGCAAGTTTAGATAGTACGTCATCTATGAGAACTAAAACGCCAATTAAAACGTAACCATCCACTTATTGTTTGAATATAGAGTGACATGGATCCCACTAAGCCCTAAGAGTGTTTTGTGGGTGAGAGGAGAATAATTTTTTTTTTTTTTAATTTCGAGAAAAATTGAGATAATAGTATAGAGAATTCCTATGTACCCCGCACCTAGTTTGCTCTACTATTATATCTAACTTTAATATGGTATGTTTTCAAAGTTAATAAACCAATATTATTTGTTAATATTATTAACTAGAGTCCATTATTTATTTGAATTTCCTTAGTTTTAACCCAAAGTCTTTTTCTTTTTTTTTATTATTACCATTTTTTTATTGATGTCTTAATAGTTTATAACACTGTGGGGTTTTAGTTGTACATTTTTGTTTATCCGTCACCTTGTGGATGTAACCCTTCACCCCTTGTGCCCACCCCCCACCCCCCTTCCCCTTGGTAACCACCAATCAGTTCTCTCTGTCCGTGTGTTCATTTATATTCCATATATGAGTGAGTTCATGCAGTGTATAGGATTCCATCCAGGATACCACATCACATTTCTTTATGGTGTCTTCTTAGGCTCTACTTGGCTGCAATAATTTCTCAGCTCCCTGCCAGACTGCCCTTGACAATAGAGCTGTACTGGAAAGGCATTTTGTAGAATGCCCCCTATTGGAATTTGTCCAATGTTTTTCTCATGACTAAATGGGCCAAAGATTTTTTAGAAATGAAACAAGACCCTGTAGTTTTTGTCAATATCCCGATGTATATTTCTGAAAGGTTTCCATTAAGAGATATGTTATTATACTGGAGTGTACTGTGTGCTTGCTAAATTTTGTTAGGTGGTGGTAACATGATTCAATAATTCATTTAAACATAAAGCCAAGTGAAGAAAGAATGATTTTATATATGAATTCCATTTCTTATTACCCTATTGTATTGTACCCTATCTTGTGCCCCAGGCACAAGATAAATACCCTATTAAAGTATTTAATAACATTTTGTATGATTTGAATCTTTCAAAATTTATTACTACTTGGTTTGTGTCCTAACAATATGGTCTGTTCTGTAGAATGTTCCATATGCACTTGAGAAAAAGGTATATTCTCTTCTTGTTGGGTAGAGTGTTCTGTGTATGTCTGTTAGATATGATTGATTACAGTTTTGTTCAGGTTCTTTATTTCCTTATTGGTCTTCTGTTTGGTTTTTCATTACATTATTGAAAGTAGAGAATTGAAGCTTCCAACTATTATTGCAGAATTGTCTATTTCTCCCTTCACGTAGAGAGTATAGCTAAGCTACTACCTGGTATTGCTACAGCGGCATCCATTTTGCTTGGTCAAGCAGCCTGTAGGGGCTTTAAACTGACACTAGCCCCTGATAGAAGTGTGTGCCCTGCATAGTAGTGACAGAATCACAAGAAAATATAAGTCCCTGATATGACTTTCCCAACAGCCCTTGTGATCGATAGCCTTCACTGCTTCCCAGCATCTGTATGCATTGAGCACCCCTTAGATGAGACCCTCGTGGGGCTTACCAAAACCCCACTCTTTTGGTTTGAATTGACCAATCCAGCCCTAGCCCAGGAAACTTAAAGCAGCCCATGAATAAAGCCTATTAAAGGCAGGTGCCCCAGGTCTTTTCTCCCTGTCTGCACTCTGCCTTGACCTCCCCAAGTGGTCCTCAAAGCATGCGTGTCCTTCCTCCAGGACTTGTGAATAATCAACTTCTGTATTTCAATTGCTCTTGTGGTCTGTTGTTGGACAGACGCTCACCATCCAGCGTCCTGCGGTCCATTTAGCAAAGTCAGAACACTCCAGTTCTGTCAATTTTGCTTAATATATTTAGAGGCTCTGATGTTTGCTGCATATAACTTTATAATTATGTCTTCTTGTTAAATTAATCATTTTATCAAGAAATAATGTTCTTGGTCTCTTGTAACAATGATTTAAAATTTATTTTCTCTTATATTAGTTTAGCCATCCAGCCCTCTTTTGGTTACTATTTGTATGGAATATTTCCTTATATAGTTTTTCTTTCAACCCGTTTGTGTCTTTAGATGTAAACTTAGCCTCCTGTAGACAGCATTTAATTGGATCATGTTTTTTATCTATTCTGTGGGGAAAGGGAAATGGGAGTTATTGCTTAATAATTAGACTCTCTGTTTAAGGTAGTGAAAGTTTTGGAAACAGATAATGTGAATTAATTAATGCCACAGAATTGTACTCTTAAACTGGCTTAAATGAGAAATTTTCTATTTTATATATGTTTTACCATAATAAAAAGAAAAGTTTAAAAAATGATTCTGGAAACAATATATCTCCAGAATCCATTCACAGTAAATGCTAATTAAAAATTTCAAACTTTAAGAAGTATAATAAAATAGCAAAATTATAAACTCCTTAAAAATAAGGATGAAAAAATTATCAATAATATATACTAATGAGGCATAATGAAATTGTACAGGTCACTCATTTTTTATCTATTTATTCACCAAACATTTATGAAGTGTCTATTATATATGATAAAAGAAAGAGATAAGATTGAGGCCAGAGTTGATGTGACCAACGCCATGACGTCCTCAAGGCTGAACTGTTGCCAGGAATAGAAAATTAGGAAACCTTGACTGCCGACGGTCGGAGACCAATGCAGAAGTTTCTTCTGTGGTTAGGACACTTGGAAAGCCCCGGGCACAAGATAAACTGTAACTGGAAAAGTCAACCAATCAGAAATTGGACTAAGCCTTGCATACTCTGCAGTTTTTGCCTTTACAGGCCCAGCCGCCCCAAGACGGAGGGTGGCGGGAGGGGCGCAGGGGGCCGGGGGGTGAGGTGGGGGTGGGGGTGGCGCGGTTCACAGCTCACCTACCAATTTATGAGTTGCCGTGTACCTCCCCGATTTGCAAACCTTTAACAAAGTCTCTCTCTCTTTAAACTTTATCCTTTCCTTGTAAATCTGCTCATTTCAATTGCCGTATATTAAACATTTTGCTGGATATTTAGATACAAAAGACCCCATCACAATCCTACCGATATTAATCTCTGTATAAATAAATGCCTTTGCTTTCATTCTTTCTTCATAAAAGTACGCAATTTATAGAGAAGCGATATCCAATCATTAAAAATCATCTTAATTGTTTCCTTTATATCTATTGTTACACAGCATCCTTTAGCAATAAAGTTATCTGAGACAACTTTCCAGAAAAAAATACAATAGTTAAATCCTTTATCTCACAACCTCCTCTAAGAAAAAAATCCCTTATGTTTTAAAAAGTGAAGTAATTTAAATAATCCAAATTATATGAAAATTACAAGGTACTACATAAGTAAATATTTAGTAACTTTTGAAAAGAGGGAGTTCTAGAATTAGGAATAATAAGAAATTATGTACTTATGTATAAATAGTATATGTTAACTAAAATGAAAAAAAGGAACGAACTTAGTGGCACATAGCAGGAAATATGGTAAAGTGTAAGGAAAATCCTAAAAAACTTAATAAATAAAAAGACAATATTACAGAGAGAAATCATTCAAAAAAGTGGAAAAACAATGATTATTTTAATACATATGAAAACATGTTCAATTTCACTAGAAATAAAGAGTACAATAATATTAAAATCAGTTAGATGTTTCCAAACATTAAATTAGTAAAGATCACTGAAAATTACAATAACTAAAGCTAGAAAGGTTATATTAAAGCAACTATTTGCATAAAATTGCTGATGACAGTGTGAAATTCTTTAGGACAATAATTTTAATATATATTTTAAGCCTTAAAAAAGTTAATATTATTTGATCTAGAAATTCTATTTCTAAAAATTAACTATAAGGAAATACAATATATGAAAAATAAAGGATAATGTCAAACACCTTATTATTAACAAATATTAAAAGATGGAAATTCTGAACATTTTCCATTAAAATAATGCTCATGAGAGTCATGAAATTACACGGAAAAATGCAAATAATATAATGGTAAGGGGGAACATAAGCACGTGCAACTAGATGAACAACTATGTTAAAACAAAGAAACTTGTAAAAGCCTGGAAGGAAAATGTCCCCCCAAATTTACCAAGGTGGCTCAGGTGCTGACACTAACCTACTGTGTGATTTTGGACAAGAAACTTTATTTCTAGCATGGCCTAGCTGTAAAACTAATGGTTTTCAAATTCTCACACTATAGTTATAACTTTAAAAGATGTTTCATATGTAGTCATAATCGTGTAAAGCAGGAATTTGCTATTTCAACTAGATGACCTTTCAAGAGGTAAAACTAAAAGCTCATTATTTTAAATGAAGTGTAGCAAAGTCACTCTGGCTGTAAGAACACACGTTAGAGACGTATGAAGGAGGTTTGGAGACTTTTTTGAATATGGAGCATGAATCCTCGGCTGTGATTAGGACACTCCAAAGATGAATAAAGTAGTTAATGAACCTAATGATTAACCAAAACATTTGTCACACAAGAGATATCCCAGTAAACTAGGGACAGTTGAAACAGTCTTGGTAAACTGTGAATTGGTAAAACTCAAAGAAATTTGTAAAGGTCAATTTGAAGGACTCTGATTCTGAAAATATTATCAGTATAAATGATACAGGTCTGAAAATTGGCTTAATTCAAGAACTCTTTGGCAATCCTATTTCTAATGCCAATATCTTGTTCTTAAGATTCTGATAAACATTATGGCAACGATGTTAAGAATATGAACGCTGAAAAGGATGAGTGGACAGCACTGTTTTTTATAACGTGTTGTTTACATTGCTGTGGGTGAGTACAATTGTAGGTTCCTTGTAGCTGGCTCTGAGGTGGACCCAGACAGGATAGTGTTGTGTGAACCCTGCATGGAGAGTGGGATTGTTTGTGGTTGTTGAACAGACTTCTACATTCTTAGGAAAAAGGTGCTAGTGAAGAAAGACAGGAGCAGATATTCTTTGCCTCAAGGGCTTTCCAATCAGGGTAGAAAGTAAACCAAGCATAGTAATAAGTTCTCTATAAAACACACGTAGAATTTTGTTGGAAAAGTGAGTCTGCATGATGCCACGCTACAACTTAGAAAAAATATTGTGAATTTTTTGTCTCCACTTTTTTATCCTGGCAGAGTTCATATATGGTGGTATAGTCAGTGGTTGCCTCCATGGAATGAGATTAGGAAGGTTATAAAGGCCAGAAAGCCCTCTTCCCTGATCACCTACTTTTGGTGCCTTCTTCTGCACAGACTGAACTAAATTCCATTACCAGGAAATTAAGATATTTTTCCTATTATGTATTATATCTCCCAGGAAAGGCAATGCATTTTTTTTGGCAATGTACTGAAATAAAAACAGATGCTGATCTTTGAGCTATAAATCTTGAAATGTAATCCAGACTTTGTATGGTACATATAAGTCACACAACTTTGGGCAAGAATCTTTATTTACAGGAACCTGAGTACATTCTTTTGTAAAGTAGAAGTAATAGTACCTGACTATCCTACTTCACAGAGTTCTGTGAAAATGGATGAGATAATAATGCTCATGAAATTGCTTTGTAAGTTGCAGGTTTTTTTTTTTTTTTTCTAGTAGTTCAAATTAGTTTAGTGGAATTTTTCCAATAGAACAGTAGAATACGGCAAATTTTGGTGTGAGAAGGTCCCTGAATACAAGTAGTAGTGGTGATGCTTCTGGGAAGATGGGAAACCTCAGAAGACAAATATTGCCTACTCCACATTTTAATGATGGCCCTTTCTGCAGCCTTCTATTAAAAAAATCTTTATATTTAGTCATAAAATTAAATTTTATTTAATCTTAAACATAATTCATAAAATATATAACATTTTGAGAAAACATATCCCAGTACATGTCTAGAATGATTTTCCAGTGCCATTAATGTCGTATTGCACAGCCTCCTCTTCCTGGGTTATGTTGTGTCTGGAAAACATAGCCTCCCTCTGCACCTGCCCCTCTGACCTCCTTTTGTTTTCTCCTCTCTTCTGCATAACTCTCTCTGCACCTAATACCCGTAATGTCGTAATGTCAGCGCAGAGGGCATCAGTGATGGAAGGAGCGTGTGGAACTAGTGAGGAGAGGTAGAATTTTTGACCTTGAGTGCTTAGACTCTTTAAAGAGATATGTTAATTCATTAATTTGTGCATTTATTTCAAAACCCTTTACATAACAATATGCTTTATCATGCTGCTTAATGCCTCCTTCCAACTCCACCCCTCAGTGTGTGATGTAGCCCTCTCCACAGACCCACAGTCAACAGAGAAAGCCTAGCTTATCTTGATACTGTCCTCCTTTCTCTGGTCTTGCTATATTGAAATACTGGCTGAGAGGGGATTATAGTGCTGCCCTGTTGCTGCTAAATGGGATAACTGTTTAGGGCAACGCAAGTTCCCCTTAGCTGTGACTAGCCCTCAGGTACAGTCACCCTGTGGGTCAGCTTATTCCTCTTTACCAACCTGCCTTCCTCTTTCCATACAGCTGTATCTCCTGAGAGCACCCATCTTTGTGCAAGCCTCTTTCTCTGTCTCGGACGCTGCTCCATGGAATTCAACATAAGAGAGTTCATGTCAGGAGTAGTCCTGAACGCACACACAAAGGTGATATCTTGGAGGTGGATTGTTTGATAACTGGCTGGCAGTAGAGGCCCATCACTGTTAGTAGATGAAGTAGGCAGTGGCTTAATTATATTAATTACAATCTGCCAGACCCTCAAGCATTAGAGGTGTCTGTTCTGGATAAAGAAGCTATCTGGAATTTATGTTATGTCTCCTAGTAGGAGAATCAAAATATAGATCTCCTTGGGTTCTGGAGTAAAGCCATGCCATCTACAGCAAATCTACATATCATTTTACAGGCATCCATTGTCATGCCAAGAGGCCCTTTTAGATATGGAAGTCCACATGCTGCCAGAGCTACACATCATATCCGGATTTTGTCTATCTTACTAAGTCATAAGTAGGACAGGCCCATTGAAAAATATTACAAGATGTAATTGGTTCACCTGGAATCAGGTGTGAGCAGAGCCAGAGGGTACAAGCCAGCTACCCAAGCTGGCAGTCCAGTACCCACATAATCACCACTCTTGGACCTGAATGACTCCATCAACTTGCAAACATGGCTACATAGGAGGCAATCCTATAGCTACCTAAGATAGGAAAAAAAGGCTAAGATTTGTTCAAAAATGGGCAGGCTCAGCATAGTGGAGCATGAGTGGACAGGATGCACCTTTATAAATAAGCATCTCCATGCACCAGGCTTTGGTTTCACATGATACCCTTATATTCTCCTGGTCAGCACAAATGGAACGTTCAAAGTCTTTGCTGGTAAAATTAAGTGCACTTGAACATGGGGTGTTTAGATGGCTTGTTTCTCTAGATCCCTTGTGGTGAGGGGAGAAGTACTCAACACTGCAGGGTCTATGAGCCAGTTGGTGTACCAACTTGCAAGATGCAAGCTGTGCTCTGGAATCCAAGAAGAATGAAGCCGTGTGTCTGCCAGAGGGCCAGTGGGGAACAGAAGGAGCTATAGATGGTATGCAAGTGAGAGATGCACAGGGAACAGGATAAGTGGAAGTTCTGTAGGGTTTTTTAGACAGTAATCTGAATACTCTAGTGATAGAAGTTTTATTTATTGTATGATTAAAATAAAAAACTATTTTATAGTTTGGTATTTTTAAAATTTTGCAT
The DNA here is from genome assembly GCA_031878705.1 of Tapirus indicus. NCBI lineage: Eukaryota > Metazoa > Chordata > Mammalia > Perissodactyla > Tapiridae > Tapirus > Tapirus indicus. The sequence goes on from CM062934.1 coordinate 32,744,931, forward strand.
TAGACTCTTCAACTACAATGAGTTAAAAAATGAATGTGAGTATATAAAGAAAAATTAACTAGTGAATTCTAATATCTCAAAAAGCTGATAATGATTGTATAATTGAACAAAATGTTTTTTGCTGCTTACACATCCACCTGGGAACCACTGTAACACTGACCATACAAAAACAAAAAGGCACAAATTAGTCGATACTTAAAATATTAGTAGTTACTTTTTAAAAAGTGCCCAAAGAAGTTGTTATAATATAGTTTAGATGAATAAGTATAGTTTAAAATCACTCTTTAAGCATAAATTTTTATTTAGATCAAATGACTTCCCTTCTAAATCAATTCTGCTCATTTTGGACTTCAAGTTTTCCTGTTCAAGTATCAGAGTGAAGTTATTGATATTCTTTGCCTCCATTAGCAGAAGAAATTCACAATTAAATTATGTTATTTGTCTATCAAGTCTCCAATTAGAAAATCAGTTACCTTTAATAACTGTTTTTTCATTCAATTTGTGGAATCAAAATAAACCTTTAGAAATTTCATTACATCAAAATTGAAATATCTATACTATTGTGAATTCTATCATAAATTCAGTTAAAAACTTCAGCATTGGATATATTATTTGTTATTGTGATGATAATGTGAATATGTACTATTTGTAGAACACAGGGTTGTGGTAAAATCAATATTTTCCTAAATTAAGAAACATATGTAGCTAAAGTGTACTTGAATTGCTTTTGGTGAATACACCATTTGTAACTGCATCTCAACAAGCTGTGGTACTTTGGTAAAAGTTACGTACCGAAAATAATTACCTTGCTTATTAATGCTTAGATAATCGATATAAATGTCTCTCAATTTTTCTTTAATGTGCCAAGATATATGTTTATGTTTTAGGGATAATCATCTTTTAAAAATAACTTTTGAACAGAACTATTTTACAGGTTGACCAATATCATGAAACCAATTTGTTAGCTAATAAATATTTGTTATCATATTTTTGACAGTAAATTTTATGGTTGTTCCACTTACTGACCAAAAAAGTGCGTGATATTCAACTAGCACTGCAGGGAACTCAAATCAGAAAATAATGTTTGAATATGTCTCCTACTTTCGTCTCTTTTCCAAACAGAGATTTGACACTTCTTACTTAGTGACCAATGACCATAGATGCACAATATCTTTCATTCGGTACCTCTGTTTCTTTCTCTGTGATGATCTCCTCTATACCTGTGCTGTCCTCCGAAACCAGTTACCCATCCTACTTCTGACATCAAATATGAAAAATGTAGTTAATTAGCACTGTTTAAAGTACAAGGCAAAAGTTAAATACAGATATTTATTGTGCCATAGAATAAAGGCTTTAGATAAGGTAAACATGAAAACAGGAATCCATTTTCTATAAAGCAATTAAGATAGTCTTTTTATCTCCTCTCTCTCTCTCTCTTTTATGTTTCTGGAAAAAGCAAAGCCCTTTCATGCTTCTGGCTTAACTCTTCCTGTTTTCTCTGCTTGAAAATTTTCCCACTGACTCATTTCACAGCTGTTTCATTGTCACCATGTGGGTCCCACGATAAAGATCACTGCCTCAGAGAGCCTTTTCCCAACAGCTATTAAAAGGCCTTCTGAGGTCTTCTCCTTCTCAATACCTTGCTTGTTTCCTTCACAGACCTACCTGCAATCTGTGATCCTCCTATCTGTCTCTCTCCATGGTAGAGAGAGCTTCAAGTTGACAGGTAGTTGGTCTAACTAGCTCATCACTGCATCCCTAGATCCTAACAGAGCAGCTGGCATTCAGTAGACACACAATGAACCTAACTTTTGTGAAAGAAATGCATTAAGACAAAATAAATTTAAAAGAAGAAAGTTCCTTCACTTCCCTTTACTTATGTGGTTGTCATGTAATTGGAGGCGTGTAATTGGGAGAGGTAGGGAAAAATATACCGTACTAAAATGAGATCTTATCAAGTACTGTGACCTTTCCATATGTAGGGTGGACATGGTGTAAGCAAACAGTCAATAGTATCTCCTGGATTTTGCAAGTCCAGTGGTCTCTGCCTTCTTTAGATCACTTTGACCAGGGGACCTTGATTTTGGATTGTAAAATTCCTGTCACTAATAGTAATCTTAATTTGTCGAACTTGAAGAAGATCAAGTCCAAAAGGAGGGAGAAAAAAGAAAAAAAACAAAACAAACCCGAAAAGATCTAATAGCTGTGCATGAAGAAATCTCTGAACTTTTTGGTGGGGGGGCTTTCTTTTTGGATGAGGAAGATTGGCCCTCGGCTAACATCCATGTGCATCTTCCTCTACTTTATATGGGATGCTGCCACAGCATAGCTTGATAAGCGGTGCATAGGTCTGTGCCTGGGATCTGAACCTGTGAACCCCTGGCTGCTGAAGCAGAGTGCGCGAACTTAATTGCTATGTGACCAGGCCGGACCCTGAATTTTTTTGAAATCTGGAATGTGACCCAAAGGTTTCATAATAAATGATCACAGACTAGATTTTCACTTCCCCAAGTCTTTCCACAGATGACTGCTTTTGCTTGCTCCTCCAGAAAAAGGAGATTCAACACATTTGGTAGGTTTATTAGCAAAGTGAAGTCAAGATATTTTCAGAGAAGCAGCTCATTTGTTTACCCAGGTAGTTTTTTCCGTGAAATACATTTCAAGAAATGATAAAAAATATGCACTATAAAGTAAAAATATTTAATGGATTTAAGTATAGTAATAATGTCCAAAATACTATCTTGATTTATTAAAACTTACGTGTTTATTTTTGACAGTCAGAAACAGTATTTAAGTCAACATATTCTTTGAATGAGTTTACGAAATGACAAATATAAAATGTATCTGGCATTTTGAAGACACACATTAAAATTTTTAAGTGCCTAAATGCTGCAAGGAAAGATTTCTATATGTATGAAGAAAGAATAATATGAGTCACAGCAATTTTTATATTGTAGTTATAATAATGCCAAGAGAGAAAGCAAGTAATAGGAACATATATAGTATAAGCTTATCAATCAAAGTGCTCTCACTATTAAAGATTATGAAAGAAAAATAAACTCTTCAAAAGAATCATTTGCCTCTGAGCTACTATTTATAATGGATACATTTTATTTTAAAAAATGCATGTAAACAGATAAATACTTGAAAGAACCTTGGATTCAACTCCATTTGGGGTTTCTAATTTAAGGTCACCATTCTTAAATCAGGGAGTAATCCTTATAAAACGTGCTTATAAATAATGGTTAATCTATGTGTGATTGAAGATAAAACGTTGAAATATTATCAAGCAAAATATTTCATGAGAAGATAATGAGGTGCATAGTATGTAATCCATCATTCATTCCTGACACTGAATCATTCAATGGGTGATCCCATGGATGGATCATAAGTAATTTTAAAATACTTCATTTAGTGCCCCTGAAGCATTCTGTGAGTGCACTGTGGTCCTGCAATGGAGCATCATCTTTGTTATTACAATGAGCATGACTCTGTGCTAGGCCCTTGAAAGGGCCTTGTCTCAAATCCCTGCAAGAGCTATGCAATTGCTAGAGTATTGCCATTTTTCAGATGATACAATTAAGGAAATATCACACACATGCATAATATTTCACAGCTAATAAATGGAAACCAAACTCAAGCCTGTCATCCTCCTTGGTTCGTATTTCTTCTTTTATCCCAACCTGCTTTTTTGATTTTTCTATAATAATGTGCCAAACTAAACATCATAGACTCATTCATTGAACATGATTATAAGTGAACTTTCATTGCAAATGCCTGACTCCTTTCTTAGCACAGAGTCCCATTTAGTGTATGTCACCAAACCGAGGAAAGCAATTTACTGATTTTGTCAAATATAGGGTGTTCTGAGCTGTCGTTTCTTCTTCCTTATAATGCTGTTGCTATTTTAAACTTTTTTTCTCTCTCTCCACAAGTAAAAAGGTTCCCATAAGCTGTTCATTTGCTTAAGATTAATTGTTAGAATTGGCTTCAAGTTTGGAAATGCCAGTGATCTAGAGAACTTCAGTGGGAAGGAAAAAGAAAAAGCCTGCCCTTACTCTTTATTTTTGCCATTTATAACAAAGATTGTTCAAAGCTGGCTGTAGCTTCCATCAGAGAACAGAGAAGCAAAGGTTAGTGAATGAATTCATGTTTGTATAGCATGTTCTTTACATGCAGACTGTCCAAAAATATAATTCACTAAATATATACAAATGAAAAGTGGTTACATTAATGATAATGAAAAACTTACATGTTAAACAAAAATAAGCAAAACAATTTCTAATACATCCTTTATCAGTTCACTGTTTGCAGGCTCTAATTTTTCATGCCCAACAGAAAAATTCCTCTTTAAAAAAACTGAAATAATCTCCACATGTGAAGGTAATGTAAGTACTAGGTCAACTATCTTATGAGAAATAGGAGAAGGATATTTTGCCACATAGGAGGCAAAAACACTAGAGATTGTCCTTTGACAATCTCTATGGATTACAATTTATTACATAGAACGCATTACAGATTACAACAAAAATGCTTTGAAGGAGAGATCTATTTTTACTCTTCTCATAATACCAATCACCTGGTATTTGACATTTAAGAAATATTTGCCCAGGGATAATCACAAATATACAATTTTTTTCCTTGCAGATTGTCTCAATGAGTCTTCTAGTTAAGCAGTAAATTGTACCTTCCCGCACAGTCCTATTCCCATTTTTCATCATCCTTCAACTCTGGCAAGAAGCCCGAGCACATATATCATCTCTTGCCTTCTATACACACCTCTACTCCTGGAGTTAATTTACAGCAAAAGTTAATGTTTTAAAAGTGACTCCTTTTCCTTCCCTTTTGTGTGCATGGGCTATGGATCATATTTAGCAGAAAACAATGAAAAACCTTTTTTTCTTGTGACGGGGATTGACCCTGAGCTAACATCATCTGTTGCCAATCTTCCTCTTTTTGCTTGAGGAAGACTGGCCCTGAACATCTGTGCCAAACTTTCCTCTATTTTAGATGTGGGTTGCTGCCACAGCATGGCTTGATAAGTGGTGTAGGTCCATGCCCGGGATCCAAACCTGCAAACCTGGGCCGCTGAAGCAGAGCGTGCCAAACTTAACCACTACGCCACAGGGCTGGCACCTAGAAACCTTTTTTTAAAATTATTTTTCTTTACTCATCTTTGTACTTCTCATCTGTTCTCCACTCATGTGAAATTTATCCTAATTAAATACATCTCTGGATTAATTACATTTTCACTAAAACTAGAACTTCAACTATATACTAATTTTGTAAATTTGAATGGTGATGAATAAAAGGATAAAAAATAGAAATATCAAAATATCACAGAAGTAGTTGAGAGCTTATGGCTATCTTTCACTTATTTTCTTAGGTGGTATCATATTCATCCGTGTATTCATTACTAGTCATTGAATTGATTTTGTATCCTTGAACTATGATTGAGTCTGCACAAAAAGGTGTGTTGATATCTCCACCAGACTCAATTGTAATATGTTATAATAAGTGCTACGCTATGGTATGCCTATGATCCTCTACTCTCAAAGAAGGGACATCTAAGTCAAATTGGTGAAAAAAGGCTTACTGGATGAAGAGTTGCACTCATGGATGAATGTAAGCTGTGGGAGTGTTATGTGTAAAAGCGTGGAGTATGGGGGAGTCACTAAATGCTGGGCTGGGGGACGATCCAGGAGATGATGCCAAATTGCAGGCAGAGACCAGAACATTAAGAGGCTTCTAAACTATGCTAACAGATATTGTCTTAAAGGCACCAGGAAGCCACTAAAGTAATTTAACTACAAAGACTGATGACATGGCCCAAGTTACATTTTAGAAGTACCATTAATCTGGTGATGGTGTGGAAGATAGAACAGAGAGGGATGTAACTGTATGTCCTCATAATGCATTGGCTCCCTGCCATCCTATCTGAAAGTACCAAGTTCTAGATGTTTCTCTTTCATTAGATTGTAGACTTCTTGAGAAGAGAGACTGTGTCCATTTTTGTATTCCTAGTGTTTATCAACAGTCATAGCACACAGTTGATGTATAAGAAGAGTATGTTCAATAAATAAATCAAGAAAGCTTGTTTGGAAGACATGCAGTAATCCAAATAAGAAGGGATTACCCAAATTATTTAAGCTCTGCCTTCAGATTTATTTAGAGGGAGTTATTGAGGAGGAGTCATAAGTATAGAACAGAATTTGGATTCCTTTTGATAACTGAGATAGCAATGCAAAGGAATCAGACTGAAACAGACAACAAACAGTATTGTACACACTGTGTTGAGACGCGTTTAACATGCAGCCTCAGAGATCAAGATGCATGTCTGAGTTAACAAACAGAAATTCATTATCATCAGGCCAGTTGCCTAATTTAAAGACTGGATGAAATTGCCCAATCAAGCTCAGAGCTCCTCCATCAAACATATTACATTTAAATGTATTCCCCCCAAATGGACTCTACATATAGGGATATAGTCATGTGCTACATAATGACGTTTTGGTCAATGGCGGATTGCATATACAATGGTGGTCCCATAAGATTAGTACCATATAGCCTAGGTGTGTAGTAGGTTATATCATTTAGTTTGTGTAAGTACACACTATGATATTCACACGATGATGAAATCACCTAACGATGCATTTCTTGGAACGTATTCCCATCATTAAGTGGTGCATGACTGTATATGTATATATATTTCCATCAAATATATGGAACTTACAAAGAGGGCTATACAGATTTTTACTTAGGAATTTATTTGGAATCTATTAAGAAGAAAGAAAAAAAAAGAAAAAGAGTTTCTAAACCTCAGACCTCATGGGTTATTTTGTAACAGCTTAAAGTCATCAATCTGGTGAGTTGATGTACACAGAGTATTTATTTTAATCATATCTATGTAAAATTTTTCAAAAGAATAACCAAATTGCATGTAGGTAAGGAAGCATTAATGTGTTTCCATGTACCACTGGACATGGTATACTATTTGTTATTCTTGACATAGTAATTTTATTTTGAGAAATTTTGCATGTTATCTGCATAATACAAACTGGCAGGAAAATTTGGTTTTGTTGATATAAATGTCTTGGGTCTTTAGGGTTTTGTGTTTGTCTTGTTTATTGCTGTTCCTTTTTTCTGACAACATGATAAAATTCAGCCAAACTTATAATTCATATTATCGATTCTCTATACAAATCAACTTTTTTCCTAGTTAGTTCTTTTTAAAATATGCACACATAGTTGCCAGCTCAATGGATAGTGACAGCTCTAGAGAGAAGATGAAATGAGTTTACTGAGATAGCTACATCTAAGTCAATGTATCTGTGCAGCGTAAGAAGACACCACAGTTTCATTTTCCTCCAGGTTGTCTGCAGGCTGTTCCACTGACAGAGATTAAGCATTTTATCAAATAACTGCTAAATTAATACATAAGTATCTGCATATCTTCATTTTTCAGGCACTACTATTTTTCACATTTACTAATATGATCTCTAAAATTTAATCATAAACTTTATTGGTATGAGTCAATCATTTATTCTTTTTTTTACCTGAACATAACTTTAAAAATCCTGAAATTCGAAGACATCTGTATTTCTAGAAATTGATAGTTTACATTTGACTCAAACGTGAAAGGCATCACTTGGCAAACTATTGCGTTCATTAAATCAGCAACACAAATGAATTACCTTGAGATGCATAATCTTGCTGCATTGAATCATTTTGATTTAGTTAAAAATAACATACAGTATTGCAAGCGGTTGAAGATGAGGGACTAAATTACTCAAAGTCAGTGAGGGTACATATAAGTCTAATGCTTGAATGGATCTATTAAGGCTAGATCCAATATGGGAGGTCCCAACTGGAACCTAAATTGTGTTTACCCAAAGAATTTGAAATAACTTCGTATCTCAGTTGCCTGGTGAACCCTGTCTGCCAGAAATCTTTTGTTAGAGACCAAGAAGTCTCTTGGGATAGAAGCCATTCTGAGATGAGTAAAAACAGTCATACAGCATGGCAAGGATAGGGAAAAACTACTAGAACTACAGTTTGGCAATATACTTTGTTGCTAATATCCAAGTCCTGTGGTATATCACATAGGATATGTGTTTTTCTGTTTAGAAAAGTCATTTAACTAATCTAAGGTACATAGCATTGATTTCATGTCACTAGAAAAGTAAGAAGGTAGCCTCCTCATTTTTACATTGAACACAGGAACTATTCAGTGACCTTTCCATACCGACTTTCATGAGAATAATTCAACAGATGTCCTGAAAATCCTCTTTTTTTCCCACTGTATTTCTTTTTCCCACACAGTTGCTCAGGTCAGAAACTTCAGTGCCATACTTAGTTCCATCTTCTCCCTCTCCAAGCCCTACCGACAGTGTATGCTTATTATTACTCCATTCTCTGCTGCTCCGCATTCTCAAAGTACCCTCCTCGAAGCCACAAGTCTCCTGATAACCTCCTCCTTTCCCTACATACATTCTTCTCCCTCTCCACAAGGGTGCCAAAGTCATCATAGATTGGATCATGTTATTGGCATAAAATCCGTTAATGACTTCCCATGGCCCTTGGCACTAAAGGTGTATCAGCCCTAATTTTCATCATCTCTCATGTCCATGCCTATTGCAATGTAACTCTGAAGTGCTCTCCCACCGTGGACTAGGGTGATCTGCCTTCTTACTTGGTTGTGGCTCAGCCATGTGACATGCTTTGACCAGTGGTATTTTTCAGTTGTTCTAAGAGCAGAGGCTAAAGAAGAATTGCATATTAAGGCTTGCGTTCTGCCTTTGCCATTTACAGAAAAAGGACATACCTGGGCTAACCTGCTTCCAAGAAGAATAAGGAACAAGCAGAGCAGAGCCGACTCAAGGATACTTGAGGGATCCATCCACATTGCAGACTCATGAATGAGTCCTGCCCGGATCAATCTTCTGAATCCCACAGAAGGGTGAGAAATAAGTATTTACTGCTGTAAGCCAGTGAAGTGTTGCCATTGTGTGTTACATAGCAATTTTGTGACCACAGTTAACTGAGGTAAGTGTCAAATCTTTAATATGAAGTCCAAGGCTCCTCATTATTTGGTGCCTGACTACTTTACTTTCAAATACTGCTCTCTTCCCATTCTCCTGTTCCTGCCATGCTGAACCCCCATCAGTGCTCCCCCATCTCTCTGTCACACATGTGCTCAATCTTCCTCCACTGTGGGCCTAGTTAGCTGCTCACGACATAAGAATTCTTAGCTGAAATGTAGGTTCTCCACATACTGCCTGTGGCCCCTTAACCTGGTTTACATGCTTCCGTGCTATCCTGAACTCCCTTTGATGAGAACCAGTAAACTTATAATTACTTGTTTAATGACAATCTTCTCTACTCTGTGCCACTCTCTGACTTCTATGAAAGCAGAAACCCACAAGGACTGGAATGTAGCAGACAATGTTGATTTGGAACAAATCAAAATTCTTGATTGATTGACCAAGAGTTTTAGAAAACACAGTGCCACTGCGACATCTTGAGAATGGCAGCACATGAGCAAGATGTTGTCGGTGTTGACCCTGCCCTGGTCAGAACCACCAGCAGGATATGAGGGAAATAAGTACCCGCCTCTTATTGAAAGTGTATCGCACAGGTGCCACTCGCTGCACAACACACTCCACATGCATTTTCTCGTTTAAACTTTACAATAATCCTATGAGAAAAGTGCCATTCGCATATCCATTTTAGAGGTGAAGAAAGTGAGGCTACGGCAGCTGTGTGATTTGCTAAGGTCCTGCAGATGTTAAGGGTGGGAGGACAAAAGAAGCTCATTGCTGCGTACTGGGGAATTTGAAATAGAAGTGGAAAAACATGATGAATTCCCTAGATTAGATGAAAAGATATGATATGTGGTTGAGACATGAGCCATTGAAAGATGGGCTAGTCGGAAATAAGGCTTAAATACTTCAGAATCTATAGCTTATATTTTATAGTTTACTGTATTGTATTTTTTTAATGACGTATCCTGTTTAATTTTAGAATAATGCCACAAGATAGGTGCACAGCTATTATTATCATCATTTATTTGAGAGTTTCAGAGGTTAATACACTGTATTAATGAAAAAATTTCATGAAAACCAAAACTGATGATTGAAGGAAAGACAATCTAAAACAAAATGAGAAAAGTTTTAAGGTAGATTTTCTTAATAATAACAAAAAATAATCGAGGAAAAATAAAACGTATCAAAAGCCACAGAAAGGAATTAGGATTAAAAGTGTAAAAGAGTGAAGGAAGGGGAAAAAAAAGATAAGATGGAAGAAGTATGTAAAACATATTAGCCAAAATTTTTTTGACTCTTACTTGATTTTGTTCTTTATATATTTTGAATTATAAATACAGGTAGTAAAGTATGTGTTAATTTCCTCATCGCTTTATTATGTTCTTATATTGCAAGAAATGAATAAAAAGTCCAGAAAGTTTTATTATTATATTACATCTAGCTAATATACTGGCATGAAAATACGGGTTCATCTTTCTCTTCTGAACATTTACTTTAGAGCTTTCTTTGAAATGCTTGAGGGTTAAAAAAGAATCTACCAGACAGATTGTTTCCCTAAATGCCTGAGTTTGTTTTGCAATAAATGCAATGTTTTTCATTCTCCCCAAAGGAGAGAAAAAATAATTTTTCTGAAGAAGAACATAAACATTTCACCAAATAGCTGTCTTTGTCCATTTAGGGGGGGCTATAAGTTACACAGCCAGAAAAGAAAAAAGATTGAAAGATACAGTAAAAAAGAAAAATGCTAAGATATATATGAATATTGTTGTAACTACATTATAGCATATATATATTTAAGATTTCTATTTATGTAGATGTTTCAAGAAAATATTCATTTTGATAATTTCAAATTTTCCTTTTGGATTTTTTAACAACTACCTTTGATATGAAATTGCTGAAATATTATAGTGTAAATAGCATAGGGTAAAAGACTAAAAGTTTAATTTCATTTTGAGAGCTTTAACCTATGATACTCACATTACAATTATAATTATGTAAATGCATTTTAGAAAAAGTCAAACATATTATGAAATGAATGTTTGTACATGAAGGTCCTGTATCTTTAGCAGAAACAGTAGCTAAAAGTTCCTTATAATTAGTGAACTTCAATTTATCCAATCCATATCAGAGTCTTTAAAATTAAAAGTGCAAATACAGATCATATCAACTTCATTTCAAATTTTACCTTGAAATGCTGTAGAAACCAGCGTCTACCTAAAGGTATAAATGAATTATATAGATTTAGATATTTCATGAATCACAAATGTTAATGTGTTAACAATGAATTTAATTCTGAAGCACAATTATATGGGAATAGGACATCTTCTAACTTTATAGAGAAAATCTAGAGAACAAGAATGAAGTAGTTTCAGTTAGGGTGACATTGTCTTTTACTGCACAGAATACAAGTTCCTAAAATGCAGGTCACCATGCACATGCATGACTTTTACAAATCTCCCCTAGATAATGTTTTCAATTTATATTCAAAGAAAGTTACCAATGAGGACAAGAAGAAAACAGGAAATTATTTTAATAACTTCTAATATAAGACAGAGCTAATTCTTAAAAATGTTACTTTTTTTACTTCATATTTATCATCTTCATAGATCTGTTAGCCAATCATATTTTCAAAAATATTTTTAATATGCTAATGTGTTAGTACTGTCTCTTAGATATCCTGAAGGAAAAAAACCTTTTAAGTATTTTATCCTAGCGTTTCTCAAATTCAACTACTAAAACGTTTAAGGAAAACTATCAGACAATAACAATGTGGGGATCTAGTGGTTCCAGAGATTCTACCAGGGAAACAGTAATACTATGAGTAATAGTGTCTTGTACTTTTACCCAGGTTTAAGAGCCAAGATTTATGGTGTTCCAAACACCGCAATGGACATGCGCACAAGGTGAACATTCCTCCTGCTCCAGGTATAGCCAATGCAGCCCTTCAAGCGGGCTTACCCCCTGGGCTGCGGCATGATAAGGAGTGCAGGGGACGTCTAAGGCGTGGGGTCAGGATGCCCCATCCTCGTGTTAACCGTTGGAGCTCAGGCGTCATCCGTTTGATACAGATACAGATGAAAAGCACCCTCCCTCATTTTGTTTTAGAAAATTTCGCAGTTTTAAAAAAAAGTTTAAAAGCTATTCTTCTAAATTATTGAGGGAAAAGATAACTGTCCATTAATTCAGTCTTGCCTCCGCCCAGTCAGTGCAATCTGTACTTCAGCTAGAGTGATCTTTCCACAGTATAAATCAGATTTAGGTCCAACATACACTGGACCTCAACCATGTGGCCCAGTTTTTTCTCCAGTGTTCTCTCTCCATCCCTCTCCTTGTACATTTTCTTTCAGTCATACTGAACATCTCTTAATTCTGTGTATACACTGGGATTATTTTCACCCTCAGTTTGTAACAGAGTGTTTATTTGACCTTGCCAACCACAAATATCATTTTCTCAGGAATGTCATAGAGTGGTAGATGCCCAGTGGAGGACAAATTTTGAGAATTTAGAATCTGGGGTTTGCAATTATACACTGTTCTACTAGTTTTATGTAGTCAAACACACATCTGATCATTTCCTTCCTGTGTCTCAAACCCTTCAAAGATATTCCTCTCTTCTTATGAGCGAATCCAGATAGGACCCCTTCCATAATCTGGCTCTTAGTTACCCACAAACCTAATCTCTCCTCTGCTCTTACCTTAAATTCAATGTCCTTCCTCACTAACAGTTATTTGTCTGGATAATCAAGGGCACTTGGTGTATCAATTTCTGTGACGCCTTCCTTGAGCACCTGAGACCAACATGTATGCACTTCCTGTGTCTTTCAATAGACAGCAAGTTTCAGTAGATACTTATTTACTAATGTTACTGCCGTGGTCTCTGTTTACGTGGGAAATCCACTAATAAATAAAATTAATTAATGCATATATGCATGTTTAAAGGAATATAACGGCAACACGTCTATACTTTTAGCCATGGGAATTATATAAATACTACAACATCCTACTTTGACACATTAGTGAGAAATCTTTAACACTGAAAAGGCTACATTTCAACAAGGAGGAAGATTACAAAGAATAAATAGAACTGTATATGGCAATAAATTTCTGTGAGGTAATCACCCCAGCAACACTGAGGGAAACAGAAGAATGTACAACCTCCTGTTATGTTGCAAAGTAAACTGTAGTGTATGGAATAGAGTGCTATTTAGCGTATTTTGTACTCTCTAGAGAATCCAGGAAAATGGTTTTCCCTGGGGACTTTCATGCACAAGTGATAAGTAACAAGTACTAGCTTGACGTTCCCAGACACCTCACTGCTTCCAAAAGTGTAGCATTCTAGTGTAATCTAAAATAATGCCAACACTCATGCCCTACGGTGAGTCTCTGATCTGGTCTTTTAGTTTACTTTTTTCATTATTGTTTATTTTATTTTTTATAACTTCTTGTAAGAAACGAAAAGTATGGGTTTTTTTATATTAATGCAGTAATTCTCCCCTTCGTTGATGTATTAACAGCGCAGGATCTGCTTTATATGGAGCTCAAGCAACCACTCAGAACGCCAGCCTCCCCTTCCTGTGATCTGCACTTTATCATAAGAGCTTTGGTTTGCTTCCACAGTGACCTCAAGGTCGGAGGGCCTGATCAAGACGCAGTGCAGATGGGCGGAATGTGTACAGCTAAAGGGTATGAGCCGTATTGCTGCCACGGTCCTCCAGAATCCAAACATTTTAAACATCTGCTGAACTTATATTCTTAAGGATACTTCCCACATTCATGTCAAGTAGAGAAAATAGCTGAATATTATTTAATCATTTTAATAAAATATTGCAACAAAACATGTTTTCATTTATATGTAACAGTTACCTTTATTTCATTTTTTTAATTTAAAAATAACTACTTCTGGGCTTTTTTGATGGAACGAGGCAAACTTCTTGCAGTGAGTTCAGCTCAGTGGTTTGCACAGGGCTGTTGGTTTATTATTGCTGTCCTGATGTAATTATTAGCAGCTCTCCCTTCCACTGTCCAAGTGTCACAGTTTCAGTTATCAATACTATCTTCATGATAATGTGTGTAGATTCTTTTCCCTCCCTCCCAATTCTCAGATTGTCTTGAAGTTAGATACTTCCAATAACAGAGTCACAAAATGGAAGGATCACTACTCCTGAGGACTTTTGGTTTCTCCTGTGTGTCAAGCTTGTACTGACTAAAATCCCGTTTCCTACTAAATGGATTGCCCTACATGGCATCATAATAATTTGCTTAGATTCTCCTGACTAATTGCTGCCTCCCAGCACACCCAGGGTAGGTTTGTATAGGTATGTTGTGTAGAATGTCGGTATCAAGATTTGCTCCCTTTCCACACTAAGAGCCAGCACAGGACTCTGACGCCGACTTGGATTGCACTAGCCTTAAAGAGAAACTCAAAATAGATTCAAGCACGGAGAAATGTGTTCAGATGACTTTCATGTGTGTCCCTTCCATTTACTAGTGTGAGATTCTTTCATCTTCTTGTGAGAGAGTTTGGTGACAATTCTGGCAATAATATTTCCTTTTTAAAAAGAGAATTTAATTTTTTTCTAATCAGTTTATTTTTAAAGTTATTTGTTACATTAATTTAATACTTATGAAATTAATAATTAAATTAGTTAATTTATGAAATTAATTTAATATTCATGAGACGATTTGAATGGGTATTTTATTCAAAAGAAAGTCTTTAGTAATAGGAAAAGTTTATGGCCTTCTCATTTGAGAATCATTAAAAGAGCCACTGGCATCTGAAATTCCATATTTAGAAAAGTATTCTTTTGGCATTATGGAAAGGCAATGCACTGGACAGTCAAATCTGACCAACATATGTGTGCTATTTAGTTACACTATGTCAAAAACAAAATGAATCATTGGCCATCCATAAATAATGTGAGATTGTGTATGACAATCTTGATTGATGGGTTATGAGAAACCATAAGATCTCCAAACACCAACCCACATCCTACTTGGCTGTGACCAGGTGGACTGCACCATTAGATTCCCATCTTTCCCAAGATCAAAACACTCCCACTGTCTGTACACTCTGCTTTTCTCACACATTTATATCTCTGACTTTTTTTTTTTTTGGTGAGGAAGATTGGCCCTGAGCTAACATCTGTTGCCAATCTTCCTCTTTTTGTTTGAGGAAGATGGTCCCTGAGCTGTCTGTGCCAATCTTCTACTTTTTTGTATATAGGATGCTGCCACAGCCTGGCTTGGTGAGTGGTGTGTAGATCTGTGCCAGGGATCCAAACCTGCGAACCCTGGGCTGCCAAAGTGGAGCGTGCAAACTTAAACACTATGTCACCGGGCCGGCCCCTCTGCCTTGTTTTATTTGCATTTACTTTTGAAAATCCTGTACAAGACTTAATTTCTGGGTAAAATATAAGTTTCCTAATAAGCGATTACTCATTAATCCTTAAAATTAGTGAGAAGGAATACATCAGTTTATTTCTTAGTCCATATTTTGATAAAGGAGAAAGTGGGGTGGATCTAAAAAGTTTATGTCCTCACGGGAGGGGAGAGAATGTCGTCTATAGGGACCAGAGCCCCGAGTCTGAAGCTGAAGCAGTGACGTCAGTCCTGGAGGGAGATTCGTGGTGCGTAGGGGTCAGTCAAGCTTTCAGATGTTTTAGATATGACTGCTGAGAAGATGCCCCTTATCATTCAATGCACATCACTCCCAGAGACATATCCTTTGTGGGAAGGGAACCCAGTCAGACAGTACCAGACTTTATTAAGTGTTTACAAGGGTTACATTCCCTGGCTGGAAACTCCAACCCCCAAATTCCTCCATTCTATAATTCTAATTATTGGCTTCAAAACTAGAAAATACGTTTTTCCCATTTTGATATTGGAGATAGCGAAATAGAAAACTAACATAGGAACACTTTGTTTAAAAACTTGTTTTAGGGGAAGAAAATGTTCCCTCAATATGAGGCCATACCTTTAGTAAAAGAGAAATATATATATTATACATACATATTCACTTTACACATATATTTACTTTATATAGTTATAATGTTTTGTGGCAACATTTGCTTTATTAAAAATTCAAACTTTTGTTTTTCTATAAACAGGCTAAACCATGATTTTCCTCTATTAACAAAAATGAGGATCTTAAATTTGATGCACGATAGCCAATTAAAATGCTGACAGGAGTTAGAAGTTATTTCAGTCATTCTTAAATTAGGATGTTTGCAGCACATTTCTCAGAGCTGACCTAAACACGTTACCTTTGTTGCAGCATCGAAGCAGATAAATCCTGTGCTGAAGTCAATTGTGAGTCCCATTAGATGGCTTTCCAGCACACATGCATATGTCTTACACTAGACAGAACAGAAAACACTATAACTTTTCATGTAATTGACCCAATATCAGTATTAATAGCCAACATTTATTGAAGACTGTGTGACAGCTCCTGTAATAAATTCTTTAGATAGTAGCTAATGTAATATTAGCAATAATTGTATAAGGAAGATGGTACCATCAACATCTTAAAGTTAATAAAACAGAAGCTGAGTGGCTTTTGACCTCCCCAGGGATGTACAGGGTCAAGTTTCCAATCCTGCTCTGTTTGACCGTTGCTTTGCCTTGACTGCACTGACTCCCTTTGCTATATTGGCAATAAACCTGGTATGAAAATTTTCAGGTGTAGGCAAGTTTATGTTAAGTTGTTTTATCCTGTAGCTAAATATCACTACATTTTCATTAAACCAAAAGCAAATTATGAAAGATTAAAGTATTACTTACATTCTTGGCACATCAGGTTCATGGATATTATTAAAAGAGAAGTCTCAGACACACACAAAGATTCACAACCAAGGCAAAAAATACAAGAAACATCTTGACCTTAAGAGTTTCTATATGTTCATCCATGAGATGCAAGCTATTTCTCAGAGACATTTACCACTTGACTGCTATTTGTGTAAATCTACTGATTCTTCAGAAGTCAACAATTAATGACTTTTTGCATTGAAATCATATTAAATTATAATTTTACTTATATATAAATATTGGCAAAGACAATAAAATATATATACTAAAATATAAGAATAACAGAGATGAGATTAAAACTTGGGGCTTAAATGCAATATGATGCATTTTTATGTGCACAGGCCAGTTTTATTTGCATTTAATTGCAAACCGTAGTGGGATATTCAAATGATGAAAAATACATGTGATTCACCAACAAGGAAACACAGAGGAGGTGGGGAGAGGGAGAGAAAGAAAGAGAGACCTATCTCAAGCAAATTTTCAATACCAATCCTTACATCCTATTTGTTTTTATAATACTGTATATAAAAGTACATTCAATGAATCACATTCTGACTATAATGATGGCTAAATGCATCGAGTTGCCTTCACAAAAAAGCTATATTCATGTGTTTAAACTAAATTTGCATACAAAAGTTATAACCATGCCAAATTATTCATTTAGAGTTGTTTTCAAAAAAGTAGATTAGAAAGCATACTTAATGGGCCTCATAAGTTCACTTTTGGGTATGATTTTATTTGTTTAATACATGGGCATTTTCCATGCTTGCATCCACCCATTACTACTTTATTAAAACTACTATCAACATTAAGGAATGTTCAAAGTTATTTCATTTCCTCCAATTTAGACAGTTTGTTTGCTATTTTCAAGTCCTATTATTTGAAAAGAATATGTCAGGTGAAAACACCTTCAGTACAGAACATTAAAATTTATCTCATTAAATTAAGAACTACAAATTAAATTACACTGTCTCAGTAATCATTAAATTGAAACAGGTAGATATGACATAAATTGAGACCCACTGAAGTTTAATTCTATAATTTAAAACCTTAATAAATATGTATAATGAGTATGCTTAATACATGTTTCAATATTGAAATCTTGTATTTATTGTCTAATTTCTATGTTTATTTTATAATAAAAATTGAGTTTCAGTCAGAAAAAAGCAAAAATTTATCCATTTTAGGGAAGTTCAAAGTAGAAACACTTTCAAGGATTTTTGCACAATTGTGTATTATTACACAACATTTGAAGATGCATCACATGTAAAATGTTTTTTAATATGCCCTTTTAGATGACAACTAAACATCTATAGCTGGGTAAAACACATGTGATATGGGTTTAAAATGATAGTAATTAAAGGAAATCATTGCATTGCATTGCTCAGGACATCGGCTTAGAGAATATGAAGTGCAGATTCAAAGAACAGTTTTAAAATACAGTGAAACAACATAATTTTATCTCCATCTCATTTCTAAACATTAAGAGACTTAAAATGAAATCTTAAATTGAGAACAACAGGTAGAAATTGCCATGTAGTTGTTTCCAAGTGAAGTGGAATATTCTCAGGGAATGATAATTAGGAAAACCTAAAGATTTCAATATAAATAACAAAAATGTCAATTCCTATTCCACTAACATATTTTAACATTGTAAAATGGTCTTAGATGTTGACATTTGCAATAAAATAGTATTTAAGATATTTTTCATCTTTCCATTATTGATATTAAAGTATCTATTTTACTAAATTGAGGTTCTATATGGCTAAATTATTGAAATAACATTTCTCAGCTACTATAAAGTTTTTAGGTATATGCAGATCCGCAGAGCTATTAGAAAAAGTCAGTCAAGCAATGAAACAAGTGAAATTTGAGTCTTCTCTTTCCTCTTGATTGACATGACATGATTGTCATGTCATACTGGTACAATTTGATGTGTTGATTATAGAAGTTTGTAGTAAAAAAGAGAAATTAATATGTGTTACAGATTGGTTTAACATTGAAAAAATATTCATTAAATTCTCCTATTATAGGCAAACATTACACAACAGTCAATGCCATATTATCATCATCATATATTTGTTTTCAAAATTAAGTGTCCGTGTGTCTGTCTAGATCCTGGCTCTATGAATCCATTTGCATATGGAAAGTGCATCAAAACTCTTCGGTTTGCCATGGGTCTTTGTTAGAGGTCAGCCACAGAACAAATATTTGACAGCCTGTTTTATTCCATGGTCCTATGAATTGTAGACGCTGAAGGTTCTATGAAGTTTGATCTAGATGTAAGTTCACAATTAAGAAGTAAAGCCTAATAAATATCTGTTTAACACTTGTGATGTACAAAATGCACTGTATTTCTGTTGGTAGGTGAATAAAATAATCCCAAGCAACCTATAATTTGGTATGGGAAATGACAAGCACACATCACTCCAAAACAAGACAGAGTGTGAGCAGACCTAAGAAAATGGGCAAAAGAAAGTGATATTGGTGTTCAAAAGTGGGATGAGTTTGAACAGGATTGTCGTGAAAGGGGTAAAGATAATCAGTAGGCAGGGCAGAGTGGAAATCAGGAAAATCTTCATGAATTATGTGACCTCTGAAAAAAGTTTCAAATTCCGTGTGTGGTTTTGAAGGGTAGCGATGAAGGGAAGGTTTTCTAGGAAGTCAGGGCACTGTGAATGAATAAAACCATTCAGGCTGAAAATTAGGTGACATGATTAGAGAACAGGAAATGGCCTTATAAACAATTCATTAAAATCAGGGTATTTTCTATTAAGATTTAAATAAGGGCACATTCTAATTAAAATTAGAAATATATTTTTGATGAGTGGTAGGAAATAGCCTAGAAAGATCAAATTGCAGAAAAAATAAAATGCTTTTCAGAGCTGTGTTACTATTCATTTAATAACAATGGCTAATTATTGAATGTATTTGAGGAGGTCAAGACTCACAGCACTGTATTTTTATGCTAATTTGAATTTATGTTAGAACTCTAGAAGAATGGTCATGCAGCTTTGGGAGTCACAGACCCTGAAATCCCAGTCCCTCACCTGTATCCGTTCCACTTCGAGAAAAGTTGCTGTTTGGAAGGCTCTTTCCCACTGGGCAAGGTCATAGTCTAGCTCCACAGAGAAGTAGAGATCCTCGCCAGACTCCGACTGCACAGTGAAGCAGTGTTTCCGCCGGTCCAGCAGGTCACTGTCCTGATGAAAACCTGGAGTTACACAGGCTGGCATACATCAATTCATACTGCTGACATTGCCATACCTTGAATCACTGTTGACTAACGCATGGGGAAGATGCTCCAGTCGTAGAGATGACATGCTACGATATCACTAAGTCTTCGTTAAAAATGGTCTGACCAAACTCCAGCCCTCACAGTCCATAACTAATGCATTTCTTCTGTGCATTCACACCCAAGCACGTCCATAAAATAGAGGTTAGGATTTTTTACTTCATCTCTTGCTAGCAATGTATCTACCAAAGCATTTAACACATGAGTTGGTTTCTTACTCACAAAAAAAATACAATCTTCCTTCTTCCTTATAGAGCTGTTAAGATGATAAAATTAAATAATACTTATTAATGTATTTGCAGTTGTAAAAAGCTTTATAAGCATGGTATCTTTTATTGAGTTGATTTCTGCAACGCATAAAGCATCATGAAAATATTCTTCTATACAAGAAATGAACAAAATGAGGCTGTTGTCTATAGAAATTTTGTTGCTTTTTAAAAAATACACATTTACTTTACTTATGTAACTGTGTTTCATTGAGTCAAAAAGACTTTGACACGCAATTTTTTGGTCTTACTAGAAGTTTTCAACTAATGTGTTCACATGTTTATGTGTATTCCAATTTCAGAGATGTTAAAAGGTGAAAAGAATGCAGCTAAGAATTGTTGAAATAAGGTAATTCCATCAATATGTCAAATATACCTTTGAATTATATGTGCAGTGTGCTAAAAATTGTCAAAGGTTAATCACTGATGTTTTTAGTGATTTCTTCTGTAGAAATATATAAATGTATCATTAAAACTCAAAATGTTAGAAGAAATTTTCTGCTTTGACAAGTATTTTCAAAATAACAACAATTTTATAAATAAATTGAATTTCCTTTTTTCCTATTTGGATGCTTAAATTGCTAGAGGAAAGGAAATGAAAGGCCGTTACTTCCAGCGTTGGAGAATTCAGCTTTGACACTTGCTGCCAGGAGATGCTCAGAAAGAAAAAAGGAAGATACATTCTCTTTGTATTAATTGATTTTCCTACTGTCTTCAGAGAAAAAAATGAAAACATAATGTTTTTGAAAATACAGTCTAATGATAAGCAGATTGTAAACTTTTTAGTAATTTGGATCTTACAATGTCTAGGGAAGGTGACAATGACAGACATTAAATAAATAACCACACAAATAATTATGTTAGTACAGATCCTTATAAGTGCCATTGTAAAAAGTAAGAATGTGGTTTACACCAAAATAGATTGGGAAGTCAGGAAAATGTCCTCTAGGGAGTAAATTTTGAACAGTGGCTGAAAGATGAGTAGAAGCTTAAAGGTAAACGTGGAGAGGAAGCGTGATCGTGCGGATGGAGGGGATGGGCTTGGCAGAGGCCTGAAGTGAGTCTGTGAGAAATCCAAAGACAAGATGAGAGAGACATTCGGACCAAGGCTGGGAAAGGAGACGGGCCATAAATTTTGGACTTTTACATACGTGTAATGACAAGCCATTATGTAAAAAATTTTAGTAAATCCTCTATTTATATTGTGGATATTCCAACTCCTATATTAGCCATTTAAATTGGTAACATTGGCACAAAATTATAACTAAACATTGCAGAGTTTCCAGAAACTTTGCCAATTTTATGATTTATTAAATTGGCCTTAACTTCCCTTGTAATATAAAATTGTAATATAAAGTAATCAATGTCATTAATAGCCAGAAATTCGTTGATATTTTTCCATCTCATAAACTACATGTTTGCCATAGACTCTTAAAATGGCCTCCATTTAAAATCTTCTGGTTTTTTTGTAACTTAAGTCCTTTACTCTTTTAAAACTTGATTTAGAGTTTTCTATTCCATTACCCAAGCACTGACGCTCTCAGAGATGGAGTTCTCTAACCAACTCTGCTAATGTAATTTCAACATCTCTGAACGCTTGTAGTCATTTGTTATTGTTATCTAAAGGGCACTTCTCAGGCACTGACTCACAGTACAATCGCGACGGGCATCTGGGTGTTCAGGACTCACAGTTTAGTGAGAAAGACAAGTAGGTAAAAATAATAAGAAGCACAATGACAGTGCTATAGAGTTACAGTGCAAGGGAAAGCAAGTAAAGAGCAATGAATCATTCTGGAGAGGAAGAGGGAAGGAGACAGTTCTGTTCTAGGGAGAGACTGGAGTATCATCCAGGACTTAGAGATGCAGGCAAGAGCAATGAGCTGCAAGCCTGAATGAGCTCAGGTACGCCTGCTAAGAAATTCACATGACTGCAAGGGCCATCAAAGCCACTGGAAGGTTTGAGGCAAGAAAGAGGCAGGATCATCTCTGCTTTAGAGAGGGAAGAGCAGGAGACGTGGAAGATGGAAAAAGTAACATGTTCGGATCCTTTTTCAGAAGTTTAGTGAAAAGTGACTATAGCCCAAACACTTTAAAGATCTGCTTTGAAAGTAACCATACAAAATATATGTATTCCTTTTTCTCTCCCTCTTTCTGTCTTACTGGAGTACACGTGCCATAGTGAAGTGATAAGAACACAAGGCTGCAGCCTCAGAACCTGTCAATTCATTAGGATGTGCTGATAAGATAATGTAGATAAATTTTAGCATAGTTCCTGATATATAGTAGTTTTTAACGTTATAAATTTCTATTATTAATGTTGATATTCAATAAAATAAATGTATATGTCATTCCCTAATCTCTACTTCTTTAACTTGCTCACCATACACTTTGTCTTTGATCAGAGTGTGAGTTTGGCCCCAGAAGAAACAATAGCCTCCAAAATACATCTTGCTCATGGGAAAGTATCATTAAATAATGGCAATAAGGGTCTGGCCCAGTTGTGTGGTGGTTAAGGTTGTGCACTCCACTTTGGTAGCCCAGAGATCCGGGTTTGGATTCCAGGCATGGACCTACACCACTCATCAAGCCATGCTGTGGCAGCGTCCCACATACAAAATAGAGGAAGATGGACACGGATGTTAGCTCAGGGCCACTCTTCCTCAAACAAAAAGAGGAGGATTGGCAATGGATGCTAGTTCAGGGCCAATCTTCCTCACCAAAATAAAAAAATAATAGCTAAACATAGCTATGGCAGATACCAAGATGTTAAAATTGCTTTTTTATTAAAATGTCCCCTAATGCCTGCCAGAGTAATTATTTTGAATATCATCTAGCCTTTAAATGATTACTCATATATTCACAGGTAATTCTCATGGTCTGAAAAGAAAAGAAAAATTTTCAACTTCTGAGGAGAGTAATTTAAAGAATATTTACAATTATTAATTTTTAAATAATTTAAAATAAAACGCAAGATGTTTTAGATATTAAAAAATCAATTAAAAGTCAAACCAAGTGAACACTCTGTATATGCACATCAATTCGTTTTTCTGGATTTTAGTTGCCTTATCTAGGAAAAAAAGGAATAAAACTTTAAATTTCCTTCTTCTTAGGAAACTGGAATCCCTGATGTATTTGGACATAATAGCAAATTTCGGAAAAAGCACAAAGCATATTCTTCAAATACAGTCTCTAAATTAATCTTTATAATAATTCATCAAAATAGACTATAATCTTCATTTCCCTGAGAAAGGAAGTAGGTCTTGGGCCTGTTAGTCATTTCCTTATTCTAGGAGCTGTTTGGCCTAGAGATTAAGATTACATCCAGTTAGAAGTCATTCATCTTAAACTAGAATGTCAGTTTTAATAGTTATTTTCACCTTTCTTAAAATCGGCACTGCATTTTTAAAAAGGAGATGATAGTACTTGCCTCAAGTTTCCTGTAAAGATTAGAGTCAGTGAGCATGTATCACTTAGAAAACTGGCTGGTATATATGCGGAGCAGTGATGCTCTGTGACATCGCTGACACCACATCACTGATAATCACAGCCTTAGCCATCCCTAGTATTGACTGTCACTGAAAAATTGGATTAGATCAGACTCTGAATCCTGTGTACTTTCTGGCACACACACACATCTTGCTCTGTAATACAGTGTGATACTGCTATGGTAGAATGTAGGACGTACAAGGAGAGTCAGGAAGGTTCCATTTGCTAAAAAAATTAGTAGTATTCACATTGAAAGGGAAACACACTTGCCAGAATTGTCTATTTTATAGGTAAATTTTGCTCTCTTGTCATTCTCTAGATATTTTATGTATGCTGTGTGTGTGTGTATGCCTATACAGATGTGTGAATTCTGTCCCAAATAGCTTCATAAAGGTTAGCCCTGATCCCTATAGATATTTGTTGATTGTTTCTGTTAATAATAATATTTCCATTTGAAGAACATCATATATATTACAAAATACCTTTATAGACATTATCCCATTATCCATTCTATAATTGAGAAAATTAAGACTTAGAAAGGTCAAGTGACTTAAAACAGTACACATACTGAAAATTCAGAGACTCTAGAATTTATAGGTGAAATAGGTTTTTTAAAAATATAACCGCAATTCACAAATTTTTCTGATTATTGGTATTAGAATACATACTCTAGAATTAGAATTCTTAGATTCAGAAATCAATGGCGGGGGAAAGTGACTTAAATAAGGTAGATGTGGAATAAATTCTCCCAGACCACCATAACCCTAGCAGAGCAGTGGTTTAAAAAAAAATTCTCCCTAGCAGTATGTCTCTTGGCATTGGAATTCACCTGATTCAGATACAAATACATTAACTAGAATCTTAGAGCAAAACCAAGGTTGTTTTTCCACGACTTTTTTAGGCATGACCCCAACCAACTTCCTGTCCTTCCAACATGCCCCTCTGTTATAGATTCATAATGAGCCCCTTGCTTAAATCTATCCATACAGCATCGCTTAAGCTCCTTCACTGGCTTAATATGTGTTAGCTTTAGCTTTCCACGGGATTTAGGGAGGCAAAGTCCTATTTGAAATAAAAAAGAAAAGAGAGTTTCAGTACAGACAACTAGCTCACCTGGAAAAATTCTGTGCACTTTCAAAAGGAAAAATGCTTTTTCATATGATAATGTTTTTAAAAAGTGAATAGTATATAAACAGAATATAACTATCAAAAGAAATTTTTTCCTTATATTTGATTTGCATTCTTGATTTATCTAATATACTTGAATCAGTTTTCATTATTATTTTGATAGATAGCATTTTCCCTAAGACATTATTATTGAAACAGAGGCTTTGCTATCATAAATTAGCATTACTAGAACCAGAAAAACAAACAAGCAAGAGACACACAAAACAGTAAGATTAATTTCTTATCATATTATTAAAAGGGATGACTTTCAAAATTACCTTTTGAGATTAATGGTTTTAATTAGTAATTATAAGATTCATCTTCCAGATTTCAATTCTAATATTCTAACTCTGAGGATAATTACATCATACAAAAAATCCTCAAATCCATTGGAAGAGTATATGGTTCTCTAGAAGAAAGGGTTTTGGGGTGGGGTGGGGTGGGAAATGTACTACTTGTGACTGTAAATGTGGGACATCCTAGGGTCATAAACATTGGGAATTGTGGCTGGTCATTTGATCCTCTCTTCAAGAAATAATCCAAACCATCCCACCTTAAAATGTCTCTAAAGAATGAAATTCTAATTCTTAGCCTTTAATAGTTGGTATGTGAAGACTGTTCTTCAATCTTCTGGTATTCCTTTTTGAAAGCTGACTCTCTCACTCTGCAGTTTATACTAATTTTTTCTTTGTCTTTCTTCAGATGTGATTAAAAACAGGCTGTCACCATTTTTTAAAAAGTAACCTTTTATATCCTTGAGGACTATTATCAAGTCACCTCTCAGCTTTCTCCTTATAAAACCAAAGGAAGCAAATTAGTTTACCTTTCCTCACAGGTGTTGTGCTTTAGCTATTTAATTATTTTAGTATCACACCACTGCAATCTATCCAACTTTTTCCTAATCCCTCAAGTAGTAAAAGCCATCAACCAGCCAGAATGGACTCATACTGTTCTGATCAACATGAGATATAAAGGGAATTACTTCTGTCACCTATAATTACACTTCTGTTAGTATACCCTGGTGTACTGTGTTAGCGCTATGTCTGTCTGGGGAAATGTAAAAAGTGCAGACCATTTTGGGCAGTGGTGTCTGGTGAGCAAAACTCTCATAAAATGTGTTCAATTAATCCTGCACATTTTGTCAGATGAAGGGGAAATTTCTGGGCCAAACTGCTCAGTTAGGATTCATGATTATAATCTTTGGCCCGGCTTCTGAATTATCTTCTGAAGAACAACTCAGGATAAAACAGAGCGCTAGTTACATCCCAGTCCCATTAGATACTGTCTCTCTTTTCTTCCCCCCCTATTGTTACTTCTTTTAAACAAATACAAATAACTTTCAACTGTGGAAACATTTTCGAGTAGAGTTCGAGGTTGCATATACTCACTGTTATCTCAGAAAGTATTTTACCCTTGGCCTATACTAATGCCCATAATAGGTATTCAGTTGACGTTCAATCAAAAAAGAATTGCACGCCTGCTGTGCCAGGCACTGTTCTGGTGTGGAGACGTATCACTGAGCAAAACATGACTTCTCTGCCTCATGGAGATTTGTTTTGAGTGGGGATGAGACAAATCATAGAGCAACAAGAAAATGCCTAATTATAACATGTTAGATAGTGAAAAAGCCTGTTAAAAGTGTGGGGGAGGGCTAGCCTCAGGGGGCATTGCCATTTATACAGAATGGTAAGAAAAGGGCTCTTTAAGGAGGTGACATTCGAGGAAAGGCATGAAATAAAAGGGTAAATCATTTAGTTATTTGGGGAGGATGACAGCAATTTCACAGAACCGAGGCTGGAGTGTGCCAGAAGACAATGGTGGGACTGGAGACTAGAGCAGACAGGCAGGGGTGAAGGGTGGCAGAGATCTCATAGTGCCCTGTGGTTATTGTGAAAACTTTGGACTTTACTTTGAGTCACACTGAAAGTTAATGGGGGCAAGTGTTAGGCAGGAAAATAGGTGACAAACATTAAGACTAATACAGTGAGACATGAGGGTGACCAGTGTTGTGGCAGTGGTTTGGGATATATTTTGCTGATGTATCAGATAAGGGTGTGAGAGAAAGAGACTAGGATTGACTCCAAGGTCTTGGAGGTGAGCAGTTGGAAAGTTAGAATGGCCATTAGCTGAGGTGGGCATTTGGAGTGTGGGAGGACATGCTAAGTTTGAGATGTCTATTAAATATCCACATGGGGGCATCCAGAAGGCCATAAACACTTTTGTCTGGAATGCAGAGAGAGCTCTGGATAAATTCATAATCGTGGTATATAAATAGGATTTAAAGCAATGCAACTGGCAATTGGTTGGGAATGCCTAAGGAGTGAGCTTCCATGAAGGATTATCAGCATTATTGGGTCATTTTGAGTAACTTTTGGTCGTCCACTCTCCTTTTCTACAAATAGCACAACCATCAAAACATTGTTTTAAGAATAAATTTCCTTTCACACATACGAAAATATTGTCATTTTTACACATTTCTGTTGAATAGAAAACAAGTTATATGTTATATATAAACATATAACAATGCATAATTTAAAACTATATAAAATTCTGCATATATATACATATATACTAACAAAATACGTTTTAATATACATAATGCTGTTGGAAAATAAACATTACAAAAATTACTGAGCATGGCATAACTCAGAGCCGTCATTTATATCTGGAATAAAACATGTCCCTCTCTCCTTTTGTAGGTAATTCTTTTCCATTCCTGACATTTAGAAAACTATATGCCCTATAATGTTCATTGTATCAGTTTATGTTTTTACATCAATAAAATATACCCATATAACTTTTATAACTCTGAATTTTTGTGAATACAAAGCATACAAGTATTCTTCTGTCAAAAATACTTTTTATTTCTGCAATCAAATTTGATAAACTATTAGTTAATGCCTGTAATCAATCTATTATATAGCATTTATTGTATTAGCTCTCAATTATCAGACCAATTAATAAACATATTTTATATCAATTTATCTTTTGTTTAGATAGTTATGATTTTTGTTTATTCGAAAGCATTTCTCCAGAGAAACAGAAGTATAGGGGAGGAGACAAACCAAACAAATGAAGTTTAATGATTTGTTTAATTTTATTGTATTGTGTTTGCACATACTGTCCTTCAGGTCATTCTGCTGGAATGTCACTGCAGATGGGAGGTCTGTCCACCTGCAGGTCATTTACCATCAGTGAGACTAAGCTGGGCTGGAGTTGTGAGCACGTGCTTGGCTCTAATCTCACCTTCAGTCTCACTTATATGTTGCAACCCACTGCTTCCATGTCACCAGGGCTCCAGGATACTGCACTAGAGGACACAGGTCAGACTGGGGGCTGGTGAACAAAGTGGACCAAACAGAGAGGTGGCTCGGCAGGGCATTGGCAGAAGTGATGGACACAGTGACTGCCGTCCTCTAAGTGTGTCCAAGTTTGTCCCACTTTCCTGCACACATTTCAGTGTGTGCAACCTGAGATCCTCTGCAAGCAGATAGAGAATCTGCAAGTGATACCTAATAAGGACAATGTTTCATAGTCCAAGCAGAAGAACTGAATCTACTATTTTGAGTGCTTTAATGACATTCACATAATTTTACACTCTGTGTATTGACCAACTACAGTTTCACCAGCCTTTTGTCCCTATGTCAAGAAGCTGCAGCCCATAAAGAGTGTATTATACAAACAGATTCCTGACATGATTTGCAAACTGTATGTGAGAACATCAAGAGGAGAACCCTCTTGGATTCATACTGTTAGAACTGTTATATTAAGTCTTAAATGAAATGTCTGTTACATGCAATACCCTTTTTGCAGAAGCTGTCTGCACTGTATGCCGACCTTCCTCCTCCCACCAGTACGCAGATTAAGTAAATAGATCAAGGAGTTGTAGGAACTGCAAATAATGGAGTCAATTACTATCTTCAAAAGAATTTTCATCATTGACAGCAGTGGAGAAAGAGCAGCACCCTGGGGGTCAACTGGACAGGGTTACATTCCCATCTCTGCTGCTGGCTGTGTAACAAAAGGCTCAGGGAATGGATGTCACCGAGGCTCCCCACTGCCCAGACAGAGGTGTCTCTACATGCTTTCACACAGCATGTGGCTGCTGAGAAATATCTGCCATTGAATAGCAGCCTTATCTCTGGTCCCTGGGACACTCCTGATTTCTCTGTCTATGAAGTGTGTGGTTGTAATGGAACTGATACCACATCCAGAGAAAAGTAACCATCAAAAGTTACAAAGATATTCTGGGGCCAGCCAGGTGGCACAGCGGTTTAGTTTGCGCTTTGGCAGCCAGAGATTCTTGGGTTTGGATCCTGGGTGCCCACCGACGCACTGCTTGTCAGCCGTGCTGCGGCAGCGTCCCATATAAAGTAGAGGAAGATGGGCACGGATGTTAGCCCAGGGCCAGTCTTCCTCAGCAAAAAGAGGAGGATTGGCAACAGATGTTAGCTCAGGACTGGTCTTCCTCACCACACACACACACACACACACACACACACACACACACACACGGAAAAGAGTTACAAAGATATTCAAATTTCAGCTCACCACCAAAGAAATGAGTCTATTCTCTTAATCTGGAGCACTTGCTCAAAAGACTGTCTTCTGATTCCAAGGATGGAAGGGACATCTCAGTCAAGTACTTATTTGGACCAAGGTAAAACACATCGAGCTGTTTACATTAGTCATTAGTCACATATACCATTCAGAAAATGGGTGTAGGGACAACATGGAGAAAAGTAAAGGAACTGTCTCGGTGGACATGACTGATAACCCTTTAGGGTGACGTACACTTCAAGAGAAATTTAGAGACAGAAATCACTAACATTTATTTAATACTTATTTAGCACCCTTTCTTAGCATACTTATTTATACCAATAACCCTGTAAGGTAACTGTAATTATTATTCCTGATTTAAGAGTGAGGATTCTGAAATAAAGATAATTAAGTAATTTATCAATGATTTATTGCTGGGAATTTTGGGGGCCAAAAGTCAAGGCCAGGCAACCTGATACTGATTCACACTGTTAACACGTCATTGCTCTTTCTCTCATCAACTTATCTGGTAATCATGTTAATGTGGTGTATGGAAACTAAATAATACTACTTTTAATACATAATAGACATCTGAAGTATGAGTGCACTTTAAGGAAACAAAAACAAAAATAGTAAAATTATCTATTGAAATAAAAGTAACCATGAGTCTATTTCTAAGAATTGTCTTGGTTCCTATTAAGTCCATTGGATGTTTTTCAGAGCAAACAATGATACAGCAAGAGAATAAATAATTTCTATAGTAATGCTAAAGCAAAGTTGAACTTCATATTTTGATAAAATAAAAAATACATCAAAAAGTTAGCTACTATTTTCAAACATCATAACCAATATCTCCAAAGCACAAAATGACAACACACACACACGTGTTAATTACTTAATTACTCTTTGTTGATCACAATAAATTGAAACCCTATAAAGAATTTTCTCAATAAACAGTTTTTTAAAAAATTAGGAAAAAGATCAATTTTGAGAAGATCCAACTGTTGACGGATGTATTCCCAAATATAAAATTTAAATGGTCTTAATTTTATTTAGAAAAAAATATGTAGTAATTGAAAATATTTCAGATATTCAGAGCTTGGCCAAATATTCATTTTTCCTTACAGATGTAACATAATAACTTTAAAGCTGCCAAGTTGAAATGGGAAAAAACAAACAATGAAATCTAGTCACATAAGTTAAACTTAATAAATCAGCTTCATGTATGTCTTGAAAAACCAAAAACTTGACCCACTCCAAAGCCCATTTCTAACAGGATAAATGTCTTGATGTATTTAATGTAAACATCATAGACCTATAATTATACTTTAAAGATACAGGCTAGTGAGCACAGAGAGCAGCATAGTTCCAGAAAGTGGATTTTTAGTGTTCCTTCTGCACTCGGCAGCAGTTGAATAGCTGCCACCCAGGGGATCTCGACTCTTCACTTTTTCTACTTTATGAAGTGGGATGGTGAGAAAGAGCCCTGATCTATTCAACTCTTTAAAATATGCAAAGGATAAGCAGCAAGAGGAAGACAGTGTTCAGTTCGTGTTGCTGAGCTTCTATAAGAAATAACATTAATCATAGAAGTTGATATCATTCTAAAGAAAACAATAGCAAAAAGTAAGAACAATATTTTTATTAATAAAATAATGTATAACAGCAAAAGTATAGTTATTATTAATAATGAAATGATGTGATAGAAAACTGGTACTGCCAACTATCCATGCCACTGTATCATAAAAAAAGATATTCTAAACCAATTTGAAGGAGACTTCAACACTTTTCTGCAATAGTCTTTAATGGAAGAAGGCCTCAGAAGGGACTGACACCAGGTTTCCTCCAGTATTAAAACTGTATTTTCACTTTTAAAAACAATAATATAAGGTTTTGGAGGGTCAAACAGTTCTAAGATTTCATACAATAGTAAATTTGCAAGGCAGAAAATTTTTGTAAACAGAGATCCAAAAGTATTAAGTCTAGAAAGATTATGGAAAAACCTAAAATAGACCTGCAGGAATTTAAACTGAATAGTATTACACATAATTCTCTTGAGGGATGAATCCTCAAGATTGGCACCAAATTGATTTGGGCGACAAGACCAATTTCCTAGCTTTCTCCTTACACGAAGTATATGTTCTGGCTAACTGCCCATACAAAAATTTACTAACTAGAAAATTATTACAGAAGATAAGTTGCCATTTATTTTAAAATATTCAACATATTCATATTTTATGAATATTATAAAATTTTCACTTGGGATATGTTAGAAATATTTTCCTAACATAGTTATACTCTCATATTTTATTAAAATTATTGAAGTTAATTAAAATATTAGGATTTGCTATTGCAATGCTTCCCAGTGCTTATTTTCAGAATGATAGTTGAGCTATGCTTCTAACTCAGATTGAAGGGGAATAGATGTCTGCAACATGAAGTTGTAATAATTCATAAACATACTGCTCTTAGACCCACTTAGATGGGGAAGGAGTGCCCCACAAATAATTAGATGTAAAGAAAGACAGGGATAGGGTTTTGGTTTATTTGGAAAACAAGATTAGATGTCTTTTGCATATTAAATTCTTAATGAAGAGAAGTGACAGAATCCTTTTATTACCACATCCCGTTGCTAAGAGATACTTGTTTGTTTTAAATAAGAACCTTGAGTTGCTTTAGGAGCTTCATGAAAACATTGTAAGGCTGTAAATTTCATAACAAAATTTACAAACAAAAATTTTAGGAATTATTAGATAGATTACAGAAATCATGTATAATTATTTAAAATATTTGACAAATTCATACTTTGCTCACACCTGACATACAAAATGCAATGCAAATGGTATAACTTAAAGAAAAAATAATAATGTAAGAATGATACTGAAATATGTGCCACTACGTAGGACAAACAAAAATGATCGGAAACTTCCAGTCTGAAAAGGAAACAAAACAAGAAAAGAATATTAAACTATGACGACTTTGAGCTTTCAAGAGCATAAACAGGTTAATAAAACAAATTTTAAAAGAAGACATTTAATTAATACCTTGGGACTTGAAAGGTGTTTTGGAAAAACAGAAATAAGTACTTTATAGAACAGCTGCAAATTTTTGGAACTCTAACCAGAGTGGGTATGTGCTAAAATATTGATAAATCTAAGAAAATGTTATTAAAATAACAAAAATAAAAGAAAACCATGTTTTTATCCGTGATGAACATTGCGTATTATTCGGAAAGGGAGCTGGGTTTGAAGCAGCTGCGTTGGCGTATGAACAGTCACTTTCCCTTTGACGTGTCTCTGTGGCATTTCCACGGGCAGAGCTCAGAGTCAGAACCACCGTCCTCACCCAGAGCAGCAACACTACCTTAGTTCACAGCCTGTAAGGCCTCTTAAAAACCACCAGGGAAATGTCATTCTATTGTCAGAGGAAAAAAATAAAAATGTTTTAAGAAGCTTGGATTTTAGGGAGTGATTACACATTTTATGGCAATTTAATTCTAAAGTGACTTAAAATGTAAAACAAACAATAAACTTTTCAAGAATAATTGTTATTTGAAAACTGATACAAATATATTCAGAAAATGCAGAGAGACATCTTTTTTACTAAGATGGTCTCCTTAAGAAACAAGTTTTTTTCCAAAGTGGTAACTTTAGAGTCAAATAGAATCCTTTCCATTAATACGAGTCATTGACATAAAATTCTACCATAAAATAATTCTTCATCTCAATTACAGTCTCTGGGAGGATTTTTGTCTCTAACAAACCGTTAGCGCTTGTCTGATAATGACATCAATACATTCCGATCCCACATATTGTCTTTTACACTTTGTTTCTGTTGTATCTTCACTAATGTATATATTGTATATATATATTTTTTATTTTAAATCAGATTACAAGAAATATACTCATTTTGAGCATCTCTTTTCCATTCAAAATGCTTGAAGTGATGGTAAAAGGAATGATAATATTGGATTTAGCATTTCAATCACTAATACAATAAATATGAGCTATAGGGAAATATATTTGATATCAAAATATGAAAATCATGAATAAATCCACAAATATTTACTTCTTTAAGATGGGATTATTCCATTATTTTAATTTGACGGAGGTTTTTTTTTCTTTACCTCTTTTTCTATTCTGTTCATTTTAATAACTCTTTTTAGGTGATTCTTTATTTGAGTAAATTTTAATCAGCACTGTCTTAGAATGTTCATTATTAGCCGGGGTGACTTTAGGCATGATTTACTTCATTTACTCTACATGAGGCAGTTTGGTTTTTTCTTGTTTGTTTGTTTTACAGTTCTCTATCTAGTAAGTCCTGAAATGTAATAATTTTTATAACAATCAGACAGAAAATTTGCATGTGAATTACAAAGATTCATTTCTTGAACCATTTGAAGATTGCCAACGTGATACCTCATTACCCTCCACCTCGTAATTTAGTGTCTAGTTTTAGCAAACAAGAGCACTAGGATGTCACCAATATAATGACAATACACCCGTCAAAACAAGGAATTTAACATCGTGCAGCGCTGTCCTCTGGGCCTTAGATGCCACTCAGGATTCCCTCATTCAGAATCATCTGCTGCATGGGGTTGTCCTGTCCCTTTAGTTGCCTTTGGGGACAGAAGCTTGGTCTTTCCCTAACTGGACCTTGACACTTTTGAAGACCACAGGCCCGTGATTTTGTAGACTGAGCCTCACCTGGGTTTGTCTGACATTTCCTGGTGATTAGATTTGATTACATCACATTGCACTAGATTAGATGAGGTTACACTGTTACATTAGATCAGAGGGGATGTTTCCTCATGGTTAGATCCACTTTACTACACAGCTTTAGCAGGAATGTCACAGACCTGATATTCTTCCACTTGTGATCTACTATCATCCTGTCAGACATACATGGTTTTGATTTGTCCCATTAATAAAATGTTCACTTTGATCAATTTATGAAGGTTGTGCTGCCACTCTTGTCTGCTGTAAAGTTATCATTTTTTCTTTTGTAATTATAAGTACTTTGTAGGGAGGTACTTTGAAGCCATATACCTGTGCTGCTCCTCATCTAATTTCCACTTATTTGTTTATTTTTATGAAGATGGAATCATGGTTTCCTATTTTATTCAAAGGGGTATAATCCATTGCTATCATTTGTTTTGAAGATCGGTTTGTCTCAGATTTGTCTGTGGGTGCCTTTGAAACTGGCTTCTGTGTCTTTTGACATGTCTCCTTCATTTTTTGAGCATTTCCTTATTTTCTGGGACATGAAAATAGTTTAACCTTATCTTATACTTTCTATGCTGCAACCCAGCCATCATCAATTTTTCTATAGAGTTCTGGCTCCTTGTAGTGGAGAAGGGTATTGAGAAAGTGACAGCTGGGTGCTGGGTGTGCTCCTTGCTTTGAGGACTCTCTGAGCCCAGGTGCTCTCAGGGAGCAGAGTAAGGTCTAGACGTGCAGTTATATGTACATATGCAAACATTCATATAAATGTATGCAAATACATCTGTATTTATTTCTATAGCTAAATATACATATTGAAAACCGATTGCATACCAATATTTCTAATTCTTACCCAGCAACACAGAGTTTTATTCTAGTCTTCTTTCCTTCCATATTTATAACTCTTATCTCTGACAGTGAAAAATCAGGCCCCCATTTCATGTTCCTCATAACATACCAACTTAGTTGATTAATCCCTCCCCTCATTCCCCATCTCCCACCAACAAACATTGAAAACACTCCTCCCTCAGCCCAACCAGGCATGATATTTTGGTGTTTTTTCTGAAAATGATTTTAGAAGAATATCACTGTGACTACATTGATCACTATGTATATTTTAACAAAAATTTAAACTTAATACATGTTTTTTAGTCTCAAAAAGAGTGTCCAAAAAACTAAAAAAGAAAATGGCCTTTCAACAGGGCTTGCGCCTCTCAATCTAATGCTGGCTCTGAAAGGGACAGGCTTTCCATATCTACAAACCCCACAGTCCTCCACTTTTTCAGGGTTTGCTAGCCAAGCAACGCTGGGAGTGCACTCTATAAGCAGCCATGAACAAGTCAGCCATCCTGCATGAGGTCGGGCACTCCACTACTCCTGCTGTGTTTCTCCATGTACGGCCAGTTCACATCATTACTGCTCCTCGTCCTTCACACCGTGCAGAGGGGTGCTGTCTCTCTCTCACTAAGAAGAATCTGACCACTGGAAATGAACTCCTGAATCCAGCTGTAGGACAAGATCCAGGGTACCCAGGGAGGTGGACCTGAGAGGACTTTGCGTGTCTTCTAGGGGGGAGGTGACACTGGTGCCCAGTTATGTAAGGACAAAACACAGGAGTGCACTTGTCTTTCCTATAGACACTGACATTACAAAGTTGTTTTCATTTAGAGAGGTGATCAAAGAATATACCGCCCTCCAAAAACATAGGGGAAAATAGCACTAAAGAGCTGAGTTAGTTAGTTAATAAAATATATAACATACTTTTTATCAATTTTCCAATATTTGTGGTACTTGTCAACATTTAAAATTATTCTGTATTGTGATTTTCTTCTTATTTTAAATATTCACCTTCATGCCTAATTTAAATTCCTAATTTTGCAAATTTTTTTTATAAATGAGGCTCCCAAATTGGATAAGTGACAGGTCCTGCAACATCTGGACATAGCCCTGTTGATCAGCAGAAAGCCTCTAATGGTAAAGTGTCCCCAGTGCTGAGACAGGATATCAGTTAATTGTCTAGAGGATTGGCTTTGCCACTTTATATAAAATTCTGTTGACCATTCCTCTTTCTTCTAGTTTCTGAAAAAATATCAGAATTTCTAGTTTTTGTTTTTCCTTTCCCTTTAATCTCCATGTTGTTTCAGGTTCATTTCTAATTGCGCAATCCTACATTTGAGACATGTAACATCTGAGATTTCTATTAGACGTGTCAGTAGTCAGGTGTACACAATGTTGAATACTCAGAATTCGGGGCGAGGTCTAGGCAGGACATATGCATGGGGGATCATGAGGATAGAAATGCTGGTGTCCCTGGTGTGCAGAGTGGGTAGGACCTATTACACTGGAGGAGTTGGGCTTTGATAAGTGCAAGGAGAGTCGTCTATCAGGATAGGGCTGCCAGTGGGTATTCCAGTGCTGGAAGACTTTGTAAGTAGGAAATAGGGTCATCACCTAAGACTGAGTACGTGTTAATTTTGAGGGAAAGGAAGAAGGTTTACCATAGTTAGGTAGATTAGTTTGTTCTAGACTAAGAAATGTAGCATTACTGTGAGGCAGAATTAAAGGCTTTTTTGAAGTTCTAGTCTAGAATACAAAACATGGTGTGTCCTTCCCCAGCTGCATTCAGCTACACTGCTGTGTTAGAAGCTGGAGCTCGGGCGACGATTTTGCCCAGAGTCAGAGGAAAGAGAGCAGCGCGAGAGGACTGGCCCCTGTAGACACGTGGCTATCATGAGTGTTAACGACTGATCATGGGCCTGTATAGAATCTTCTGCTCAAGCCCCTCTCCTTTGCCCCACACCTCTCCAGCCCCACACTGCCCATGCCCTTGTTGGGAACACGTCATCTCTGACCAGGATCTTTGCAGCAGCCCCTGGAGCCCCGCTCACCCACCCCTTCAGTCCCGTCGCACATTGGAGTTAGAAGACTCTTTTTACAAAGGCAAACTCTGTCACTTCCTCATGCTTGAAATCCTTCAGTGGCTCTCCTTGGTTCTTCAAATAAAGTTCATATTCCTTATTATCGTCTTTTAACAGCTTCCCCTACCTAAACACCAGCACAA
The DNA here is from genome assembly GCA_031878705.1 of Tapirus indicus. Taxonomy (NCBI): domain Eukaryota; kingdom Metazoa; phylum Chordata; class Mammalia; order Perissodactyla; family Tapiridae; genus Tapirus; species Tapirus indicus. Next base: position 32,782,313 of record CM062934.1, read on the forward strand.
ACCTCATACCCAAGCAAATTGCAGCCATGCTGAGTCATGCTTTACAGTTGTTTAAATAATACATGTTTGTGTGCACACCTGGGCAAGTTTACACACACCTTCTATGCCCACAATGCTCCCTGCTCCTCCCATTCACTGAACTCCACCCCAACCAAAACACACCTTCATCTGTTGAGCCTTTAATAATCATTTAGGTTTCAAGTTTAAGGTCTCCTCCAAAATGCCCAATTCCTTAGTCAGCTAGGCTTTTTGTGAACACAATCCTTCTATACAGTTGTATTGAATCCCTAGTACCTAGTGGAGTGCTTGGCACGTGGAGGGTACTAATGAATATTTGTTATATGAATTAATAAATAAAAATGCACTCACAAATCAATTAATGAATTGCTGATCTTCACAACAACCTATGCTTTGTTAGCCTCATTGAACAGATGAAGAAATTGAAGTTTATAGTGCCTAATACATTTGCAGAGGGTAATGTACTAAGTAACAGAGCTGTCATTTGTTGCCAAGTCTGTCTTATTCTGAAATCTTTGTCTCTCATCAGTACTAGGCTGGCTTACTCATTCTTAGTTCTTTCCAATTTATCAGTGCTTATACTGAGAGAGAAAGAGGCAGTATAGTCTAACATTTAAGAGCACAGACAGCAAGATTCAAATCCTTAGCTCTGATGCTTACGAGCTCACATAACTATTTACTGAAACACTTTGCCTTGGTTTCCATATCTGTAAAATGGGAATTATAATTGTTTCATAGTCGCATTGTAAAGATTAAATAAATTATTACAGCACTTAGAAAAATACCTGGGCATACAGGTAAGTTATATACACTGGCTAACTATTATTGCTACTGGTGCAGCTTCATATCAGAAGAGAAAGGGTTTTCCTGGTTGGTGGTCCCAGGCTGGATGTTAAATTGTGCCTTTAAATTTGCCTTATCTGAGGGATCCCCTTCTGGAGACAGAAGTCTCTTACTCGCACAACTTGCTCAGGACCGCGACCTGATGGTGGTGGACGGCTGGGTAACAGAATGTGCCCCTTCAGAACTGCCCTCCAGACCCAAGTCTCTGAACCTGAGCTCCCTATCAATCCCATCCTCCTCCAGGCATCGACGTGCATGCAGGAAAATAATCCGTTTAGCGCTGAGTCTTATGTCCACTCCTCTGTTCTTGAGCTATACAAAGTCTTCCTTTGAGAAAGAGAATCCTCGAAGGATACTCTTGTATGTCGAATGTAAATCACACGAGGGCTATACTCATTAACGGTTGGAGAGCTCTCTTGTTTACACACAAGGGAGAGTAGATTTACATGTTTTTCAACGCCTGAAAATATTTATCTCCAGGCTTTAGTAACCTATGTAAAATATTTCCCAAAGCAACTAATAGGTTTATAGCAAGATAAATGAGAGGTGCTCTTTGATTTTAATTAGGCAGAGAGCAAATACATGGGGACTTCCAGATACTTGCGACAGCAGTATAAGTTGGTGTGGCTTCTCCAGGAGGCAATTTAGACACAAACCTAACATCTTGAATATATATTATTAAATTATTTTATATTAACATAAAATATTTTCCACCCAAGATTTCCAAAATTCAGAATTTAGATGAAAGTAAGTAATTTGGAAGTTAAATAAATTCTGTTGGCAGAGATCAATTTTTGCTATCAGGTTTTTTTTTGTCCCTTTGAATTTGCCTAAAGCCTGTGTCACCATGATAAAATGTAAGTTCAGTGAAGGTGGGGACTTTTTCTGCCTTTTTTTTTCAGCCATTAAACAAATGTTCAGCAGATTACCTGGTAAATAGCAGATACTCAACAATTATCTGTTAAATAAGTCAAAGAATGATTGTTGTGATATGCCTGGTAGATCAAATGGGAAAGTATCTAAATAGTAAAATTAAGGGATTGGCTAAATAAATATAACCAAATGATGTGATAGATAAAATCTACCAAAAAGTCATAGTTTTTTTTTTTTTTTGGATGAATAGTAATTGACACCAAAACTCGACATATTTTTACATGAAAAAGAACAATACAAACCATATAATGCTAACTTTTCAAATACAATTTTAGAAAAGAAATAAAATACTGAGTGTCTATATGGAGCCAGATATAATTCTTATTCTCTCCTTTAAAATTTTCCTTCAAGCATTATAATAAACTACCTTATTTTAAAATATTAAAACAGTTATAAAGACCACATAGTTACTTGGAAAATGGTTAGGAAATAAGTTGTCTAAATAAAAATATAGAAATGCATGCTGGATTACTACTATGGAAAAGTTGTACTAATGTATGGATAGGGAATGGACAAATGAAACTGATTTGTTAGGGTAGTTAGTTTCTGGGTTTCTTTATCTTTTCTTTCCCTCTCCCTTCCTTCCTCCCTCCCTCCCTTCTTCCTTCCTTTTGCTCTCTTTCATTCTTTTTAATTCCATTAGTTTTGTTGGCTAAAAAATTTAATTAGAAAGCTATCTCATTAGCCATTTTAGTAATTATATCAAAAAAACTGAACTTGGGTATGATCTATTTTCCTTCAGATACTGGTACATCTTTTAGGAGATGTCAGAGGCTTCTTTTCTTTCTTTTTTTTTTTTTCCGCAGGGAAAGATTTGCCCTGAGCTGACATCTGTTGTCAACCTCTCTCTTTTTACTTTCCTCCCCAAAACCCTAGTACATGGTTATATATGCTAGTTGTAAGTTCTAGTTCTTTTTTTGTGTGAGAAAGACCAGCCCTGAGCTAACATCCATTGCCAATCCTCCTCTTTTTTGCTGAGGGAGACTGGCCCTGGGCTAACATCCGTGCCCATCTTCCTCTACTTTATATGGGACACCGTCACAGCATGGCTGACAAGCAGTGCGTCGGCCAGTGCCCGGGATCTGAACCCGCGAACCCGGGGCTGCCAAAGTACGAACTAAACCTCTGCGCCACCGGGCCTGCCCTGTTCTAGTTCTTCTATGTGAGCTTCTACCACAGGATGGCAACTGACAGATGGGTGGTGTGGTTCTGCAACTGGGAAGCAAACCTGGGCCGCTGAAGTGGTGAACACCAAACTGTAACCACTAGGCCATCAGGCTGGCTTGCCAGAGCTCTTCCTTACTAACAATAAAGTACATCAGAGTTCTTCCACCATTAGCCCCACAAAAGAATTAAAACCATCTAAGCGATGAGCAAGCAATGACCTACATTTTTATTTGGATCTTGTGCTATTGTGAATGTCAACTTTAATCTAGGATTATTCTGTATGGAAGAAAAATTATGAAGACATTTGAGGTAATCATATTTCCTTGTCTCTCTGCCTTCAGACATTTTTGATACATTTCATCATGTTGTAAATGTCCCAGCATTTTTTATTCTATTAAGTCTTAACTGGAAGAGAAAAAACTGACATAAAAGAAAAACTTAGTTCTTGGTTACACACACAAGATCAACCTCAACCAGGACAGGATTTAATTATCAATCTGTAGTACTTCCAAGCCTACAGACCTTAGAGTAGAAACTGAATAAAGATTATTATTTATGTTTTATAAATTATTCCCATTTTGATTCTTAAAAATGGCTACAGAAACCACTGGAATTTTACAGAATTCTCAATGACTTCCTATTGCAACAAACTTATGTATAGCATAGATATTTAATTAAATTATGACAATTCTTTATTCTTCTCATACTCAGAGAGATAACCTAACCCTGTGAATTAAAAAAAAAATTAACTTTCTTTGCATATGCCTTTATATTTTCTGATTTTTCTAATTCCAAGTCTTGTCCAAATCTTTCTCTTCTGTGTTTTACTCAGCAAATAACCATGGTAATAATTGAGGTTTAAATTCAGATTATTTCCATTTGAACTTTCTACTTCTTCCTCAGTGGACTCGGGCTAAGCGACTCCCTGTTCCCCTGCAAAGACTGAGGAGTTGTCGGATCTGCTTAATAATTATTTAAGCTGGTACGAGGTTGCCTATACATTTCTCTGCATTCTATCTTCTCTCTCTATATATATATTTTTTGTCTTTATCTTGTATTTTTAATAGGCTTGCATCATTTGTTCTTATGAACTACTTATGAGTCCAGAACCACTCTGCTGAGGAAAAGCCATTAAAATTTTCACTACTTGTTGATCATACCTTGAGAATCTTGCACATAATCTCGTAAACTGAAAATGTTTTTTCTGCTCGGGTCCAGTCCCATGTTGTCACCTTTAAAAGATGAGAAACTAATAAGTCATTTGTTTTAGAAAGATAGTGCCCATTTCCCTATTTATTTTACTTATATAGCATGGTGTGTAGCGGAACTTTCACACTTCACTAGATGTAGTCTCTCAGTCGTGAAGTTGTTCCCATTTCTACATACAAAGTGTTTATATTTCACACCTATAATATTTTTTCCCAGTTTACCACCAGTTACATACAGAGAAGAATACTAGATGTCAACACTGGCTTTAATTAAAAAAAAAAACACAGTTTATGTTCGGAAGTCATTCCAAGATGTGAATGCCTTGCAACATTGTGAAGATACCAAACGCTACACTGAAGTTGTTTCACTTACTTATGTTTGAAACATATATTTGTCCAGTCATAAGAAATTATTTCAAGTTGGAATAGAGTCAAAGACATAAATACCAATGACTTTTTCTTGCCTTCCTGGGGCTTTGAACTTTGTGTCAATATAGACATTCAAAATAGGAGCAAGTCAGACTTGATAATTCCGAGACCCTGTGCATTATTAGACCTGTCAGTGAGTGGTCTGGCATTTGATATTTGTGTTCAATAAATATTTATTGAGAATCTACTGTTGTGTAAGGTACATGGTTCCAATAGCAAGACCTTAGGTGCGATAGGTAACCACACGTTTAAGACAAAGCCCAAAGCCCAGAATGTAGGATATAAAAAATACCATTGATTTGATTTAGACAGACTTATGCCACATAGAAAAACATATTTTGACTGTCATAAATGCCTAAACTTAAATGCCTTCTATATTTTTCAAGGGTTATAAAGTAAATGTTTAATGCCAGAACATACATCTTTAGCGAGATATTTTCAGAAACATTTGCACTGTTTTCTATTTTTTTCACTATCTTATTTTCAAAATATATTGGTCATACGTTATTTGTTATTGTTAAGTTGATGTACTCTGTTGTGATAATATGGGAAAAATAAAAAGTGTTGGACAAAAACACTTACTGGAGGTGCCAGAAACTTGTAAAGACACGAGCCCCTCAAGGCTAGAAATGTTGGAGAGTACACGCGATCGTGAAGGGGGTCTTGCTCCCTTGCTTCACACCAGCCCATGTAGACTATCTGCAAGGAAATTGAACATAATTAATTGTCAAAAAGTCTCATTTCAGATGTCTTAATGTGTATTTTTCATATCTAGTGGTATTTTAATTTTCTCATAAAATGATCAAATTAATTGATGCAAAAAAAGTACAATAACCAGATTTACCTTCATAAGTGAATGTAAACTACTCATCAGAGTTTAATATGTTTCCCTCAGCACTTATCAAGGGTTTGTTTGTTCATGCAATCCAGCTTGGCATGAATTATATCTCCCACTCTCTATCATTCCTACTATGAAAATATTTCTTTGTAATAGAATTCATTCACTCTGTCCCATCAGTTTTCCAACTAGTGGTGTTTTACTACCTGGGAATGTGCTCCCAGGTAAAATATTTAAGGGGGTGAAGAAGATACCTGATGTGATTACACTAGCGTGGTGTCCACATTATCCTGTGCCTGATAGGGTGGGATGATAGCCTTTCTTGTTTTAGTCACTGATCTCAGATTATTCAAGCATTATTTATATATCAAATGGTAGAAACAACTCTTTGCTTCTACCTCTTAAACATAGGTGGATCAATTTCCAAAATAAAATCACATGAGATAAGCCACTCCTCTTTCCATCATTTGATTGTTGTGAAATTCAACCACATGCATAAACATTTATTAAATGAATACTACATCCTAACAATGTATCCATACATCATTTCATTTATCTCTTACCACAACTCTGTGTGGTAGAGGTATCTGGGAGGATATATTTCTCACCTCATGTAACTTACTTCGGTTTTATGGTTGCAGAATGCTCTTTGCTGCTCCTAGACATTCATTTTTTTTGCTATGAGATTTGTTATGACTAATGGAATTTTAATGCACATGACACAAGTAGAGTTGAACTTAGTATCTTGTGCTTCTGCCATTAGCCTAAGAAAAGCATATCCAAGGTAGAAACATGTGGAACAGACCAGAGCCCAAATTACCTCCTAGACCTAAGCCTAGCCAACTCTAGCCTAGTAGAGTTGTTCTAAAGCCAAACAATCAGTTTACTTGTAGGGAAAATACTATTGTTGTGTTCCACCTAGTTTTGGGGTTGTTTTATTATGCATCATTGCTGTGGTGATAGCTGACTAATAACAATGAAAGAATTTGAAGTGTAGAATTTGAAATGATATCGCTCTGATTTTAAATCTCATTTTCTTTCCACTTTATTATATTTACTCTACAAAATAATTGTATTGTCCATCATCTCTTTATCTAAGTTTGTGTTACAATAAGTTTCTGAGATATAAAGATCCTGCTTTAACAAACTGAGGAACTGTGATTTAAATAAATTAGCATAACAAGTAACTCAAACTTAGTGTGAGTTAGAATTGGAATTTGAACCAAGGTCCCTTGCTCTTTTAATTCTACTATGTATTCTCTGATCTCTTACATTAGTAATTTGTTGTTAGTATCCTTGAGTCAATTCTGACTCCTAGTGACCCTGTGTACAGCAGAGTGGAATCCTGCTCTATCTTTTTGCACCATCCATTCATCTTCTTGCTCTATAGCAGACAATGTTCTGCTGCTATTCATAGGATTTTCATGGCCAATTTTTTTGGAAGTGGGTGTCAGGTCCTTCTTCCTAGTCTGTCTTAGTCTGGAAGCTCTGCTGACACCTGTCCACCATGTGTGACCCGGGTGGTATTTGAAATACTGGTGGCTTTCAGCATCAGAGCAACATGCAGCCACCACAGTGTGACAACCAACAGATGGGCAGTGTGTTTCCCTGACCAAGAAATGAACCCCGGTGCGCAGTAGTGAGAGTGCAGAATCTTAAACACTAGACCATCAGGACTGGCTAGATTGCTAATATGTGCTTTGAAATTTATAACATGTGAGAGCTATTCACAGAGACTTAACTGTTTAATAATAATGTAATAAAAACCAGCTACAATAATTGATTATTTTGTATTGCTTGTATGGCCAAATAGATACTTAATCAAATAATATCATAGTTTTAAAAAAGTAAAGAAGTCTAATAGCTGATCATACCATAAAGGAACAAATGACTTAGTTAACTATAGAAGTATGTATAATTTGTCAGAATAATTGAATTGAAATAAAAGTAGGAGATGATTAGTTTTCTCTTCCAGCTGTTGTGTATTATGCAATTCAGACAACCTACTAACTGAAGTCACCTTGGAAAACAGGGAAAAAGAAATTTTTAAATATGCTTAAAGCACTAGATATTTTACATGGTATTAAAGAATTACCAGGGAAAAAAGCCATAGGCAAGCGGAACTTGATACAGGTGAGCCCAGGTGTGGGTCAACTTCCTCACACAGACATGGCCCATGAGAGACTGAGCTGCTTTTTTCAGCCTCACAGAGTTGGGGCACAAAGTTAAAGTCCAGGACCTTCCAAGTGGGGAAGGCTTAGTAAACATGCTCTGCTTTATTTCAGATCACAAGGGACTACATCCTAACAACCAAGTTGAGGCAGAAGTCATTATGCCCTTGTAGGAACTAGAGATCAGATTCAAGCCGTCCAGATGGCTCAGAAAATGTCATCCTTGAAATGAGTCATGATGAACCTAGATTACATTTCTCCTGGGCTCCAGGCTAAAGAAAATGGAAATCCACTCTGGATGATGATAATATTATCCTGATTTTTTATAGTTTTATTTTTATAAAACTTTTATAAAATGTATTTTTATAAAAACTATGTCCTGGACACAATAAAAACAACTAAGAATATAAGGGAAAAAAATCATGAGGCTCATCAAAAGAAAAGCATGAAAAACAAAAGCAATAAGCAGCAGGATCCAACATTTAAGCATTTCAGGCATTAAATTTTTCTGACATAGATATTAACTTAACTGTGCTTACTCTGTACAAGAAGCTAAGATACAAGCTTGAAACTTCCATCAGAGAATATCTGACATACCAGATCATAAAATGTACCGGTTAGAAGCTAAAGAAATACATTACATATTTTAAAAATGTATAGTTGGGGTTAAAAACATATTAGAAGCAGCTGAAGAAAGAATTAATGAATTGAAAGGTGGGTCAGTAAAATATATCTAGAGTAATGACCAGAGAGACAAAAGTTTGAGAAGAACAGAGATGAGAATAAGAGACAAACGTGTTAGAGTGAGAAGCATACGACTCTTTTAATTTCAGTCCCAAGAAGAGAAAAGAAAGAAAACAGGCAGAAGATATATTTGAAGAAATGATGGCTAAGAATTTCTCCAAACAGAAAAAAAGAGTTTGATTCACAGATTCAGAAAACAAAAAATGTAAAGCAAGATAAAGAAATTTGCACCTCGGCACTTCATCATGAATCTTCAGAAAAACCAGAGATAACCAAATAACATATTAAAAGAGGCCAGAAGGCAGAGGAAAAAGAAAAAGAAAAACCTTATATTACCTTCATAGAAGTAACAATTAGATTGGTGACTGATTTCTCAACAAAAACAATGAAAGCCAGAATATTATGGAGCATAAACTTCCATGTATAGAATAAAAATAACAGCCAGCCTAGAATTCCATACACAGCAAAATTATCTTTTAAGAAAGTAAAATTTAGACTTTTATAACATGTAGACTCAGAATGCTAAAATCAACACTGAAAGAAAAGCAAAGTGAATTTGACTACAAAAGAATAACAGTAAAAGAACTGGACAAATTGATAATCATAGAAGGAGAGTTAATACAATTTACTAAGTAACTAATCAAATAAGAGTCAAAGCCCATCGAAGCATAGATGTTTTGAACAATACAATTAACAACATTTGTCTAATTGACATTTTAGGATACTGGACTCAACAAAATTTGAGTACATGTTCTTTTTAAGTGCACTGGAAAGTACAAAAAAATTATTATATTTTTCATGATAAAGCAGGTCTCAAATAAGTTTTATTCAAATGATATGCTGGTCCAAAATAAAATTAGGGAGCAAAATTCTAAGATAGAATATTCTCCCCAAATATTTATAAATTAAGTAATATACCTCCAAAGGTCAAGGGAAAATCGCAAAGGAAGATAGAAAATAATTTGAACTAGAAGATAATAAAAATATGACATATCAAACTTGATAGACTCAGCAAAGGCTATTAGAATTTTAATCTGTATGCAAGCATTTGAAAAGTCTGAAAATCAATAATCTAGGTATCTAGATCAAAGAGTTAGAAAAAGTTTAGAAAGAAGAAGTGAAAAAAACTTTAGAAGGGGGGAGAAAGATCCTAAAAAAAAGTAAAAAAGGGGCTGCCCGGTGGTGCAGTGGTTTAGTCCGTGCTTTGGCAGCCCAGAGTTCCCGGGTTCAGATCCAGGGCGCCTGCTGACGCACTGCTTGTCAGCCATGCTGTGGCGGCATCCCATATAAAGTGGAGGAAGATGGGCACAGATGTTAGCCCAGGGCCAGTCTTCCTCAGCAAACAGAGGAGGATTGGCAATGGATATTAGCTCAGGGCTTGTCGTCCTCACACAAAAAATAATAATAATAAAAAGTAAAGAAGTATTGGATGCAGTCATTGATGAAATAGAAAAGAAATATACAATAGATATTTGACAAAAGCAAAAGTAATGTTTAATAGAAATGAATAATATGAATACTCATGGAAGAGAAGGCATAAATTACTAGTATTCACAATATCAGATCATACAGTCATTATAATCAGTTAAAAGGATGTTATAAACAACATTTTTGCAAATTAATTTTTTAAATTTCAATGAAATATATTAATTTCTAGAAGAATATCAGGATGAATGCAGAAAGAAATTAAAAAAAAATAACAATTCTATAGTTATTAAAGAAATTTGATCTGTAATTTAAAATATCCCAAAAAGAAAATTTAAGGTCCTGGTGAATCCATCTACAATCTCTACTAAACACTTAAGAAAAAATAATCCAAATATTTGTAAAGTCCTCCAGAGAATAGAGTAAAAGAATGATCAGTCCCTAACTCAACTTATGAGGTCTATATGACCTTAACAGCAAACTTAACAAGGATGCTCATCATGAAAAAGAAAATTTACATTTCTATCACTTAGAATAGAAAAAAGGTACAAATTTATTAATCAAATAAATGCAGTGATATTTAAAATCGTCAATATAATTCACAACATAAACAGAATGAAGGATTAAAATCATAAAATAATCTCTAAAAATGCAGAAAAAGCATTTGATAAAATCCAAAATCTATTCATGATAAAGTCTAAAAAAACAAAGGAAAAGAAAACTTCTTAATCTAAAGGAAGATATTTATATTTAAAAAAAAATCATTGTATTTAATGGTGAATTGCTAAAAGTATCCTCTTGAGATTAGTATCAGTATAGGAATATCCACTATCACCATTAATAATTATCATAAATTTAAGACTTTATCCCAGGTGATGTGAAAAGAAAAATAAAAGTGATAGGCTTAGGAAAGAGAAAAAGTCATTATTTATTGTTGATAATTTGAATTTGTATATAGAAAATATAAAATAATCTTCAAGCAAATAATTATAATTGATATGTAAGGGTATCAGTGTTGCTGGATATGAAATCATAATTCAAAAATAAATTGTATTACTGAATATCCCAAACAAACAGTAGACAAAGAAAGGTTTTAAAATGAGATGATATTTGGGGTCTTTTTTGTTCCATATGAATTTTAGGATTCTTTCTTCTATTTCTGTGAAAAATGTTGTTGGGACTTTGATAGGGATTGCATTGAATCTATAGATTGCTTTAGGAAGTATGGACATTTTAACTATGTTAATTCTTCCAATCCAAGAGCATGGAATATCTTTCCATTTCTTTGTCTCTTCAATTTCGTTCAACAATGTTCTATAGTTTTTGGTGTACAGATATTTCACCTCTTTGGTTAAGTTTATTCCTAGGTATTTTATTATTTTTGTTGCAATTGTAAATAGGATTGTATTCTTAATTTCTCTTTCTGCTACTTTATTGTTAGTGTATAGAATCACAACTGATTTTTGTATGTTGACTTTGTATCCTGCAACTTTACCATAATCATTTATTACTTCTAAAAGTTTTTTGGTGGATTCTTTAGGGTTTTCTATATATAAAATCATAGCATCTGCAAATAGTGGTGGTTTCACTTCTTCCTTTCCAACATGGATTTTATTTCTTTTTCTTGCCTGATTGCTCTGGCTAGGACTTCCAATACTATGTTAAGTAGAAGTGGTGAAAGTGGGCATCCTTATCTGGTTCCTGTTCTTAGAGGGATAGCTTTCAGTTTTTCATCATTGAGGATGATATTAGCTGTGGGTTTGTCATATATGGCCTTTACTATGTTGAGGTACTTCCCTTCTATACAAATTTTATTCAGAGTTTTTATGACAAATGGATGCTATATCTTGTCAAATGCTTTCTCTGCATCTATTGAAATCATCATATGATTTTTATTCTTAATTTTGCTAATGTGGTGTATCACATTGATTGGTTTGCAAATGTTGAACCATCCCTGCATCCCTGGAATAAATCCCACTTGATCATGGTGTATGATCTTTTTAATGTATTGTTGTATTTGATTTGCTAGTATTTTGTTGAGGATTTTTGCATCTGTGTTCATCGGTGATACTGGCCTATAATTTTTGTGTGCATGCTATCCTTTTCTGGTTTTGGTATCAGTATAATTTTGGCTTCATAGAATGAGTTAGGAAACTTCCCCTCCTCTTCAATTTTTTGGAAGAGTTTGAGAAAGAGAGGCATTAACACTTCACACTTCCTGATTTCAAAATATACTGCAAAGCTATAGTAACCAAAACAGTATGGTACTGAAACAAAAACAGACACACAGATGAATGGAACAGAATCAAAAGCCCAGAAATAAACCCACACATCTATGGCCAGCTAATTTTTGACACCAGAGCCAAGAACATACAATGGAGAAAGGAAAGTCTCTTCAATAAACGGTGTTGGGAAAACTGGACAGCCATATGCAAAAGAATGAAAGTAGACCATTATCTTACACTATACACAAAAATTAACTCAAAATGGATTAAAGACTTGAATGTAAGACCTGAAAACATGAAACTTCGAGAAGAAAACATAGGCAGTATGCTCTTTGACATCAGTCTTAGCAACATATATCCAAGTACCATGCTTGACCAGGTAAGGGAAACAGTAGAAAAAATTTAAAAAATGGGACTACATCAAACTAAAAAGCTTCTGCACAGCAAAGGAAACCATCAAAAAAATGAAAAGGCAACCTAACAACTGGGAAAAGATATTTGCAAACCATATATCTGATAAGGGGTTAATATCCAAAATATAAAATGAACTCATACATCTCAACAACAAAAAAACCCAACAACCCAATTTAAAAAATGGGCAAAATATCTGAATGGTCATTTCTCCAAAGAAGATATACAGATGGCCAACAGGCACATGAAAAGATGTTCAACATCATTAACTATCAGGAAAATGCAAATCAAAACTACAATGAAATATCACCTCACTCCTGTCAGAATGGCTATAATCAACAAGACAGGAAGTAACAAGTGTTGGAGAGGATGTGGTGAGAAGGGAACTCCCATACACTGCTGGTGGGAGTGCAAACTGGTGCAGCCACTATGGAAAATAGTATGGAAATTCCTCAAAAAATTAAGAATAGAAATACCATGCAGTCTAGCTATTCCACTGCTGGGTATTTACCCAAAGACTATTAAAACATGATGGTGTAAAGATACATGCACCCTTATGTTCATTGCAGCATTATTCACAATAGCCAAGACTTGGAAGCAAACTAGGTGCCAATCAAGGGACAAATGAACAAAGAAGATGTGGCATATGTACACAATGGAACACTACTCAGTCATAAAAAGTGATGAAATCCAGCCATTTGTGACAACATGGATAGACCTTGAGAACACTATGCTAAGCAAAACAAGTCAGAGGGAGAAAGCCAAATACATATGATCTCACTCATAAGTAGAAGATAAAAACAACAACAAACAAACACATAGAGACAGAGATTGGATTGGTGGTTACCAGAGGGGAAGGGGGGAGGGAGGAGGGTGAAAGGGATGATTAGGCACGTGTGTGTGGTGATGGATTGCAATTAGTCTTTGGGAGGTGAACATGATGTAACCTATGCAGAAGTTGAAATATAATGATGTGCACCTGAAATTTATATAATGTTATAAACCAATGTTGCCACAACAAATAAAAATTAAATAAATAAAATGTGATAATAACAAAAGTATAAAATAAGAAAAAGAAAGATAGACAAGCCAGTGAAATAATGGGCGAGAGTATTAATGAGGTATTTCATAAAAGAGATTTTGGCTGTTTAACTTATAAAAAACAGTTAAATTCACTGTCCATCAAAGAAATGTAACATTTTTTTCTAGCTTTATTGAGGTAAACTTGACAAATAAAAATTGTGTATATTTAAGGTAAACAGTGTGATGTTTTGAGATATATATATATATATATATATACACTGTGAAGTGATTACCACAATCAAGCTGGTTTTGACATATCAATCACTTCACACAGTTAAAATTTTTTTGTGTGGTGAGAACACTTAATATCAATTCTCTCAATAAATTCCAAGTATATAATACTGTATTATTAACTACGGTCACCATGCTGTATATTGGCTCTTCATAACCTTTTTCCCACATATCTGAACCTTTATGCCCTTTGACCAACATCTCCTCATTTCCCCCACTCTTTTAGGCCCTGGCAACTACCATTTTACTTTTCACTTTTATGAGTTTGACTTTTTTTTAGATTATATTTGTAAATGAAATTATACAGTATTTGTCTTTCTCTGTCTGGCTTATTTCACTTAGCATAATGTTCTCCAGCCTCATCCATGCTGTAGCAAATGGCAGGATTTCTTTCTATTTTTAAGGCTGAAAAATATTCCATTGTATCCGCCAATGGAGACTTAGTTTATTTCCATATCTTGGCTATTGTGAATAATGCTGCAATGAACATGGGAATGCAGATATCTCTTTGAGATACTGATTCCAATTCCTTCGGGTATATACCCAGAAGTAGGATTTCTGGATAATATGGTAGCTCTATTTTTAATTTTTGGAGGAACCTCCATACTGTTTTCCATAATGGCTGCACCAATTTACATTCCCCCAACAGTGGGAAAGATTTGCTTTTTTCCACATCCTCACAACATTTATCTCTTCTCTTTTTGATAATAGCTATTCTAACAGGTGTGAGATGATGTCTTATTATGGTTTTAATTTGCATTTCTCTGATGATTAATGATGTTGAGTACCTTTTCACGTACCTGCTGGCCATTTTTTGGTCTTCTTTTGGGAAATTTATATTCAGGTCCTTAGCCCATTTTTTAATTGGGTGATTTGTCTTCTTGCTTTTGAGTTGTTTGAGTTTCTTATATATTTTTGATATTAACCCCTTATCAGATATATGATTTGCAAATATTTTCTCCCATTTCATAGGTTGCCCTTTCACTCTGTTGTTTCTTTTGCTGCACAGAAGTTTTTTTATTTTGATGCAGTCCCGTTTGTCTATTTTTGCTTTTGTTGACTGTGCTTTTGGTGTTATATCCAAAAAGCTATTGCCTAGATCATTGCCAAAGAGATTTTTCCTTATGTTTTCTTCTAGCTCAAAAAGGAAATTAAGAAAGCAATCCCATTCACAATAGCAACAAAAAGTATAAAATACTTAGGACTAAACTTAACCAAAGAGGTGAAAGACTTGTACAGTGAAAATTATAAAACATTAATGAAGGGAATTGAAGAGGACACAGATAAATAAAAAGACATCCCGTGCTCGTGGATAGGAAGAAGTAATATTTTAAAGTATCCATAATATCCAAAGTGACCTACAGATGCAATGCAATCCCTAGCAAAATACCAAGGGCATTCTTTACAGAAACAGTAAAATCATCCTAAAATTCATATGGTAGTACAAAAGACCCTGAATAGCCAAAACAATATGGAGCAAGAAGAACAAAGCTAGAGGCACTGCACTTCCTGATTTCAAAATATATTACAAAGCAGCAGTAATCAGAATAATAAGATACTGGCATAAAAGCATACACATAGACTAATGAAACAGAATAGAGAGCCCAGAAATAAATCCATGCATGCATTTATGCTCAACTGATCTTTGACAAAGGTGTCAAGAACTCACAATGGGGAAGAGATAGTCTCTTCAGTAAATGGTGTTCAGAAAACTTGATATCCACATACATACAGAGGAATAAAATTGGACACATCTCACACCATACACAAAAATCAACTCAAAATGAATTAAAGACTTAAATGTAAGACCTAAAACTGTAAAACTACAAAAAACACAGTTTTAAAATATTATGCACAAAGTGGCTACAATTAAAAGGAGAGAAAGCACCCAATTTTGTGAGGATATGTAGCAATGTAAAGGCTCATATATAGTCAGTGAGAGTTTGATTCTTCACTTTTAATATAAACTCAACACTAATATGTATACATGTGCACTGAGGCACATGTACAAGAAGGTTCATTGTAGGGGCCGGCCCAGTGGCATAGTGATTAAGTTCACATGCTCCGCTTCAGTGGCCCAGGGTTCAAAGATTCGGATCCCAGGTGTGGACCTACACTCTGCTCATCAAGCCATGCTGTGGCAGCGTGCCACATATAAAGTAGAGGAAGATGGGCACAGATGTTAGCTCAGGGCCAATCTTCCTCAGCAAAAAGATGAGGATTGGCAATGGACCTTAGCCCAGAGCTAATCTTCCTCAAAAAAAAAAAAGTTCATTGTAGCATTATTCTTACTAGTTTCAACTGTGCACCAATAGTTTAAAATATTAATAAGCTGTATACCCTCCAACATATTCTATAAGTGTATATAGTAATTAACTGACATAATAATGCAATAGCATATGGCAAAAAAATTAGTAAATTATATATATATATGGAAAAACATAAATGAATCCTACAGAACATGTTAATTAAAAGAAGCAGACATAGAATAATACATATACATATATGCATATATATGTATGTACATATGATTTGATTCAAATAATCTGTAGTGTTTTGGAATGCATTCTTAGTTTAAAAAAGTACTATAAATGGGCCGGCCCGGTGGCGCAGCGGTTTAGTTTGCGCTTGGCAGCCCGGGGTTCGCCGGTTCGGATCCCGTGCGCCCGCCGATGCACTGCTTGTCAGCCATGCCGTGGCGGGGTCCCATATAAAGTGGAGGAAGATGGGCACGGATGTTAGCCCAGGGCCAGTCTTCCTCAGCAAAAAGAGGAGGATTAGCTACAGATGTTAGCTCAGGGCTGGTCTTCCTCACAAAAAAAAAAAAAAAAAAAGTACTATAAATACTAAAGGTATTTAGATACAATTATATATATATTACACTTACATATATAATTTATATATTTTTGGATATATAATTATATATATTATATATATATTGTAAATACTAAAAGTACTAAAAATAGTAAAGCAAGAAAATTATTACCCAAACTGTCAGGATAATGGTTACTTTAAAAGAGAGCAAGCTGATTGTGACTGGAGAAGAATGCAAAGTGGGAGAGAGAATCTGAGTTGCTAGTAATCTACTTTTCTTGACCTGGATTGTGGTTACAATCCAGGGATTTGGCTTTTGAATAATCAAGCTGTACATCTGTGTTTTATGAAATTTCTGTATACATTATATTTTGTAAAACTCCATTTTTAAAAGGGCATACAATGTGTATTATTAATAATAGTTTTATAACAATTGTATCTTAAAATAACAGAGTTTTGTGAATTTTATAGGAGGAAAGTATTCTGACAAATATGGTTAAATTGCTCTGTCATTCTGGAGCCATTACAATGAGATTAAATTTTAGTTATTATGAATTATATCACGTTTAATCATTGTATTATTTCCCATTAAGGCAGAGTCTTTAATTTTAATTCAATTTGATAAAATAGTTTCTCTATGTTTATGATTTCTCTATATTGGCAATAGAAAAAAGAGAATGAAGTGGTGTACATAATCCTGAGAAGGAAATATTTAAGCTTCTTAAGACTGAATTTGAGTTTGTTGTCTCTTCCACCTCTATAATTTGCTGAAACCTGAAATATTAAGAATGATATACTGATATTTTTGAAGGAATGTCATTGAATACAATTTTATTATTTTGAACTGAGTCTGGCTTTGGAGAATGAGCTCAGGATATAACAAATAAAAATGGGATAATCAGATCTGTAAGGGATACTTCTTCATGCTTGCTCTCTACACCAAAGATTGACCTTATCATTTTCTGTGCCAAAATAAGGGAAATGGGCTCTTCTCAACTGTGCAGAGATGTCAGAAGGCAATTTTTGTTTCTCATCATTACCAAGACTCCTGTGAAATGATTATATGGTTGAGGAGATATAAGCCATTTTCAGTAGATTTTTCCTACACATGTCACCGCAAATGATAATTCTAAAGAAAAACTGTATCACTTAGTCTTAGAAAAATAAAAACAAAAAAACCAAATGGGCCATATAGGTATAAGGATATTTTAAATAAGATATTTTAGAAACAAATGAAATGAAAAGGAAATAATTTTCTATGCATAGGAAATGACAAAAGGACTTCCAAATGTAGATAATTTTAAGATAAATATTTCAAAAGCTTGCCTAATTTTTTTAGCTTTATTGAGATATAAATTGACAAACCTGTAAGATATTTAAAGTATACATTGTGATGGTTTGATATACATACACACTATTAAAGGATTCCTCCCATCTATTTAATTAACACATCTATTACCTCACATAGTTTTATATGTGCATATATATATATAATATACATATTTTTTGGGGAGAACATTCAAGTTCTACTCTCTTAGCAAATTTCAATTATATAATACAGTGTTATCAACTATTGTCACCATGTTATACATTAGATTCTCAGATCTTATTCATCTTAAAAGTCAAAGTTTGCACTGTTATACCCAACCTCTCCCCATTTCCACTATCCCCCAGACCCCGGCAACATTTTCTACTCTCTGTTTCTATGAGTTTGATGTTTTGTTTTTTCAGAGTCCACGTATAAGTGACACCGTGCAGCGTTTCTCTTTGTCTGGCTTACTTCACTAGCATAATGCCCTCAAGTTTCATTCATGTTGTCACAGATGACAGGATTTCCTTCTTTTTCATAGCAGAATAATATTTCATTGTACATATACACCATGTCTCCTTTATCCATTCATCTGTTGACAGTTCATTGCCATATTTTGGCTATTGTGAATAATGCTGCAATAAACACAGGACTGCAGCTATCTCTTTGAGATCCTGTTTTCATTTCCTTTGGATATAGAGCCAGAGGTGGAATAGCTGGATCATATGGTAGATCTATTTTTAATTTTTTGAAGAATCTCCATACTATTTTCCATAGTGGCTGTAACAATTTACAATCCCACCACCAGTATACAAGTGTTCCCTTTTCTCTACATCCTCACCAACACTTATCTCTCTTTTTTTTTGATGACAGCCATTCTAACAGGTGTGAGATATCTCATTGTGGTTTTGATTTGCATAAATGTTCCTATTTAAAACTACACGTGTAATTATCTGATAATTACACCTGATATGTGAAGCCTGCCTTGCATAGCAACATTTTATGTTTTATTTCTTTATTATTTTAAAACTTATTTTATTTTGGATGATTATTTTTACCCTTTTAAATAGACTATATTTTTTAGTGCAGTTTTAGGTTCACAGCATAATTGAGTGGAAGATACAAAGACTTCCTATAGACCTCCTGCACACACACATACACAGCCTGTGTGCCTCCCCCACTATCAATATCCCCCATCAGAGTGGTACATTTGCTACAACTGATGATTCTGCATTGGCACATCACTGTCACCCAAAGTCCACAGTTTACATTAAGGTTCACTCTTGGTATTGCACATTCCATAGGTTTTAACTAATGCATAATGACATGTATCTACTATTATGGTATCATAGAGGATAATTTCACTGCCTTAAAAATTCTGTGCTCCACTGATTCATCCCTCCATCCCCAACCCACAGCAACCACTGATTTTTTACAGTCTCCATAATTTTACTTTTTCCAGAATGCCATGTTGTTGAGATCCCACAGTATGTAGCATTTTCAAATTGACTTCTTTCACTTAGTAATATACATTTAAGTTTCCTCCATGTCTTTTCATGGCTTGATTGCTCATTTCTTTTTAGCAGTGAATTATATTTCATTCTTTGGATGTACCACAGTTTATTTATCCATTCATCTTTAGAAGACCATCTTGGTTGCTTCCAAGTTTTGGCAATTATGAATAAAGGTGCTATAAACATCAGCATGCAGATTTTTATGTGGACATAGTTTTCAACTCATTTAGGTCAATAGCGAGGAGTGTGATTGCTCAAATGCATTATAATAATATACTTAGTTTTGCAAGAAAACCCCAACTGTCTTCCAGAGCGGCTGCACCATTTTGCATTCTCACCAGCAATGGATGAGAGTTCCTGTTGCTCCACATCCTCACCAGCATTTGGTGCTGTCATTGTACCAGGTTTCAGCCATTCTCATATGTATGTAGTGGTAACTCATTGTTTTTTAATTTGCATTTCTGATGACATATAACGTGGAGCACCTTTTCATATGTTTACTTGCCATCTGTAGATCTTCTTTGGTGAGGTATCTATTAATGTCTTTGGCACTTTTTTTTTTTTTTTTGGTGAGGAAGATTAGCCCTGAGCTAACATCCATTGCCAATCCTCCTCTTTTTGCTGAGGAAGACTAGCCCTGGGCTAGCCCTGGGCTAATATCCGTGCCCATCTTCTTCTACTTTATATGTGGGATGCTGCCACAGCATGGCTGACAAGCAGTGCAGAGTTCCACATTTGGAATATGAACCCGTGAACCCCAGGCTGCTGAAATGGAGCATGCAAACTTAACCGCTATGTCACCAGGCCAGCCCCATCTTTGGCACATTTTTAAATCAGGTTGTTTGTTCTATTGTTGTTGAGTTTCAAAAGTTCTTTGCATATTTGGGATAACATTCCTTTATCAGATATGTGTTTTGTAAATATTTCCTCCCAATCTGTGGCTGGTCTTCTCATGCTGTTGATATTGTCTTTTGCAAAGCAACAGTGTTTACTTTTAATGAAGTCCATCTTAGTAATGATTTCTTTCATAGATCACACCTTTGGCGTTGCATCTCAAATGTCGTCAGCATATCCAAGGTAATCTAGATTTCCTCCTATGTTATCTTTGGGAGTTTTATAGTTTTAGATTTTACATTTAGCTCTATGACACATTTTCAGTTAATTTTTCTGAAGGGTGTAAGGTCTATGTCTAGATTCATTTTTTTGCAAATGAATGTCCAGTTGTTCCAGGACCATTTGTTGAAAAGACTATCTTTGCTCTATTGTCTTGCCTTTGCATTTGTTAAAGATCAGTTGACTATATTGATGTGGGTCTATTTCTGGTCTCTATATTCTGTAACATTGATCAATTCTTCTATTTTTTTTGACAACATCACACTGTTTTGTTTATTATAGCTTTATAGTGAGATTTGAAGTCAGGTAGTGTCAGTCCTCCAAATTTGTTCATCTCCATTATTATGTTGGCAATTCTGAGTCTTTTGCCTCTCCATATAAACTTTAGAATCAGTTTGTCGATATCCATAAAATAACTTTCTAGGATTTTGATGGGGGTTGGCAACAATAATCATAATTATTTTTATATATGTATCCCTAGGTTTTGGGGGGCAAAAGGCAGGGGAAAGTATTTAAGAAGATACAATATAACATGTAACAATGTATTCATAACAAATTATAAAACCAAAACAAAATAGTACATTCTTGCACCTAAATAATTATAGCACACTAAGTCCTTTATATTTATTAACATAAGTCTCTACCTTTCTACCAGCCAAAGTGAAGACAGACAGCATGCTCATCTGGTCTCCCTGTGATAGTGTCGTCCTTGGTCCATCAGTATCAGTTATTACCTGGGAATTTGTTAGAAATGCAAATTCTCATGCCCTCTCCCAGCCCTACTGAATCAGAAACCTTGGGTTTGGGGCCAGCACGCTGTGTTTTAACAAACTCTCCAGCTGAGGCTGATACTGCCTCAGTTTTGGACATACTTATCCCTAAGTCAGGACGTAGACCATCTAATTGTGTTATAATCCCAACAGCTGGTAAGATTGTGCATTACTGAGAACGGTGTTTGTGACTCACGACAGAAGAAACCACAATGAAAGTATTCTAGTACTTGAAAGAGAAAAAGAAATGATGAGTTCTTAATTAAAAAAAATATTTCCAAATAAAACAATGTGGACAAGCTTGTTGAAGACAAATTCTACTCCCAGGGACAACTCAATAAAACAGGCAAAAATTTTTAAAAAGTGGATAATGACATTTGAGAAAATATTACAATGTTACCAAGGCACAAAGACCTAAGCACCCAGCTCCTAGTGAAAAGGAAAACTCAGAGATGTGAGTCACCTTCAGTGCCACCTCCCCTGTGGCATTTGTATTGTCAACTAGCTGCTAAGGGGTTGAAACAGTGAACCTCTACAGTTTTAAAGGTTTGAGTAACACATGTTGGATTTCAGAGCCCTCCATGAAAAACTCAGCAGGATACAACACAGGAGTAAAAATACGTGAGTGCTAGGCCCAGCCGTATAAAGACTGGAGCCTCATTCGTGAGCACTCAGTCCTGACTGCGAGTAGGTAAATTGTACTTCTGATTTTATTTTACCAGAAATAAAAGTAAACCCTCTCTGAAGGATGATAACCTCATTCGGAGCCTCAAATATTTTCTCTAATGTTTATATGCAATATTTAGAAGACATACAAACGGACCAAAATAAATACAATTCAGAAAACCAGGAGATAAAACAAACAGTAGGGGAAAACACACACACACAGGAGATTCAGATTTTGGAGGAATCAGACCCGGAGTTTAACACTTCTCTGCACAATATGTTCAAAATTTAGATGACTAGTTCAAAATTTATAGCAGATAACTGGAAACTACATAGTAACAAAACACAAATCTAGAAATGAAAATAGAATACTGAAACTGCAGCTCGATATAAGGACTTGCCGGAAGTTCATATATAGCTGAAGAGAGGAACACAAAGTTAAATAACGTAACAGTCACTGTATACAAAATCAACAAGTACGTTTCTATATTAAAAAGACCATTTTCCTCCCCCTCGTGTGTGCATGCATGTGCACATGTGTGTGCACACAGCTTATTAGCAGAAGCTTAAATGTCACAACTAAAAGCAAGTGGGAGTAACAGATGTTTCCCAAGGTCACAGCAATCTAAATAGAGAATAAGATTCAAAATTATCTACCAAGGAGTCCTGGTTTGGTAGTGCCCTCATCTCACAGCACTCCTCCCCTTACAGAACTTCAGAATTAATCTTAAATCCCTAAACCAAGGGAGAGGAGATGTATATCTTCCAAATTACAATCAACTTTATATTCCACCTGGCCTCTTATTTCAGACAGCAACATCAACGGCGCTAACAAATCCACACATCTGCATTTGATAATGTTTCCAGGAGATTTGTGACAAAACCGTGCCTACACTGGTGACACTATGTGGCCATTGCAACCACTACATACCTCACTGATGTTTTCTCTCAGTATTCACACCAGCTACCTCTGGCTGAGGAGCCTTTGTGTGGATCCCTGGGGTTGAGCCATAGATTGGCTAATCCACTTTTTAATATGAATGCATCCTTTATTCTTTCCCTGGTTCTCCCCATTCAAGGGACACCACTCCCAGGATTTGAAGTCATCCAGCTCAAGTAACAGGTCAGACTGTCTCATCACAGCCTTTGATGGTGTTTGGCATCAAGTTCACCCTCCCTCTCAGACCAGGAGGAGGTCAGCCTGCTTCCCTTTCCGAGGTGTAGCAATCAAGCCCACTCCTTCATTTCCTTCCAGGAAATGACTCCCTCCCCAACCCCACTGTCATTGTCAGTCACCTGCTGTTTAATAAATATTTCATCAGCTGATTTTATGTTTGTGGGGGCTTTTACAAGACTTTTGCTGTGTTAATGTTACTCTAAGAAAAATCTTAATAAAGCAAATTTGAAGCAGAGCTTTAAATGGAAAAGAAGTTACAAGATGAGCTAAATGTACCATGAGTGCTCTGGTAAAAGCAGAAAGAAATAATCTTCACTTTTAGCAGAAGGGCACATGGTTGATTGTGATTTTACAAATGAATCTATTGTCATTTTTATATCAGCTGCAGGAAACCATATCCTTTCCTTTGCCAGCTGCTTCCCTGAAAGCCACTGCTGAGCCAGCAATTACTGTAGCAGCACAAAGCCCTCAAATGGGGGACCATGGCAATTACCCTGATTTATCACCACAAAGGGTTGGCTGTAAAGGCTTCTTTGAAGGCGTTGAAATTTAGCAGCTTGGGACTGTGCCAGGGTGTTCTGGAGCGTAGCAATCAGGAAAGAAAAAAGAGAAGCCAGTGTCAGCACAAGAAAGCAGGTAGATTGGGCAGCAGGATCTGAGTGTGTTAATAAGAAATAGGATGGCTATTGTCTGGCAACATGTGTCAGTGTTATCTGAAATAGGCTGACTTTTCTCTGACAATTACAAAATAATTTATGCTAAGTGAAATAAGTCAGAGGGAGAAAGTCAAATATCATATGGTTTCTCTCATATGTGGAAGATAAAAAAACAACAGCAAACAAACACAAAGACACAGAGAATAGGGTGGTGGTTACCAGAGGGGAAGGGAGTGGGGGGTGGGCAAAAGGGGTAAAGGGGCACATGTGTATAGTGACGGATGGCAACTAGACTTTGGGTGGTGAACATGATGTAATCTACACAGAAACTGAAACATAATGATGTACACCTGAAATTTTTATAATGTTATAAACCAATGTGACCTCAATAAAAAATTAAATTGAAAAAAGGATAAAAGCATAAAGAAGAAATAAAATAATATAATCCTAAGCCATCTTGATTCACGATTAGAGTAAAACTCATTTTTCTGGTATCGTTTGTTTGTTGGCTAAGGGATATATCAGATATAATGGCATTCAAGGCTTCTGCATGTAAGGGTAACATTTTCAGATGATTGGTACCTGGACATTTTTCCTTTCCCACTCCAAAATTAAAGTAATTCATTCAAACCTCTGTTATAAACACTTGGAATACAGCAGTGAGCTAAATGCACACTACAATAATATAACTTAGATTCCACTTTAGAAGACTGAGAATCAAATGAGGAAAAGGTAAAATATGTGCTGTTAGAGTAAGAATTCCTATGGGAAACAAGGTAAACAAATCAGGGAAGCGGAGACAGAAGTAGACATGAGTCATTTAACAATGGGGATACTGAAAAATGCATTCTTAGGTGACTTCATCATTGTACGAACATCATAGAGTGTACTTACACTAACCTAGATGGTATAGCCTACTACACACCTAGGCTGTATGGTACTAATCTTATGGGACCACCGTCATATATGCGGTCTGAGCTTGACTGAAATGTCATTATGTGACACATAACTGTATTGAGAAGGCGCTGACATATTAGATGAAATTGCCATAAAGTCTAACAGAGGGGACATTTGAGTACAGGCTTAAAGAAACTGAGAAACTTCCCCACAGGGAAAGAGCATTAAGAGAGAGGGACCACAAAGGCAAAGGCTGGAATGCAAGGGCTTGCCAGGACTATTTGGGGAATTGTGAGGGCACAATGTCTAGAGAAAAATGATTTGGAGAGAATAGTTGATACAGGGGTAAAATAGAATGTGACCTCAGATGTACACAACCTTGTAGGCTACTGTAAGAACGCTGGCTTTTGTTCTGAGTGAGATGGTAAGTCATTAGAGGGTTTGAAAAGAGGAGAGACAGAATCTGATTTGTGTCTGAGAGGTATCACTCAACTGAAAAGGAAGTGAGAAAAGAGGCAAGGAGGCCTGTAAGAATGCTGTTATAGCAATGCAGGCAAGAGATGACAGAGCCTTGGAAAAGATGGCAGCACAGGGGGTTTTAGGAAGTTGTTGAGCTCTGGATGTATTTTGAAAGTTGAATTTTAACATACGGTGTGAAAGAAAAGGTGAAGTTAAGAATGATACAAGGTTTTTGACCTTTACAATCAGAAGACTGGAGGAGAGCTGTATGAGATGGCAAAAGCTTTGAGACAGTTCAGCTTTGGAGAGAAAATAGGAGCTCCGTTTCAGACAATTTAAGACTGACATAATTTTAGACATGAAGTGGACATACCAAGAGACATATTTGATAAGCTGTTGTGGAGTTCCAGGGAGTGCTGAAGTCTTGTCATGTAGAATTTGATTCATCAGTTTAAAACCAGTATCCATTTAAGCCTGATTTGAAACTGGATGAATGTGTACAGAAGAGAGAAGAGATCCAAAGACAGGGTCTTGGAGCAGCAAATATTTCAATGTGGTGGAGAAGAGGAGAAAATGACAAAAGTGTAGGAGAATATCCAAGCAATTTTGATGTCATGAAAGATAAATGAAAAGAGAGTGATCAACTGCATCAAATGCTATTGACAGCTCAACTACCATGGGGACTGAGAATTCATCATTGACCTAACAAAACAGAGGCCATTTGTGACCTAGGGGCAAAACGTTGTTGGGTAAAGTGTGTGAAAATTAATAAAGGGAAACCTCATTTAAAATGAAGTAAGGAGGCCAGAAGGGGGGGCTCCCATGCAGTACCACTTGAGGTAAATTACAGGAAAGATAGTCAACTACAGATCCCAACAGAAGTCATCAATAGGAAAGAATCATTAATAACCAGAAGAAATGTACATTGCACCCCAAACAGAAATTGACGACCCTAGCACTCAGTCAATGAGAAACCATCACCACTCTAAATTCTTGCTTTTCTCCAGTGGACTTTTGTTCAAAACAACCCCTCTCAATTTCCTCCTTTTTCTCTATAAAATAACATTCCTCTCCCTTGTGTGTTGCATTTGCATGGTCTGCCTTAGCATGCAACATCCTGAATTCCAATTCTTTGGCTATTCCCAAATAAACTTGTTTTGCTGATGAAATAACTGGCTGTTTTAAGGTTCACAGGATCAAAAAAGAATTGGAAGAGACTAATTGGAGGCAGTGAATATAGCCTCTCTTTTAACACAGTTTGCTCTAAAAGAGAGCAACAAATGGAATGCTCGTAAGAGAAACTCAGTGGGGAGGAAAAGAACGATGATGCCAGGAGAGAGAAGGGAAAGCCGCCGACAGTGTGCTTGAGTGAGCGATAGTGACAGCTGGGAGCACACACAGTTCATTTGGAGCAGCCGCGGAGCGAGCACAGGGGCAGGGACGTGGGCAGATATGCTCAGTCCTCCTCTGATTGCTTCAATTTTCTCGGTGAAGCAGGAAGCAAAATTGTCACTTGAGACTGAGGATAAGGACAGCAGTTTGAAGGTTTTAAGAGATAGCAGAAATTCATTTAAAAGAGAAGAATGGACTGGGGGAAGATAGAATAGTTGCCAAGCTCATTTAAGAGTCCACGTGAGGTCAGTGATCACAAATTTAATGTGAAACGTCACCGTGGCCGTTTGTTTTTCTGTAGCTATATTTGGCTAAGTGAGAACAGTCATATAGTAGAAGGAAAGTTGGATTTAATCTGAATTATTTTTCCCAAAAAGAGAATAAGAAAGCAAGTGAGCTAAGGATGTATGTGAGGGAATGATAATAATAATTGATCATGGAATTAAAGCTAGGTAAGGGGCATAAAACAAAAGAGGTAAAATGAAAGGTGAAGGGATCAAAAAGTTGAAGATTCCATTAGAGGCAGAGTATTGTGGAGTTTGGGGTGCCTAGAAGCCCTGAGGTGTAAGGGTTAAAGGTGTCACGCTAAAGCAAAATGTTTGAAATTTAGATTATAGTCATATTGTAGTTACTCATCATGACAAAATGCAGGGAATGACCAAGGGGATGAGTGGTTGAGAAAGCATGAAGATCAAGGTGATTGGATAAGAACAGGTCAAGAAACTGAAAGGCCAAGACACTTTCCTATATCTTTTTTCATACGGAAAGAGTATTGAAAGGCTAATTGTGGATATATGTATAATGATCCAGGGTCTAAAATCATCACCTGTCTGGGCAGATACTGTAGACATCTGGAATAGTGGATAGTTGAAAGTGTGTGTGTCTGTGTATATGTGTGTGTGTGTGTGAGAGAGACAGACAGACAGACAGACAGACAGAGAGATGGAGAAAAGATTAGAGTCACAATGCAATGGGAGCAAGAAGAATGCCTGTGTCTCTCCAAGTTTAGTAAGATGAAAAGTTAGGGAAGGAAATTAGCTGCCACTTGAGAACTGCAGGACAAACACTTCTCCACAGGAGAGCCAGGTTTCAATTAGTCCAGGAAGGTGAGGGAATGCAGATTAAAGAGCCAAAGGAAAAAGAGAATTTGCAAATGACGGACCTTAAATTGTCTATATAAATATTTCCACCTCTATGTTCAGGGTAGGAATGTGGGAAAGGAAGAGAAAAGACTAGAATATATATAGTACAAAGCAAGAAACCTTATTCCTTTTCATAGGTGAGTGCACGATGCACAATAAGGGAAGTCAAACTTCTTTCTTCCTCTAAGTCTAAATATCTTCCTCATACAGCTAAAGTTTTCTTGAGGCAAATTAATTAATCCATGTTAATAATAATAAATTCAATATTTGCTTTTGTATTGCTAAATCAACTTCTCAAGCAATTTGCCAAATTCATTTTTGATGGTGAAACTAAAATGTCCTCAAACCCACAGTGACACTACCAAGAAATATAACCAGGAAAGAACTTGCTATGACTGAAACATAAGGATACAATGTGATTGGTTATCAACAAGTATAATCGAGTATACACTTAATTTAATGAACAGTGATTTAAGACTAGAAGTCCTTTGTGGATAAATATCTATGGAGAAAGGACACTCATTAGAACGGTTTGTTGAAAAGATCAAAAGTCTTACAACATCACTATGTTGTAACAAGATTTGGTAATATACTAAAAGATAAGATCTGGTAAGAGTTACAGGTTTCAGTTTGTAAATACTCAGGCTTGGAGGTTTAACTGATATATTATTCAATATAAGTATACCTTTAAATATATATTTACTGTAGCAGAGGTATAATTAAATTTTTTGCTGTTAATAATATGTATACCTGCAAATAGTACATTGTAAGCGTGATTATAGAGGATTCTGTTGGCATCAATGATATATGTTTTAGTCCTTTAAGCAAATATATATTTGAAATTAATATGGAAGCAACAAAATCAAATCACATTTCTTATAATTCATTTTAAGTTTATTGCTATGCTGGCATTAAAATTTTTTTCTTCTACATAATTTCAGGGAAGAATAAAAAGGCAGTGCATTCCATATATAAAAGAAGCATATGAAGGGAATCAAATTATCAAAAATTTAGAGAGCTTAGTGAGGCATTGGCAAATTTCCTATTCTGATAAAGGCCAATGACTGAAGGACCACTGTGAAAATAAATAAGTCATTGATATATAGCAATCATTTTTCTGAAAAGTATTTCTGTCACTAACAGCTTATTTTATAATAGAGAATAATTACCTTCTCCTTCTATAGACCTTTAAACTTGAATTTCCACTTAGTGCATTTTTAGTTTTTACTTTTACATAAATAATACAGTCTTCTTAATATCAGGTTGTAGTTAAGATAAGTTGTTACACAATTTATATGATATTATATAAACTCCAATAATTGTATGGTTAAAAACAAACAATACCAATAAGCATCTTTTAGCTTTTGGAGTACAACAATGATCTTTTTTTGTTAACTTTGGTTAATTAAATCAATCATGAATCTAGATCTGGACAGAGGTAATCTACACATGTAGTCAATATTTAAAACTTTGTAGACATCTGTATTATTTTGTTATTGTAGAAAAACTGCTACTATCGTAGCACACTCTATTCTAAGCTCCAATTATAATTATCAAACAAATGCTCAATGAGGTAAAATAGTGTCTAAAGTGGAAAACTTGAGTTTTGTTCTGTTGCAAAGAATGTCTACTGAGACACACTACGGTTACTTCCTCTTCTGGAGTGAAGGTTGGTGTTCATAGAATCCTAAGGCAATTCTCAAGAAGAACTGAAGATCTCAAGACTGAGAGCCATTCTTCCTCTGAATGTATCAGCACTTCAAAGGCATTTTATACTGAGACACCTGAGGAGAGAGGCTGTCCCGCTCTGCCTGCCTCCACTGGAGCACTCAGTGTTCTATAAAAAATTCTTAAACTGTGCTTCTTGCTTTTCCACTCAAAAAGCATAAAAGATGGCAGATGAGAAAAATCAATATTGTTGTATGATATCTTTGAATCTACACTAATTTATAAACACAGCTTTGATACTTTATAGTGGCTCCTCATTTCCAGATACCAAAATCTGCATTAGTTTTCTGTTGCAGCTATAAAAATTACCAAAAACTTAGTGGTTTAAAACAGCTTAAATTTACTATATTACAGTTCTCTTGGTCAGAAGGTTTCACTGGGCTAAAATCAAGATGTCAGTAGGCTACATCACTTTCTGGAGGCTCTAGAGGAGAATCCATTTCCTTGCCTTTTCCAGCTCATAGACTGTTTGTATTCCTCA
The DNA here is from genome assembly GCA_031878705.1 of Tapirus indicus. Lineage (NCBI taxonomy): Eukaryota > Metazoa > Chordata > Mammalia > Perissodactyla > Tapiridae > Tapirus > Tapirus indicus. The sequence goes on from CM062934.1 coordinate 32,812,157, forward strand.
CCTCATGACCCTCTTCCTCCGTTTTCAAAGCTAGCAACATAGCATCTCTGCCCTCCTTCCATAGTCACATTGACACCTTACTATGTCTCTGTCCTTCTCACTCACTCACCTCAGCCTGGAAACATTCTCTGCCTTTAAGTACTCATGTGATTTGATTGGACACACCTAGATAATACAGAATAATGTCCCCATCTGAATGTCTTCAACCGAAATTACGTCTGAAAAGGCCTCTTTTCCATGTAAGGTAATATACTCATAGGTTCCGGGGATTAGGACATGGACACCTCTTTGGTGGCCTTATTCTGCCTCTTATATTATTGGCCACATTTCTTTAAAGTAATGCAAGAATCAATGTGTTGAGAAAATGTGCTCAAGAAACTCATGCATAATGGGTTAAAGAAAACATTTCACAGAGAATTACACTATTTGATTTTGAATTAACTCTCATATCTTAAAATACCTTAATTAGACAACAAAATAATATCTGGATAGATAGATTTAATATATTTTTTGAAAAGCTAAATAAATCCAAAATTGATTTGACTCATTTAAGTATATTAGTAATCAATCCAACTAATCCTGGGATTTTTTTGTACCTATCTTCCCTTTGTCAGTAAGAAAAGACATCCAATTCTGTGTCTTGCTTGGATCAAAGATAAAATAGGAGCCAAACATTGACTAAAGACTATACTAAATACTGTAGTGAAATAAGATTTATGAAACTGTATTCTAAGCCTGTTTCTAAAAGTCACTTGCTGTGTGACACTGGGTAAGTATTTAACCAAGACTGTATTTTAAGCTCCTTGAGAGGAAGAACTATTTATTTATATTGAGCCATCAAAACCTAAAAACGTTATTTTACAGATAACAGAAAGAGTGTATTGATTGAATCAACCCTTTGGGATCTTTCTCTCTGCAAAATGAGAAAACCAAACACAAGAATTCCTAAAGCTAACTCTAAGTTAAAAACGTCATAATTTTAATGAACATGATTGTATAACAAGAAACTTATTCATCATAAAATACTTGAGTCCGAAGCAAGCAAGAATAAAATGCTAAAATTTAGAGATAACTTTAGTAAATGAAGTGAAAAATAGAGTTAGGTATCCAGAAAGGCTACATTTCCCAGGCGTCTTTTCAGGAAGGCGTGACCAGGCGATTAGATCTCACCATTGGAATGTGAGCTGGAATGATGTCTACCACTTCCCGGCTCCGTTTCCCCATCCTGTCCTTCCAACTGGATGCATTTTGACACCAAGACCCTAGCAGATGGTGGAGCTACAAGATGAGTTCCTGAATCACAGTATGGAGGGAAGTTGCCTGCCTGTTAGGAATACCTGTTTTGGACTATTAGGTGAGAAAAAAATTTAACTTATATGATGTTTGAGACATTACACTTTTGGGACTCTGTTATGGCAGCTTACTCACCTTAACTACTAGAATAATTAGATAAATTAGTATTGTTATAATTAACTTAATTTTTCTCAAATGATAGATGAATTATTATAACTGTTTTAAACTGCTTTTATGATATAACAATATGGTAGTCTAGGAACCAAGCCTCAGGAACCAAGAAGTGATATATTTTTAAAGCTTAATGTCTTAGTTATGTAAATAGAAGATAATGAGTTTACATGTATTAACTATGTATGGGTACCTATTGCACCTAAGGTCTTGTCTTTGGAAACATGTACCTCACATAGCAGTAGAGTCTCAATAAATATTTATTGAATATAAATATCAACTGGCAGAACACTCACTTACAGGTCTAATAATATATAGAGACTGGGAATTATCAAATCCGACGCTGCTATTTTGAATATCTGTGTCTAACTCATGATTCCTTTCTGAGTTGTCATCAAATCTTTGTTGGCTGCCTAAACTTGCCAGGCACTACACAGGATGTGGGAAAAAAGGAGATTAATTCATGTAACAAGTACTAATTTAATCTGTAGATTATCATGAGATATTATTCTAGGTAATCATGCAGAAAATTTAAGAGAAACCCTAATAATTATTTAGAATTTCTGAAGGTCTAATAAGTCTGTTAAGAATAGTAAAAAGTAAAAAAAAAAAGTGAATGTTACCATGATTCCGGATGGCCCTTGCATAATCCCCTTCTCTTGAGTGTGGGTAGGAACCTATAAATATGGTTGATGTCACTCTCTTGATTACATAATATTATATGGTGATGGTGGAGAGATATTACATGTGTAATTAAAGTCCGTAGTCAGTTGGCTTTAATGTAATCAAAAGGGAAATCACCCTGGAGGAGCTCAATCAGGTGAGCCATTTAACAGAGATTGGGAACAGCGGGAGCATGTGCCCGTAGGCGTTGAAGAAAAACCTGCCACGTTGTAGCGAGGGCCATGTTAGGAAATGGCCGGCAGCCTCTAGCAGCTGAGGTCTTAGTCCCAAGTCTGAACTGAATCTTTGAAGAGGACTCCAAGCCCCACATGACAGAATAGCTGGGGCCAAAACCTGACTGCAGCCTTGGGAGACCCTGAGTGGGTGACCCAGCTAACGAAGTTTGGACTCCTGAGTAACAGAAGATGTGAGATAGTAAGTGTGTGTCGTTTAAAGTCATTGCATTCGTGGTCATTTGTTATGTCACAATAGAAAACTAATAGATTTTGGTACTGGAAGTAGAGTGCTGCTTTAACTAAATACCTAAAAGGTGGAAGCAGCTTTAGAATTGAGAAGTGAGTGGGTAGAGGCTGGAAAAGTTTTGGGGGAATGTGATTGAACAAGCTTAAATCACATTAGAAAAAGACTCTGTGAAACTGAGCTGATGGTTAGTAGAAATCTGGGCTTCAGGAATGCTGGCTACAGTGAGGGCTCAGGAGGAAGGAAGGAGCATGTTCTTGGCCACTGGAAGAAAGGAGACCCCTGCTAAGTAGTGGCAGCAGGTGTGTTGAAATTATCTCCTGCAGTTAGGTGGAAAACAAAAATTGTAAAGAATGAACCTGGTAATATACCTGTGGAGATGTGCAAGCAAAATATTGAAGGGGTGGCCTGGTTTGTTCTTGCCGAAAATAGTGAAATGTGAAAGGAGAGAAGGAAGAGAAGAACTTGGTGAAGAATCATTAAATACAAATGAAAGAGGACTGGATGATTTTGAATACAGGCATACCTCATTTTATTGTGCTTCACAGATACAGCCTTTCTTAGAAATTGAAGGTTTGTGGCAACACTGCATTGAGCAAGTCTATTGGCACCATTTTCCCGACAGCATTTGCTCACCTTGTGTCTCTGTTTCACATTTTGGCAATTCTCATAATATTTCAAAATTTTTCATTATTGTTATATTTTTTATGGTGATCTGTGATCAGCAATCTTTGATGTTACTATCGTAATTGTTTTGGGGTATCACAAACTGCACCCATATAAGATGGCAAACTTCGTTGATAAATGCTGTATATGTTCTGACTGGTCCACCAACTGGCTGTTTCCTCACCTCTACCCCTCTCCTGAGGCCTCCCTATTCCCTGAAACACAACAACATTGAAATTAGGCTAACTAATAACCCTACAATGGCCTCTAAGTGGTGAGGTGAAAGGAAGAGTCGCACATCTTTCAGGTTAAATTAAAAGCTAGAAATGATTAACCTTAGTAAGGAAGGCATGTCAAAAGCCAAGATAAGCTGAATGCTAGGCCACCCGCACCAAACAATTAGCCAAGTAGTGAATGCAAAGGAAAAGTTCGTGAAGGAAATTCAGTGCTAATTCAGTGAATACACAAATGATAAAAAGGTGAAACAGTCTTATTACTGATAAGGAGAATGTTTTAGTGGTCTAGATAGAAGATCAAACCAGCCACAACATTCCCTTAAGCCAAAACCTAATCCAGAGGAAAGCCTTAACCCTCTTCAATTCTATGAAGGCTGAGAGAGGTGAGGAAGCTGCAGAAGAAAATGAAGCTAGCAGAGGTTGGATTATAAGATTTAAGGAAAGAAACCATCTCTGTAACATAAAAGTGCAAGGTGAAGCAGCAAGTACTGATGTAGAAGCTGCTGCAAGTTATCCAGAAGATCTAGCTAAGATAATTAATGAAGGTGGCTGCACTAAACAACAGATGTGCAATGTAGATGAAACAGCCTTATACTGGAGGATGATGCCATCTAGGACTTTCATAGCTAGAGAGGAGAAGTCAATGCCTGGCTTCAAAGTTTCAAAGGACAGGCTGACTCTCTTGTTAAGGGCTATTGAAGCTGGTGACTTTATGTTGAAGCCAATGCTCATTTACCATCCTGAAATCCTAGGGCACTTAACAATTACACTAATCTACTCTGCCTGTGCTCTATAAAGGGAAAAACAAAGCCTGGATGGCAGCACATCTGTTTACAACATGGTTTCTTGAATATTTTAAGCCCCTGTTGAGACCTACTGCTCAGGAAAAAAGAGTCCTTTCAAACTGTTACTGCTCATTGACAATGCATCTGGTCACCCAAGAGCTCTGATGGAGATGTACATTGAGACTAATGTTGTTTTCATGCCTACTTGCACAACATCCATTCTGCAACCCATGGATCAAGGAGTAATTTTAACTTTCAAGTCTTATTATTTAAGAGAAGTTGCTTCTTATGCATGAGCAAATAAAATGGTTTCTTGAGATGAAATCTGCTCCTGGCGAAGGTGCTGTGAAGATTGTTGAAATGATAATGAAGGATTTAGAATATTACATCAGCTTAGTTGATAAGGCAGTAGCAGGGTTTGAGAGAATTGACTTCAATTTTGAAAGAAGCTCTACTGCAGATAAAATGCTATCAAACAGCATCGCATGCTACAGAGAAATTGTTCATGAAAAGAAGAGTCAATCAATGCAGGAAACTTCATCTTATTTTAGGAAATTGCCACAGCCACCCCAACTTTCAGCAACTACCACCCTGATCAGTCAGCAGCCACCAGCATAGAGGCAAGACCCTCCACCAGCAAAAAGATCATGACTCACCAAAGGCTCAGATGACAGTTAGCATTTTTTAGCAATAAAGTATTTTTTAATTAAGGTGTGTACATTGTTTTTCTAGACATAATGCTACTGCACACTTAATAGACTACAATATAGTGTCAACACAACTTTTATATCACTGGGAAATCAAAAAATTCTTGCAACTTGCTTTATTGTAATATTTGCTTTATTGTGGTGGTCTGGGACCAAACCCACACTATCTCCAAGGTGCCTGTATTCTCAGCTTCTCTAGATAGAAAAATACGCTAAAAGTTGAGTGGCTTCTGAAATTTTGGCATAGAAGAAAGCCTAGGTGTATTACCATACAGCTTTTTCCTAAAATCTTAGGAAGATCAAAACCTCACACAATGTCCTTTCAAGAGATTAAAGATGTAGCTCAGAGATCTTCCCAACTAAAATGAAGGGTCTCTAGGAATCTTAAGGGTGTTGTCCCTCAGGCATCTCAGCAGGAAGTCAAGATAAAGAAGAAATTATATCTCAGAAAGATCTTAAAGACAGTTTTTGTCTAATGGAGTTAATACTTTTGAAATCTATGAGAGAACTATAAATAAGTAAAAAATTGTTTCAGCAGAAACATTGCCAGCTTGAACTATAAGAGGGACAGTGAGAATACAAAATGAGAGGAGGCTCTTGGACTCCCTAAATTCTATAGGCAGGAAGGAGTCTGAAAAAACTACTCAGCTGCATATACATGCTACCTTTCATGAAAAAGGACAGAATGACTCAGAGGGTGGAACCAAGAGCCCAGAGGGTGGAGTCAAGAGCTACAGAGGATTATGACCAGGTTTTGAAATCTAATCAAAGAAATCTAAAACATTTTTCCTGCTGGATTTCAGAACTGTTATGGACCAATGACTTCTTTTGACCTTACTTTTCCCCACATTTTGAACCAAAATGTCTAAAACTGTCATCATATGTATTTCCCACTGTTGTGTGTTGAGAATGTTCAAGGCAAATAAATGACCTCTTTAGTTTCACAGTCCACAGATGGAGAGGAGTTGAACCTGGGGAAGCATGCTTAATGGATTATACCAGGAGTCTCATCTGTGCATGGTTTATGTGATTTAGATGATTGTATTTTGGCTTTAAACTGATAAGATTTAGATGAGACTTTGGAATTTGATCTGATGTCACAATGGGATGAGGCCCTTGGAAAGCTTTGAGAGGATGAATATATTTTACATTTCAGATGAACATGAGCCATGGGGGGCAAGAGTGCAGACTGATAGCCAATCCCAAAAGGTTACATACTATATTATTTCATTTATAAAACATTTTTGCAATAATCAAATTTTAGAAATGGAAAACAGATTATTGGTTGTAAGAGTTTAGGGCAGAGTGTGGGGATAGAAGTGAGTGTAGTTAAAAAGGGGTAACACAGGGATCATGATGAGGATGGGAATGTTCGGTATCTTGACTGGGGGTGGACACACAGACCTACCCATGTTCTAAAATTGTGTAGAACTAGAGACACATACTACAAATGGATATAAATAAAACTGGATAAATATGAACAATGTAGATGGATCATGTCAATTTAAATATCCTGGTTGTGATATTGTACTATTAGTTTTGCAAAATGATGCCAATAGGAGAGTCAAAGAGTCAAAAAGTACACAGGTTCTTTATTTCTTAAAACTTCATGTGAACCTACATTTGTCTCAATAAAAATATCAATAAATAACTTGCTTAACAAGGCAAAGCAACCTGGATGAGAAAAGCTTGTTTGCAAAGCTTGAAGACGAGTTTCAAGATCTAACTGCGTGAGACAGAAATCAGGTATCAGCTGAGGACTGGTCCCTCCTGTGGGCATCTCAATGAGTGACCCAGACAGTAGGTCAGCAGCAGTGATTTGTTTCACAATTAGTGGCCCCCCAAGAGGAATCTCCAATTGCCAGTTTGTAGTTTTCTGAGTGACACACCACATAGCTGGGCCAATGGCATCGGATTAAGTATTAGTAAAAATATAACAAAGTTTATCTAGAGGAGTATTGTCAGAAGCTGCCAGGACGGCCTTGAGTGTGCCCTCTGGCCGGAGTGGCCGTGTCCACGTTTGGCTCTACAAGGCTGGTGCTGAAGCTGAACAGCCCTGCCAGCCCCGTGGGTACTTTGTTGAAGCACCAGCATTTAGGGCACATTCTGTGAATAGAGGGCTCCCTTGACTGGTGCTGTCACTTTTTCCTGTATAGCTGAGATGCTGCTGGGGCCAGCTATTTGCATTCTTGAATATTCCATTTCCATTTGACAAGTGAAGCCTCTTCCCATATTGTTAGTTATGAAGTCTTAGTTGATTCACCCCTAAACAGGAATGTCAACTGAGAGAAGAACAAGGTCTATCTGAGTCAACTCAGTTGTAGTATGTAAAGGCTGCTTTTCAAAAGAGGTGTGTTTGGTAGCCCCTAGGGCTGCCTCTAGGAGGAAGCTGCCTCCCTCGTCAGATTCCAGTTGGCAAAATCATCAGTCACAGAGACTGTAGCTCAAAGGAGTCACATGGGTTGTGGAGCCACAAAGGTATAAGCTCATCTCTATATGTGGCACTTATGCAACAGAAAAGTACAAGCATATGATGCATCAGTTCCTACTATATATACAGATAAGGAAGCAACAACAAAAGTACATTGAATTGGCCCAAAGGGCTTAAACCTCAAGGTCACATTAGCCTCTTTTACACTTTAAACCCTTTCCAAACAACATTTTTCAAATGTAGGCATCTTCTCACCCCACAAATACAGGTAGGATGATAACATGGTTATTTGTGTCAAACAGAACCATACAATTTTGAGTCCCTTTTCTACCCAAAGTTCCCTAGCATATTTGGATGGTTATGTATCATTTCTCCTTGGGACAGAGTGACCTCAATAACCACCCACCCTCCCCAATCATATTTCTGCTTAAGGCAACTAAGATCAAGGTAGAGAGGCAGGGAGGGATCAGGATACAGAGGGAGCAAGGGCCTCCACGCTAGAAAGCAAGGTGCATTTCCCTTCCTGTTTGAGCACAATTCTTGTCATTCTTCCTTATGAAGCATTGTGTGCCCTACCGTCTCAACTCTCAAGTGAACTAGTTAAGTTCTAGCTATTCACCTGGTTTCTGCCCAAAGTGGTTATAAATTTTCCTTCTTTAATGCTCAGTATAGGAGCATATCTGTAATCATTCTCTGAAAAGAGTCGGAACATTCTGCTCTCCCAGGACCATCCTGACTGTTAAAGGGTGACAGACTTGAGATTGATTGCCAGATTAGCGAGCAAGACTGACCCACCTGATGTACAGTTAAAAACACCCAAGGCACTATTCACAAGGCTGTTTTTGAATCTACTTCCCAGTCCTCTGCCTGTAACCACTTCTCAAATTACTCTTCATTAATAGGCAATGAAGTGGAGGACAACTTTTTGGCCTGGTTGACCAAACAACTTGATCAACATGTTTGCTATGATGCCCATGGACTTCTCTCAAATCTGATTAATCATCCATGAGGTCCTCATCCTTCTACCAAAAAGCCATGTTTCTGTCAGCATCTCATTCTCACCTGTTATGAACCATGAAGAGTCTGAGATCTTGCAAGCTGCTAAGTGAGCCTGATGCAAGTTTATGAATACCGGCAGAAGACATATTCTTGGTTCATAACACAAAGGACTTTGTTAATTATGGCACATCAAACATCATGAGTGTCAGCATACTCAGGTCAGATGTGCCTGCACATACAGTGGGTTGCATTACATGGGAGTAATCCCTGAGTTTAAGGAAACTGAATCTTTTATAATGGGCAATAGGCATGCCTCCCCTTTGCTCTGGAGGGAGGTATTATATCTATCTTCCAAGACTATAAGTGAATCTTCCATTTGTTCTGAAAAGAAACATTATCTCTATTTTCTAAGGCTCTTTGCTATAAAAACATCCTTGAAAATATAGTCCGTAGAAAAACCTTTCTGCTCACAAGACAGGCAGAAATGCAAAAGGGCCATAGAGAAATGTTTCCCAATACTCGGGCACCTTTTCAGTAATGTTCTTGCTCCTCTCTTTTCCCTGATCATACAAGATCTGTCAGGTCTGTTTCTGTGATTTTTCATTGGAAAAATGAAATGGGCAGTGGCCCTTATTTTGAACATACATTTCCCTCATGTGCCACTGGGTCCTACTGATGCCTGACACAATTATCACTTTTCATTTGAAAATCAAATCTTCCTTGCCTTCATTACAATAAAATGTTTACTTCTCCTACTGATGTGTCCAGCCATGCATAGTTCCTTCTACCTTGGAAGCCATCCTACGTTGACCTCCATGGACACAAACCCCCAGCACACACACGCCAGAGACAACTTGACTTCACAATGCTCCCCTTTGACACCCCCACTTGGTTTAGTCCACTAAGACCTTGCTTCTCATACTTAAGTTTCAATCTTCATCTCACCCTTTGTATTTATGTTTTAGCACTATTTCTCACCGATGAGTCTTCTTTTCTTTAGCCATGGTATCTCAGTAAATGCCTCTCTAGTTCAAGTGGGCTGAGTGCTCCCACCTGGGCCTGTGCCTGGTGGTACAGTTGCCACTGACCTCATTTGGAGTCTGCAAGTGGAAACAAACAGCCTCAAACTTCACTTGCCATACAACCACAATTTCTTTTTGAATATGACAGTCTTCTTCATATTTTTGGCTGTGGGTTTACATATATTTTACTGGTTTTATAATATTTGGCTCACAGTTATACATGAGGTAGCTCTTATTTACATCTCATGATAGTAATAGCACACAAAATATATATTTTTTAAACTAACACAAGATAATAAAAATAAAGTATATGACATGATATTTATCATTTTATAATATATTCTCCCAATTCCCAAGCCTACCCCTACATTTTACTGCTAGAATGTAACTGTAAATATAAATATAATTTAATAGACAGTTTTGTATTTTGAGCACTTTTGTCCTTCAGTTAATGGCAGGAGTATCCCATGCCTATGAAAATTAACGACTGTTGAAAAATATGTTTCCTAAACACTGCAGTATTTCTGTTTCAACTGAGCCTGTTTTACAGTATTTCTTAATGACAAATCACTTAACAAATTAGTCACATTGTCTGAGTTATACTTTAATGCTTCAAAAAACACGATAAACTAGTCTAGTAAAATATAGCAGACATGAGCATTGGTTTAGTGCCTACATCATCAAAACTGGTAGAAAGGGAATTCTGGCAATAAAGTTTCTGCAGTGTATGCTCTGTGGAGTGCAGAGTCCATCCATTAAACCCCAAAGAGGATGAATGGGTCTCTTAAATCAAACATTCTTTACTAAGCTTTTCTGTGGCACTAATCACTTATATCTTCCTTCATGTATCCAGGGAAATAAATTACATAGTTTGCCAATTAAATCACACTTAAGGAAGTGATAAAGGAAGCAAAATATGGTGGCTATCCTATCCACGCATTATTTAAAAACATAAACCTTCCACCTAATGGGGCTTGTCTTTACTTACCCTTTGCTAATTTGCCTATGTAACATGTAATCACCCCCTTGAATAAACATTTTGGTTATAGGATTCAGAGTCATTCATTGTTAATTTGATGAGGTCAATGAAATGCTAAAAACGATTCTGAGATATGGAAAGAATGACACTCAGGCAAGCATACAAAATGTGTTCTGGTTAAACTAGATTCATACTCCTGTGTTATAATCACGATCATGATTGATGATTATGAAGAAACAATATTAAAGAAAACATCGTATTAACTTTCAAAATATTTGTGCCTACTTACTGTACTATGAGGAAATAAAACTCTGGATTTCTCAGTGCTCCTATGAAGAGCCCTGGCCTCCTGAGACATGGAAATATATATTTAAAAAAGACAGGAATGTTTGTCTTTGCTTCCTCTAGGAGCATTTTTCTTGTCACATATGAGAATTAGCTCTGTAGCTATTTTTCTAGTTAATTGCCCTGATCTGAACTGAAAAAATAATAATACTTCCCTTATCTCCCTGAGAGGGCCAAACAGTTACAGCCCAGACAGGTCCCCAGGCTAAATCCCAAGGTGTCAGGAAGACTGAATTGCTCTCTCCCTAGATATATATATATTTCAAAAAGAAGAAAGCCCAGAGCTTGGAAACATCTCTAGGTCATAAAATCCAGAGACATCTGGGGTTTATGTGGCCTTTGGAGAGATATTTATGTTCCAAAATGTTAGGCAAAGAGCCCAGGATCTTTCTCTCCTGTCTCAAAAGGACAAGTTGTCTATCTCTCCTTTCAGGAGTGGAGGGGATAGTTGTCTTTCTCCTGTGCATAAGCAAGGAAATGTTATTCTCCCTCATCTCTCCTTTAGGGGATAACCTGACACTCAGGTAGAAAAATTCCATCAATTCTCTTTGCATTACTTGCAGGTCTAGGTAAGGTGACGGACACTGGTGTCACTTTGGTTATAGATCTGGTTGTAAGAATTAATGAAGGACTTTTTCCCCCGACCCAGGTGTCTCATATTTCTACAATATTAATATACAGAAAGTACATACTTTGTAAGTGGGATAAAATCTCAGACTTTTTGCAGTTCTTGACAAAGCTGGTATATTTACTATGTGCCAGACATAATGTTGTGCTATTTACATCTATTAAATCACATCATACTTTAAAACAACCCATTTACAGGTAAGGCAACTAGAAGACAGAGTTTAAGACAGCAACCAAGGACTCTCAGGCAGTAAGTAGCGTGGCGTTAAGAAATTTGATTTACACAACTCCAAAACCTTTGGTTAATTACTATGCTGCCTTTATCACACATGGTATTTACCAGGATTTAGGAGCTCAAGGCAGATAATTTCTGTATTCTGTTCTCCTCTTAAAACCTTAACCTACGCTAGTCCACCTTTCTCTTTCTTTTAAGGAGATCTAAATTGTGATATTCTTCTTTTTCATCCAATTACAGTAAGATACAGATATAGACATAAATTAAGATCTCAAGCCTCATCTTATATTTCAGGATCTTGCATATATATTTATATGTATATGAAATTGTACAAATAATTTAAACCTTTCATAAATCCCTACTTAACTTTTATTATTTCTGATTTCTCACCAACAACATGCCCAATGGAAATTGAATCTTGAAAGGAATTACAAAATTATTCAAATATCAGAGAAAATCAATTGATTTATGTATTGAAAAAAAAATCAAATATTTCCCATGCCTACGCCCTGGGCTAAGTGATGAGGTCACACGTATTAACAATGTCAGAAGAACACAGTTATGCATTTCCTTTGACACAGTAGCTAAGTCCATCAGTATATGTATTTTCCCAACATTTTTGGATTATGAGATGCACCGGTTACAGTACAGCATGTTAAAAAGCAGAGAAAATAAGAAATTTACAGTTTATATGAGCACAGGAGATGATCCGATCAATGTGGCTTGAAGTCATAAAATAAAGTGCTCTGTGTAAATCTTACAGAAGTGTAAACAGCAGAAGACTGCTGAAATGAATATTCTATGAGCAGGGACTTCGTGTCTAATTTTAAGGATTCAGTCATTCTCTCAGCTTATAAAAATGGTTCAGATCACTTGTGAAAGATGACACAAGTGGAGCCATATTAAAACAGAGTCCAAGCAGCCATTTCAGAGCAATTGCCTTGCACATCTTACTTTCTTGGTCTTCCAAACTGCCAGCATTCCAAGAACTGAGTAAGGAAAAGAATATCCTGTTTGTAAGGACTGACAGAATTGACCTTTGCTGATGACAGAATCACTTACCAATCAATAAAGTACAAGTCTAGCCTTACCTCATCTAGCCCAATTAACTTTTCTTTAATACAACTTACCTTATCTTCCTCCCTTTTTCCCATAAAACCCCTGAGCCCCTCTCCTGTAATCAGGACACTATTTGGGTTTCTACCTGAATGTGCGTTCCCCGAATTGCAATTCTTTGATTCCCCCCAAAAACACACTGCCTCTTAAATTGGTTTCTGTTTTTGTAGATTGACACACTTATGACATATTTAAATAACTTCCAATCACGAGAAGCATACAGGATTAGCAAATATTACATATATCAGAAAAAAAGTATTTTTGAATGTTTTTCTTTTCTTAACCAAAATATTGTATTAATTATATGGGTACGTTCAGTAAGGATTTGTTAGGTTACAACTATTGCGGGAAAGTTTTTGCGTGTCTGAGTATTGTTGACTCCTCCTCTATAGCCTTGATCAGGAAAAATTTATTTCATTTTAAGGAACACATATAGTATCTCTTTAAACTTAATACAACATAAGAGAAATGATGAACAGAAAATTTCCTTTCAAAATAAAGAATGTTCAATAGGAAATTGTAGGGGAGCTGAATTGGCCACCTCAAAATATGTCTCTTTGGCGTAAGGATTATTTTAGGCTGATTATTTTTAAGAAAGCACAGGGGGCCGCCCGGTGGCGCAGCGGTTTAGTCCGCGCTTGGCAGCCCGGGGTTCGCGAGTTCGGATCCCGGGCGCCCGACGACGCACTGCCTGTCAGCCATGCCGTGGCGTCGTCCCATATAAAGTGGAGGAAGATGGGCACGATGTTAGCCCAGGGCCAGTCTTCCTCAGCAAAAAGGGGAGGATTGGCGACGGATGTTAGCTCAGGGCTGGTCTTCCCCACAAAAAAAAAAATAAATAAAAAGAAAGCACTGACGTATGAGAAACTCTGAAAACTGAGTATAAGTTACCCTTTTGTAAGAGATATTTACATTTATAAGGGAAATCTCCATTTGTAAGGGTGTCTCCCTCACTGTACCAGGAAGAGGAGGGTGACTCAATCTCTAGAAACTCCTATAAATGGAGGAGGCAAGACTTAAATCTGCATAACCACATTACCTTTGTTTATTGAACTTTTCTTGATAACCTCCTATAACTGACTCCTCAACCCCCAACATCTTCTTTTTCTTTAGCTGAAGATGGTTTTTAAGGGTGGTGGATTCAGGGCATTTGGTGAGCTACTCAGTTTTCCTGGGTCTCTCCTATGTCTACAGGAATTATACACATTATTAAACTCTTGTTTGTTTATCTCCTGTTAATCTGTCTCATGTCAATTTGATTATTAAACTACCCAGAAGATCCTAGAAGGGTAGCAGAAAACTTTTTCTCCCTGACAAAATAAAGCAATAAAAATTTAAATTGTGGTGAATATTTGCATAAATTAAAGAAATTTGAAAAAAATCTTCCCTATATAACAAGAAAACAAAGCAGGTCTAAAAACCACAAGTAAGATACTAAGGCAAAAAAGAGAAGAAACATAGTTGGTTCATCTCAGAAGACAAATGGAAAAAAAAATTTAAAATTCACAGAAATAAAGGTGAAATTGAAAGATACTGTCAGAATAGACACTGCTGAATACTCAATTTAGATTGGAGAATAGGACTGAGAAAATGAGAAAAACAAAATAGAAATAGATGAAGAATGTAAAAGGATTCATTAGCAAATGACTAAGGAAGAGAAGTCAAGGACACCTGATAGGGACACACTGGGTTCTAGGAATAATTGACCTAGAGGAGTCGATCCTGAGGCTTAACTCAATCAAGACACTAAACTTCAAAGAAAAGGAAAGAAACTTTTGGTCAGTTAGGCCTGGTCAATAAAGAAATCTCCTACAGGAAAAAAATCAATTTAGCTTCATTCACCTTGACTGCAAAATTTAACACAACACGCTAGTGGACTAGTCTTCTGAATGAAAGAAAATGTGAACTTTCTTTCAATACTAACATGCTATTCAAGAATAAAGGACCCAGTTTAAAAACTTTGAACACGTAAAACAAATGGAAAAATTATTTCCCTGAGCACTTCTTTTAGAAAATACAAGAGGACAAACTTCTGCGAACCAGAGAAATAAGATGAGTAGGAAAAAAATAAACCAAGATGGTCTTGGGTAGCAGGAAGTATACTGTCTATAAAAAAACAAGACTAAAACTGAATTGGTAATTATTGTCACAAAAGCGGATTTAAATGTTGAAACTATTGCACAGGAGAAATTAAAATAAATAGGAATAGTTGGAGTGGTTAGAGAAAGGAAGCCACCAGTAGCATAATTATGCTGACTCTATCATCTGTTATAGCCAGTCATCAAAATATATCAAGAAAAAAAATCAAGTAATAAGTAAGGAAATACATTAAAGATATGAAAGTAATTTATGGAAGCAATGAGACATTAGAAAAGGAAAAAGGAAGAATAAATACATTCTTTTATTTTTTAAGTTAGAAATTCTTTAACTCATATCTAATCAAATGGAGAATGATGGCAAATTAGAGGATTAGAGTGAAGTAAGCCTTCACAGCTAAAGTAAGCACAAACAAGTATTAAATAATATAATTTCTTTATTAAAATGGATAAAATATTATTATAGAACTAAACCACACATATCTGTTATTTTCATTAATACAAATTAAGCAAATTTGTCTATTAAAGAATATGTTTGTCATATTAGTTTCCTAAGTGAAATACAACTATGCAATATACATAAAAATCGTGTAAAACAAAGTGAATCAGGAAAGTTGGAAATAAAAAAATGAGTAAAGGCAGACATGACAGGCAAATAGAATCAAATAGAGGTGATAGTGTTTATATCAGAAAAAGTAGAATTCAGGGGAAAAGCATAAAGTGAGGCTAAGAAAGGCACTTTATAATAACAAAACATGCAATTTACAATATTAACACACAAATAGCAAAACATCAATAATGGAAAATAAATGGGAATTCCAATGAGAAATAAACTGAAACTTTAATTTACATTTCTTTTTCCATGACAGATCAAATGGATAAAACATAAGTAATGAAATAGAAGATTGTGTTTTTTCTAGTCCTGGAACATACTTTACTTAATTTCTTGAACTGAGTTATATAATCTACACTTGTACAGCTGCCTTTGTATCTGCTTCCAAGTGTTGTCAATAATTGCCAATAACTAATATTCTCAGCATATTTTGAAATACTTTGACAGATTCTAACAAGAAAGACATAGTAAAAGGTGGTTGTTGTACAAAGGAAACTCAATACACATATTCTCCTAAGTGTGGTAATGCCCCAAAATATATCTAAGAAACCCCTGAATCTAGAAGATAATCTGAAAAAGTGTATGCTGTCAGATAGGCACACCTGTGTATGAATTCTAGTATCAGAATAGACTTTGTACACCTTATGTAACCAGTCTAAAACTGTGTACACACTACAGGAAGTACATGTCACCCACTGCCACAGTCACACTGGGAAGAAAAGCAGTATGAGGTGTCGGTTCTCTAAAAGAAGCTTTAAAAAATAATTCAATAAATATGTATTCCTATCCCTGTCCTAGCTGTATGAATCATATCTAGACATATTAGAAAATCCTACTCATTTTAAACAGTTTTATGACTAATTTGGATGAAAGCAGAAAATATCTTTTCAAAACTTCAGTGGCACAAAGTTGCGAGAATTAGCTAATACATTAGAGTAGAAAAGCAGATCCAAATACTTTTTGTCAGACTGAAACAAACCAATGGAATACAAGAGTATGAAAGTATGAAAGCATTCACCTCCTTTTAGAATGTTAACTATGTGAGTATAAGTGGGGTAATCTATGATAGCAATACTTTTGCGGAAAAAAAAGTAGTTGCCTGAAAGTAGGCGATTTGATATAACTGTCAGAAGTGGTGATGGTACTCCCCACAATATTCTTTAAATACAGTGCTTACAAGGGAAGTAATAAACCCCTTGTGATCTACATGGTCTGACATATCTGGAGCAATGCATGTAGTAGAGTAATTTGGGTGGGGTCATAATTTTTGGGCCCAGCACCCAATCATGTCAATAACTAGTGTGTGATTTTGCTCAAGCTCCTTTACCTCCAGGAACCATGGGATCCCCATCTGTAATGTGGGGTCATAGAACTTAGCACATACATGTGATGTGAGATCAAATAGGATAATATAAATAAATAGTTTAGGAACGTCGCAGGGTTATTGTTATTATTCTGGAACCATATTTTAAAAGGGAAATTGACCAATTAAAGTATGCTCAATTTCAAAGAAATGTTGAAGAGTCTGGAAAGCAAGTGCTAACAAAAACAAGTAAAGAAACTGAGTAAGCTTAAGTCATACAAGAGAAGACCAAGAGGAAGAAACATTTCTTTGATTGTATGAATGTCTCACATGGCAGAGAGTAACCTTTCTTTTTATCCTCCAGAGGACACAGTGGTGTCACTGAATGCATGTTGCCAGGAATACGACTTCCTGTCTTTTTACGGAAACTTTTAAACAATAATCTTTCCAGGAATAGAAAGGACTAACTTACAGATAAAGGAGTTAGTTGTTGACAAAGTGTAATGCGTAAACTAAGTCCTGTTAGCTAGAGAGATAGTGGTGCTGAGAAATGGAGGATCCGGTTACAGAACGTGTAAGGTCTTCCTCAAGACTAGACTCTCACAGCTCCACACAGGGGTCTGACACTGCTCAGAGCACATTAGCTGAAAACTATTATGCTTTCTACGAGCAATGCCGCTGTGATACCTCTGCACGCTGTCTTGACCTCACTCTCTCAGAGAAGTTCGAGTATACGTTTACTTTGTGCTGCCTCTGACTTAAAATGACCTCCAGGGCCCTTTTGCTCATCCTAGCAAAGCTGACCACAGTTGATATGTGGCCAGAGTGACCCAAACAACAAGCAGAAATTCTTGATATGTGAGCGGATGAAACATTCCTTTAGAGCTGCCAAATAAAGTTATCAAAGCCACTCACTATTATTGGTCAATAAGAGTGGTTTTCCGCCAGAGGTAAAAAAATAAATTGTCACACAAAAGGAGAGTAAATACAAGAATTCTAGTGCGAGGTACTGAAATTAAAATGGCACTAGTGGCCACTCAATGTGGCTGTAGAGAGATGTTTTTTATAACATACGCTGAGGGCAGTTTTGTGGTATGTAACTATATAAATATATAACTATAGCAATGAACATCATTTCTGACTCAGTAATTCTACTGTTAGGAATTTTCTAAGGAAATTATCAGAAGTCCACACAAACAAACATACACAAGGCTGTTTATTGAATCAATATTTGTAAGTGTGAAGAATAGAAAGAATAAATATGTGTAGAAGATTACATCTACTTACCAAGATACAACCATCGAAAATTAGATTTCAAAAGAATATGAGGAAATGACCATAATAAAAGCAACTGAGTATAACTTTTAAAGTTATAAAGATTAAAGAAATAGGATCTCAAGTAAAAATTATATAATGTATAACATATAGACAAAAATGCATATTAATGACTTAAAAAAACACAATTTGCTCTGTACGTTGAGAAGGTGAGACTCATACTTCTTTCTCTTTTGAAGTATTTTTCACAGTGAAAACATTTACTTTTAGATCAGTACTTAATTTATAAAGAAAGAAAAATTGTGAAGAGTCATCATAGATTTTCATATTAAAAATGTTGTGAAGAATGGTAGTTAGTGAAAACTCAGAAAGTGTTCTTGTGAAGTAGGAAGGGGCGTATCCAGGATACACGCTCTGGCAATAGCATTTCGTGATCATTTAATTGAATATTTTCTTTCTATTCTAGAACTCCACACCTATAAAATACTCTGATGTTTTTGTACAACTAAATTATATCTAATGAGAAACAAATTATTGTAAGCCTAAAATATCTGTAATTCAATTTTTATTAAAGTTCTCATAAGACCAGATGCCACAGGTTTAAGGATACAAAAACATTTTGTGTAAGCAAAGCACTGGATTAACAAATGACCTTATTAAAGTAGATGAGATGACAGTTAGTGAATATTCACATATGTTAAAATTTAATTTAAATGTTTTGCGTATTCTGTATTCTGTCTACTAATAACAACAAAAATCTTGAAATGTTTCATTTAATAATTCCAAGAAGCTTGCCCACTTGGAAATCAATTTTTTAAATAAACAACATTAGGACATCAACATTTTGAGTCTGGAAAACATATTTTTCATTTTCAAATTCACTTGTCATTCAAGAGTCCATTTTGTAAATGGCATTTAAAAGCAAATGTATCACCTGCGTCAAGTCATTTATGGATATAGTCAACGTGTAATTATATATTCTTTGTATGTACTTTTATACATATTTTTTGTAATGTAGGCTCACTACATTACATGGCTATATCCAATACAGTCTTATTTTAAAAGTCTGTGACAAACTGTATATCACTATTGTACACAAGGAAAATGGTGACATGGAATTGAATATCTTGTTGGCCATGAGAAGAAACTCAAAGAGCTCATGACCAGAAACATACTGTATTCAAATTTTAATAAGCTAATGTATTGACTTTTAAAGTTTTAAAAAGGATTTGTTCAGGTGTGGAATATATTTATGTATTATTTGTATACGAGACACACAGAGGAAATGTGTTTGTCATGTATCAAAAATGGTCTCAGTGTATCTGTAATTATATTTGTAATAATAATAATAATAAAACAACTTTGCTTCTCAAAAAAAATTCCAAGAACCTTGGATTATAAATATTTGTTATAAGGAACTATATTTGTGGGGATTTTTAAAATTTATTGTAGAAAACTGTGTCTGTTCACTTAAAGTTGTATGTGAGGCTTGCCATTTATTAAGTACCTTGTTAAAATTAACACATTGACTATAACCTCATTGTTTTATTAAGCCCCAAGTTAGCAGAAGGAAGGAAATAATAAAGATGAGAACAGAGAAAAACAAAATAGAGAATAGAAAAACAACAGAAAACATTGACAAAATCAAGAGGTGCTTCAATAAGTTCAACAAAATTGACAAATTTTAGCTAGATTGACTAAAAAAAGAGAGGATATTCAAATAACTAAAATTAGAAATGAAAGGGGGGCCATTACTACCAATTCTACAGAAAAAAATTTAAAAAGGATTATAAGAGTACCACAAACAATCCTATGTCAAAACATTGGATAATCTACATGAAATGGAAAAATTCCTCGAAACTCATAACCTACCAACACTGGATCCTGAAGAAACAGAAATTCTGAGGAGACCTATAACCAGAAGGAGGTTGAATCAGTAATTAAAACCTCTCAGTATGGAAAAGTTCAGGACTAGACGGCTTCACTGCTGAATTCTACAAAACATTTAAAGAAGAATTAACACCAATCCTCCTGAAATTCTTTCAAAAAATTAAAGAGGAGGGAATACTTCCAAACTCATTCTATGAGGCCAGCATTACTCTGATATGAAAGCCAGATACAGACTCTACAAAAAAGAAAAGTGAAGACCAATATCCCTGATGATCCATGAAAATCCTCAACAAAATACTAGCAAACAGAATTCAACAGTGCATTACAAGAATTATACACTATGATCAAGCGGTATTTATTCCTTGAATGCAAGGACAGTTCAACAGATGAGAATCAATCAAAGTAATAAACCACATTAACAGAATAAAGGACAAAAGACACATGATCATCTCAGTTGATGCAGATATAAAGCATTTGGCAAATTTAACACATTTTCATGCTAAAAACTCTCAACAAACTAGGAATAAAAGGAAATCTCCTCAACAAAGCAAAGACCATATACGAAAGCTCACAGCTAACTTCATACTCAATGGTGACAGACGGAAAACCTTCTCTCTAAGATAAGGAACAAGATCGCCTGCTTTCACCACTTCTGTTGAACACAGTACTGGAAATTCTAGCCAGAGCAGTTAGCCAAGAGAAAGAAATAACATGCATCCAAATTGGAAAGGAGGAAGTAAAATTATCTCTGTTCACAGACAACATGGTGTTACATATAGAAAACCCTAGAGTCTACCAAAACAAGTTTAGAACTAATAAACATATTTAGCAAAATTGCAGAATACAATATTAACACATAAAAAAATCACTTGCATTTCTGTACAACAATAAACAATTCAGAAAGAAAAAGCACTTAAAAGTGGAATTTCAAGAAACATGTTCAGAAAAAACATTCCCCAATTAGTTTAGAAATATTTAATTCTGAGGAAACATATTTAGTTTTGAAGATACATAATTGAAATTCTCTAAACTCTTCATTATTCAAAGATTCCTACTTTAGTACGTCCTTAGGAACTTAGTCTAAGTTCTTTGAAATAGCTGGAAAGCAATAAGGCTGGCACAAACATGTTTTGAATATGATCTCATTTATGATACATTACATTTTTGTAATTGTAGGTAATTTGACATCTGCCAATACATTCTTTATTGCTTATGGGCAGAATCACAATTTCAAGAAGAATATGCAAATGGCATTGCTAATGTGTAATTTTTAAACGTAAATCGACTTGATAATTAACTCACAAATAATGAGACTTTTCAGTTTATCCTTACTAAATGACTAACTGAAAACAAAGTATGATGGTGAGCCTCCCAAGGGCAAAAAGCACAAACACAAATCACACATACACACGCTCACTATTTTTTGCTAAGTTATCTGTAGCAATTTAATCTGAGGAAAGAAAATACAAATTAATAGCAAAATATGTCATTATACTAGGATTAACTCTTTCTGTATAAGCTGAGGTGTTTGGAAGTAATGAAAAATTATTAGCACCATTTATGGAATATTATGCATTCTTCAATTCAGCAAATAGTTACCAAGTACTATTTTAGCTACTTATGATATACCAGTGAACAAAATTAACAAGTGTTCCTCTACTGGTGGTTTTTAATGTTCTAGAGGAAGGAAAAAGTAGACCAGGATGTGGGATAAGGTGGTTGCAAGTCAGCTAAGCAGAGAAGTTGGGTAGGCTCCATGAGAAGGGCACGTGTGAGAACATTTTGAGGCAGATGGGAGAATCGGCACGAGGGTAGCAGGTGGAAAAGCATTCCGGCAGAGAGTGCTCAGTGCATAGACCCAGAGAATGAGAGCCCTCAGTGCGGTGGAGAGATGGCCAGTGTATGAGCATGGCTGGAGCAGAGGGAAGCAAGGCGGAAAACCGCTGGATATGAGATGAGAGGGATGTATACATTATTTAGTGCAAGTCCTTTTTTCTCTCATCATCCTTAAGAGTTTCACATAAACAAAATATTTGTAGATTATCATAATGTTAAGATTTGTTTCCAAATTAACTCCTAAATCAATAAATGTATGCATGTACTCAATTACCTGTACCAAGTAGTCATCAATATATGCTCGCCAGGATAATTGATCAAATTAGGCTTTGCCATCTTAGGTTGTAGAATTATAAATAAAAAAATTTATAATCAATTCAAGTTTGTGTTAGTGCTTACTTATGCTATTTCATCTATTCTCTGAGTTAAAAAATTAGAAAGCAATTGATATTACAGCTTTGCTTTTTATCATCTCTAACTAAAGCAGCTAGAGTAAAACCTGTTTAAATTTGTTTGAACAAAATATTTTAAAAAGATAAAGGACAAGAGCATCCTTCCCCCACCCTTACACCTCTTACAGGTGTTGGAAGACGTGTGACGTTACTACATGAATCAATCACTTTGCACCTGTAAGGCTCCACTTGAGAAGAGAGACAGCCCCAGCCATGCAGTGAGGATGCCTCATCTCACCTCTGAATGTATGAACTGTTGCCCCAAGAAGCATGGGTATGTGACATAGCATGATTCATTACTTCAAAGGATGCTATATTTACTTGAAAGATTTGAGAAAAATCTAATAAGAAAGTATGAAATTATGACTTTATCACAATAAAAGAAAATAGCAGAGAATGCAAAATTCTCACTAAATAACCACATCTTAAAGAATGGCATCTCTTTATCCTTACAGTCAGGACCCTCTGTCTTTCCATTTCAATTAATAACTCCCGATCCTATTGCCCTGGATTGCAAAACCTTGCATGACCTAGCAGTTGCCCACCTCTCTAGGCTCACCTGGGACCACTTTCTTTATCATCCTGTTCTCTATAGCCACAATCACTTTATTTAATTCTATGAGAAAGCCAAGATCAGTTGCCACAAACAGGTGTGCACCAGATGTTTGCTCTGTCCTTCTACATCTTTCCCAGGCAGATGGCTTCCTTCCATCTGGATCTCACCTCCTGGGTAAGATCTTTGTTCATCACACAGGCTAAAATTGACACCCAGTCTCCTCTACAGGGAACAACTTGGTACTTTCCCTATAAATATGTACTTGTTCATTTTTTTCTTCCTTTAACTAGAATCTACTGATGTGGAAACTGAAGTCCAAAGAGGATAAATAACCTCTGTAAGGCACACAGTAAATATGACCTGTGTCCAGCTTCACATCCTACATATGCTCTCCACTCCTCCAACTCCATCGTGGTGGGCAGAATTATATCTTCCAAATATATCCAAATATAATCCCCAGAACATGTGGCTATGTTCCTTTACATGCTAAAAGGGAGTTTGGAGATGTGATTAAAGTTAAGGACTTTGGGATTGGAGCATTATCCTGGGTTATCAGGGGATGAGGTGGCGTGGGGGTGGGGAATCAATTTAATTACATAAGTCCTTAAGAGTGGAAAACGGAGGCAGAAGAGTCCACCAGAGAGATGTGAAAGAAGAAAGAGCAGAGATTCAAAACATCAGAGGGACTCAATCTACCATTCCTGGTTTTGAAGATGGAACAAGAGAGCCAAGGAATATAGCAATCTGTAGATCTTAGATGGCCCTCAGCTGACAGCCAGCAAGGAACTGGGGATGTCAGATCTACACAGGTCTACCACAAGAACCGTACTCTGCCAACAACCTTGGAAAAGTTTGAGCAAGGAAACAAATTCTCCGTTAGATCCTCTAAAAAAGAACACAGTCCTGCCAACACCTTAGTTGTAGTCCTTGAAACCCACATGAGAGTTCTGGCCTACAGAAATATAAGATAATAAATCTGTATTGTTTCAACTGCCACGTTTGTGTTAATTTGTTACGGCAGAAATAGAAAACTAATACAACCATACTACTTTTCCATGGATATGTCTAGAAGGGAGGCTGAAGAGTATAAACTATTACATTTCAAGTAGAAAGGGGTTAAATGAGGGGCCCACAAAAGGAAGAAGATAATGGGAGTTTAGTAGAATGGGCAAGAGATCCAAACTGACTTTATCCTGTGAGCTAGGTGTCTTATACTGGCCCAAAGAAGAAAGCAGAGAAATAGACACTATCATACACTGTACAGGCACTGGAAACTGGAACGTCCTTTTTGTAATCCAATTTTGCTATTAGAATCAAAAGAATTTAAAATATTCATCATATTGGAAATAAAAATCCATTTCTAGAATGCATCTCAAATTCATATTTAAAACATCGACCATTTTTAAGTGCCATGATATTTATCATAGTGGTTAATGAGAGCAAAACCTCTCTGATGCTCCATAATAGAGAATCTCCATAACAGAGATTCAAAACATGCACATAATATAAAGGTTAAATTATACAGGATAAAGCATTGTTATGTATACAATATGATTACTGTAACAAAAAATTTACAACAGCCATATGCTAAAACAAACTGGAAACAAAATAAACCATGTGTTTATAGTGGTTGCCCTTGGGAAGTGAAGTAATTGTTTGTTTCTACATTCAGTACTTTCCAAATTTTCTGTAACAATGAGACATTAAAAAAAATGGGAGTGTGTTTATTTCAGATAAAGGAAAAAAATATAAAACTACACCTCCTTACACAGAAGGGCTAAGGACGAAGAGCCCAGATGGAAATCTAGATGATGTTAGTAAAAAGGCAAACTGACTAAAACCCAGAAGTAATAGGACCAATGAAAGGGTGAATGAGTGAGAACATATACACTTTAGTGGTTCATTTTGTGTAGCTTGATGTTACCTTTGACAGTAGTTACAATTAGATTATCATTCTAATAGACACATACATTTCAAACACCTGCTGTGGTAGGCTGAATAGTGCACCCCCCCCCCCAAATATCCAGGTACTAATTCCTGAAAGCTGTAGATGTCACCTTATATAGTAACAGGAAATTTGCAGATATGATTAAGTTAAGAATCATGATATAGGGAGATTACCCTGCATTTTCTGGGTGAGCCTGAATATAATCACGTGTCCCTGTAAAAGAGAGGCAGAGAGAGATTTGAGAACAGAAAAGGAGAAAGGTGATGTGACAATGGAAGCAGGGAACGAAAAGGTGATGTCAGTGGGGCCGTGAGTCAAGGAAAGAGGACAACCTCTCAAAGCTGGAAAAGAAGAAGAAATAGATTCTTCTTTAGAGCCGTAGGGGGCTCACCTGCTGACACCTTGATTTCAACCCAGTGAAACTCTTTTCTGACTTCTGGCCTCAAGAATTGTAAGAGCATAAATATATATTGTTTTAAGTCACCAAGTTTGAGGTAATTTGTCACAGCAACCATAGGAATGTAATTCATCTACCAATGAGAAAAATATTAGGAAATATTGAAAGTCTATAAGAAGTAAGAAGCAAAATAAGTTTGGGGTTTATTTTTTTGATGTTGTGTATTTTTCTTTTGTTTTGTGGTGGATGCATATGCAGGTGACCCCAAATGAGTCACATAGTCATGTCCTTAAAAAATTTCCTCCCCTTGAGCGACCTGTGACTTCTAACTAATAGACTATTTGGCTAGCAAAATTCTTTCTTGTTAGCACACGTGAGAGAGAATTACCTGCTTGCCTTGAAGAAGCAAACAGTTATGTTGTAAACACCTATGGAGAGGGCCACTTGGTAGGGAACTGCAGATGGTTTTCAGTACTTGAGAACTCCATCTGACGACCAGTAAGAAGCCTGGGCCCTCAGTCACAGAGCCACAAGAAACTACCTAATGAGATTGGAAGTGGATTCTATCCCAGTCAAGCCTCCAGATCAGAACACAGCCTGGCCAACAACTTGATTGCTACCAGGGGACACCCTGAGCAGAAGAACAAGCTAAGTATTGGAGGAATCCTGGCCTGCAGAACTGTGAGTTTGTGTAACATACATTATTTTAAGTGGCTTACTTTTGGGCCGGGGGGGAATTTTTTGGGAAACATCATAGAGAAAAATCTAGTAAATGTTGAGAAAATAATGTGAATATTATGTAGATTTTAAAATAGCTATCATAGGGGCCGGCCCGGTGGTGCAGCGGTTTAGTTCGCGCTTGGCAGCCCAGGGTTCACAGGTTCGGATCCCGGCTGCCTGCCGTCGCACTGCTTGTCAGTCATGCCGGAGAGGCGTCCCATATAAAACAGAGGAAGATGGGCACGGATGTTAGCCCAGGGCCAGTCTCCCTCAGCAAAAAGAGGAAGATTAGCAATGGATGTTAGCTCAGGGCTGGTCTTCCTCACACACACACAAAAATAGCTATCATAAATAGAAGAGCAGAAAATGCTTAAGATATGAAATGAACATACAGAAAATAAAATTCCTTGGTTGAAAAAAATGAAATGCACAGAAAAAAAATTAGGAGACAACAAAGCACCAGTTACAGATATATTTAGGTGTATTGTTGCTGTTATCTTTGCTGTTATGGTGGTGGTGGTTTTTTTTCTTTTTTGACTATTTTCCAGTTATTTGTAATTTTTTACAGTTTTATAATAAAAATCACAAAGTTATAAATAAAGTTTTAAATGTAAACATTATAACAAGTTAGGCACTGATAAGTACTATCTTTCACTTTGACTTTTCTTAATCAATTAAATTAATTATGAAGAATTGCTATCCGCCAGACTTAGTTCCAGGTATTCTGGATACAATGATAAAAGAACAGCAAGATCCCTGTTTTCATGGGCCTTATTTTCTTAATTTATCTTGACTCTCCCAGTGGATCACATTGTCATTTTTTTACTTGTTTCATTTTTTATGGCATATTGTGAAATTCTTACTGTGTCTTACTGGCATAGTCACATTGACACTTGGATTATGCATGGCAAGATTCATTTGTTCATTGAACAAATTTATTTCGAGTTGACAATATGCCAGGTGCAGTTATAGTCATGGGGGAAAGATCAGTGAACAGAAAAGGTCCCTCCTCCTACAAGTTTGTGTTCTTGCAGGTGAAGTCAACAATAACGAAGCAGACGGTATGGTATGGAATCGCTTGTATAGCATGTGTACTATCACTTTAGGCAGTGATAAGTGATACGCAGAAAGACAAAGCAGGGTGAGTGGCACAGAGAATCATGGAATGATTGAGTTGCTATATTAGTTACAATATTCTGGAAAAGTGTAGCTCAGGAGTGATATTTGTCAGATCTAAATGAAGTGAGTGACTAAGTTAAGTGCTTGTCTAGTAGAAAGGCATGGGGGCGGATGCAAGAGCAAATGCCAGTTACCTGAGTTGAGAGTGCCCTTGGTAAGCTAGATGAGTAGCAAGGAGACTAGTGCGGCTGGGGTTGACGAAGGAGGGATGGATACTGGAGAATTAATTTTGAGTGGTGTCCAGGAGGCAGGCCATGGATACCTGCCACAAGCTTGCCTCAGGGGCCCGTCAACTTTCCTGTAGTACAGCCCACGGAGAGCACGATCATCTTGATATTCTGCACACTATAACACAGGTCCATGACGCTGATGACGCTTCGCTAATTGATTCTAACTTTGTGAGCTCTGGGAAGTGGGGGAGGTGGGCTCAAGAAGGAGAATGCAAGGATGAAGGAACTCTGAATGCTGCTTTCTTGTGCAGACTTTGGGTATTCTTCAAAGAGTGATTGGAAGCTTTTGGAGAGTTCTTATGAAATGAGAAATTTCATGAGAAATGAAATTTCTCATCCCTCTACCTCTAAGAAGTAAGTTAACACCTATTAAAAATATGATGTTTATTGTCAGTGTCCTTAGCAATGTCTTCTCCTTCATCCTCTTTTCAATTTCCCTATAAAAGGTATAGCAGAAGA
Source organism: Tapirus indicus (assembly GCA_031878705.1). NCBI lineage: Eukaryota > Metazoa > Chordata > Mammalia > Perissodactyla > Tapiridae > Tapirus > Tapirus indicus. The sequence continues at coordinate 32,839,866 of CM062934.1, forward strand.
ACTTCTCCACATGGAAACCCTAAGATACTTTAATTGAACTAAATGTCAAAATGAACTGATAAGTGTTTATTTCTGTTTTTCTTTCTCCAGCCACAGTTCCATTCTACCTCTAAGTTTCTCCTCAACACCTCTGATTATCTTAAAACATTACATCATCACAAATCTTTGTTTTTTATTATGTAATCATTAATAATTTGTTATTTCAATATGCTTTGATACATATACTGCATTTATTGCCTTGCTCATGGAACAAATTAAACTACATTACAGAGTGTAAGAAATCCAAATAAATTTTATTTTTTAAAATTTCACAGTTTTAGTCATTAAAACAAATACATATTAAGCATATCATTTTAGTCATTCTCCTAAATCTGCCTCTTATTCAAATTGTGAATAAAATTCACTCATCCATCAGTGGGTAGGATTATGTAATTAAAATGCAAATTTCAGTATAGGTCATTGCTCATTGAGTAGTTAAAAATAACTACAAATGTTATCTTGGCATTCTACTATATGTCAATTTGTTGGAATATACTTTGAGGCTTGACAAATTAATTCTTCCACTAGATTTCTAATCTAATTTTTTATTATAAAATCAAAATGAGCAAACCAGGAAAGTTTTCATATTTAGTGAAAGAAAATTCTCTCTTGATTCCTTGCTATTGTAAATGGCATGATTATTTTTCTGCTATGAAAATTATAGGCATTCTAATCTAGAAGTAATTAATCTCCTTCCAGTTTGATAATATCAAGTGCTGCTTTTTTGAATTTCAGAAATATTTGGTATTTTTTCAAAATATAATCAAGTTAAAATTTACTGGAAGCTTTAGGAATTGCTATGTCACAAAAATTATATATATCACTCACATTTTCTTATTTTTGTGTAATAAATTATACATAACGTGAGATCATTTTGTTGTTTTTCATTGTTTTTAAATTAACAAATAATATCTGAATAAATGTTCATTAAAAATGTCAAACATAAAATAAAACATGAAAATTGGATCTTCACTCTCCTCCAGCTCCAATGCTTTTTCTAGAGACACAGGGTTAACCATCTCAGAGACATCATCCTAAAACCTGAACTGAAACCTGTGTACATAGGCATAAAAAACCCCAAACAGACAGAATCATTGTGTGCATGTTTTATTTTTGAACTTTTATTTCTGCACGTATAGGCCTATTCAACTATGTTAATTTATGTAACCATTCCTATATTGGTGGAACAATTGTCTTGTCCTCATTTTTCTATTACATTTAAATGTTTTTCTGTTAACAATAGCCTTTAAAAAAGGATTGTTGAGCCAAATGATATGTGCAATTTGTTTTAATAGTTTTACAAAACTGCCCTCCAAAAATTTTATAACAATTCACATTCTCACCAATCGTAGATGAGAATATCTGAAGATTTAAACGTATTAGTGAAAATGTTTTTATAAACATAAATGCATCAATTAAATCTAATTGATGATACCTGTGCTTCACTATTTAAAATATCTATATTCACCAATTTATTAAGACATGGGAAAATACGGCTAAAATGTATCTTTCTACATTTTCTGTCTCCTATGTATTTCACTTGACCATAATGAAATCATGTCATTGAATTCATACAATTTCATTTGGATTTTTAAATACATAATTGTGATGTATAATTGCCCTATACAAGGGATACATTCTTGGTTATAAATACATGTACTCAAGGAAGATTTTGTTGTTGTTGCAAAAGAGACTCCTTTCATTTGTTCCAAATCTCAAAATCAAGGTAACCTAAACTCTGGAAATTTTGAGCCATGAACACTCCTCTACAATTGTCCTCTCACCACAACAGTCTTAATTTCACCTGAGTCTTTTACACGTACTCGATGTACAGAAAGCATGGGTTTGGATTGCACTAGACTAACACTTTCTGACTCACTTGAAACTTTGAAACTTTTCTCTCATTGCCACCAGATACCTACTCACAAACTTTAATCTTGCACTTGGCTTTTGACAAATGTATATCTCCTGCTTTCCCACTTTTGAAAAGGCCTCTTTCTTGTCTTATGTACCTATGGATCAACCTAGTGTAATCTTGCCTAGTGTTTTCTTACTCTGCACTAGGCTTTCTGACATTATATTGCCTGTTGTTTTAACCTCCCCGGGAATTGAATTCTGAGCCAAAATTACTCATTTATGTGCACATTTGATTCAAGTTATCTGAATCTCTGCGTGCGACTGCTAGACAGATAAATGCTAAAACTATACGTTTGCATTAAATGGGTGTCTGAAATTACTGTCTATAACTATACTGCTCTGATGCCCCGGAAAACTTGCCTACTTGGACTTCCTTCTAGAGTCCCAACTTCACCACTGGGCTTTGTAATCAAGGTAATGTAGAGGATAAGTCAGATGTACATAATGAAGCACATACACCAGAACACATTCAATGTCACAGACATCGTCACAGACAGTGTGGTAGGCAGCATAACCATGATTCCAGTTCAGATTTCCCAACTTCTAAGCTAAAGTCTACTTCCTAATATCACATTAATTTCATATTCAAAACTAAAGGTTGATAACTCTTTTCTAATATACATTTCAACACATTACTGGATTAATGGAAAATGACAAAAGAGAATAGCTGAATCTCTTCTCCTGCAAATTAGTTGAAATTTAATGCATTCTAAAGAGAAATTTAGAGAAAGAGTTTGAATAAAATCATATATTCAGCAACACACAAGAGAGTACATTATAGAGAATTAATATATTATTCAAAAGATTTACTAAATCAAAATAGATATATTTAAACTAAATCTTTTTCTGTGTTAAGAATTTGTAAAATATTCTTTATAGTTCACTATGTTAAAAAGATCTTTCAGCTATTATTACAGAGATAAAAGTTCTCAAAAACTGTCAAAAAGCACCAAGTTTAACATGGTTTGTTTCAAAATATAATATTAAGCATTTATTTCCATTGTAGAGTTTTTACAATGTCCATAATCTCATTTGTGCTTCAGAATTTTAAGGGTAGCAAAATAATAATAAGAAAATTTGTTCTATACAGCTATTTAACATAAAATACATTTAATATGGTGTGAAATGGAACAAATACCATAACCAATTATTTTATGCCTTTCTTCTGAAAAAAATAAATCCCAACAAATTGATTATAACTTAACAGGGAAACCAGTCACAGATGATGCTTCTTACAAAATATGCTATACATCTACATTTCCCCCACTAGATCTAATTTCCATCCTTCTACACTGTGCCCTGTGTCTGGGAGGCTGACCTATATGTACTTCGTGAAAAAACTCCCTTACCTTCTTGCTTCCTATTGGACTTATTCTATGAGAGAAACTAGTAGGAGAAAAGAGCACAGGAAGACAGTGAGGTTTTGGTGTGTATTTTCCAACTCTGTCCCTGCAGAGTCTGCTAAGCGTTCACTAAGATCCTTTGCCAAAGTATCCATCTTTTGTCAGACATCCTTATCCATGTAAATACTCTTTAATGATTCTTATAACAGTATCATTCCCTCGTGTTCTAAGGCCCAGGTACTGCCTCCCCAGTGCTCTATATATGTATACATTTTTATGTATATACACTTGTAGTTTCTCAAAAAGAGACTTAAGTTTTTATAAATAGTTCCTTAACTTTAATATCCTCAAATTTCCAGTCTGATTTTTTGCTATGTCTTATCCACCAAAATCCTGAACGATACAAAAAACAGTAATATAGATTTATGAAGAGTTTAACAAACCTTATTTGCATAAAACAAGTTTAAACTGGAAAAGATTGCCAAAAACAATCACTTCGAGGCTCTGGAGACTGAAGACGGACAACAAATTGAGAAATGTTATCCTTCAAAACCTGCTAGACATTTGGGTAAGAGCAGTGGGAGTCTGGTCATACTCCCTCAGTGTGCTCCCACCCTCCAACCCCACCCTCAGTGGTCAGTGAAAATAATTACTGTACCCATGTAGGCCCGAAAATGAAACTCAACAGCTTTGATATCAGAAGGGCTGGAGTCAACTGGGGTTGGGTAGATTAATTTGTGGCATTGACAGCAAACTTAGTAGGATACAAATGGGGCAAATGTTGGAGAAATTGTCAGAAAACTGATAGATTTAATACTTTGACCCTAGAAAGGAGATAGCCAAATAAGGGCTAAATTAGCTTTCCACACAAACTCGGCTGAGTGGGAAACTATACATGAACAGGGAAGACCCTCCAAAGGGCAGTGGAAAAAAAACCCAAGGGAACTTGAGAACTGGCTGAACTATGAATGCACTCCTCAATCTAACAGATTGATCAGTGGCCAGTGGAAGCCTATGGGTTTGAGATGTCTTCACATAATCTTCCCAAATCATTGGCTAGCTATGAAGGTATAAAGATACAGATTTTATCTCTTGAAGTGAGGCAACAAACAAAAATAGGAATTAGAAAAAAAATTGAACAGAGACATCAGTGGCTGCACACCATAGGAGAGACAGATTCTGCAGTTTATGTCAGGCATGTTACAATAAAAATAAAATAAACTGTCAGAAAAAATAAATACAGAGCTGATGAAATGTTTTATCTAAAATGTCTAATTTTCAATCAGAAATTATGAGACACACACACACACACAAAGGTAAATGTTATCCATTCCTGGAGGTGAGAGGGGGAGGGAGAAGCAGTCAATAAAAAGTGACTCTGAATGAATAAAGGTGATAGATTTAGCCAACAAAGAATAAATAGAAGCTATCATAAATATGTTCAAAGAATTTATTAAGGGAAAATATCATGGCAATAGCTTAACAAATAGGCAACCTCAATAGAGAAATAGAAATTAGAAAATAAGAACCAAATGGAACTTCTAGAATTGAAAAGAACACAAAACATAGCAAGAAAGAAGGAAGAAAAAGTAACCTTATAGACTAATAGAAATCAATTTGAAAAACAGAAATTAAAAATATTGAAAAAAATCAAAGCAATTTAGAGGCCTATGAGACAATGCCATATCACATATGTGCATTGAAAGTCCAAGAAGGAGAGGAGTGAGAGAAAGGGGGATGATGTTATTATTTGAGGAAATAATAGCTGAAAGCTTTCAAATATTCAAGGAAAAACATTAACCTAAAAATTCAAGAAACTCAACACCCTACAAGTAGAAGAAACACAAGGAGATATACAACTAGACACAACATAAGGCAAACTTCTGAGAGACGTAGACAAGAGAAAATATGGAAAGTAGCAAAACTTTCCTTACACATAGGAAAACATCAATATATTCACCAATTAGGCTCTGCATCATATTGGAATATCTCACAGTGCCATAAACCAATAAAAAGGAATAAAATGTATCCGTATTGGAAAGGAATTATGAAAAATATCTTTTTCACATACAACATGATCATCAGCAGTTCCTAGAAATTAGAAATAATTTTTGCAAGGTTACAGAAAAAATATCAATATAAAATCATTTTATCTCTATAAACTAACAAAGAAAAATTAGAAATTGAATTTAAAACAATACCATTTTTAAAGATCATAAAATTATGATCTACTTAGAAATAAATCTGATAAAATATAGTCTATAACTGAAAACTACAAACTGTTTCTGAGAAAAGTTGGAGAAGACCTGAAAAGATGGAGATATGCCATGTTCATGGATCTCAAGACTAAATATGGGTAATGTGTCAACTTTCCCCAAATTTAGTTACAGATTCAATGCAATCCAAATAAAAATCCAAATACCCTTTTAAAAATATTCACATTGGCAATTAAATTTTATTTTCATGTAAAAATAGCAAGAGCCTAGAGTAGTTAAAATAATTTTGAATAAGAATTATGAGCTAGGGGACTTCACTACTGATTTCATGATGTTATAAAACTAGAGTAATCAAGACAGTGTGATATTAATGTCAAAATATATAAATAGACCAATTCAACAGAATTGAACATCCAGAAATAGATCCTTACATGCATGGCCAATTTATTTTTTGATAAAGGCATGAAGCAATTCCATAGATAAAGAACAGTATTTTCCAAAAATGATGCTGGAATAACTGGATATTCATTTAAAAATAACTTTTATCTATACCTCACTCTTAAAACATGTGTTAACTCCAAATGGATCATAGACCTAAAGTAAGAGAAAGTATTGTGGAAAATATAGGGAAAAAACAGTCAAAAATTTCTGTTCTGGATTAGGCAAAGATTTCTTAAATATAATACCAAAAGCATGATCCATTAAAAAATGATGTTAGACTTCATCAAAATTAACAACTTCTACTTTTGGGCAACATATTTGAACAGACACTTCACTAAAGAAAATATACAGATTTCAAATAAGCACATTAAAGATGCTCAACATCACTAGTCATTGGAGAAATGCAAATTAAAACCACAGTGAGTGATCACAACAGGTCTATTGGAACACCTAAAACTTAAAAAAACTGACCATATCAGGGACTTTCTTTACACTGCTGGTGGGAATGTCAAATGGTAAAACTCTTTGGAAAACCATTAACGCAGTTTCTTCAAATGTTCAACGTTAACCTCCATATTATTCAGCTCTTCCATGGCTAGGATTTTACACACACACCCTGCCCTAAATAAAAGCGTATGTCAATACAAAGACTTGTTCATAAATGTTTATAGTAGCTTTATCTGTAATACTCCAAAACTTAGAACTAAACACATGTACATTAACACTTGAATGGATATACAAATGGTGGTATAGTCGTCAACGAAATACTACTCAGGAGTAAAAAGGAATGAAGAATTGATGCACACAGTAAAACGGAGAAATCTAAAAATAATTATGCTGTGTGAAAGAAGTCAGACGAAAAATCATACATATTGTATGATTGCATTTATATCAATTCTGGAAAATACAAACCAATCTGTAGTGGCAGAAAGCAGTCTGGGGAGAGGGATAGGGGTGGGCTGAGGGAGGGCAAGATTCTGCATATCTTCTGGTCTACAGGCTACCTCCTCTCAGGCTGGATTTGTACTTCTCCATTTGGAATCCACAAGGACCTAAATATCATTATAGGTCTGGAAAAGTAATTGAGAGTGAGTCCTGAGACTTCTTTGTGAGACAACTGCTACAGGTAAAGTGTCTGCATTGCTGGCAAGGAAAGTTCATAGGCTTTACCATTTTAGCCTTGGCTGTACCTGCACAAACATTCTCATCCCATAACTAAGCATCCTATGTCTTCCCCGTTAGTGCCGGTACCTTAATATGCAAGACTGTATGCACTACATACTCCATCTTATCTTATCTAATCTAATCTACTGATCAATCAATCTATTGATCTATATGTGTGTGTGTCACTCTCTGTGTGTATAAAAGAAACAAGACAGTTTTGCGACATGTTATATGTTCCTTCTCCCTTCAGGATTTTGAGATTTTATGTGTTTAGGAAAGAAAGTAAACGAGAATTAATATAGCACTTTCAATAATGAAGCCCATGTATGTGTATAACTACAACACACACACACATAGAGCTTCCCACCATCTAAAGAACTCTCTCCTAAGATTTCTAAAATGTAGTTCATTTTATCTTGATTATAATAACTATTTTTGTGCATAATTAGGTGTGAGCTATTTTAGCTCAACTGTAAAATATTTTTATACCTGTCTTTTTCCTAAGAAACCCCTGTTACTACATTTTCACAAGGATTTATAAGCTAGTTACTTTCACCAGAATTAATTTATATAAAAATATTATGTTTTTGAGGAGGATTCTCCTTGAAATCATAAAATTCCGGCATATTTTTATCACCAAGTATAGTAAAGTGAACTAAAAGAACAGGCTCATTATCTCCAGATTATGCAACTTTATGATTTGTTGTCAGCATTTATAAATCGAATACATGAAGAACTAAAAGTTTTCCTTCCAGTTGAAAAGAATCTGGGTTTTGAAATCCAAAATAAAGCAAAGACCTATTTCCAATCTCATTAGGAGAATATTTTGTTTAAAAAGGACACACACACACACACACACATTTTCGATAAAGCTAAATATGAATGAAACAGATATACATCTTATCAGATAATAAATTCTAGGCTAGCTGGTTTGAAAAGATGCTTGGACCAAGACCAGACAGTCAGTGGATGTGAGGAGGGAGGCTGCGCTGGGAATGTGGGCTGCTATTTTCAAGGCTACCATATTGCTGAGAGCAGGCTTAGGATTAGATAAACAACATACCACAGAGCTCGTTGTTCCTATCAAGATTCAGCTGTTTTTCTTGAATAAATGTTCATTGGGTCCAGCAAGCCTTTGGTGAATTTCCAAAGTTGTGAAAAAGTGGATTCGGACCATTTTTTGTTGCTTTTATGGAGAAGTGAATTTTTGGAGGTCAGTACTCCTCTGTCTTCTTTGATCCTACTCCAAAAATGGGTTTTTAAAGTGTCTTTTAATTTCTTAGCTCTCCCTACATAATGAGAAACTGCTAGTCATTTTTTCCTCGTTGTCTGTATCACTCTATATAGTCAATGCACCTTTCTACAATAACATGTCCAAGTTATTATAGCTAGTCAAAAATTAATGTTTCTATAAGATAAACTACCTGAGGGAATATTTTATTTATTTTAAATGAGTATAATTTTTATTTATTCAAACTATTATAATTTAATGATAGCATTTTGCATAGTGCCTGATATAAAGGGAGATCATTATATTAATATTTTCACGATGAATTAATCCTCTATAACCTCTCTCCTTGGTAATTATAGAATATATTCATTGTAGAACGCTATTTTAGTGGGAATAATAAAGTATGTTTCAAGATGGAGGAATTTTAGTTAATAATGATTAGGAATGATAAACGCAATAAATAATGACTTAAAGGACTTAGGTAGATATAGCAGTGTGATACAGGTCTGCTTGTCTAAATGACCTCTAATGCATTGAGTGATTTTTATCGCAACACAATTTTACACCCAGCTGAGTATCACTACTTAATTTAACAGGAAAACCGCTGTCACCCCTTTCCATGCTTTTCAATAAAGTTATCAGTTGAAGTTGAATTTCAGTGTGTTCACTTTACAAATGAATCTGATCAAAATTCTAGTAGAGAAAACATATGGTTATGTCCCAGATGCATAGAGGAAATGAGCAAGTTACTTCTAACAGAAAGTGAACTAGGAGATATACTATTTGATTTCAAGTCTAGACAATAATTAATATTAAGCCAAACCCCAATGGCCTCGGTTTAACATAATTCCTAACTTATTTGATACCCAGACATTTTAATAATAAAAATGGTTTTAACTTCATTGAGGTATAATGACATGAACAAACTGCACATATTGAAAGGATAAAGTCTGATAAGTTTTGACATATGTTTGCACCCATGAGACCATCACTACAGTTCGTATGGTGAACATATCCCTCACCCCCCCAAGTTCCCTCTTGCTCCTTTATAATCCCTCCCTGCTGCCGCCCCCCCATTCCTCAGGCACCCGTTGATTTGCTTCCAGATTTCATACTTTCGTTTGCAATTCCTAGAATATTATGTAAACAGAAGCATGCAGCAGGCACTCTTTTTTTGTCTGGTTTCTTTCACTCAGCACATAAATGTTGAGAACCATCTATGTGGTAGCATGTATCAAGAGTGCACTCCTTTTTATTGCTAAGTAATATTCCATTGTAGAGATATGACACTGTATGTTTACCCATTCACCTGTTGATGGAATTTGAGTTTCCAATTTGGGGCTATTACCATATAAAGCTGCTATGAACATTCATGAACAAGTCTTTGTATGGACACATGCTTTCATTTCCAAGGAGTGGAATGGCTGGATCATATAGTAGGTGTACATTTAACTTTTTAATAATTGCCAGACTGTCTTCTAAGATGGTTGCACTATTTTAGTATTTCTACCTGCAGTGTAGAAGAGTTCCAGCTCCTCCTTGCCACTACTTTGTATGAGCAGTTATAATTAGCCCTTCTAGTAAGTATGTGGTAGTATTTCATTGTGCTTTTAACTTGCATGTTCCTAATGGCTAACGAGGTTAAGTATTTTTTCACGTGCTTATTTGACATTTGTGTACTTTGGTGAAGTATCTGTTCAAATTTTGGCACATTTTCTTTTTATTGAGTTGTTTGTTTTCTAAATATTCAGTTTTTAAAAATATATTCTGGATTCAAATCCTTTATTATAGATATGATTTACAAATATTTTCTCCTAGTCTGTGCCCTGTATTTTTCTTTTCTATTTTGTAAAGTGGGAGTTTTTAATTTTGATGATATCTCAGATTTTTAACCATATTTCTTATTTAAAGATATTCCCAAACACCATTACATTAAAATCTCTGCCAGAATCACAACATGTAAGGCACTATATTAGGAGCTAAAGATACAACAAGGACTAATATCTTTACCTTCAAGGAGTCTACAGCTGAGTTTGGGCTGGGAGATGGAGGATAGGTTAATAGAGAATAACATATAATGTTATTAATTATTAATAACATACAATGTTAACAACACACAATTGCAATAAGAGAGAAGTGCTTAAGGTTCTATAGAAGTCCATTGTTTAAATGTAAAAATAAAAATGTAAAGTTACTAGAACTAAACAATGGACTTTTTTCTTTTTATTAATCTTGAATTGATAAAATCTGTCTATGTACAACACAATCCTATGAGCCAAAGGAAAAAAAAAAAGATTGCTGACTTGGGCTAATAAAAATACAAAGGGTAAGTTTCCTTCAGGTATTGAGTATGCAGTGCTTACAAATAAATAAGAAAACAAAATGAAGAAAATAGGAACATGTTCAAAATTTAGAGACAGACATAGGAAAGAATATACCAGTGTCATTTAAAGATGCTCAACCTCACACATCATATTAGAAATACATCTTGAAAATGGCTAGCACATACATTTTTCCAGCTATCCAATAGAAAAGACCAAAAGCCACAGGACTTCCAACAAATAGGGTGGACTGAGCTGATTCCAACATATAGAAATGCATAATAGAATTAACAGGAACAACAACAGAGTTAATACACATCTGAGCTCAAAACAAAAAATGGAATGTCTTGGTGCAGCAATTGAATCAACAAAGTGAGTGCAAGTTGAAATGAAAGGGCTCACAAGGGAAAGGCATAGAACTTAAGCACAAGGGCTTGGGAATGAAATCCTCTCAGTGGGAAGGAGAGTGGGCTGCGATAGTTCCTCCCAGATGCAAACATCTTTACCAAATTCTTGGTCATCTTGAGATTTTTTTTATTCCTGTACAAGAATATTCTAAATGCTTTAGTAAAAAATAGTCGCTTTTTCATTCCCTGTTCTTCACCCCACTATTGCCACTTAAACCTTCTTGGATAATCTTCTATATCAGCACCAATAGAGCTAGCTCATCCTTTTAATTGCTGCACAGTATCCCGCTGATTGGATATTTAGGTTATTTCAGATCCTTTGTTGGTGTGGATTTGTTTCTCTCCATCACGCTCAGGAGTTAGTTTGATTCTTTAATCTAAAGACTCTTAGAAACTCTTAGCCGTCATCTCTTTTCATACATTGCCTCCTACACATTATCTCCAGCCTTTCTGCAGAAAGTTTTCTTTGGAGTTTCTTAGTCTAAACTCATGACTTACATTATCTTTCATCCCTTTATGTGTGGAAAGCTGCATTCTCATGATATTCTCAGATATAGTACTTCCAATGACATATTTTATCTTCATCTTTATCTATTCTCTTATTCACTTGGTTAATTTATTTTAGATTTAAATATAGTCATTTTTTGTTTGGTTTTGAACTTCTGTTTAGTTCTTCCACAAATCCACATTTTTTAATACCATGCCCTGTTCTTGGCTTACAATTTCCATTCGTCTATTTGAAAAAAAATACATGATAATTAAAAACAGTTTTGAATTGTTCTTTAATTTCTAGACTATGCTTTCCCTTATAATGATTTATTTCCTTATATAGTTTATAATTTTGGATTCAAATCTCTTCTTCAGTGAGAATGGTTTCACTGAAAGTCTCCTGCATTCTGGACTGTGGGGGTGTGTCCCTTTAGAGCTAATCTGTAGCACTGGCCTCTGCTGGATAGCAGTAACTTTCTCCAGTTCCAGACCCCTTTATGTTTTGATTTTGTTTTAATTTCTCTGGTTGGGGTAGCTGTACAATATGGATAGCACAAATTCAAAACCGAATCCCACAGGAAGCAGAAGACTTACATTCTAATGTATCTTGGGTGATGTCTTTTTTTCTTTTTTGAGACCTCGAGCATCAGGGATCTGAAGGGGCTTGATTTTCATTGTATAACACTTGAATATTTAATGCATGTCTGAATTATTTAATCAAAAGCAATTGTATAAATATGTATATTTATATCCAATCTAAGCTTCAGAGAACTCTACATGAAGATTAATTTAGGAACAAATTTGAGATGAAAGCAACACAATATGGTTTAGTCCAAAGTAACAGCCTTGTTTAAATGCTAAATAGGGATGAGAAATGACATTATATGTGTTTTTAAATTTTTATTCCTTGAAGTGGCTCAGATTTTATTAAGTAGGGAATGTACTCTGGTCTCCTAATGCATTGTTATCACACTATGCAGGTGAGTTTTTCCTATTGTGCATATATGTGAATGTTGAACTGCAAACTAATCCTATTTCCTGAAGGTCTTCATTTACATAATGGAAACGAGGAAGGGAAAAATCTATTAACTCTTGCTTTCAGTTTTTAAAAAGTCAAGAAGAATTCATTGTGATATTAAAATTGTGAGATGCTAAGAGATTTGAAATAAAATTTCAGTATAATAATAATATTAAAAGCCTAGCAAATAAAAAAGCAGTGAATACTAATGCTTACCTATGTTTATTATATATGTGTGTGTTAGAATATTCAGCAGTTTTTATTATTCTATATGTAAGTTTTTTCAAATTCTTATGTACTTCACTCAGTATTATTTGATAAATGCAGAGCTGGCAAGGGATCGTGTAGGAAGTGTTACATGTAGTTGTCATTGTAAATCAAGAATAGCTGTGGGGTTATCTGGGTTATGAAACATTGATAGTAATACAAACTACACTAATTATTAATACTTCACATGCTGAGGTTAGAAAGGGGAAGGAGGGCCAATAACACAGATATTAGAATCATTCTCAAAGAAACATTCATTATTTATATTTTTGGCAAGAATTCCCAAAATGAATAGATCTACATTTTTGTATATCTGACTAGAAAATGACCATGTCTGCTGATGGACATTACAACCTTCCCCCATAGCGGATACTTCTTTCTATTTCAATAATTTCGCGTGAATAAAGTTTTTCCTCTACCTCAGCCCTATGAAATTGTTCAGCTGTGTTTCCCAAGATGTCATCTGTGCCTTACTGGCATCAGAATCACCTGGGATGAGACGGGAGCTAGGGGGAGTTTCCCAGGTATCATCACAGAGTTAGCGAATCCGAAGCACTGGGCTGGAGCCCTGGTCTCTGACTGTAAACAAGGGCCTCAAACAGCCACAGCTTGCTGTGGAGTGTGGTGGGACACACCCGGCTCTCCGACCTCTGCGTCCATCCGAAACATCAGCTTGGCGCAGGCGTGGGGACCCGAAGGCGGGGAGCAGGGTGCGCCTGGGGCCAGACGGACAGCTGCGAGCACTGGAGACACGCTGGGCTCCCCGAAGCTGCTCTCATTAGTATGTCGGTCACACATGGCTTTGTGGGCTAGTCTGGGCTAGTGACATCATTAATAACAGAATGTATACAAGGACATAAATTCTGTATTCCAAAGAACAAGTTTAAAATTTAACACATCAATGATAATACTGGGGTATACTGAGAACTTTACATTTGTTACCATTTAATCCTCGAAAATAAACATGTAAGGTAGTCGCACTTATACAAATGCTGTAGATGAGAGAACTCAGGTTTAGATATGAAAAATAAGCTAGTTTTTATAAGTTGAAGACTATTTAAAAATTTTTACCATTGAAGTTAACTTGTGATTAGTGTACCATTTATAAGTAGATATCTTAGATATTTAGATTTCCATCAGTGGTTGCCAACTGAGGTCGATGTCAAAAGTGAGGAGTTGATGGCTCCGCACTGCAGTTCACTGTTACACAAACCTGACGCACCAATGACCTGCCTGAGTCCAAACACAGAGCCTACGCTTACCTTTCTCATTCAAGTCAATGTTTTTATTATGTTTATGAAAGCATACAAAAGGTAAGTTTACCATAATAAAATTATCAGTGGAATCAGTTATCTTCTATAATCAATTATTAGTCTAATAAGTCAACTAAATTCTTTGCTTGACTAGTCAGACATTATTTTCTTTGTATGCATTAATTCAGACTCACTTGAAATACTGTCAGCCAATTTTGAAAATTCTCTTTAACTTTTAGATCAATTAAACATGGGTTTCCCAAATGTTGATACAGTAAAACTATCTTATATAAATAGCTCTCCAAATTCTTCAACATTGTACTCAAATAAATATAATTATTTGGCAAAAATAGTTTGACTTAGTGTACTTAGATAAAAGTTTTTTTAATACTGCTTTTAATATGATTAGAGAAACAGATATATTACATAATATGAAGGAAGTGTAATAAATTATGTATTTTCCTAAAGATGGCAAATAATAGTAATACCAATTATTTCCACATAAAAATTCAATGCCATCAAGAATATCTTCTATAATAGATAAAATGATTTGGCCTTCTAAGTATTTCTTCATCTTACCTGCTGGTTTACAGGAAAGTTTCTGTTGATCTTTTTAATCTGCAATGATAAATAAATAATAAAAGTGAGAACAACAAAGATAAAGTAACACGTGGTCCCTCAAATTTTAGAATCTATTTTTAGTGAGTTAATATATACTGATATTCCATATTCACATACTAAAATCATTGCATATCAAACACTAACTATGAAAAAAAGGTTTTTTAAACTTTGGCTGTCAAAATTATCCCAAAGTTCATATGTAAACATTTTGAAAAAGATTTCCATGTCATAATTTTCTCATTCATGAGAAATGAAAAGCCCATGTTTCCATGCAATCTACTGAGAACATTGAGAGTAACTTTTTTAGTTTAGTTTTACACTTTGAAGTCATATTATATTCAATTTGTTTTAACGCTCAAGAGAACCAGAGGAAATGGAATTTTCAAACACTAAGGGATAAAGTATATGTGTTGAAATACTTTCAGTCAGGACTCCAAATAAAGTATAACCTTTACTTTAAGACAATTTAATCAGTGACATTTCAGGAGAATTTAAAGTAAATCTTCAAAGAAAGAATTTCCTCCGTATTAAGTCATGTAAACAAACTTTAAAAACCAAATGAAAATGTGTATCAGATTTAGACAAGTGACCTTATAAGACACAAAGTCTTTGTTCAACAGAATTTTTACCAATTAAAATAATTATTTTTCATTGGTTTTCTAGAGAAACTTAAACAATGTGAACTCTGTGTGGTATAATCTTACATAGACTCAACAGAGACTGTTTTCACTTAGAAATTGTTTTATTGAATTATTCTAGTTTTCATTCCCTTTGTCTTACTGAGAAATATAAAATAACAGGAAATTTGATGGATATGGTGCACAAAGTTGGGGAATCATCAAGTGGCTCATCTACAAGAATAGACTTACTGGCAATATATGTGTCATTTAAAATAAAAAAGAACAGAAAACTTGAGATTTACGTGATTTCAGTAGGTTCAAGGACAAAACCGTATCTTCCGTAGACTGCTGTAATCATTTCAAAATAGTTTGCTCTGGTGAGGAATCAGCCAAGGAAAGCTCTAGAACCACTGGTGCCCTCAACTGAGATCAGGATAGTTTGGAGATGTATACAGAAAGAGCAGATCCCTAAACATCTATAAATCAATAAAAAAGTCTATGTTGAATACTTTGTGGAACTATGCTTTTTGCTAGTTTTCATTGATTGTTATAAAAAATTATAAAATTCTACCAATACTTTATGTGGACCCTTGTCTTCAAGTGCATATCTAGCTTTGTAACTTTTGATTTTTTAATCTGAGAAACAAAGTCTGAATAACCTACTTTGGAAAGCTGAAAATCAGCTGTATAGATCAGCATTGCATGATAGAAAGTAGTGGTTGAGATTGTGAAGTGCACGCAAAAATCTTGTTCTTCTAGTCCACTCTTAGTAGTGTTTGTGGAATTGACATGCTTTCTCCAGTAGTGTTCCAATTTCTTTTCCCATTAGAATATTTACCAGAACATCAGCCTTATTTACCTATGTAAAGTTGTTATATTATATTTACTATTGTTGTTTGTTTTAACAGTTTTCCTCAGTACATACCTGATTCTTCTTGTAGAAGATCAACTTAATAACATACGAATCTTACCATCTTTATCCTTTAAATAAGTTGTATACCATTACTTCTATTAAAAGAATAAAAGGTATGGTATATTTCCTACCACTCAAATATAAGCCAAGAATGTAGAAGCAACATAGGCAAACAATTAAAATCGAAGAAAAGATAAAGGAAGAGTATATTAATGAGTAGGGAGTTAGAATGACAAAGTATTTAGTGAGATATGCAAGCAACTAGAACAGAATCATAAAAAAATGGAGTGAGATATGCAAGTAACTAGAACAGAATCTTAAATAAATGGTATGTAAAATATAAATATGTTTGGGAAATCAAGAAATTGCCTTTAGAAATTATATCTAGATTGTTTTCCTAATGTGCAACAAATACAATAAAAAAATAAAATGGAATGAAACCTTAATGATATTGTCAACTATTGGAGATTTAGTATTCTTTAAGCTGAAAATGCTAACAAATTGTGTTTCTTTTTTTTCACATTATATCATCATAACCTTTCAACTTCATTCACTTCTTTACAAATTCTTCATGCCATGCCTATTAACAATTTATCTTATCCCCAGGAATCTGAACATAAATATTCAAGTAGAATGAGTTAATACTTAAAAACTGCTACCTGTAGTATTAATAAATTTACTTGACAATGGCATGCTTCTTTTTTAAAGTTTATTTGCACCAAAATCTACAGCTTTTTTTTTTTTTTTTTTTTTTTTGTGAGGAAGACCAGCCTGAGCTAACATCTGTTGCTAATCTTCCTCTTTTTGCTGAGGAAGACCAGCCCTGGGCCAACATCCGTGCCCACCTTCCTCTACTTTATATGGGACGCCGCCACGGCGTGGCTGACAAGCAGTGCGTTGGCAGGCGCCCGGGATCCGAACCGGCGAACCCCGGGCTGCCAAGCATGAACTAAACTGCTGTGCCACCGGGCCGGCCCCAAAATCTACAGCTTTTTAATTGTGTAGTGTATAAAATAACCTACTCCTATTTATTCATGTTTTAATGGAATAAGAAGTTAAATAACCAAACTACTAAGCAGGAAGGTTGGTAATCACAGTTTTAGACCCAGTGCCATGACACCGGAAGCTGCTCCACCTTGGGCCTGAATTCTGATGACAAGTAAAGAAGTAAATCAATTCCATCCAGGTTTTCTTTGTGCAGTTCTAAACACAAAAACTCCAGCTGCTAAGATTTTGAACCTGTATACACAGCCAAATCCACTTTAAAGATAAGTTCAGTCCTTCCTACTGTGAGTAGAGTAGAACAATATAAAGTATTCCATTTTCTAGTTACAATATTAGCATTTTAAAATGACAATAATTAAATATAGAGAAAAATTTGAAAATCTCACATCTCAAAATTTTTAAGAGCTAACTCTAAACAGTTCTAACAGCATTTCATACACACACATACAGCCAAAACTGAATGAAAAATGCACTGCTATTAAGATTTATATGCAGCATATACTGAAATATTTATAGTGTTAAACAATAATCAACATGTCCCAAACACTAGAATACTATGCAGTCATTACAAATGTTCATGATCTATTATTTGGTGATTGGTAAAAACTGATGCTTATTAACTGTTCCCATTTAAAGAGAGGATTTTAAGCAATTATTTTAAAATTTTATATATGCACACATAGATTGGTAAATTATGTATCATCACACACTTATTAACTGTTCCCATTTAAAGAGAGGATTTTAAGCAATTATTTTAAAATTTTATATATGCACACATAGATTGGTAAATTATGTATCATCACACACTTATACGCTTATACTAATGTCTATATGCATAACTCAAAATTTATTTATGTGAAATACACACACATAAATAGACCTATGTGTGAATACAACAAAGGTTTTGACAGTTATAAAAAATGTTGACAATTTTATTATTGGTTTGGGGATTATAGCATATTTTTTTTCTTTTGCTGCTTTGCATTTTCTAATTATTATTTTAAAATAATATTATTTGGATAATTAAGCAAATTAGTGCAAGCCTTATTTTCTTAACAAAGTTGTCCCACTGTACAAAAATTTGAAAATCTAAAATGCCCTCAAAACAAACTTCAGAATAGGACTTTTTTTGTGTGTGTGTGAGGAAGATTAGCCCTGAGCGAATATCTATTGCCAATCCTCCTGGTTTTGCTGAGGAAGACTGGCCCGGGGCTAACATCCGTGCCCATCTTTCTCTACTTTGTATGTGGGATGTCACCTCAGCATGGCTTGACAAGCGGTGCATGGGTCTGCACCCAAGATCTGAACCTGCCAACCCCAGGCCACTGAAGCAGAGCGCACGAACTTAACCACTACACCACTGGGCCAGCCCCAGAATAGGAGTGTTTTTAAGGAGAACCCTTTTATTTTTTCCCTTTCAACGTGAAGTTATAAATCATTCATGGCATTTTAAAGGCGTGTACCAACCCTCCAGCCACAGTAATGTATGTAGGTATATGTGCGCGTGCGCACACACACACGTGTATATTTGACAAATGAAGTGAGAAGGGGGAGATTGTCATTTATTCATTTCTAAAATCCTTTTAATGATCTTCTACCAAGTGTGAGTCATGACGCTCAGTGCTAGAATATGGAAGTGAAAGACACCCCGTCGGGAACAATAGCAGAACGATGCTAGCTTACAGAATCCGAATAGCCCAGCAGGGCTGTGGTGTGGAATGGACATAAATTCAGTGTGGGAGCTACAGTGTAGTCGCACAACGGTGATGTCAAGCTTTGCAGTCAGAGACATCTGGGTTTGAATTCCAGCTGTAACTGTTACTAAATATCCTCAGGCAAATTATTGATTATCCTGTGTCTAATTCCTTCCTTTGTAAAAGTTGATAATAATATTAACCACATACATTTGTTGGAAAATTAGATTAAAAAACAAATGTCATGAAGTTAGAGCTCAATAAGCGGCAATTATTATTAATATAAAAGAAGTTTGGATTTCCTTTGACAATAATGAGGATGTTTGGAAGAATGCCGAGCAAAGATGCCTTCCCTCCACTATACTTTGCAAATGGTTTTTTGCTGTCTTGTCAACTCTAGATTAGGATTTGCACACTCAAGTGTCAAGTGGGTGACGATCGTGTGAATCAGGCTGGGTGCAGACTGATGGCAGAGTGCAGATTGCAGGCTATTAGCCTCCACAGCCTGAATCACTTGCAGGCATGCCCATGGTGTGACGGACAGGGAACCAGGTGGAGCATCCTCACATGTGAGTGCTGAGATATCCCACTGTTTACCAGTCGGAAACAGGGTGCCTATCTTTACATTTACAAGCATATTCTAGGAAACCTAAATTATAAATGAACACTCAATGTAGAAAATACTAGAAGTAATTTGTTTTCAAAATTGCTTATTTTGTAGTCATAACAAATAACATCAACAAAACAGCTTAATAAGATAAAAATATTGAAACATTAATGACAATTTAAATTTATTTTTAAAATAAATCTTTGTGTCATATGATTGTGTTTAATTTATTATATGTAGTAAAATACTAAACTGTAAATAATATATTCTTAATAATGAAATGCATTTATAAAGCAAAGTTTTAAAAATTGTCTACTTTTGGCAACAACACTAATTCTAAATAATGGAAAGCCTAAATTCTCTGTATCATTTTTAGACTGCTCCTCAAATAAGAAAAATTAAAATTTGTCCAAATCATATTTTTAATGTTAAATTTCTGAGAAACCAATGTTAATTGTATGTTATCAGAACTAATAATTTATGTTATGAGAAGCTGAAAATTAATATAAGCTTGAAAAAAATCGAGTGAGTGTCTGAACACGAAGGCTTGTAGAGGTGAAAACACGTACTTGCAGTCCACATCACACCAGTTGCTCATGGAGCAAGATTACTTATGCTATTAATCCTAAGGCCATAAGGGAAGTAGAATATGATTTAGATTAGGATTGCCTAACATGTCATTCTACCAGAACAGCAAGTGACATAAACTACTATCAAGTAAAATGCATTCAGGTGAAGGAAATCCATGTTAAGGCTTTTAGACAAAAAGAGAAAGATAAGCCCATAAATTGTATGCTCATCCCTACTTGATTTCTTGGAAGATCACTTGTCACAAACCTCAAAAGCAGATATTGTCTTGTTTCTAAGGGTCCCGTTACATTGCCCCAGGCAGCAGACAATGAAAGCTTCATAATTCCATGTCTATGACCCTAAGCCTATGCCTGCTAATATGAACCCTCTCTCACAAACATTGGCTCCAGGCTGCATTGACTGAGACTAGTTCCTGTTCCAAGCACCCTGTGCCCTCTGGGGAGATACAGACATGAGCACTCTGTGGACCCAGCCTTTACCAGGGTACAACAGAGCAGAGAACTGCTCTAACTGAGGAGGGTAGCATCATGTTAGAGTTACACAGCTGAAGTAGCTTCCAGATCACCACAGATTTCTTTCTTCTTCCACACACACAATAATGACATTATCCTTCTATTGCCAAAGTAAACTTTAACATGTACACTTCACGCAGACTACATTTAAGTGACAACCCAGAAGGCCATCATTGTTCCGTTGCTGTGCTGTGCTGTTTGTGACAGCAATTATTATCTGTTTCACAAGCTAGTGCTCATGCTCTCCCCAGTCTTCTCCAATACAAGGGTACAAGGGTCATATCTCATACCTGTTTTCTCCGGGGAAGCAAACGTGTTAAATATTTACTGTTGCTAAAAACCACAATGACTTAACCTTGGAGACTATGTGTCTACATTGTGTCTTTAATTTATTATTTAATTCAATAATAGTTCCTTTTAAAGTTTTCAGTCTTTTTATGTCAATTCGAGGATGGATCCTGTCTTCTTGTTCTTTAGTATCCCCTGTTTCCTCAGTGTCCACAAAGTCTTACCTAACACATTTATGCATAGTAAATGCTCAAATGCTGGAAGACATTTAATATATTTTGCAATCCATTGGGATGATTTACTCAAATATGAATCCATCCCTTATAACAGAAACATTCTGTATTTTTCCTACATTACACATCAATTTTGAATTATATGTGGTAAATCATACTGAATATTTTAGCAGAGTGTTGATTTAAGCTAAGAATGTGAAATACAATTAATGCCTACTTGGAAGTATAAGAGGACATAATTTACACCCTGTAATTTTTCAGAAAACCCTCACAACATGTTAACAAAAACCAGAAAATATACTTGAGTCCATTCTCACAATATAAGGAAATAAAATAAAGAATGAAAGAAAAGAAGGAAGGGAGGAAAGATGGAGGGAGGAGGGAAGGAGGGAAGGAAGGAAGAAACAAAGAAAAAGAAAGGAAGGATGATAGGAAGGAAGGAAGAGGGAGAGAATGGACAAATCTCCTAGGCAGAATAATTCCAAATAATGTATGTAGTTCTTCTACCCTCATGGATGAGTATAGAATTAGAACTTCTTTTGCTACTTTAAAGAAAGACATTTGTTTCAAAGATAGCAATTCTTTTAACCATTTTTAATCATAAACCGTATTACAAATCTGATGAAACTTATGTGACCTTCAAGATTTCTTAGAAAAGAAGAAAAATTAATACCATGGCTCAAGAAACAGAGTTGATTTGACCTTCTTCCATCAGATAATAAAAATATATTACGATTGTCCTTCTTCAGAGAGGATGACAACAGCAAAAATAAAGAACTGAGACTGAGGGTGATACGTCCAATGCAGAAGGACTTAGTGTCTCTAAGGATTTTTGATACTATGGTTATTTACAAACATATGAATTGGTTCAATGATTTATACATATTTTGAAAGACAATATCTAGACTCAGGATGTTGTGACCTAGGGAAAAGAAAAAAAACCTAGGTAGTGATAATTTCTTATTTTATTTGGGAACATAAGTAAGTATGGTATGAAATTCAAATATTTTAAAATCAAATATCAACTTATTTTTGTTATATGGTGCAATTGTCTAAGATAATACCCAACTCAGTGGGTCATTCTTAGAATTATCTTTGATTCCTAGGACACTGTAGGCTTTTTGAGAATGGAAATTCTGCCTTCTTTTAGTCATACTGCAACAATTCCTTCAAAATAGAAAATCACGAGACATCAGGTAAATTAGATAGGCAGATATTTTCAAATTTATAGCACACACATTTATAGCATACAGTACTATGTTTTTACGTTGCAGACAATCCATGGAGACCTACAAAGATGTCCTGGTTAATCCGTGTTCATGTGGTCTAAGCAGGGATTATGTTGAATAATTTTAAAATGAGATTAAAAAATAGTTGCCTGAACAAAATTTTTCATTGAAATAGATGAAATGATTAAGGGAAAACAAATGAATCCTCTCAAGTTATCATGGTGTGCAAAAGAAAAAAAAAATAGGTTGATATTTCTTTATAATTCTCCAGGATAACAGGTGGCAGAATAAAGATATAAAATAGTATTCCAATATAGTCTTTTCCTGATTTTTTCCCCTCCATATCACTTAGTATAATCTAATATTGTTTATTTATTTATTTATTTATTGTATTATGATTGTTTGCCTTCACTAGAAAATGAGTTCAGGAGGTCAAAGATTTGTCTGTTTCATTAAATACATCATTTCTTGCACCCAAAAGTTGCCTATGTCTTAGTAGGTGTTCAATCAATATTGAATGAATGAAAAGATAGACTATCTCAATTAGAACAAAGAGTCAAACTCTTGTATTTGAGTTTTAACTTAGTATTGAAAGCGTTACTTCTAAATAAAAAATATTTTAGGGGCTGGCCCTGTGGCATAGTGGTTAAGTGCGGTGTGCTCTGCTTTGGCGGCCCGGGTTCATGGGTTCGGATCCTGGGTGCAGGTCTACACCACTCATCAGCCATGCAGTGACCCACATATGAAACAGACAAAGACAGGCACAGATTTTAGCTCAGGGCTAATCTTCTTCAGCAAAAAAAAAAAAAAAATCTAAATTTTTAACTTTGAACATCTATAGTGATTCTAATGACTTCAGAACCTAGAGTTTATACCATATATGAAAGAGTTGGAAGGAACGTCTGATGATTTAAAAGCAAGTTCTCATCTTAGGGGAAGAATAATTTCTGGGTTGAGACAAAAACTTGGAGAGAAAGAGAGTTGGGCTCCTTCGGTCAAGTCTTGAAGGAGTAGACATAGAAAGCACAAATTACTTTGGGAAATCCCAGCTGAGAGAGCTTTGACCCTCTTCCCCAGGTGTTCATGGAATCCCCCTATCAAACATGGTTTCAAAGTGAGAATAGCCATTGCTAGAGGAAGTGTTTCAGTCTGAAGGAGAGAATCCAAGATTTCTCATTCCTGCAAGCCTGGTGAGAAAATAACTAGGAGTGCTAAAAGACAAGAAGAAGCTTCCTGAGAGGTGAGTGGAGACACTCGTGGATCTCATGCACCGACAACAAGTGCATCGAGTGCAAAGGGTGACACTCAGAACACCTGGAAAGAACTTCTCCACAGAAGAGTTTACAAGGACCAACGCTTAGGTGACCCATTATCTCTGTAGCGAGAAGGGGAGGAAAAGATGAAGAGGAAAACTAGAATTTGAGTATTTACCCAAAAAGGCCAAGTTCTAATTTAGAAGTGACTGAGATACTAAGAATCACCAAGATTGAGATTACAGCACTAGTAGAAATGGCAGATTAAGTGCAATGAGATTTAAATAGATCTCTGTTTAAAAAAAAAATCTTATAAAACCTGAGCACAGGGCTTATCCAGTACATTATTAAGTATGACCTTCTCAGTAAGATTTCCTATCATCTGCTTTTCCTGATTTTTGACAGTGACCTACATCCATTCAGCTGTAGAGGGGATTTGGGAATTTAGTCATCCAGTTTAATGTGTAACAAAAAAGGACATCACAGATGAGGGTACATTTTCCTGTAACTTTATATGTTCTTGATAAAAGGTAGATGACTAAAAATAATATTTCAGGTTTGCCCTTCTATTATGCTTACACCATCCTTTAGGATAGTATTTTAAAAATGCAAACCTTAAATTGCCATTTCTTATTAAATTAACTAATCATGCCCATTACTTCAGGAACGAAAAAGCAGAATCCCATACCATTCAAATCCCTCTGTGTCCCTGTCTCTCTCGAGAGTCGCCTATACCAGGTCTCTGTACAGAAGTGCTGCTGTCCGCCTCGCTGTGGCACGCAGTGGTGCCCATGCTCAGGCACAGTCCCCCACACTACACCTGCTTTCATGGCCCCTGCACTCTCTCTCTTTTCTTCCCTCCTTCTCTCTTTCTCTCTCTAACATCCTCCATCACTCCCTCTTCCTTCCTTTCTCTTTTTCACCTGGCAAGGTTCTACTCTTTTTTTGTTTGTTTGTTTACCTGAGGTGCACAGAGATTAAATAGCTTTAAATTCACCCTGAACGTGGTACAGGCTGGTTCTGTTCAACACCAAAGGCTTTGCTATTGTACGACATAATCGAAGACCACATCTGCCAAGAAAACTTCTGAAAACTCAAGTGGAACTGGCCAGTGACTTCTTCTTTGATATTCCCTGAGGGTCTAGTTCTTACACTGTTTTTGTCCCCTGTGCTTAGTGACTTCCACAGCACCGGAACCCTTAGTTACAGAGACTGTGTTTTCCACGTTATCTTCCCACAGCCTAGCAATGGGCCCACACTACCTAACAAGCAATGCCAATCACAGCTGTCTGGAAGGGATATTGTATGCTGTTCCTACCTTTTCAAACTCCTTGAGAATCCCAGCTCTGAATCCAAATAATGTCAACGGCTCCTTCTGCTGCTGCTGGTACTCGGCAGCAGCTCACCACCACGCTGGCATGAGGCTCCCATTTCTGAGTTGAAAACACATAACTGACTTAACTCCCCTAATTCTTCCTAACTAGGATCTGATTGAATCCTCTTTCTTAGTATGGTCTCAGAACCTTGTAATTTATTGAAAGAACTCATTTTTTCCACTTTGTCAATGATTTCTATATGAGTAAAATTAACAGAAATGCAAAAATAATGAAAATTACTAAATTAATATATATTTTGGATTAATGGGAGCAGTTGGTACTAAGACCTGACATACTCTTGCTATGCCAAAATATAACAGTGTTCTAATTTTATCAAAAATTCTGACAATTTAATTTTATGACTAATCTTGATAGGTAAATTTTGACATTTACTTTAAATTTCAAAGACAGTGAAGACTAAACACAAAATCATATCTGTGAGCCAGATATGGTTTCTGGTAACACGCCTGTGGGATGGCTATGTGAAGAAGAAAAACAATTTAATCTTATAAATATATTTGCAAAACCATTTTTAAAAATGTGTTCCTAATCTTTATAAAAAGTAATGGTAAAAGAAATATAATAAGCAAAATAATAAAATAATGCTTTTTTTACATCATATAGAATCAGCATTTATTCCAAATTAACAAATATCATGATTAAAAGTTAAATATATGAAGTCCATTTAACAAAAGAATATGACTCTCTCTTACCATCATTATTTAATGGTGACATTAAAAATTATAGCCAAAATAACATGGTGGAAAATAGAATGTAAAAGTATGACTATTAGAAAGAGCAGGATACTTGTGTCCTTAACAGAAGATAAGCTACTTTATCATAAATACCCAAGACAATTAGATTAAAAATGACTAGGATATTTCAGTGTTTGATTACCAAATGTGTATATCCAAATCAATAATCTTCCTATGTTTAAAAAAAGAGAAGATACAGAAATAGAATAAAATGCATTTTAATCACTCTAATAAGAATACAATTCGTAACAATTAACCTAATATGAAATATACAGATCCATTCCTGAATATCAAATTTCTCCCAAATTAAATATTTGATGATGTTATTCCAATGCAACTATTTTTAGCTCCTATGTGTCTGTCAAGAATAAATTGTCAAACACACCCAAGGGTATTTAAGATTAACCTCAGGGGACTAGTTAGATGCACTATGGAATTACAATAACTAAAACAGGGTTTTTCCCTGCAAAACTAAACGTGCCAATGATTTTTAATAGAAAATTAATAATCGAAACTAAAATGTATGTTACTGAGTTACGTTAAAGACTGTAGTTTAAATTTAAATAGAGCACAATACTGGAACACCGGTTAATTACTTGAAAAACCTTGTATCACCCACTAACTCCCAATGCAGTCCATGTTTAATGAACGTGTATTTAGGAAATAAAACAAAATTATTAGGCACCTAAATGGGATGGGGCAGCATGAGGCTCATCTACCCTCCTGCTGATAGCAACTGGATGGAAAAGCAACTGGATGGAAAAGGCGTCTGAGAGCTGCTGTTGCAACAAGTTTCCAGAGAGACGAGAGGCATCAAGAGGTGAGCTGACCATCTGTAGCCAGTAGACAGGCACGGCGAAAAGACTGAGAAGCATAATTTGCCCAGAGACGATGGACGAAGAAGCAAAGCATTACTGTTCTCATAGGATAATATTGGCAACATTTGTGATTTGTGGGGCTTCAATCAGAACATCGACTTTCACCTCAAGACATTTGCTGACTTGTGAACATGAGCAAAACAAAAGGCTAGAAAAATTAATCAGAAAACCTATGAAAGAACAGACAAGAGTTTTAGAAATCTTGCTATGCTGAGAGGAAAGCACGGAGAATTCAGTCAGCTGGGGAGAAGAGCTCCTCGGAATTACCATGCTCTCAGCTCACAGACCAGGAGGGCGATTGTCTTTGGGGCAGGAAAAAAAAGTAAACAAGGCCTTACAAACACTTCAACCCAGCCTTGATTCAGTTGATTGGATTAAGACATCAATCTCGGTTTATGAAACTAAAGAATGCTCATATTCTTTTTAAATACTTATATTAAGATGTAATCAGCAATATTTTCAGCGACTAACGTCAAAAACTACATAGGGCATATTATATTAATGATATATTTTAAATTATTTATAAGTCAAATAATAATCCATTCATTTGATATAATCAAATAGCAAAATACCTATTAGTTCATTAAAAGTAGTTAATCTCAGAATATAATTACTGTCATGGGAAAATGCTCATGGTTAAATGTTAACTGAACAAAGGATAATACCATCTACACAGAAGATGGTAATTTTATTTTATAGATGTAAAAAAAATACACATTTTAATGTTTACAAAATACATACACTACTAAAAACACTAGCAATAAATATATCATTATTATTGCAATAAATTTTGATTTTGTACTCTTCTGCACTTTAGTAAATACCTAAAATAAAAAAATTATGAAAGCATATATTTAAAAAAATTTTTTTTTGCAAACTCTACTAATCCAAATGGTGAATGAGGTTTTGTGTTTGATTTTCTAGAAAACAATATACCCAAGAGACATAAAAGTCAAGTAACATAGACACACTTTTGCAGAAAGAGGATTCTGAATAATTTTCTTAAGGGAAAGAACAATTAAAAACCCAATATGAGGAGAATCTTCACATTTTGAATGAAATAGAATAGAAAAGAAAGTTATTTTCAAGATATTACAATTTATTACTGAAAATAGTACTTGCTGCATATCATCCACATTTTATAGATGTTAAATAATATTAGAAAAAAGACGCATCCTATTTTTTCAAACATTTTTAACCATTTATTCTGCCTTCTTTTATTCTATTACGTTAGTGATTTTTTTTCTTCTGCGACTCTCTGGTAGTGATGAAGACTTACACTTAAAGAAACAAACAGTTTAAAACTCTACTATGTGCAAGAAGATATGCCTATATTATTACAAATTTAATTTACATTCAGTAGCTTTGATATTAGAGACTTTTCATTAACACTGAATTTTAAATTTGAGACTGCTTAAAAAAATGAGGGACAAATATGAAGTCATTTGAATGCTAATATTACAAATGTTTTTCAGATGATATTTCTAACACTCAAGAACTGAAAAGATAATGATAATTCTACTACTTTAGAATTTACCCAACATCAAAAGTAAACATGTACTTAGATATGAACTGCATTTTAAGAAATAATATTCACTTTGGCTAAATGCTGAGGGAAATGATAAATGTGTGTCCCTCTTTTTCTTTGAGATGGAAACTCCTTAAAGGCAACTTAATTATTGTAGGTCTGTTAAATTGAGATAAGAATAATTACACAACTGGATCTAATAAAGTTTTTTTTTGGAATTAATTTATTGAAAATAAAATTTGGGGTAATAAGAGTGTGCATTTAAGTATCACCCTAATTTTTAAAAATCTCTTCATTTTGCATATTCAGTTTTAGTATCATCAATTGTATCCAGAACTAAAGCAGTAATAACCTCTTTTGACTATCTCTTTAGACAAAAAGAGAAATACAATAGGAATTTCAAACATTCTTTTTAAAAATTTCTTTCTTCCTACTTTAAATGCCTGTATAAATAGGGTTTTTTCCAACTTAATATTTGAAGTTTAGTAAAGATCTTACATTATAAAATTTTTATCCTAATTCTATTAATCTTTTACCTCTTAAACCTCATATATGAGTCAATTTTGATGACTGGAGTGGTGTTCTCTCAGAAAGGATGCTGCAGATCCTGCTAACAAGGTTTATTTTTCCATGAAAATCAATTATGAAGATTTACCCAAGCAAATCATTCTTATGGAAGCAAGAAACAGCACTCCAGCTCCTTTGTGGCCAATATTATGTAACAGATGTGTGAGGACGGGGAGAGATCTTTATTCTCTAGATAGAAACCCCCCTGACACCCGGCGGTACTAGTGTGTGGGCACGTCAAGGCAGTGTATCCATCCTGCAGCTGCTGACAAACTCCGCCTTACCCACGTACAGGGAAGAGCCAAAAAATGATTTTTGCCTCAAGAGCCCACATTTTAGCTCATGTTTTTCATCCATTTTTTCCAGGATGTAGATTCTATGCCCTTGCTACCTTGGTTATTCCCCATGCTTGTGGATAAACTTTAAAAGCATACTATGTTGCTTTCAAAAACATTCATTCACAGTATATACAGACCTCAGGCTGATTAGGTGTTACATCTAAATGAGCTTTTAAAATTTTTTTCTAGAACAAGAATTTTTCAATTTTACCTGTCATCATCTTTATGATTAGCATATACACGCTATATATAATTTATAATATATAACAAACACAAATCCACATCTTATTGTACGTTAGAAGCCTGAAAGCTGAATAGAGGTTGCAACCATTTACGAACGTTTATTTGTTGACAGCTGATTCATTCATTCTTGCTTGAATTCACTAAACATCAGAAATGACTTATGTCAGACATCAAGTGAACGCCACGGATACAGCATTCCTCTGCTCAAGAATCATCTGGTATAACTGGTGAAACAAACACGCAACCGCTAATTCTAAATCTTCGGGATGAGTATTACAGCAGGTAATGAAAGTCGCTGTGGAAGAAGCGGAAAGGAGGGAAAAGGCGGCTGCTGCGGCGGGTGCGCCCGCACAGGCAGTCTCCGTGGCTTCGGGAAACCACGAAACGTTTTCCGTCTGTCAGTGTCAGTCATCTGTGAAGAAAACAGGCTTTACCATTGCCAAATCATTAGTCAGGATTCCGACCGGAGGAAACGCACAGTATTTACACGTAAGAATCCAGACTAGTTCCTCAGGAGATGCTTGTAGCCACCTCTTTCCCTGGTCAGGTGTCCTTGGCTTTTACGCTCCGTTTTAGAAGGAGGGGCGTCCTAACATTTATTCAGCTGAGCAACTGCAAACTCGAAATGATTTCTTGCATAATTTCTTAGTGGCCCTTCCTCTGCCTACTTAGCACACTTCATTTACACCTTCTCTTCCGTACTATGCCTGCTCCTGGTGAGAATGTATCCCCTACGGAAGGCTCAGTACCCTGTAACGGATGGCTAGATGGAAAAGGCATTTCCTTAGTTTCACTTCCCTAGAAATAGAGCCTGAGGAAAAGTAAAACATTTTAAACCTTTACTGAGGGCGGATGTTTAACCCCAAGGAAGCAAGAATAAAAGGTCCAAGGCAGCGAGACAGGAGAGCAGAAAGCAAATGTAAGGTGGTGAGCTGCCTGAGTCACGAAGCTGGACACAGCTTCTCAATAAAACACTGTGGGTTGGTCAGTCAACTGTGGTATGCCTACAGAGCCTATGTAATCACTGCATTTCTAAGTAGTTCATTTATTGAGGAAGGGCAAGTAATTTGTTAGCCAGCTTCTTTTTGCCCCTGTCTTTCAATGGACAAACATGTCCATGGGGATTAGTTATCCCACATTCCTACTGTCACCATTGAGCTGGGAGCAGCTGGTGGGCCCAGTGGGATCAGCATCTTTCACTGTGGGCATGATGAAGACCATGCTGAGGCCCAGCCCTAGGCACTGGGGGTGAAGAAAGGGTGAGGGTGTTAGGGTGAGGTCCTCTGTGCCATTCCTGTAGCTTTGAGACTGCTGAAACCTTAGGAACTGGGGATGCTCTGGCCAGGAAGAAAGGCAAAGAATGAGGCCTGATGGGGAAAGAGAATGGGGTCAGAGAGGCTGAGCCCAAAGGGACTGAGGGAGGCGAATACACTGTGTCCAGTAAAACCGCCTCATTTTATTAGGCGTCAGAACACATGTTTGGGGCTGTGCAAATAAAAATCAGCTAATATTTTCCAATATCAAAAATTATTTATAAACTTTATTGAACTTTTGGTGAGTAGTTTTCCAAGAGGCAAAGTAGGTTAGTTATTTTATTGAAATCGTTCCTGACATAACATGCCAAAATAAACTCTAATCATATAAAAAGCATAAGTATGATTGTCAAAAATATGCATACAATACAATGCCCAAACTTGCCCTTGCTTTTATTCTGATTTAAATTACTGACTCTCTAGTTGTTTGATTTCACTCTCTGTAACTAATTTTTAGCTGACACCCTGCATGTCTCATGTTCACATTTT
This sequence comes from Tapirus indicus, assembly GCA_031878705.1. Lineage (NCBI taxonomy): Eukaryota > Metazoa > Chordata > Mammalia > Perissodactyla > Tapiridae > Tapirus > Tapirus indicus. The sequence goes on from CM062934.1 coordinate 32,871,025, forward strand.
GGTGCATGAGGAAAAACAATGCAGAAAACAATAAAACACTAGCACTAAAAAGTACATCTAAGATTCAGAAATGTCAGCAGCTACAAAAAGGAAGAGAAGGTCTACGTAAGTGACAGTCATGCCTGTCAGAACCACACTCTGCAACCTCGGATCACAGCTTAGTTCACTTTCAGTGAATCTCCTTCCTGCTAGGCTTTATTTTGTCCTGACTTTCACTTCACCTACAAGCTTCATTGAGCTTATCACTGTGGCAGACAGAAGTTTTTCCTTTAGCTTTCTGCAAACAACATTTTTATGGGAAAAACATTCCATTTTTTCAACTGGCAAGTGTTTGCATCTAATATTGCAGATCTCTATGGATTAAATATATGACTCCCAAATAACTTTTTTAACTTCTGCAGTGAAAAGTGTAAAATATAGGAAGATGAACAAAATACATGCTGAATGAACTGAATGACTGATTAAATTTGCATGAGTGTGTAAGAGAGAATCCTGAAGGACGGTGATCATCTCACAAAAATCACAGAGGGTGTTGGTAATTATGCATTTTCTTGAGAATTAACACATTTTTAGTATTAAGTAATGTGGTAGATGTTGGTTATATGTCTCAAAAGCTATTCACAATCTTTTCTCTGTCATATTCCACTATAAACGCTAGAAAAGGTAGAGACTAGCCACCTTCACTGCCCCACTGGAATTGTCATGGGACTGAGTTCAGGAGAATGAGAAGTGAGCATTAGTCCACTGAAGGGTTTCTGGGAAATTTTCTCTTAGATTCATAAAAGGCAAGATATGTAGCTGGTGCTACTTATCCTTCTTCCCTTTCTTTCTTGTTCTGAACACTGAAGTGTTATTTGTTGTAGCCCTTGTGTGATCATGAGGTGGCAAACATAAGGTAAAAGCCAATACTCTAATGGCAGTGGAGGGCAATACTGTGTACACAGAGAAGACGAGTTCTTGGTGGTGTCCTTGAACCACTGAAATAAAGACAGTAAATGCCACCATACAGAAGTCTTGTCAGTTCGGGACAAAACCCAACTATTTACTCCATCAATACTTAGGATTTCTCTTATTTGTCATTGAAAGCATTCTTAATTGATACAAACATTTGGAGAAGCGAGTCTATTCTCTTTCACATAATAAAACATGAATTATATGTTTTGGGATCCTCATGTATACAATCCACATTCTTATTTAAGATGACACTAATTCTCAATGAGCCTATATATCATATATATAGATATACATAAGTGTCTATCTACACACACAAACACACACTCCTAATACATTTCAAGTAACACATTTCATTCCAATAAAGGAAATGCACTCAGGATGTATATGAAGGAATTTAGAATAGAAGAGGAGATTCCTTTATGTTAGTAGGTAACCTCAGTGGAAATTTCATATGAAATTCTCTCTGTTCATCAATCGGGATTTATCTCAGTGGTGTAGTAGTAAAGAGTGATTGGAAAGGTTGGATTCATGACCTGCTAGCTGAAAGAGAGCTTTGCATTTTATCTGCTTGCTCTGACTCTTTTAAAAATAAGGGAACTGAGGTGTAAATCTTTAGCTTGCCAAAAATCATAGCTGCTAATGGTGTAGTCACTACTAGACATTTATTTTAACTCATTATATCCAGTTTTATCAACATTCTGTTACTCAAACAACTATCTTTCAGAATCTCAAATGACTGTTCAACAAAACAAAGATGTGCAACTTCACACACAATAAACAAATCGATACTGCCATTTACTGATGGCTTGTGGATTAAATCACTTAATTTAGAATGCAACTGGAGAGAAGAAAAACCACAAATGTTTCAGCATCATTTAAAGGCCAGGATCCTTAAAGTACTTTCCTCATTTAACCATCACAATGGCTGAAGCTAACTTAGTGCCTGATCAGGAAGAGGAATATGAAGCCCAAGTCCCTTAACTCACAGATAGAGTAGCTAAGACTTCTAACCAAGTCTGATGACACCAAAGCCCCTGCTTTTTCCTCATTGCAAAAATGCATCTGCAAAAGCATCGGTCTCAATTCCCTTGGACTGATCAAACAACAGAGTGGTTTTTTTTTTTTTTTTTTTTTTTTTGTGAGGAAGACCAGCCCTGAGCTAACATCCATTGCCAATCCTCCTCTTTTTGCTGAGGAAGACCGGCCCTGAGCTAACATCCGTGTCCGTCTTCCTCTACTTTATATGGGACGCCGCCATAGCATGGCTGACAAGCAGTGCATCGGCGGGCACCCGGGATCCGAATCTGTGACCCCCGGGCTGCCAAAGCGTGAACTAAACCACTGGGCCACTGGGCCGGCCCCACAACAGAGTGTTTTGAAGTTACACTTCCTCCTAGTCTCAGGTCTAGCATATACAAATACCTTTTACTAATGGTTGCTTATATAACTTCCCAACTTAGTCATAGAGAACTTAGTCTTTTCTGTTACCTTAATCTTCAATAAATATTTATTTTTCCTACCATATCTTGTGTGTGTGAATATTTTTGTAATTTAGTCAGTTGATATCACAAATATTCTGGAGGTTACATGAGCCCAGGAATTGGTCTTGGTGACTTCCCAGAATCCAATCTCTTTTTAATGATTTTTATTCTGCTGATGATATCACCATTTCCATCCAGCCCTGGTATTCAGTAACCCGGTATTAATAATTTTGAAGTTTCCGGTTATTTTAGGGATATATCTAGACCTGCCCTATTTGGCAAGGCTCTAGTTCAACAATTTGGAGAAATATATTTTCTAGAGCATTAAAACATTCAATAGTTTGGTATAATGGCATGGGGTAAAATTCTCTTGTTATAATAAACACAAACATCAAATAAACAAAACTTATCTGTGATAATTATTATTTGATAAGAGTGAACATTTAATACCACAAATATAAGAAGAATATACCTCAAATTAATAATCAGTTCTTAAAAAAAAGTAAATTGAAATTTATGAAAAACTCTCTTATTTTGATCTAAACATTTTCATTTTACCCACTACCAATGACGATATCCATATTAAATGAGATTCATTGTTGTGATAAAGTCTATTAACTTTTCCTCTTGTATATATATATACTATTACTTCTGCACAAAATGTCTTCCCCTGCCAATCCACCTATCTTAATCCTATTCACTGTTCATATATCAACTTTAGGAAACTGTTCTTACATCTCTGAGTACAAACCCAACCTCTCATATCACTTCTTCATGTTATCTATGAAAGTAGTAATTTCACATTTACTTGTGTGCTTATTTAACTAATGTCTCCCTTTCTTACTTGACTATTTGCTCCATGAGGGCAAAGACTACCCATTTTTGCTCAACATTATGGTCCCAATCCCTAGCAAATTGACACGGTAGACCCTCAAAAATATCTACTGAGTGAATAAATGGCTGAGTAAATCAAGGAGCTGACAATATCTCAAAAATATGTCAATATCTGCTATTAACACAAATACATATAATGTAAATATACATATATTTACATATATATAATACACATGCACATTTTTAAATGAACTTTTTATTTTGAAACAGTTATATATTTACAGAAAAATTCCAAAGATAGAAATTCCCATATACCAAACACCCAATTTTCCCTATTATTAGCATCTTATATTTCATTACTATGGAACATTTATTATAATTGATGAACTAATATCAATACACTACTATTACCTAAAGTCTGTGCTTTATTCAGATTTCCTTAGTTTTTACATGGTGTCCTTTTTCTGCTCCAGAATCTCATCCAAGACACCACATTATTTCTAGCCATCATGTGTCCTGAGGCTTCTTTCAGCTGTGACAGTCTCTCATACTTTCTTTGTTTTTTGTGGCATCAGTTTTGAGGAGTATTGGTCAGGTATTTTGTAGCATCTTCATCAATGGGATATTTTTGATGCTTTCTCATGACACAACAAAGCTTATGGATTTGTGGGAGGAAGACCACAGAGGTAAAATGCCATTTTTACTACAACACATCAAGGGTACATACTCTCAACATGACCGCAACTGTTGAGGTCAACTTTGATCACTTGGCTGAAGTTATATTTTTTAGGTGTCTCCATTATAAAATTATACTTCCATTCTGTAGTTTGGAAGAAAGCCACTATGCACATTAAGAAACAACATTAAGAGAGAAAACATATCTTCGGTGCTTTCATATTTTTATTAATTTACTAACATCCACAACATTTTAATTGAATTTCCATTGTATGGCATTCTTCTCAAAAATGTGAGGCAAAATATTAGCTTCATATTAATGTTTAATATAATACTGCTCTTTAAAAATACCTGATAGGCTATGGTATTTAGCAGTTGCAGAAACATCTTATTTGGATCTCATTGTAAAGAAGGCAAGAACGGTAATAACTCAATCTTTGAAAAGTTAAGAAACTAAGGCACAGAGCTTTTGTCTAAATCGTATAGTACGGATTGTTTGCATCACTTTGTAATCAGTGCAATCAATACCAGAGCCAGGCTTTCTGACTCATAAGTGTGTTTAGATATAATTACATACTTAGATTTGGAATTTTTTACTACTGCTAACATACTATGTAATATCAGTTAATAAGAAAGCATGAACCTTGATTAATCATCATCATAAAATGTAATGTCGAGAGTTTTCAATACAGACAGTCCCTGATGTACAATGGTTCGACTCACAATTTTTTGACTTTGCAATGGTGCAAAACGATACACATTCAGGAGAAACCATACTTGGAATTTTGCTCTTTTCCCTGGCTAGTCATATGCCATATGATACTGTCTTGTGATGCTGGGCAGGGCAGCGAGTCACAGCTCCCATTCAGCCCTGGAATCACAAGGGTAAACAATCAATACACTTACAACCATTCTGTTTTTCACTTTCAGTAAGTGTTCAATAAATTACATGAGATGTTCAACACTTCATTATAAAATAGGCTTTGTCTTAGATGACTTTGCCCAACTGTAGGCTAATGTGAGTGTTCTGAGCACGTTTAAGGTAGGCTTGGCTAAGCTATGATGTTTAATAGGTTAGGTGTATTAAATGCACTTTCGACTTACGAAATTTTCATCTCACGATGGGTTATCAGGATGTAACCTCATCGTAAAGTGGAGGAAGATCTGTATATGATTATAAATGGACACTATAAAATCAGTAAATAAATGTCAAGATAATAATAAATCTTTAAGATACTTGAGTTCGTGGTAATGTCAGTAACAAAAGCTTACATATATAATTAATACTCTGCTTCTTCTAAAAAGCTTCTGCATCAGAGGCAGTGACCAGGATGGAAAAGTCTAGGACGATATGCCAGTGAGGAGCAGGAAGGAACCAGTGATAATTTTACTGAAGAGAAACAGACTCTGGCATATAATACTTGCCTTTATATATTTGAGGAATTGCCACATAAAAGAAGAAGCCAAATTATTATGTGTCTTTCCCAAAGCAGAACTAGTACAAATGGATGAAAGTTACCAGAGAGTTTTATTCAGTATAAGAAAGCATTTCCTAATATTGAATTGTCAAAGATTCGGTTGCTGCATTGTGAAGCAATGGTTTTCACATCATTGAAAGATTTCCAGCAGTGAGTTGTCTGAAGGGATCTTCACAGGAGATATTTCTTAATTGGGTGGGAGATGGGGCTGGACGACCTCCATGGTCCCTTCTAATGAGAAGGTTTTAGAAAAACACAGGTAAAAATGTTCTTAAGAGAATTATAGTTGTACAATATACATGTGTTCAAATGTATTTGCCTTGATTTGCAATCAGATAAATGCATTATAGTCCATTTATTCCTGACCCTCTGGCGCACTGTAGTTTTCTACTCCAGCCTCTTAGAAAGTCACTCAGTGAGTCACTTGAAGAAGGTTTATTTCAAAAACACACTTGTTTATCAGACACCTCATTATGAGAGGCAGAGATCTATACGGGACAGACGAATTACATCCAGATAACAGGCCATCCACTGGAATCATCTATGGTGGACAGCGCTGTCAGAGCCTCCTCTCCACAGCTACTCCAAAACTGGATGATGCTTCTGAGGTCATAAGAACTTAATGATTGGTGTTTAATGAGTTGCAATAATTTAATGAAAAGTTCTTGGTGCAGTGCTTACTGTAGCTCAAAAAATTTCCCCTTCCCGGGCCGGCCCGGTGGCGCAGCGGTTTAGTCCGCGCTTGGCAGCCCGGGGTTCGCCGGTTCGGATCCCGGGTGCCCGCCGACGCACTGCCTGTCAGCCATGCCGTGGCGGTGTCCCATATAAAGTGGAGGAAGATGGGCACGATGTTAGCCCAGGGCCAGTCTTCCTCAGCAAAAAAAGGGGAAGATTGGCGACGGATGTTAGCTCAGGGCTGCTCTTCCCCACAAAAAAAAAAAAAAAAAAAAAATTTCCCCTTCCCTTTTTTTTTTCACTTTCTCAGTAATCTTTCCTGCAGACCACAATTGATTGATTGATTCAGTCATTCATTCACTTCATATTTGTTCAGCATGGACTGTGATAAGTACTGAAAATACAAGGACATAGGACATTGTTGCTGCCCATTTGATCACAACCACATCAAGTAGGATGCACCATCTCCTTGTGCAGGTCCAGTGCTGCTGTTACCCCGAGTCAGCCAGCACTTTCAACATCACATCTTCACAGTGACTCTCTTTAACTTCAGTCACCGTCTTTCTCAGTTCCGTCCTCCTAAAGATATTACTATATCAACATTATTTTCCCACTGTTCCTTTGTTAATTTGGAAGCTACACACTCTATTAAGTTAGGGTTTCTTATAGTAAATAAAACATCTATTTTTGACATGTTAGAGTTTAACATTAAATACATTTACTTCCTTCGGACATATATGATATTGCTTTTGATGTATTTTAATTCTATTTATCTAAATACCTCAAGAAAAAATTACTACTGTTTTGTATAATGTTCATCTAGATTCATTCACATGCTTATCATTTTCCTTACTACTCATTCCTTTTCACATCTCCAACCTGGTACTGGCATTATTTTTCTTTGCTTAAAAAAATACCATTCAATATTTCTTTTATTGAATGTCTGTTCTTGTTGAACTTTCTGTATCTTTCTATTTGACTGAAAACAATTTAATTTTACCTTGATTCATAAAGTATATTTCTAAAATATGTCAAGATAGGATAGCAATTACTTTCTTTTAATACACTGCAAATATCTTTCAATTGTTTTTTGCTTACATTTACTTCTATTATAAGTAGCTAATGCTTCCAGTTTTAACCAAGAAGAAATAAGCCCACTGAGCACAACTAAATACACTGGACAAAATACGAAAGGCAACTAGCCGAAAAATCTGTGAAGAAAATGATAACAAGGACTCTGGGGAGAGAAGTTCAAGTTGAGTAATGACTACCATGATTGCAGTGGGTTTCCCCCTTTTGTTTGTCTTGTTTTTGCTTCCTTTATCTCCCAGAGTTGACATGAAATCAAGACAAATTAGATCATGAACAGCAAAACTGCGAGAAGAACCGTCTTTCTGATCAGAGGCCTGGGAAGGGACCCCCTGTGAGTCAAGGGATGTGGGAAGAACACTCATGACGTTTTCTCTTTTTTGTTCCTGGCTCTGCTCGAAGGCCAGACTGTCAAGCAGCTGCTGGGATGGAGATGGTGACAGCACGAGCACCTGGAATCCCCAAGAGAAAACCCACCCTCAGAATAAAGGGACCAGGAAAATGGGTCCCCATTATAGGGGGATCCTCGTTATTCTTTCTCTCTTGTTTTCCATGCTACGTTGTCATGAAGGAGAGCCAAGTCATGAGAAAATGTACAATGCAGGAGGCTAAACTGAGAGATACTCTAACTTTCTGGAAAGATCAAGGACAGGGACTCCCTGGCAGCCACAGAGTGTGAGAAAATTCCGTGGAGGAACAAGTGGGAGAAGAGGATATCCACTTCCACGTGTTCACTGAGAGAAGTTCTGGGCTTACCCCCAAGCAGTGCAGAACAAAGACTTTGAAAACTCAACTGATATTAAAGACGCTGCCGAGGAAGATAAGACAGAACTTAATGTCTGAATCTGAGCATGCTGTTTGCCATATTAGTTCTTACGGTAGGCGAAAAAAACGCCTTCTTCCCCACCCCCCAAAAAGATATCTATCTCAAATCCCTGGAACTTGCAAATGTTTTCTTATTTGGGAAAAGAATCTTTGCAGAGGTAATTAAGTTAAAGATCTTGGGATGAGCTCATCCTGGATTATCTGAGTGGGCCCAAAGTCCATTGCCAAGTGTCCTCATAAGAAACACAAAGACACATAAGCCACACTAGAAAAAGAGGTGATGTGAACACAGGGGCAGAGACTGGAGTGCTGTGGCCACTAGTCGGGGAAGCCAAGAAACGCTGACAGCCACCAGAAGCTGGGAGAGGAGAGGAAGGATTCTCCCCCACAGCCTCCAGAGGGGACACAACCCTAAGGAGACTTTGACTTTGGATTTTCCAGAACTGTGAGAGAAAAAAATTTAAGTTGTTTTAAGCTACCAAGTTTGTTCCCTATTGCTGTGTAACATAACTCCAACACTTAGTGACTTAAAACATTTACCGTCTCGTATTTTCTGTATGTCAGGAATCCAAGTGTGGCTTAGCTGGATCTTCTCTCTCTTTGAGTTCCTCACAAGGTGATAATCAAGAGTCAATTGAAACTGCAGTCTCATCTGAAATTTTGACAGGGAAGCATCTGCTTCTAAGCTGACTATCCAGCTCACACATAAGAGGAGAGGATTGCACAAGGGTATGAACACCAGGAAGTAAAGATAAAATGGGAGCCATTCTAGCATGTCAAAGTCTGCCTACCGGCCCCCAATAATTCATATTTCAACTACATGAAAAATACATTTACCCCTTCCCAAGGTTCTCAGGAATTTCATATCATTACAGCATCAGCATAGTCTAACATCTTCAGTCATTTAATATGAGTGGATCATGGAAATAAAAATTAATAATGTTCTACAGATACTTGAGTGTATATGTGCTGAAATAATGAAGGGTAGAAAAAAATGAAAAAAGTATTAATTTGAAGCAAGTACTGTTTTTTACAATTCATGAATTTTACCTTTATAAATCTATTCAAGTCTACTTTACTCAAAATAATAGCAAATGCCCAGTGGGAGCTGGTTTAGGCTTTAGCTGGAACCCACCCTACTAAACCATAGCCTCTGTCATTCCTCCCTTTCCAATGTGCAAGCATATAATTTAAGTAAAATGCATGGGCTTCTGTGCAAGCACAGCTTTAAGACAAGTCCCTAAAGCATCCTCTTCTACTATATACCATTTACTAAATGCGTTGGAAATATTTTGGAGCCACCTTGAATAATGATAAAATAAAATTAAAATAGTAAGTGTTTGTCTGAATATTTTTAGCCATTATATTCAATGACCTTCTGGAAAAAGAAAATTTTCAGATAGCAACTGTCATTACATGGAATTTCCACATAAAACAGGTATAAAAATCTCTCTTTGTCACACAATTATTACTGCTGGGATTAGTGAGCAAAGAGAGTAGAAAGTGGTCAGTGTGCTGCTCCAGTGATTCTAGTGCTGGTTTCTTTTCTTGCTTTCTTTTACCCTTTTCTATCTATTCTCTAATCAGTTCATACAATAAAACATGATTCATTATAAAAATGGTTCTATAATATTATGATTTTAGTATTTTTTCCTTCTAATCATGATGTGTACATCATTTAAATTACATGATTTTTTTTTTTTTTACTTTTTAAGTTTTTTTATACGTTGTCTAGTTGATCATTTTTTCAAATTTATTTTTATGCATGCTAATGTCTTGAGTGGAGTTTCCTTGATATTTATCTCAATATTTTCCTTTTTGCACCTACTAATAGCAGGGAAACTATTCAGCACCAGACTTATATAAACTTATACATCCTCAGAGTATTTACAAATATAGAAAAATTTCTAGATCCTTCTACAAGGTATTATTTCTCATATATTTTTAGAATAAAAATATATTGAGAACTAGAATGAATATCTGACTATGCTAAACAAAAGTTTTCTAGCTACTCTTAATCTGTCTAATTTCTTTCTTCATATTCATCAACCATATCAACTATATCACCAATACAGTCACTGTACCTTCACTGAAGTCAATCTTTCACATATTATTAACTAACTTTCAATTATTATTATTACTATGCCTAATAAGTTTTCAACATTTATGTAGCACTATATCTATGTGAGAATATGTTGCAATTATTAGTACTTTTGCGAGAGAATGGATTACAAGATCAAAGGTTATGCAGTTAGAATACAATTGCAGGGAAGTGGAAGAACAACTGGGTGACCTTTCACACAGTAACATTATCATACTCAACGTGTGGATTTCCCAGCAGCTGAAACAGCGGAGGACAGGATGATTATCTGCTTTCCTAAGATTCATGGTGCGCACTTATCACGAGAGTGAAAAACAAGCAGTAAAATTTGGCTTGTCTTTCTTCGTGCTCACAGAGGATAGAAACATTTGCATCTTCACTCTGTTTTTTTCATAAAGCACTGACTTTTCACATGCTTGTTTTCTGGGCCACAGCATTCTAACTGAACATACATTCCAAAGAAACAGTTTTCATAAGGATTTGGGGTCAATGTAAATTTGAATCTATATAAAGAGAAAAACTTTGGATTTAAAATTTAACGTTCTGTTCATTTAAAAAAATTTTTTTTGTCATAAATATATGATCTTGGCTCATTTTGAGGTGCTCTAATTGTTGCATATAATGAAATAGGGAGCCAATACTCTCATGAGGTATTTTCTCTTGTCTTTCACCCTAGAACATCCATAAGGGATGTAAGGGGTGAGAAGGAGAGGCGTGATCCCGAGAGAAGCACTGCACTTTTTTGTCCATCTGAAATCTCTTGTCTTCTCCTGGACTTCTGATGAGATGGTACCACCAGATTAGCAAAGATGGGGTGTTTGTTAGGGGGACACTCTTGCCCAAGCCAGACATGCCCAGGCCAGGCCTCCTTCCTGAATGATGTCCCTGGGTAAGGCTTGGTGTAGTTGTACCTATTCAGTTGAACCATGAAAAAGCCCACCTGTGCCACAATGAGGCGCAATTTCACACATACCATATAACCAGAAATTAAAAAGACAGGATGATACCAAGTGTTGAGGAGATCTGTGGAAAGAGACCTGTCAGCTACTGAGAGTAATAGGGTAAATTGCACAGCCCTTTGGAAAACATTTGGCATTGCTGGGAAAAGATGAACACGTATATATCTCATGCCCGTCGATTCCACTCCCAGATAATCCCTTCAACATCTACTTAGGAGATTTCTGCATTGCCATTTATGACAGCATTATTGTCTTTAATGGCTGACAGTCCTCCTATTTTTAAGAGAAAAATATTTGCCACACTCTTTCTTAGATTTCAAAGCAAAATCTGTGCAAAGATATTTGGGTCTGGAGGGTTATTTATGTGAGGAGAGTTTTGTAGGTTCATGAGTCAGTGAAGGAGTTACATATTTCTGCTTGATCATTTGTATATAAGACCTCTGAATTTTCCTTAGGACTTTCTTAAATACTCCAACATGGCATGGAACAGTTGTAGACAGAGGCGAGTATTAAGACAAAGGCATAGATGATATCTATGATTTTTTAAAACAGAATACTCTTTAGTTAAGATCAAATAATCTTTAGTGATCTACATCAATACTCAATAAAGTGAGGTTTATTGTTTTGCATATTTTGTTAGACTGTACTTTCCCTGGAAGTAAGGGGGGGAGCAAGGATCGAGTAGGTTATTAAAGAATAGTGATAATGAGAGGATAGTGATAATAAAGAGACAGGGTGAGGAAAGGAGAAAAGTTGAGTAGAAAGAGGAAAAAGTAGAGAAGCCGTTACTAATAATACAGACATAGCTCTAATGTGCAAGTTACTGGATCCCACAATGACGTTTTCTGACTGTTCTGGTGCCAGTGTAGTCCCAGGTAAGGCCTTCAGTCTCCATGCTGACTCTTTTCACCCTCCCCTCCCACCCCTTCAGACATGTCTAGCTGCAATTCTAAAATCACTAAAGGAAAATTGATAACGCTATCTTGAAATTCAGTACTGTTTTAATCCAGAATGCTTATATATATATATATATAAGCATAAATTTGATATATATATATCAAAGCTAAATATATATATATCACTATATATATATATAGTGATTACATGTTAAACATATGTTTTCACTTATTTAATGAATGTAGATGTTCAGGATGTTTGTGAATGGAAACCTACATTTGAAAGTATTCCTGAACTGATAAATTGGGCTAAAACTCTCAGGATAAAGTGATTTTCGTTCAATAAGTGTTCTAGAATAGCTTTCATGATGGTGTTAGATAAACGCCGAGCAGTTGATGCAAAGTTACGTGCGTGGATTGAAGAAATTTACCAAGGCTGAGAGACTCTGTGGCCAGGCATTCATTAAGTCACTACTTACGTTGTGCTTGGTGAGGTTTGAAATGTTAGTTGCCATTGCTTGTAGCCAGTCAACGCAGTCTTCAGCAGAGAGGCACTGAACAATCCCACTGCAGACCCCGTCCACAGCAACCACTTGAAAAGCATTCTGCCTGCAGACATGTCAGAACAAATAAGATCGAAACGTCATCTCATTTATCTATTTTTACCTTGAAATAGTATCTGTTGAAAAACTCTTCTTTCAAACAATATGAATACAGCTTCAATTCACGTTTGCTCACTTTTCTTTATAAATATCTTTGTTTTTAAATAGAACACTAAAGATGAACTCAGACAACATATAGTTTTGAATTACTAGAAACCATCTTGAAATTTAAATAAATTTGGAGAGCATTTGAGATGTAAAATATATACTATGTAAATAGAAGAATATCTAAAGCATTTTAGAAAGATTCTTTTCCCAGTTTACTATGAAATTATACATAGAACTTTATCTATTATTTTGGCTACCATCATCTCCTCTTGACATTTTTCAATGCAATTTCTGATTTACAAAGGAAAGATCACAAAAACTCCACAAATATTAAACATCATTTAAAAAATCAGTTGATGTTATAAGTTGTAGCATTTTGTCAGTTGTTAAACTACTTTCAATCTCAGTTTACTCACCTTCTCAAAGACAGTTTGGGACAAAAGTGTCATAGCTTCTCTTCAGGTCTAAATTTTCATACTCTAAGTTTATATGAATGTTGCACATTTCAATAACAACCAAACTTTTCTTTAAAATGCAATGGCCAGTCTAAATATCCTCATGGTCTTTTATTGCTTTGTTGTTAGGGAAAATTAAATGATGCCATTCTAAACTGTTTACCAAAGTGCTATTGAATTTAAAGAAGCTCCTTACAGCTTTAATGATTTACGGTTTTTTTCTGTATCAAGTTCTCATATATTCAGATAGAAGCTTCATGGAGAGGAATAGATAAAAATCCCAAAATGAGTGGAAACAGCTAAATGCCTCACGCTTGAGAATTACTCTATTGTGCAACACAATACACTTTAGAAAATATGCAAACTATATTTAAATCTCAGCCAATCATGAAACAATAGAAAATTCCATACTTCAGTACTCAAAGGCTATGTAAATTGTATACATTTATGTGTTTTTCTCCAAACAAATGCCTTTTCTGTCTCTTCTGAGTCTGTAACTAGGTAATTTTGGATATTAGACATGATTTCACTTCCCCAAACAAACAAAGGACACCCCACAGAGCATACGTCTGGCTCAGTTTCATCACTAGGCCTGTGGCACCCTCCATTCCCATAAACTATTCCATGGTAAAGCCTTTCGCTTCTGAGGTACTCTGCACATCCAATTATTAATATTTTTAGAGAAATTTGCTCTCATCCTTGCCCAAGCTCTTTCAACTGATATCAGGGAAGTGTTCAATATACTTTTTTGTTTTATCTTAAAAATACATGAAAAGCCTTTAGGAAGTACAATTATTGTCTGTCCCTTTGAAATAATGTTCTTTTGAATTTTTGGCAAGAAAAAATATGCATAGTACGAAAAGAATATTATAACTTTAGATGACTTTTTTAGCTTTAATGTTGGTGTTCGGCAGTGAGTAAGACATTTAAAATATCCAGACAGAAGCTCAACCATTCATGAAAAATGAGAACTAATTTGAGTTTAGTGATATACATTTCTTTCTGCTCTCTGATTATCATAACCACTGCTTCATGTACCACAAATTAAAGCATGTCTTGAACATATTTTTCTCTCTGCTTTAAATGAATCATGGCAGCTTAATATTTTTTTGCTGATTAAAGTTAATACAGTAGATCAAATCTGTATCTATGCAATCATATATATTACACAGTTCCCAGATAGAGTAATTCTGAGTGACTAATTTTTATAAACCCAGGCTTATATGTTAAAATATATCACTTTTTACATTCTGTTTCAACTTTTCAGGTTGATTAAGTGGAAATCCTTTCATGAATATAAGTGAAGTAGTTGAGTAGTTTTTTTGCTTACATATGACCTCTTACAAAAAAGGCTGACAGGTTACAGTCTGGGTCATATGTCTGCCTCTACTAATGAATAAATGACGGTATTAGGCAAATTACTCCACTTAGTTGTGACTCAATTTCCCTTAAAGGAAAATGAGAATAATATACTTTACAGATTTAAGAAGTATTTATGGAGTAACTGGTGGGATCCAAATACTTTCACATATCACTGGAGCTCTACGAATAATTTTCCCATGAACGATCCATTAATAAGTCATTTTGATTGAAATATTTGAGAGTGTTTAGTGAGAATGTCCCCACATGGACTTATTGTTTCATCAAGCACTTAGGAAGAACTGCAGTGCTTTTGCTTTTATTTGTAGCTTTTAGAAATGTAATTTTTTTACTTGAGATAATCAGTAATACTAAAAAAAAAAGACTTTGATTCATTTTATTTGATGGTATGCTTTCTGAAATCAATAGACTCCATATCCATTTATTTAGTGTTGTGAGACATTAAACCTTAATATTTGTAGCAGTCTTGAGGAGACTCAGAGAAATTATGATTCTTAGTGCACACACATGTCTGCTGAAAAAAAGTTACATAATTGAAGAGTGAGATAATTTGAAGTTTTGAGTCCAGATTATTTTTTCCACTCTCTGCTTAATATTTTTTACATTTTTCTAAGGTTATAAACTGGTCATTGCTCTGGCAATGAAAATTATTCTCAAAAGTTGCTGAATTTCAATGTAGGTTTATTCATTAAAAATACAGATTTAGTCTTCCTTTGTATGAAAAATATACTGCTCAGTATAAAAAATTATAAATAATTCTCAATAAAACTTAGGCACACATATAGATATACATACATTTCTGATTCACTGTTGATTTTATACCATCTGAAGGCATATGCAGGAAGACAAATTTGTGAGATGCAACTAGGAGAAGGCAGAGAGAGAAGACATTTCACACACAAGGAGCAAGAGTTGCAGAGACTAGAATGTACAAGTTTGGAGTAGCTGCATTGCCACATCCATGTGGAGGCGTGTGGGAGATCAGCAGCGAGAAGCAGGAGGGCTTGGAGTAGGAGGCCTCTGGATGTCATGCAAGGAGCTTGAAGTCCAGGAGGACCACTGCTGAAGTTCATATAGAGGGCGGCCATGGTCAGATTTATGTGGAGTGGGTGGTCCTGTTAGACCAGTTAGGACAATATTACAACTGATAAAATATTAGATGATAGGGAACTGCCACCAGATGGTACATTTGTTATAACTGATGAACCTACATAACATATCATTAGCACTCACAGTCCATAGATTACATTAGGGTTCACTCGTTGTGAGTGCTAGTGAGAGTGAAAATAAAACAATTAGTTCAAGGATTTATAAAGGCATTAGAAAAGACTGAATTTGATGACTGCTTTTTTAATGGAAGATGGCAGAGCGGGTAGAGTTAAAATTACTCCAGGGTTTTGGATCTAACTGGTTGAAGGGTTCAGATGAAGGAGAGAAGGGAAAACACACATTTTAGACAGGAGATAATTAAAAACACATATCAGCACCATGAAAAGCGTGACATATTGAGAGAAATGTGGGTTTGATTGTTGCAATGGGCATATGAGGAAGTGGCAAGTCGTGGCGTTGGCGATGAAGTAAAGCCTAATCATTAAGAGCTTTGCAAACCATGTTACAACATTTCTACTTGAAAGTTAACGTATAATCCTGAAAGTCAGGGAGAGCCAATGGAAACATTTAAGCATTGGAATAAAAGGCTCATATTTGTATTTTAGGAAGAGCTCTGTGATGGTTGAGAAGATGCAAGATGGATGTAAGAAGGGTATTGCAATATTCAAGATGAACAATGATAAGAGTGTTTCAAGAAAGTGGCTCTGTGTGTGTGGGTGAGAACACTGACTCAAATGTTATTGAAAATAGGCCATTTACTTGATTTGGTTATTAACTATTTGGGGAGGTGATGAAGGAAAGGAAAAATTAGAAGAGACACTCACATTAGTGATTTCACCAGTTTAGTCTATTTCTCATTGAGTTCAGTTCACAAATAGCAAATTCAGGGTCCTTTCTGCCTCATCATATCTTTTATCACTCAGGCTCAAAACCTAAACTGTTTGGTGAGGTACATGAGGAGCTCTTCAAAACCATTGTGATACCTGTTTTCCACAGCTGAAATTCACCAATCTGTTTCATTATTTGAAATATAATAACATATCATTCCCTAAATAAGCCCACCACTTTTATGCAACTACGTCCTTCCCCCATATTTCTTTTGTCTGAAATGCCCTTCTATCCCACTCATTTATTATCTACAAGGTTATTTCAATAACTTAATTTTATATAACTCTCTGACCTGTAATTTCTCTGTGTGTAAAATGAAGATGGCGACTTTTGTCTCTCCTACCTCACATTTTTAAGACTTCTTTTAGAGCAGTTTTGGGTTCACAGTAAAATTGAGGGGAAAATAAAAAGATTTCCCATAGACACCCTGACCCCATACACGCATAGCCTCCCTGTTGTCAACACTGCCCACCAGATGGTACATTTGTTATAACAGACGAACCTACATAACATATCATTAGCACTCAAAGTCCATAGATTATGTTAGGGTTCATTCATTGTTGTACGTTCAATGGGTTTGGAGAAATGTATAATTACATATACCCATCCTTATAACACCATACAGAGTATTTTCACTGCCCTAAATACCCTCTCTGCTCTGCCTCTTCATTTCTCTCCCCTGCCATCCCCACCCCCGGCAACCACTGGTCTTTTTATTGTCTCCATAGTTTAGCCTTTTCTAGAATGCCATATAGTTGGAATCACACAGTATAGATAGCCTTTTCAGATTGGCTTCTTTCATTTAGTTACATGCATTTATGGTTCTCCCATGTCTTGCCATGGCTTGATATCTCATTTCTTTTTAGTGCTGAATAATATTCCATTATCTAGATGTACCACAGTTCATTTATCCATTCACCTACTGAAGAACATCTAGCTTCCAAGTTTTGGCAGTTATGAATAAAGCTTCTAGAAACATTTATGTGCAGATTTGTGTGGACATAAGTTTCAACTCCCTTGGGTAAATACCAAGAAGCATGGTTACTAGATCATATGGTAAGAGTATGTCTAGTTTTGTAAGAAACTACTAAATGTCTTCCAAAGTGGCTGTATCACTTTCATTTCCCCCAGCAATGAATGAGAGTTCCTATTGCTCCACATTCTCATCAGCATTCGGTGTTGTCAGTGTTCTGGATATTGGTCGTTCTAACAGGTGTGTAGTGCTATCTCATTTTTGTTTTAATTTGTATTTCCCTGATGACATATGATGTGGGACATCTTTTCATATGTCTATTTCTCATCTGTATATCTTCCTTGGTGAGGCATCTGTTAAGGTTTTTGGCTTATATTTTGCTTGGGTTGTTTGTTTTCTTATTGCTAAGTTTTAAGAGTTCTTTGCATATTTTGGATACCAGCCCTTTATCAGATGTGTCTTGCAAGTATTTTCTCCTGGTCTATAGCCTGTCTTCTCATTTTCTTGACATTATCTTTTGTAGAGCAGAAGTTTTTAATTTTAAGGAAGTCCAGCTAATCAATTATTTTTTACACAGATCATGCCTTTGGTGCTATATCTAAAAGGTAATTGCCTTACCCAAGTTCATCCAGGTTTTCATATCAAGTTATCTTCTAGGAGTTTTGTTTTTGTTTAACATTCAAGTCTCTGACCCATTTTGAGTTAATTTTTGTGAAGGATGTAAGGTCTGTGTCTGGATTCTTTTTTTTTTTTTTTTTTTTTTTTTTTGCATGTGGATATCCAGTTTTTCCAGCACCATTTGTTGAAAAGATCTTTTCTCCATTGTATGGCCTTTGTTTGTCAAAGATCAGTTGACTATATTTATTTGAGTTTATTTTTGGGTTCTCTATTCTGTTCCATTGATTTATTTGTCTATTCTTTTGTAAAACCGCACTGTCTTGATTACTGTAGCTTTCTACTAAATCTTAAAGTCAGGTGGTGTAAGTAGTCCAATTTTTCTTCTGTTTCAATATTGTGTTGGCTATTTTGGTTGATTTGCCTCTCCAAAAAAATCACAAAATAACTTGCTGGGGTTTTAATTGGGATTGCATTAAATCTATAGATCAAGTTGGGAACAACTAACATCTTGGCACAATCAAGTCTTCCTATCCATGAAAATGGAATATCTCTCCATTTAGTTAATTCTCCTTTGATTTTGTTCATCAGAGTTTTGTAGCTTTCCTCATATAGATCTTCTCTATATATTTTTTAGATTTATAACTATCTCATTTATCTGGGTGCTAATGTAAATGGTACTATGTTTTTGACTTCAAATTCCACCAGTTCATTGCTGGTATATAGGAAATGGATTGACTTTTGTATATTAATCTTGTATCCTGCATCCTTGCTATTATTACTTATTAGTTACAGAAATTTTTTTGATTTTTTAAAATTTTCTGCATGGATGATCATGTCATCTTCAAACAAAGAGGGTTTTATTTCTTCCTTAATAATCTATATACCTTTTATTTTCTTTCCTTGTCTTATTTTATCATTCATTAGCTAGTATTTCGGTACAATGTTGAATAGGAGTGGTGAGAGTGGACATTCTTGCCTTGTTTCTAATCTTAGCAGGAAAGTTTTGAGTTTCCCACCATTGAGTACGATGTTACCTGTAAGTTTTTTTAGATATTCTTTATCAAGTTGAAGAAGTTTCTTCTATTTCTAATTTACTGAGAGTTTTTATCTTGAATAGATGTATTTTGTCAAATGCTTTTCTGCATCTATTTATATAATCCTGTGATGTTTCTTCTTTATGCTATTGATTTAATGGGTGACATTCATTTTTGAATATTGAACTAGCTTTTTATTGCTGAGATTAAATCATACTTGGTTGTGGTATATAAATCTTTTTATATATTGTTGGATTCAATTTGCTAATACTTTGTTGAGGGTTTTTGCATGTATGTTCACCAGAAATATTGGTCCATATTTTTTTTTCTTGAATGTCTTTGACTGTGTGGGGGGATTACGGTAACATTGGTCTCACAAAATGAGTTAAGAAGTGTTCCCTCTGCTTCCATCCTATGAAACAGATTGTAGAGAATTTGTATAATTTTTCCTTAAATGTTTGGTAGACTTCCCAACTGCATTAGATGCTTTCCACTTTGGAAGTTTATTAATTATTGATTCAATTTTTTTAATACATGCAGTCTTATTCCGTTTGCCTATTTCTTCTTGTGTCTGTCAAGGAATTGATCTATCTCATCCAGTTTGTCAAATTTGCAGACACAGAGTTGTTCATAGTATTCCTTTATTATCTTTTTAATGTCTATAAGATCTATAATGATGTCCCCTCATTCATTTTTGATATTAGTAATTTGTTTTCTCTTTTTTTCTTAGGTAGCCTGGCTATTTTATTAATTAGCCTATCAATTTTATTAATCTTTTCTTTTAAAAAATTTTTTTTATTGAGGTAACGTTGCTTTATAACATTATATAAATGTCAGGTGTACATCATTATATTTCAATTTCTGTGTAGATTACATCATGTTCAGGACCCAAATACTAATTACAGTCCATCACCATACACATGTGCCCAGTCACCCCTTTCATCCTCCTTTCTCCTTCCTTCCCCTCTGGTAACCACTGATCTAATCTCTGCAACTAGGTGTTTGTTGTTGTTGCTTTTATCTTCTATTTATGAGTGAGATCATACAGTATTTGACTTTCTCCCTCTGCCTTATTTTGCTTGTATAATACCCTTAGGTCCATCCATGTTGTTGCAAATGGCAAGATTTCATCATTTTTATGGCTGAGTAGTATTCCATTGTGTATATATACCACATCTTCTCTATCCATTCATCCCTTTATGGGCACATGGATTGTTTCCAAGTCTTGGCTACTGTGAACAATGCTGCAATGAACATAGCGGTGCATGTATCTTTATGCATTCATGTTTTCATGTTCATTGGATAAATACCCAGCAGTGGAATAGCAGATCATATGGTAATTCTATTTTGAATTTTTTGTGGAATTCCATACTGTTTTCCATAGAGTTGCACCAGTTTGCATTCCCACCAGCAGTGTATGAGAGTTCCCTTCCCTCCACATCCTCTCCAACACTTGCTATTTCTTGTCTTGTTAATTCTAGCCATTCTGACAGGTGTGAGGTGATATCTTGTTGTAGTTTTTGATTTGCATTTCCCTAGTAATTAGTCAATGTTGAAAATCTTTTCATGTGCCTGTTGGCCATCTGTATATCTTCTTTGGAAAAATGTCTGTTCACATATTTTGCCCATTTTTTAATTGGGTAATTTGTTTTTTTGTTGTTGGTGTATGAATTCTTTATATATTTTGGATATTAACCCTTAATCAGATATATGATTTGCAAATATCTTCTCACAATTGTTAGGTTGTCCTTTTGTTTTGTTGATGGTTTCCTTTGCTGTGTAGAAGCTTTTTAGTTTGGTGTAGTCCCATTTGTTTATTTTTTTCTCTTGTTTCCCTTACCTGGCTAGACATGGTATTTGAAAATATGTTGCTAATACTGATGTCAAAGAGCATACTGCCTATGTTTTCTTCTAGAAGTTTTATCGTTTCAGGTCTTACATTGAAATCTTTGATCCATTTAGATTTAATTTTTGTGTATGGTGTAAGATAATGGTCTACTTTCATTCTTTTGCATGTGGCTGTCCAGTATTCCCATTATTGAAGAGACTTAGTTTTCTCCACTGCATGCTCTTGGAGAAAGTGGGCATCCTTATCTGGTTCCTTTTCTTAGAGGGTCAGTCCCTTGGGCAGGCTTTTAGTTTTTCTCCATTGAGTGTGACAATAGCTGTAGGTCATATATGGTCTTTGTATATGTCATATATGGTCTTTATTATGTTGAGGTACTTTCCTTCTATACCCATTTTATTCAAAGTTTTTATCATAAGTGAATGCTGTATGTTTTCAAATGCTTTCTCTGCATCTATTGAGATGATCCTTTTGTTTTATTCTTCATTTTGTTAACATGGTGTATCATGTTGATTGATTTGCGGATGTTGAACCATCCCTGCACCCCTGGAATAAATTCCACTTGATCATGATATATGATCCTTTTAATGTATTATTGTATTTGATTTGCTAGTATTTTGTTGAGGATTTTGCATTGATGTTCATCAGTGATATTGGCCTGTAATTTCCTTTTTTGTGTTGTCCTTGTCTGGTTTTGGTATCAGGGTAATGTTGGCTTCATAGGATGAGTTAGGAAGCTTCCCTTCCTCTTCAAATTTTTGGAAGAATTTGAGAAGGGTAGGTAGTAAGTCTTCTTTGAATGTTTGGTAGAATTCACCAAGGAAGCCATCTGGCCTTGGACTTTTATTTTTGGGGAGGCTTTTGATTAACATATCAATCTCCTTACTGGTGATTGATCTATTCAAATTCTCTATTTCTTCTTGATTTAGTTTTGAAAGGTGATATGATTCTAAGAATTTATCCATTTCTTCTAGATTATCCAATTTGTTGGTGTATAGCTTTTCATAGTATTATCTTACAATCTTTTGTATTTCTGAGGTGTCCATTGTAATTTCTCCTCTTTCATTTCTGATTTCATATATTTGAGCCTCTCTCTTTTTTTCTTGGTGAATCTAGCTAAAGTTTTGTCAATTTTGTTTATCCTTTTGAAGAATGAGCTCGTAGTTTCACTGATTTTTTTCTATTGTTTTGTAGTGTCTATTTCATTTATTTCTACTCTGAATTTTATTATTTCCATCCTTCTACTGATTTGGGGCTTTCTTTGTTCTTCTTTGTTCCAGTCCCTTTAGGTGCACTGTTAGATTATTTGAGATTTTTCTTGTTTGTTGAGGAAGGCCTGTATTGCTATAAACATCCCTCTTAGAACTGCTTTTGCTGTATCCCATAAATTTTGGCATGTTGTATTTTCATTTTCATTTGTCTCTAGGTATTTTTTGATTTCTCCTTTGATTTCTTCATTGACCCAATTGTTGTTCAGTAGCATTTTATTTTAATCTCCACATATTTGTGGCTTTTCCAGTTTTTTTCCTGTAGTTGATTTCTAGTTTCATAACATTGTGGTTAGAAAAGATGCTTGGTATTATTTCAATCTTCTTAAATTTATTGAGACTAGTTTTGTGGCCCAATATGTGATCTATCCTGGAGAATGTTCCATGTGCAGTCGAAAAGAATGTGTATTCTATTGTTTTCGGATGGAATGTTCTGTATATATCTACTAAGTCCATCTGGTTTAATGTGTCATTTAAGGCCAATGTTTCCTTATTGACCTTCTGTTTGGATGATCTATCCATTGATGTAAGTGGAGTGTTAAAGTCCCCTACTATTATTGTGTTGTTGCCAATTTCTCCTTTTATGTCTCTTAATAATTGCTTTATATATTTAGGTGCTCCTATGTTGGGTGTGTAGATATTTACAAGTGTTATGTCTTCTTGCTGGATTGTTCCCTTGATCATTATGTAGTGCCCATCTCTGTCTCTTGTTACAGTTTTTGTTTTAAATTCTATTTTGTCTGATATAAGTATTGCTACCCCAGCCTTCTTTCCATTTCCATTTGCATGGAATATCTTTTTCCATCCTTTCACTTTGTGAGTGTCTTTAGGTCTAAAGTGTTTCTCTTGTATGCAGCATATATATGATTCTTGGGTTTTTTTATCCAATCAGCCAGCCTCTGCCTTTTGATTAGGGCATTTAGTCCATTGACATTTAAAGTAGCTATTGATAAGAATACTTATTGCCATTTTGTTACTCTTTTCCTGGGTGTTTTAGTAGTTCTTCTCTGCTCCTTTCTTTTTCTCTTCCTCTCTTCTTCCCTTGTGGTTTGATGGCTTTCCTTAGTATTATGTTTGGGTTACTTTTGCTTAAATTTTTGTGTATTTATTATAGGTTTCTGGTTTGTGATTACCATGAGGTTCATATTTAATAACCTGTTTATATAGCAATCTATATAAATAGTTAATAGTTTCTTAAGTTTGACCTCTTGCTAAAAGCTCTACTCTTTTACTCCCCTCCTCCCAGATTGGAGGTTTTGATATCATATTTAACCTTTTTTGTGTGTGTACCTGTTACCCTCTTATCATGGAAATAGATAATTTTAGTACTTTCATCTTTTGACCTTCATAGTAGCTTCATAGGTGGTTGAAATGTCACCATTACTGAACATTTGCCTTTACCAGTGATTTTATTACTTTGCAGTTTTTTTGGATAATTTCTTATTCCTATTTGTGATCTTTTCTTTTCCACTTAAATAAGTCCCATTAGCATTTCTTGTAAGGCTGATTATTGTGGATAAACTCCTTTAGTTTTTATTTGTCTCAGAAACTCTTTCTCTCTCCTTCCTTTCTGAATGATAACCTTGCAAGGCAGAGTATTCTTGGCTGTAGGTTTTCTTCCTTTCAGCACTTTAAATATACTGTGCCACTCTCTTCTAACCTGTAAGGTTTCTGAGAGAAGTCAGCTGATAGCCTTATGGGGTTTCCTTTACATGTTACTTGTTGCCTTTCTCTTGAAGCTTTTAGGATTCTTTCTTTGTCTTTAATTCTTGACAAATTATAATGTGTTTGGTGTGGGCCTCTTTGGGTTCATCTTGTCTGGTGCTCTCTGTGCTTCCTGTACCTGGATGTCTGTTTCCTTCCTTAGGTTAGGAAAGTTTTCAGCTCTTATTTCTCCAAATAGATTCTCTACCCCTTTGTCTCTCTCTTCTCCTTCTGTGATCTGAACCCACGAACCCAGGCTGCCATAGTGGAATGTGCCAAACTTAACCACAAAGCCACAGGGCCAGCCCCTGATTGGTTCTTTTTTATATTTTCCAATTCTTTGTTGAAGTTCTCTCTGTATGCATCTATTATTCTCCCAATGAGTGAGCATCCTTATGACTATTAATTTGCACTCTGTATCAGATAGAATGTGTATCTCTGTTTCATTTGGTTCTTTTCCTGAGGATTTGTCCTGTTCCCTCATTTGGAATATACTTCTTTGTCTCCTCACTTTGCCTCTTTCTCTGTGCTTATATCTATATATTGCGTAGATCAGCTACATCTCCTGATCTTGGAGAAGTGACCTTATGTAAGGGATGCCCTATGAAGCCCAACAGTTTGCCTCCCTTTCATCACCAGTTCCAAATGTCCCAGGAGTTTCCCCTGTGTGGGCTATGTGTGTCCTTCTGTTGTGGCAGGTTTGCTCTCACTGCAGGTGCACAGGAAGGCTAGGCTGTCCCCCTGGCTGGCTGGTTGTGATGCTACTGTGTGTAGCTGCTGCAGTTCCTTCAGTCACTTTATTGGGTGTGGGGAGGTCCAGCACAGTTGGCTACAAGGTCTAACAGCACATTCTGGTTGCAGGTTTTCTGTTAAGTGAGCAGGCCCCCAGTGTGGCTGGTTGCTAGGCTCAGGGGCTCACAATTGCTCTAGGCCTCTGGCCTGTAAGTCTGTTGTCAGCTTTCTCAGGAGTGCTGCTGTGTGGGGCTGGCCCCAGGTGTGGTAGCACACAGTTGTTTCAGGCATCGCAAGGTGGGACAGATCCCCAATGTGGCTGTTTAAGTACAAGTATGCAGAGCTGACATGCCCCACCACACACAGGCCCACACACTTGTCTACAGAATCCTGCCCAGTGCAAATGCCCCACCCCACTGAAATGGACCCATTTGCCCCACTGCAGAGGGCCCACACATGCTGCCAATGCAGCTTCCCCTTACACATGACCTGCCCCACAGAGGTGGACCCACTCACTTTCCTGCAGAGGTCCCACACCCCCAGCCTATTTGGGCCCACAAGCTGCCCATGGGCTTGCTGGTAGGTGGGGCTGGCCCCTTGGGCAGGCTAACTGCCCTGGCTGAGCTGGATTAAATCAGTGCTCTAGTGGGTGGGGCAGACCCCTGCACTAACACACCAGGGGAAGATCTCCAATGTCATCTGCCAGCATCTGTGTCAGCACACCCGTACTAGGTCACAATAATGGCTGCTGCCAATGTCTCAGTCCCTGGGGAGGTGAGGCCAGCTGCCTCCTGCCTCAACAAGATGCACCCAGAGCCTATCAAGTGAGTCTTTTTTCAACAAAGGACTGTGCACCTTTGTTTCTGGTGATTTTAGGTTGCTTTCTGAAATGAGTGAATTTGTGCATGGGCACTTTAAGAGCAGGCTTTTCTTTCTCTTATGTTAAATAGTTTTGGGGGGGTATTCCTCATTTTATTTAATAGCCAGCAAATCCAGATATTATGACACTCGTCTCGGTTGTGCTGAGTTCAAAAGCTTCTTATCGTGGCAGAGCTCTTCCACTCAGATCCCCCACTCCTTCCGGGAAAGCTTCGTAAATTAAGATTGCTCCCGGCTATGAAGTGCCACAGCTGGAGTGTGGCTTTTTCTATCCAGAAAGGAATTTCTGCCTCTTCCACCTCAGTCAGCACTGTCCCTTGTTGTGGGGGTTCTTTTCATCCAGTTTCCGTTTATCTCTCAGGGGTAATTGTTCCAAGGGTAGTTGTAAATTTCTTGTGTCCATAGGAAGTGGCGAGATCAGAGTCCTCCTACATCAGCATCTTCCCAGCCTCTTATTAATCTTTTCAAAGAGCCAGCTTTTGGTTTGGTTTCATTGATTTCTCTATTGATTTCCTGTTTTAAATTTCATTGATTTGTGCTCTAATTCTTATTATTTCTTTTCTCCTGTTTACTTTGAATTTAACTTGTTCCTTTTTTTTCAGTTTCCTAAGATATAGACTTAGGTTATGGATTTTTGATCTTTCTTCTTTTTCTAATATAGGCATTTAATGCTATAAATTTCCCTCTAAGCACTGCTTTCACTGCATCCCACAAATTTTGATAAGTTGTATTTTCATTTTCATTTAGTTAAAAAATTTTTAAACATTTCTCTTGAGGTTTTTTTCTTTCACCCATGTGTTACTTAAAAGGAAGTGGTTTAATCTCCACATATTTTGGGCTTTTCCTCTTATCTTTCTCTTATTTATTTCTAGTTTAGTTCCATCATGTTCTGAGAGCAGACATTGCATGCTTTCTATTCTTTTAAAATTTTAAAGTGTGTTTTATGGCCAGAATGTGGCCTATCTTGACGAATGCTCCATCATATTGTATTTTGAAGACTATGGACTAGGCTTCTTAAAAATCTGTTTAAAATGTTAGTTGTATTATTTTTATCTGTCAAAATCCAATTCAAATTTTAAAAAGCTACTTTAGATGCCACCTATTAGATGATGTTTTCTATAATCCATGTATCTGGAGTGAATCTTTCCCACGTGAGTGCTCCCAGTCTTCCTACTTCCTTCATTGTAATACTGTTCTCTGTGGTATTTAACCCATTTCTGTATTTGTACATACAGTCTTAGTAGACTGCCTCCATGGAAAAGGGTCTGTGTGTGATACTTCCCACTGCTCATAGTACTAGCACAGTGCTAATGCTCTGAGTCCTTAGTTGGTAAGTGCAAAAACATCCATCCCCATTTTGTTTTAGCAATCCTCTGCTTTTGATAAGTTGAGATCTGGTTGTCATTCAAGACAGCTCCAGGCTTAAATTCTGGCATTTCTGTTCTTGACTATAACCTCTTCCTTTCCCACCAACTAATTAAGTCATACTTTTACATATTTTTTACCCCCAATTGTCCTTGTGCATAAATCTATTTAGGATATGTCTGCATTCCTCCCTAGACTGAGCTCCCTCTTCATCCGTATCAATTATGTGTTTGATCCCACACTAAAATTTTCTGTCATTTTGACCTCAAACTGTTTCTATTTTACTAATCCCTACCTCTCAATAACCTCAATTTAGTTAAATTTATTGCCTTTTCTTCCTAACATGTTAAGATTCT
Organism: Tapirus indicus; assembly: GCA_031878705.1. Taxonomy (NCBI): domain Eukaryota; kingdom Metazoa; phylum Chordata; class Mammalia; order Perissodactyla; family Tapiridae; genus Tapirus; species Tapirus indicus. Next base: position 32,898,310 of record CM062934.1, read on the forward strand.
CTGTCCAAAGTAATAATTTGTGCAAAGGAGTCCCAATAAAATTGGTCTTTGGGAATCACGATACTTTGTTCCTCTAATCTCCTTTGTTATCTTTCTACTCTCACAGCTGTCAGCTTTATGCATTTATTGCAGATTCTCCTGCCTACCTAGCAGTCATTTTATTTCTCTCTTGCAACTGGATAATCCTATTCCTCATAACATCTCTTTCAAGGTTTATCTGTCATTTTCCAATTCCTGACTCCCACCTACCTTTATGTCCTTCTGAGAGGATAGCCTTGCCCTCCAACTCATGAATGTGTAGTGTCTAGCCAGTAGAAGCACCACATTATATGCCTTTATCCTATTTTTTCCCATAACTATGGGTTTTAGAAATATACATTCTTTCATTTTATCAATCAGAAATATTTCATCTGAGCCTAAAGCTTACTGGAATATGCTCTTTCAATGATAATTCCTTATTGATTTCTTTCAATTTTCCAGAGATATTCAAGTTCCCTGGGACTCTATCCTTCTTTGGCTATGAAAAATATTAAAATGTAATTGATAAACTTATATCATTGAATGAGTATGTCACAAACTTGATAAATGAAACAAGTAGGGAATCTTAAATGAGATAATTTTCTACAGGCTGAAAAAACTATGCAAAGTTGATTTAGAGTTGTCCAAAAGAAATGTGAGCTTTTCTAGAGAGAGTTATATATCCTAAGAGGGTCATGGCACTTTCTTCCTCAACCCCACAGTACAATTGTGTAAGAACAAGTAAAGAGGTGGAGTATATATGAAGATTGTGCCAAACAAAGGGACATCTGCATGGCTTATGGAGTAGGTGAAATCAAGTAGAATCTTAATGTTATTTAGTTGGATATTTTTTGAAAGTCATTGATTGTTCCTGATTTACATATAACACAGTCCTTGCAGACCTGCTGGTCTATCTGTGAAAATGTATAAAAGTCAATCAGTTCATTCAGTCCGGATCCACATGTATAGGACTACATGTAATAACAGAGTGATGAAACAGCAGGGATAACAATATACCAAAACAGGATGCTGTTTTTCCCCTAGCCTCTTTGGTATTGACTCCATCCCCTCAATCAGCAACCATGACCATGATATGCCTTGAATTTTATATCCCCTTTTTACCCCTCATCACACTATAATAGCACATCCTTACACATTGTTTCTCTTTCTGTATCATCAATATCCTTCTTATAACAACTATTTTTCAATCCAATTCACTCCAATAATTATTCCACCCAAAGTCACTCCAAAATTAATTACCATTTACCGTTTCTCAGTCCTTTCAGTATTTCTTTTTTGTAGTTGATACAAGCAACCACTTTCTTCTAAAACCCTTTTTGTAATAGATGCTGTGATATTATAGTATCATAGTTAATTATTTTTTCCTATATATTTACTTCTTTTCTATTTCATACATTCATTGGCTCTGCTTCCTTCTCAGATCCCCTAAAATATATATTCCTAAAAGACTCACCCTTCAATGAGCAATCATGAAATGAGTGTTTATTGTGAGCTAGATTCATATTTGGCTCTATCATTAGAAATCCATTTCACAAAATTCTTGCATTATTGAAAGCTCAACTCTCACAATCACCATCCTTGGTTACTGTTCATATACTAAACCCCATCCATAGGTGCCCAATATGCCACTATCTCAAATATCTTCACCTCAGGAGAAAAAGGCTCAGCACTCTTGAAAGGCACCAAGAATTCTGCTGTCATTGGAATTTTCCAAAAGTAATAGTGAAAAACAATAGACTTCATTTCAATGCTATTGATTTTCTTAGTGTTTAAGAAGCATGCAATAGATGATACTCCTTTTCAAAAAACAAACTGAAAGATGGAATTTTCCCCATTAAAACTCATTGAATATATATTTATTGAGCACGTTTGATCCATAAAGCATGCTAAGTACTGAACATACAGAGGTAAATATTGTGTTTCCAAAATTCAAATATATATATAATGTATCTATTACACATAAAAAATTATATATATCCAATATGCTCATTTTTAACATAAGGAAAACGAAGCTTAGAGGTTAAAAGAACAGCCAATGTTCCTACAACCTCTACTTTCCATTCTAATACCCTGACGCTGCAATGTTTTGCAATATTATGACACTTCAGAATGGAAATCAAACGTATGTTTCTAAAACAGGGTCCTCACTATATGATGAACATAAACTGCTTCATCACTGATAAAAAATATTGTGTTGTTTTAATTCACGTCTGTGCAATAGTATATGACAGTAACACAACTTTGTTGCAATTAAAAATGAGAGATATTATATCATTGAATTTAAAATTATGGGCCTTGGCAAAAGCAACCAGCAAACAACATGATAGGTTTTGAACCAAGCTAAATCATTTTTTATATTTGTCATCATGGGCCAGTAATTTATGCTTTCTTTTTTTCCCCTTCACTGTTTCAACTGCCACTGGCCTGTGAGCTCCTTCAGAGAAAGAACCAAACACAACACCTCCCACTTACAGACATTAAATCAATATTTATTAAGTGAATGAGTGAACAATAAATTAGCTCTTGAATCTGAATTGCTGTACAATCCACTCTGAATAGAGCTATGTTTATAACTGCTTATTACTGTAATATTTATTGAGTGAAATTAATTCAATTGCTAAAAGCTGTTGATGTGATTAGGTGCCATACAAATAAAAATGTAAGGAGTCATCTGGACTCTTCCAATTTCTCTTTTCTCATAAATTGCTTTAGCTAAATGCTTCTACGTCATGTATCTGCATAAATATTTTTAGTGTAAAAACAAAACAAAATAAAACAAATATACCTGTTTTTAAAAATATTGTTAATAGAAATATAAAGAGAGTTCTTAGGGCAGATGAAAAATAGAAACAAAGAAAGAAATAAAGAGAAACAGAAAGATTAAAGGTAGGGTACATTTGAACAAATAGCTATAAAAATAATAATATAATATCTTGAGGAAATTAAATTATATGTATCATTAAAATCATATCAGAAATATTCCCAAAGACAGGAAATGAATAAAGGAGTTCATTAAAGTATTCTAAGTTTTTAGCATTTTCTGAAAGAGGCAAATTTAATACGTTGTATTAAATGCAAATTAATCATGCTTACATGGTGCCATGGTCTGAATGTTTGTACCCCCAATCCCCAATTTGTATGTCAAAATTCTAATGACCAAAGTGATGGTATTAATAGGTGGAGCCTTTGAGAGATGCCTAAGCAATGAGGGTGGAGCCCTCATGAATGAGATTGGTGTCTTATAAAAGAGGCTCCAGAGAGATCCCTAGCCACTTCAACCACGTGAGAACAGAGAGAAGACACCAGATATAAACCAATAAGAGGGCCTTCCTCAGAGAACTTGACAATGCTGGCGCCTTGATCTTGGACTTCCAGCATCCAGAACTGTGGGAAATTTCTGTGTTTCTAGGCCACACAGTCTGCTGTGGTATTTTGTCATAGCAGCTGAAAAGGACTAAGGCATATGGTGTAATGTTTAGGCAATAACTAGAACAACAACAACAAAATATATATATATATATATATCTCCTTTTAGTGAAAAGCAGTAGACTTCATTCAGAGCTGAGCTTTCAATAGTGCAAGAATCCCAAATAAAAGGATATATATATAGAGAGAGGGAAAATTAAACAATAAAAATTCTTAATTATTGCAAAAAAGTAAAAAATAAGATAAAAAAATAGAATACAAAAACTAGTGTGTTGAGACAAAGAACTTTTTTCTCATATATCTATATATATATAACTCTCAAATCTCAACAGTAAAAAAAATAAAGCTAATTACAAAATGATCAAGATACAAAGAGACATTTTACCAAAGAGGATTTCATGTGACAAATAAGTGCACAAAAAGATGTTCAACATCATTAGAAAATGCAAATTCAGGTCACAATTATATAACACTACATACCTATCAGAATGGTAAAACAAAAGACAGTAACAACAACAAATGCTGGCAAAGATGCAGAGAAACTGTATCTCTCTCACACACTACAGGCAGACATATAAAATTGCAAAGCCACTTTAAAAGACAATTTGCCTGTTTCTTAATAAACTAAACACGCTATTATCATACAACCCAGTAATTGAGCTCTTGAGCATTTACCCAAATAAGTGAATATATACATATTCACACAAAAAATTATATAAAACCTTCATAGCACATTTACTTAGAATAGCCTGAAATTGGAACAACCCAGATGTCCTTTAAGGGGTAAATTTTTAATATGTGGTGCATCCATGGAATACTATCAGAAATAAAAAGAAATGAACAATTGAAAAATGCGACTACTTGGAAGAATTACCAAAGAAATACACTGAGGGGAAAATTCAATCCAATAAGGTTACATAATGTAGGATTCCATGTATATGATGTTCTTAAAATAACAAAATAATAGAGATGAAAAACAGTTTAGTAAATTGTTGAAATTTAGGGACATGGTGGGGGAGGAGGGATGCTGGCATGATTCAAGAGGGGCAACAGGAGAGTTCTTGTGGTGATGGAACTGCTCTGTATCATGTTTTTGGATATAAGAACATGAACGTGTGATAAAATTCTATAGAACTAAACACACACACACACACACAGTCACACATGTGAGACCTGAAAGAGTGATGGATTTTATCAATGTCAGTTTCCTGAATGTGGTATTGTACTACAGTTTTGCAGGATGTTACCAATTGGGAAAATGGGTAAAGGGTAAACAAAATCTCTCTGTATTATTTCTTATAACTGAATATGAACCTATAATTATCTCAAGATAAAATATTCAATTATAAAAGACAAAAACTAGAGTGTTGAATAGAAAACAAATACTAAGGTGGTAGATATAATCCCAGATATACTAGTAGTTACATTAAAAGTAACTAGACTAAATAATTGAATTAAAAGACTAAGATTACTATTTTGGAGTAAAAAAAGATAAAATATATACAGATTAGAAGAGACACATTTACAGAGTAGGACTAAGAAAAGTTGAAAGAAATGGATAAAAGAATACACAATGTAAATATTAGCCAATAGATATCTGGTGTAATTCTTGAAGACAAGAAACAATTCCAGAGATATAGCACATTTCATAATGATAAAAGGGTCATACAGGAGGAAGTTATAAAAATTCTAAATCTGTTTGTATCCAATAATATAGAATTAAATACATACAGCAAATATTGACACAACTAAAAGGAGAAATACAGAAAGTCACCAAGATAGTGGAAGACTTCAATGCACCTCTCTTAATATCTGACACAATAAACAGACAAAAACACCATTAATGATATAGAGAATCATAATTCTACTGAACAAAAACAACCTTGTTGAAATAAGTAGAACACTGCACTAAGGAGAATGACAATACACATTTTTTGAAGTGCATATGGAACATTTGCCAAAATTATTCATATACTGAGTGAAATCAAGTCTCAACAAATATCAAAGGATTGAAATAATTAGCATGAAACTATACTAGAAAGCAATAACAAAAGATAATTTAAAAATTCCAAAATATTTTAAAGTTTTGCAATATACTTAAATAGTCCATGGGTCAAAGAAGTAATTGTAACAAAAATTAGAAATATCATTAAATTAATAATAAAAAAAGCGAAAAATACCAAAATTTGTGGACTTCCAGTTCTGGCCAAGAAAGATTAGCCCCATTCTTCCCAGGTACTTCCTAATACTACTAAAGAACCTTGGACATAACCAAACAGCAAGTATAAGCAGTCCCTGAAAGATGAAAGGATAAGGCTGGTTGCCTAGGGAACTTGGGGCTTGAGGAATGACAAGATGGTAAATCCCCTGGGTTTCGTTATTGCCTCTCATATATCCTAGACAGGATGCTCTAGAAGCCTGCAACCCAGAATCACCAACAGAAAGATAAAAAAAAGGCTCTGAGGAAAGTCTTTTCTCCCTAGTCATATTAGGATTAGGAAATGAGTTGGCTGAAAGCATTCGCCCTTTTTGGCGATCTGTTCTAATCCAGTCAAACATCAATGGAACCACTGCCCCTTGCCCCCAGGTTTCAGCAGGACCCAGCAGAGAGCTGTTCTCCCATCCACCCTCTGATTCCCCCACCTGGTGATGTTCAAGGGACCAAGTAGGAAGCTTGTCTCCCACTTGGAAGAAGCAGACAGCGCTCCAACTCTCCCCCAGGGTAGTATCAGTGGGGTCCAGTGGGAAGCTGAACCTCCGTACCCACCCTGAAGCAATTAGCCTGAGACAGCATGAGACGGGGCTAGTCAAGGCTCTGCCTCCCTCCCATCCTAACCACTATGGATTAGCAGGGAGCTCAGCCTCGACTCTGACCTGTCATCACTGAGGTGGATGAGGTGGGAGGTAGGGCTGATTGCCTCACCTTTCTCTCCAACCCCTCCCCTTTGTCAGCAGGGTTCCATGGAGAACTGAGCTTCTACTACCACTCTGTAGCAATAAAGAAATATTCATTGGCCCTGCCCATTCTCCCTCCCAGGTGGCAGCAGGGAACTGGACTGACACCCCACTCAAAGGCAATGAGGTGATCAAGCTGGTGTCTGACTTTCACTAGGATTTGGTCAGCAGGGCTGAGGGCTGTGCCAAACTTAAGTCTCAACTATCTTCAGTGAGGCAGTGTGAGTCAGCATTTCACTGCTGCTGGGATGGTGTCAGTAAGGAGCTCGACATACACACCCATCCAGACCTCACACTACACCTCAGTGAAGGGACTGACTGCAGACAAAGGAGATTAAATAGAATCAAGAGTCTCATAATTTAATATCCAAAAAGTCCAGGATGAAATTTTTAAAAAATCCCTTGTTTTACCAAAGCCAAGAAAATCACAACTTGAATGAGAAGAGGCAAGACACCAATACTGAGATGAATGGGATGTTGAAATTATTTGACAAGGATTTTAAAGCAGCCATCATAAAAATGCTTCAACAGCAATTACAAATGTTCTTGGAATAAATAAAAAAATAGAAAATCTCAGCCAAAAAAAATATGTTATAAAAGAGTGCCAAACAGCCATGATGGAACTGAAAAACACATCAACAACAAAAAAGTCATGCTGATTGGGCTCAATAGCACAGTGAAAATGACAGAGGATAGAATCAGAGGACTTGAAGACAGACCAACAGAATTTACTCAGTTTGTATAATAGAAAGAAAATTGAATGGAAAAAAAAGAATAAATTTTCAGGGATTTGTGAAACAATAACAAAAGAGCTAACATTTGGATTAACAAAGTGCCAGAAGAAGAGAAGAGAGTGGGACTGACAAAGTATTTGAAGAAATAATGGTCAAAAAATTCCATAATTTGGTGAAAGTCACAACTGTACAGATTTAAGAAGCTGAGTGAATCCTAGAAAGCATAAATGCAAAGAAATCTATGCCAAGATACATCGTAATTGAACTTCTGAAAAGTAAAGAAAAAAAACCATGAAAGCAGCAAGACAGAAAGAACATATGATATATAGGGGAACATGAATTTGAATGACCATGGAGGCCCAAAGGCTGTGGCACAATATTTTTTAGGTACTGAAAAAAAAGAATTGTCCACCCCAAATTCTACATCCAGAGAAGATTTCCTTAGGAATGAGAGTAAAACAAAGATACTCTCAGACAAAGGAAAACTAAGGAATTTCATGCTAGCAAATCCACCTTTCAAGAATGGCTAAAAAAATTTCTGTAAACAGAAAGGAAATGTTAACAGAAGGCTTGGAACTTCAGAAAGAAAGAAGAATATTGGAGTGGGGAAACATTGGGTTAAATATAATAGATAATCCTTCTTTCCATGAGTTTTTAAAATCATTTTTGATGACCAAAGCAAAAATGATAATACCACCTGATTTGGTGCTTGATGTATGCATAGGAAATTAAGATAATTATACTTATAAAGTGGAGAGGATAAAGGGACCCAAATGGAAGTAATGATTCCATACTTCATTGAAAGTGGTAAATTGTCAACGCCAGTAGTGTGATAAGATATATGCATGTATATTGTAGTACCTAGAGCAAGCACTCAGAAAACTATACAGAATGATATACTCAAAAACACTATAAATAAACCAAGATGTAATCCTAAAATTTGTGGGTATAGCTAAAGTAGACTTTGATGGAAATGTGTAGCTCTGACTACATAGATCAGGAAAGAAACTCTGAAAAATTAATGATTAAACCAGGGGTTGGCCAACTATGGTCTACAAGCCAAATCTAGCCTTCCACTTATTATAAATAAAGTTTTATTGGAACAGAGTTATGCCCATTCATTTATTTATTGTGGCTGTTTTCATGATACAAAGGCTGAGTCTAATAGTTGTGACAAAGACATTAGGGCCTAAAATATCTACTATATCACTTTTCACAAAAAAGTTTCTGGACCCCAAAGCTTTGACCTCAAGAAACCATAAGAACAAAAAATCAGTACAAAGAATTGAAGGAATGGAGACAAGAAAGAAGTAGAAACTCATGATTTACAATATAAACACATAATGAACAGCTGCAGCAAAGCCCAAAATTAGTCCTTTTAAAAAACAAATTAATGAAAAATTAGACCTTTAAAAATAAATTAATAAAATTTACAACCCCCTAGCAAAACTGACCAAGAGAAAAAACAAATTTCAAGAATGAAAAGAATATCACTAATGATCTTACACTTATTTCAAAAGATAATAATATGAGATTATAAACTACATGAAAATAAATATTGCTATTTAAATGAAGTATACACTTTCCTTCAGAAAAAATTACTAAAACTAGCACAAGAAGAAATACAAAAACCCAATAAAATGATATCTATTAAAGACACCGAATTCATTACCATAAGGTAGTAGTAGAGTCAGGGTTTTAACTTATGTTTTTTTAATCTCCAGATTCATAAATGTTTTCTTATGCTGTTCTTTTAGTTCTTCCTACTATTAGACAAGTGAAAATAAGACAACTGAAAATAAGAATCATAAGGCATATTATGTTAAAAGCTTGACTCCAAGTCTCATTTTCAATCAACAGAAAATCAGAGCTCACTAACATGAACTCACCGACTCAAATCCGTCCCAGGCACGTACTGAGAGAAGCGGGAATGGAGTAGAGGGATCAATCTAAGATCACACCATCGCTTTTCCCATCTCAAGCCTGGAGAAGTTGGCCACGAAGAACATGATAGTGTGTCCTGAAGAGAACACAAACATCCAGTGTTGCTTTTTATTTCTGTGTTTTTAGTTTCTATGTCACGAACCCTTTTCATTTGGGGAATATTTTTTACCCTAAATAATCAAAAGACATTTATAGAATACCACTAGAAGAAATCCATACTCATTGACAATAAAATTGTATTTAACTTCCTCTTTAATGGAATTCTAATAAGAAATTGAGGAAGGAATCATTGAGATTTAGAATATTAGTAAATCATATGAAAAAATGTAATGGGGAGAAGGAAGAAAAAAATAAAAATAAAAGTGTGCAGAACTGAATTCGTTCAAGAAGGGGAAAGATGGGGCAAAACTGTAACTGCAATGAACAATGAGTTGCTAGTAGGTGACAAAAATGAAACTAAGCTGCAGTTCATTCAATTAGCCAATGTTATCCGCATAGCTGCTAGGCACTAAATGCTGTTATAAGTGCTTGTGATTTATCTGTTACTTGTAAATATTTCTGAGTAGAATGAATGTTCTTATAAAACAAGTGGTTAAAACTACTCAAGAAAATCTTTGTCCATCATTTTAATTCATGTTTGTAAAATATTTGCATTTTCTTATATTGTTTTAATGTCATGTTAACTACTGCTGGTTTAAAAATACGTGTAGTTTAAGTTTCATTGAAAGTTTGTGTTTTTTTACTTATATACGGAGCAGACATATATTTGAATAAAATTTGAGCTTTTCACTTGATGTTGATTCATCCTTCTTTCATTATATCAGCTTCAGTGTTAAAATTTCTTCCTGGCACTAGTACATGGGATAATGTTGGTATTTAAATTGGCACAGGATGTAGGGGCCAAGCTGAATTTGATCAGGGACCTGTTGACACTGATTTTGCTCTATTCTATAGATTCTATAATTTTTGAGTGATAATGTTAGAAGAAGATTTTATTTAAGTTGAGATGTTGAAATTTTGTTAGTCTGAATATTATTAACCTTTTCTTTCAGGTATCAATTTCTTCAAAATGGCTTAGGAGGAAAGAACTTCCATTATTTTCACTAAAGGTTGAGTGTTCTTTGGCATTCCTATGTTAATTGTCACCAATTGTGCCAATAAAAATCGGCTGAATCCTTAGAGCAGTTTAGAATACTGGGGAGGTGCCCTGGCTCAGGTCGCTTAGTGAGGGCCTTACTGGTAAACATTCTCTAAGGCACCTGTCCTTCCATGCAAGACAGTTTATGTTTAACTGGTGATTGCAGCGCACGAACCTAGGTTTCATGTTAATCTCTCTCCTGGCATTCCTGTCAGATGTTATAGATGGTCAGCACATGACACGGGGTCAGTTGGGTAGCAGTACAACAGGGCAGTGAGGGCTCAGCCTCTGAATCCAACTCAGACCACCTAGGTTCAAAATCCCAGTTTCCCAACTGACTAGTCCCTTAAGCTAGGGGCAAGTTATTTAAACTGTGTCTTATTGTGCCTATCTCCAAAGATAAGGCTGTCGAAAGGCTCTTGTTACCAAAGCAAAACCTAAAGCTTTTTTAGAAGCATTGAATTATTGCTTTCCCACCTTTTCTGCATGAGGGCACTTGAAACAATAATAATAATAATCTGATGCAACACACTAGAGTAAACAGACTAGGTTTCTGTGGCCAGGCCAGAACTGATCATAGGGATTGTAAGTGTCCCGGGTCCCACCAAGCTGCCCTACAACTAAGGGCAGCATATGGCTGAACCCTCACACAGGACTATAGTGCACATGACCCACTCCTGAGAAGTTCTACAGTAAATCGTTTACCCAAGTCATCCAGCCAGCGAATGACAGAGCCGGGATTCACTCAGACCCACATCTTTCTGATTCCAGAGCCAACACATCTATCATAGCACAGCATTTAACGTTCACAATCAGAGGTGCAATGATGGAAAGAATAATTCAGATTTTTGTCTTGGTTATTTCATGAAAAGTACAAATAGCTCCCCTCACTTTACATGTTCTATGAACAGGTGGGATAGAAAATGTAAAAGAATATAAAAGACGTAGGCAATGGAACATTGAGGACAATGATAATCACCAATAAATGAGTCTGATTAGTTTTATGAATTATATTTTGTAGGCTTCCTAGATTGGCAGACATGAAAATACATGTGATCTCGGGCATGTCTTTGATGTAGCATCTCAACCTGATGCCTTTATGAACCAAAGTTGTATATAGTTCACTTTCTTTTGTTTCCTCCTTATAAAAAATATAAAATAAGTCCCACTTCAGCTATTAAACTAATCAGGGTTAATGTATTTCATTTTACAAATTTGTTATTTATAGTGGGATACCTAATGTTCTTTGAAGGTTATTTATCCTTATTTATTTTAATTTTGAAAGAAGAATATAAATTTACTTTTTAGTCTTTTTTCTGTAACAGTAGTCTGCTACTTTTAATTGTATAAAAATGTCCAAAAACATTATGATTTTTATGGTTTTAAGGCCTATAACTATGTGTTAAGAGCTTTGTCAAGATTATTATTTCTTATAATATTAATAGTGTGAATTGGAAAAATAGCATTTACATAGTCTTTGCTTTAAAATACTCTTCTCCTGGGGGCTAGCCTGGTGGCGCAGCGGTTTAGTTCGCACCTTGGCAGCCCGGGGTTCATGGGTTAAGATCCTGAGCCCCTGCCGACACACTGCTTGTCAGCCATGCTGTGGCGGCGTCCCATATAAAGTAGAGAAAGATGAGCATGATTTTAGCCCAGGGCCAGTCTTTCTCAGCAAAAAAGAGAAGGATTGGCAACGGATGTTAGCTCAGGGCTGGTCTTCCTCAAACACACACACACACACACACACAATGATAAAATAGTCTTTTCCCAAAATATAACACATTTCAAGGTGTTTTGCCACACAATAACCTGAAGAACAACTATCTACCAACATAGAATAGCATACAGGGCAAAATGCTGATCCAGATTTTGTCAAGAACTTGGCATAGAAAGTATTTGTTAAAGGTATATAGTTAAGAAAGATGTTTCTTAGAATCTGGTTAGCAGATTATCTGAATTTGTGTCTCCTGGTGAGCAAAAAGCAAATTCCTTTTCTCCGCCTTGGCTGGCAAACCAGGTGCTTCTTGTATATCCTAAAACTGGTGACCTCAGGACCTTGGAAGGACTCAACTGTGTTTTTATGTAAGATGCTGGAGTGATGTTGATATATTATAAGGTCTTATTTTCCCATTTGCTTAAAATGCTGCCTTAAAATATATTAAGGATGTTTCCGAAAACTAGAACGGCACCTGCTTACTCAAAATTTGGTCAGATTATTCTCTAGTTATTAATGCCCTGATTAATGCTCTACTTATTCTCTGATAATTAAGGCACAGGAATTTAAAATGGAGTTACCTGGGCCCAGGATAGAATTGAGCATTTAGACACATCAGAGAACTAAGCGTTTCTCCTGAGGAGATTGTCTGTAACGTGCATACATTCTGTGGAAAGTACACTTCACAACGCACACTTCCTCCCAGCCTCCCCCGTTCCTTGTTGTTTAGTAATGGGTCAGAAGAAAACATGCCTTTGACTGCTCCTAATTTATGTCTCTGAGTAAAAATGTCCTCTGTTCTCCACTCCTCATCAAAGCCTATTTAAGGTACAAATGGAAACACAGGCAGGGCTGGCTGGGCAAGTCTGTGTGATCCCATCAGGCTTGAAGACTAATTCCCAGATGGGTAACTGAGCACATATCTGGTTCGTAGTCTCTCAATTTTTGTTGAGTTCAATTAAGTCAATATTTCAAGCCTCTAGCAGCCCTTTTCTCTACTAGAATGCAAATATCCCTTGTTCTTTTTATATACTGCTTATATTTCAGTTAATTTTATGCACCTGTCTAAAGATCTGAATTTTAAACTTTTTGGGTCGGGGCCATAATTAACTTCTCCCCATGGTACCTAGAAGAGTGTTTCCATGGAATAGATTCTCAATAAGCATTCATTTAATTGAAGTACATTGAGATTATTTTCTTTACTTTTAATATGCTTTATTTGAATTTACATGTCTTGATTTTTATTCTCTAAAATATCATAAGTACCGTTAATTTTCTTACACTGAAAGATCTTCAGCAATGTCAAAACAATGTTCAATTCTAATGCTAAAAATAAAAATAAGATGTGCCTCTCAAAAATAGACATAACTCTAGTAAGGAAAATTTGACAATTGATTTTTTTTTTTTTTTTTTTGTGGGGAAGACCAGCCCTGAGCTAACATCCGTTGCCAATCCTCCTCTTTTTGCTGAGGAAGACTGGCCCTGGGCTAACATCCGTGCCCATCTTCCTCTACTTTATATGGGACGCTGCCACAGCCTGGCTGACAAGCAGTGTGTTGGCAGGTGCCCGGGATCTGAACCAGCAAACTCCAGGCTGCCAAGCGTGAACTAAACCGCTGCGCAACTGGGCGGGCCCCTGACAATTGATTTTTAAAACTTTATACAGCTGGATGTATTTGGAACAGTCATGTTATAGAATTACAGGGTGATTTTCTTGCTCTAATTATATCTTTCTAAAGGAGGACATTGTGTCAGGCAACTATGTATAGGCACAATTAATAAAATTCATTCTATAAGATTTTATGTGTATGTCAATGGAATGAGTTCAAAACAAACCAGAATGATTCTTACTCATAGAGCATCCACTCTGACTTTTCTATTTCTCATTATTATAGAGGAATGCAAAGTTATGGCGTGAGAATTAAAGTAAAAATATTACCAAACGTCTTTCTCCCACTCTGAAGTAAAATAGCTCTTCCTCCTGTCTTAGGAGCAGAGCTGAGATGGGGATTCTTGTGTGAGGGACACGTGGAGGGAAAGTTCTCAGGAGGGGATAATTGCTAGACTTACAACCAGAGAGAATTGTTTAGTCTGTAGAATGTGTGAAATACAAGGAGTTTCAAGAATATTTATAAAAGAAAAAGATCTGTTTACTTGAAAATACAAATGGAAAACAAAAATTAACATTTTATTAAATGTGTATAAAACAAACATGCCAATTTTATCAAATATTAAAAACATGCAAAGTTTAACATTCATTACTTTTTAACATGATATGTAGGTTAGATTTTCTACTTGGCACTAATTCCCTGGTATACATGAAGATTGCTAAGAAATCCTAACCAACGGCAAAATAAATAGCTACTTTTAGCTAAATAATTTCAAAACAAAAATCATGTTAAATCATGTAGAGCATAAAATTACATATACTACGCAACGTTTTAAAATGATTATATAATGTTATGTGTGACCTCATGAAGTTAAAAGTCTCTGTATCTTTCAAAGGGGTTAATACAGACCTGAGAGGAGAAAAAAGACCTTAAAAAAATAACTGACCTACTTATTTTTTCCTTCCTTGCTTATCATAATACTTAAATGATGAAGCAACCAAGGATTTCAAATCTTTCAGAGAAACCAGGTTCAATAGCAGTTTTTGCAAATTGTGAATTTGTATATTTTTCTTGGGCTTTTTTGAGTTAACTCCTTATTAATTTTAAGGATGCGTCGGTGCTCTTACTGTGTTATTGGGATGGTAGTTGAGGTGTAAGCCGCTGTCACAGAGAGGAGAGGAGGTGCCGCTGCTCTGGTCACTTGGCGCACCTGCAGGAGACAAAATCACAAGGCTCCACGGGTTAGAACGCCCAGCCATGCTAGACGGAAGCAGTTGACATTCTACGTTTCAGTAGACTCAGTGACATCAAGTAAGTCAAGTAGTAAAACGAATGTTTATTTCACTTATATCAAAGCCAGAGTTTTACAAGTAAGCTAAGTGACTAAAGTGGGGCCCTAAAAGAGACCCACAAATATTTATCTTTGATTTCATAAATATTAAGGCTTTATTAAGGAAAACATACAACCTTATAAAAAACATTGCTTCATTTCATTATATGAAGTGGCCGACACTTCTGAACCATATTTATAATAGCGTAGGATTTTGTATGTCTACCAAGTTCTATTTAATGTCACATTACAACCTACTGGCCAATCTTATCTTTAGATGCTATAATTTTCCATGATGCAAAATAAGTTTGCATGTGCTCTGTCTTTATAAGTGCTCTTGGTATAGCCTGTAATTGGAACTGCCCTCGTTGACATTATCTAATTTTGTGAAGTTGCAACTAAAAAACTTCATTTTAAATCCTCGTGAGAAACCTAATATCTATTTTTTAAAGATGAGTAATGTATGTCTTAAAGATTTGTGATTTTCTAAAATTTCACAATTTAGTAATGTTTACAGTCAGAATCAGAATACATATTTCTTGATTTCTGATTCATTGCTTTTTTCCTGATTCATTTGTTTTTCTGAAAACATTGCAGTTTTTTGGAGTTGCTAATGTTGACAATTATGAGCTATTAACATAACTGAGTCCTGATTTTTATTTGAACTATTATACTTACATTCAAAATTAGAGGTCATAGGTAATACTCCTAGCACATTAACCCATGTGCTCAAAACATAAGTGATTATGCTCTCCTCTTTTATTACTCTAAAGTTTCATAACTTTCCTGATGCTAAGAAGTGGATCTTGGGCTGTTTTGCTGCACTAGCCCGGATATAAGTTTTCCATTCTTTAAATCTAGGATTTTATACTTTGTTTTGGCTACTTTTTCTTTTGATGTTTATCTGCATTTCTCTCTTATGAGACAATATTTTTAATGCATACACATATTACTTTAAAACATATTCATTTTGAACTGAATAAAATAAAAACATGTTAAATTCTGTGACAGCATCCAAATCATTCCTTTGAATGAAATGTAAAGATTTAAATATATGCACAAAAAAGAAAATAGATGTAAACTCATGATCTATGCTTTCATCTTAAGAAGATAGAAATGGAAGAGCAAATTAAACCAAAGTAGATAGAAGACAGAAAATAATAAATATAAAAATGGAAAGCAATGAGATTGAAAACAAAATAACAGACAAAATTAACAAAGACAAAAATGAGTTATTTGGAAAGATTAATAAAACCCACAGCAAAAGTGATCCAGTAGGAGTGAGAAAATACAAGTTACTAATATCGGGAATAAAGGAGGTGACATTACTGCAAACCAACAGATATTAAAAGGAATAATAAAAGGATATGATGGATAACTTCATGAAAATAAGTTGACCACTTAGTTGAAATGGAAAAAAACCTTAAAAAATTTTTTACCAAACCTTACAAAAGAAGAAAAGGGAATATCAAAAAAAGTTCTATATCCATTCAACAGATTAATTCATACAAAATAAAAATTATATTTCTAGGTTCAGATTGCTTCTCTGGTGAATTTATTCAGTCTCTTAAGAAAAAGATGCTATCACTGTTAAACAAATTCTTTCTGGAACTAGAGGAGGAGTTACCACTTCACAACTTATATGAAGACATAAAAACCCTGATACCAAAACCCCACTAAAACATTGCAAGAAAAGAAAAGTACATATGGATATCCCTCATGAACACAGATTTTTAAAAAGCCTTAACAGTACATTAGCAAATTGGAACCAGCAATATATTAAAAAATCTAATATTTCATGACCGTGTGGGTTTATCCCAGGAATGCAAGCTTGATTTGGCATTCAAGATCGATTTTTAAAAATTCACCATATCAACAGAATAAAAAAAGAAAAAAATTTGTAATAGCTCAATGGATGTAGAAAAAAATATTTGAGATAATTCAACATCAACTTATGTTAAAAAGAAAAACCGCTAGTAACCTGGGAATAGCAGGGCGCTTCCTCAGTCTAATAAAGGGCATCTGTTAACACTTATAGCTGATATCATATTTAATGGTAAAAGACTGGAAATTTCTCCTCTAATATCTTGAGTGAGAGAAGAATGTCTGCTCTCAATACTTTAGTCAACATTTTACTGGAGGTCCTGGCTATAAAGACAGGCAAGGAAAAGGAACTGAAGAAATAGATTGGAAAGGAAGAAGCAAAACTCGTTATTTGCAGATGACATAGTTGTATATGTAGAAAAACGTAAAGAATGTACATAAAATCCTAATAGAATAAATAAGAAAATTAAGCTATGTTGCAGAATATGTCAGTAAATAAAAATTAATTATATTTCTGTGTGTTAGCAACAATGAAAATTTTAAAATGCTATTTACAATAGAACAGAAAAAACATAAAATGTCTAAAATAAATTTAATGAAAGATATGCCAGACTTCCCCACTGAAAACACTAATATGTTACTGAGAAAAATTAAAACATAAATAAATGGAAAGTTATATAATGTTCACGGATTGAAAGACAAAGTCATTCAGATGTTAATTCTCAAATTGTCTATAAATTCAATTTAACCCCATTCAAAATCATAATAGGTTTTTTATAGAAATTGTCATGCTATTTCTGAAATGTATGCAGTAATGCAGAGAATCTAGAATATCCAAACAATCTTGAAAAATTGGAAAGTTGGAGAATCTATCCTCGGTGACTTTTTAAAGACATTATAATTCTTCAATATGAACACGATGGTTTCAGTGAAAGAATAGACACATAAATTAATGGAAATAAAGCGATTCTTGATTCCTACCTTGGACACAAAAATGTAATTAATATAAGATGGGTTTTAAATTTAAATATAAAGCTTCTAGGAAAATTGTAAGGGAATCTCTGTGCAACCTTGGGATAGGCAATATTTCTTAAAGACGATACAAAAAGCAATAACCATATACAATAAAAACAACAACAACAAAATGATAAATTAGACTTTATCAAAATTAAAAACTTCTGCAAACCTAAGACACCTTTAGTAAAAAATATAGTTATGCATAGACTGAGAGAAAATGTTTGTAACATGTATAACTGATAAAAGACTTATATACAGAATATTTTTTAAACTCCTGCAGTGTGATAATATAAAGACATACCAACAGAAAAATGGGCAAAAGTTGAGCAGACACATTACCAAATAAGAAATGCAAATTGCCAATAAGATGTGCAAATGGCACATAACAAGGAGCTAATTATCATTAGTCTTCGGGGAAATGCAAGTTAAAACTACAATAAGATACTATTACACGCTCAATAGAATGGCTGGAAAAAAATCTTTGACCATCAAATATAAATGTAGAGCAGTCAGAACTCTCACACATTGCTGGAGGGGATAGTGAGAGGTCTTTAAACATAATGTCCACTTTAGAAATACCTTGGCAATTTGTTAATTATACATCTATCCTGTGACTCAGCAATTCCACTCCTAAGTACTGGTAGTGACATAAAATTGTAAGACTTCCAAAAGCCTTGCACAAGAATGTTCATAGTAGCTTTTTTTATAATAGCAAAATACTGGAAACAGATCCTTTTTCTATCAATAGGATAAGGAATTAACAAACTGTAGTATGTTCATCTGATGGAATTTTACACAGCGATATAAATGAACAACTACCAAAATATATAATGTTTAAGTAATTGTTCATAATGAAATAACCCAACATAAAAGAATAAAAAGAGTATGATTCGATTCTAAAAAGTTCTAAAAGAAGCAAAAATAACATATAATGATAAGAAATTACATCAATCGTTGTTTCTAGGGCTGCTATGTATTGGGAAGAGGCACAGAGGAACCATTCTGTGATTTGAAGGAGTGTGGATCACTCCAGGGTGTGCATTTGTCAGAACCAATCCAGCTGTGCATGTAATTTGCATTGCATGCAAGTTGTACTTGTTAAAAAATATTCTTTGATTTTTTAGCAATTAGATTATATACATTTCATGTCATAATATACAAATGATACAGAAATTTTTAAGTAGCTCTTATGAAAATTATTACATTTTCATTATTTTTATTACAATTCATTATTTTATTACAGTTATTCCACATAGACTGGTGCTTCCTTCAATCTCTCTATTTTCACTGGGACAACTTAAGTGTAAATGCTTGTTTAGCAAGTTCAGTGGCCAATACAAGTAAATAATTTTCTGGTTGGAGAAAAGATAGTCATCAAATATTATGAATGAAATTTAATAGAGGTACAAAATGTATATGTTTGATATGATACTCATTTTAAAAATAAATAATGTGTCTCCAGTTATAGGTGAGAAAATTACTGTAAATGTGGTGAATACATTCTGAAACAAAAATAACATGTTTCCTTTGCATAAGTAATAATAGAATGTTTTATGATATAAAAATATTTGTACTCAGACAGAAACCCCAGCTTTAAAAAGAAATTACCAGTTACTGTCAGGAAATAATGGTTTAGAAAGTAAATATGATGATGTGAGCATTTTACCCATTCTTCATAGATGCTTACATGCACAATCTTCATTCAGTGGGAGTTTGAGGAAAGCAGGTGCTCTTTTTAAGAACGACACTGTCAGGGTCACTTCTTCTCCAGCGTTCCGAAGAACCTGAACCTAAAGTAAAACAGTGAAAATGATCCCATTATCAGTATGTTCATGAAATTTCTATGTGATTGTAAAACCTTGACATAATCGGTTGTCTTTTCCACTTCTCTTTTTAACCTAGTGGTCACAAAAATTTTATGACAGATTCAGGGAATAAATTATCTAATATTGCAGAAATACAGCCATCAACTTTCTTTCTCTTCCCAGCATTCTGTGGTCCCTGTTCACTCACAATATCCTCATCTTCCGTTCACATTTATTGAGGTTCTCTTGAATTTATGCTCTATATTAGGCAATATGAGGGATCACGAAGCCTACAGAAAGGCGTGGTGCTCAGGCCACTGTATTTATTAATTTAATAAATATTTATTGAGCATCTATTATGTGCCACTTTGTGATGAATAAATCAATGACCCTGCAGATGTTGACCAGAGAACCAATTCAAGTTAAAGAAAATTGCCCCAATTCACTCAAACCCTTTCAAAAAATTTAAATAGATATTATTTTCCTAGTATATCATTGCATATTTTCTTTTCCTTCCCTGAAAACTTGGAATAATGATGGTATCTGTTAATATCAATAACTCTCAACACTTTCCAAGTCATAGAATTAATAGGTCTAGTTTTACCAGTTAAAATAAAGTCAATTTCAACAAAAATTATATCAAGACAAATGTAAACAATATTAAAAGAAGTACAAGAAGCTGAGGAGTTATTTATAGCAAACATACCTGGAAAAGATACAAGTATATTTATAATTTTAAAATCTCACACAAACTAAGAGGATAATTAAGAATAGTGAAGAAGCAGTTAATAGATGTGGAAAAATAACCTGTTATTAAACATATAGAAAACATGCTCAACTTCAAGTCATTAAAGAATTGGCTATCAAAACCATTTAGAATGACTTCTGGTCCCAACAAGATGGCATAGATTTAGCTCTCCCTGATTCTTCCAGTAAGTACAACTATAACACTGAAAAAAATGCAAGAGACAACCAAAGTTGAACTCTAAAAGGTAGAAATAAAAAAGAACTGATTAGGACCCCAGGACTGGAGGAACAGCACAGAGGTGAGATCTCTTAAATGCTCCTATCCTACGGAGGAATTATCTGCCTACTGCTGGATAAAGCATCCCTTTATCCACTTAGTGGCACCAGGGGCCCTACCCTGGGAAAGCTCCTTCCACATCCTCAAACAGTACCAGCAGGGAACAGTGGGAGCACCAATGACACGAGATAAGACAATCAGACTAAAGAAGCACCAGACAGACTTTAAAAATTATATTGTCAGTGGAACCACAGCCCACAAAGTTAGGCTAGAACCTGTGTGCTAAGCAGTGAATTCCTGCTAAAAAGAAAAAAAAGTCTTAAATAAGAACCAGTCTCTTAACATAATAAGCAAAATGTCCAGGATACAATAAAATAACTTGTCACGCCAGGAAAATCACAATTTGAATGAGAAAAGGTAATCAACTAATGCTAACTAGATGAATCATACACTGGAATTGTCTGACAAGGATTTTAAAGCCACACTAATGAAAACATTTCAATAGGAAATTACAAATTTTCTTGAACCAGTTGGAAAATTACAATGTCTCAGCAAGGAAATACAAATTATAAAAAAGAACCAAATGAAAATTATAGAACTGAAAAATACAATAACATAAATTTAAAAACTTACTGGACTGGCTCAGTAATACAGTGAAGGTGACAGAAATAGAATCAGTAAACTTGAGGACAGAACAATAAAATTAACCCAATCTTAACAATAGAGAAGTTACAGACATACACAAACAAATCAATATATTTCATCACACTAAAAATAGAAAAAAATTAAAAATGAAGAAAATTATATAATCATTTCAACAGATGCAAAGAAACATTCGATGAAATCCATTTGATAAAAACTCATAGAAAACTGAGTATACAAAGGAGTATTCTTCATATTATAAAGAGTATATACAAAAAAATTTTAAGAAGCTAATAGTTATTGGTGAATTATTGAAACATTTCTCTCTGAGAGGAGAAATGAGGCAAAAACATCCACTATCTCCATTTTTCCTTAATCTTTCTTCTGGTCTTACTGCAATAAGGCAAGAAAAGAGTTAATAAAATGCATAAGAATTGAAAGAAGAAATGAAACTGTTGTTATTCAGAGTTAATATGATTTTGAACATAGAAAATCCTTAAGGACCTACAGACATTTTACATGAGACATTACCAGGTGAGTTATTAAGCAAGTTTAGCACAGAATAGCATAGATATAAAGTTACTATACAAAGATCAATTTTTAAATACAAGGAAGGATATGCCATGTTATGGATTGCTAGACATAATACTGTAAGATATCAATTCTCTCCTGCTTTTTCACAGATTCAAGACAATCTCATTCAAAGTCCTGATTCGTTTTTTTCACTCAGTTTTTGACTTAGTATGAAGTTATACACTTGGCTTACGTTTCACACTGACATTTAATATTTATATACCCATTATTATATAACTGTATTGGGAGTTTGTGAGTCAATGAAATATATGGGGCAGTGGAATGCAATAGCTTAATATTCACATTATATAGTAAGTGTACAATAGATAATATCTAGTGTTAAATAATAAATTTTTATACGAGCATCTTAAGTGTAAATATCAGAATAAATTAGACACTTGTAAGTTAAATATAATTATCTCGGAAATAGGCAATGGGCAACTGCTTTCTTTTAAAGTTTTACATTTGTACTTCAATCTTGAAATTTTGTTTACATGTAACAGAAAAATAAAAACTTTTTAAATATTATAAAATCTCACCCTGGAGAGATAGTTTTGTTTTGTCTTGTTTTTTAATAAAAGGTCAATTATAAGTATCTTTCTGGGTATCACAATTTCAAGTCCTTGACACATACACATTTCTTAATTAATGCAGGAATATTCATATTTCTAGTGAACAGGATTGAGATAATATGTTTTAAATTTTTTTCAGGTTTCCTACTATGCTTTATATGCATATTTCATCAGCCTGATACTGTCAGGTTTAAAAATGCAGGTTGTACATCATGAATAATGATGAATGTCATCTTCCTGCAAAATCAGAAATCTGCACCAATAAATCCAGTTGTCTTTTTAGTTTTCATTCATATTTTATGATGCACATCAAATGTTGTGCATTTTAATCAGATAATGTATTAGCACTGTTATTCTCTCATATTGCCTTGGGTGAGTACATGAGCAAAGGGAGAGGTTGGAAAACGATGGCAATCCACAAGAATGGAAAAGAGAAATGGAAATTAGATTGATACTTATAGGTTTACTCTATTAAATCATGAGAAACCTAGCAACTCAGTTCACGGATTGAGTGTTCTTAAGTTCCATTTAGCTGTTAAAGGGGAAACTTCATAAAATCATTTTGTGTTTTTTGCCCTTTCCTCCTTCCCAGTGGAGGCCATTCTATCTTACAGGAGATTCCAAAGAGGAATTTAGCCATCTGCCACTGCTTTGGTATATGAAGTCAAGAATGCTTACAGCTGGGGATTGTTTTGTATTTTTATTTTTTAAAGACTTTATTTTTGTAGAGCAGTTTTAGGTTCACAGCAAAATTATGGGGAAAGGACAGAGGTTTCCCTTAGACCTGCTGACCCCACACATGTTTAGCCTCCCCCATTATCAACATCCCTGCCAGAGTGGTACATTTGTTACAGTTGATGACTCGACATCAATTCATGACTCTTATTCAGAGTCTATAGTCTACCTTAGAGTTCACTCTTGCTGTACATTCTGTGGGTTTGGACACAAATGTGATGACATGTATCCACCATTATAGCATCAAACAGAGTATGTTCATCACCCTAAAGATCCTCTGTGCTCTGCCTATTCATCCCTCTCCCACTCTCCAACATTGGCGGTTGTTTCTAATTGATGAAAAGAAGGAGTCTGCTCTGCCTGGACATATTTTAAGCACACATCAGGCAGCACACACACACGTACACGCACAGATACACACGTACACGCACTCGTGTCTGCAGTGGCAACAAGAGCAGTGAGACAGCTTGTGAGGATCGTGGTTACTAGCCTAGCGTGATGTCAGAACAACCAAGTAGATTTAGATCTCAAGAGAGGAAGGGAAGTATTGCTGTTTACTGATGACAATGATGGAAAACAGTTACCTAGGACTTCACATTAACATTGGGCTCATCCCTCTCCACATATTAAGTGCGGTAAATCATTTCCTTAAAGTCCTGATTCCTGTATGAAAAGGAAATTAAACATGACTTTGAGGAACTATTTTAAACAAGTTGCTTTGCAGACAAAACAACTAGGCTAACACTAGATACTATAACATGCTTTACTATTCATGTTAAGATAGTGATTTCATGTGGATACTGAATAAAGTCATTTTTCATGCATTGGCTTATAAATTGCAGGGAAAGAAACTTGACTTGTTACACGTATTAGAGGGTAAGAGTTTGAGATGAAACCGTAATTGAAAGCCTTGCTAAATGGGATTAGAGAGTCTTCAGGCCATTGTGTACCTACTTTCCCATTCAGGTTTACAGAGGAATCTGCAGAGTGGCAGGGTGAAGGAGCATCTACCCTTTCTGTGGCCTGAGTACAGGTGTGTACATCCACACCTACAGAGTACACAGGGGTCAGACTGGCTGTCAGTGTTCAGGGCAGGAAATAGGGCCTTCTTAAGAGACAAATCCTAGACCAACGAAGAAGTCTATAATATTGACAAGGTACGGTGCTGTTGGGTAGGTAGTAAATCAATTGCAACAGCAGAAATTATCCAACTGAAAAATAGGGTATAGAACTGTATCCAGGAAAATCATATCACATCACCACTGGAAGTGGTGGTGAATCAACTGTGAGAAATCAAATATAATGCAGAATTTGGAGGAGGCAAGGCAAAATAAGAAAGGAATTTGGGATGATTTAGAAATATCATCTCTCACCTTGAATTGCTACCACCAGGGGATACAGAACGGAGCTGGAAAAACTAGGAATAGGTGGAATAAGGAATGGGGATTAGGATTATTGTGGACATAATGGCTCAGGAAAGGTAATGTGATATGCCAGAGGACGCATTTCACGCATTCATTTATTTCATTATCTTTCCTGCGTTTTAATTCATGAAAACACTCCATAAATATAAAGAAGTACAATAGGAGCCTTTCTGTACGCATTTCTAGTCCAAATTTTATGTTGTTTTAAAATGAAGCCACAATAAAAATTTATATCTGGTTGTATGTTAAAAAAGAACTACCAAAATTTTAATATTTCTCAATTCCAAAAGTTTCAGCCTAAAATAGTGTTCAGATATGCAGTAATTTTTGGATTTTGGTAAATACTACAATTAAAAATGAAATTTGACTGCACATAAATTCAAGTGCTAATAATCAGGATATAATAATAATATATCAATGAATTTCAGTGTGGAAAAGAACTATTTACTTTAGTGAGGCACAAATGTTGAAACGCTTGATCAAATTTTACTGGAATATTTAAAGCTATTACTAATAATAATTCCATCACTTTCAAAGACCCCATTAAAATAAGATTCCATGTAATAAAAGTGGGTGAAAAGTCACATCCTAGAGGAGTTGAACTTTAACTCAACAACAGAATACATTGTTAGCTAGTTCACATGGCGACAAAAATGCTATCTCAGCATTTGTTTAATTCCAGGAAGTTTTCTTCAATGATTCAAACAATATTTTACTTTTTGTTATTGTTATGTAGCCAATTAACTAGTTTATGTTCTATTAAGTAGGTTAAATTAAATTTTAAAATTGATAAAAGCTTTATTTTAAAAAAGGCATCAGGAACAGATGGGTTCAAAACTAACTTTCATCTAATCCTTAAAGAAGAAATTATTCCAGCATAAAATTACTGAAATCTCTTCATGTTATTAAATCAAACTAAAATGAAAATTGATAAGAAAGGCTGACTTAAATATTATGAAGAAAAGAAACACAAGACCATTATTAATATGAATATAGATGCAGTATACCTAAATAAACTATTAGCATATAAAAGACAAGTGACAAATGAAATTGTATTCTAATCAAGGAGGCTGTATTTCAAAATAGCAAACCTGGATAAATAGAAAGAAATTATTACCAATGTAATTAATTTCATCAACAAGTTAAAGATACATACATTATCTTTCCAGTGATCTATAGATACTAGATAGATGGTAGATAGATAGATGGTAGATAGATAGATAGATAGATAGATAGATAGATAGATAGATAGATAGATGATAGATAGATAGATAGATATAGATAGATGATAGATAGATAGATGATATATTTTTCCTTCCACTAGAGATTCTGAAAGGACATTTGGTCAAATTAAGCTGCAATTCCTAATAAAAACTCTAAGAAAAATAGGAATAGAAGAAAACCTCATGATATTTCTTGAAAATGCCTGGCTGTTCCTTGAGCCTAGCATGATCTTTCCCTAAATATTTGTATGGCTAACATTCTTACCTCCTTCTACTCTTTGTGCAAAAAATCATCCCAATGAGCCCTACCTTCATTAGCCTATTTAAGATTATACCTCTCCACAAATCTCTGTCCTTGTTTACCTGCTTTACCTGTCGTTTCCCATGCTTATTAGCACCTTCTAACCTACCCCGTATGTGCTGACATGTTGTGTCTAGGGTGCTATTATCTGTCTCTACCCCACGAACATGTGTGCTACACAAGGGCAGCAAGCTATAGCTTGTTCACAGGTGTATTCAAAGAGCCAAGCATGGCACCTGGCACATAAAAAGTCTTTGTTAAATAGTTTTGGATGAATAAACTTAATAAACTAAATTTTAAAAAGCAATAAAAACTATCCTAAATGTTAAAACAATAAAACCATGTCAATTAAAATCAGGTACTGAATAAAGATGCCCACTGTCTGCATTATTTTTCAAAAATATCTTAGGAGTTCTAGCAAATACAGTAAAATAAAAAATGAAATTACTTTTAGAAATATTAAGAAAATAAAATTGTCTCTCTTTATTAAAAATTTAATTGTGTACTTAAAAATACTCCACTAAAATGCTAATTGCAATTTAAAAGATAATGGGTTAAGGTAACTTCATATAAGATTACTATAATGTAAAATACTCTTTTCCTATGCTAGCAATAAACACCAGAGAAAATATCAAAAATCTGAGGGAAAAAAAATCTACAAAATTCTTACGGATTTAGCAAGCAGATATAGATTGCTTTGAAGTAAATTATAAATTCTTATTGAAGGACAGAAAACAAAATCTAAAGCCTTGCAAAGATATGCCATATACTTGGTGAAATTTTCTATCAGAATAAATTGTCAACAGAAAGTTTTAAAACATCCCCCAAATAGCCAAGAAATACTTATAAATAAGTACAGTAGTAAGGATTGGGAGGAGTTGAGTTATAACTATGTGAATATGCGATTAAGTTATATAATCAAATGAATATGTTACTGATATACAAATAGACAAATTAGTCAGTAGAAAAGGATAGAAACTCCAAAATAGATCTTAGTGTACTTGAACTTTTAATACATGATAGAGGTATTTTATAAATCTAGCATTTAAAGGACTGGTTATCATAAGTGGTACAAGGACATCTGGTGAGCCTCTTAGAAGAAAATGAAATTGACACTATTTTAGACAATACACTAGCAATAAATCCTAATGGCTTAAAGAGTTAAATGCAAATAATACTACTGAAACAATGTAAGAAACTATATAAAGGATTCCCTGTAAAATCCAGGGATGAGAAGAACATATTAAACTGAACTACAAATCCAGAACTTAGAAGAGAAAGCTATATCTGTAAAGCTGTATATATAGATCACAATATATATAAATGTAAATTTTGCAAGTTTTGCCTGTTCTTTAGGTTTAGCTGAATTAGTCACTTCTTTCAAATAGATATGAGGACAACTGTTTTTTATTTTGTTTTTGTTTGTTCATTTGTTTTGGTCTCAACTCCCATAAGCAACTCCTACACAGGGCCACTGTTAATTTAACCCTTGATTATGCTTTTGGAGAATTCTGGAAGAAAAGTTTCATGGTCCCTAGATTTGCTAAGGCCAACAAATAGGGAAGAACAGTTTTCAGTTTAATCATTTCACTCTTGTATTGGACAAAAGCACGAAGAAAAGTAAGCCTGAATCTTGCATCTCATTAGATGTAGATCATATTTTAAAGCAAAGAAACAAAACTAGACCAACATGCTAAAAGCTGACTACACTATAGGAGAGGTTCCACTCATTCTGTCTTGAACATTGCTATCATTCTTAATTAACTGACACACACATCAATGGTTCTTTAAATACATACTTTCGAAGATGACAATGACACATAATGCAACATTATTAAAATATTCCAACAATAATTCAATATGATAATATTTTCTCTACTGAAAATTGGACTACATTATCTGACTAATAAATTGTTTTGATTTATTAATTTGTTAGTACTAAAATTCTCACATTCAGTTGTATGTTTAATGATTCACACTTATATAAATGAATAATGTGTCACCAAGTGCGCAAGCTGCAATGCAGCCTTAGATTTATAAAATAAAGCCTGTGAAGTAAACAAGGCAGAAGTTATTACCTTTTATTTTACAAATGAAAATTTGAAAACATTCAAAAGTGGCTTACTCAAATATAACAGCTAATATATGACAGGCTGACAAGTAAAACTACATGCATAAATGAGTTCTCCACTATTTCCATGGGCCATTTTCAAAAAAGGTTGATGGCAAATCTTAAATAATTATTTAAAAAGCATATTTGACTCTCCCAGGGATTTTGAGGTGATAATCACCACCTCTCAGCTTCCGCACGCCCCTCTATCTGTGGACTCCAGCCACACAGCAGCACCGCAGTTTTGAGAAGGAGATAGAAGACAGAGTCCACTCTGGTTCCAGAAAACAAGATAAGAGAAGTACGTAGCTTCTCTCTAAATTGGTAAGACTGCATTTGTATAAATTACTTACTTGTGCATATTTTCTTTTGGGGATCAATGAATATAGAGTTTAAATCAATGCAACAAACATGCACCAAATATCTACCATACTCTAAACACCATGTTATGTCATAACACTGCAGAGAATGTGCAATGTTGAAATGGGGATGACAAGCCCTCTAGTTCTAGAGAGTACCAGACTAGTGAGAGGACAAATGCTCGCAATACATTAAAAGAGAAAAAAAGGATATAAGGAAGGTTTTAAAGAGCAGTTAGTATATGTGAATTATTCAGACCCAAATCTAGTCAGCATAATGGGCTCACAGTATTTTTCCTAGTCATTCTGCTGATGATGCTGATACCGTTGAAGTTGGGCACACACTTCTCATCGCTTAGGATGACAAGAACAAACAAAAACCTGTGCACCGCTGCCCTAACGATGTGACGGTCTCAGTGGTTCTGCCACCAGTCTCCACAGTTCTCTCGTTGGTCACACTTCAGACAATCAGCGACTGTCAGATATAATCACACGTTTACTGAGGTCCTGAAATACTTACCTCAGACCTTTATGTTTGAATGGCCCCCATCTTCCTTCAATGATAGAACGTATGTTTATAAAAGGCAGTCACTGCACATTAATAAAGTATACTCAGTTCAAAACTCTTGGAGAAAGGGGGAGAAAAGACATCTTTTACAGGCTGAAAATATTGTAGCATACTTATACACAGTTATGACACATTAAGGCAGAATGACGAGGTACAGAACATCTTCTTATTTGCCTAAAGAAACCTAGGGTGTAAAATAAAGTCTCATACAGATAATAATATTTTGTATAATCATATTAAACTGAAATAACTAATGCACGTATTTATTCTAAATTCATGTTAAAACCATAGGTACATGAATGTCTAGTTTGTAAATAGTGCACCAAATTTAAGTAGAATTCTTGAAGGAAAAGAGGAATCATAATACTTCTTATTTTTATAGAATTCTGTATAAGATTATCTCATACAAAATGAATTGTCAAGATCTGAAAAACAAAGCTAAATAAACATTATCACACCCACATTAGATTTGCAGCTGCAGCATACAGTTGCTAAATATCTGTTTATCTATATTATCACAGCATGTTTGCACAACATAGAACTAAGAAGTAAATATTTTAGAACTGTGTGTACAGTTTTCTGCCATATACTGTCATTTAAGTCTATTGTGTGAGTCATTTAAATATGCCATTCTGAGTTTTAAATGCCACCCCCTGTGACGCACACCGAGTACAGTATAAGTACTCTGAAACCATTAGCAGCGTTGTTGGGGCCACCAGAGGAGGCTGTGCCAGCATTTCCTTGGTAACTGAAGTTTGCACAGGGAGAAACACAGCTGTACTGCAGGGGAAAACAGAGGTTTCTTTGGGAGTCTGATAATTCCATATACTTGGCAATAGATGTGTAGGGAGAAAATAATCTGCCTTATATGTTGCTAAATACATGAAGAAAATATATAACCATTCTATTACCTAATAAGTACTTCAAATTTCAGTGTTCAGAGAAATCTATCATGCACAAAAATCTTGGAGATACAACAATTGTAAAAGACATTAAAATATTTATCCAATTGTGCAAGATGCACGCACTTTATGATATACATGAACTTTATTTGGAAGCCATGTATGTCACCATCTTACTTACAGGAAATTACTGGGAATAAGGATGACCCTTGGCAGAATTATGAACTTATTGCCTTTTTATTTGGTCATCTTGAACTTCTCTCTAGTCTACTTTTCTACTTTGAATCCAAATTCTTTTCCAACAGAGTCCCTAAGGATATTCCTGCCACCTGGTACCTGAATGACAAAAACAAAAAAACAAGAAACATTCTGGGCAATCGCTCTGTGTTCATGCACTCAACTTCAGGTTCCGACTTCATTCTCATCCTCATTCCTCTCCAAACTGCCTGCGTCCTTGTCTTAATCCAAAGGAACTGCCAGGAAATGGGTAAACGTATCAATGACAACAAGTTAAACATAGTGTGGTGCCAGAATACTAACCCCCTCATGTCTAAAACCTGCATTCTGTCAGAGGTCACCTGGAATCTTATGTATCCTGTGTGACCTCACACTAATGGTTTAGTAACAGGGAATTTATGCTCTACCTCTTTAAATGAATTAAAGTAAGTTAATGCCAATTTCAGATACCTATAGACTATTCACTTGAGATATAAAATTTAAATGGTTTATTTTCAGTTAGAAATTTCAGGGGCCGGCCCAGTGGTGCAGCAGTTTAGTCCGTGCTTGGCAGCCCGGGGTTCGCAGGTTCGGATCCCGGGCGCCTGCCAATGCACTGCTTGTCAGCCACACCGTGGCGGCGTCCCGTATGAAGTGGAAGAAGATGGATGTGGATGTTAGCCTAGGGCCAGTCTTCCTCAGCAAAAAGAGGAGGATTAGCAACAGATGTTAGCTCAGGGCTGGTCTTCCTCACAAAAAAGAAATTTCAGAAGAGTGAGTGTTCACTGAGAGTATGTGCACTCACAAACACTACTTCCAAATGAAATAGTGTTGGAGAAAACTACTGATTGTAATCCCACAAACATTTCCTTTGATAAAGCAGGTGGTAAGTAGGTGAGGATAAGGGGAGGTGGACTCCCTGCCCAGCTGGAGTGTGAAAGACCCATATGTCTTTGAAATTCCCTTATTCTCACTCCTCCTGCCTTAGTTGTATTTGAAGTCCTGAGTGAGATAACAGTTCATATTTGTTCCTAATAAGAGGAGGGAAAAAGCTGTTTTTACTTCCATATCTACTATTACTCTGTCTCCATAGCAACCTGGGGCAGCAATGCCCCCAGACAGAGCTGCTCCACGACTACAACTTGGTGAGAGAAAAGAGGAAGCACGGGAAAGACATGTTGACAGATTGATTGGGGCAACAATTTGTCAGATCACTGGACTGTGAAATCGCTACAGCAATGCTGCTGACTCTGTTCCTATCTTAGCTTCATAAGCTGGAGACTCAGTAAACATGTCTGTAACACATCGCATGCAGGGCTGAAAATCTAGGACCAGGGCTCTTCCTGTTCACTACTGGAACTGACCATCTCTCTTTTCATTACTGGGCAGAAATCACAAAACTAACTAATAGCAACAAATATTGCATTGTAAAGGAAATCATTAAGAGCAATAAAGTATGTATTCTCTTTGATACTGCTTTGTGAAAGAAATTCAAAAGAAGTTCTTAGACATTTTCCAAACCAATCTTCAAACTCTTTGATGTAACTGGGATATATACAACCTTATTCCAATTGTTGATAAGGAAAACTCTCAAAGAGACACTATGATTTCTTTCATTAAGTCTAGAGCAACAACGTGGAGAACAAAGTGCAGACCTCTTGTCTTTCATATACAGTCTCAATGGTTTTTTAAAGTAGGAAAAAGAGTAGTCTTTGAATTTTGTTTGATGTGGTCATAGCTATTTACTACCCAATAAGCATAATACTTCACATTCCTTAAATATATGAAGCATGATTAATTATAATGAGAGAGCATAAAAATCTCAAAATAAAGAAAATGTTATATATTATTTATCACTAGCATCTGATAATACCTTATATTGTATGTTGTATATAATACCTTATGTTTTATGCCTTCAAACTATTACTGCTCTGTTCTGTAGGTGCTGTCATCTTAAACTATAAAATCTTTACAGGGAGAGACAGAGTTTCTAGTAGGATTTTTTAATCCAAGAGGATGCTATGTTTACATCGGATATTCAGTACTTGTTAATAAAAATAACAGTAATTATTGTTTTGTGTTTGTCACATGGTATTGAGCTACCTCACTTTAAAAACAACCGTGTATTCTCTCATTTTCACAACCTATGATCCCCTCAGTGAAATGTTTTATATTGTTAAATATAGGCTAGTTTTTGTTGTGAAAGAAAAAATATTTTACTAGTCATTATTAGACCATGCAAAATATTCTGTATTTGATTATCAAAATATAATTTTATAAATAATATAAAATGTCTTTGACCAGACATTCAATATCCAGTCAGTGTGAAAGGAACATTTTAGAGATTATAAGTGTTTTCTGGTGGGTTTATGTTGTTAACATTTTCATGCCAAAAGAGTATATCTCATCTAATTATTTTAATGCTAACTGGCAGTTTGTTTCCATTTATTTTCTTGGATTTTTTTATGATGCTGTATGGTCAGGAGATTGTTAATTCACCTGAGCAGCTCTCCAGATAAATAGTAAATAAATTTAAGTAAACCAAGTGTTACAGCTCCAACTATTGCAATGGATTTAGACATATTTCTCTCACATATTTTCAAGATGTCTCAAGTTAGTGAACTGCAACGGCTGTATCCATTGCGAAGGCGACTGCATGCATCTGACCAATGACTGGCCCCGGAGTTAAATTTGTTCTTGCTGGAAAAGGTCTCAAGGAAGGAAAGGATGATAATACTTGCCAAAGCTAACTTTACGCTACACAATCAGAGTGAGTCTAAATGCGTGTGGGGTGAAGGTAAGGAGAAGGGAGAGAGAGAGTGACTTACTAAAGAATGTTATACTGAATGGTTTGTGATCTTACATCTTATGACAAAAAAAATTATATTTCAAGATATTTCACATGTAGTTTTAGCCAGAGGTGTTCTTTCCTCATCAGACTGTCTTATCTTTATAGTCTCCATAGTTACCAATCCATCTATTTTTATAACCTTTCCTCTTCCAATTTATTACCCTAATCAACAAGCATTCACTCAACTTCTACAATGAAAAATCAACAGCATTCATTAAGAGCCCAGGAAAATTTGAAATATAGATAAATATCTGTTAATTGTCAGGTTCTAGTCAACAACGACTACTTTAGGCATTTCAAACAGGAGAATTTAATCAGGGAATTTTGGGAAAATCTCAACAGAGGAATGAGGCAATGTGTAGACTAGCAGCAGCAGAAACCCACAACCACCCTGACATAGATGACAACTGATGGGGCTGATATTGGCTGATCCCAGGAGGCACACTGGAGCTAGACTGAAGATAGGCTCTCTGTGAAAGCAGAAGGGACTCTCCAGTGAGTTATAATGAAGCCAGGATGTACAAATCTTATGCCATGTGAAACCAAATTCTGTGCAGATGAAGGCCTAAATGAACTATTAGGAACATTTAGAAGGTGGAGGAAAGTTGGATGGGAAAAAGTAAGCAGCCAGGAATTTCACCCTACTGGGAAGATAGGTGGAGGACAGGCATTAAGAAATCCATTCCAAATGCTGCAGGAGAGAAAGCATTTTTCTATTAACACACAACACACTACAGATTTGGAGCACTTAACAACAGTTGGCATCAGATGAGATTCACATTCAGAATAGAAAGGTAAATAATCAGAAGAGTTCGTCAACACCCAAGCTCTAGAACATTGCTGAAGAAAAAAAAGTCAAGAACTTTAATTCCTATTATATTTTCAGAAGAAAGATTAGTATAACAAAATCCTCCCCAAACTATTTACTTTGAATGGCATGTGCTTGTTAAATTTGAGCTCTGGAGCTAGATTTTATTAGTTTCAATTCTATTTCCACAATTTGCCAGCTATATAACCCTGGGCAATTGATTTAATTTATCTGTAATATACCTTTCTCATTTGTGAAATAATAGTAATTGGCATATCTTCCTAACTAGCTTATAATGATTAAGTGTTTTAGTTCTGCCAAAATGCTTAAAGAAGAGCTTGGTACCTTGTATTTACTTAATAAATATTAGCTCACATTACTAAAAAAAATAATTAAGTTAATTGAAATGATAAGAGGAATTTCATATAAAACATTTTATTGTAGAATGATGTATTTCTATAATAGAAATATTTTATTAATAGATTCATTCAATGAATATATGAAACCCCGGTGAAATAGACTTAGCAGTATTTGGCTATACATACCCATTTACTTTCTTACCTTAAGGGCCACAAGACAAATTCCAAAAAGTCTCCAACATTTAAATAACATAGCTGTTTGAAATAGGATGAATCCCCAAGAAAACCAAAGGTAGTTTCAACCCTACAGACAAACTAGGAAACTCAGAGAAAGTGAAAGAAGGCAAAATCTGAAACTATACTTTCAATGGATACAGTTTACATTTTGGAGAAAGAGAAAGAAGTTATCCCAGAAATCCTGAAATGGAAATAAAAAACGAAAACACCAAACTTATGATTAGGAAGTTGCTTCAGTGGTTAGAAGAGTGAAATGGCTGATAATAACCACTGAATTTCAGGAGCAGAGAGAAACTTTAAATTGCATCTCATCAAATTTATATTCTCATTCAGAAATCTACAATTGGCACACAGAAATAGATAAATTGGAACCCCAAAACCTATAATTAAAGAATGGCCCCAGATTAAATCCTAAAGCAACCAAATGTAGAAATGTATTAAGATGACTTTGTGTCCAAAGAACTTTTCAAAGGGAGAGGAAAAAGTGGTTTTCAAGGTGGTAGACAGAGATCCAGAACCCATCGATTTGTCTGTAACCCCATGGTTCTTTGGGGGAAAAGTAAAGAAATACTTTAAAACAAGTAGGCCAAGGACTGGTATGTAAAACGTCCTTTCTTGAGTTGAAGAGAGAACTGTTATGACAGTTGAATATAAAAGCTGTGAGAATTATTTGAAAAGAATGAGAAAAGGAGAAGGAAGCAAGATCTACAAAAGAGGAATAAAACTATTTCTCAGACCACTGGGACAGTCTAGATTGAGGCAGAGAGGGCATTTCAATATTTTGTTCACTATATATTTATTGATGTGCATTGAATAAAAAAAACCAATTCTTACTCCCAAGGAACTGACGTTCTAGGCAGGAGTTAGAGAAAATAAATAAGTCAAAGAAAAAGAAAAAAATATGAGATCATGGTAAGTACCATTCTATTCAATATTTTTTAATTAACTTTTTATGTTAGAATGGTTTTAGATTTATAGAAAATTGAAAAGATAGTACAGAGTGTTCCCATACACCCCACAACCAGTTTCCCCTATTATTAACAACTTACATTAGTATAGTACATAGGTAACGCACTATTGTCATAGGTAATGAACCAATATTGATAATTCTTATTAACTAAAGTCCATAGTTCATTTACATTTCCTTAGTTTTCCCCAATGTCTTTCCTCAGTTGCAGGATCCCACCCAGGATAACACATTAGATTTAGTTGTCATGTCTCCTTAAGCTCCTCTTGGGTGTAACAGTTTCTCTGACTGTTCTTGTTTTTGATGACCTTAACAGTTTTGAAGAGTACTGGTCAGATATTTTGTGGTATGTTCCTGAATTGGAATTAGTCTGATGTTTTTCTCATTAGACTGAGTTTATGTGATTTTGGAAGGAAGACCACAGAAGTAAAGTGCCTTTGTCCTCACATCATATCAAGTGTGCATACTCTCAACATCGCTATCACTGTTAATGTTGTCCTTGATTAGCTGGCCGAGGTAGTGTTCGTCAGGTTACCCTTTCCTCCCCTCCTTTTCATGCTGCATTCTTTGGAAGGAAGTCACCATGTACAGTCCACACTTCAGAAGTGGGGAGGTATATTTCACCTCCATGAATGTGACCTATTTACATAAATTGTCTGATGTAGTTCTGCACAGATTTGTCTACTCTTTCCCCATTTAATTATTTGTTCAATCATTTATTTATATCAGTGAAGACTCATGGATATGTATTTTATAAAATGAATTATAATCCAATACTACTTCATTTGTTTTGTTGTTCATATGGTTCCAGCTTTGCCCATTGGGAGCTCTTACAGTTGATTCCTTTGCTTCTTTGACATATGCCCATTGCTTTGTGTGTGTGAGTGTGTGTTTTGAACACTTTCTTAATTTCTGGCACTACAAGATGCTCCAGGCTCATCATATGTTAAAGAACATGTTGATTGGCTCTAGTTTTTGGTGATTATGGATAAAGCTTCAATGAAAATTCCTGTACATATTTTTTGTGTGAACATATGTTTTCATTTCTTTTGATTAAGTATCTGAATGTGCATGCTGGGTTGTGTGGTAAGATAATATTTAGCTTTGTAACAAACTGTCAAACTGTGTTCTACAGTGGCTTCATCATTTTGCATTTCCATCTGCAATTAATGAGAATTCCTGTTGCTCCACATCCTCACCAGCATTTCATATTATTGATTTTTTGAATTGTAGCTGTTCTAATAGGTTTATAGTGGTGTTATTGTTGTTTTCTACTCAGTTTTATTTGTTGCATACAATAGACAACAATTTTTTAAACATGTAGAAAATGACCATATTGAAAGAGTATCAGCCCACAGAATTGAAGCAATGGGTACAGGAACATGCTTTGGTATAAACAAAGGTGTTTCCACACACGCACACACATACACACACACACACACATACACACACAAATGTGAATTTAAAATGATGGCTTGATGAAGATGTTTCTGCTAGGGCTCACAACAGGAAATTTACAGTATCACACTGAAGTCTTGACCATTCTTCAATCACAAAACATAATCTCATACATACTGATACTTTACCCTTATTAAGTGTTCTTAGGATTTAAATTCCTTGGTGAGACAATCAAATTTGGCCAAAACTAATCCATTGGTTTACATTCTACTTTCCAGGGAATCGAGTTAGAGAATACATATTCCTTCCATTAACTTTTTATTATTCTGGACAGGGCTATATTTCCCGATTATCTTGGGATATTCCCCCAAAGGAATATTGGTGTGATGCTGGGTAGCCCCAAATGGCAAATGACTTCTATAAATGCAATGGGAGAGAGGGAAAATAAGTGAGTGACTTATCAGGGAAGGTCTCTGATCAGGGGAATTTTAGTCTGAGATCTGAAAAGAACGATCTAACTGTGAAGACATCAAGGGGGACAGTTGCAGGCAGCGAAGACAACAAGGCCAAAGGCTCTAAGGTGAGTGTGAACCTGGTGTGGGTGAGACCAACGGAAGTATGGGGAGGGTGCTGGCACATGATGGGCTCGAAGGACAGTGGTGTCAGATGAGTCTGCAAAGGCAGGCAGGGACCAGGCCATGTATGTCATTTAAGCCCAGATAAAGAGTTCACGATCATTTTTGTGTGTTGGGAAATCATTAAAAGGGTTCCAGCATAGGTGACATAAGCTGACTGCTGTGTGGTAAGTTGATCACAGTGGGCGGGGGACACACAATGGAGTAGGGAGAGAGTTCAGAGACCATTATGGTAGTCCAGGCAAAAATGACAGCACCATAGACTGGGGGTGGCTACTCACTGAGAGAGATGAACATATTTGTGATTTAGTTGACAGAAATAGTCCACAGGCTGAGTGCATGATAGAAAAGAAAGAAATCAAGGCTATATGTCTTGTCTTTTAGATATAATAATTAACTGTGTCATTTACAGAGAAGGAAGCAAGAGAAGTTGTAGAGTTCTTTCCCCTCATTTGGATTTTGGCTAATTCAGACTTCTAATTGGCTATGTTAAGTATGAAATATGAATTTGGTCTATGTGGAGGTACCAAGTTGGAATTTGAGAGAATAATATTTATTGGTATAATTTTCTCTACAAATATGTACATACTAATAAGCAATGATATATAATTAAAAATAAAAACAATTCAAATCTGTACTTAATTATCTTGAACATCAAAGGAATATCTCTTCCATAATTCAAAGTAAAATATCTTCATCTTTATTGTATCTTTATCTAATATAAAGTCTTTATCTCTGACACTTATAAACCTCCTCAGGGAGGAGATGAATAAATAGATTTTTGTTATTCACAATAAAATACCTTTAACCTCAAAATTGTAGTGATATTGTGGCTTCACATTGAATATAATGACTGCATGGGTGAAATACATCTCTAGAAAAAGGAGAATGTCTAGTACTTTAAAATCCTGGCTCCACCTGATTTTTACTAGTTCCTCATTTAACTCCAAATTATTGCAAAGAATACTTCTTTTAGTGTTAATCTGAAGTATTTGTGAAGAAAATATTTAGAAATAAAAGGAAAGTATTTTCTAATCATTGTCTAAACTAGGACAGATTTCTATTCAGATAACCCTAAAGAGACTCTTCTGTTTTTAAAAAAAGTGCTTATTTTGTTTTTTCCTCTAATTTATAATAATCATTTTTTTCAAAACATGTATTTATTGAGTAAGGCACATGCATAATAATATTTATGTAGCCATCAGCCATAAACTTTGGAGTCAGAACTGGGTTTAACTTAATTCTGCCACAACTCAATTTATACTCAGATTTGGGCCAATTGCTCCCATGTTTTTCAGTCTTACTTCTCTCAGATGTAGAAATGAAACAGTAATAGCTCTATATAATTGAGATAATGACATTGCCTAATGCATTGCTTTGTTCATATTATTATTATTAAGTACCTAAGTAGCTTACAAGTAATTCTTTTTATTATTGCTATATATTCTTTGTTGAAATTTAGAACTTATAAAAGTTCACAGAGTAGAAAATAAATGAATCTGTGATACCATATCCAGATTATGAACACTTGAGTAAATGTCTTTTAAACTTTTATATTTTTATTTTTTAAATGTAATTTAAATCAAATATGTATATTCTCATGCAAACTACTTTTAAAAACTCAACTTTAAATATTTAAATATTGTAAACATTTTCCCATGTTAAGGAATTTGTTTATAAGCAGACTCTAGTCAACCTAGAAAAAAGAGAGATAGCAATATACTTCCAAGAAAAATAAAAGCCAATAAATGTACATTTCAGTTACATGTATGATTTATTAAACATATCATTACAGGTATACCTCAAAGATATTGCAGATTTGATTCCAGACCACCACAAAAAAGCGAGTCACACAAATTTTTTCCTTTCCCAGTAATATAAAAGTTATTTCACACTATAGTCTATTAAGTGTGCAATAGCATCATATCTAAAAAACAATGGACATACCTTAATTTAAAAATGCTTTATTGCTAAAAATGCTAACCATCATCTGACCCTTCAGCAAGTCACAATCTTTTTGCTGGTGGAGGGCCTTGCCTCAGTGTTGATGGCTGCTGACTGATCAGGGTGGTGGTTGCTGGAGGCTGAGGTGGCTGTGGCAATCTCTTGAAATAAGCCAACAGTGAAGTTTGCCGCATTGATTGGCTCTTCCTTTCACAAATGATTTCTCTGTAGCATGCGATGCTGTTTGATAGCATTTTACCCACAGTAGAACTTCTTTCAACATTGGAGTCAATCATTTCACACTCTGCTGCTGCTCTATCAACTAAATTTATGTCATACTCTAAATCCTTTGCTGTCATTTCAACAATTTTCATGGCATCTTCACAAGGAGTAGAGTCTCTCTTAAGAAATCACTTTCTTTGCTCATCCATGAGAAGCAATTCCTCATCCATTAAAGTTTTATCATAAGATTGTAGCAATTCAGTCACATCTTTAGGCTCCATTTCTAATTCTAATTCTCTTGCTATTTCCACCACATCTGCAGTTACTTCCTCCACTGAAGTCTTGAACCCCTCAAAGTCATCCATGAGGGCTGGAATCAACTTCTTCCAAATCCCTCCTAATGTTGATATTTTGATCTCCTCCCTTGAATCACAAATGTTCTTAATGGCATCTAGAAAGGTGAATCCTTTCCAGAAGTTTTTCAATTTACTTTACTCAGATCTGTCAGAGGAATCACTATCTATGGTAGCTATAGCCTTACAAAATGTATTTCTTAAATAATAATACTTGAAATTTGAAATTATCTCTTGATCCATGGGCTGCAGAATAAATGTTGTGTTAGCAGGAACAAAAACAACATTAACTTCGTACATCTCCATCAGAACTCTTGGGTGACCAGGTGCATGCCAATGAGCAGTAACATTTTGAAAGGAATCTTCTTTTTTGAGCAGTAGTTCTCAAAAGTGGGCATAAAATATTAGTAAACCATGATGTAAACAGGTGTGCTGACATCCAGACTTCGTTGTTCCCTTTATAGAGCACAGGCGGAGTAGATTTAGAATAATTCTTAAGAGTCCTAGGATGTTCAGATGGTAAATGAGCACTGGCTTCACTTAAAGTCACCAGCTGCATTAGCCCCTAACGAGAGAGTCAGCCTGTCCTCTGAAGCTTTTGAAGTCAGGCATGGACCCCTCCTCTCCAGCTATGAAAGTCCTAGACAGTGTCTTCTTTGAATACAGGCTGTCTTGTCTGCATTTAAAATCTGCTGTTTAGTGTAGCCACCTTCATCAATTATCTTAGCTAGATCTTCTGGATAACTTGCTGCAGCTTCTACATCAGCACTTGCTGCTTCACCTTGCACTTTTATGTTATGGAGAGTTCTTCATTCCTTAAACCTCATGAACCAACATCTGCTGGCTTCAAACTTTTCTTCTGCAGCTTCCTCACCTCTCTTGGCCTTCAAAGAATTGAGAGAGTTAGGGCCTTGCTCTGGATTAGGCTTTGGCTTAGGGGAATGTTGTGAGTGGCTTGATCTTCTATCCAGACCATTAAAACATTCTCCATATAAGCAATAAAGCTTTTTGCTTTTTTATCATTCCTGCATTCACTGGAGTAGCACTTTAAATATCCTTCAAAAACTTTTCTTTTGCATTCACAACTTGGCTAACTGTTTAGCTCAAGAGGCCTAGCCCTCAGCCTTCAGCATTCAACATGCCTTCCTCACTAAGCTTAATCATTTGTAGCTTTTGATTTAAAGTGAGAGATGTGTGACTCTTCCTTTCACTTGAACACTTAGAGGTCATTGTCAGGTTATTAATTGGCCTATTTTCAATACTGTTGTGTCTCAGGGAATAAGGAGGCCCGAGGAGAGGGATAAAGATCCCTCTTTATCTATCTATCTGTGGGAATGGCTTGTCGGTGGAGCAGTCAGAACACACAAAACATTTATCAATTAAGTTCACTGTCTTACATGGGTGCAGTTTGTGGCACCCCAAAATAATTACAATAGAAACATCAAAGATCACTGATCACAGATCACCACAACAAATATAATAATAATGAAAAAGTTTGAAATATTGCAAGAATTACCAAAATTTGACACAGACACAAGAAGTGAGCAAATGCTGTTGGAAAAATATTGTCAATAGACTTGCTTGACTCAGGGTTGCCACAAACTTCTAATTTGTAAAAAATGCAATATCTGCAGAGCACAAGAAAGCAAAGCCCAATAAAATGAAGTATGCCTCTATATTGTGGGATAAACTTGTAGCATAACAAGAAATGATATGTAAGCATATACATATATATGTATATAAACCTATATATACCCGTGGTGTATATATGGGTGTATATGTATATAATGCATGATGAAAAAATTCTCAATTTATTTTCATTGTAATTTTTCACATTGTTCACAGATGGTTGGATAATTGTAGAATAAGTAATAGATACTCATTTGTTTAGCACAAACTACTTCCCTAGAATTTACCTTTTAAATCTCTGTAAACCACCAAAAATCATGCTGGGCAAATTTCATAAAAAGTATTGCTAACTAATACTCAATAAGTCAACAGGAGACTCATTCACAATATTTTTCTTATTTATTTTTGTTTGAACTCAGAAAACCTGCCTGTGCTAAACATTTGATTGCTTTTCTAAATTCAATAAAACTGAAGAAAATTTGCACGTTGGTCTTCATTAACTAGAAGTGACAAACATCCACGTGTTCTTACTGATGTGAGTTACTTACTGATGTGAGTACTGCCAGAATCTGAATGAAGTGAAAGTCATATACTCATGCAGCCTA
The DNA here is from genome assembly GCA_031878705.1 of Tapirus indicus. NCBI lineage: Eukaryota > Metazoa > Chordata > Mammalia > Perissodactyla > Tapiridae > Tapirus > Tapirus indicus. The sequence continues at coordinate 32,940,503 of CM062934.1, forward strand.
TATCAACAGTTCACTCATTTTGTTTTCTGAGTTGTCTTCCAAAGTATGGACATATCACAGTTTATTTAAAAGAATATCCGGGATGTTTCCAGTTTGGAGCTATTACAAATACAGCTGCTATATTCATGGATGGTTCTTCACACAAGTCTTCATCCCCTGGATAAATCTCCAGAGAAATATGCTGAGTGAAAAAGGTAACTTCCAAAAGGTAACAGACTATATGATCCCACTTATGTTAACATTCTCAAAATGACAGAATTATAGAAATGAAGAGCATATTAGTGGTTACCAGGGTTTAGTAGAGGGTGAGGGCAGGAGGAAGTGGATGTGGCTATAAAAGGGTAAAAGAAGGTTCTTTTGGTAATGGAAATATTCTCTATCTTGACTGTACCAATGTCAATATCCTGGTTGTGATATTGTATGATAGTTGTGCAAGATGTTATCCTTGGGGAAAACTGGGTAAAGTGTACATAGGATCTCCTTGTATTATTTCCTAAACTGCATGTGAGTCTATACTTATCTCAAAATTAAAAATTTAATTGACAAATGATATAGCTATGACTACAGTTGTGCTATATTTCCAGGACATAAGGTAAAGAGATGGTATTTAAAATTTCTTGTGTAAGATATCTATTCCACTATCAATGAACAATAAAATTTCAGATGATGACACCAGAGGAATACTGGAGCTTAAGAAACTAAACTACGTAGCAAGTTCTTAAAAAATAGGCAAAACTAAACAATATTGTGTAGGGATATAATAAAAATCACTCAACCAAGTAATGAATTTAAAATTTAGGCTAGTGTTTGCTCTTGGAGGGCTATGGTTAAGACGAAGCATACAGTAGGGCTTTTGGGGGGTAGATAAATTCTATCTTTCAGCATGATAATAATTACAAGGCTACTTATCTTATAATAATTGATTAAGCTATATATTTGTTTTATGTGGTTTTCTGTATTTGCTTTTATTTCACCACCATAAGTTAAGTTAAATTAAGTCAAGTAAAAAGTTAAACATTTAAATCATATTCAATGACTCCTGCAGATATATTTTCCTTTTTATCTAACATCTTTATTGATAAATAATTCAAGGACCATAAAATTCACCTAAAATATATAACTCAGTGGTGTTTACTATATACATAGAGCTGTGTAACGATCACCACTATCTAATTTTAGAACATTTTTGTCAACCCAAAAAGAAATCCTGTACCCATTTACATTCCCCCTCTCCCTAACCCTTGGCAACCAATAATCTACTTTCTGTCTGTATGTATTTGCCTTTCTGGATATTTCATGTAAATTAGATCATACAATATATGATGTTTTGTGACTGGCTTCTTTTACTTAGTATGTTTTCAAGGTTCATCCATGTTGTAACCTGTGTCAGTACTTCATTGTTTTATTGTCAAATAACATTCAATTATGTGTACATACCACATTTTGTTTATACATTCATCAGTTGATATGTTGCTTCTACTTTTTGGCTACTATGAATTGCGCTTTTATGAACATTTTTGTACAAGTTTTTGTGTGGACCTGTCATTTCTTTTGGATACTTAAATGAAGAAACTCAAACTGCAGACAATCAAAGACAAAGAAGAAACTCTGAAATAAGACAGACGATGGGGGAAATAACTTACCTATAGTGAAACAAGGATTAGAGTTACAGCTGACTTCTCATCAGAAACCACAAAAGAAAGAGAGTGAACTGAAATATTTAAAGTGTTAAAAGAGAAAATCATGAACTCAGAATTCTATATCCTGAGAAATTATTCATCTACAGTGGAGAAATAAAAACTTTATCAGATACACAACAAGAGGAATGCCTTATCAGAATCCCTGCAATACGAGAAATGTTATAAGAATTTCTTCAGGGATTAAGAAAATGTTATGTCAGGAACTCAGATCAACATAAAGAAAGCAACAGCTAAAGAAATGAATGAAAGTAAAATCTTTCCTTTTTGTTATTCTTAATTGATTGAAAACATAACTTTTCATTTGAAGTAATAACAGTAATAATGTATGGGGTGATTGAAGGGTATAGATAAGTAATATGAATGACAGCAATGTTATAATAGATGTGAGGAATGAATTAGGAATATTCTGCTATAAGCTACCTGCTTTACACAGGAAGCAACATAGGGCTATTTTAAAGTGCATACAGTTTAGTTCAAAATGTACAGTGGAAATTCTAAGGTGTGTTTTCTTAGAACAAATTATGTAATTAGAAAAAATAAATTATATTTTAAAGTAAAATTGATACAATGAAAGAAGAGGTATAATGGATTCATATAAAAGGCTTAATTTAAACCAAGAAAGTCAGAATTGGGGCAGAGGGGGTGGGGAGGGAGAAACGAAGAACAAATGCCACTAGTAGAAAGGAGTTACAAATATGGTGGATATCAATTCAATTATATCAATAATCACTTTATATTTGAATGGTCTAAATATATCAATTAAAAAACAGAGATTGTCAAGAGGATATAAAAGACCCAACTCTAAATTCTACAAAAACCCCTATTTTAATAACAAGACATCAAGAGTTTTATGGTAAAGGCATAGAGAAAAATATACCCGGCTAATACTAATCAAAGGTAGCTGAAGGAGATGTATTAATTACACACAAAACAGACTTCAGAACAAGAAAAGTTACCCAGGTTAAAGAGGAATAGTAAAGTGGTAGAATTTCCAAGAAGACACAGTAATACTAAACAACCTACCAACAGAATATCAAAATATAGAGGCAAATACTGATGGAACTGAAAGGAGAAATAGATATAACCATTATTACAGCTGTAGACTTCAACAGCACTTTTTCGAGAATTGATAGTTCAAGCAGGTAGCAATTCACTAAAGATATAGTTGAATTACACAACACTGTTACTAAAATTGATATAATAGACTTTTGTGGAATACTTCCTCCAAAGACAGCACAATACATATTCTTCCCAAGCTCATATGGAAATTCATACAGATAGATAGACCAGATTCTAGGCCAGAAAACAAAACTGAGCAATTTAAACGAATAGAAATCGTACAAATTATGTCTTCAGGCAACAGGAAATTTAAACTAGAAGTCAGTAACAAAAAGATAGTTGGAAAATTCCCCAAATATGTAGAGATTAAACAATATCCTTCTATATAACACATGAGTCAAAGAAAAGGCCTAAAGAGAAATTTTAAAATATTTTAATTGAATTAAGTTGAATGAAATACAACTATTCAAAATTTGTGGAATTCAGTGAAAGCAGGGCTTAGAGAGAAATTTATACCACTAAATGCACATATTAGTAAAGAAGATTAAAATCAATGACCTAAGCTTCCACTACAGGAAACTAGAAAAAATAGAGCAATCAAAGCCTAAAGCAAGAAGAAAAAATTTACAGAGGAAATCAATGAAATGGAAAACAAACAAAAATAATAGAGAAAAACCAATGAAAGTAAACTGGTTTCACAAATGAAACTCAGATTTGTTCTTTGAAATGATCAATAAAGTTGATAAACTTCTAGCCAGACTAACCAAGAAATGAAGAGAGAGGATACAAATTACCAATATCAGAAATAAAAGAGGAGACATCCTTATTGATCCCATGGACATTTATAAAAAGGTTAATAGTGGAATACTATGAACAACTCTATGCTCACAATTTTGATAACTTAGATGATGTGGATCAATTCTTTTAAAGACACAACTACTAAAACTCATACAAGGAGAAATAGATATTCTGAAATGGCCTATATCTACTAAAGTGATTGAACTAACAATAATAACATTACAAAAAAAATGCTCAACTCAGAAAGTTTCCTTGGTGATTTCTATCACATATTTAGTGAAAAAATGATACAATCCTCCACAATCCTGTCTAGAATATAGAGCTAGAGGCAACACTTCCTAACCTCTTCTTTGATGTTACCATTATTCTAATACCAAAAAAGATTTTTAAAAATCACAGGAAAAAATATTAAGACCAATACATTCATGAACATGTGTACAATGACCTTCAAAAAATTAACAGATCAAATCCAACAATGTATAAAAAGAATTATACACCACACTTAACTGGGTTTGTTCCAGGTAAACAAGGATGATCCAACACAATCTTCCTCTTGTTTTTTTTTTTTGTTGTTCTTTTTTTTTTTTTTTTTGCTTGAGGAAGATTGTCCCTGAGCTAACACTTCTGCCAATCTTCCTTTATTTTGTATGTGGGTCGCCACCTGAGCATGGCTGACAAGTGTGTTGGTCCAAGCCCGGGATCCAAATCCACAAACTTGGGCCACTGAAGCAGACTGTGCTGAACTCAATCACTACACCATGGGGCTGGTCCCTCAATATTTTTAATTCAATCAATGTAATCCACCATATCAAAAGGCTAAAGAACAAAAAACATTGGTCATATCAATTGATGCAAAAAAAGCATTAGATGAACTCACCATACACCCATGACTAAAACTCTCTGCAAACTAGGAATAGAGGGAAACTTCTTCACTTGACAGAGAACATCCACAAAATACCCACAGTTGACATGATACTTAATGGTGAGAAACTGGACTCCTTCACACTGAGACCAAGAACAAGGCATGGATGCATTATCTCACAACATCTATTTAAACTGTACTGGAAGTCAAGGCTAGTGCAATATGACAGCAACCAGAAAGAAAGAAAACTTACAAAGATTGGAAAGGAAGAAACAAAGTCATCTTTATCCACAGATAATATGATTATCTATGTAGAAAGTCCCAAATAATCTGCCAAAATCAACAACAACAACTGGTTCCTGGAATTAATAGAGAAACAAAACAATAGAGAAGAATACATACTTAATATAAAAAAAAGTTGATTGCTGTCCCATTTGCCAGTAATAACCAATTGGAATTTGAAGTTAGAAAAGCAGTACCTTTTGCTATAACATTAAAGAATTGAAATATTCATGTTTAAATCTAACAAAATATATATAGAATTATATGTGCAAAACTACAAAACTCTGAAGATAGAACAAAGACAAGATATTCCATGCTCAAGGATTATGACTCAAGATTGTTAGATGTTAATGTTCCCAAACTAATCAATCAATTTAATGAAACTTCCACCAAAATCCTAAAAGCTATTCTATAGATATCTACAAGTGATTCTAAAGTCATATGGAAAATCAAAAGACAGAATACCCAACAGAATACTGAGGAAAAAGAGGAAAGTTAGAGGACGTACTCTTTCTGGTTTCAAGACTTACCATAAAACTGCAATAATCAAGAGAGCATGCTACGGGCAAAAGAACACACATATTGATTAATAGAAGAGACCACAAAGACCAGAAGTAGTCTCACAGAAATATAGTCGACTGATCAACAAAGGAGAAAAGGAAATAAAATGGAAATAGATAGTCTTTTTGAGCAACGTGCTGGAACAATTGCATACAACTTACACGCAAAAAAAAAAAAAAATTAGAAGCAGATCTTACCCACTTTCACAAAAATTAACTCAAAATCAATCATAGAACTAAATGTAAAATTCAATACCATAAAACTTCTAGAAGAAGCAAAGGAGATTATCCAGTGACCTTGGGTTAGGTGATGAGTTTTTAGATGCAACATCAAAAGCATAATTCATGAAAGAAAAAATTGATGAGCTGGACTTTATTAAAATTAAAAACTTTTGTTCATAAAATATGCTTTCAAGAAAATGAAAAGATAACCTGTGGACAACCCACAGAAAATATTTTTAAAGCATATATTTGATGTTGTATCCAATATATACAAAGAACAATCTCCAATATATACAAAGAACCCAACACTCAACAGCAAGAAAACAAACAACCCGATTAAAAAATGGGCAAAATGTATGAACAGACAAATGGGCAAAATGTATGAACAGACATATCACCAAAGAAAATATAAAGAGCGCAAATAAAGATTTTCAACCTCATTTGTCTTTAAAGAACTGTAAATTAAAATAGCAATTGAGATACCACTACACACCTGTTAACATGGTTCAAATCCAAAAAACTGACAATACCAACTGCTGGTGAGGATACAGGACAATGGCAACTCTCTTTCATTATGGGTGGATGTACAAAATGGTACAGCCATTTTGGAAGACAGTTTGGCAGTTTCTTACAAAGCTAATTATAGTCTTAACATATAATCCAGCAATTGCCCCTCTAGGTAATACTCAATTGATTTGAAAATATGTCCACACAAAAAGCTGCATGCAAATATTTGTGGCAGCTTTATTCATAACCATCACAAAGTGGAAGCAAGCATAACGTCCTTCAATAAGTAAATGGATAAACAAACTAGCACAGTTATTTAATATTCCATTGTATGAAATTTTCCATTGTCTATACAATGGAATATTAGACAGTGCTGAAAAAGAAATGAGTTATAAAGCCACAGAGACAAGTATAAATCTTAAATGCACATTGCTAAGTGAAAGAAGTCAATCTGAATGAGCTACATTGTCTATGATTCCAGTTACATGACATTCTGGTACAGGCAGAACTATACAGACAGCAAAATGGTCATTTCCAGAGGACTGTGGTGTGTGGAAGAGGATAACAGGTATAGATGAAGCACAGATAAATTTTTAGGGTAGTGAAACTATCCTATACAATATTGTAATGGTGGATACATGATACTATGCACTTGTTAATACCTATAGAATTTAAGGCTAAAAAGTGAGTGAAACTTAATGTGTTCAAATCTTTAAAAAAATTATTTAGGAATTGGAGGGATATCATGATGGAATGCAGAATGTGACAAGAGAATCAAATTATAGTATGAATGTTTGAAAGAACTCACTGAAGGGGATGGGGCAGCATTACTGACCTATATAACTTTGGAAATGAATGAAATCCATAAAACTAAAGACAAAAAAAGAACTGTATCCAAACCCCCTACTCTACTTGATAATGTTTTTCCCACTGGGGAATGAGTTAACAATTCGGATACTGATCTGCATGCATACTGGATTTGAACAAGTAATAAATGGACGGCAGATGGTGTAACCATCTGTTGGAGTGGGAGGTTGCAGATAAGCAAGAGGAGGAGGCCAGAATAATCTCTGTGATAATGGATTAAGTTGGAGGCAGCCATGTAAACTCATGTTTAGCTTCATAAGACACAGATGGTTACATCGAGAAGTGTGTCTGAACAGCTGTGTGCATGTGAGCCAGCTGTACACGCAGGTGTATTTCCTTGTCCTGTCAGCTGAGGGGCCTGGAAGGCACTGCTGCTCCAGGAACAATGAGCACACCTAGAACGCGGGGTCTGGTTCCTAATACATTCTCTGGTAAAGGGAAGCAGGACCTCCAGGAGAAATGGCTGATTCTTGAACTGGCAGGAAATATACAAGATGAATCTGAAACATCTTTTACTCCCCTTAACTGAGGAAGTACTCAAAAAAAAAAAAAAAATTCCCAGGGAGTATTTCAAAGCAACACTGAAGCCAACTGAAAGAGCTCCCAACAGCCAAAGCTGGGACCATTTGAGCAATAGAATCAACAAGGTAGCCTTGGTTTACAACCTCAAGTATAAAATAAATATCCATGAACCCATACTGATCTGTTACAATGATTGAATAAATAAATTTATATGAATAAACAATGTAGCAGAATTCCAAAGAATTTATGTAGACAGTCCACCCTCATGGAGGAAGAGCATATTCCCCACTGTTTCAGTGTGAGCTCTGCATAATGCCCTCCTTCCAAAGAGCACAGTGGAACTTTAGAGGGGAGACACCTGATAAACTATCTCAGCCAGGTGATCAAGGTTAGTCAGTTCTGATAAGGTCATGTTGGTTGTGGGTATACTTGATATGACGTGACGAGAATGGCACTTTGCCTCTGTGATCTTCTTCTCCAAACACATAATCTCAGTCTAATCACAAGGAAAACATCAGAAAAATCCCAACTGAGGTACATTCCACAAAATACCTGACCAGTACTCCTCAAATGTGTCAACGTTGTCAGAAAAACGAGTCCTGGAAATTATTACAGCTGAGACAAGTCTAAGGAAATCTGACTACTAAATGCAGTGTGTATTCTGGATGGGATCCTGGAGCAGAAGAGAGGAATTAGATAAACACTAAAGAAATCTGAATGATGTATAGACTTTTAACAATGATGTATCAATATTGATTTATTCATCGAAATTAATTATAATAACGTGAGATGTTAATAATAGGGAAAACTGGGTGTGGAGTATATTAAAACTCTCAAGACTATCTTCACAATTTTCCGTCAATCTAAAAGTGTTCTCACATAAACAGTTAGTTTGAAAATCAAGTATAAAAAGAACAAAGTTTGAGGAATTATATTTTTCAATTTCAAAACTTACTGCAGTTCAATACTGTGATACTGGAATAAGCATATGCAAATATACTAACAGAACATAATTAAGAATCTAGAAATAAAGTCTTAACTTTTAGGGCAATTCATTTCTAACAAAAGTGCCAAAGCAATTCAACAAGAAAGAATAATCTTTTCAAAAAATGATGCTGGGACAATTGGATCCCCACATTACCTTACCTCACACTACATACAAAAATTGACTCAAAATTGACCATAGGCTTAAATGTAATCAATAAAACTACAAAACGCTTAGAAGAAAGTATGGCAGTAAACCTTAATGTTCTTAGATTTATTAGATAACACAGCAAAAGCACAAGTGATAAAATTAAAATATCCATACATTGGACTTCATGACAATCAAAATCTTTGACCTTCAAAAGATACCATTAAGAAATTGAAGAGACAAGCCACAGACTGGGAAAGATATTTGCAAATCACATATTTGACTTGTGGCCAGCATATACAAAAACAAACAAACAAATTCTGCAAAATCAATAAGTCAAATAACCCAATTAATCAAGAATATATAGGAATATCATAAACACATGAAAAAATGTTCAATATTCTTTCTCAGGGAAATGTAAACTGAAATCAAGGTATCAAATCACTTCATAGGAAGCATAGACAAGTAGACATGCTTTTTTTTCTTTTCATTTTCTTTTCCTGGCATTTTGTTTATATTTGAAAGCATATACATCAAATCTAGATACTTTTCTTGTACCATTCCTTAAATAATAGCTAAGCCTTTTATTCTATATTTTTTTCTGAACACTGGTCTGATGTTAGAATTCCTAATGGAATATCTCTAATATTCTGTTCTGTTTTATTGCCTACTTATTTGCTACTTTATTCCGTTTTGAGAGATTTTCCAACTTTATAATCTTTCTACATTCTGTCATTTTTTTCAATAATGCTGTTCAAGTTTTAATATCCAAGAGGGTTTTTTTTTTCCTCTGCATGTTCCTTTTATATATAATGCTGGCATTGTTTTCTTTATATAAAACATCTCTCTGAAAATATTATAGTATGAAGTCCTTTTTTTCCTGAACCTTGTGTTGTCTGTTTCAATTTTTCTCTCTCTCTGTTTAAGCCTTTGACTTTTATGTGGATGATTTTCTTCAAATATTAGTGATCCTTTGGTATCAGTCAATATTGAAGAGCGAGACACTGAAAAGCAAATTGACAGCTTTGGGTGGAGGATGCTTGGTTTATCCACCACTGGGCTCTACTGAGGAGAGTGGGCACCCAGCCTGCAGTGGGAGAGCCCAAATGTATTATTTGTGGATTATTTCTCCCAGGCCAATTTCACTAATGAAGACTTTTCTAACCTCCTCTCCTAATGGTAATAAAAACCTGGCTGCCGGTGTTCTGAGAGTTGCAAGAAGGGCAGAGGCAGAGAACCTTGCTGTTCAGAATATATATCTCACTTTATTTTAGTTCAGAACCTCTCCCATGCCCGCTGCTTTGCCTGAGGCTGAATACTGAGAGGCTCTTGTTGAATCCTAATTCAATCTTCTGTTCTTGGCTGTTCTCCTCAACTGTCCCTTTTAATGTCCCTGCCAACTCTGATTCCTATCTCAGTTCTGTAATGTGAATATTTGCTAGACATTGGCTTTTGCTTCAGCTTTCTCCGCTCTTCTAGGATAGTTTTCACTGAAATGAAAATCTGCTTCTAGTTTTCAAAAAATTTACCAACACTGTTTATTGTCATATAACAGAGTGTCAGGAGGAAAGAGAAGTAAGTACATCTCATTTAACTTTAAATCTCTGCGTTAGCTTGTTTAAGATTGCACATTTACCACTTGAGAAGGTTTCTTAGTCCATTTGGGCTGCTATAACAAAATACCACAGACTGGGCAGCTTATAAACAAGAAAATTATTTCTTACAGTTCTGGAGGATGGTGGTTCAAGATCAGGGTGGCAGCATGGCCGAGTGAAGGCCTCTACAGGAGGACAGGCTTCTCCTTGTCCTCACACAAGAGAAGTGGCCAAGAAGCTCTGTGAGGCCTCCTTATAAGAGCACTAATCGTACTCATGAGGCTCCACCCTCCTGACCTAAGCACCTCCCAAAGGCCCCACTGTCTAATACCATCACATTGGCATTAGGATTTCAACATGTGAATTTTGGGGAGACACAGACATTCAGATCATAGCAGAATACCTGAGCTTTGTCTTTTGATAGATAATCCTGAAAGGGTCAAATATGCTTTTTCTATGCAATTTGGTATCTCAAACCAGAAACCCTAGGAGATTTCCTGGGAGTTTGTTTGTGTGCAAACCCCTGGTACTGTTGAGTAAAGGTATGATAATTTCTATAGCAGCTGCTTTAGGGCTCCCAGACATTATTAAAAATAAGTTGGCAGGGACATTAAAAGGATATCTTTCTGCCTTCAAGTCACCCAAAGAGCCACTCCCTTTCTAGGTGACCACAGATATTTGAATCTTTATCTAAATTTTGAGTTTTTTCCTTTTCTGATGCCCAGATTTCTGATCTAGAAAATCAAGTCTGTTGCCCAGATTACCTTCAGTAGTAGTATAGCATCCTGAGATGTCTCAGAACTACTTCAGAACATATAACTCCAGAAGCCTCTTGGTAAGACTTCAATAAAGCCCAGGTCTAGATATGAATTCCAGAAAGCTTCACACTACCCACAGGACCATAATGAAGTTTTCGCAATCTGGAAGATTCATACTATTTTCTCTTCATTAATGAGAACTACCCACCTTGAGAGTGATAGATGAGTGCACAGCCCTTGCCTCATTCATTTTATACCCCCCATAAACTTGCAGGATCTCAACCTCCACAAGAAATCATCTATCCTGTGGTTTCTGGGTATGTCCATGTGCTTAGAAACTAGTCTTTCTGTTTGTTGAATGTGCTGTTCTTTCTTTCCTCCTCTCTGGTTGCCTCTGTTCAATTCTCTTAGTTATGGCAGACCCTGACAAGCATTACTGCTTCTGGGCACTGTGGTTGCCTTTATTGGCTACCACTTCTTTTATTGTGTAGTGTGAGAAAAAGTGTTCTGAGAAGCATTTTCTTAGAGTAGTAATGCATCATTTCTTGCATCCTGATATTTTAAAGGTATTTTCTCCAAAAATATTTCTTCAGGTTTCCCCCCTCCCAATGAGCTCTTTCCTGGAAACTTAGACATGAGTCCACAGGAGTTATGGGTGCCCGAAAGAAAAAAACTTATCTGAGTAATTACAACAGTTCTCAGTATTGCTTCTCCATTTCCATGATTTTTTTTACATCTCCTTGTTTGTAAACACCATGATTTTGGCATCTATCCACTAACTCATGAGAAAGTGCATGAAAACATGTGCTTTTTTCAGTTTTAAGAGACTTTATTTTTTAGAATGCTTTTAGGTTTACAGAAAAATTGTACAGAAAGTTCTCTCCCACACAGAGCATCCCCTATTATTAAAATCTTGTTCTAATGTGGTTCGTTTGTTATAATTGATGAGCCCTTAACCACACATTATTATTAACTAAGGCCCATAGTTAGGTCCATTAGAGTTCACTGCTTGTCTTGCATAGTTCTACAGGTTTAACAAAAGTATGTGTTCTTTTAAAATAAAAGAATTGTATATTTTAGCTGGAAAAGACATTAAGAGTGATCTATTTCGAACTCTTCATCTTTCAGGTAACAAAAATGAGGATCAGAGAGATTTAGGACCTTTATGAACATCAAACAGCTGGAAAGTATCTACAACAAAAACTTTTAACTCAGGTCTTCAAACTTCCATTCTCACACACTTTCTTCTCCTTGTCTTTCAATTTGATCATTTTGAAAATAAAATGTCAGCTGTGTGAAAATTGTATAATCTGTATAACACACATCTCCCCTCCTCATTCTAAGTGGAGAGCAGGAGAGTGACTGAGAAGAATCTTTGCTGGAGGTGTGAAGGAAACGTCACCACACTCATCTCTACCTCGCCGGTCTCTTTCTCCTCTCCATGCGACTTGTCCACCTGTATCCTCCATGTCAGTTCCTCTAGATGGAAATTGGCTGAAGCCACTAACTAATTAGTTAATCGGGCTTTGCTTTGTCTCATTATTAAGGGAGCTGCAGAATCAGGTATTTGAGCTATGTAACAAACAAATAAGGATTTGTTGAGAAGGAGTAGCTAGGAGTAAAGAGCATGCATTTAATTAAAGTGTCACCTGTGCTGTCTATATTCATAAACTCATTAGGGGACAGACCTGTGGGCCCAGCAGAAAAGGAATTCCTAAAGATGTTAGTGAAAATTTAAGTATGTAAATAAGGCAAATTCTAGATAGTTTACTTTTTTTCGAAATCAGAGATATCATAAACAATATTTCATACCTTTTTGCCTTTGCATTTACATTTCCCAAAACTGTGGGAAGTATTAAAAGTTCAAAGATTTCACATAAAGCTTTCCTTGGTAGAGTTAATTCAAAGAAAAAGGATCCACTGTGGTTAGAATTTGTAAGGAAAGTATTAATCAGGGAGACCTCAAAACCTATTCCCAACTGAGAACAAATTGAGAATTGTTAGCAGTTGGATAAAACACGATTTAAAATTTTTTGCCAAGATCTAAAATGATTTGTGTTCCCAAATCACATCCTAAATATGTTCCTTGGTAACCCTTAAAACCTCCTGAACTGTTTCAATACATAAATTAATGCTTCATTTTCATATTATATGGTATAACCCTTGTAATATTATTTTCTGATTAATCTAAGCTATAATAGAACATTTTTTTATCCAAATGGAAATTTTAAATTGTTAAACATATATCATAACAATTAAATTGCTATTAATGGACATTTTATATTAGTTCTGTCAAAATTTTTTTCATTGCATGAATGTGTCATTTTAATTCATGTAATTTGAGCTACTCATTCTGTTCTAAGTTTTTTAGAGTTTGGTTCAAAATCACAAATTCAGAATTAAAATTACAGTTATTTGCATTCCTAATTATCTAATATTTTCTAGCAATAAAAGTATAAAAACAGAAAGCAGATGAACTTCTTTTTTAGGACTCATAAATTTCAAACCTGAAACCAGAAATGTTCTTTTAGAAGGAAACCTCTGGAATGATCTAGTCATCCATCCTGCTTTGCCTGGTGATGAGCTATCCTATTTTTAAAGTCTTATTAGATAGAAGTTTCAATTATACAAATAGATTCTCATTTCCAGAAATCTTGACTGTAGAATCAGGATGCTATCTTTTCTGCTATAGCTAAATCTTATTTCCTTTTATTTCTTGTAAGTATAGATTGATCACCATTGTTATATTTTGAAGACCATTATAAATCGACATTTTTTATATTTCCCTTTCCTAATAATTTTTTGTGTACTCTCTTAATTATTAAACTCTAAAGAAAAGATGCCCAACAGCAATAAGTTTAGAGACATATAAAGTTATTTATATATTCTTTCTCATCACACAAAGGACTCAGTCTCAGTGCATTTCACATAGATGACACTCAGAAGATTTTGATATGTGACCAGTTTACCTGTTAAGCAAAAGAAAATATGAGTAGCTATATAGAGAGATGACAATCAACTTAATGTGTCTAGGGTTCAATGGTAAGGTAAAGAAAGTAGAGTTAATCTTAACATTGGCAGCAGCAATAGATCCAGCTTTCATTGAAAAAGAAATTGGTAAATTAGGGGCTTTCAGTCCCTTGGGAGCACAACAAAACACATTCACACCAAAAATAAAAAGAGACACCCTGCTAAATGAGCAGGAACCCTCCTTTTTCAAATGGCCCTGCCATGCCAGTCATGTGTGCCACTTCGATTTCTAGCTGGAAGTGGTGGGAGGAGCTCGGGACGCAGAGCAGCAGCATTATTAGTTACCTCTCTGTATGGGAAACTCCCAGGGGCAGCATGGATCTCAACAAGACACTGTCCAAAACTGACATAGCGATAGCCACTGCAGGTATATAGGGAAAAGGGGGCTAGCATATGAAGCGATATTATTTGATGTCATAAATTAATATATAAGTTTTCTTAATTGTCTGATCTCCCCTAGGAGTTCCATATACATTACTCTCATTCAATCCTTATAAAAGTTATTAGTTCGTTTTTACAAATGAGTAAGAGAAAGACAGAAAAGTTAAGTTAATTTGCCTGAAATTACAATGTTAGTAAGTGGTTGAGGCATGGTTTGTATCCAATTGTTTCTGAGCATTAAAGCCCTCTGTACTCAGAGTCGTGCTATCTTCCTACCATGTCACATGCAAAGCAATGCTTGTTTTAATCTTTCTTAATGAGGAAACTTTGGGAGTGTTTCTTCATTAGCAATCTTCTAGGAAGAAGAATGCCTTGTGTGGTGTGGATGAAGCACAGAGTTGACTTATTGTACCCCCATATCAGAAACATGAGAAACATAGAGATGCAAATGCTTCGGTGATCTAATTCTAGGTATTTGGCTAAAGAATTCCATCAACAATTCTCCTGAGTGCTCAGAGCAGACAACCTGGGATCCCCCTTTCACGAAGATCAAACCTTGTAACTCCAACACAGAAGTAACAGCTATACTGTTGAAGGATTCCTAAGCGTGAAGCTGATCAGGGGCTGGATGCAGAATTTCTAACAATGTCAATGAATAGGTGAATAAAAGAAAAGTTACATGCACAGACATGTCACACCTCTCCAATTTGTTTCTGAATTTGGAACTCTGTGAATCACTGACTTGGAGTAAGGCACATGGTATATCAGCATGCTATTTTAAAACCATCTACATCCTTTGAGCTTCTTGTGCCTTTTTCTGCCTATGTAAGTCCATTCTTAAACATTTAATTGATGACTCAGTGCCACTGAGGTGTAAGTAAGTCTCTTTGTTTAGGTGATCAGCAGGGAGAACCAAAGCATCTAATCACTGTTGGAAAATAAAAGATTGAAACTAAGTAAGAATATTCGTACCTATATTTCACAGCTGATAAGGCTATGCCTCTCAAAAAAATAAAAGTTTATTGTGAAGGACCACATATAATTTGCAATGCAATCCTAAATTCCTTTTCTTTGAAACAGAATGAACACCATTAAGAAGTGGCATTATTACCCCATTCTGATCTTTCATGCCACACTAATCTATTTAATCAAAGCTTCATCACAGTTTGTCTAAGCATGCTGCCTGCCTCTGAAGGGCAAACTGCAAACACAATTCCATCTAACGGCATGTGGTTTTGAAAGAGAGTGCTCTTGTTTTTGTTCCCTGTACAATGAGTTTAAAAATCATTTTGAAAAACGACTCAAGTTAAAATATCTTTGCTTACACATATGAATCTGCAGAACAGAGTGCTCTGAGCCCTGTGTTCTCTCATTTGTCTAAAAACTTTTTCTAAAGTACTACTTTTCTCTATACACATTTGTAGTAAACGTAAGACTTGAAATTCTTATATTTCAATATGTAAATGATGTTCACCACAGAGTGGCAATGGCGTGTCCCAAATAAGATTTTTGAGAAGATAAAGACAAGTAATGAATACTAACAAACCTTGGTTAGTTATTCCAAGTGCTCACAATCGAGAACCCTCTGTAATGTCACTAATTGTGGAACTGTGGATTTTCACAGACACTTGAGGTTGCCTCTTTAGGTCTGAAATATGTAAATATATCAGAATAGTGTTCTCAAAATAGCTTTTTTGTTTTTTTTGGTGGGGAAGATTGGCCCTGAGCTAACATCTGTGCCAATCTTCCTCTATTTTGTATGTGGGACACCACCACAGTATAGCTTGATGAGCAGTGTGTAGGTCCACAATCGGGATCCAAACCCATGAACCCTGGGCTGCAGAAGCAGAGTGCATGAACTTAACCACTACATCACTGGGCCAGTCCCCCAAATAGCTTTTAACAGAAGAGCAACGTATTAAAAAACCAAATAACCTAGAGCTGTGAGAAACAAAATGCTTACAGTAGTTTTCAATTGTTTGACCTTTGAGTATAAACTTCTAAACATAATGTCTCCTCTGTCCCTTCCCATCTGAGCTGACACAGAAATTCAGTGACAGTTTTATGAATATTATTTAATCAACCATGACAAATATTTCCCAAAATGCCTAACACCATCCTGTTCCTTTCTTATGTCATCTCATCATCTCTAACAGACTCTTCCAAGGTGTAGTTTAGAGGCCACCTACAATGGAACCATTTGTGCTGATTGTTAAAATCTAAATTCTAGGACTCACCTAAACTGACTGAATTAGAATATCTGAGGCCAGGGCTTCAGATCTGCACATTCATCAACATCCAAGATAATACCACAGTAAAATTGATGATCATTCTGCCTAGTTCTAAACCCATTTGCCTCAAGATTAAGCTCCTTTGAATTCTCTTTCTCTCTCTCTCTCTCACACACACACATGAACCATCTTTGTATGCTCTTCCATTTTCCCCTGCTACTGTATGAGATTTTATAGACATAAATTTTATTGTTTATAATCTTTTAAACATTTGAAAAAAATTAGAGATATATTTCACCTAAAGATATACTTAGAGAACATTGACTGGTAAGGATTAATAGAAAAACTGGAAAAACATAGCAAATGACCCTCCTTAACTATTTCTTTGAATTACATTTCATCCTCACTGATCCTTTTCTAGTGGGAAAAAGATACATCGATTAAGAGATCATTTGAAAATCTGATAGTACGCTGGCCCAACGTCATATCATCCTAATGAATAAAATGAATAGTTTTTAGCAATGCACTGAATCCTCATTTGCACATGGGAAAAATGATGAGATTAGGAAATAAAGAAAACTCACCACTTCTTCATGTCTGCATTTTCTCACATTGATTCCATTTATCTGCAACAAAAAGAAAAGCACAGTTTCATGTGGTATATTGTGAGTTGACTTTATGTTTTGGTTGCACATAGGCAATAATGGTAAAATATATACCTGTAGGATTGCATCCCCGATAAAGAGTAGTCCTGAAAGTTCCGCTGTGAATGGAGGAGGACAATTGATTATGAATTGACTACTTTCTTCATAGAAAGTTGTTTTAATTAATAAAGTCAAAACTGATAAAAGGAAAAAAATTAAATATTTCATACAGATAGCATCTTAAAAAATCCACAGGAATAGAAGTGCAAAAACAATCATACGATTCAGCCTAAATATTGAAACACATGCTGAAATATTTCTATTTAATTTTATCATTTCAAATCTTACAGTTGCCAAAAACTGGTCACTCTTCTGGATGGATGACTAAATTTTCTCATGTCCTTATAATTTTAAGGTATCTATGCAAAAGTTTAGCTCTAGACATTCCATCCATCAGCTATGGAATTATCAAGTTTCTTTTTAAACATTAGATTGTCTAACTGATTTCAGTTGTTGAAACAGTTACTTTACATCTTCAGTATTTTTCCCAGATGAAATTTCATATGAAAGCCTGAGTTAAATTGCATTTGAGAACTGAAACATACATATATCTGGAACTGCATACGTTTGAGGTGACATCATTAGATTTGTTTGTTTAAGGAAACAATTGAAAAGTTATGCAGTCCCTAATTTATACAAGTTCCTTTTCGTCCTTGCTCTCCTGTGAGAGAAGCCCTTGCCTGGAGGAACAAAGGGTGTAGACTCAGGACTCAGCCACCTCCTGCCTGCTCCTGGGGACCAGAGCTCGTCAATCACGTGCTGGTTTATGGTTTTTAAATATCATCTCTTTCTCCAATAACAATGACTTACAGAGGAACGGCTAGTATATAACTCTCTTAACACATTACCTCTTTGTTCCTTGGAGATTTTTGAAATGACAACTGGAATGTTATGTTCTGCTCCCCCCTGAAAAGAGAAAATCATATATTGTGCTTTTTAATCTTAAAAAATAAGAACATAGCTTTTAGTTAGGAAACTATACAGGTTATGAATAGTACATTAATGGACAGCAGATAGAATTTAAATAAATTTGTGGAACTTCTGTACCAAGTAGATAATGCTCCCAAGAAACTTGTTTACCCGTTTAGAATTTCATCCAATAATTAATAACAGTTCACTTTGAAAGTTTTCATTTTTCAAATAAAGAGTGGTAATGCCTTAAATAAGCATTAGCTTCAATGTGTAGCAGTACTGTCCATTGTAGAAATTCTTATTTGGGATTCCAAATACCCAATAATTATGCATTTTTATTATCTGGCTCAGCTGTTCTGTGCTGGTGACCAAGCACAGGCCTCTTTGGATGTGAAGGGACTAGAGAGATCTTTACCTGCACAAACGGGTACAAAAAATTGGAGTGTGCATATGTGTGATGGGGGAGGATCATCTGCATTTCCTTAATTAGTGTGAGATTCTTCTTGTAAAAGCACATACTAAACAATTAACAGAATAAAATAACTAGCAAGAATATTGCAGTAACACATTGTCTAATTGATCAAATGAGAATGAAAAAAGAAAGAAAAATAAGTAAGCTAAACTTATGTAGAAGGAAATAAAATAAATCCCTGAAATAACAGCATAAACATTCTATTTCTATATTACAGAGTGGAGAAGGTTAAAAGCAATAGTTGAAAAATCAAATAAGTGCATCAAAGATACTCAAGTCTTTAATTAACTCCATTAAAGAAATCAAATAAGTGATTAAAATGTCACTTTAAAAAGATGGATAGCACTTTTCACATAGGATTGTTGAAAAGGTGATCTAAATTTTACTGAAGTTTATCTTCAAAATAAGTAAACTTCCTAAGCCTTTTTGTTTCAGGACAAAAATTAGTTTAGAACATTTTTCCATGAATGTCCATTTTTAATCCTGAAATTGTCAATAAACGTAAATATAAGACAGGCAATAGTTGTTGAGAAAAGTAGTGGTATTTTACTTTTTCTTGCCAAGTAGTCCTTTCTACTTCTGGAATATTAAGAAAAAACATAGTAAATGAAATATTGAAAACCGTCTTCCTCAGGTTACAGTTTAAACACACCACTCAATTCCTGTTTTTCACCATTTCCCACCCACTCACCCTCACTAACTCGGAAGATAGTCTCAGGCTTCAGCTACACTGGCTCCTAATTCTGCTTTTGCCTTTCAGTCTGAGTGTCCCTAACAAGCTGGATCCAGATAGTGATTTGTGACTGACAGTGAGGGGGAAATGAGCATTTACTTAGCACATGGTAAACACTGAGCAAAAGGTCCCTACTATCCTAATGCAGTCTATCGATTACGGTTATGAGCAAAATTACAGAGCAGGAAAGTGGTGAACTAGGACAAATCCATTTTAAGATACTTAACATTTACTAGCTAGGATTCCACATTCCCGATCTCCTATAATCTGTTCTATTCTTTCCCCATTACACTTATCAGCTTCTAACCTGTATTATCTTATTCATTTCTTACATTTATTTTTGTTTTCTTTCTCCTTCCTCCATCCCTAAACAGAATGTTAGTTCCACGCGAGTATTGAATGTTTCTGGTAATTTGTTTTGCACATTGATGTAACCCCAGTGCACAGAATAATGTCTTTCTTTTTTAACCTTTGAAATGTTTGTTGAATGAATGAGTGAATAAATAAATGAAATCTGAGGCTTTTACATGTCTAAAATTATTTTATTCTTTAAAATACATTGCAGAATGATTTTAAGTAGAAGCTAAGGAGGTGTAAAATGAAATCAAATGCCCATGGTCACTGATAGTTTCTAGAGATACCTGCAAATTGGAAAGGATTTTAAGAATGCACCTCCATATCTCAGAAGAAAAAAAATGGTTAACTACAATGAATCATCCACTGATGAAGCTTAGGTGGTACAGAAAGAGGAAACAGAACCATCAGACACTGTAGTTCAGATACTTTCGGGGAGAGAACACGTGGTTTATGTCACTCTTATCCGTGTGGCTGTCATCAGAGTGTTCTCCTTCAGCTGTTTTGTTTTCTCTCCTTGCACTACTGAATCCAAAGACTTTCTTAGTCCTCAGATTTTAATGCAAGTTGCCATGGAGGATAGTGGGAAACCTCTCCCTGGGATCTGTCTAGAGAAAAGGATGTTGAGACAGCAATTTTCTGAGGGTAAACTCAGTAATCCCATTCTTCCCTCAACACTGAGACTTACAACCATCTTTTAATGACAAGATACAACTAACCTCTATTTTGTCAACATTTTTCTTGTATATGTAAAAGTTTTCCTAAAATTTAAATGGCTTAGTCCAAAGGTGGTGATTTGATTTCTGGAGTTTTTTAATCAGACATTTGGAGCTCTGAGAGAATTTTTAAACCAATTTCAGAAAATGACTTTATTAATTAATTAGATAGCAAATTTTAAGACAAAACTCAGGAGGTAGAATTAGAACTTAAAATCACAGGACTTTCATTTATTGGATGCAATGTGAGATCAGTCTAGATCTATTAAAGTTAATTAGATTTAATTCTGGACCTAAATGGTACAATTCAAGGTTTTCCGGACAGGAATCAAATAATGTGATTCACTGTTTCAAACAGGTGATTGCCCTCTTGTTAGAATAAAAACCAAAATCCTTAACAGCCCCCTGTCCTGTGGCCTCAGCCTCCCTCTGTAGCTTCATCCTGCACCTTCATCATTTGAGCACTAAAGAACGTCAACTTATACTGTCCCCTCTGCGTGGAATGCTTTTTCCCTTTACTCCTAACTGGGTCAATGCCCACTCATATTCAGGATTTCAGCACAAGGGCCCCTTCATCAGCATCTCCTTTCTTGAAGGAATTCACTTCTGCAGCACTGGATCAGGGCTGTGATTTACATTTAGTTACACCACAAAGTGATCAATATCTACTTTCCTGCTGGAGTGTAAAGGGCCTGAGGTCAGAGCAGGGTTTTTCTTATCATCTTCTCCCCAGACTATCCATAGGCCAGGGTATGTAGCTCAAGGTCATGGTTTGGAGAATAAATGAACTAACTGAGCTCTGTTGTTCTGGTGAAAAAGTGAGATTAGGGAAAGCGAGGTGACCTTCAAAAGTGCATCTCCCCCAATACTAAAACATACACCATTCGATTTTGTTATAGTCATATTACAAAGCATAATGGATTTTTCATAGCTAGCTTTGTAGGAACAAGACATAAAGTCCCATCTAAAGCATTCTGAGTAGGACTCTATACAATGATTTTACCAGTACAGCTGTGAAATTACACCAAATCAAACCCAGAATGTTTTTAAAGCCTTGGGAATCTTGCCAAATAAGTCTTTTTAATTCAACATTTTTATTATTCCAATCAATCAATCATATTCTGGGCTCTGGAAAAAAAAAGATGCATAGACTCCACCAATATATATCCCCTTAGCTTAAGGAAAATCCTGGTAAACAGCTAATAACAACACAATGATGAAGTGAAGAGCCCAGTGAACAGGCGTGGGGGAGGCAGCTAAAGGAAGGTCCCCTGAAAGAATAGGGGCAACTATCCTTATCCATTTGAAGCCCATACTTAGCAGCCAAAATCACTTGGTTTGGTTTTGGCAAAAATTAAGTCTTTCCCACACACTATATGATTGCCTTCGTATGAAAGTCCAAAATAGGGAAATCTATGAGAAGAGAAGACTAGCAGTTCCTTAGAGCTGAGGCAGGAGGACAGGGAGATAAAGAGGTGATAGCTAAAGGATATGGGTTTTTTCTTGAGTTGATGAAAATGTTCTAAAATTGATTGTAGGGATAGTTGCACACATCTGTGAATATAATAAAAATCATTGAATTGTACACTTTAAACGGGTAAATTGTATGGTATGTGAATTATATCTCAATAAGCTATTTAATAAAAAAAAATAATGGTCTTTCAAGGGATAATTGATCAGTGGTTTTCACTGATTCTTGGGACTAATCCATAATCTTCCAAGTAAGCTTTATTACCTGCCTGGTATGCCCCTCTCTCTATAGTGGAAAAGTATGTATCCATGTTGTCTCTGGTGAAAATACATGAATCAGACTCAAGAAAAAAAGAACAGGGAGACAGAATAAGAAATGTATGCAAAAGTGTGTATGTACTTACATCAACGCATTTAATATGTTACATGATATTTAAAGACTTTTGCCCTGAAATCACTAATACGTTAAAAAGCAGAAATGTATTACAGCTACTATAAGACATATATTTGTATTTAATAAATTTGTTATAATTAATACCCAGCCCTTGATGAACAGAAACTGCTTGCTTGATCCTGGACATTTTGATCAAGTTATTTCAGTTTTAAATAAACCAGAATGTGAACAAGTTAGAGAGGAAACATTATCTGTATTCCCAAGTAAAGAGTTTAGAGATAATTTAGTCTATGTTTTATAGTTATAGAGCATAGTTATTAAGAGTAAGGACTTTGTCATCAGCTTTATGCGGGCTTGAGGCCCAGTTCTGCCACTTACAACAATGGGTAAGTTACTTAACCTCTTCATACTTATTCCCATTGTCTGTGGAGGGATACCAATAGCTACTTACTTTGCTGGATAGAAAAGACCAAATGAAACAATATAAAGTACTAAGCTGAGAATCTGGCACTTAAAGAGCAGATAATAAATATGAGCAATTATTGTTTATAAATGATAAGATTTTAATGGTAATAATAACTTCATTTTTGATTAGTATAAAGTTAAAGCTTCCATATAGAAATCACTTTGATCACAAACATTTCCTTGAAGGACATGGGTAACATTGTTTATGTAAGAAAAGCTGTGTCTCTTGGAATATAGTCCATAAAACTATTTTTAGTAACAATATTAAAAACATCCTTTCTCTAAAAGGTGATTTTTTAAATGACAGTGACCAGGGGCATAATTTAATATTATGCAAGTGTATGCTACTGTATTTTAAAAGATATGGAAGATACAGATTAAGTCTCCCAAGGTCAAGATGGTGGTTTGCTTTAAGTGGATTATTTTTATGATAATTTTTATAAGAAGAATGAGACAAAAATACAAGAGTATTGGATCCTATGATGCAAAACTTTGGAGATTATTGGCGATGTAGTTGTGGAGACCCTTAAGTTATTTTTAGAAATGATAAGTATCAGGATGGTTCAGACAAGAGAAATGAGCACTTGAAAGAAAGTCTACCAGAAGGCCCAGAGGGCAGGAGAGGTGGGAGGGAAAGGAAGGAAAGGAGGCAGGAGCGGCAGAGCTGGGAGCCAGAGCCAGAAAATGCCAATAGGGATGATGGTACAAGCCGGAGAAAACCAGACCCGCATGTACTATCAACACCAATAGAGAAGGCCTGTAGGAAAATTGAGAATATATAGGAGCTTCCAGATGCATCTGAGAGCTTCAAGGGAAGAAGTTTCAGTCTGAGAACAGAGAAGAATATATCATTATAAGTGGAAAGTTTAGTGATTGTTTTTGTCCAGTTTTTGGAGACTGACTTTTTGGAATTTTAAAAATATAAATAGAAGAGCTTGACATTTTACTAAGGGGCAAACAAAAATGAAAACTAATACAAGGAAAAAAGACCCGCAAGTTTGTGACTTCTGAGAGATGTTATAATCAATGAAGACGGAGTAATGATAACAGGCGGGAAGAATCCTAAAGAATTGTCCAAAAACACCCAAAGTTCTTTTTTTTTATAGACGATATGAGAATGGGTCTAGAAAGCAACACAAGAGGAAAAATGACTTCAGTGAGTGAGGCTTCCTTGAAGACTGAGAGCAGCAGTGAGCACAGTGCGAAAAGCCCTAGAAGTGGTTCATAGCTAAGTGTCTGAGGAGAAAGCTTGGCAGGCATTTCTCTCTCCTCTGAGGTTCTGGAGCAGGGCCTCGCATACAAAAATACCATTTAAAGACAACAAAGGGCTGGGCCAGGTGTAAATGTGTGCATGTCATGCCACCAAATTTCATCTCATTGCACCCTAGATCAGTTAAGCATTTAATTCTAGTAGATTTGCTAACTGCTGTGAAAAAATAACTATAACACAAGACAAGAAAGCAGAGAAACAAGCTGTGATCCAAGGATGGCACACTGCCCAGGGGTTAAAAAGAATTTCTTTCATTTTTAGGAGCTGAAGACAAATAGTTCATCTAAACCAGAGGATGGGGAGATGGGAGCAAGAAAGTCAGTGTGTGGTGCCTCCTTTTGTCAGGACACCTGCTTCACCACGTGTGGCAGCAGCACAAGTCTGTTGTGTGCTCAGAGGTCCTTGGTTCTGTGTTTTGTTTTTTTTTTTTTTTTACTTATTTAGAATTAACATGGATGTACAAGTAATTTTGGTCTTTACCTTTTCAAGGTACAACTGTCATAAAATGGTGGGAAGTTTGTCTGTGAAGATAAATCTGTGGTTCCTACATTAATTCCCAATGTAATTGATGCAGAAACTCTTTTTTGGATGATTACGTTCCAAATTGAGGGTCTAGAATCTTTGGACATGATGTTAAAAGTAATAATTATGACTTTCAAAGGAAAGTCTCAGATTTTGTAAGAAAATCCTAATAATGCAAATCAAAAATTGTCTTAAGGTAAAAAAAGCAAAGCCATAGTAGGAAGGGGATTAGACAAAATTTGAAAAGAAAACGAGTTAAAACTTACTTAAATCATATTTATAATAATTTAAATCTAGTAAAATATTTCCTTCCTTTT
This sequence comes from Tapirus indicus, assembly GCA_031878705.1. Taxonomy (NCBI): domain Eukaryota; kingdom Metazoa; phylum Chordata; class Mammalia; order Perissodactyla; family Tapiridae; genus Tapirus; species Tapirus indicus. The sequence goes on from CM062934.1 coordinate 32,965,338, forward strand.
GATTGAATTAATTTTTTCTCTTATTCTTTAGGATTTTAGGAATTTTTGAGAAGGGAACGCACCTCAATGTGCATGGCATATCTGGCATTTGGCCTTCCCAGTAAGACGTCAGATAAAGACACAGAATTAAACTGCAGAGACACACAACTGCCTCAGCCTCTAAGCCACTTACACATTTTTGTCCCAGAAGTTTTGACATTGTCTCATTAATAGAGTAGAGGAGATAAAAGGAGGTAAAGGCAGACTTTCATTCCATCAGGCTGATGGGAATCTCTGCCTGGAGAGAGCAGGAGTGAGAACCGTGTGGTAACACGGACAGGTGACATCAAGGACTTTGGTAGCTTCAGGGACATCACATTGCCCTCAGTCTACAGCCACTGGGGCGTGTTCATAAATGTGGCATTAGAACAGATGCTATGTAAGGAGCCCCTCTGTGATGTTGCCTACCAACTTCTGGAGAACTGACCGCCGTGCGGGAGACCTGAGACTCCAGCACTTGCACAATGGGGACAGTGGCAAGAGGGTCATACGAGCCAAGATTTGTCAGGAACACGGAACACGGCTAACAGGCTTTGACTTCCAACAGCACATGTCAAGAGTATTTTAGTGTCTTCTGACCAAAAAGGAGATTCTGTTACCTTCAGCCAAGTTTAAAAGAAAATTTGCGGAAAGGTAAAATAAAATTTGGTGCTGAAATAACAGCACCATGTGTTCTGAGTGCAGTGAAATTCGGGAATGCCTGTAGTGTCCTAACGGTATTGGTTAATCCTTTTTTAATTATCTAACATACACTCTTCTTTCTGTTATCTCCAATCAAGATATTCAAGGTTTTAATCAGTAATTTTCACTACAAAACCTCCAGTGTGTGCCAGTGGTGATTACTTAACTGAAGCAAATAAGGATAAAATATATGTTTATATATCTATGTGAATAGTTACATTATTGGTTCAAATTGCTCCAACAATAAATAAAAAAAACAAATAAATGGTCAACATTAAAATATTAATTCTGCGTTTAGGCTAGAATAATTTCTTAAACTGTTCATTTTATATATATATATATATGTGTGTGTGTGTGTGTATAGTCAATTCTCAGCTCTAAAGAAAATAGTGCAAATAGATAAACACAGTAGTTTATCCAATTCATATACGAGAAGGCAAAGAGAGAAAGGATTTGTATAATAACTTTGCTATTTAAAATAAATAAATAAATAATCATCTTCTGAAATCATTAACAGAATGAGAGACAGTTTAAAAAACACAAAAGCAAAAATCAGACGTAAGTATTGAGAAAACCAAAATGGAAAACCTTAAAAGGAAACTCTTCAGGATGAGTGGGCAATATTCTTAATAAAAATATTGATGTTTGTATTCCTGGTTAGTCTGTGTGTCATAAGAATTATAAAATAATTTCTTTTTTTCTCAAATCTCCTAATATACGGCACCAATCACAGTTCAAATACTACTTTTATCACCAATATTTTGAATGGAAAATATACACTTATTTGATTTAGAAAATTACTCTATTTATTATGTGTAAGAGTTTTGTCTGGATTGAAATAATGAAAATATTAAACTGAAATGATTCCTTTGGCAAAATTCTTGATGTTATAAAACTGTCTAGGTTAAAATATCATATTTTAGTAAGAACAAAAAACTTTGTATTATTGGGTTTAAATTATAAATGAAAATAGAAAAAAAAAAACAGAAAAGAACATTTTTAGCCTGCACAAAATTGTCAGTGTAGGGGAGGTGAAAATGCTGATCTCAAATGAAATCAACTCTCGCGACTGGATTTTGTTCACACTCAGCTTTTGTTCTTGCTTCGTGAACTTTTTACTATCTTTAGTGGTACCTGTAAATCCTTCACAGCTCTCTCAGTAAATATCATGGCAAAAAACTAAAACAAAAACACTTTATTGAAAGATGGAATTCCCATGGCATCATTTCCACGCCCTATAATTTGTTCTGCGTACCTTCCTGGTCTTAGTTGATGACAGATAAAGTGAAAGTAAAAAAAATATATTTTAAAACTAACACTTTATATAGTAATATTCTTATCACTTGACAACACAATGCTATTCCACATGATCGGTTTTCTGAGTCGTTTTCATAATGTCAACTAAAGCCGATATTCACCAAATTTAACGTTCCACTTTCCAAGCATATATAACTTGAGCTGTGTTAGAATTTTATGAAATATATACCTGAGATTTATGATTTTCACCTTCATAAGAAAATGCCTAACCCAACAATCAAGATAAAGTTAAATTTTATTTATCTATGCAGAGATGTGGTTTCTAATGGCCATTTATAGTCATTAAGTTAACTTTTCTAGTATTTATATAATTTGCTATCCTTTTAAAATTTCTATTTTGTTTCAATCATGATAAATTGCAGTTGTGGTACATTTTTAATAGTCAACAATATACAGAAAGAAAATCCCTTTAAAATTTAATAATAAATGAACAGATATGGTCATTTTTAAAATAAATCAGATGTTAAAACTTGAAGTCTATCCTACATACTTAGCATTGTAACATGAGATTTTACTAATTTTTTAAATAAAAATGAAAGCTAAACAAAAGAAAAAGATGAATAGAATACAACTAATACCTAACATACTATCACACCTTATTGGTATAAAACTTGTTCTTGCTCCATTCACTGATACAACAGTATTTCCTACTCTGCCTGGTTAGAGGAAGACATGCACACTACAATACCATATTTGATATTTTAGATGAAACTAGATAAAGAAAGTTAATGAGTTATATTCAATGCCAAGTAAACTAAAATTCTTAAATACTTTTCTAAAATTTCTAAACAAAAGGTGGGCAAGGTTTTGTGAGAACCTACCTAATTTACATCTCAGTCCAAATAGTGAGGAGTTTGCTATAGACATATTTGTCTAATTATTAATCAGCAAAAAATCAAAATACACAAAAACTCAGGCATTGCAACACGGCCTTTGTAAGGATAGACTGAAGATGGGCTACCTTTATGCTCAATCCAAATCCTCCTACAGCTTGTCTTCTAATGGTCACCGTTCTTTCCTGAAAGACAGGAGTTTAAAAGTGGTTAGCGTTTCCTAATACTATACTTACACATCGTTTTCTTCCTCTGGATTTTGTTTCTGCTCTTTAAAGAAGAAATATTTTGTGACAGCACAGAGTCTCCAAATCTTGCAATAAATGGAGTATTTGGTTGTTTTTAAATCAAAAGTTAATTTATTTATCAAAATAAGAGGGACTGTAGTGTTGTTAAACTGCTAAACTCTCAAAAATTACGTTCTTTCAATGATTTTTTGGACATATTTTGGAATCTTAACTTATGAATCTCTTCTCATCTTCACATCACATTTCCTTGTCTAAGAAATGACAAGTTTTCTGTTACACAAAAGTAACTCAGTGTCAGTGGTAAATGGTGTCTTTTTCAGACAAGATCTTGTCTCCATCACTACTGAGTCACATTGCTTGTGGAGATTTGAGAGCTGAGCGGGGAGGCTGCCATGTCCCAGCACATAAATGATTCACTTCTATGTCTGGGATTGAAACTGCGAATAAACCAGGTTCAAAACAATTCCTTGTTTAAAAAAAGAGTGGATTTTACACCTAACTAATAATGATGATGGAATTATCAATTTTCGTCATCACTTCTCTTTTTCCTTCCATAATCGAGACAATAATTCAATCACTGGAGTATGAAACTTAAAAAATAACAAAGAGCCACGTTTGGACAAATCCTTTAATTTCCAATACAAAATAAGTGTTTCTCTGTTATACGGCAATTTTCTCTAAATAATGCAAGTTCTGGAGTCATGTTGAAGGGTTGAAAGCTTTTCTTATAACCTTCTCCATTTATTTATAACCTTCTCCATTTATTTATAACCTTCTCTATTTATTTATAACCTCATCCTCTTGAATCTTTCCCTATCCATGAAGATTTGAGACACCACCCTTCTCCCCTTGTACCTGTGATAGACATTTATCTGATATTTGTCCCTGAATCTCCACAAATGCCCAATTCATTTGGCTACGTTACCAATTTCCAAATCTAAATACTGTTTTCTTTCTTATAGATGAATTCTCTTCCTCACTCCCTGACTTTAGAGGGGCAATGTGGGACAGACAATATCATTTAAAAAGAACCAACAGAAAATTTGAAAAATGTGTTCTTCTGGTGGCTCTTCCTAAATATTTTAAGATAGCGTAAAAACTCATAATTTTGGCAAAGTTATAAGCTACCTTCACTTAGCCAAGTATTTTGATTTTATAAATAAAAACAAAATAATGTTTAAAGAACAAGATCACCATACCAGAAGCTGAGGTTTATTAACTGTCATTTATTCCAAATTAATAAATAAGCTTTATTGGTTGGAGATTGGTATATGGTGAAAAACAACAACAAAAACTATTAGTGCTAATGAGTGGCATTTAATAATATAAATTACTTCCTTTTAATCACTAACTAATAAAGTTGATCCATTTTAAAACTACTTATAAGTTTTACTCTTATAACCTGCCATCTAACCATGTTATCAAATCAACATTAAAATTATATTTATACAAATAAATTTACAGATAGATTAAAATTTATGCAAAGTAACTTGAAATATAAAACACTCTATTCATATTAAATAATACTGTAAACTCTATTTTTTTATTCATAAGCAGACTGTTACAGCACTCCCATTGGTGGAGTCCCAATAAGTTGGAGAAGATGCAGGGTTTTAGAATTTATATTGCAAAATTATGACTATAAACATACATGCATGTACAAAAGCAAAAAGGAAGGTGAACACATGCATTAACATATACAAAATCTAATTTAAAATAAATTAAATATTTTTGGAAATATCCTTTTATTTAACAGGACAAGAGCAATCTGTTAAATTAATCTTTAATTATTTTTCATTAAAAGATTAGTTAGGCCGCCCGGTGGCGCAGCAGTTTAGTCCGCGCTTGGCAGCCCGGGGTTCGCAGGTTCGGATCCCAGGCGCCCGCCGACGCACTGCCTGTCAGCCATGCCGTGGAGGCGTCCCATATAAAGTAGAGGAAGATGGGCACGGATGTTAGCCCAGGGCCAGTCTTCCTCAGCAAAAAGAGGAGGATTGGCGACGGATGTTAGCTCAGGGCTGGTCTTCCTCACAAAAAAAAAAAAAAAAAAAGATTAGTTAAAGGGAAGTTGTACATTGCAAACAATATTGGAATTGAAGTCAGAGAATCGATCAATGACTCAAATATCCACAAGTTAATGTGTTTGGCAAATTGCTTAAGTCTGTGGATCTCTGTTTCCAAATTTGTAAAATGGTGACAATACAGAGTAACAGTTTTGAGGATTACTATTTGTGAAGGACTTTGGCATATAGTAGAAACAATAAATATTAACACACACACACACACATACACACAGATAGAATCTGTCATTCCAGACAGGAATTCTTACTTAATAGTGACTTAAATATCTAATTAATATTTATCTACCTCATTTTCCAATATTTACATTACAAAGTAGCTCAAATACTGGAAGACTCAGACTGAGGAACTGGTCAATTAAATGGATATCTTTATTCTTATAAAACAGACAGGCAACTGCTGTCACAATACTGCCTATCAAACTAAACTAAGGCTCTTGGATGACAGAGCTATTTTCTTAATTCCTTTTCTGTAAGGAATAAATACTTGTTTCCTTAAAATAGTATCAAAACCAGTGGTGCAGTCAGCTCAGACAACCCACAAAACTGTCTCAAAATAAAGATTTCAATCTGTCAAAGCAAATGCATTTTAATTAGCCAATGGCATCACCTAAATTTTCTAGAACATCTTGCAGAGCAATCATTAGCCACAAGGGCAACTGGTGAGTAAATTCTGTTAAGCAGCCAAGTATGTGCTGAAACACTGCTTTTCTTTGAAGAAGCAGCAAGCATGCCAGGGTTATCAAAGGCTTGTGCAATGCCTTTATCCATTCTCTACAAGACTGCCTTCCAACGTTTGGTGGAGAATATTTAGAACATGCTCCAAATCAAATACAAAATTGCTGATGCAGAGAGGAGTTTGGAGAGACTAAAGAGTCAGCAGAAACTGCTGAAAATCTCGGAAGCAGCACTTATTTTAATGTGTATTAAACACACGGGCACACATACATGTAGTTGCAAACCCCAGTCAGCATCTCTATATGCTATTGCTTCATTAGCTGACTTTTAAGAAAGGTGGGAGAGGTGGACAAGACAAATTACTATGTACTTTAAAACCAAAATTTTAAATTGGTCACTGTAGGCAGCAGGAAGCATAAAAAGGCAAATAACTGTTCTCAGTATGGCACCTTGCTAATATTCTCCCCAATTGTTTGTATGTTTGTGTCAGCTATGCTCTCTGTCCTCTTTCCACCTCTTCATATCTGGTTTTCTCTCCTGCCCCAAAAATAAAATTTAAAAAAAGGCAATTGTTAATGAATTGTTTCAGTGAGTACCTCATCAATCAGAGAATATCTGGAAGCGGATCTGAAGTTGTATTTAGTTAACACATCTTGAATATGATATGGCGTTGCCTAGTAACAAAGCCCTGTCCTTTGGGAAACCAAGGTATTATCAGTTATGTTATTTTTTTAAAACGCAAAATCTAGATGGGTGCTCCTACACACTCATATATACATAAAGCCTTTCTCTAATCTTCCTATTCCTTACAAAATGTAAAGGATGGAGTCCAAAATAATATTAGACCATATAAAGACATGCTAAATGTCTTAAAAGTCCCTAAATAATCAGCATTAATGTTATGAAAAAACCTTGTTTTAAATTCTTAATGTGCCTTATATAGCAATATAATTATTATCACCCCTGCCTCTGGAATATTATATTATATTTGAAATACTTTGTATCTATACTGTGTGAACTATAAGGGGACTAAATTATGCATGTTACCAAACAAAAATGTGACTATTCTATATTCATGTGTAGAAATCTTCGAGATATATATGTAAACAGAGGAGAAAGAAGTTAGAACAATGCAGAAACTAGAAAGGTTATCAAATGGAAAATTGTTTGTACTAATTTTGTGTGGTGGAAACAAAGAAGATGCAAGAAAAGAGATAGGGAACGTCATTAGCTCTTCCTGACAGTTCAGGAAGATGAATAAACTCCAAAAAAAGAATAATAATAAAGATGCTAACTTCTAATTATTAAAAATCTACTATGTGCACTTACAGCTCTCATAGCACTTACGATTATTTACTAAAATGTGCTGTGCCCTTGACATTTTTTCCACTACAGTTTCTTAGAGCTAAATCTGTCCTGTTCACAGTTGTATTCCAAGCATTTAGCATAGGGTTTAAATCAAAGTTAGGTATTCGGGTGTCAAACAAATAAAGAGTTTTTTTTTCAAACGTTTTCCAAAGTAATCATCACAACAATCAACTGGCATAGGCAACATTTTCCTAATTTAGCATGAGAAAACTAAAATACAAAGGAGTTAAATTAACTTGACCAACATCCAAATCATGATCGAAATGGAAGTTTCTCTGATTCCCACTGTCTCTTCTATCATCACAGGCCTAAGGTGAAATGGAAAATTAGGATGAAAGAAACTGAAAAATCAGGGTGCAAGGGAGTGAAAAAGGAGGGAATTGTGAAAGGCTGAATGTTTTCCCTCTGAGATTGGGAACGAGGTAATCATCACTCCTCTCACTGATCCTAGTCGACATTGTACTTGAAGTCGTAGCTAGTGCAATAAGGCTAGAATACAAAATAAAAGGCATACAGATTAGAGAGGAAGAAATAAGACTGTCTTTGTTCTTTGCCTATGTAAAAATCCCAAAGAATCAACAGAAATCTCATGGAACTAATAAGTAATTTCAGCAGGGTCACAGGAGACAAGGTTAATACACAAAAGTCAATTGTTTTCCTATATATCAGGCATGAACAATTAGAATTTGAAATTTAAATCACAATACCATTTACAAAAGCACACTAAAAAGGGGCTACTTTGGCATAAATCTAACAAAACAAGCAAAGATTTACATGTGGAAAACTACAAAATTCTGGATAAAGAAATCACAGATGTTCAAAAGAAATGGTGAAATATTCCATGTTCATGAATTAGAAGACTCAATATTTTTAAGATGTCAATTCTTCCCAACTTGATCTATAGAATCAATGCAATTCCAGTAAAAATCCCAGAAAGCTGTCTGTGGACATCAACAAACTGGTTTTAATGTTAATGTGGAAAGTCAAAACACCCATAGTAGCCAACACAATATTGAAATAGAAGAACAAAGCTGGAGGACTCAGAATTTCTGACTCAGGACTTGCTATAAAGCTACAGTAATCAAGACAGCATGATTGTGTTTGAAGACTAAACACGTAGATCAATGGAATAGAACAGAGTCCATAAACAGAGAGCCAAATAAAAAAAAGAGTCAACTGATCTTTGACAAAGGAACAAAGGCAATTCAATGGAGAAAGGAAGGGATAGGTTTACAACTACAACAACAAAAAAGGAATCTAGACATGGATGTTACCGCTTTCACAAAAATTAACACAAAATGGATCATAGACGTAGATCACAGAAGTAAACATAAAACTTCTAGAAGAAAACATAGGAGAAAATGTATATGACTTTGGGTTTGGCAATGAGCTTTTTGATACAACACCAAAAGCACGGTCTGTAAAAGAAAAAAAGTTTAATGTTAGGATATATTAAAATTAAAAAACTTCTGCTTTGCAAAAGGTACTATTAAGAGAATGAAAACACAAGCCACAGATTGGAAGAAGATATCTGCAAAATTCATATCTGATAAAGGATTTGTTTTGAAAATACACAAAAAATCATAACATTCAGCAAGAAAATAAACAACCCAAATAAAAAATTACTAAAATATTTGTGCAAACACCTCATCAAAGACTATACAGATGGCAAGTAAGCATCTAAAAAGAGCCTCAACATGATTTGTTAATAGGGAATTGCAGATTAAAACAATGAGATAACACTACATATCTATTAGAATGGCTAAAATCCAAAACCTTGACAATATTAAATGTTGATGAGGATTCTCATCATGAAGAATTCTCATTCCTTGCTGGTGGGAATTCAAAAGAGAGTTTGGTAGTTTCTTACAAAGCTAAAGATAATCTTAATGTTTGATCCAGGAATTGCAGTACTAGATATTTACTTGATTAATTTTAACACATTTACACAAAAACCTGCCTGCAAATGTTTATAGCATCTTTATTAATAATTGCCAAAAACTGGAATTGATCAAGATACCAAGATGTACTTCAAGAAGTGAATGGATTATAAAACAACTATGGGACATCTATACAATGAAACATTATTTAGCAATAAAAAGAAATCAGCTATCTAGTTGCAAAAAGACATGGAGAAACCATGGATATCACTAAGTAAAAGAATCCAGTCTGAAAGGAAACATACTCTGATTGCATTTATGACACTCTGGAAAGGCCAAACTATAGACACAATGACATGATCTGCTGTTGCCAGGAGTTCAGGAAGAGGGGGAAAGTTAGCATAGAAGCATAGGGTACTTATAGGGCAATATTCTTTATGATATTAAAATACTGGATACATAACATTATGCATTTGTCAAAACCCGTAGAACTTTAGAGAACAAAGAATAAACTTTATTTTTTTTGTGAGGAAGACCAGCCCTGAGCTAACAGCCATCGCCAATCCTCCTCTTTTTTGCTGAGGAAGACTGGCCCTGGGCTAACATCCATGCCCATGTTCCTCCCCCGCCACGGCATGGCTGACAAGCAGTGCATTGGCGGGCGCCCGGGATCCGAACCCGCGAACCCCGGGCTGCCAAGCGTGGACTAAACCGCTGCGCCACGGGGCGGCCCCCAAAGAATAAACTTTAATATAAGCATTTAAAAGAGTCATTTAGGAAGTTAGGGGATCCAAAGTAGGTATGCAGACTGTGACGAAACGATCTAACTGCATTACAAGCGTATGTTACCACCTCACTGATAGGGATGGGGAAAATGGGCTGACCTAAGGAACTTTGGAAATGAATAGAGTCTGTCAGACAAAAGACTAAAAACCAAAGGAACTGCACATGGTGCTGAATTCTAGTTGACAAAGTTGTATTACGTGAGAATATGAGTGAACAATTCTGATACTGCTATACGTGTATATTGAAACTAAACCAGTAAATGGATGGTGGATGGGAAGAACTGTTCCTCATGGTTGGAGTGGGACTTTATGAATAAGCAAGGGGAAAAGGCTAGAAGAGTCCATGTGTAATGGAAGACAGTTGGGGATATCAGTATGAACTCATATTTAGTTTAACATACATACAGATGGTTACATGTAGAAATATTTGTAGATATATGAATATACACAGGTTATTTTTTGTCATTTTAAAAATAGCTTTATGGAAATATAATTCATATATCATAAGACCACCCATTTAAAGTGTACAATTTAGTGGCTTTTATTATATTCACAGTTATGCATCCATCACCACAATCAACGTTAGAACATTTGCATTTTCCAAAAAGTAACCCCCTTACCCTCAGTCCCTACCGCCACATCATAGCGTTGGGCATTCATTAATTTACCTTCTATCTCTATAGATTTACCTACTGTGGAAAATTTCGCACAAATGGAAACATACAGTATGTGGTACTTTGCGTCTGGCTTCTTACCATGATGTTTTCAAGGTTCATCCATGTTGCAGCATATATCAATACTTCATTTCTTAAACTGTCAAATAGCATTCCACTGCATAGGTATACCACATTTTATTTAGCCATTCTTCCACTGATGGATGTTTGAGCTGCTTATACTATCTGGCTATCATGAATAATGCTGCCACAAACATGTCTGTGCAAGTTTTTATGTGGACATATGTGTTCATTTGTCTTGAGCATTTACCAAGGAGTGAAACTGAGACCTGGCAGATCATTTCCAATGCAGCTGTACCATTTTACATTCTTGCCAGCAGTGTCCGAGAATCCCGACTTCTCCACATCCTCACTAGCACTTATTCTTATCTGTCTTTTTGATTATAACCATCCCAGTGGATGCAAAGTTATATCTCATTGTACTTTTGATATACATCTCCTTCATGGCTAATGATGTTGAGCATTTCTTCATTTGCTTACTGGCTATTTATATATCTTCTTTGGAAAAATGTCTATTCAGATTCTTTCCTATTTTTTACTGCCCATTTTGTTATAAGTTATAAGAATTCTTTATATTCAAGATACAAGTCCCTTCCCAGATCTATGATTTGCTAACATTTTCTCTGGTTCTGTGTGTTGTCTTTACATTTTCTTGATATTATACTTTGAAACACAACGGTTTTTAATTTTGATGATACACAGTTTAGTTTTTCTTTTGTCACTTGTGCTTATAGTGTCATATTTAAGAAACCATTGGCTAAACCATTGTCACAATGTTTTACACCTATTTTTTTCTTCTAGGAGTTTTATATTTTTAGCTCTTAAATTTAGGTTTTTAATCCTTTTTGAGTTAATTTTTATATATGGTGTGAGGTAGGTGTCCAAATTCATTATTTTCATGTGGAGATCTAGTTGTCCTAGCACCATTTATTGAAGAGACAATTCTTTCCCCATTGGTCTTGTCATCCTTGAAAATCAATTGACTGGAAATGTGAGAGTTTATTTCTGGACACTTATTTCTATTCCAATGATCTATATGACTATCTATGTGCCATAGGTGGACATATCCCATACTGTCTAGATTACTGTCTATTTAAAACTATTAAGTTTTGAAATCAAGATGTGTGAGTCTTCCAACTTTTTTCTTCTTTTTCAACATTGTCTTGGCTATTCTAAGTCCCTTGCATTTCCACATGAATCTTAGGATCAGCTTGTCTATTCCTGTAAATATGTAAGCTGAGATTTGAACAGGGATTGATCTTTGAGATCATTACTGTCTTAACAATATTAATATTAAGTCTATGGATCCATGAAAATGGGATGTTTCTCCATTTATTTAGGTCTTTTCTAGTTTCTTTCAGTCATATTTTATAGTTTTCAGTATATATATGCACTTTTGTAAATTTATTCCTAAGTATTTCATTCTTTTTGAGTCTATTTTAAATGAATAATGTCTAGAATTTAGAACTGTTTGGTCCTAAGGGAGTAATAGCATTCTTTCTAAGAAGGCTTATACATTAAACTTATCTCCCAAGATAATTTCACAAAAACCTAAGCAATTAAGGAGAATAAATTTTAAAATATTATTTTCTTATGGGTTCTTTTACTGATCACATTTTAAGGATCACATTTTAGAGATCACTTCTGGGGCATCTTGCTTCATTCCCTTTGGTGTTTTTCCCTTGGGGAGCTCCAGAGGATCCATTTCCTGCTACCTCAGTGGTGGAGAGAAAGCAGCCTGACACTCCCATAAGCTCGGTGAAAAATAGTGTTTATAGCAGGTCCTTCATATCTGACTCAAAAGTGGTTAGACAGTGGGAGTTGTTTGAAATTTAAATATTTCCTGTTTAGCTTTAAAGGGACTATTGCAGAGAATGATGTGAACATATTTTATATTTATATAATTGTCTACTTTTCCTTTTACAACATTTTCAGTAATCCCAGTTTTCAAAGGAAGGGACTCATACCATTTGCAAATATTGATATTAATAATCATCATTATTGTGATTACACTTCTGTAGTATTTAATATTTTACTTAGTGGAATTGGCTTGTAATGTTAGAATATTACTAAATAGTGATGGTGACAGGTGCCTTTGTCATCGTGCGGATTTAGGGTGGAATTACAGTAATTTAATTACTAACCTTGATTTTTGCTTTCAGTGAGGTCATTATTATGAGCAGGTTTATATGCACACATGCACACATACATTATGTAATCTCCTTGCTCCTTCAGCTCAGAGGGCCTAAAAGAAATGATATCCTGCAATATAGTTTTTAAAAATGCTATCTTGACCCAGTTTTGAGATCCTGGCTAGAAGTCAAATGGGTCACCTTCTTGAGCAGCTGAGTCCACACTCTCACTGCCCCATCACTGGGTTCTCACATGGGTCACCATCCACCTGCCCTAATCACCCCAAGGCCAGGCACCAAACAACTAAGAACAGTGCCTATGCCTCAGAGTCTGCTGAAATTACTCCAACTAGCCAATTCTAAATCCACTCAGTCTTTGTCACTTGTTCCTTGAAACTGCAGTAAAGGTGTTGCCCACAGTTCTCCTTTCTCCCTCTGCTGGTGAATGACCCCCCAGCTTCCCTGAGTGGCCCTGATGGCATGCTGTGTTCTCCCCAGGGAACTGTGAGTATAACAAAACTACACTTTCCAGTTTTTCTCTTGATCTGCACCTGGCCTTGCCACACTTCGCCCAGCGTAATATGATTAAAACAACTGGTGCAGTGAGCAGGGTGGTTTGGCCCCAGAGTAGACAGAGAAGCCCTATAGACTGCCCTCGGCTTACTAATGAGACTTGCCCGATGGCAGAGGCCGCCTGGGCAAGCACTGCTGCCTGCCCGAACACTTGCACTCTATCCACTGTGCTGTGTGCAGTTTGTTTCAGGTTTTGCCATCACTTCCCACCCTAAACTGTGGAACTTGTAAAGTGAGCCCCCGTGAGTTTCCACTGCCTAAGTACAAGGTAAGTGACCTCACGTTAGTACCTAAGCTTCTGGGGGCGGGGACCTCCTGTGTTGCTGCTGACCTGCAGCTGCCCCTCTCATCTCCAGATGCACTACTGGGGTGCACACTCATGGAGATCAGTTGCTCAAAATCTTACCATCTTTGTCTCTGTGCCCCTTAAGACTCCAGAGGAGGTCTCCAAGTTCCTAGATAAATGTAACTGTAAGTCAATGTGCCTGGGCACTACTTAGTGCCAAGGTGGCCTATTGACATGTGACAAGATTGTCAGTGAGATCAAAAGCCCAGCATTCGTCCCTAGAATCAGAGCCACCATTGCTTTCCTGGATTCGAAACTTGACCCCTCCAAGATCAACTGAGACACCCTGGAAAGAGAGGTAACCCTTTGAAGAGGGCTACCCAGGACCAGCAGGAATTTGTCCAGTAAACACTCCAAGGGTAGAAACAGTTGAGGACAGACAGGAGATTAAAACAGAAAGTAAAATTTTTACCCGCCTAGAGATACATGCCATTTAAAAGATTTTGTTCAAAAAGACAACGAAAAGGCACTGATGCTTCACACAAGGGGGCAAACTACGCCGTAGCAAGGAGAGACGGGTCTGGCTCTCCACGTGCAAACCCCACCCCAGGAAGGCTCAGAACAAGAATGCCCCTTCCCTTCCTCTCTTTCCTGTAATGACCTGGAGGGTCCACACTGAGTTATCAGACAGAGACAGAAACTGAAAACCACGGCTTTAGTTGGCTTGAAGCCCAAGACAAAAAAAAAAAAAAAAAAGAGAAGAAAAAAATGAAAAAGAAAGCCTAGATATAGGTGGAAAATAAAAAGTAAATAAATTATATACATAAATATACATAATAATATAAAATACATATTAATATAGTGTTTATTATTTAATTTATATTTATATTATATTAATTAGTGTATTATATAATATTTGTTTATATTTAATTATTTATATAATATAGTATATAAATATACATTTATATAATATTTAATATGTAACGAATATATAATATACATATATAGTAAATTAAAACAAAGGCCTATAATTTGACCCAATTGGAAATACAAAATTTACTAAAAGACTCTAATTAAAAAGTTACATAAATGTGGCCGGCCTGGTGGTGTACCAGTTAAGTTCATGTGCTCTGCTTCAGTGGCCTGGGGTTCACAGGTTCGGATCCGGGGCACGGACCAATGCACTGCTTGTCAGCCATGCTGTGGCAGCGTCCCATATAAAGTGGAGGAAGATGGGCACAGATGTTAATCCAGGGCCAGTCTTCCTCAGCAGAGAGAGGAGGATTGGCAATGGGTGTTAGCTCAGGGCTAATCTTCCTCACACACACACACACAAATTATATAAATAAAATAAAAAGGGCATAGATTGGCTTTTGTGTCTCTACAACATAAGTTCTAAATTAACTTCAGCGTTTGCTAAAATTCAGGAACTGACAAAGCTTCATTAGCTTAATCAATACTTGGACTCAAATTATAGTTTTATCTGGGGATCCCACTAAATGTACACATGTTATATCCTATAATCTAGAAAAGTAACTAAATATAAAATAAAGAAAAAATAGGTATGCCTGACTTTAACTATGGCCTTACCTAAATTTCCCGTAGTCATAGTACCCCTTGCCTTAAAACATTCCGTAGTGGACATAGATACTCTGACCCAATGAGTAATAAATTAAATTAAATCTTTGGCACTTACAAATTAGCTTGATAAAATGGGACTCTGACCAAGTTGAAATAGTTAATATGACCCAAGGTATGTTAAAACATGGGCCTTCAAAAATTAAAACTTATTACATAAGACCTAATTAATATAGAAGTAATTATCCCTACTGTTTCTGCATTTGATGTCCCATTTTTACTTGTTCTGGATCCTGTAAAAAATAAGTGGCACCTCATGCGCCGTTTCACCTACCCTGTACTGACTCTTTCTGATCGTGAGGCTATGTTCAGTTTTTGCAGACTGGAAATTTATTTTCTTTTTCTATTTCCATTTATTATTTAAACCCAATAATACAATGTTATTTGTTTTATTAAAATACCACATTTTAACCTAAACAGTTTTTAAAACATCAAATATTCTGCCAATTATCATTTCAGTTTAATATTTTCATTAGTTCAACCCAAGCAAAACACTTATACACATAATAATTAGAGTAATTTTCTAAATTAAATATGTGTGTATTTTCCATTCAAAATATTGGCCCCAAAAGTGATATCTGAACCATGATCAGTGCCATATATTAGGAGCTCAGACAAAGAGGAAATTATTTTATAATTCTTATGACACAAGAAACACACACAAGACACACAAGGAGATACCGTGTTACTTATACCAACCTATTGACTAACGCTTAACGCTGTGGTCCCATCCCTTAAGGCTTCCATACCAATACCCAATAGTGTTAAATTTCTGACTCCATTCAAGCAACAACTTTGAAATATTTTTCTATTATATATTTGGCTAATAAGTTGTGTTCTGTGCCTGGTTCAACAGCCTCTCAGCTGCAGATTTGCCTTCACCTCTGAAGGAACACCATACACCTTTCTAGACATGTGGTCCCGCCAGCCATCTCAACAGCTTTGGCAAGGCACAAGATCTGTGCAGACAAGATCTAACTGCATCCACATGTCCCCAGGAACACAGGTATGACATCACATTGATGACTTCCTCCTCCAAGGAGGTACGTTTGACACCCTCATTAAGAACACACAATTCCAGTATCTTTTAGTCCTTTTGGGGTTCTGGCAGCACCATATTCCTCATCAAAATCTCTCCAAATTAAAATCAACAAGCACTCTCATCAGTGCCCTCAGAGACTCCTTCAAAGCCTTCGAGGTAGAGGCTTTGACAACCTCTTCTCACACCCCTGGAGTCTCTGGTTCACCTATGATGGACATTAGTTGCTCAAGGGCTTCTGGTGCAAGAAACTGACCCCCTCAGCTTTGTACTATACACCATTGAAGCAACAAATGATTGATTACCTACTGGGCTTTCCTAGAAATAGAGGATCTCACAGACTCTGAGCCTAGGACCCTCCATATTCAGCTGCCCATTATGCTTTGGGTCATGGAAACAGTACCCCACAAGCTCAGCATGGCTATTGAGTCCTCCTTAAGACAGGATGGAGCCAAACCCAGGTCCTCTGGCATATTCCACTTGCAGAAGGGGGTGGCCTCTCCCGTCTCAGTCTCTTGCCAGATACCATGATGCTGGACGAGGTCAGCTCTCCCCTAGACCCCTTGGCTACCTGAGGAGCCACTTGAGATTAACTAAGTAAAGATCAATAAGAGTTCATATACTGTATGAACGATGTAGCCACCACCATAAATGAAGTTCAATCGAATCTTGGTGGTTTCTATCCCTTAGTCGAGATGTCCCTGATAAAGGATGGAACTCAAGGGTCAACACAATTGACCAAACTTCAGGCAGTCATCTGAGCAATAGATACCCTGGTCAACAAATGGTCCCATCTCCACATTTATTACCAACTGTTACGACATTGCCTAAGAGTTGTCTCCTTAGGGATAAAGAACTCTGGGATTCTCTTGCCTCACAGATATCCAAAATATAAATCAAAATCACACACACCTACTATACTAAGGCAACGATACAAGACTTTGCCAGGACACTCCTTATCTCCTTTGCAGTTCCAGACATTACTGATAGTAACCAATGCACACATTTCACTTTTCAGAATACACAATGCTGAGCTCTTAAAAAGGGCATTCAATAAAAATTTCATGTCCCTTATAGGTCCCAGATAGCAGGTTTAACTGAGAGACATAATGGTCTCCTCAAACAATCCCTTTCTAAATTTTAGTCCAGCAAATAGAAGCTGCCCCTAAAAGAGTCTCTATCTTGCCATGGACCTCAATGTCTCCTAATTCAAGGCCCCTTAGACAACTCACGTCAACTTTAAAAAACTTTCCCATTTCCCTTTCCTAAATTTAAAGGGTGATATCTCTTGCTTCTATGTACATAAAGACTCATTATATATGAATCCCACTATCTTTATAAATCCTCAATCTTGCCCCCATCCTATAAGGGTTGGAGGCCACATGGAAGGCACAGTCTCTCCCAGGACCCATTAACTATAGATTATCTCATGGACCAGGCAGGACCATCAGATATGGTCCTAAATCTAAACTTTTACGATTCCTCCCCAAAATACCTCCCTGAATATTTGGGTTATAAATAGTAGATAATTAATCTGGGCTTTCCCTCTGATCCTCTCCAGAAAATTTAAATTAGTATTCCAGGGCCAATCCAACAGATAGTGTGGACTACTGAAAAGGGAGATAGACAACTCTACTTAGTAAATAGAAAATCACATTCAGAGATAATAACAAAATCAACACCATATCTCATAATCATGAAATCAGCCAACCTTTCCTTGGCAATAACATATGCTAGAGGAAAATCAGCATCAGGCAACAGAAGCCTGTTACATGCACAGCTGGCTGTTGGCATCACCACTCTTGGTTTGGGTACTTCCATTGGTTTGTAACCAGAGGCCCAAATACTCTGAGTAAGCCACCGTTCCATAAGACATGGCAAATACTGGGGCTCACATACCATTGAGTTTGACTAATAAACATTCTACACAAAGACCTTGCTGGCTTGCCTGTCACCAACCAAACCAACAACTAAGGCAAAAGGCCTGTGGTAACTGGCTACATTAGAGAGTCTGCCTACAGGCTGGTGCTTCAAACTGAGCCACAGATATTTTAACTGGCAAACAATCTGACACTCTATTAACAATATACACCCAAATAAGGCTATATGATTTAAATATATTTGCAACAAAACACCTCTCATCATCTATCTGGGCAAAATCTTGTACAGCTGAAAACTTTTTAAAATTCAGCTACTGTTAATGGAGGCCAGTTAATTTTCCCAGTCAGGTCCCGGGACTTTGGTTCATGTGCACTCACAAGCCCTGGGACTTAAGAGATATTTACAAGTCAAATTCCCAGGCCTAGGATCCTTTCTGATCATACAAGCAGCTCATGTTCTTTATAATACGATGGAGCTATAAAAACAAGAAGCCACATCAACTTAAGTGGGTACCCACTTGGAAAGGATACCCCAGTTCCACATCCCAGACACTGCCCTGGCCCAGGAGCTCACTGCTGGCGTTGACATCACCTCAACCAACATTGCACCAGCCCTAGACCTTGACATTGGAGATGACTTTGTGCCCTGCCCAGAGACAACTTCCCCCTGCACACTAAAATCTCAACCCGTGACACCCACGGACTGCTTCTCCTAAGTGCCGAAAAAACATAGTGTCATCCCCTAGGTGCCCCCAGAAACTCAGGGTGAGTTTGGAAGCATTTAACTGTTTTTCCAAGTTGTTTTTCTTTTCCTTTTGTTATGTTAAGGAGATGTAACACCAACCTTCCAGAAACTGACCAAGCCTTACCACAAGAGCTGCGCCCATGACCTTTGCCTCACCACAAGAGCTGCGCCCATGACCTTTGCCTCACCTTTAATGCTAAGGTCTCTCCTGGAGGAGCTCGGGCCTCATCACCATAACCTGCAGTGTGTGCGGAAGCAGGTTTCCCAACAGAGCCTGCACAAGCGAATACCTTTTGAATATTCATTCCCATCCGAAATAAAGTTCCTGCTTCCCTTTGTTAGGGGACTCCATGACTTTGGAAGTGATCCCTCATGGCTTCCTATCTGCTGAAAATATACTTTACTTTGTGAGACAACTTCCACTGGTGTAGAGTCTTATTTAACTCACCAGGAGGCGAGCCCACTTGGTTCAGTAACAATAGGACATTTATTGCTTTTCTCCTTTGAGATTGGAGATTCTGTTTCCCAAGTTCTCTGCTTAGCCCTTGATCCTGATATACTTCTTGCTCCCTGCCAAAACCTCCAGCCCTACACACACATGCCTCTAGGGAAATCTGGTAGAGTTTACTCCTATCTGTGCCATTACAAAAATTAATGGAAATTATCACTTTCCCCAGGAGGAAACTGCTTCATATCAGTCAACCCCTCAACCCCTTGGGGAGAGGGGGCAGAGGACCACTCACTCCCCAGTGACTTCTCCTCCTCCCTCTGCTATCTTGACCCAAATACTTTTAACACCACCAAGATATTGTTAGAGACTCTGGAAACTTCAGATTTGTTTTCTTGGTTAATATCATCTAAGTGGGAAACTTATTTATGGGCCAGCCTGTGAGGAGTCCTTCTATTTGTACTCCTCCATTTTTGCTCTTATAATAAAATGTTTGCTATGCTGTTTAGGACAACTTAGCCCTACTGTATAAAAGTCTCCTCTATTGTTCAGGCTACCCAAATACCCCATATAGATGAGCTCAAAATTGATGTCAAAACATGAAAGGGTCAGTTACAATATACTTCTTATAAGTGCTCTCTTCCTCCAAATTTGAGGCCTTGCCTAGAGGCTGGACATTTCCTCTTCTTGAGCAGCTGGTTAAATCCACACCCCAACTGTCTGCAGGTGCAAGAAACTACAGGCATCTCTGTGCTGTTTATTATGACAAGAATCCTGGTTTGTGGTAATCCATGGGCTACTGGACAGAATTATGTGGCTGCTTAATGTGCCTCCGAATGAAGAGAAGGGTGGGGGCACATGTGAGCAAAGCATCCAAAGGCCTTGCTTTCCCCCCCAGGTGATGTGCTGAGATCTTTGCCAGGGGTCAAAGCATCAGGAAGCTTGGGGTCCTTCATCTTGATGTTATCAACAAATTCAAGCTGACCATGCCCTGCTTCTCCCTGAATATCAGTAATGATCTCTGATTTTGAAGATGGGTCTCTGTTGTGTGATTCACTCCCAGAGTGCCTTTTTCTCCACCCCTGGTATACTCCCCCACAGGGAACATCCACTTGTGCTTTAATGTTTAACAAGGTAGAAAGCACTGACAAAAAGAGTTTCCCACAGAAACCACAACAAAGGCACTTTCCCAGATTCCCCCTGTCTCTCTGCCTCATGATCAACCCTGGTGCTTCCATGAGTGGCCCTACATGGTGGGCTGTGCTCTCCCCAGAGAACTGTGAGTAACAAAACTGTAAAACTTTTTCTGATTTTTCTCTTTCAACCTGCATCTGGTTCACCACACCTCCCCCAAAGTAATATGGTTAAAACACACAGTGGTAGCAACCAGCATAGCTAGCACCAGTTCCTGGCTGCTAATACCATTCTCCAAGAATATAAAACAGGGCTTCTGGGAGAAATGGCTGATTCTAGGACTAGGGCAGGAAATATACAAGATGGTCCTAGAGCATCTTGTAATGCCAGGAAGAAAGGACATGCTCAACCCCCCACCAAAAGCCCACATTGATTAAGATATGTCAAAGAGGCACAGGAGCCAACCAAAAGAGCTGCCAGTGACCAAAGCTGGAACCATTTGAACAACAAATGTTCCCCTGAGATTGTCTAACTTCTGAAAGAAATCCATCTATCTGCCAACGACTGACAAATCTAGCTGCTGTGTTCTGGATGGGGGGAGTGATGGGGAAGGAGAGTGACTGGGTACCTCACCATTCATATCACTGTTTTTAATCCTTCATTTTCAGTGCAGTGCCTCACCACAGCTTCACCTGGGCCCAGTCCCAGAGCCTCTGGTTCACCCTCTACAAAAGCAAATGTCTTTATTTGCTGCTAGGGACAAAGACTGGGGAAGGATGAGCTGTGGGCTAGCAAAGGACATCAGTTGTACAAAATGTCACAGAGAACTTCAGTCAATTTCTCTGTCTTTGTCCCTTCCTTGCCCCCAGGACTTCAGGAGCAACTTGGACTTCAAATTCTTGACCTTTTTCACCATTTGAAGTTGGGGGTTTAACTACATGGCATCGCCTACATTAGCCTTTACAATGCCATTTCGGACACCCAGACTTTAGCTTTCTCTAATCTGCTAAATCAGTTGTCTCTCATCTCACCAAACTTTTGCCAATTTTCAGTTGGATTTTTTTTTTCAATCTCATCGGGTGTATGCCTCTCTTAGAAAGTACTTATAAATTTGCGCCAAGTAAAGTCTTCATGGACTCAGCCTTAATTAACTGTTTTCCATGAGGGATACCCTTTCTTCAATTTGCACTGGAAATACTGCTTATGTTTATACAGCCACCCTCTCTCTCCATGAGATGGCGTTTTTCTGCTGTGGCCCTTAGTTGAGGAGTTTTGAACATGCTTTTCCAAGAACATAAGTGGAAAGATTTTAAAAAGTCAACTTGAATTAAAAATCAAAGGTTTATGAGAATGCTAAGGGCAAAAAAATTGACAAAGTTAATGAACTTTTAGAAAGGGAGAATGAAAGGATAACCATTCAATGTAGCTTAAATAAAAAATGTAAAACCAGGAGAGATGAGATATTCTTATTTTTTCTTATTTTTGAAATACTGAATATTTCAAATAGTTGGTGAGTGTCTACCATATACTAGGCACTGTTTTGTCTGCTATAAATACAGCAGAGAACAAAACATCAAAAATCCCTGCCTGTTAGGTGTTTATATTCTAATTGGAGGAAAGGATAAAGACAATAAATGCTCTGGGGAAAAATAATGCAAGAAATATAGAACTTAGTAACAATAAAAAGGGAATAAAAGATGTTCTCTGAGATGATGACATTTGAGCACATCCTGATTTTGGTGAGAAAATAAGTGATACAGACACTCGGATAAAGGGTGTTCCAGGCATAAGGGACCATCAGGTACAAAAGCCATATGGTGCAAGTTGCCTGGTATGCTCAGGAGATATTGGGTATACTCAGATAATCACATCGACTGGACAAAAGGAACTGATTTCTTTGTTTCTGATTTGTATGCCTTTTATTTCCTTCCTTTTTTTTTTTTAATTTTTTTTGGACCTATTGCACTGACTACACCCCCAGTATCATTTAGAATAGCAGTGGTGTGAGCAGACATCTTTGCCTTGTTCACAAACTTATGGAAAGACTTTCATCTTTCAGTATATGGTATTAGCTGTACATTTTTTATTTATATTTTTTCTTTTGTTGCTGAGGAAAATTTATCCTGAGCTAACATCTGTTGCCAGTCTTCCTCTATTTTGTGTGTAGGTTGCTGACACAGCATGGCCGCCAATGAGTGGTGGAGGTTTGTACTTGGGAATTGAAGCAGAGCGCGCCAAACTTAACCACTAGGTCCAGAGAAATTTTCTCTCCATACATTTATTAGAGGTTCTCTTAAAAATTGCAGTAGTTCCTCTCTATTCCTGGTTTTCTGAGAGTTTTTATCATGAATCAAGTTTATTGATTGGTTTTGGATATTGAACTAGCCTTGCAGCTCTGAAACAAATCCAGCTTGGTCGTGGTGTATAAGTCCTTTGTACATTGTTGAATTCTATTTACTAATCATTTAAGAATTTTTTTGTCTATATTCATGAATAAAATTTGTCCATAGTTTTCATTTTTGTACTGTCTTTGGTTTTGGTATCAGAATAATAAAAACTTTAAAAATTGAAATGTTATGTATTCCTCTGCTTCTATTTTCTGGAGGAGATTTTATAGAATTATTAGTTCTTCTTTGGTAGAGTTCTCCGACAAAACTACCTGAGCCTTCAGATTTATTTTTTCAGAGTCCTTTCATTACAAATTTCATTTCCTGGGGCCACCCGGTGGCGCAGCGGCTTAGTTTGCGCTTGGCAGACCGAGGTTCACGAGTTCGGATCCCGGGCGCCCGCGGACGCACAACTTGTCAGCCACGCTGTGGCGGCGTCCCATATAAAGCGGAGGAAGATGGGCACGGATGTTAGCTCAGGGCTGGTCTTCCTCACAAAAAAACAAACAAACAAAACAAATTTCATTTCCTTAAGAGTTGTAGAGGGAATCAAATAATTTGCTTCACATCACATGAGCTGTAGTAGCCTGTGTCATTTGAGAAAATGGTCAATTTCATTTAATTGTTAAACTAACGTGTGTAGAGTTGTTCATGGTATTCTCCTATTTTCTTTTTGATGCATGTAGGATCTGTAGTGACATCCCTGTTTTATTCTAAATATTAGTAATTTGTATCTTGAGTCTTTTTTCTTTGTCAGTCTTGCTGGAGGCTTGTTCAATTTTATCGATCTTTTCAAAGATCTAGATGTTTGTTACATTGATTTCCTCTATTGACTTTCTGTTTTCATTTCATTGATTGATGCACTTATCTTTATCATTTTCTACATTCTAGTTGATTTGGATTTGTTTTGCCCTTTTATTTTTCTGGGTGCTTGGTGCAGGAGCTTAGATTATTGACTTGAGATTATTTTCTACTGTATGCATCTAATGCTATTTCCCTCTCAATACTACTTTGGCTGCATCCCACGTATATTGATATGTTGTTCTTTCATTTTCATTCTGTTCAATGTACTTATTTATCTTGAGACATCTTATTTGATTCATATATTATTTAGAATTGTGTTGATCAGTTTCCAAGTGTTTGGATAGTTTCCTTTTATCTTTCAGTTTTTGATTTCTAGTTTGATTCAATTATAGTCAAAGAACACACTCAGTATTTCAATTCTTTTAAATTTCTTGACACTTGTTTTATGGCCCACAATATGTTCTATCTTGGTAAATCCTTTCTGTTGGTGCTTTTAAAGAATATATAATTTGCTATATGTTCTCTAAATGTTCATTAGGTCTGGTTGGTTGATGCTATTGTTAAGTTCTTAGATATTGCTCATTTTGTCCAATTGTTCTACCAGTTTTTGAGAGAGGATGCTGAAGTCTCCAAATATGATTGTGAATTTCTCTATTTCTCCTTCCATTTCTATCAGGTTTTGATTCATGTATTATGCAGCTCTGTTGTTTGGTTCACACACATTAAAGATTGCTGTGTATTTTGGGGGGATCGATCCTTTCATTATTATGTACATCTCTCTGTCTTAGTAATATTCTTTGCTCTACGGCCTACTTTATCTGGTATTAATATCTACTTTACCTAAGGTCTGCTCTTTTTGGTTAATGGCTTCATTAATGGTATATTCTTATATCTTTTCCCATCATCTTATTTTTAACTTATTTATATCGCTATACTTGATGTAAGTCATGTAGAGAGCATAGAGTGGGCCTATTTTTTTTTAATTCACTCTGTCAATCTCTGCCTTTTAATTTATGGGTTTAGACGAATATAATATAACTACATTATGTTTAATCTAATAATTGATATGTTAATTCCGACATTTTATTTTATTTTTTTGTATTCTCTTTGTTCTCTCTGTTCTTCATTTCTTCCCTTCCTTTTTCTGTCTTCCTGTGGATTATTTGAAGATATTTTAGAATTACATTTTGATTTATCTGTAATATTTTTGAGTGTGTCTTTGCATAATATATTTAGTGGTTGTATTCTAGGCATTACATTATATATATGTAAATGTAACATCACCATCTACTTGTGTCAATATTTTATTAATTCAGAGGAGGTATAGAAACCACATCTTCATTTATGTCCCTTTATCTTTTTCCCATTTGTAATATAATGCTCTTAAATAAGTCTTCTATGTCCACTGAGAACCACATTAGACAATGCTGTAATTTTTGCTTGAACTATCATCCATTTTTTAATAAAGTTCAAGAGGAGGAGAACAATGTACTTTATATACCCATATTTTTACTCTTCCCATTAGTTTTTCTTCCTTTGTGATGTTTCGTTTTCCTTCTTTAATCATTTACTTTCTGCTTACAAATTTCTTTTAAGTCAATCCTTTAAAATATGTCTCTTGGCAACAAATTTTCTTAGGTTTCTTTCACCTGATAATATCTTAATTTCCCGTTGATTCCTGAAGGATATTTTTGGCTGATACAGAAATCTGAGTTGACAGTTCTTTCTTTTCAGCAATTGAAAAATACTGTGCCATTTTCTTCTGGTTTCTACTGTTTCTTGGGAGAAATCTACTGTCATTTAAATTCTTTTTCCCCTATTGCTAAAGTATTATATTTTCCTCAGTGCTTTCATTTTTCTTTGTCTTTAGTTCTCAGGATTTGACTATGATGTGTCTTGGCATGGATTTCTTTGGGTTTATCCTTTTGAGATTTGTGCCACTTCTTGAATATACAGGTTTATGTCTTTTGTAAAATTTTGGAAGTTTTCAGCCATTATTTCTTTAAGTAATCTTTGAGCTCTGACCTCTTTGTCTTTTCCTGAGACTCTGATAAAATAGTTAGATCTTCTGATGCAGTCCCCTGAATCTTTCTTTTTTTTCAGTCCAATTTCTCTCTTTTGTTCAGAAAGGGTAATTTTTATTATTCTCTCTTCAAGTTAATTGATTCTTTCCTCTGTCCTCTCTGTGGTGCTCTTAAGTGTATCCATTGAGTTTTTATTTCAGTTGTATTTTCAGTTTTACAATTTCTATTTGCTTTTTGCTGAGACTTTCCATATTTTTTTGGTTTCAATCCTGTTTGTAACAAACATGAAGCAATTTTATGACAGTTGCTTTAAAATCCTTGTTAGATAATTATAACATCTGTGTAATTTCAGGGTTGGCATCTGATGATTGTCTTTTCTCATTCAAGGTGAGAATTTCCTTCTTACTGCTGGTCATAGGTGGGAATTTCTGGTGCCCATGAGGCCCCCACTGAAAAGACCCTGGCTTGGAGATGCAGGATTGCTTCATCACTGCTCCCTGAGAGGTCTCAGCTGACACTGTAGTGAAGGTGGTCTCACTATCAACGGGCTTAAGTGAAAGTCCTGAATTTCCACTAGGCTACCCATTAAGGGTAGCATTTACATAAATAGAATGGGCTTATTTTCACATTATCTATTTTATTACACTAGTTTGTGTGATTCTTTTATCTAGAACAATGCAAAGTTTTTCCAATCAATCATTGGAGTGTTACATATTTAATTAAAATGAATTTCTACTGAAGAAATATAACCTTCATAAATCCTTAGAATATTCTTAGACTCTTTTTTCACTAATACCATATTAAGAACACTTTGTTTTGAAGCAATAATAATGAAACTCCTTTGCATTTAAAAAGCATTCATTCACTCACAGAACATTTCTTTTGAGGTGAGAAGTTTTGTTTTCTAATTTTGTACAGAAAGACTAATCCAGCTCAAATTGCTCATCTAGGATAATCACTCAAACTTTTATACAAAGTGAATTAGAGAAAGGAACAAATATTCAGATCAGTAGTTTATTCATTTTTTGAGAAACAATTATGACCTCAAATAAGGTTGTAGAACTAAGACAAATATGTGTAAATAGTTAAAAAGCAGAAAGTGAGAAGAAGGGAAAAACTTATCGGTCACTTCTAGCATACACCATGAAAATGCAATCTCATTTAATGTTTTCACAGTGAATTATGTAAATTAGGTGTTCTCACTTTTTCATTCATAGAAACCAAGTCTCAGAGAAGGTAATTAACTCACTTTGGGTCACAAAGCTAGAAAATGTTGAGGCTGAGATTATAAGTCAGGTGTGTCTGATTTCAAAGCCAATCGATTTTCCACTATAAACAGACACACACACACAACTAACTTTTTTGAGTTGGATATACTTAAATCCTTTGCCAAAAACACAGTAAAATGATAGATGACAAAATAAAACAAACAAGCAAAAAATAATGTCAAATGTGTAGCCAGGGCAATAAGAAAAGAAGAATAAATTTCTTGGTTGTCAGCTGTGATGGCAAAGTGATGAGAGTAAGAAGAATCAAGAGGTAAAAAGGGTGCACACAAGCATTGACCCTGATTGCCTCCACCCTGAGTCCACAAATAGAAGGATATAAGCAAGATGAGAAGTGGCACTTTAGTAGTAAGTATGAAAAAACATTCCTACCACTAAAAGAGGAGGTGTAGAAAACTTGACCACCTTGCACTTGGCTCTGGAGGAAAGAATTAAAAATCGATTCTCCCAGAATTTGTAAACATGAATTGGTCCACAGGTGGGTTTGAGATAAGATTCACTCTACCTGTGTAGCCTCAAATCTCCAATCAAGCATTTAGTTTAAAGTATATCTGGGTTGCTAGATCCTATATCCTCAGGCACTTGGCAAAAGCAAATGCAAATTATGTTTTTGTAATGCATTATAGAGCCAAGCTCCAAGAAATGCCAACAGAGCACCAAGAACCATGTGCTCACAGTGAAAAATCACAGGAAGAAATAGAGCACAATGAGTGAGTCAGCAAAACAACAAACAAAGAAGGGACAATTAACAGATTCAACTCTCCAGAGACGCAGATACTATAATTCCAGACACATCATATAAATAGGATTGTTTAATATAATTACAGTTATGTATCGCATAATGATGTTTCAGTCAATGACAGACCACACATACGATGATGGTCCCATAAGATTAGTACCATATAGCCTATGTGTAGTGTACTATACCATCTAGGTTTGTGTAAGTACACTCTATGTTTGCACAATGATGAAATCACCTGATACATTTCTCAGAATGTATCCCCTTTGTTAAGTGACACATGATTGTACTAGAACAGGAGGAGATACCAAATTATGGCAGTGATATAAAATACTATGAGGCAAATATAAGATGGGACAGAATAGAATTTCTGGAAGCAAAACATTTAATTACAGAATCAGAATTTCAATAAATAGTTTAAACAACAGACTAAATCTAACCAAAGAGAGTTAGTGAACTGAAAGGAAGCCTGAAGGAGTTACTTCAGTACTCCACCGAGAGACAAACAGGTATAAAATATCAGAAAAAGTAAGAGAATGGATCATCAAGGGAGCTGATCTAACATCCACCTAAAAAATATCACTGAAAGGAGGAACAGAGGGCATGGAAGATGAGCAAAATTTAAAAAGATAATGATTGATAATTCTTCTGAATTTGAGAAATGCATAAATCCTCATATTCAAAAAGTCCTTTGACTCCCAAGCAAAGTAAATAAAAATACATCTTCAGATAGATGCATCAGAGTGAAACTACAGAGATTCTTAAATCTCCAAAGCACTCAGAAAAAGGGACAGATTCCCTGCAAAGGAAAAATAATTAGATAGAGGGCAGACTTTCTAAAACTCCAAATTCAACCTGGGAGCCAGGTAGAGGGGCAAAATATAATAAAATAAAGCAAATTCTCAACCTATTTGCAAGATGAAGAAAAAAAACCACTAAATAAACCAATTTAAATATGTCTATCTATCTATCTATCATCTATCTATCCCTTATCTATCTATCTACATCTACATCTACGTACACAACTACACCCTCTTTCTCTTGAAGAGCACCTTACTTTTCACGTGCTGCTCAAAGTATTCTGATCTGGCTTCAGGCTTTTCCACACCCTTGAAACAGTCTTAAATGGAATGAACTCCTTAAATGGAATGAACTACAGTGGTTTGAACATACTGGCTCCTCTGCTGTTCACTCTTTTGAATCACTTAGCTTTCTCTCTTTTCAATTTAAAATCTTTCCATGAGACAACTTATCCCCTCACTACAAATCTTACCAAATACTACCCAAAGTTTGGTGCTGTGTAAGTGTGGGGGTTACTAGGATGATTAATACATACTCCCTGCCCTCAAGGGACTCATGGTCTTTTGGAGGCAGCAAACACGTCAATACAGCAGTGCAAAGAATGTCATATGGGCACAGAGAGGGACATATAGACAGGTCCAGGGAGACTCCAGTTGTGCCCAAGTGTGTGAAGTCAACATTGCTTTGGCTCGTTTGTTTGCACTCCACACCCGTATATCATTCTCTGAGGCTTGTCCTGATGGAGTTTTTAAGAGCAATTCCAGCTGAATATGTTTCAAATTCAAGTTTTATCTTACTCCTTTTTGAAATCTGATAATCCTCCTCAGATTTCTCCACTTTTCCTGTGAGTTTGCACCTCACCTTATATCCTGCCCTACTCCATCCCGCATGCAACTTGTCCCCTGACTCACAATCCTGTTACTGCATGTTGTTTTGTAGCTTGTAATTGTGCACACACTTTCTCCTCTGCTTAGAAGCTCTTCTCTTCACATAGCCTGCAAAATTCTGCCTCATGTTGAAGACACGGTTCCCTAATTACATCCTTTGGGAAGCAATCCTTCAGTTAAACCTCCATACTCAGTGTTATCAGCATGTATATGCATAACTGCATTGTATCAGGTTTGATGTTAAGGAAGATATTATCTTTTGAGTACTTACTATGTACCAGGGACTGTATTGACTGTTTTATATGATTAACTAATGTAATCTTCACAATTACCCAATGAGGTAAATACTACTATTCTCATTTATATAATTTACATGTAAGGAAATGATGTAAATATTATTCTTCTCAGTTACAATATAAGGTAGCTGAGATCATTGAACTAGCAAGTGGAATAACCTGGCCTAGAACTAGTTTAATTCCAATACCCATGATTTGTCTCTTTATATGGATGTGTATTCACTTAGAATATGGGGCCATAGAAGACATGGGACAACTTATTTACACTTCAATCCTTACTACTTATGCCTATGACAACTGATACAAGATAACTGGTCAGCAATTAAATACCATCTTTCATATGAAAATGCACTCTTCTCTTGGATAATTTGATAATGTGTATATGTTGGGCAACCATCCAAAAAAAACCTCTTGTTCATATAGACTGAAAGCATTAAGATTAATGGAAGAAAAGATGATTTTAATGAATTACTTGAAAAAGCTAAACACAAAATAATAGGGATTTTTAAATATACTATTAATAAGGGACATGCCCAGAGTCTTTTTGTGATTGCAGGTTGATCCAAGTTGGGAGATAAACCCCACTACAAACCAAATAAACTAGCAATCTGGATGGATGAGCCATGGTTATTAAGGAGGCATAACTATTATATGTAGGCCCAACATATGAAAACCATTATAGGATCTACAAATTAGAAGGCTAATTCAGTACATATTATGGTGACGACTTGTTATTCTGTCTGTTCAAATATTTGACTCATGTATTTAAAAAATTGTGTTTGTTATTCTTACATACTTATATTATGCACTTATATTATGCATACTTATAATTATGCATGTGATCAATATAGTATATTCTGGCATTATTTGGATTTTTCTTATAAAGACTCAATGGTGATAAGCTGCAAAAGTAATATGATAAATAAATAATATGTTGATCTTAAAAATAAAATATTACAGACTTGTTAATAAATGTGCTGTATATGTAAAAAGAAAATCTCATGTTAAAATTATTTTAAAGGTAAATAAAACTTACGTTGCACAATGGATAAATTCCCTTAAACATCTGCATTTAACAAAGCATGTTAAGCATAATATCCGTAATATGCATCCCATACTCAACAATCATTTCATGAGAAAACTAAGTGCAGTTTATAAGTGTACTTCTACCAGTGCTATGATTGTGTCTGTGGTATTATCATTTCTTTTCTTTTGCATTTGGAAGATTCTTCAGCCAAGACCACCCAAATCTCCTGCTACATCTGGTCTGGGTCGTAATCGCCAGCGAACAGGAGCTTCATTGCTGCTGCCGCCATGCACCACTGCAGCTGTGAGTGACCAATCAGAACTGTTGCCACCGTGGGGCCTCCCACCGAGCCACCACCACAGGGCTGGAGACAAGGCTGTTACCTGAACCATGATCTTTTCTTCCAGGGCTGCCCTATAAGCCCTGGGAGATTCAGGAACAAAAGTGGCCCTAGTGGCAATTGTTGACCATTTCAAAAAGCAAATGCCACATGAGGAAGAGGAAAGGTTTTCCAGCATTGTCTTGTAAACTTAGCAATCTCTGTAACAATAAAGACAAGGACACTCTAGTTTTCAAGGTCAGGCCTTTGTGCATCCTTCTATTATAAAATCACAACTATTTAAGCCATAATTGCCTAAATATAATTAATTTCTTTTTATTTTAAGAAGGATTCCTGCCCTCCCCTTTCCTAATCTTATTTGCAACAAATTTAGAATGACTTTCTCCCTAAAAAAGCACAGGTCAAAAAAGGAGAAATAGAAACATAAAATATCCTCCACTGCTTCATTCATAAACATAAAACTGAATGTAAAAAGGATCAGGATTAAACCAATAGCTTCTGTGTTAATTTTACTTACCGAAGACTCCTTTTACTTGTAAAACCGATTTGGGAATATCAAATGTGTTTACTTAAAATAGATTACATTTTACAGCATGTTCTAATAGGTAATTTTCGGCATATGAGACTACTTTCTAAAAGTTTGAAAAATATATGTAATGTATGTAGTGTGTGTGTGTACAGTGATTCTGATCTCTGTACTGAGGGGCTCTTTGATGTGGGGAAAGAAAATATATCTGAGGCTACAACCACCATCAGTCTTAGACGACCTAATGAGAATCTGTCATTAGTGGGTACACTGTCTAGTGTAGCTGCAATCTTTCTCCTCATCAAACTTTCCACAGATAATGAACCTCATTTCGGACTGCACTGCACCCTGTCACATCCCATGTGGGAGTCAGCACTAATTCCAAGGTTAAAGGCGGATATTACCTTCTCTTAATGTTACCTTCAGGAAATTGTCATTTCACTAGTGGGATTAATGACAGCCTGTTTTCTCCCACAAGGAAAACTAAACGAAGTTGTTCAGTTTTGTTGATTTTAAATTCTAACAATGCCCATTAGGATTCTACTGAGGTATTGATTGTATTGATGGTATATATCTGGTAGTTCTGCCATATTTAGAATTTAGTTTTCAAGATTTTACCTTTTACTGGCAACACCGTTGAAACTGCTGTTTCCGTAATGACATACATAGTCATCTCATATTGATCTTAGCCTCATTGGCCTTCTAAAAATATTTTGTCAACATTTAAAACCAGCATGGGCTAAATTTGGTTTTCCTTCAGGGAAACATTGAAGAGCATGATATTACCCGGACAGCCACAGCAATCTTGACTTAGAGTGGCAGGTCCTTCAGGAGGAGAACAGGGACTGAATGTTTGATTACTGAGCACAAGAGTAGATGATCTTTCATCTTAACCAAAGCTTTGCCATATCTGTCTGACAATTGCTACATATCAGGCTGATCAGCAGCCACTGTACTATCTGCATGTAAAGATCTTGGGTAATTGTTGTCTGCATTTTGTTACTGTTTCCAAATTATCACAGACAGAACACGTCTTATCTGCTATGAACTCAATGCTAAAACTCCAACTGTATAATCTATGAACAAGTCATAGAATGTTCCTGAAGAGGAGCTAATAGGAAGCACTGGGGCCAAAATCCAGCCTATGTGCTGGTAGGAGGCCCAGCAACTGCGCTTCTTATCTTGGCTTTACTTCTCTAGCTGTCACTGGTAAGTGAAAAGTTTCCCAAACTTTTCCAGATGATCTGTATTTTACAGGATTCCCTGCATATAATGAGAATAAAAGTATAACACTGCAAAATATGCCAGTGTCTTTCCCCTGTCCCAGACTCCGCCTCAGACCTGTTGTAAACTCCAAGACTCTCCAAGTGGTGATGAGGTAGATTTAAGCCCCCGCCTGATGGATGTGACCACTGAGTCATCTTCATTGTTAAGCTCATGCTGATGGAATTCCCCAGAGCTCAGCTCCACTTTGTTTGCTAATAAAGGTCCTCAGACTGCAGCATTTCCAGCTGACCTGTGGCCTATGTGCCTGTCTCCACGCTGCTCTCCTCCTTCCAACTCCACACCCTGGTTCCTGAAGTGAAGTCTCTGTCTTAGTCAGCTCATGCTGCTACAACAAAATGCCATAGACTGGGTGCCTAAACAACAGAAATGTATTTTCTCACAGTTCTGGAGCCTGGAAGTCCAAGACCAGAGTGCCAACATGGTTGAGTTCTGGTGAGGACCCATTTCCTGGCTTGCAGATGCCACCTTCTTGTTGCATCATGTGGTGGAGAGAGGAAGCTCTGATTTCTATTCTGTGTCTTGTAAGGACACTTATCCCATCATGAGGGCTCCACCCTTGTGGTGGCCTTATCCATACTTACTTACCTCCCCACCTCTTAATACCATCACTTTGGGAGTTAGGACTTCAACATGAGAATTGGGGATGGGGGCACAAACATTCAGTCCATAACAGCCCCTTCCCAGGTGTTCCTTCATCATCCCAATCCAGTATCCTGCCTTCTCATGGAGGCACCATCTCCACACATACAATGAATTTTCCAATTCTGGATTCCTGCTACTGAACTAAGCCCTATCATACATCAAGGACTTCAGAGCAAGGAGTTAAGAGGATCACTCAGAGTGGATGCCTGGGTGTTGGACAGTCTGCTAATCCTTGGTCTTCAGACAGTAACATTTTGCCTGGCTCAAACTGCCCAGTTCTGTAGTGCATCCGTATGTGTGAGCTTTATCCCTGGGCTCATGCCCAGGTATTGGTGATCCATGGTCAATAGGCCAATTCCAGGCCCCCTCTCCCATGTATGGCTCAGATGTGGAAACACTGTCAGGCTCTACCAACTCCCCAGCCCAGAACTTGTCCCACTGTAGCTCCTGAGTCTCATTGCCCAAGGGCTTTCTCTCACCCTGGGCTGGGCAGGCCAGGGTGCCAAGAAATGACAACCCCATAATCAGGCCTGAGCTAATGGGATAGGCCCAGGAACATCCCTTCCTCCTGTCCCATTGTCAGGGTGTAGGGAAACTGTGATATTCTACACTCGCGTGGAGTTTTCTGCAGAATGGAGCTTCATTTTTCTCAGAAGCAAACTGCCTGATGCACTGTACTACATTCTCTTTTGTTGGTTGGTTTCCCCAGATACAGATCCAGAAGGTAGAATTTCACTTAGGTGGGGTGCCAAGAAGGATTCTTAGGTGAGGGAAGTGGGTTGCAGAGCAGAAGGAAATGAGGCCTGTACAAAGACTGTATTCAAGCAGATTACTGCAATGGGCAATTGGGCCCAGTCCTACTGGGAGTCAGAATTGTTCCTTAGAATACCCACCCAGGATCAAGGAAGCTGGGGTGCTTATCCTCCAGCTCTTGATGGTCATTGGTTGAAGGCTGTTTCTGGGGGAGATGATTCCTACCACATTCACCTGCCTGGTGCACAGGACTACTATGTACTCCCCCATAGCCAAAGAAAGCTCTGAGCAAGAGAGAGTCAGATGCTAGAGGTAAGAAACCACCATCATACAGAAACAGTGCACCACAGGGGTATGGGCAGACCCTTGCAGCATAGGCACACTTTGGTCCACCCTCTGGAAGGATAAGGGGTTAGGAAGAGGGTAGAGATCTGAAATGTTGCTGTGGTCTTGAAGATAGGGACAGGTGACCCTTTGTTCAGGAGATTTTTGAATGATGGTGGCTGAGCACAAATCTAGACCCTGCTGGTGCCTAGAAAGAATCATATAGGAAATGCCTATTTAATAGTTCCCAGCATCATTCAGAGGGAAAGGACTAAGACCTCATGAGTTCCAATGACCCTGTGAGAGGGAAAACAGAGGTTATCTAAGCAGCAGGAGCTACCAGATGCTTTCCTGGCCAAATTTATTTGGCCTAGTAATGACACATGCATTGGAAAGGAGATGAAGTCTGTTTGTTGGCAGTGTACTAAGGAGAGATGAGGCTTCCCTTCCAGGGCTTGGTCACTGTAAAGTTTCTTCTTTTTTAGCCTGTTGATGTCATGGATTACATTGACTTTGGAAAGTTGACCCAGAATTGCATACCTGGGATAAATCCCATTTGGTCATGGTATATAATTCTTCTTATACATTGTTAAATTCATTGTTCAATTTGATTTGTTAATATTTTGTTGATGAATTTGCATCTATGTTCATTAGAGACGTTAGTATATAGTTTCTCTATATTTTTTCCACCCATGTAATTTTAACCTGTATGTGTCTTTATATTTAAAACAGGATTATAGTAGACAACATACAGTTGGGTCTGGATTTGTGATCTACTCTGACAGTATTTTAATTGATATGTGAGACTATTGATTTTATAGTGATTAAATCTCTTTGAATTGTTGATTTCAAGTCCTTTGGATTAATACCCAGGAGTGAGATAGCTGGATCCTATGGTATTTCTATTTTTAATTTTTTGAGAAATCTCCATACTGTTTTCTATAGTGGGTGCACCTGTTTGCATTCCCTACAGCAGTGTATGAGGGTTCCCTTTCTCCACATCCTTTCCAATATTTGTTATTTTTTGTCTTGGTGATTATAGCCATTCTGACAGCTGCAAGGTGATATCTCATTGTAGTTTTGATTTGCATTTCCCTAATAATTAGTGATGTTGAACATCTTTTCATGTGTCTGTTGGCCATCTGTATGTTTTCTTTGGAAAAATGTCTGTTCATATACTCTGCCCATATTTTGAACAGTTGCTTGCTTTTTGTTGTTGAGTTGTGTGAGTTCTTTACATATTTTGGAAATCAACCCCTCGTTGGTTATATGATTAGAAAATATTCTCTGCCAGTTGGCGGGATGTCTTTTCATTTTGTTCATGGCTTCCTTTGCCTTGCAGAAGATGTTTAGTCTGACGTAGTCCCATTTGTTTATTTGTTCTTTTGTTTCCCATGCCTGAGTAGACATGGTATTCAAAAAGATGCTGCTAAAACTGATGTCAAAGAATATACTGCCTATATTTATTTCTAGGAGTTTTATGGTTTCTGGTCTTACATTCAAGTCTTCAATTCATTTTGAGTTAATTTCTGTGTATGGTTTAAGATAATGGTCTACTTTCATTGTTTTGCATGTGGCTGTCCAGTTTTCCCAACACCGTTTATTGAAGGGACTTTCCATTTTCCATTGTATGTTCTTAGCTCCTTTGTCGAAAATTAGCTGTTCACAGGTGTGTAGTTTTATTTCTGGGCTTTCAATTCTGTTCCATTGATCTCTGTGTCTGTTTTCATACCAGTACCATGCTGTTTTGGTTACTATAGCTTTGTAGTATATTTTGAAGTCAGGGATTGTGATGCCTCCAGCATTGATCTTTTTTCTTAGGATTGCTTTAGCTATTTGGGATCTTTTGTTCTTCCATATAAATTTTAGGATTCTTTGTTCTATTGGGATTGAAGAATGTCATTGGGATCATATTGACTCTGCAGGTTGCTTTAGATAATATGGACATTTTAACTACATTTATTCTGCCAATCCATGAGCATGGAATATCTTTATGTCATCTTCGATTTCTTTCAATAATGTCTTATAGTTTTCAGTGTATAGGTCTTTCACCTCCTTGGTTAAATTTATCCCTAGGTATTTTATTTGTTTAGTTGCAATTATAAATGGGATTGTATTCTTAACTTCTCTTTTTGCTAGTTTGTCATTAGTATATAGAAATGCAATTGATTTTTGTAAGTAGATTTTGTATCCTGTAACTTTGCTGTAGGTGTTGATTATTTCTAATAGCTTTCTGGTGGATTCTTTAGGGTTTTCTATATATTGCATCATGTCATCCACAAACAGTGAGAGTTTTACTTCTTCCTTGCCAATTTGGATTCCTTTTATTCCTTTTTCTTGCCTAATTGCTCTGGCCAAAACCTCCAGTACTATTTTGAATAAGAGTGGTGAGAGTGGGCACCCTTGTCTTGTTCCTGTTCTCAGAGGGATGGCTTTCAGTTTTTCCCTGTTGAGTATGATGTTGGCCGTGGGTTTGTCATATAAGGCTTTTATTATGTTGAGGTACTTTCCTTCTATCCCCATTTTATTGAGAGTTTTTATGATAAATGGTGTTGGATCTTGTCAAATACTTTCTCTGCATCTATTGAGATGATCATGTGATTTTTATTCCTCATTCTGTTAATGTGGTGTATCACATTGATTGATTTGCAGATGTTGAACCATCACTGTGTCCCTGGTATAAGTCCCACTTGGTCATGGTATGTGATCTTTTTAATGTATTGCTGCATTTGGTTTGCCAATATTTTGATGAGGATTTTTGCATTTATGTTCATTAGCAATACTGGCCTGTAATTTTCCTTCTTTGTATTGTCCTTGTCTGGTTTTGGTATCAGGGTGATGTTGGCATCATACAATGAGTCAGAAAGCATTCTGTCTTCTTCAATTTTTTTGGTATAGTTTGAGAAGGATAGGTATTAAATCATCTTTGAATATTTGTTAGAATTCTCCAGAAAAGCAATCTGGTCCTGGACTTTTGTGTTTTGGGAGGCTTTTGATTACTGTTTCAGTCTCTTTACTTGTGAATTGTCTATTCATTTTCTCTATTTCTTCCTGATTCAGTTTTGGGAGGTTGTATGAGTCTAAGAATTTATCTATTTCTTCTAGGTTATCCAATTTATTGGCATATAGTTTTTCATAGTATTCTCTTATAATTCTTATAATTCTCCCTTGTAATTCTGTGGTATCCATTGTAATTTCTCCTCTTTCATTTCTAATTTTATTTATTTGAGGCTTCTCGCTTTTTTTCTTAGTGAGTCTGGCTAAGAATTTGTCAATTTTGCTCATCTTCTCAAAGAAACAGCTGTTTCTTTGATCCTTTCTACTGTTTTTTAGGTCTTTATTGCATTTATTTCTGCTCTAATTTTTATTATTACCCTCCTTCTGCTGACTTGGGCTTTGTTTATTCTTCTTCTTCTAGTTCTGGTAGGTGTGGTTTAAGATTACTTATTTGAGAATTTTCCTATTTGTTGAGGTGGTCCTGTATTGTTATAATTTTCCCTCATAGAACCACTTTTGCTGCATCCTATAAGAGTTGGTATGATGAATTTTCATTTTCATTTGTCTCCAGGCTTTCTTTGATTTCTCTTTTTATTTCCTCATTGATCCAATAGTTGTTCAGTAGCAAGTTGTTTAGTATCACATATTTGTGACTTTCCCAGCTTTTTCCTTACAGTTGATTTCTAGTTTCATAGCATTGTGGTCAGAAAAGATGCTTGATATGATTTTAATCTTCTTAAATTTATTCAGGCTTGTTTTGTTCCCCAACATATTGCCTATCTTTGGAAATGTTCCATGTGCACTTGAGAAGAATGTGCATTCTGCTATTTTTGGATGGAATATTCTATATATACACATAGAATTGTCATTTTCCTTCTGCTCTGAAGTCTTACTGTTCTTCATGGTGTTTGGTGAACTCATTCTATATATATATATATATATATATATATAAAGTCCATCTGGTATAGTTTTTCATTTAAGTCCACTATTTCCTTGCTGACTTTCTGTCTGGATGGTCTATCCATTGATGTAAGTAGGGTGTTGAGGTCCCCTACTATTATTGTGTTGTGGTCAATTTCTCCCTTTAGGTCAGTTAGTAGTCATTTTGTATACTTTGGTGCTCCTGTGTTAGGTGCATATATATTCATAACTATTATGTCCTCTTGGTGAAATGTCCCTTTTATCATTTTATATTGCCCCTCTTTGTTTCTCATTGTCTTTTTTATCCTGAAGTCTGCTTTGTCTGATATGAGTACGGCAACACCTGCTTTCCTTTGCTTGCCATTTGCTTGGAGTATCATCTTCCATCTCTTCACTCTGAGCCCATGTTTGACTTTAGAGCTGAGATGTGTTTCCTGGAGGCAGCAAAATGTTGGGTCTTGCTTTTAAATCCATCCAGTCTCTCCATGTCTTTTGATTGGAGAATTCAATCCATTTACATTTAGAGTGATTATTGATACATGAGGACTTAATATTGGCATTGTTAATATGTCTTATTTTCTGGTTGTTCGATTTTTCCCTTGTTTCTCTTCCCTTTTATTTCTGATTGCCATTTCTGTTTGGTGGTTTTCTCTGTATTTATGATTTGTGTTTCTGCTCTGATTTTTTGTATTGTGGTTACCAGGAGGTTTTTATAAAAGGTCTTGTAGATGAGATAGTTCATTTTCTGATAGTCTCTTATGTCCTTAGCCTATGTGAGTTCCATTCCTTTCCTCTTCCACTTCTAAGTTATTGTTGTCACAAATTATTCCATTTTGTGTTGTGAATTTGTGACTAAATTGAAGTGATTATGGTTATTCTTGATGCTTTCCTTCTCTTTATCTTTTATGTTATAATTAAGTTTGCTAACCTGTTCTGATAGAGAGCTGCAATATTCTAATTTTGTCTGTCTATTTATCTCCTTTCTCAAGGCTTTGTAAACCTTTGCCTTTTTATTTCAGGTATGAGGGCACCCTCAATCATTTCTTGTAAGGGAGGTCTAGTGGTGATTAACTCCCTCAGCTTTTGTCTATCTGGGAAAGCTTTTATTTCTCCATTGTATCTGAAGGATAGTTTCACTGGATATAGTATTCTTGGCTGAGAGTTTTTGCCTTTCTGTATTTTAAATATATCATTCCACTCTCTCCTAGCCTATAAGGTTTCTGTTGAGAAATCTGCTGAAAGCCTGATAGAGGTTCCTTTGTAGATTATTCTCTTCACTTTGCTGCCCTTAACATTTTTTCTTTGTCATTGACTTTTGCCAGTTTTAATATTATATGCCTTTGAGAAGGTCTTTTTGCACTGATGTGATTAGGAGTTCTATCGGCTTCATGTACTTGTGAGTCCACTTCCTTCCTCAGGTTTGGGAAGTTCTCAGCTATTATTTCTTTGAATAAGCTCTCTGCTTCTTTCTCCCTTGCTTCTCCTTCTGGAGAATCTGTAATCCTTATGTTGCTTTTCCTAATTGAGATGGATATTTCTCAAAGAATTTCTTCATTTTTTTAAAGTCTCTGTTCTCTCTCTTCTTTGCCTGAAGCATTTCTATATTTCTGTCCTCTATATCACTAATTCTGTCCTCCATATCATCAGCTCTATTTTTTATGGTTTCTAGAATACGTTTTATCTCATTAATTGTGTTCTTCATATCCAGAATTTCTGTTTGGTTTTTTTTTAGAGTTTCAATCTCTTTGTTGAAGTATTCCTTCTGCTCATTAATTTTATTCCTGAGTTCATTGAACTGTCTTTCTGAGTTTTCTTGTAACTTGCTGAGTTTCTTTATGACAACTATTTTGAATTCTCTGTTATTTAGATTGTAAATTTCTGTGACTTCAGGATTGTTGTCTGGAGACTTGTCATTTTCCTTCTGCTCTGAAGTCTTACTGTAGTTCTTCATGGTGTTTGATGAACTCATTTATTGTAGTACCTGGTTGTAGATTCCACCTGTCACCTTTGGGGTGGTGGAGCTGTGTTTTCTGAACCTGTTGCATCTGCTAGAAGTTGTGACAATAGGGCTCATCTGCATTTGCTCATTGACCAAAGCAGCTTGGCAGGTCACAGATGCACGTGCAGGCCTTCTGGTGTGGGACTACTGCCTTGGCCACAGACTGGCTGAGCTGGTGTGCTAGGCAGAAGAGGAGAGGCACTTTCTTTTCCTCACATGGGCCACACACAGTCCACCTGAACCACTGTGCTTGGGGGGGCACCCACGTGGTGGCTGAGCTGTGCCACTTGGTGTGGAGCATCCCTTCAGGCTGGGCTGCAACTCCAAAAGTGAAAGCATTCGTGTGCTAGCCTGTTGGCCCCCCCTTCCTCTTATAATTACATTCATGCTGTTGTGTGAGGACCTGCAAACTAGATCACTGCCATGGAGGAGGGGAATGAGATCTGCTCACCTCCTTCCACTGCTTCTTGTGGATCGTACTGGAAGGTACGTGTGGAAGGTACTGACAGCTTCAGATGTTTAGCTGTGTGGATCTTTCAGTTGTCCTATTGTGCTTTGTTGGGAATCCTCTGTTGGTTAATGAATGTCAGATTGATTGTAACTTTGAGTGGGGGACTAAGGGAACAACTCCCTCTGCCATGATGCTGACATCACTCTGTAATTCTTATTCTTGTTCCTATGTAGGTAAGAATTTTTCCCTCTGGCTTTTTTCTTTATCTTTGATTTTCTGTAGTTTGAAAATTATATGCCTAGGAGTAGGTTTTGGGCGTTTATCCTGCTTAGTGTTCTCTGAGCTTCCTGGACCTGTGGTTTAGTGCCTGACATCAGTTTCGGGAAATTCTTAGTCACTAATTTTTCAAATATTTCTTCTGTCCTATTTTATCTTTATTCTCCCTCTAGTATGCCCATTGCACATTTTTTATACTTTTGGGAGTTGTCCTACAGTTCTCAAATATTCCATTCTGTTTTTTCAGTCTTTGTTCTCTTTGTTTTTCAGTTTTTGAGGATTCTATTGATATATCCTCTAGCAGAGATTATTTCCTCAGCTGTTTGCAACCTACTGATAAGCCCATCAAAGGCATTCTTCATTTCTGTTACAATGTGTTTTATCTCTGGCATTTCAGGAGAATTCCTTTGTTAGGATTTCCATCTCTCTGCTTACATTGCCCATATGTTCCTGTATGATATCTCTTTATCCATTAGAGTCCTTACATATTAAGCATTATTGTTTTCAATTCCTGATCTTATAATTCTAACAAACATCCCAGACATGTCTGCTTCTGATATTTATTCTGTCTCTTCACATTTTCTTTTTTCCTTTTTGGTATGTCTTGTAATATTCTCTTGGTATTCAGACATGGTGTACTAAGTAAAAGGAGCTGCTGTCAATAGGCCTTTATTACAGTGGTAAGGGAAGTGTTCTATAGTTCTATGATAAGGTCTCAGTCCTTTTGTGAGCCCATGCTTCTGGACTGTGAACCTTGCCAGTGCTTCTCAGATGTTTTCTTCCTCCTCCGGTGGGACAAGATTGCTAGAGCCAGCTGAAATTGGGTATTTCCCTTCCTGCAGGTCTGTTAGGCTCTGAAATACCCCCGCAGGTTAGGATCTGGTTTACTAGTTTTCCCTGATGGCAGGTCTTGTTAAGAAGAACAGAGTGCTCTGGTTTTTTGTGTGTGTGTTTTTTTTTCTTTTCTCAGAAAGATTTTCCCTGAGCTAACATCTGTTGCCAATCTTCCTCTATTTTTTATGTGAGCTGCAGTCACAGCACGGCCACTGATAAACGAGTGTTGTAGGGAACCAAACCCAGGCTGCCAAAGCAGCACATTCCAAACTTAACCACTAGGCTACTGGGGCTGCCCCACTCCCTGGAATTTTTAACTCTCAGACTTGTCCACACTGAGCCTCCAGCAATTCCTCAATAACAGTTAAGATTTCCCTGCCCAGGCTCTGATTTTTGCAGAGGTTTCTGCTTGTGAGTCTGCTCTGGTTAACAACAACTCTCTGTATTTGACTGCCTGTCTCTCCAATCTTAGGAGCAATGGTCTGTCATGTGTTATTGCTTCTCTGATAGACCCAAGAACAGTTGATGAGTTTTCAGTCCATTTAGCTTTTTCCTTGTTGTTAGGACCAAGTGACAACTTCCAA
This sequence comes from Tapirus indicus, assembly GCA_031878705.1. NCBI lineage: Eukaryota > Metazoa > Chordata > Mammalia > Perissodactyla > Tapiridae > Tapirus > Tapirus indicus. The sequence goes on from CM062934.1 coordinate 33,008,039, forward strand.
ACTTCTTATATGTGGAAACAGAAACTGGAAGTCCCTAATTTATTCTTCTTTAAAAAAAGAATAAGTAAATAGAAATACGTTTTGTGAATACACCAGAATTCATTTATCAGTTCCCAGCTTGGTTTGGCTATGCATATTCTTGTACAAGTCTTTTTGTGTACAGTTATTTTCATTACTCAGGTAAATCCCAAGGAGTAGGATCCTTGAGTTTGGAGCAGGTTTAGGTTTAACTTCATAAGAAACTGTGAATAGTTTCCAAGTACTTGCTCAGTTGATACTCTAATACCTGAGATTTCTAAGCCATCCCCATCTTTGTCTTTTTTTAAGCCATGGCAAGGAGTGTAAAGTTGTGTATAATTTGATTTTAATCTGATCTGCATTTCCTTGATGACTGATGAATTAGAATATCTTTTCAGGTACTTCTTAGCCATTTGCTTATCTTATTTAGCAAATTCTCTTCAAATCTTTTGCTCAGTTGTTTTTTAATTGGGTTGTTGGCACCTTTTTGATTTCAGATAGTTCTTCACATATTCTGAACACAAGTCTTGTGTCAGATATGGTGAATATTTTCTCCTACTCAGTGGTTTGCGCTTTCATTTTCTTAAAAGGGTTTTTCAAAGGTCAAAAATTTTTAATTTTGATGAAGTTCACTTTGACATTTTCTTCTTTATTTTATTAGTATTGTTTTGTCCCAAGAAATCTTTGTCTACCCCTGAACATATAACTGTTTTCCTGTTTTTTTCTAGAGGACTATTGGTTTTAGTTTTACATTTTAGTAAAGGATCAATTTCAAAATATTTGTGATTCATATGAGGTAGGGGTCAGATGTAATTTGTCTTTTCCATACATTTACTGAGTTGTTCTAAAACTATTTATTGAAAGATTTTTATTTTTCTTTGAACTGATTTGACACCATTGTCAAGAAACAACTGACCAGTGACATTAGGAAAGATGGGGGACTAGGAGGCACCAGGAATCCTTCTTCCCACCTGGACAAGAATTATACTGACAGAATCTGTCTGATGCAATTATTTGGAATTATATAGTCTAGGTTAAGGATTGCAGCTTTCAGGGGAAGGCTTGGACAGTAAATCATGGTTAATTTCAGTCAATTTCAGCTCTCAGAACAGTAGCAACTACCCATCCCCTACCAGCATCCCAGTGATAGGCAGCTGTGTTCCTGTTCCTGGAGCAGCTTGCTTGGAAACACGGTGATCAATAAGGATCCTCTACTCCAAATAGTGCAGATCCGAGTTCTGATAATTGATCTCTGCTTCTGATTGCAGAGGGGCAGAGACAGGGGCAAGCTGGCATTGTTGCAATCCCCACCGGCTGAAGTGGCTTTGAAGGGGATTTAAAGAGCCAGAAACATCTGTTCCTTTATTTTTCCCTTTTTCCTCTTTAGCAAACCAGATACTTAAGTACTAGGATATTCAAAAGAAACTACATATATGCGGAAATTTAGAAAGTCACAGTGCACACTCAGCGAAACACACAGGCTCAAGAGAGGCCTGGGAAGACGTCAAGTTGACACCTTAGGCTGGCACAGAGGTGGACTACAACAATTAAAGTCAAGGAAATGAACAAACAAAAGGAGCAAACCCTGAGGAAGGAGAAGAATTAGATTTCCAGAGTTACCACATTATAAGTCAGATGTCAAGTTTTCAACAGAAAATCACAAGGTACACAAACTGGCAAGTAAGGCCCATTCAAAGGCAGGCATCCTTTTCAAGTGCACATGGACATTTTCCAGGACAGACCAAGTGTCAGGGCACAAATGAATCTCAATAGATTTAAAAAGGTAGATGTCATGTAAGGTATCTTCTCTGACCACAACAGGATGAAGTCAGAGATCACTAACAGAAGGAAATGTAGAAATTCACAAATCTGTGGAAGTCAAACAACATATTCTTAGACAACCGATAGGTAAAAGAAGAAATCACAAAGAAAAATAGAAAATAAGGAAGAATGGAAAGGAAAGTACAGTATACCAAAATGAATGGAACGCAAGGAAAGCAATGCCAACAGGGTAATTTATAGCCCTAAAAGTTTACATTACAAAGATCTCAAACCAACTACCTAACTTTACCACCTAAGGAAATAGAAAAAGAAAAACAAACTAAACCCAAAGCTAGAAAAAGGAAGGAAATAATAATGATTAAAACAGAAATGCATGAAATAGAGACTAGGAAAACAATAGAGAAAATCAAAGAAATCAAAAGGTAGTTCTTTGAAAAGATTACAAAAATGAAAAATGTTTACCTAGATTGGCAAAGTGAAAAAGAAGACTCCAATTACTAAAATCAGAAATAAATTTGAGGACATTACTACTGACTTTACAGAAATAAAAATAATTTTAAGAGAGTATTAAGAACAAATGTATGCCAAGAAATTGGATAGTTTAGATGCAATGGATAAATTCCTAGGAACTCAAAAACTACTAAGACTGAATCATGAAGAAATAAAAAATGTGACTAGACTTAACATTAGTAAAAAGATTGAATCAGTAATCCAAAACTTCCCAAAAAAGAAAAGTTTGAACCTGAGTTTCACTGATGAATTCTACCAAACATTTAAAGATGAAATAACACCAATTCTTCTCAAACTTTTCCAAAACTTGAAAAGGACGATAGCTTCCTAACTCATCCTTTGATGCCACCATTACCCTCATACCAAAACCAGAAAAATCCACTAGAAGAAAAGAAAACTACAGACCAATATCCCTTAGGAGCATTGATGAAAAAATCTTCAACAAAATACTAGCAAACTGAATTTAGCAGCATGTTAAAAGGATTATACATCATAACAAAGTAGGTTTTATTCCTAGAATACAAGGATGATCCACCATATGAAATTCAATCAGTGTAATACACCACATTAACAGAATGAGGGGAAACACACACGCCATCATCTCAATTGATGCAGAAAAAAGCATTTAACAAATTCAACACTCTATGAAGTAATAATAAAAGTAAACTATCTCAGTATAATAAAGACCATATATGAAAAACCCACAGCTAAGATTATACTCAAAAGAGAACTAAAAACCTTATTTCTAACATCGGGAACAAGGCAAGAATGCTTGCTTTCACCACCTCTGTTAAACATGGTACTGGAAGTCCTAGCCAGATAGATTAGGCAAGCAAAAGAAATAAAATGTATCTAAACTGCAAAAGGAGATGTAAAATTATCTCTGTTCACAAATGACATAATCTTGTATGTAGAAAACCTAAAGATTCCATAAATTAAAAAAAAAAAAAAAACTATTAGAACAACAAAAAAGAATTCAGCAAAGTAGCAGGATAAAAAGTGAACAGGCAAAAATCAATTGCATTTCTATACATTAACAACAAACAATGTGAGAAGAAAATTGAGAACACAATTCCATTTATAATCGCATCAAAAAGAATAAAATACCTAGGAATTAACTAACCAAGGAGGTGAAAGACTTATACACTAAAAGCTACAAAACATTGCTGAAAGAAACTAAAGACATAAATAAATGAAAAAATATCCCATCTTCTTGGATTAGGAGGCTTAATATTGTTAGGATGTCAGTACTACCCAAAGTGAGCTATAGATTCAATGCTATCCCCATCAAAAGCTCAATGTCAATTTTTACAGACATAGAAAAATCCATCCTAAAATTTGTATGGAATCTCTAGGAGTTCCAATTAGTTGAAATATTCTTAAAAGAGCAAATCTGGATGCCACACACTTCCTGATTTCAAAATTGACCAAAAAGCTACAGTAATCAAGCCAGTGTGGTATTAGCATAAAGACAGACATATAGAACAATGGAGCAGAATAGAGAGCCCAGAAGTAAACTCTCACATATGTGGTCAAATGATTCTTGACAATGGTGCCAAGACATGAATGGTGTCAGGAAAACTGAGTATCCACCTGCAAAAGAATGAAGTAGGACCCTTACCTAACACCAAATGGAAAAATTAACTTAAAATGGATAAAAGACATACATGTGAGAGCTAAAACCACAAACTTTTAGAAGAAAATACAGGAGAAAACATTCATGACATTGGATTTTGCAATGATTTCTTGCATATAATACCGAAAGTACAATCAACAAAAGAAAAACAGACAACCTGGAGTTCATCAAAATTAAAAACTTTTGTGTATCAAAGGAAACAATCAACAGAGTAAAAAGGCAAGCCACAGGTTGGAAGAAAATATTTGCAAATAACATATCTGATAAAGGATTAAAAAAGTAGCAGAGAATCACTATTTCATCCAGCAATTTCACTTCTGCAAATATACACAAAAGAATTGAAAACAGTGACTCAGATATTTGTAGTCCCATTTTCACAGCAGGCTTATTCACAAGGGTCAAAAGGTGGAAACAATCCAAATTTTCATTTTTTGGTGGATGAATAAACAAAATAAACACAATGTAGTATATACATGAATGGAATATTATTTAGTCATAAGGAATTAAATTCTGATACATGCCAGATACAAAAGGACAAGTATTGTATGATTCCACTTGTATGAATTATGTAGAATGGTCAATATCCAGAGATAGAAAGTAGAATAGTGGTTACCAGGGGCTGAGGGGAGGTAGGCATGGCGTTATTGGGTTAATGGGTACAGGGTTTCAGTATGGGATGATGAAAATTCTGGAGCTGGATAGTGGTGATAGTTGCACAGCAATGTGAACATACTCAATGCCACTGAATCATTAAAAATGGTTAAAATGGTAAATTTTATATTATGTACAGTTGACCACAATAAAAGAAAAGCAATGGACCATATAAGTGTGGGTGTATTTCTGAAATCTTTATATTGTTCCATTGATTCACGTGTCTGTACTTATGACAATATCACATTGTGTTTATGATTGTAATCTTATAGTAAGTTCTGAAATTAGGAAGTATAAACACTCCATCTTTATTCTCCTTATTCAAGATTGTTTGGGATACACTAAACTCCTTTGTATTTCCATGTAAATTTTAGAATTAACTTGTCAATTTCCATAAAAAAATTTTCAGGTTTTGGTTGATATTTGATATTTGGAAAGATGTGAACACTTACCAATATTTAGTCTTTAATTCATGATTATGTTATATTTCTCCATTTACTTGTTGATTTATTTTCATTTCCTTCATCACAGTTCTGTAGTTTGGAAGGTAGAAACTTTTTATATGTTTTGTTAAATTTATTCTTAAGTGTAATATCTTTTTGATGTATTTTGAATTACATTTTTATTTTGTTTGTTGGAAACTATAGAAAATCAGTTAATTTTGGACATCATCCTTATTTCTAGCAGCCTTGCTAAATTTGTATGTTATTTTATTTTATGTTTTTTTTTGGCTTTTTCTTAGGGTTTCTATGTACCTTGTCAAGACATCTACAAATAAAGCTGTTTTACCTCTTCCTTTCCAACTGTTATGCCATTTATATCCATTTTCTGACTTGCCGTACAACCAAAACAACATTGAGTAGAAGTGAGGCATGCGATGATCCTTGACTTGTTTTCAGTCTCAGAGAGCATGCTCAATGTTAACTATAATGTTAGTGAGAAGTGTTCATTACAGGCTTATCAGATTAAAGAAGTTCCTTCGTATTCATACTTTGCTGAAAGTGTTTCTTATAAATGAGTGTCGAATTTTGTCAAATGCTTCTTTGCATTTGTTGATATTTTTATAGGATATTTCTCCTTAATTCTGCCTGAGTTCTCAGCATTTTTTCAAAAGAGAGATTAGATCCATGTGTATTAGCTAGTTTGACAGCAAAATGTAAAATCGATATTATTTCAATGTTGAAATACTGAATTTTCCAAGTTACAATATTTTACTGATTTAGGACCTGTGTGATGTATTTGTTCTGAAGAGTTATATGAGTCATATCTCTTCACTGAAAAAGAAAGAGAGAGAGAAAGAAAGAAAGAAAAGGAAGGAAGGAAGGTAGGAAGGAAGGAAGAAAAAGAAAAGAGAGAAAGAAAAAGAAATTGACTACCATTCTTTCATTAACTGAAAAGAAGAAAGGGCAACCCCATGAGAATAATTTAATCAGTCTTGACAGCCAGACCCGTGATTCAGAATGATTTAAATGGCCTGTGACAAGAGAATAGTTAACAGTCTGCAAAATGTCCATTATTTTTAGTTAGCAAGGGCCTATTGATTTAGGACCCGGGGTGACTCCCATAGGATGTTGGTGAGAGGTGAGGTGGAAACTCCAGTTCAGCATTATTCACAACCAACAAAACACTCCAAGGTAAGCCTATTAACAAGCTACAAATTAAATCTTCATGCTAATAGCCACAGATGTCTGGGGAACCCAGGGAGCTGACTGTTTGTTTGGTGCTTGATGTGCTTTTCTTCTGAGATCACATATGGCAACACTGTTATGATGATGCCTTTAATGTTATTACACAATGAATGATAAACTCTAAAACGTGTCCTGTTTTATGATACAATTGTTTTGTTGAATATAATCTAGTTTCACCTAAGGATGTCTTCCCCAGCTGTACTTCAGCGCTAGTAAGTAGACCAATGTGTTTTGAGTGGTAAGTTATGGCTCTTTCTGAGGCTGGATTAGCAGGAGGGTAATAATGTCAACCAGTTAGAGTATTAGATAGAACTTGCTATGAAACTTAGACCTAATTCTATCAAGGAGGGACACAGAATGATTCACACATCATCCCCTGGGGAAAAGTGCTGACACTGAGCTCAGTGACTGCCACCTAAAGCCTCATGCTTCCAAGACGCCAAGAGTTGCGCCCCACCTTCACACCACTTCCAACAGTTCAGTGTAGTGCGGGACAAGGCGAGGTAGGGGAGCTGCCACGCACTGCTCTTAGTTAGCTCTCTGCATGCAAGGGTGGAATGCACTCTCTCACGATCAGAAAACACAAGTGTCACTCCAGTGCCACGGTGACAACTAGGAGTCAATGAGATGCCATCCTGGATGTGTGGACACTGCTTACCTAACAATACAAACAAAAATTACATGCAGGATGATTGACTAGGCTCCGAAAGTAAAAGTAAAAGAATTTTCTGTGAATAAACATTTTTTATTAACAAAGCACGAAAAACTTCAATAGAAGGAAAAGCTACTTACACCAGAATAGAAAGGCTCGCCAGACACGCAGATCACATCCTGCTCCTGGATGGTCAGAATGTCTCTGGCCAGGTGCAGCCGGACTTTGAAAGGCTCCTGATTACCATCCTTCAGCAAACAAACCCCGGTCTTTGTCTTTAGACAGAAAAACAAAAGGACAAACAGAGAAAAATTATACTTAGTTTATAGATTATAATATTCTAGCATATTTACAGCAAATCATAATGAATAACATTTGAGAGCTGGATAAAATGCATTCTGATGAGTCTGAAACTCATTACGGGTGTAGAGAAAAGAATGGCCGTCTCACGTAAAGCAGGCCTCAGATAATGGAGATTATGTCAGAAAATCCACACGAAGAATTGGAGAGTAAGGAGTAGAGTTTATATACTACATATGAAAAATAGTGAAAGTTTTGTTTAATACTTATAATCTAACTATATTTTTTTTGTAATAGCTGTGAGATACAGTTCACATTCTATACAATTCATCCCTTTAAAGTGTACAAGTTTTTAGTATATTCAAAGTTTTCAGCTACCACCATAATCAATTTTAAAACATTTTCGTCACTCCAAAAAGAAACCTAATACCCGCATCTCCCCATCCCTCTCCCCAGCCCTAGGCAACCACTAATCTACTTTCTGTCTGTATTATAGAGTTTTAAATATGAAAACACACCTACCTGAAATATTGTCTAACCTCCATTATTCCATCATTCTTAGTCGCCAACATGCGCACACACACTTTGTACAGATGAGGGAACAAGGATAAGGAGGTGAAGTAAGCTGCCTAAATTAACACAGTTAATTAGAAACAGAGCCTGGTTTAAACCCCAGGATTTTTGATTCCCAATCACTGTTTCTGCTTGATGCATTTTTGGAAACTGTGAAAACAGCCTGTGAAGATTTCTGAACTACATAGCTATAAACCAGCACTTAGCAATTATTGAAGAAGTCCATGAATCTTGTCACTCCTAAAACATGTCAAGGTTAGGATATTCACTCAGGTAAATAGAAACGTTATCCCTGGCAAGTGCACCTCAGAGGAAATTCTTGTGAGATAGAATACAATCTCTTGCCATTATTCTGTACCAAAAAGTCAATAGGAAAAATGACTGCTTTGGAAATCACATTTTCATTTAATAATCAGAGAGACATTCTTAATTTGGATAAAGGAATAAATATATAGAAATATATGTCCATCCTTAGTATTTAATGAGCACAAAATCCCTAGGTTTTCTCTTGTAATATATATTTATGTGTGGATGGCTAAGAGTTTCTTTCTTTAAAAGAATGTTCCACAATGTCGATGAGAATATACTTTGATACTGCAGCCTCCTAAGATCACTCTTTCTGTAAACTGCTTTATCCCATGTGCCAATGCATACCATTACACCCTCTATCACATATGATCTTATGTTAGTCTTTAGTAATTATTTTATAAGAGTTATGATGTCTTTTAAGGAAAAACAAGCTTTTTCAAGAGCAAGGACGGTATTTTTCCCTCATCTATGGGACTGGGGCACAGCAAGCACTCACTAAATTGTGTCATTTAATCTATTCTAGAGCATAAATCAAGCGGATATGTCTAGAGGACAAAAATATTTCAGTAAAAGCAAATTATATTTTCCTTAATATATAACATAATTTTCTACATTTTTCACATGGAAAAGTCTCTTATACTTACAATGTACTCTTGGCTGGGAGACAAGGGGGGGGCTGGGACTGTCTGAGGTGGCATGGGAGAGAGAGGGATATAAAACAATATCAAAGCCAAGTGAACATAATTGAGTACATTTGCCGATTTTTCAACGTACAGTACATTCTGGGCCAATTTTTTCCCAGAAGTGTAGTGGAGTAGCTGGCAGTCACAAATAATGCTCTGTCTCAACTTGAGGATGAAAGAGGGGCTTCTCCCTGAGAGCCCATAAATGCATTATTGTTACTCATCAAAGAGACATGAAAGATCACCCAGGGGAAGTTTGGGGGACTAAAACACAGCTATGAGGCTTCTCTTAGCCCTTTCTGATGTGGTCCATTCACTCAAATAATTTGTAAAATGCCCCCTAATTATTATACAGATGTCTGGAAAGCAGAATACAGACTTTGAGCTCACATCTGCGTCCTGAGAGGATGAGAGTTAAAGAAAATAATGAATGAGGCAACTTTTTGTTAGAATGAAATATACATGTACCAATAAATAGGTATTTGGAGAAAACAGCAAATAGAGAGCTAACAAAGCTAAGAACAAATTCAAATTAAAATATATTCTCCAGGGACCGCCTGGTGGCGCAGCGGTTTAGTCCGCGCTTGGCAGCCCGGGGTTTGCGAGTTCGGATCCCGGGCGCCCGCTGACGCACTGCTTGTCAGCCACGCTGTGGCGGCGTCCCATATAAAGTGGAGGAAGATGGGCACGGATGTTAGCCCAGGGCCAGTCTTCCCCAGCAAAAAGAGGACGATTGGCAACAGATGTTAGCCCAGGGCCAGTCTTCCTCACACACACACAAAAATATATATATATATTCTCCAGGGGTTATACATGTTATATATTCTATTATAAAAATTCAGCTTGTGTACATGAAAATAAATTTAAAATCCTATACATACACCAATTTTGAAAATATTGTATAACATTAAGAGAGAGTCAGACATACATTAAACAATAGTCTCTGACCTCAAAGTAGTCTAGTTATAAAAATATATATGTATAAATAAGATACAGTATGTTATCTGATTATCTGATACGGAGCAACATGGAGAGAAGAACTGAATATTCACGAGTGACGACGGTGTTAGAGGAGGCTTTGTAGATAGAAAAATGCATGGCTTGTCTTGACAAAATAAAGTGAGGTAACAATAATTAGAGGAGACGAAAGTTATTTTATTCAAGAGGGGAGAAGATGAGTGAAGACGTGGAAACAGGAGAAAGCATAGTCCATGCGATGCAAGAAGAAGACAGAAGCCCAAGAATGCGTCCCTGAAGCTGAGCCTGTGCGAGTCAGCAAATGTCACAGGAGAGCAAATGCCAGGAGAGAGGGAGCGGTGTCAAGGACCTTGTATGATGTGCCAGGAGTTTGAAGGTGTTGGAGATGCCCTAGAAAAATGTGAGCAGTGAAATAATATATTTAGATTTGTGTTTATAAATATATTTCTTATAGTGGAATAGAAGTTGCATAGGAATTGGGAAAGTTAAAACATAGTTATTGCTGACAGAAACATAAACCTTGAGTAGGAAATGTTGGGGACTGGTAAACAATTGCATTAAATTCAAAGCTGCTATAGGAGATGAAATAAGATTGGATAAAATCCATTTCAGGGCACTCTCCTGGTTCAGAGCAGCATTGCTCCTCACTAATGAAATGTGGCCACATACTTCATTTGTTTGTTTAATAACTGCTTACCTAGAGCTTACTGTGTGTCCAGAATATTAATTCATGTGACTTTCCTAATAACCCAGTGTAACCACTCTCATAGATTGGACAGGAGCAGAGGTGCAGAGATGAGGGGAAGTGAGGATTTGAACCCAGGCTGCTGGCTCCAGACTCTGCACTCTTAACTCCTCGCCCAGGTTTCCTCCCTGCAGAGAATGAGTGATGCGCCCCCTGTCGTTCTGTATACAATGACATGGCTATCTGCCTCTTTCACCATGTAGCATTTTGGTTATCTCAAGAATCTCCTAAGGGGGTGCAAAGAGGTCTGAGAAGGACGTCATCTTGAATCAGCTGTTTTTCACGTATCAAAGCAATGACAAATGAAGGGGAAAAAATGAGTAAGAGACCGCTCTAGACCTGACAGGTGATTTTCCCATCAAAACCATGCTACTAAGGGAGCATAGGACACTGTTTGGTATGGGGTCCTACACGCCCTTGTCCCCGATTGCTTCAGGGACACAAATGGGAAACAGGACCACAGGAGCAGCCACTAGTGCAGCACAACCTAAAACAACCTGGCCGCAGTCTTTATAGGTCTGTGGACCTAGATTGTTTAAAAATAAAAAAATCACCTAAATAATTATTGGCCCCATATTTTAGTATAAACTTAGGACACACACTCACCTTATTCTCCTTTATCAACACAGCAATCACTTGTCTTGGACCTTTGTTGACTGTGTACATTGCACATAGTAAAGAAACATATGTGCTATATATAATGTACAAATATGTAAATTATAAAACACATAAAATTTGAAACTTTTTAAAGAGATGATTCATTAAAAAGTTATATAAATTCAAATGTTGTTTTCCTGTGCTTGATGGATGATTCTTTATTGCAGCTGGATTTTACTATTTGTTTAGAGGGATATTAAAAGGCAATACCTCTTAATTACTTAAAAGGCAATACTTTAAAAAATCTAGTCATTGACTTGTTTTCTGTAAACCAATAAAATGTTTTTATAAATTTGCCTAGATTTACTATTTGTTTTAAAAATCAAACTTCACATTTAAACTTATGAAGAATTTATGCTCAGCTTAAACCTAGTCCCTAATTTGGAAGTGTAAAAAGTAGACCATCATCCATTTTTTTTTTTTTTTTTTTTTTTGTGGGGAAGACCAGCCCTGAGCTGACATCTGTTGCCAATCCTCCTCTTTTTGCCTAGGCAGACTGGCCCTGGGCTAACATCGTGCCCATCTTCCTCCACTTTATATGGGATGCCGCCACGGCATGGCTGACAGGCAGTGCGTCCGCAGGCGACCGGGATCCGAACTTGCAAACTCCGGGCTGCCAAGCGCGGACTAAACCGCTGCGCCACCGGGCGGCCCCTATCATCCATTTTTTACTCAAAAGTTAAGGCATTTTTAATGTGGGTTCTAGTCTTTCAAAGAACACAAAATGTGTTTGCATGAAACATTAAAATCTATGTTCCTTTAATCTTGAATTGCAGAATCTGCAACATCAGATGTAAGAAACTACAAACTACAAGAAACTGGGCAGAGACCATAATAGGAACTGCAAACACTCCTGCAGCGACTCTCAGTATTTCTGCATTTTGGTTGCCAAATGTTATTTAATTTGTTCTGTAAACCTATGGTTTTAAGTGGTACGTCACTTCTTAAACTGCACCATATTGTAGCAGTAGTGCACTAAGGACCGCTCCATGCAGGGTGCTTCAAACTGCATCTCCTCCTTTATCTTTCCCTTCTGGCATTACTTCTACTCTTGGCCTTTTCCTTAGCTAAATTACAGCCGTTCTTCAAGTGCTCATACAAGACTTGCTTCTTGAAGCCATTGGAGACCACTCCATCCAAAGATGAGTCCTTACTTTTCTGAACTCAGGGCTTTCATTGAATAAATAGATTCACTTAGCAATTGATCAGTATTGTGTTTAGGCCTCACATGTAGTGACTTCAACACTACTTAGTTGTATATCACACTATTTAACTTCATCTCATAAGTTGCTTTCTCAAGAAGATCTTAATAAGTTCTTACTGTTTCTGTTATTAAGGGTTATTAATATGTAGAATACAGTACAGTATTTTATTTATAGTAGGATTTCTTTCAATATTTTTGATTGAATCATAGCCACAGATTATATTTTATTATAAAAGGGACTAAATTAAATTATATATGTGCATGAATTATTAAATATGTTACAGATAAATATGTATTTTCATAGTTAACACAAAGATGTGAATCATATTTAAAGGAATATAGATGTGAAAATGAAATATGGGAAAGACCTAGACTAAAGATGGCATATTGACTTATTGGAACAGTTATTTTGATGACATTTTTAAAAGCAGAGAATCAGTAATTATGCCTGGCTAAGCATACACTTTTTCTTCTAAATTGTGGATTTTGTATTTGTCCCAGTTGTATTCTCTATCATCTTCATTTTTGTTTCATGTCAAATTTTTAAATCCCAATTCCTCAAAAGAATTGCAGCATTTAAAAGGAAAACTTTCTTAAACAACAAATAAGCTTTCCTTTATAAAGGATCTGTATTAGATAATTAAGAAGTTTTAAATAAAACTTATCTGGGCATACTTCTATTCCTTTACAAAGAAGAGACTTCCTGGCATTCACACAGTAATATTCTAGATAGATCTGTCTGAGAAACACAGATATCAGAATTTCAGCTTTAATGGCTTATTGGAAATCAAGAGAAAACAAGTTTTATTAAATATATCTTTTAATACGATATAGTTTTCAGCACCATATTACTCTGGAAAGAGGCCCAAACTTAGACTTAAGATTTCCAAACTACACATTATGGTTTTGTTTTTAACTAATTAATTAAATGGCACTCAGCATTTTATAAAACTTCTCAATGTCCTCATCTGCAAAGTGACAGAGTTAAGTTAAATTATCTTTATGGTTCCTGTCCACTTAAATGTTCTAAGACTGTAAATTTCAGGCAAACTCATTGACTGTGGTCCATCTTCAGGGTGATTTGATCATCTTCAGAGTACCCTATAGTTCTGTATTTCTCCAAACCAGCTGGCATGTGGAAGACAAATGGGCACTGTTGCTGAGCAGTTCTGAGACAGTTCTACTCCACGGTGGGGACAGTAGAAAATGGTAGAGGTTCTCAAAGGGTTCATTGCAAGAGAACAAGAAACTAACACTACAGAAGCAAGCGTAAGATGATAATGGTATTATCATTGTGAAATAATTCTTCTGAACCTTAAATAGAATTTGATATATATTGCAAATCAATTAATCAAAACAACTTGTTTAAAAGAAGCCTTGAGAAATCAATCTTATGTCAGCCTCTGAAGTCCAAGGCAAAACATTTGTTAAAGTAGTATTTGGCTGCTATTCAGTCCTTCTACATGAGTCTCATATGTGTTTCATTTGTCTCATTCACACAAACATCCACTCAATTTAAATGAATGCTTTACTACCCAAAACATAAGATAACCCTTTGATGGAAATAGTAGATTTACTACAGTCAAAATCAAGAGTATGATACTATATATTGTATTTAAAACTAGAAATGACATAGAATTAAAAGTTATTTAAGCTTCTAAAACATTAATTCACTTAAAAAAATATATGAACTGATAGGTGCTGAGTTAAAAGGATGAATGTCATGCACTCTGACCCTATAATATTCATATTCAGCAAATGAGAGAGGTTTGTAAACAAATAACTATAATTTGTAATTTGAAAAGTGCTAGTGTAGAAATATGTATAAAGTAATATCATACACAAACTTTTGAAAATAAGAAGTATAAGTATTGAAAATATGAAAGCAATTTATTAATTTTCTGAAAGACGTTATTTATGTTTTAACCTTCGAAGCAACTGTGACAGATTTTTTTGGAGAGATATTTTTGCAAGAAATTTAACACATATCATTTCATCAAAAGAGCAATCTTTACAAATGCTAACACTCATTTTTTGTTTGTTTTTAGCTCTATCATAGCTAATCCAATTATGGTTGTTTTTTCTTGGGTTATTTATAAACAGTAAAAAATATTTTAAAACTTCTAAGCAAATAGAAAATATTTTAACCCATAAATGTTTGCCTGAAAATGCTTTGAATGTTGCACTTTTAGTATAAAAGACGATCTTTCTTCCTAAAATAGAATAGGTACATTCCCTGGGGGCCCAAATCCATGCACTATCGACTGCTCACTTGAATAGCCTTTAATATCCTTGAAAGAGCAATGTATCACTTTAACTCATACCAAAAGGTGATGACAGCTCTACAGAGAAGCTGAATTGCCATAAATTAACACTTAAATAACATTGAAATACTAAAATAATAGTAGAATCATGAAATCATAGTATTTTAGTGCTGAAAGGAAATTTAGATGCCTTCTAATTTTTAACCATTTATGTGAAAAGGATTACTTCCAACACTCTTACTACCTGAAATCATACAGTGCGTAGTTTATGGAGAAAGACAATTCAATCAAACCAAATTATCTCCAGTCTTCTTAAAGAAAGAGTGAAAATCCGAGGCTTCCTCTCACACTCTTTGGCTTTCTAGTCTTGCAGGAATAGATCATACTCTGGGAATGAAATGGACCCCTCAACCATCCCTCTGCCATAAACAGTGTTCCACTTGTATAAAGGTGGACCAAGTGTTTACTGTTTATAACCTATTTTCCTTATTCAAAAAGCAGAAACCCATTTAACCTACCTCCTCACAGGCAGTCCTGAAATCCATGTGCTATGGCACCGCAAAGGATGTTGTCTGAAAAGACAGAGAAATGATAAGCCATCAAGCACAGCATCTGGTGTAAGAGAGGAGAACGTTAATTAAGTGTAAGAAATTGTGAAGCAGATCCTGTAGGCAAACTGTGTTTACCACCACCTGTAAGGAAAAGAACTCTCAGGACACAATGAAGAGAGAGGAAGAAGGAGATGAAAAAAGTCTTAATCCCAGCTTTTGTGAAGTATAAACATACTGCCACCATTCAGTGTGTTTGAGAATGTGCATTCCCCTGCACCTCTCCACTTCACTAAGCATTCAGACATGAACTACCATATGACTAACCTCCTCCCTGAAGTGTTAGCTCATTCCCAACATTCATTTTGAAACCTGCGTTTGCAACTGGGGAAGAAACTTCAAAAGGAGTAATTAAAAGTTTCCTTTCATGTTGTTATCTCTTGAAAAAAGGTTGACTAATCTTTCCCTTTTTAATTAGAAAGCTACATGCATGGATAATTCTCTCTGAAACAAAATTTTATTCACAAATTGTATGATGTAAGAAAGCAAGCTATTTAGTAGAGTGAATAGTATTAAGATAAATCAATGTATTGTCAAGGCAAATAATCCATAACCAATCTATAAATGAAAGTTAGGGTGAGTCTATTATGAGCCAACCCTGAGGACCATATAGCCCAGGAGAGTCCTTTCACAAAGGAATGGAGCACTCCAAAGAAGTAGGGTGCACAGAGTGGTTATATCCTCTCAAAAAGCATGCATCACATATGATTGGAATGCCCCTTTTACAATAGTCACAAGATTGCTTTGCTGGCACAGCAATTCAGTGAACACAGCAGGTTGGTGGTCACAAGGTGGGCGGTCACAAGATGAGCACAGCAGGTCAGCAATTAATCCTTAGTTTAAGGAGAGATGCTTATCATTAGAGAAACACCAATGTGGGGGAAGTTACATCCTTATCTTTAAGGGCATTGTTCTTGTCTTTGAAACATAGTAAATATTTAAAGCAGATATACAATGCATGCTCAACAGGCCACATCAGCCCCTTTAGGAAAAACAAGGTCAGACCAGATCAGTTTTAACCCAAATGGCTTCCTCATATACTCCAGTATATCCTATTGCCTGTCATTTATTTATCAGTATGAAATATCTTATGTAAATTCATCGAGTGGTCACTACCTGAATGGTGGGCATTTAAGGTTTTTTAAAAAGCTTTTAGAAAGTTTTGTTTTAATTATCTTATAAACTTAATAAAATGAAGAGTTGTCATAGAAAATTGATACCCATACATGATAAAAAATCTGCAAATCTAAAATATAATGATTTAGGTAAATGAGACTTCAAAGTAAAATGTATAGTGAATTCCAAAATAGAAGACTTTGTACTCCTCAAAAATCACTCCTCTTCTCAAACTTTAGAACACTAAACTGTTTTGTTCTTCGTCATTTTCTGTTGTATGAGACTGATGAACACTTGATCAAGTAAGTGTGGGTGGGAGAGAGTGAGAGTCTCATCTGTGCTGTCACTGGATTATTACCATTGCCTTTGAAAGAAAGGAGGCTGACCATTTCCAATAGTGACTGAACATGCCTCATAATGTATTGAATATTTTCCCTGAATAATTCTTGTGGTTTGTGAATCTGGCTTTATTTTATCAGAATGCATAAGGAGGCCGATTTTAGTCAAATTAGGTAACAACAAATTATTAGCAAATAAAAGAACAATTTGATAATATAAATTACTTATTTAGTATCCATGAGAAATTTGTCATTAGTATAATGACTATTTTTTTAAATTGCTCTTAAAATTTGCTTTTGAAGAAAATATAAATATCTACTTAATCTTCAACTCTGACATAAAGTTATTCCTTTACTATAAAAGTAGAATTTTATGGTGTCTTTAGAATCAATTTCCTGCTACTAAATGCAACCACAGAAATAGACTTGAGGATATTTAACCACTTGTCTAAATGTAAACTCATTTTAGTTTCACATGCTGATTTTAACTTTAGCAAATACATTTTTAAGATGTTATTATTCCTTAATAATATGACACATTTGAGTAGGGGTTGTATCTATGCCTTCTACCACTTTTAAAATGTCTTTCTTTTTTTTTCTTAATCTTCCATCATCTTTCATCAAAATATTAGGTAGTAATATCAAGTGTATATTTGGGAAAAGAATTACTATGAGATTCAAAACAACTTAATTACTAGGTAACAAAATAAATTTATACTATAATAAAACTATTTTCAGTGATTATAAATTTAAAAACTTGAGTAAAAGCTGTTCGATTTTTTCATTTTTAAAATTTTCTAAGATCTTTTTTGTATAAACTTTTATGTTAGAACAGTTTTAGGTTTACAGAAATATTGTGAAAATAGTACAGAGATTTCCATATACACCACTTCCTTTTTCCATCTATTATTAACATCTTACATTAATATGACACATTTGTTAAAATCAGTGAACTGATATTGTTAATATTAAGTCCATATTTGATTCAACTTTCCTCACTTTTTCCTAATGTGCTCTTTCTGTTCTGGGATCCCACCCGGGGACCACATTGTATTTAATCCTCATGTCTCCTTAGGCTACTCTTGGCTGTGACTGTTTCTCAAACTTTCCTTTTTTTTTTTTTATGACTTTGGCAGATTTGAGGAGTGCTGGTCAGTAATTTGTAGAATGTTCTTCCATCGGGATTACTTTGATGTTTTTCTCATGATTATACTGGGGTTATGGGTTTGGGGGAAGAAGACTACACAGACAAGTGCCATTCCTCCCCATCATACCAGAGTTATGCACCATTGGCACAACTCATCACTGTGGAGGCTGACCTTGATCACCTGGCTGAGACAGTGTTTGTCAGGTTTCTTCATTGGTAAGTTACCTCCTTTTTCCCCTCTCTCCACACTTTACTCTTTGGAGAAAGGTCACTATGCTCAGCTCACACTTAAGGAGTAGGGAATTATGCTTCTCTTCCTTGAGGGTGGATTGTCTACATGAATTATTTGGAATTATCTGCATAGGAGATATGCCTGTTTTTCCCCATTTATTTACTTATTCAATCATTTACTTAGGCCTTCTCAGCTGACAGAGCAAGGAAATATATGTGTATATGATAACCAATGTAGTAAGGCTGCGCCACAGTTATATTTATCCAGTCAAAATACACTAAACCTCCATCTATTTCTTCCAGTGACAGCAAATATACAATGCTATCTGATCCCATTAGCCTATTCCCATTTATATAAAACCAGCAAATGATGTCAGAAATAAATTACCCATAATTAGGGGAAAAAAGGCTTTTTTATAAACCAAATATGCTAGGGATATTTTGGTACATCTAAGTATACCCAAATATACTCAGGGTACCTGAGTTAGTAACAAATAAAAATAGGTTTAAAAAGTAAAACACTGCAGTAAAGGAATATATTTTAAGTAAACACTATAATTTGAGTGAAGGTTATATTGATAATTTTTAGTTCTCTATAGGTGCAATGAAAGGTGTCAAGGCTACAAATAACCACAGCTACAATACATAGACACTTGTGGGAGACTGAATGTATGGCCCAGATTCTCCATCTTTCCTGACATCTACTCCCATGCCATAGATTTATTATGGAGAAAATGCTTTCTCCATACATTGACTTTGGACTTGATCGTGTGACTTGCTCCTGCCAATGATGAAGTGACGATATGCTAGTTTCTTTAACAGCCTCACATGTTCCCACCTGCTCCCTTGCACTTCTGCAGTTGCATGAGAAGAGACTCCCCAAGAGGCTGCCGCCCACTTGACCTGTACCAGAATGACATACATGGAGCAAAACTTCCCTAAATGGCCCACAGAACACAGGGTGAAGTAGAGCCACTCTCACATCCCTGCCTGAACAGAGTTGCCACTGCCAACCTGCAAACTCTGGAGTAAAATAAAGGCTTAGTATTTGTAACAGTTAACATTATGTGTCAACTTGACTATGAGATAGCCCCAGTTATTCAATCAAAAACTAATCTAGACATGGCTGTGAAAGAACTTTGTAGACGTGGTTAATATCTACAATCAGCTTACTTTAAGTATTGGAGATTATTCTCAATAATGTGGGTCAGCCTCATCCAATCAGTCAAAGACCTTAAAAGAAAACACTGAGATTTCTTTGAAGTAGAAATTCTGCCTGAAGACTGCAGCAGCAACTTCTGCCTGAGAATTTCCAGCCTGCTGGGCTGACGTCAATATTTCAGACTTGTCAGCCCCTACAATTGCATGAGCCAAGTCCTTAAACTAAATCTCTCTCCATATACATATGTGTGCATGTGTATGTTTGTGCGTGCATCCATATGAATACATATATTTGCATTTATGTGTATATGTACATGTGTTTGTGTGTATATATATACATTATATGTAATATATACATACATTATATATTTTATATACACACATATATATATACTGGTTTTGTTTCTCTGTAGAATCCTGATACAGATTTTGATACCAAGAGTTCTAGAGAAATGGAATCTTAAGGAGCAATTTTCTGAATTGGTTCTGGGGTTTTCAGAATTGGTTCTCTAATCTGGTTAGATTTAAAGGCACCAGTGACTCTATTTCCAATGTTAAAGAGAGCATTGATAGTCCATGGCATGATATAGCAACAGAGATATATAATATATCATTATCAGATACTCCTAATCAAAGTGTGACCCATGAGGAGATATGCTACACTCCAAAAGAATATTTTTTCAATTTATAGACATAATTCTGGGGAATACATGTGGGAATGGATATTAAGGATGTGGGATAATGGTGGAAGGAACATAAAGTTGGATTAGACAAAATTTATTGATACGGTCCGATCCACTAAGCAGATATTATGGATTTAACATTTTACCTTGTGTGGTTAGAAAGAGTGTGGTTGGTTGGCTGAAACATGGACCAAAAGGTGGCTCAATGTGAAAGAGTTGGAAATTTCAGACCTGCCTTGGTTTAATGTAGAGAAAGGGATTCAAAGTTTTTGGTAGATTGGAATGTTAGGATAGACTTATCAGGTTTAACCTGCTCACCCACCCTGGGAGGGTCCAGAGAATACACTTTTCACATGACTGTGAGGAAGGAATTTGTGATAGGAAGCCAACACTGCTGAAGAACTCTGTGGTCACTCTTCTCTGTAGGTCGGAAATTACAGTGGAAACTGTTGCCACTGAACTGAGATCCTTAAATGCAAGAGAAGTAATTGGATCCTGGGATGGCGGGGCTAAGTGGCAGTACTTAATCACCAAAGATAAAGTGGGCATGGTTACTATGATGAGCAGCAGAGTCTTCAAAGCAATAATCTGAATAGTCTGACTCTCAGAAACCTGTAGTAATGGCCAGTTGATTATGTGTTCCCAGAAGTGAAGTAGATGGGACTCCTTACTTGATCTGTATAAGCAGACGAGTTCCAGGTCAAGCGAAAAGAAGTCTAACTTGAATAACTAAAAAAAAAGAGTCATGGACCCTCAATCAATTCCCATACTTGAATGAGTTTACAGAACCAGGAACCCTGGAAGGAAGGGAGGCCAAGTCCCTAGAGGAAGGACCCTGGTATACAGCCAAAAATGTACACTGTTAATCTTTCTCCCAGCTTTCCTCAAAGGGATCTACATTCTTTTACCAGGGTAACTGTTTTGAGGAAAAGGAAATGATCAGACTTTTCAGAGACAACTGGACACTGGCTCTGAACTGGCAGTAATTCCAGGAGACTCAAAGCATCACTATGGTCTACCAATTAGAGTGGGGGCTTTTGAAAGTTAAGTGATAAGTGGAATTTTAGCTCAGGTCCATCTCACAGTGAGTTCAGGGGGTTCGTGAACAAATCCTGTGGTTATTTCCACAGTTCCAGAATTGGAATAGACATACTCAGCAACTGGTAGAATCCTCACCTTGTTTCTTATCTTGTGGCGTGAGGGCTATTGTGGTAGGGAAGGCTATCCCCTTATCATCTAACATAAGATTCATTAATAATATAAACCTTTATATCACAGCATTTAAGTTACAGAATACAAAAGAGAAGAGTGAATATGCCTTAAGGACTTGTATCCCCTTCAAAGGAAATGGTTGGTGTATTTTAGGTTGTATGAAGGATAGTTGTATTCTCTTGGTTGGAATTATGACTTTATGGTGTTTATTTGGAGACTGGGTTGGATAAAGAGATGTGTTTCAGTGCTAAGTTGACAAGGGGTGGACTGTCCTGGTTAGTTTTCATGAATCAACTTGGCTAGGCCAGTTATTCAACCTGGTATACAGTTATTCAATCAAACACCAATGTAGGTTTGCTGTGGAGCTATTTTGTAGATATGGCTAACATCTACAATTGCTTGACTTTAAGTAAATGAGATTATTCTAGATAATTTGGGTGGGCCTCATGCAACCAGTTGAAAGGCCTTATAAGCAAACTCAGACATTTCTCTAATGAAGAGATTTTGCTTCAAGACTGCAGAACAATTCCTGCCCAATAGTTTCCAGTCTTCCAGACTATCCTACAGATTGCAGACTTGCCAGCCCCACAATGATATGAGCCAGTTCCTTGAAATTAATCTCTTAATATATGTATCTGGATATATAGGTATCCAACTTGTTCTGTTTTTCTGGAGAATCCTGATGAATACAATAGTGTATGCCACTGAGATTTTACAGTTTTATTATGCAAAATTATTGTTACAAAAACTGACTAAAAGAACATCTGTCTAGGTATTTGTGAAATTCTATTCAGCACAGCTAACAAGTACCAGCAATTTCAATAAAATAATTTCCAGAATATGTTATATATTATATATTTCTAAGTTATACTATAAAAAACTATAAGAACACTTCATTTTGCAGTTGGTTCATTAACAAGAGAACACATACCTTCATTGTAAATTTCAAACTTAACCTTTTTCTCACAAAATAAAAATGTCTTTTTTTTCTAGAGGTATATTTATCATCTCCATATTATTTTTTCCTCTTTAGATCTGAAATTTTTAGGGCTTCCTTCACGTGGTTGTTTTTAAATAATTGATCTGTATTAGAATATAATGCAACAACAAATATACAATTTCCAAATACTTTCATCTCTGTATCCAGGGATAAAGAAAAAAATAGTTTGTTGATTTATTACTATCTAATACAGTTTTACTATGGAAAAAAATAAAACCTTTATGGAAATAAATTTCTTAAAATATAATTATTAGAAAACTTCATTGCTTAAAATATGAAGATGAGAATAGCAATGTATAAGTAGCTTAGCTGAATAATGATAAAATTAACTTTAGTATTTACAGAATCACAATATATAAAAATGTGACCGACCTCATTCTTGATCCAGTTAGAATCCCCATGACCAGCTCAGTGATAAGCCACACAGTATGGAAAAGCCCCAGCCTAAGGAAATCTGTTTCTACTATTATTACATAAGTGATCCAACAAATAATGGTGACAGCCTGATCTCTGCCCAAGAGTAAAGTAGAGCAGAATATTCCCTGAGTGCCTACAGAGTGCTCCATTTATGCAGCATGGATCATCAGGCTTGGCCTCTGTCCAAAGGTCTTACCTCTTGTGATTAAATTTAATACTCAGAAATTAACAGAAACTATTGTCATCAATTATGCTGAAAATAGCACCAATTTCTGTTGATTGAACTTCATCTTTGTAACCGAAACAGGAAAAGCAAAATTAGAAAATACAGCCAAATTCGTGCATGCTGCATACAATACATAGAACTTCTTCCCCTCAAAATGCTTCATCTGACGTGAGGCTGACAAAATAAAAGGAATGTACCTCTGCAACAGCACACACATGAAAAATGTTGAAGTAGAGAACTGAGTAGATAGTTACATAAAATAGAATGGAAAGCATTGGTGAAAAATATTTGGATTTAGATTATTTAGATAATTTCCATATTGCTGTACTTAGTGAGTGTAAAAAAGTATAATACTCTGCTAACTATGACAGTTCAGTTTACTGAAGGGAAAAAATGTCATCTATTTATATAACTTGCTCTAGGCAAAATTATGAAATATGCAAAATTTATCTTCCATCTTTTTGTGTATCTCAAACTCAAACTCAGCATATACTTTCTCCACTTGTTTTCACATCTTCACATTATGTCTTGCCTGTTTGGAAATTGACTAATTGGTCTCCTCTCAAAATTGGTTAAAACAATAAGATTAAAAATGACAGGTACTGTCACTTGGGTTTTATTGTTAGTGAACTTTTTGTTCATTTAGCGATGTGTACCTTGGGAGCAGCTACTTATGCATCTTTCATCTTTCTATATTGGTTAGGAAACTGGCTGGTAACTTTAAAAAATGCCACTGTGATAGTGACTTAAACAGGATAGCAATTTGTCTCTCTCTCCTGTAAGCTCCAAGTTTAATAGTCAAGAGGCAACTTCAAAGTGTCTGAAACCCACTCTCTTCCCATCTTATTTCTCTGTCATCCTCAGTGTGTGTGTCTGAGAGAGTTCGGCTTCTGCCCTCAAGTTCAAATTCATGTGAGAGCAGATAATGGGAGTTGAACACATCAAGTCCATTCATATTTCATTTTTCTCATTACAAGATCACATCTAGTAACCTTGAGACTGAGAAACACAGTGTTTAAGGGGACAGCCCTCTGATAAGATAAAACGTGTATCACGGGGGAAGAGGGGCCAACAGCAGTCCAGGCCACACCTAACATGAGAACTTCCTTTTCCCAGCATTGCTCTTGTTGCTTTTAACATTCATCTTTGTCACTTTAGAAAGAGGTCTCCTTTTAAGATGATTTTTGTAGGTCCTGAGATTATTGAGGAAATCTAATGCACTTTTTAGCATTTTAAAATTATTTTTCCCTAGATCTTGCATGTATTTTGGCTAGTTATGCTTACTCTGCTCATTTGCAAAGTTGTTAAGAATTTTTGAAATTTTCTACCTCTGAGGAACCTATCCAAAATCAATTTTTTTTAAAGTGAAATAACTCCAATCTCTTATTGATATTTTGATAACTGATGTGGGTTCTAAATTTCTACATTGATTTTTACAACTCTTAAGTGCATACTTAGGCAATTATGTCAATTCTCTAAGTGATCTTGTTTCTTATTCTAAACTCATTTTTCAGTTAACTGATCTATTTAGCTGGATTTTTGACACTTTGAGCAAATATTTACTTTTAATCATGAAATTTTGATAATTCTGTAGGAGAAAAAGGAAATCTTTTTCAACAAATGATACTTCACTTAGAGAAAGAGAAGAAATTCTGGAAATTCATGAATACATTGCCAGACAAGCACTGCAGGCCTAGTGAATAAGAAATAAAACAGAGAAGATGTTGGAAGATACATGTGTGTTTAAAGGAGCCTTCCAAAAAGCTGAAGAATGCCCCATTTTGCAAAAATTCTCTCTTCCTCTGTGCTCTTAAATTTTGTGGAATCTAAAAAATAGCCAAGATGTGGAAGCAACCCAACTGCTCATCAATGGGTGAATGGATAAAGTATTCCATATCTGATGGAATACTACTCAGACATGAAAAAAGACAAAATCATGCCATTTGCAACAGCATGGATGGATCTTGAGAGTATTATGCTAGGCAAAATAAGTCAGGCAGAGAAAGACAAATACCATATGATTTCACTCATATGTGGAAGATAAACAAATGCATAGATAAGGAGAACAGATTGGTGGTTACCAGAGGGGAAGGGGGTGGAGGGAGGGTGAAAAGGGTAAAAGGGCACCTATGTATGGTGATGGATACAAGCTAGTCTATTGGTGGTGAACATGACTCAGTCTATACAGAAACTGAAATATAATAATATACACCTGAAATGTACACAATGTTATAAGCCAATATGACCTCAATAAAATAATAATAATAAAGCATTGATAGCTGTGGACAGCAAAAATAACCAAAAAAATAAAAAAAAGGCCAAACTCATAGAAACTGAGGGTGGAATAGTGGCTATCAGGGGCTAGGGGGTGGGAGAATAGGAGAGATGTTGTTTAAGGGTACAAACTTGCAGCTAGTGGATAAATAAGTCCTGGAGATCTAAATGCACAACATAGTGAATAGAGACAACAATACTGTATTATAGTCATTAAACTTGTTAAGAGACTAGATCTTAATTAATTCTACCACAAAAAAGAAGTGATAATTATGTAACGTGATAGAGGAGCTAATTAATGCTACAAAGGTAATCACATTGCAATGTATAAATGTACCAAATCAATATGTTATACACTTTAAACTTACAAAATATGTCAAATATATTTCAATTAAAATAATTTGAAAAATGATCTCCTCCAAATCTAAAATATGAATAAAATATTTGAAATTATGTACAAAGTTGTAAAACCTTCCCATTGTGCACAGAAATAAACCAAGAAGGGACATACAAGTGGGCATGATATTTGGATTACTACACATTTGATTTTTTTCTTCCTTTATTTTCCCCAAAGTTTTTATTGATGAATATGCCAGCTTCCCAGTGCCTACATTTTACCATTTCAAAACTTCAGCTAAACTCATTTATATCAAACTCCCAGCTCATTTCTCCTTTTTACTCTCCTCATATACACACCTCCCAAGTTCCCAAGAGGCATCTCCTTTAACTGTGGTTATTTTGTGCAGATGACTCGGGAAGCTGACAATTCATGGCACTTGTCTGGTAAAGATCATGGAGTTCACAGTGTCTGGCCAGGGCAGGGAGCCCCCAGGGCAGGTCTGTTTCCCTCACTAGTTATTTCATAGTCTGGCACAGCGGCTGGCTCACGCAGGCATATATTTCATATCTGCAGGAAGGATTAGGACATCCAGATCTCTACAGATTCAGTCTTAACGCAAGGAATGCATCTCTGATGGTGAGGTTTTCAAAGTATGGTGACATATCCACTTTGAAGTTATTTTGTTGCTACTTTCAAAAACTTTCCTCCACATGTGCATATCTGTATAACACACTGTGTGACTGTCTTCAGCAGTTCTGGACAGAATTCTTAGCTTTGAAGCATAAGATTAAAGGGAAGTAAATTCTAAATGCGGTTTGTAAGGAGCACAGGAAAAATGATCAACATATGTTTCTTACAAGAGAAGGTGAAAATTAGTAGAAATACAGGGTAAGGTAATGTTCTTTTTAAACCCATAGGGAGACAGTTACATATATATTTGTGAAATATATACGTAAAGCCCTGGGATTCATGGAAGCAGGTAAAAACAAATATCCAATTTGATGAAGATTCAGAAAGAAGACAAGTGCAGTGTGGAAAGCACCCGGCCTCATTAAGGAAGCACCCTATGTCGGCTGTGGCACTTACTTGCTACATAATTTACTTAAATAGTCTGAGTCTTGATACCTTTTTCTATCCAATGAGAAAGTAGTCCCTGCTCTCCTTCTCAGGGATGATGTAAAGTTCAAATGAGATACAATGTGTGTATTTTGAAAACTTTATAAATTATTACATTAGTCAAATATATTATTAGTACTTCAAAGAAAATTCAGGAGGATGATATAGAAAAATATTTTACCCATTTTTGGGCATGTAAATACTCAAATCTCAGCAGTAAGAATGAGGCTCAATTTTTAATAATTGCCAATTTTATTATAATTATGAAGTGAAGGATGTATGTGATCTGCATAGTTACAGGAATATAAAATTCCAAGTGTTCATCATACTGTAAGGATTTTGTCGATATTTCTTATCCTGGCTCCCCGTAAATGGGAATAATATCCCCAAACAAGTGCATGCTAGGATTGTAAGGTTGGCACCATGCCCACCGTTCCTTAAACTGAAACCACTCCCCCCTTCGCTGCCAGCTCCCTTGCCTGCTTGCTCTCACCTTTCATTATGGTTGTGACTGTGATTACTCAGCACTCAGGCTGGCAGACTGCCTTCCCCTTAGTTCTCTGCGTTAGTCCCCATCACTCCCTCATCTCCTTCACTTGGATCCTCTACAGGTTGCAGTTGTTTTAGGTACAAACTCTTGACTCTGTAAAGTCCTGGGGCTTGTCAGCAGGCCCTCCTGTGAGTGACCCACTTCACCAGCATCTGCCAGGTCCACACAGCAGCCGGGACTACCTGGTCAGTCTGCCCAGCTACGTATCTGAGGGGCATCTGATGACATTAAAGTGAAGATTCAAGTCTCCATGCCCACAGAAGAAATGAAAACAGCATATTTTATCACTAGCATGTATCACATTTCAGAGATGATTTTGTTTCAGAACACATCATTTTGCCCTACATTTTCACGTATCTTCTAATGAGAGATCACCAATAATAAACCAAGGGCCAAATCTGGCCTGTACACATATTTTGCTTGTGTGTTAAATTTTCACTCTAGCAGGACATTCACTCTTCAATTAATTGATCACTGGTTCCTCCTATTCAGGATGCATTATACCTTCACTTGTTTATTTTATCCTCCAGTGCTGAGGCATTTGAACTTGTGACCCTTGCTCTTTACTATGAAATCATTTTCATTTATGTGGAAACACTTTCCAACCTAAAACAGTTTTCCATCTGCTACAAGACAGATAAAATCACGGAAGGAATTGTATTTATTTATTCACCCATGGAATGTTCTGTTTCATCTAAATGCTACATAGAAATCCAATATGAAAAATATATAAATGCTGAGCAGTTTCCATTGATGTGGCCATGAGAGCAGGCTCAGATTCTCAGGTTTGCTTTCTTTCCCACAGCAAATTAAGCCATTCTTCTCAAAGCATGGAGCTAGACAATTACTATGGTCCCTATCACCTTTATGACCTGGGTATGTGATCTGGGGAGAGGCCTGACACAGAGTGGCCAGAAAATCAAGACCCTTTGCATGCCTTATTGCAATGACACTATCCATATAAAAATGTAACATGCATTACAACCAAAACAAAAGATAGACATTTTTCCAAAGACATCCAAATGGCCAACAGATGCATGAAAAGGTGCTTAACATCACTAATCATCAGGGAAATGAATATCAAAACCGTAATGAGATATCCCCTCACACCTGTTAGAATGGCCACTGTCAAGAAGACAAGCAGTAACAAATGTGGGCAAGAACATAGAGAAAAGGTAACCCTTGTACACTGTTGGTGGGAATGTAATTGGTTCAGCCCCTATGGAAAACAGTATGAAGGTTTTTCCAAAAATTAAAAACATATCTACAATATAATCCAGAAATTCCACTTCTGGGTTTATATCCAAAGGAAATGGAAACAGGATACCAAAGAGACATAGGCACTCCTGTTGCCACCCAAAAAGGGGGTTCATCTGCCTGCCACAAGACATGCCAATAGTCAAGAGGCAAGGTGGTAGGAGAGAAAAGATTTTTTGTTACAGCCTACTAGCGAGGGGGAAGAAGGCCAACTCATGTCCGAAAGAACTATCTTACAGAACAAAGACTATGGGCCAGTTATATAAGGGGCTGGTCTCTGAATGGGGGAGGCAGCTGGTCTCCAGGTGGGGGCATCCATCAGACCTCCAGGTGGGGGCATCCATCTGGTCTTAGCTCCTGACAGCCTTTGGTTTTACTAGATATGCATCAGAGACCAGAGCAACACCCTATACCCTGATCTTTTGGTTGTGATTGATGATGGCTATCAGCATAGCCTCTCTACCTGGGGGTTATCACATCCCTAAGGAACTCAAAAGAGCAAAGTTATCAACTTATAGCAGCTGAGAAGGGCCATAAAACCCACAGAGCATGTCTGGGCTAGTTAATCAGAAGTCATTCAAAGTTACAATAGGGTTTCTTTTCTACAATATAGCTTCCCTTGTGTCAACCTTGTCTTGAGCTGGTATCACTCCCATGTTTATTGTAGCATTATTCATAAGAGCCAACATGTGGAAACAATCTAAGTGCCCATCAAAAGATGAATGGATAAAGAAGATATGGTATACATATGTACAATGGATTATTATTCAGCAATGCAAAAGAAGGTTATCCTGCCATTTGCAGCATGGATGGACCTTGAGGATATTATGCTGAGTAAGATAAGTCAGACAGAGAAAGACAAATACTATATTATATCACTCATATCTGGAATCTAAAAAAGCCAGACTCAAAAAAACAGAGAGTAAAATGGTGGTTACCAGGAGATAAGACAGATGATGATAGGACAGATGTTTAAGGTACAAACTTGCACAGATTAGTAAATAAGTTCTAGAGACCTAATGCAGAGTGTAACGAATATAGACAATAATATTGTATTGTAATCATCAAACTTGCTAAGAGACTAGAACTTAATTATTCCAACCACTAAAAGTAAATGATAATTGTGTAACGTGATAGAGGTACTAATTATTGGTATAATGACAATTATATTACAATATATAAATGTATCAAATTAACATGTACATCTAAATTTTACACAATGTTGTATGTCAAATATATTATGATAAAAAAACAAAAGATAAGTCATTTGACACATAAAATATTAACATACACTGAAGTCTAGGAATGAAATTAATTAAATTTAAAAGTGCTGCTGTAATTTTGTTAGACAGAATTTAATTATTTATTACAATATTTTTATGATTTCAAAAATAACAACTCTGATATTTTCACTCATTAAACATTTAGATATTGAGGGAAAAAGATTGATCACCATGCTATTTGAAAAATATTACCAAACTTTTCTGTAGCAAGAACAATATTTTCATCAGAATGGTTTTAACAACCAGCCCTTGGTTTTAACAGCGGTGGCAATTTTTAACAGAGATTTGATTTATCTTTTCTCTTTACAACTATTAAAACAAATCCTGCTATGAATTTAAAGAGGGAAATATAATAACATTAATGGCTCTCATTGAAAAGTCAGGGACTGATATAAATTGGAAAAAATATTCTATGATTTCAAAATAAGACAAAACTTCAAAAAATATGAAATGTTCATTCATTATATGGCCTAGAGGAGTAATTGAGCTGTATTTCAGAGAGATGCAACTCAAAAAATTTACTATGCAAAGGAACCACCTTGGGATTCTGTTAGCATGCAGATTCTAATTCAGTAGGTCTCTGGAGGGAGCTCAGGCTCCCAGGAGGTGGTCAAAGCCATACTGCTTCTTCCACAGCACTTATTAACAAAGCTACGGATTATCAATCTGGCCCAAGGAAATTTACAATTTAGCAGCAAACAGAGAGGTCTCAAATACTTAAAAGGTGGTAAAAAACATGGCAGAATGGCATTAGCAATTTCCGCAGAGTCCTTCACCATCAAAATAGGTCTTCTAACAAGCCATATATTTTAACACTAATGTATACATATCACAGTCCAGCTCAATTTTATAAGAAAGAATATTATTATTTATTGATACTATTAAAAAGTACAAGATATAACATTAAAAATATGGAAGAGTAATTGTATGATGGTAATAATTAAAATAAGTTACTTTCAGAAACAGATTTATTTGTGATCAAGCCTCTCAAAGATTATCTCAGTTTCTGAAACCATCAAGTATCTACTCACATTAACAGATAAGACAATGGTAAAAGCAAGCATAGCCTTGATGATCGTTTTAATCCAACTTCCTCTTTATACTATTGAGGAAAGGGAGGTCCAGAAAAGTGATACACATTTTCTAAAATCCCTCAGTTTTGTGCCCAAATATAACTCAAAATTTTTAAGACCTAAGTGGGCTATTTCTCCCATTGTGGCTTAAATATTTATTAAAGCAGCGTTAGGCTTGTGTGAAATAGAAGACACATGTCACCTCCATAACTGGAAAGACAATGCATAAACTTAATATTAGAAGGAAACATTAACTTTGCAATAAAGGATATTTAAGTTTGAATTTAGGGCACTCACTTACTAGCTATAAGCAACTGTCAAATTATTTAAAATCTCTAAGCATAAGTTTCCTCCCCTATAATCTCAGGTTGATGATCTCTACTTCCAGGGGTGAATAAGGGGAGTTCAGTTAGATAGTACATATAGAGAGACGATTAGAGGGCCCACACATAATAGGCACTCAAACATGTTAATGAGAATGACATAAATTTTACACAGTAACAGATACAAATCAAAGTATACCACATTTTTCCTTAGATTAGCTCCTAAATGGCATAACAGGAATATATTGCTGTGCACTGGAATGACTTGAGAAGATTCATGAAATAAATTACTGAACATTGAATGATAAAGACGTATTAGCTTTGGTCTCCTCACTCTCATCTCAGAAAGTAAAGTCCAACTCAAGGGCTTACAGGTCGGGTGACTTCAGCAAAATGGCAGATTGAGAGTTTTCTGCCATCTTTCCTCCAAAGAACACAGGGTTTGACAGTCACTCATGAATGAAATTACCTTTGTGGAAGTCTGGGGGTTCGATGGAGAAGTTCCAGGAAACCATTGGAAAAAAATACAAACTTGGACACACTGAGGAGAGTAAGGGGCAGTTTTACTTTGCCCACATCACCCTCCACCATGGCAGCACAGCTCAGTGCCAAGAGAGACCTCAGCCCGTAAATTCTTCCACGGGGGAAAGTAAAAGTGTGAAAATGAGTGCCAAGCTTCCTCAGCTGTGCAGGACACTGCCAAAGAGGTCCACTTCTTTCTCACCCCATCCAGAATACTGAGGTAAGCTACATGACTGGAGAGTGGGAAGACACTGGGAGAACAGCAGCCAGGGTCCTCACAGAGCATCAAAGAGAAAGACTCCCACGACCACTTTGCAGACTCAGGAAGCCTGTGCACAAGCCACTGGAGACTCCTCACTTGTGGTCCCCCCAGATGGCCCATGGGCACCCCAATGCTCTGTGCACCTCATCCACACATCCCTCCACCCCATGGCTGACTCCCTGTGCATGCCCCAGGGGGAAGTGAGTGTGAGCCTTTGCTGACAGCTAGTGAGTATGTGCAGAAAGCCATTGCGACTCTGTGGGATTGGGAGAAAGCACACAAGCTTGAACATTGAGCACCATCCTAGGGAAAGTGAATGGGAGACTTTTGGGACCCAATTGGGCTTTTCAGGATTGAGAGAAAGCACACAATCTTAAGAAGAAGTAACAAGAAGTAACAAGAATTGTAGAGCAGGTGTTTTCATAGAAAGGATCTGACAAAGTCTCAAAATCCCTATCAGGGCTGACAGAAGGTTTTTCTCTCTAAAATTCAGTCAGTAAAGATTGGAGAAGGCGATTGCTTCTTCAAATGCAAAGACAGCAATGCAAGACTTGAAGGAACATGAAAACTCAGGAAACATGACACCAACTAGGGGAAACAATAATTTACCAGTAACCACATCAAAGAAATGGAGATATGCAATTTGCCGGATAAAAAATTCAAAATAATTGTTGTAAGGAAGCTCTGTAAGCTACAAGAGAACATAGAAAGACAAATCAACAAAGTAAAAAGAAAATACATGAAGAAAATGAGAACTTTAACAGAGATACAGAAATCTTAAAAAGAATTAAACAAAATTCGGGAAGTGAAGAATTGAAAACTGCAATAGGAAGCATCAATGGACTTGATCAAGCAGAAGAAAGAATCTTAAAGTCAATGACAAGTCATTTGAAATTATCCAGTCAAAGGAGAACAAAGAAAAAAGAGTGAAGAAAGTCTACATGAATTATGGGATACCATCAAAGGAAACAATCCACACATTATAGGGGAGAAAGGAGAAGAGAGGAAGAAAGGGGGCAGAAGAGCAATGGTTGAGAACTCCCCAAATCTGGTGAGCAATTTGGACCTCTAAGTTTATGAAGCTCCTAAGTCCCCAAAAAGTTTCAACCCCAAAAGATTTTCTCAAACACATATTATAATAAAATATTTATTACAATATTATAATAAAATCTTTACATCAAAATTATTTTGATCTAAAATCAAAATAAAGAGAAAAATTTTAAAGTAGCAAGAAAAAAAATTCTCACATGTAGGGAAACACTGATAAAGCTTTCAACAGATTTCTCAGCAAAAACCTTTCAGGTCAGGAGAGAGCAGAATGGTATATTTAAAGTGCTGAAAGAACAAAAATCTGCCAGCCAAGAATACTTTATCTGACAAAGCTGTCCTTTAGAAAAGGAGAGATAAAGACTTTCCCAGACAAATAAAAGCTGAGGGAGTTCATCACCACTAGATCAGCCTTATAAGAAACGCTGAAAGGAGTCCTTCAAGCTGAAAAGAAAGGATACTAATTAGTAACATGAAAACGTGTAAAAATATAAAGCAAACTGATAAAGATAAGTGCATAGTAAAATTAAGAATACTTTAATACTATAATATGATGATGTGTTAATCACTTTACTATAAAGGTGAAAGATAAAAGTATTAAAAATATGAAAAATAAAAATTAGTTAATGGAATACACAAATGGTGACATCAAAAACAGAGAATGTTGGAGAAGGAGTAAAGGGTAGAGTTTTTGTATGCAACTGAAGTTAAGTAGTCATCAGTTTAAAATATATTGCATAACCATAAGATATTTTATGTAAGCCTCATGGTAACCACAAAGCAAAATCTGCAGCAAAACACAAAAGGTAAAGCAAATGGAATCAAAGCAAATCACTACGAAAAATCATTAGTTCACAAAGGAAGACAGCAAGAGAGAAAGGAAAAACAGAAGTAAAAAAGAGGTAGAAAGCAATTAATAAGATGGCATTAGTAAGTCCTTACCTATCAAAAATCACTTTAAACTTAAATGGATTAAATCTCCAATCAAAAGGCATACAGTGGCTGATGGATAAAAAACAAGACCTAACAATATGGTACTTACAAGAGACTCATGTCAGCTTGAGGGACACACATAGACTTAAGGTGAAGGGATGGAAAAAGATATTCCACATAAATGGAAACCAAAAGAGAGAAGGACTAGCTATACTTGCACCAGACAAAATAGATTTTCACTCCAAATCTGTAATAAAAGCAAAAAATGTTATTATATAATGAAAAAAAGGTCAATTCATCAAGAAGATATACCAATTATAAATATAAATGAACTCAACATTGGAATACCTAAACATGTTAGGCAAAAATAATGGAAATCACTACATTAATATATATTTTGGACTAATGGGAGAAATTAAAACTAAGATCCGACATATTCTTGCTATGCCAAAATATAACACAATGTTCTAATTTTATCAGAAATTCTGGAAATTTAATTTTTATGTCAAATCTCAATATATAAATTTTGACATTTACTTTACAGTCAAAAGATAGGACTAAACACAAAATATATTTGTGAGCCAGATATGGTTTCTAGAAACACATCTGTCAGATGGCTACCTTAAGACAAATAATTTAATATTATAAATTAATGTACAGTACCATTTTGTTTTTTTTTTTGGGGGGGGGAAGACCAGCCCTGAGCTAACATCTGTTGCCAATCTTCCCCTTTTTGCTGAGGAAGACTGGCCCTGGGCTAACATCCGTGCCCATGTTCCTCCACTTTATATGGGACGCCGCCACGGCGTGGCTGAAGCTCCTAAACCGCTGCGCCACCGGGCGGCCCCTACAGTATCATTTTTTAAAGGGTAATCCCAATCTTAATAAAAGTAATGGTAAATTAAATATAATAAGAAAAATAAAAAGGAAATGATGCTGTTTTTACATCATATAGAAATAGCATTTTTTCAGGTTAACAAATATCACTGTTAACAATTAAATATAAGATCGTGAGAGACTACTATGAACTATTATACATCAACAAATTGAACAACCTGGAAAAATGGATTCATATTGGAAACAAACAACTTTCCAAGACTGAATCATGAAGAAATAGAAAATCTGAACAGACAGGTAATGAGTAAGGAGATTGAATAAGTAATCAAAACCTCACAACAAAGAAAAGTGCAAAGCCTGGTGTCTTTACTAGTGAATTTTACCAAATGTTTAAAGAAGAATTAATACCAATACTTCTCAAACTCTACCAAGAAATTTAAGAGGAGGGAACACTTCCAAACATTTTATAAGGCCAGGATTGCCCTGATATCAAAGCCAGACAACAACAACACAAGAAAAGAAAATTGCAGGCCAACATACCTGATGAATATAGACACAAAAATCCTCAACAAAGTAGTAGTGAACAGAATTCAATAGCACATAAAAAGATCATACATCATGATTAAGTTGGATTTATCCTTGTTATGCAATGATGGTTCAACATATTCAAATCAATAAATGTGACATGACATTAACAAAATAAGGGACAAAAATCATATGATTATCTCAGTAGATGCAGAAAAAGCATTTGACAAAATTGAGCATTCTTTCATGATAACAACTCTCAACAAATTAGGTACAGAAGAAATGTACCTCAACATAATAAAGGTCATCTATGACAAGCTCATAGCTAATATCATACTCAATGGTGAAAAGCTGCAAGATTTTCCTCTAAGATCAGGAACGAGACAAGGCTGCCCTCTCATCACTTCTATCCAACATAGATTAGAAGGTCCAGCAAGAGCATCAGCAGTTATGCCTCTCTCTGTTCTCTGCTGAGACAATAGTAAAACTCATTTATGAAACAAAACATGCAATAGTGAGTGTTTTTTTTAATTCAATACATAAAATCCATTAATATACATGCAGAATGCATAAATGTTTAAATTTAAATTTAATCCTTGAAGAGATAGAAAGAAACAAACAGAAAAATCCTTTCAAGTATAATGCTGTTAAATTTCAAACCAGTTGATAAGCTTACCATTGTCTTTTGGAAACTCTTCAGTTAAAAAATATATTATTTTGTGCTTGAAGTAGTGTTTTTGAGATATATTTGACATACAATATTGTATGCATTTAAGATATACAACATACTGATTTGATAAATTTATATTGCAACATTTGCCATTTTAGCATTTTTTTATTATGCAAGATCTAATTTATCTCCCCCAATTCAGCCCAATGTGGAGTTTCTTAGGGTATATTCTATGACTTTCCAGAGAGAGCTAATCCCTCAGTCTTCAGTCTGTACAGGCTTTCATTATTTAAATCTTTACACTAGATTTTAATGATTTTTTTTCTTATTTGTTATCCCATCCCATTACATAAACTCAAAGATGTGTCCTCTTTGTTTGGAAATTCCCAGAGCTTCCCACTGAACTTAGTACAGAGTAGACATTTAATAAAAGTATATTAAGTTAAATTATGATGATCTCTTGCTTATGTGACTTATTTGTAATAAGAAGTAACAATTCAAAAAGTACATTTGTCCATTTAAAAATAGAAGCAAAAGAGGAATGACATCAGCAAGATGGCAGAATAGAAGCCCCAGCCCTTATTTCCCTGGAGACACTGACTTAACAGTATCTGGTACATAAAGTGGGGTGGGGGAGATGAAAAGTAGAGACTTTGTACGTGATTGAGGTTAAGTTGTTATCCAGTTTAAAACAGATCACTACAGCTATAACATGTTTTATGTAATCCCTATGGTAACCACAAAGAATATACCTATAGAAGATGCAAAAAGAAAATGATAAAGGAATCAAAGCATATGACTAAAAATAAAAAATGAAACACAAATAAATGCAGCAAGAGAGGAAAAAAAGGCAAAAATAATCACAAGACTCATGAAAAGCAATTAACAAAATGGCAATAGTAGGTCCTTTCATATCAGTAATTACTTTAAATGTAAATAGATTAAACTTCCCACTCAAAAGACATAGAGTGGCTGAATGGATAAACAACAACAAGATTCAACTATATGTTGTCTACAAGAGACTTACTTTAAATATAAGAACATACATAGGCTGAAAGTGAAAGGATAGAAAAAGATATTCAATGTAACAGCAGCCAAAAGAGAGAGGAGGTGACCACACTTACATCAGACAAAATAGACTTCAAGTCGGGGCCAGCCCAGTGGCATAGTGGTTAAGTTTGTGTGCTACACTTCAGCAGCCTGGGGTTCAAAGGTTCAGATCCTGGGTGTGGACCTGCTCATTGCTTGTCAAGCCATGCTGTGACAGCATCCCATATAAAGTACAGGAAGATGGGCATGAATGTTAGTGCAGGGCCAATCTTCCACAGCAAAAGAGAGGAGGATTGGCAACAGATGCTAGCTCAGGAGTAATCTTCTTCACACACAATCAAAATAAATAAACTTCAAGCCAAAAACTGTTATAAGAGACAAAGGATAGTATATAATGATAAAAGGGCCAATTCGCCAGGAAGATATAACAATTACAAATATATATGCACCTAACAACAGAACACCCAAGTAAATAAGGTAAACACTGACAAAATTGAAGGGAGAAATAGACAGTAACATAATAATAGTAGGAAATTAAAATATGCCACTTACAGTAATGGATAGATCAACCAGACAAAAGATCAATAAGGAAATAAAGGATTTGAATAACACTGTAGACCAATTGGACCTAACAGACATATACACAATACTCTACCCAACAGCAGCAGAATCACATTCATCTCAATGCACACAACATTTTCTAGAACAGATCACGTGTTAGGTCACAAAACAAGTATTAACAAATTTAAGATTGAAATCATATGAACTATCTTTTCTGACCACAATGGAATGATGCTAGAAATCAATGGCAAAAGGAAAACTGAAAAATCCACAAACATTTGGAACTTAAACAACATGTTTTTGAAAAACCAATGGGTCAAAGTAGAAATAACAAAGCAAATTAAAAAACATCTTTAGGAAAATGAAAACACAACATACCAAAACTTACGAAATGCAGCAAAAGCAGTACTAAGAAGAAAGTGTATAGCAGTCAATGTCTGCATTAAAAAGAAGAAAGATCTCAAATCAACAACATAACTTTACACTTCATGGAATTAGAAAAGGAAGAACAAACTAAATCCAAGGTTAGCATATTAAAAGAATCAATAATGATGAGAAGAGATAAATGAAATAGAAAAACAACAGAAAAAAAATCCCCAAAGAGTTGAAAAGATCAATGAAAATGATAAACCCTTAGCTGGGTTAACTAATAACAACAAAAAAAGGAGACTCAAATAACAAAAATCAGAAATGAAAGAGGAGACATTACAAATGATGCCACAGAAATAAAAAAGATCATTAAGAGAATACTACGAACAGATATACACTGACAAATCAGTTGTATTTATATAAACTAATAATGAACAACCAAAAAGGAAATTAAGAAAACAATTTTATTCATAATATTATCAAAAAGAATAAAATATGTGGGAATATACTTAACCAAGGAAGCAAAAGACTTGCACACTGAAAACTATGAAATATTACCAAAAGAAATTAAAGAAGACACAAATGAATGGAAAGTTCATGGATTGGAAGACTTAGTATTTTTAAGATGTCAATAAGATTCAAGGTGATCTACAGATTCAGTGAAATCTCTGCCAAAATCCCAGGGGATTTTGGGGGCTGGCCCCATGACCTAGTGGTTAAGTTCAGCATACTCCACTTTGGCGGCCTGGGTTTGGTTACCAGAAGTGGACCTACACCACTTGTCGGTGGCCATGCTGTGACAGCAATCCACATATGAAATAGAGGAAGATTGGTATAGGTGTTAGCTGAGCGCAAATCTTCCTCAAGCAAAAAAGAGGAGGATTCACAACAGATGTTAGCTCAGGGTGAATCTTCCTCAGGAAAAAAAAAAAAATCCCAAGGGATTTTTGCCATCCCAGTAACAATTTTTGCAGAAGTAGAAAAAAATCCTAAAATTTGTATGGAATCTCAAAGACTTTAAACAGCCAAAAAGAATCTTGAGAAGTAAAAACAAAGCTGGAGTCCTTATACCTACTGATTTCAAAATTTACCACAAAGTTACAGTAATCACAACAGAGTGGTACTGGCATAAAGACATACATATAGACAAATGAAATAAAATAGAAAGCCCAGAAGTAAACTCTCATGAATATGGTCAAATGATCTTTAAAGAGGATGTCCAGGCTACACAATGGGGAAAGAATACTGTCTTCAACAACTAGTGCTGAGAACAGTGGATATCCATATGCAAAAGAATGAAATTGGACCCTTACATTACACCATATATAAATATTAACTCAAAACAAGCTAAAGACCTAAATATAAGATCTGAAAATATAAAACTCCCAGAAGAAAACATAGGGAAGAGCTTTACAACATTGGACTTGGCAAATATTTTTTGGGTATGACCCAAAGGCACAGGCAGCTAAAGCAAATATAGACAACTGGGACTGTATCAAACTTGAAAACTTCTGTCCAACAAAGGAAACAATCAACAGGGTAAAAGGCAACCTATGAAATAAGACAAAACATTTGCAGGCTATATATCTAATAAGTGATTAACATCTGGAATATATGAAGAACCCATACAACTCAAAAATTAAACCAAACAAAAATAATTTGAATAAAAATTCAGTAAAGTACTTGAATAGACATATCCCCAAAGAAGGTACAGAAATGATCAACAAGCATATGAAAAGATGCTCAACCTTACTAGCCATAATGGCAATGCAAATCAAAACTACAATGAGCTGTTATTTCACACCTGTTGGAATGGCTATTATCAAAAACAAAACACAGAAAATAACAAGTGTTGCTGAGGACGTGGAGAAACTGGAACACTTGTGCACTGTTGGTGGGAATGTAAAATGGTGCAGCCAGTATGGAAAACAGTATGGAGTTTCCTCAAAAAATTAAAAATGAAATTACCATATGATCTAGAAATCCCACTTCTGGATATATATCCAAAATAATTTCATTTATAATAACATCAATTATAAAACAAGATCTCAAAGAGATATTTGCACACCAATTTGCAGCATTGTTCACAATAGCCTAGAGGTGGAAGTAACCCAAATGTCTGTTGATTGATGACTGAATAAACAAAATATGGCATATACAAACAATGGAATATTATTCAGTCTTAAAAAATGAAGGAAATCCTTTTATATGCTACAACATGGATAAACCTTAAACACATTATGCCAAGTGAAATAAACCAATCACAAAAAGACAAATACCACATGATTCCACCTACAATGAGATGTCTAAGGTAATCAAACTCTTAGAGACAGAAAGTAGAATGGTAGTTGCCAGGGGCTGGGAGGATGCAGAAAAAAGTTGTTCAATTCGTATAGAATTTCAGTTTTGAAAAGTGAAAAAGTTATAGAGTACAATTGCAGAACAATGTGTATATAGTTAACACTACCATATTGTACACTTAAAAATGGTTACATGGTAAAAAAGAAGAGCAATGTGAGTCATGATGGGTCAAGTCCCGGCAGTCACTGGGTCTATTGCTATGTCCCAAAGTCAAGAGCAGAAGGTGGAGGGTTGGGAGAGGGTTAACACGGTGTGACTGAGGGCTTCATTAAAGAAGTCTGATGTGTTCACTGACGATGATGTTAGTAATTATCAAGATAATTTCATAGAAAACAAGAAAGAAAGGAACGAGCAGGGGGCAGGGGTGGCTATAATGAGGTAGTACCAGAGATCCTTGTGGCTAGGGTGCTGTCACGTATCTGATTGTGGTGGTATATACCACCACACTTGTGATAAAAATGCACAGAGCTGCAAACACACACACACACTCACACACACGCAGGGCTGTACCAATGTCAGTATCCCAGCTTTGATATTGAAGATGGTAACATTGCAGGAGGCTGAGTGAAGAATGCAGGGGATCTCCCCATACATTTCTTTGAAAATTCATGTGAATCTATAATTATTTCAGAATAAAAAGTTATTTTTATTTAATTAATAAGTTTAATATAATAAGGTTAATTTTATTAAAATTATTTCTAATAAAGAGGCAAAGCTTCCTTGTGTACATACATATGTGTAATGAATTCATTCTCAAATATTTTCTGATCAATTTCCATCTTAAGATCATATAAATTTGGCAACTAGATGCTTCCAAAGATCCAGATATTTAAACACTTTTTCAACAGTGGCCTCAGAACAAATGATTTTATTCCTCACTTTATATCTGTATTCCTCTAAAATGGGGGAAATTATTATGATTAATTGGTCTGTGAGGCAAGTATAATTTCCTGCTTAATAATTTCCTACTTAAACATTTATTGAGGGCCCACCATATTACCTATAGCACAATAAATAATGACACATAACTTTAAATTTCACAAGTCTGAGGTGTTGGTTATATAGAACAAATTTTCAGAGGACGAAAAGGAAGCTCAGTTTGGATAAGGGACTTAGTCAAACTCAGAACTGACGGGGCTAAGATATAACCATAATTGTGGCTGTGGTCTTTCCATGGCCTAATTCTATTACCTCCGTTTTCAAAAATAGGGGGTGGCATGGTGATATATAAGTAAAGGGAAAAATGATATGGTAATACACAAAATTGATATATTTATTACCTTGTTCACATATTACATGCTCCATAGTGGAGAGACAATAAAATTTGGAAGTTATTCTGCCAGTTTGATTTAACCTCATTTAAATTTGAGCAAATGTAATTCTAGTTACAAGCAACAAACAAATTTATTTTGAAATCCCTTAATAGAAGAATTTATTCTGTATTATTTTAACCTAAATATAATATTATGTTACATCTGTTCTAGCAAGAAATCACTAGCTAACAATGTTCTGGTGTGGTCTTAGCATCTAGTTTTCTATGAAGGCAAAACACGTGTACTTCATTAAAGATTATATGCCAGAAAGCACATCTCTGCTTTATTTTCTCTCTAATAAAGTGAGTTGTATTTTAAATAGGTGGCATGTTGTTCAGGGTTCTCAAGAGAAATAAAACCCAAAAGATGTATATATATATGTTTCTGTATGTATATATGTGTGTATGTATAAATATTTGTGTAAATACATATACATATGGTACACATATATATGGAGAGAGAGAGAGAGAGAGGGATTTATTATAAGGAATGTCTCACAGGATTATGGAGGCTTGGAAGTTCCAAGATTTGCAGTCAGCAAACTGGACACCCAGGAGAGCCAACGATGTAAGTTCCAATCCAAAAGCTGGCAGGCTCGAGAACCAAAATGGCCAATGTTTCAGTTTGAGTCCAAAGTCAAGAAAAGACTGATGTCCCAACTCAAGGGAGTCAGCAGAAGGGGTTTGCTCTTACTTGTGAGAGGGTCAACATTGTGTTTGATTCAGGCCTTCAAATGATTGCATCAGGGCCACCCACATTAGGGAGGGCAGTTTGCTTTAAATCTGCAATTTACAAATTCAAATGTTAATTTCTTCCAAAAACACCTGCACAGACACACTCAGAATAATGTTTGACCAAATACCTGGGCACCTTGTGGTTCAGTCAGGTTGATATATAAATTAACCATCACAGGTGGTTACTGCACATTATCTGCCAATATAGTCATGATTCAGTGTTTTCATATTTTTAGCAAACTATGATGGATAACAAATGTAAAAAGATTCTGTGTTAATATAAGCTGCTGTTAATATATGTACACTTCTCTGTATTTTCGATGGAATCATTATTAAAAATAGTGATATTTTGAAAGCCCATGCAGGCAAACACATATTTAACCACTGTTATAAACAAAATAAAATCAAAGAGGTTTGCACGTAAGGTTAGGATATAGCTGATATATATATATATTTTTTTTTTTGGTGAGGAAGACCAGCCCTGAGCTAACATCCATTGCTAATCCTCCTCTTTTTGCTGAGGAAGACTGGCCCTGGGCTAACATCCGTGCCCATCTTCCTTGACTTTGTATGGGACACCGCCATGGCATGGCTGACAGGCAGTGCGTCGGCGGGCGCCCGGGATCTGAGCCAGCGAACCCTGGGCTGCCAAGCGCGGACTAAACCGCTGCGCCACTGGGCCGGCCCCAGGATATAGCTGATATTTTTAATACTGGTTACAATCCAGCATGTTAATATAGGAGCAAGTAAAATTAATGTGCTGCTGATGATTACTTTTATTGTTGGAACTTGTGAATTCCACAACTATGTCCATTCTAATGCTGCTAACTAGGAAATTTCCTCAGCTTCAGTAGACTTCTTGGTGGTCAAGTGGCTAAAATCAAAGACTCAACTTGTAGCTTTAAAAAAAATACCTTTACAAATAGAACTATGAATTTCAAATGCCTAGCTAACTCACTTGGGAAAAGAAACAATACACCATCATATAGACGAATGTTTTCCAAATATTATGTGCTCTGAATTTTGTACTCACACCAGAACAACTATCATCATCTCTGGGGTAGGTTCTAGGAAACCATATTATTGTTATTAATAATTTCTCAGAAACCATATTATTGTTATTGATAATTTCTTGCAGTTATTTTTTATTGAAGTGTAATTGACATAAAATATCCTATTAGTTTCAGGTGTACATCATAATGATTTGATATTTATATATGTTACAAAATGATCACCATGGCAAATCTAGTTACCATTTGCCACCATACAAAGTTATTATAATATTATTGACTATTTTCCCTATGCTGTACATTACATCCCCATGACTTACGTATTTTATACCTGGAAATTTGTACCATTAATCCCCTTAACCTATTTCACCAGCCCCCAGGCCCACCCCACTCTGATATCTACTAGTTTGTCTCCTGTATCTAAGAGTCTGTTTCTTTTTAGTTTTGTTTGTTCATTTGTTTTGTTTTTTAGATTCTACATATAAATGAAGTCATACAATTTGTGTCTTTCCCTGTCTAGCTTATTTCACTTAGCATAATACCCTCTAGGTCCATCCATGTTGTTGCAAATGGCAAGATTTTATTTATTTTTTTTTTATGGCTGAGTAATTTTCCATTGTATATATATACCACATCTTCTTTACCTATTCATCTATCGATGGACACTTAGGTTACTTCCATATCTTGGCTGTTGTAAATAATGCTGCAATGAACATAGGAGTGCCTATATCTCTTCAAATTAGTGTTTTCATTTTCTTTGGATAAATACCCAGAAGTGGATCCTATTTTTAACTTTTTGCGGAACCTCCATACTGTTTTCCATTGCAGCTGTACCAACTTAGATGCCCACCAACCATGTGAAAAGGGTTTTCCTTTGGCCATCTGTATGTCTTTCTCGGAAAAATGTCAGTTTAAGTCCCCTGCCCATTTTTAAATCAGATTGTTTGTTTTTTTGACATTAAGTTGTGTAAGTATTTTTATATATTTTGGATATTAACCCCTTATCAGATGTACAATTTGCAAATATCTTCTCCCATTCAGTATGCTGCCTTTTCATGTCATTGATGGTTTTCTTCACTATGTGAAAGCTTTTTAGTTTGGTGTAGTCTCATTTATTTTTGTTTTTGTTGCCCTTGCCTGAGGAGACTGGTCCAAAAATTATTGCCAACTCAATGGATGTTGAATTTTTCAAATGCTTTTGCTGAATCTATTGAGTTGATCATATGATCTTTATCCTTCACTTTGTTCATGTGGTGTATCATGTTAATTGAATTACAGATGTTGAACCATCCTTGCATCCCTGGAATAAATCCCACTTGATCGTGGTGTATGATCCTTTTAATGTACTGTTGCATTCAGTTTGCTAATATTTTGTTGAGGATTTTTGAATCTATGTTCATCAGGGATATTGGCCTATAATTTTCTTTTTTTGTGGTGTCTTTGTCTAGTTTTTGCATCAGAGTAATTCTGGCCTTATAAAATAAGTTTAGAAACATTCCTTTCTCTTCCATTTTTTGGAATTGAAAAGGATAGGTAAGAACTTTTCCTTAAGTGTTTGTTAACATTCACCTCTGAAGCTATTTGGTACTGAACTCTTGGTTTTTGGACCTTTTAAACTACTGATTCAATTTCATTACTTGTAATAGGTCTATCAAGATTTTCTATTTCTTCATGAT
This sequence comes from Tapirus indicus, assembly GCA_031878705.1. Classification (NCBI taxonomy): domain Eukaryota; kingdom Metazoa; phylum Chordata; class Mammalia; order Perissodactyla; family Tapiridae; genus Tapirus; species Tapirus indicus. Next base: position 33,052,914 of record CM062934.1, read on the forward strand.
TCAGTTCCAGCAGGCTGTGTGTATCTAGAAATGTATCCATTTCTCCTAGCTTTTCCAATTTGTTTGCATATAACTGTAGTAATCTCTTATGATCTTTTTTATTTCTGTGGTAGTCAGTTGTAACTTCTCTTTTTTTTTTTCCGATTTTATTTACATGGGCCCTGTCTGATTCAGTAGATTTAGGGAAAAACTCAGAATTATGGATTTTTCACAGGTATTTCAAATGATTCTGATTCAGGTGGTCAAAGACACATTGTGAAATACTGATTTAAATTTAACTGCAGTGTGGCAGAAAGATCATTGAGTTAAGATGTTATTCTGTCCTGACTCACTCCGTGATCTTGGGCACAGTCATGTAGCATCACTTGATCTTGGTTTAGTCATCTCCATGTGTAATGGTTGAGCTACATTCTTCACTGGATGTAATATATGAAGGCCCTACAAGCATGCCCTTGTAGTATTATTGTGGTGTGTTGCTTTTACCATACTTCAAGTTCATGAGGCCATATGAAAGCAGGAATACAATTGATAATTGTTTCTTCCATTGGGTGGACCCTAGCTCTCATCCAATCATTGTTCACTGGAAATTTTTATTTCATGATAAATGTTCCATATTCCTCCAATGCTTGGCTGCTTAACAGTTTGCTAGCACATCAATGCTCATGCTAGTTAATCTAACTGTTTTAAATATAACCAATTGGTAAGTTAGTTAAGAAAAGCAGGAAATGTTCAGAAAACATCTTTTATATAGGTACCCAGAATCAAAACTAGATTTTAAGCAGTTTTGCAACTTTTCACAAAAAAAAGTTTTTAAAAAGATTTGTGTTAGCAATTAGAGACTAATAAGATTTTGAAATATTTTATGCAATTTAAATGAATAAGCAAAAACAACTGTGCTTTACCATTCATAATTTATGATTATAAGAGTTCTTAATCAACAGTCATAATGAAGAAGACAGCATAAAATAATCAGGATATTGAAATAAATAATAATAAGACAATAAATTATTTAAGGAACCAGTCATAGTAATGAATATGAATTACTGTATCCATTCTTCTAATCTCATAGTCTATATATGAGTTTTAAAAACCATTTATTCATTAATTTCTGCAAAATGTTTTAAAATCTATGATTTTATAAATTCCTCTTATAAATACTTTAGTTCAAATATGACAGTTTTCCTATTGTGTAACTAGAAAATTTCAAAGGGAAATTTCATAAATATTGATATTCAATGCACATATATTCAAATAGGAATATGTACAATATAATTTTACATATATTACTAAATATATAATATATTAAATTATAATATATAGTATAATACATATATAATATAAAATATAATACTTTATATTTTATATCTAAATACAAATATGTACATATACAAAATATACAGAGCCGAGGTATATTAAAAATAACAGATCTGAAAGTAAAGTTTATTTAACCTTCTTTTCTCCCCACATTTAGTTTATTTTGCCTTAGAAGTCTGTTTAAATAGTAATCTCCTCATGTCCTTTTGCATAAACTATAATGGCACCAAGAAAAGTGTAAACACAATGAGGGGAAAATCAATGAATAAAGCTTTTAGAAAGTGATGTCAGCATCATAGCAGCATAAGACATTCTTCCTTTTATCCCCTCTTTTTAAATGATAAAGTAGACACCCATACATGAGCAAAAACATCTTTGTGAGTTTTGTAGTATCTAGCATCACATGCCAAGGGACCTAGGAGGAGTTTTGCTCGCCTGTGCATCTGGTCATATGCAGACAGACCTTGGTATGGGCTGTAAAACCAGGGGAACCAGCAAACCTGCCCAGACCCCTTTTTGGAAAAAACCTGTAGAGTGCTGACCTGGGCAAACACCCATGCATGAGAGACAATATGCAGAAGTCCAGACTTCCCTGGGTTACATTCCAGTATGCCACTGGAAGAAAAACTATCCAAAATATGAGATTGGTCATGGTGGAGGCAGTGGTAAGAGAAATTTACCCCACATTACCCCCGTCAAAGTAAACATTTTATGGGGCTGATCTATCTGGCAGCAGTGACCTCTCCCACAGGGAAAAGGATAGCATTGAGTGAGTGCCCAGCTACCCTAGTTGTGTGGGACATGATTGGAGAAACTTGTTTCTCTCTAGTAGCACCCAGATTACTGCAGCTAAACCTCCATGACTAGAGGGAGGGAGGAGATTGGGAAAGAGGCAGATAAGGGGCATTTATCCTGCTGACAGTGCACAGAAAGAAGTCCACCCATGAGCCTCTGAGAATAGCACACCTAGGAATCTCCCTACAGGGTCCAGGAGTGTTCCCTAGAGCAAAACCCACACCTCTTCCCAAACTGCAGCCAGCTCCTTGTGTATGCTTCCATGTGATGCAGCAAGAGAGAGCTTGGATAGATGGAGTATATTTGGAAAAGAAACAACAATCTGTGGCTAAAGGAGAAACCACAAACTTGAGCTATAGCACCACTTTCTGGAAAACAAGAGAGAGGCTCCAGGAGTTGTAAGAACTGAGAGAAGACATAAAAGCTGAAGAATCCCACCACAAGAGTGAACAAGAAGATTGGAGCAGGTGTACTAATACAAAGACAGATAAAACCCCATAAAATAACAACGTTGAAAATAATACTCCATTTGAAGGCAATTAGCAAAGATTTAAGGATGTGTCTGCAATTTCATATACAAAAGCACCAATATAAAACTATCAGGTACATGAAAAAAATCAAGGAAACATGCCATCCCAAAAGGAAAATAATAATTCTCCAAGAACTGACCTAAAAAGCATGGAATTTTTTGATCTAGCTGATAAAGAATTGAAAATAATTGTTTTGAAGAAACTCAACATGCTACAAGAAAGAAAGACAAAATCTTGAAAAAAAATACATGACCAAAATGAATTTTTTTTCAAAAAGATACAAATCATTAAAAAGAACCAAAGATTCTGCAGCTGAAGCACTCAATGAATGAAATAAAAAGCGAAGAGAGAGCATCTGTAGTAGAGAAGAGAAAATGGAAGATAGAATAAATGAGTCAGAGGATGGGAATGTTGAAATAATCCAGTTAGGGGAGAACAGAGATAAAAGAATGGATCAAAGAAAGCCTATGTGATCTATGGAATTTTATCAAAAGAATAAATATTAGAATAATCAGGGATTCAGAAGAAGAGAAGGAGAAGGGAGTAGAAAATTTGTTTAAGGAAATAAAAACTGAGACATTCCTAAACCTGGTGAGAGAATTGGACATCCAAGTTTATAAAGCTTATAGATCACCCTATTACCTCAATGCAAAAGACTTTCTCCATGACACATTATAATACAACTGTCAGAAATCAAGGATAAAGAAATATCTAAAATACAGCCAGGGAAAAAAAGATTTTAACCTAGAAAGGAACCCCCATTAGGCCATTAGCAGATTTTTCAGCAGAAACTCTATAGGCCAGGAGAAAGTGAAATGAGATATTCAAAGGGTTGAAAGAAAAAAATTACTAGCCAAAAATACTCTGTTAGGCGAAGTTATCCATCAGATATGAAGGAGAAATAAAGACATTCCAGAAAAATAAAAGCTGAAGTAGTTAAAAACCACTAAAACTGCCTTGTAAAAAAGGCTGAAAGGTATTCTTTAAGCTGAAATGAAAAGATGTTAATTAGTGACATAAAAACATACGAAAGTATGCAACACATTTAGGTAAATACACAGTCAGATTTAGAAAATTCTAAATCTGAAATAAAATAATGTGTTATGCACTTAACTATAGCATAAAAATAAAAGAAAAGGAGCATTAAAAATAATTGTAGCTACTATAATGTGTTAATGAATACACAATATAAAAGGAGGCAAACAATGACATCAAAAATACAAAAGAGGAGTGTAAAATCATAAAGCATTTGTAGACAATTGAAATTCAGTTACTATCAACTTAAAATGGACTGTTTTATCTATGAGATGTCATATGTAAGCCTCATGGTAACCACAAAGCAAAAACCTAGAACAGATGCTTGAAGATATAGAAAGGGGAAACAGAGCATACTACCATAGAAAATCACTAATTTACAAAGGTAGACAGGCACAGAGTGAAAAAGAAACAGTGAAAATACAAAACAAATAAGAAACAATAAAGAAATGGCATTAGTAAGTCCTTACATGTCCATAATTACTCCAAATGTAAATGGATTGAATCTCCTAGTCAAAAGGTACCCAGTAGCTGGATGGAAAAAGAAAAAAAAACAAGATCCAACTTTATGCTGCCTACAAGAGACACTACAGCTTTAAGAACACAAATAGGCTCAAAGTAAAGTGATAGAAAAAGACATTCCACATAAGTGGAAACCAAAAGAAAGTAGGGGTAATCATACTTGTATTAGACAAAATGGACCTTAAGATAAAAATGGTAACAAAAGACGAAGAAGGCCCTTATATAATAATAAAGGGATTAATTCATCAGGAGATATAAAAATCATAAATATAGGCACCCAACACAGGAGAACCTAAATATACTAGGCAAATACTAACAGTTCTCAAGGGAGAAATACACAACAATATAATATTAGTAAAGGACTTCAATATCCCATTTTCAGCAATGGATAGATCATCCAGACAGAAAATCAACAAGTTAAATGAAGACTTGACCATACATAAGACCAAATGGACCTAACAGAAATTTATAGAATATTCCATCCAAAAGAAGCAGAATACATGTTCTTCTCACGTGCACATGGAACATTATCCAGGATAGATTGTATGATAGGACGCAAAAAAAGCCTTTGCAAATTTAAGATGATTCAAATCATACCAAGTATCTTTTCTGACCACGATGGTATAAAACTAGAAATCAACAAGAGGAAAGCTGGAAAATCTACAGATATTTGGAAATTAAACAACACACTCCTTAACAACTAATGGGTCAAAAAAGAAATCCAAATCTAAACCAAAAAATATCTCTAAGCAAATGAAAATAGAAATATCATATCAAAACATACGGAATGATGCAAAAGCCATTTTGAGAGGATAATTTATAGTGATAAAGGTATACATATATTAAGAAAATAGAAATATCTCAAATAAACAACATAACTTTACACTTCAGATGTAAAAGAAGAAAAAGAAGAGCAAACTAAACCCCAAGTTAGCAGAAGGGAGGAAATAACAAAGATGAGAGCAGAAATAAATGAAATTGGCACCAGAAAAACAATAGAAAAAATCAACAAATTAAGCTGATTTTTCAAAAAAGATAAAATTGATAAACCTTTAGTTAGACCAACTAAAAAAAAAAAAAAGAGAGAAAAGACTGAAATAAATAAAATCAGAAATGAAAGAGGGGATATTACAACTGATTGTACAGAAATACATAGGATCATAAGAGACTGCTATGAACAATTATACTAAGAAACTGGATAACATAGGGGCCAGCCCGGTGGCATAGAGGTTAAATTCACATGTTCCACTTCAGAGGCCTGGGATTCACAGGTTTGGATCCCGGACATGGACCTACACACCGCTCATCAAGCCATGCTGTGGTGGCATCCCACATACAAAATAGAGGAAGATGGGCACAGATGTTAGCTCAATGACAATATTCCTCAAGCAAAAAGAGGAAGACTGGCATAGACATTAGCTCAGGGCCAATCCTCCTCACTAAAAATAAAAAAGAAGAAGAAGAAATTGGGTAACCTAGAAGAAATGAATAAATTCCTAGCAACATACAACCTACCAAGATTGAATCCGTAAAAATAGAATAATCTAAATATACTAATAATGAGAAAGGCGACTGAATCAGTAATCAAAACCCTCCCAACACAGAAAAGCTTAGGATCATATGGTTTCACTGATGAAATCTACTAAACATTTAAAGAAAAATTAATGCCAATCTTTCTGAAACTCTTTCAAAAACTTGATGAGGAGGAAACAATTCCCAACTCATTTCATGAGGCCAACATTGCCCTAATACCAAACCCAGATGAGGACACTACAAGAAATGAAAACTATAGGCCAACATCCCCGATGAATATAGATGCAAAAATCTTCAACAAAATACTAGGAAACTGAATTCAAGAACACATTAAAAGGATTATATATCATGACCACGTGGGATTTATCCCACTTGGGATGCAAGGATGTTTCAACATATGCAAATAAATAAATGAAATACATCATATTAATAGAATGGAAGAAAAATCATATGATCATCTCAATAGATACAGAAAAAGCATTTGACAAAATACAATATCCTTTCATGATAAAAAAAAAAAAAATCCTTAACAACTTGGATATAAAAGGAACAAACCTCAACATAATAAAGGCCATATATGACAAACACACAGCTGACACTCAATTATGAAAGTTTGAAAGTTTTTCCTCTAAGATCAAGACAAAGACAAGGGTACCCACTCTCACTCCCTTATGCAACATAGTACTGAAAGTCCTAGCTAGAGCTATTAGTCAAGAGAAAGAAATAAAAGGCATCAAAATAGGAAAGGAAGAAATAAAATTATTATTTGCAGATGATATGATCTCATATATAGAAATCCTAAAGAGTAAACCTAAAAACTGTTGGAACTAATCAATGAATTCAGCAAAGTTGCAGACTATAAAATCAACATACAGAAATCAGTTGCATTTCTATACACCAACAATTAAATATTTGAAAAAGAAATAAAGAAAACCATCCTATTCACAATAGGGGTAAAAGCAATAAAATAGGAATAAATTTAAATGATGAAGTGAAAGATCTGTACAATGGAAACTACAAGACCTTGATGAAATAAATTGAAGAAGACATAAACAATTGGAAATATGTCCCATTTTCATGGTGTAGAAGAATTAATATTGCTAAAAATGTCTATAGTTTCAACCCAATCCCTATCAAAATTCCACTGGCATTTTTCATGAAAGTAGAAAAAAAAATCCTAAAATTTGTATAGAACTACAAAAGATCCTAAATACTTAAAGCAATATGAGAAAGAACAAACCTGGAGGCATCCCACTTCCTGATTTTACACTATACTACAAAGCTATAGTAATTAACACAGTGGGGTCCTGGCATAAAAATAGGCACATAGATCAATGGGGCAGAAGAAGGAGCCCCCAAATAAACTACTGTATATTTGGTCAACTAATATTTGAGAAGGGAGCCAGGAACACTCCTTGGGGAAAGAATTGTCTCTTCACCTAATTGTGTTGAGAAAACTGGATAACCACATGCAGAAAAATGAAATTGGACCCCTCTGTTACACCACTCACAAAAATTAACTCAAAATTGATTGAGAACAAATATAAGACCTGATACCATAAAACTCCTAGTAGAAAACATAAGGAAGAAACTCCTCGACATTGGACTTGGCAATGATTTTTTGATATGACCCCAAAAGCACAAGCAACAAAAGCAAAAATAAACAAGCGTGACAAAATCAAACTAAAAATATTCTGCACAGTAAAAACAATCAATAAAATAAAAGGCAACCTACAGAATTGGAGAAAATATTTGAAAACCATATATCTTTTAATGTGTTAATCACAAAAACAAACAATCCAATTTAAAAGAATGAACAGAGGAACTAAACAGACATTTTTCCAAAGAAGACATTCAAATGTTCCACAGGCACATGAAAGCTGGTCTGCATCACTAATATCAGGGAAATGCAAATCCATCTACAGATATTACTTCACATCTGTTGGAATGGCTGTCATCAAGAAGACGAGATAACAAGTGTTTGTGAGCATGTGGAGACAAAGGAACACTTGTATACTGTCAGTAGAAATGTAAGCTGGTTCCTTAAAAAATTAAAAATAGGACTACCATATGATCCAGCAATTCCACTTTGGGATATACATCCAAAGCAAATAAAAGTAGGCCTTTGGAGACATACATGCACTCCCATGTTTGTTGCATCACTATTCACAGTAGCCAACATACGAAAACAACCTAAATGTCCAATAATGGATTAACAGATAAAGAAGTTGTGGTGTGTATATATATAATGGAATATTATTCAGCCATGAGAAGGAAGGAAATCTCTCCATTTGCAACAACATGGAAGGACCTTGAAGCATTATGCTAAGCGAGATAAGTCAGGCAAAGAAAGACAAACACTGTATGATATTACTTATATGTGGAATCTAAAAAAGCCAAACTCATAAAAACAGAGAGTAGAATGGTGGTTACCAGTGGCTGGGGGAAGGGTGGGGGAATTGGGAATATGTTGTTTAAGGGTACAAACTTAGGGTACTTAACTAAGGGTTAAGGCTATGGCATTTGTTTATTGGCTATCCATTGTTTTCTGTTTGTTTATTGCTACTGGCACTCTTCTCTTGGTACTTCTCTTTTTGAAGATGTGCTGTTTGTATCCAATCATCCTCATCTTCAGGGTGGTTCTAATTAACCAACAATTCCTAACACAAGGGAACTCAATGAGGGACAACAAGATGTGACAAGTTTGCTGGGACTTTTGGAAAAATCTTTTCTCTCACCCAGGAGACCACATTAAGGCATTCTCCTTCTTCTGTGCTTCTGAGACTTGTCCAGATATAAGTCACCTGAGGCACTTCTCAACCATTGATTCCAGGGGCCCACTCCAGATCCACTAACTAGACTCTTTATAGGAGGGGCCTGGAAGTCCATTTGTATAAAATTGTTTCCAGAAGATTCTTACAAGCACGCAAAACTGGAAAACATTGGCCTACAATGATCTTTGCTGTTCTCAATGTGGCCCTGTTGGAGCTGCAGCCCCCGGGAGCTTGTTGCAAATGGGGACTTTCAGACCCCTTCTCTGGTTTACTGAATCTGATTGTTAATTTTAACAAATTCTTCAATATGATCCATATGTACATTGAAGTTTGAGAAACACTTTACCTAGACCAGTGATTTCCAAAGTGTGATCCCTGGACCAGCAGCATCCACATCACCTAGGAACTTGCTAGAAATGCAGACACTCAGGCTCTACCATAACCTATTGAATCAGAAACTCTGGGAGGTGAGGCTAAACAAGATGTGGTTTAACAAGCCTTCCAAGGGACACACACTAAAACTTGAGAATCACTGACAGTATACAGACAGTATCTAAGCATTCAAGTTGGTAATGGCTCATTGCAGATGAAGGACGAGCACCTGGAACTGAGCTATGGAGCCTGAGTATGAGCAAAGCCAATGCTAAGCAATGCAGATCAGTAAGGTGTGAGGCAATTTGTATTTGGTTTTCTGTTGCTTGAAACATAAACAATCCTGATGGATGCAGCTAGTCCTAAACAGAACTGACCCTGGAGGATGAAGACTAGAAGGAGATGACTAAGATGGCAGTAAGAAAGCTTAGGTTTGATATCATCTTAGAAACATATAGTAAAAGATATTGTCAAAAAAATGATCTCAACATACATTACGTAAAGCAATGACAGAGCATGAGATACTGTTGCAGAGAAGTCAAGATGAGTGTAAATGGTGAGAGGAGAAACTCAATCTTAGTGCTGTTTAAGTCCAAGAAGAGGTTTTTTTTAATGACAAAACACTGTGTATGACTGAATCTGGGGGAAGTTTCAGTGAGATCAGTTTAATATTTGCATTATTTCTATACTTAACATGATTAGAAGTACAGAAAAGATTATGTCATTATAATATAATTATCTTTCCTTAAGGATATGAAATAGCTTACATTTCAAGCCATAATATGTATGTGTTTAGAAAAACTTTTATAAATAAAAATGAGAAAATTATAAAGGAAGTCCCCTATATTCCAAGGAGCTTGAAAATATATTTTTATCTCCTAAATGCTCAGTACTATTCATATTTTTATATCATAAGGAATTCCAGATAATGTTAAAATAAAATTAAAAAAATATGCATGAGTACAGTTATGTATACCTTGAAATGGTCATAATGATAAGCTATCCAATCAGTAAATAATTAGAAAAGTAACTTGAAATCTAAATTGTTAAGTTTTTAAATTTCTTTTTTTGTAATGTTTTGTATTTTGATAAGTGAACTTTATATCATTATAATTCATTCATATGTACTGTGTAAACACATTTTAATGGAAACTTTTTTAGCTGTCTTTTGTGTGTCATACTGGGAACAGAGTCAATAATTTGCAGATACCTTCTGAAACCAGACACAGCCACTGTATATAATCTTATGCGTGCAATTAAATATCTAGAATCCAAAGGCAAGAAACTTTTGACAAGCCCACAAGAATTTCCACTCTAAGATTTTAGAATAGGCCATTTTCATTTCTTGAGTACAAATGAAGAATTCAGAGTCAGATTCTTCCCAAATATACCTGCCTAGGAGAAAAAACACACTTTTCAAAATTTAAACTGGCTCCCTCATTTTGGAAGAGTCCCATTTGATGGATAACAGCAGTGAGTCCCTAGATACCATCTGAATCCAAATCAATGCAGTGGTTTGGAGAGCTGCCTATGTGACGTCATGCTGCATCATACAGGGGTACAGTCTGGCAAAGGTGGCAAAATACATTACATTTCTGCTGAAATCAGAGGTGATTGTTTTATTAAACCAAGAGCCAAGAAAAAAGTTACAGGTAATATTCTGTGACATAACTACAACACAAAAATTAATGCGCTCTTACAAAACTAAAAAGCTACCTGAGATGTTAAGAATCGATGGCATTTTTTTCTTTCTTTAACCAAAAATATCTGGGATGCACACATGCATTTTGTATCTGTAGGTATTACATATGTTCATAATTTCAGTGTATGCATAGCCTATACTTCGACATTTCTTATAATTATACATGTGTACGTGCATTTACACATAGGCAAACATATTTGGAATATATATTTTATGCAAATATATACTTAGATGACTTTTTGGGTAATATAATCTAATAACTTTTGATAAAAATTATTAAAAGAAAATTTTGTTGGATTGAAGAGTTCTTTTGCCAATAAATATACAATCCTGCAATGTACCAATCACATAGTAAATATGTGATCGGCTCAGAGTAAAGGGTAGCAGCCACATTTTACATTTGTTAAATGAGTGTTACTTTCCCAAAGCATTTTCACATTATGGCATTGCATTCTCAAGATAAATATAAACAGCAGGTTTCTTTGATGTTTGTATAAAGCTGAAAGCAAAAATACATGAAAAACATAAAATTAGATGAGGTCCCAACTACTTATTCAAAGTATTCAGCTTCAATTATAATTCATTGTAATTTTACTTGAAATTCTTGAGAGTGTTGCTCTAGTTCTCTTTTATTTCTCTATTAAATTTGAGTTCTAAGTTGCTTTTCTGAGGTGCATGAAAAATAAAACTTCTGGACAGAGACAATTGATGACCGCCAAGAAAAAAATCATTCCCTATTTTGTTCTCTCACTATAGACATTTTACATGCAGGCAGATGGTGGATTTTTGTTGTTTGTTTGGTTTTGGTTTTGGTGGGGTTTTTTGGCTAGCAATTCATATTTTCCACAACCAATGTAGTTCAGTAACATCTGACCCAGAGGTTAAATTCAAATTGCAAATTTGATCATAAATTACATGTTTATCAAAGGTTGCATAAAATATAATTTTACTAAATTCAGTTAGTTCATAAAATTTATTTGTAGGAAGAAACTAAGTGGATTATATATATATAATATATGACAAATAACTTTTTATTTTTAAAACTCTTTCTGGTTACTGCTCCTTGCAGGCAATGTGAGGCAAATGTATATAGATAAGTCATTCATTTTAAGCAAAACTATAATAGTAACTACTGAAGTAGAACGCTCATGAAAACAATTTATTTTTAATTAAAATATCTGTAATTCTAAATATTTTACAATAGTTTCTTAGTTACTAACAGTGACTCAGGTAATTGTAAGACAACAATAATTAGCCCATAGCCTGGCTGTTAAGAGCTTGAAGAGTCTGAGATTTTACAAGCTAACAACTTACTTGCAAGCTAACAATTTAGCCCGTCACAGTTTCAAGGGCTCTGGCAAGACACTTGAGACTCCTGGGTCAGAGATTAAGGGCTTAATTTTTCACTCATAGGACAACAAGCAGCACGAGCACCCACAGATCATGTCAGTTTCCTTGTCCCCATGTCCCATGGGGGTGGCACAGACAGACCCAGATGGGTGACAGCACAGGGAGTGGGTTGCATTACAGTAAAGGAATCTTGAGCTTAGGGGATCCAAAGCTTTTATGATAGGCATTAAACTTCCCTTGCCTTCTGCTCTGTGGAAAGACATCACCTTTGTTATGCTGGACATTAAGCATGCTTGCTCTTGGCTCTGGAGGGAGATGCTGTACCTTTTTTCTAAGGCTATTTGCTATAAAAATATCCTTGAAAAGACATCTGAAACAAAGAATGGTAAGTATACTTGGGGGTAAATAAGAAAGAAAGACAGAATTATTATTTAAATATGTCAGAAGAACAAATTGATGACAACCTGCTGATGCTTTCCAGGATACCACACAGGTACCACAAGGATAAGACTGATAAGTACATTTCTCCAAAGGAAAAGAAAAGAGAAAAAAACCATGATCTACCAAAAGTTAATAGAAAATTACACTATCAAGTAAATGTCAGGTGTCTGGGACATATATAGTACATATACATTCACATATAACTGCTTAGTATATATTTTGGAAGTGGTATGGGTGGCACAGTATATGTAAATCACTGCTAAGTTTGTTGCCCAATTTAGTTTAGTCAGAGGAAACACTCTGAAAGATGTGTAGCAATGATGACCTATCTGTGTGGGTGTGTATGTAGTATTTCTGCATGAATAGTAACACTAGTTGTTAATAGTTGTTGCTTATCACATTCATTGAAAATTAGAATTGTCAGCCATTAATTTATCTCAACAAGTCTCCTACACAAAGACTTACATTTCTAGGAAAATTGTTTGTTTTTTTTTTAACCTGAACATTCAATGAATTGATTGGGTACCAATGCAGTCAGAAAAATCTGCAATACATTTATGTGTAAAGAGAGAAAAGGCATCCCCAAGATTAGAACAGAAGTAAGGCAATGGAAGACTAGAGGTTTAAATGTATGACAAGGATGGAAAGAGGCCAATAGAAAGGGAAAAATGACTAGAGAAATATTTTGAAGTATTTTTTCACCCTTAATCTTAAACTTTCTGTGTTATAATTTACTCTCCTCATGTTGACAGATGTTTTAAAAAATTTTAGGATGGGGGAGTTGATAGACCACTCTAGTTTTTTCACACAGTTAATTTAGCATACATTTGTTTTCACTTGCAAGACAGTGGCATATTTTAGACAGATTTACAAAATCATTCTGAGAATGGAAACCATTACTGCTATCATTGTAAGACAAGCTCAAAGCAAACTTTCTTGAAAAAAATGATCACACTGGGAACATCAAGGAAAACAGAGATGCGAAAAAATTGGAGACAAACCAGGGTTATGTTGTGTTATAATACGCAAGGTAAGCAAATTTAGGGCCACTTAAGTGACAGCAGTTTACAATGTACAGATTCAGAAAGCAAACTGCATAGAGCAATAGAAGATCCAGACCCAGTCCAGATGTCAAATACCTGCTGGTTATTACATCTGGGTGTGAGGGGGCCTGTGGACTAAAGAGTATGACGAGTAAAAATGTTGGAAACTAGAGACCGTGTTGAGTAGAGAGTGAATTCATGGACTAAGGCAGTAAACTCAGATGGAGAATGAACATAGAGAAGAATAAAAGGCATGCCTATTTGGGGAAATTTTGATGTTCATGTACCCAAGGAAAGAACTAGCTGACAGCTTCAGCTATGACAGCAAAGGCAAAAGAAAAAAACATAAGGACTTTCTTCAGTTGGAAGGCAGAAATGGTCACTTCTGCTGACATGGCAGCACAGTGTGGTGATGTGTCAGTGGATGATTGACAATGGGGATGTCAGGAAGGGCACTTTTTGAGGCCACAGAATACCAGAATCCATAGCTCTTAAAATATTGAGAGACAAAGGAAAATCAAACTGTGTGTAAATTCACGTACATTAATAAGAAATAAAAATGTCAGACAGGAAAGTGTTCTGTTGTCACACTTGATGGTTTGAACTTGAATAATTAATTAAGGTCTAAAAAGCATTACCATATCTGCATAGAAGGTGGTAATTTTCCTCAGTACAAGATGCTACTTTATCAACTGAATTTTAAATTTGTGAAAAATAACATGGTATTAATCTCAATGCTGATAAAATAATTTTTTTCTATGTTCAGGGTAAGGTAATTTGGTAATTTATACTGATTTAAGTTATCCAAATAATGATTAAAGAAGAATTTCTTAAAAGAATGAAGTTATCATAAAATTTGAGCATGGCATTATTGAGTCAATGTTTTCTAGGGCCTAAATTGTTGCAAACTTCATCAGAAATCTTGAAATGTAAATGGAGGTTCTGGGCTAATTGTCTCCAGAAGTGTTCATTCTTCTTTACTCAATTATCTCGGTGCATCAAATACAAACATGGAACTGGTTGTCTTATGCTGTCTTTCAGAGTTTCCTGAAGACATATGTAGATAAATTGTCCTGACCTTTGCTTTTATCCCCGTTAGTTAATAAAGTTTAAACACAAAAGATTGAGGAGGTGTCAAGATGGTGGTGTAGGTGGAATCTGAACTCACCTCCTCCCACAGACACAACAATTTTACAACTACTTTTAGAACAATTATGACTGAGAGAGAACTGAAAATTGGATTAAAAACCCCCACAACAAGGGATGGTGCTGACTGAGGTGGAAAAGGCAGAAATTCCTTTCTGGAGGGAAAAAAGCCATCTTCTAGCTGTGGTGCTTCATGGTCAGCCTGGAGAAATCTTAAGAAATGCAGCCTTCCTTGGAAGAGTGGGGGACCAGAGTGGGGGGAGCATTACTGCTATAAGCAGTTTTTTGACTCAGCACAACTGAGACAAGTGTCATAACATCTGGCTTTACTGTCTACTAACAAAAATGGGGAATACCCCCAAAAAGCTATCAGACATAAGGGGAAAAAAGCCTACTCTTAAAGGGCCCATGCACAAACCACTCATTTCAGAAAGCAACCTAAAATCACCAGAAAGAAAGGTGCACAGCGCTTTGGTGAAGACACTCACCTGATAGGCTCTGGGTGCATCTCAGTGACAGATGAGACCTCTCCAAAGACAGACATTGGCAGCATCCATTGTATTGACCTAATACAGGCATGCCAACACAGATGCTGGCAGACACCATTGGAGTTCTTCCCCTGGCCTGTTAGCCCAGTGTCTGCCCCACCCACTACAGCATTGATTTAATCAAGTTCAGCCAGAACAGGCAGCCCACCCTAGGGACTGGTCCCACCCAACATCAAGACCTTGGGCAACTTGTGGTCCTGCATAGGTGAGGTGTCTGGATCCTCTGCAGCTGGGCAAGTGGGTCCAAATCTGTGGGGCAGGGCATGTGCAAGGATAAGGTGGAGTGTGTGGGGCAATGGTGGAGTGTGTGGGTCCTCTGCAGTAGGGCAATCTGCTCAGGGGGTCAGGGCACATGCACAGATCAGGACTGTGTTGTTGATGGTGTGTGTGGCCCTGTGGCAGTGGGGCTTGTCAGTTGCAGAAGACTTGTGCTTCTCAAACAGCCACACAGGGGATTGGCCCCACCTTCTAAAGCCTGAAACAACTGGGTGATTTGTGTCTGAAGCTGGCCCCACTCAGCTACAATCCTGAGAGAGCTGACAAGAGCCTGGCAGGCCAGAGGCCTATAGAAATTGTAAGCCCATGAGCCAAGCAACCAGCCACGCTGGGGGCCTACTCACTTAACAGGAAAGCTGCAACAGGAATGTGCAATTAGACCTTGCAGCCAAATGTGTTAGGGTTCCCCAAACCCAATAAAGAGACTGAAGGGACCTTAGTGCTGCATACAGTGAGGCATTACAACCAGCTGGCCAGGGGGACAGCCTAGACTCCCTGAGCACCTGCAGCAAGAGCAACCCTACCACAACAGAAGGACACATATAGCCCACACAGAGGTCAAATCCTGGAAAATTTGGAACTGGTGACGAGATGGAAGCACACTGCTGGGCCTCATAAGGCATCTCTTACATAAGGCCACTTCTCCAATATCAGGAGACATAGCTGACCTACCTCATACATAGATACAGGCAGCAACACAATAATAGTAGGGGACTTTAAAACTCCACTACACCAATGGATAGATCATCCAAAAAGAAGGTCAATAAGGAAACACTGGCCTTAAATGACACATTAGACCAGATGGACTTAGTAGATATATAGAGAACATTCCATCCAAAAGCTGAAGAATACACATTCTTTTCAAATGCACATGGGACATTCTCCAGGATTGGTAACATATTAGGCCACAAAACAAGTCTACATATATTTAAGAAGGTTGAAATAATACCAAGCATCTTTTCTGATCACAATGATACGAAACTAGAAATTAACCTCAGGAAGAAAATCAGAAAAGACACAAATATGTGGAGTCAAACAAAATGCTACTGGACAACGATTGGGTCAATGAAAAAATCAAAGGAGAAATCAAAAAATACATGGAGGCAAATGAAAATGAAAATGAAAATATGACACACCAAAATTTATGAGATACAACAAAAGCAGTTCTAAAAGTGAAGTTTATAGCAATACAGGCCTACCTCAACAAACAAGAAAAATCTCAAATAAACAATCTAACAGTGCACCTAAAGGAACTGAGAAAAGAAGAACAAAGAAAGCCCAAAATCAGTAGAAGGAAGGGAATAATAAAAAACAGAGGAGAAATAAATGAAATAGACACTAAAAAAATAGAAAAAAATCAATGAAACTAAGAGCTGGTTCTTTGAAAGATAAACAAAATTGACAAACCTTTAGCTAGACTCACCAGGAAAATAAGATAGATGATTAGGTAAATAATATCAGAAACGAAAGAGAAGAAATTACAATGGACACCTCAGATATACAAAAGATTATAAGAGAATACTACAAAAAGCTATATGCCAACAAATTTGATAATCTAGAAGAAATGGATATATTCTTAGAATTATACAAGCTTCCAAAACTGAATCAAGAAGAAATAGAGGATTTTAATAGGCCAGTCGCCAGTAAAGAGATTGAAACAGTAATTAAAAATCTCCCCCAAAGTAAAAGTCCAGGACCAGATGGCTTCCCTGGTGAATTCTACCAAACATTCAAAGAAGACTTAATACCTATTCTTCTCAAACTCTTCCAAAAAATTGAAGAGGAGGGGAAGCTTCCTCATTCTGCAAAGCCAACATTACCCTGATACCAAAACCAGACAAGGACAACACAAAAAAAGAAAATTACAATCCCAAATCACTGATGAACATCAATGCAAAAACCCTCAACAAGATACTAGCAAATCAAATACAACAACATGTTACAAAGATCAAGTGGGATTTATTCCAGGGATGCAGGGATGGTTAAACATCCACAAATCAATCAACATGATACACCACACTAACAAAATGAAGACTAAAAGTCACATGATCATCTCAATAGATGCAGAGAAAACATTTGACAAAATATGGCATCCATTTATGAAAAAAACTCTGAATAAAATGGGTATAGAAGGAAAGAACCTCAACATAATAAAGTCCATATATGACAAACCCACAGCTAATATCATCCTCAATGGTGAAAAACTGAAAGTGTCCCTCTAAGAACAGGAGCCAGACACGGACGCCCACTCACCACTCCTATTTAACATAGTGTTGGAAGTCCTAGCCAGAGCAATAAGGCAAGAAAAAGAAATAAATAATCCAAATTGGACAAGAAGAAGTGAAACTGTCACTATTTGCGGATGATATGATTTTATATACAGAAAAGCCTAAAGAATGCACCAAAAAACTTTTAGAAATAATAAATGAATATGGTAAATTTGCAGGATAGAAAATCAATATACCATAATCAGTATACACTATACACTAACAATGAAGTACCAGAAAGAGAAATTAAGAATACAACCCCATTTACAATTGCAACAAAAGGAATAAAATATCTATGAGTAAACTTAACCAAAGAGGTGAAAGATCTGTACACTGAAAACTATAAAACATTGTTGAAAGAAATAGAAGACACAAAGAAATGGAAAGACATTCCATGCTCTTGGATTGGAAGAATTAACATAGTTAAAATGTCCATATTTCCTAAATCAACCTACAGATTCAATGAATAGCTATCAAAGTTCCAACAACATTTTTCACAGAAATAGAACAAAGAATCCTAAAATTTATACGGAACAACAAAAGACTCTGAATAGCCAAAGGTATCCTGAGAAAAAAGGACAAAGCAGGAGGTATCACACTCCCTGATTTCAAAATATACTACAAAGCTATGGTAACTAAAACAGCATGGTACTGGCACAAAAACAGACACATGGATCAATGGAACAGAATCAAGAGCCCAGAAATGAACCCACACATCTTTGGATAGCTAATTTCCTGCAAGAGAGCTAAGAACACACAATGGAAAATGGAAAGCCTCTTCAATAACCTGTGTTGGGAAAACTGGACAACCAAGTGCAAAAGAAATAAAATAGACCGTTATCTTACACCATCCACAAAAAATAACTCAAAATGGATTAAAGACTTGAATGTAAGGCATGAAACATCTAGAAGAAAACATGGGCAGTATGCTCTTTAACATCATTCTTAGCAACATATTTTCAAGTACCATGTCTGACTGGGCTAGGGAAACAATAGAAACAATAACCAAATGGGGCTACATCAAACTAAAAAGCTTCTGCACAGCAAAGGAAATCATCAACAAAATGAAAAGACAACCTAACAATTAGAGAATATATTTGCAAACCATATATCTGATAAGGGGTTAATATCCAAAATATATAAAGAACTCATACAACAAAAAAACTAACAACCCAATTTAAAAATGGGCAAAAGATCTAAGCAGACATTTCTCCAAAGAAGATATACAGATGGCCAACAGGCACATGAAAAGATGTTCAACATCATTAACTATCAGGGAATGGAAAACAAAACCACAATGAGATACCACCTCACTCCCATCACAACGGATATAATTAACAAGACAGGAAACAAGTGTTGGAGAGGCTGTGGACAGAAAGGAACACTCATACACTGCTGGTGGGAGTGCAAACTGGTGCAGCCACTATGGAAAACAGCACAGAGATTCCTCAAAAAATTAAGACTAGAACTACCATACGATCCAGCTATTCCACTGCTGGGTATTTATCCAAAGAATATGAAAACATGAATACGTAAAGATACATGTACCCTTATGTTCATTGCAGCATTATTCATAATAGCCAAGACTTGAAAGCAACCTAGGTGCTCACCACTGGATGAATGGATAAAGAAGATGTGGTATATATACACAATGGAATACTACTCAGCCATAAAAAAGGAAGAAATCTGGCCCTTTGGGACAACATGAATAGATCTTGCATGTATTATGCTAAGTGAAAAGAAGTCAAAGAGAGAAAGTCAAATACCATATGATCTCACTCATAAATAGAAGATGAAAGCAAACAATCACATAGAGACAGAGACTGAACTGTCAGAGAGTTACCAGAGGGGAAGAGAAGAGGGAGGAGGGCGAAAAGGGATGATTAGGCACATGTGTGTGGTGATGGATGGTAGTTAGTCTTTGGATGCTGAACTTGATGTGATCTACACAGAAATCAAAATATAATGATGCACACCTGAATTTTATATAATGTTATAAACCAACGTTATTGCAATAAAAAACCAGATGCATGTAAAAGTACCTGTGTGCTGGTTATGCAACATTGTGAACGTATTTGATGCCACTGACCTGTAAGTTTAAAAATGGTTAAAATGGTGCATTTTATATTGTGTATATTTTACCACAATAAAAAAGCACCTTATAGTTTCTAATAAAGAATATAAATAAATAAAAACAGAAAACGTACTCTAATGAACACTAAGCAAATACAGAAGTGCAACCATTCTTCAAAATAAACTGGAAATGACCTGGAGCACAACTTGTACAGCAAGACTAATGTTTCTTAACTTTCATTCCTATAAAGCTCAAGGTGCTTGTGACAATACCCTGTGGACCCGCTGGAGGAAGCTTGCTCCCTGCCGCCAGCAGAGCATCCCCCGCACCCAGCACACATGTGCACCTGCCACATGGTGGGCACACAATAAATATCTGAGAGATCTCACACCACATGAGGGTGGCTGGAAAAGGGTTTATGTATAAGCTGGGGTTTGGATTTTAAAAGAGTAAGAAAGTACTTAAAACAGTATAAAAAGAAAAAAGAAGCACAACTTTTAATTGCATGCATACATAATGTGGACACAATCAGATATCAGTTACCCAGGTAACTGAAGGGAAAAGTAGCCACCATAATCCAGCAACTATTTACAGTCGGCTTTGGAGTTCATTGTATCATTTTTTTTCTTATTAAGCCTATTTCATCATTTTTAAAGAAATATAAGATAAAATTACCTGGTATTCCTTAAAATCACATCACTCAGCAGTTATTAATGTACTGAAATATCTCAGGTAACAGGAGAAAATCATTCTAAATATGAAAGTACTTACAGGGACAATCAAGAGATGACAGCATTGAACCTATTTCAGTATCAAGGCAAGTCAATTTCCTTTTAAGTCAAGTCTTATTGCACAGAAAATGATGTTAATATAATATAATCTATTCTTCTTGGCAATGGGAGGAATAGTGATAATTCCCAAATGCTGGGCACATTTATTTGATTTTGGAATGTAATTTTGAACTTACTTCAGAACATGAATGTGTCTGATGCTCTAAGACTTCATATCACTTCAAAGTAATAATAACTCATGTCTCAGAAACAATATGTACACTTAGTCTTTCATTTCAGTTCAATTTAACTTAGCACTTGATTTCTACATGCCTGGATAGCACCAACACAGGAATACAGAAACAACTAAATCCCTGAGAGTTCTGGAAAAGAAGACCAAAGGGAGAAATGTGGGCTGTGCTGTGATGGGGCCACATTTACAGAGCCCTGAGCCCTGGTTGCTGAGGGGAAGGAGCAACTTCCTGGCTGCAGAGCATGGCTGATGTGGGTAACGGTATGGGGGAATCCCAGTGAGGAGATGAGGCCAAATCCTGAAGGCAGAGCAGCTTCTCAGGCAGATTAGGGAAGAATGGGGGGAAGGCTGTCCAGAGAAAGAAGAAAGTGCATGCGCTAAGGCCCAGTAGGGGGATTTTGGACACAACACAAGCATGAAGCTCTTAGTGATGATTCACGACGACTAGAAAAGCAGAACCTGGGGATGACCAGTTGGGGCCCCAAAGTCGTGCCAAGGTCTTTAGATATTTGAGGACCAGCAATGAGTCTGGCACTGTACAGATCCCATCTTAATGAATTCTCTTAAAAGTTATTTCCACATTATGAAGATAAAGAAACAGACTCGGCAAGTGTAGAACATTTGCCTAAATAACCCTACATTTATTTTTACAGTACAGTTGAGTATTTCTTTTGGACTATAAATCCATGGTTCTGTCCACAACAGCACTGTGATGCCACTTAGACCCCTGCTTCCTGATGAGGGATTTGTAGAGGGAGACGCAGACCCACGCTAACTGAGCTGGCCACGCTTGTGTGTGCTGCTTTCACACCTTCCCCAGGAGGATGAGCCTACTAGCTTGGCTTAAAATAACTTGAGGCCATTCCCTCAAGGTGGTGAATTGAGTAGATATTTGACTTCAATCCATCATGGGCACCCCTCACATACATGTGTGTGGAAGAAAGAAGCCCCCCAAATGACTACAGCGCATTGACAGGAAATCAGCAGTGCAAGGGGGATGCCAAAAACGCTAAAAGACAGAAAAAAAGATGTGAAAGAATTTTGAGTGGAAAGGCCGCAGCCCAAAATAAACGATGACAAGTTTGCGTTGGATGCTGTGAGTGGACTGTTGCTCCGGGACTGGATGGTGTCTGAGCTCAGAATCGGCAGGTACACCTGAAGCCTGGAATCAAGTCAGCCTAAAAGCCATAATTAACTCCAGGCAAATATTCACAAGCTTTTTCAATGAATGGATTAAATTTATTCTTGTGATGCTTTGGGTTAAAAATGAGGATATAGTTGTCCTAGAATAAAACCCTCTTTATTCTTATAGCATAGGAATCCCACAGCCTGAGGTCAAACCCCACAATTGAGTCTTAACTGAATATGAAACACGTGGGGATCAGATTTCTCAGCAGCAGCAATTGATGGTAAACAACAGTGGAGAGAAGTCTTCCAACCTCTGGGGCACGATGTTTCTCCAACTATCCTTCACAGGCAGGTAAGGTAGAACAAAGACATTTTTGGACCTGAAATGATTCACAGATTTTATCTTTCATGTATCTTTTCTCAAGTAAAGCAATTGAGTATATAAAGAAGCATATGACTTAAAAGGTACCACTGAATCAAAAACTACTAATATAATTCTCATATTTGAGCAGAAGTAATGAGCAGCATGAGGAAGTAATATAAATGAGCTAAATTTTCTTCTTTCAGTGGATTCCATCTAATCATGATGCATCATGAATTAGAGATATAAGAATATTATTTAGATTAAAATTGACAATCTAAGTAATAAACTAATAAAGGACTGTAAGAAGATCTATGTTCTTCAATTCTCAGACCTTTTATGGAGTAGCTGCTTGGTTTATATTTTTCTGTTTATTCATTTGTAAAATGAAATATTTGAACTAAAATTCTCTGTAAGGTGGTGTGATTTCAGGGAAATAGTACAGGTGTTGAAAGTAAACAGATTTGCATTTAATATATCCTTCCATAACTTCCAGAGCTCAAGGCTCCTTGTTGGAAATAATATATACTTATCAAGAATGGCAGTCTTGCTTTTGTTAAAAGACACTTGAATTTCCTAAACTCATTTCCTTATATCCTTCTACTTTCAAGAAGCTTACAAGCATCAAAGTTGTATTCAAATATTACACAGCCAAGCGTACCTTTCTATGTGCTTATTACAGCATTCACTGTTTTAGTTCTAGACAGAGAGAAAATGGGGACCTCAGTAATACAGCTGCAAGGAACTAAATTCTACCCACAGCCACATGAGCTAGAAAAAGGAGCCCAAGCTTCAGAAAGGACGCAGCCTGGTGACACCCTGATTGCAGCCCTGGGAGTGTCTGAATCGGGGACTCTGCTAAGCCATGCCTGGACTCTTCACACAGAAACCGTGAGCTAATAATGCCTGCTATTTTAAGCCACTAAATTTGTGGTAATCTGTTACACAACAACAGAAAATTAATACAGCAGAAGAGATGGTAATGTCAACCCTCCAGTGGAAGGTTTGCCTACAGGTAACCAGGCCAAAGGGAAACAATACACAATTACAGCTAATTCATTTTTTAATAACTACATGCACTGATTTTAATCACTACAGCACTGATACGACATAGAGAAAATGTGATCTAGGACCAGAAGGAGCCTCAATCTAGTATTATTTTAAAAAAAGGAAAGAAAGAAATTGTTATTATTATTACATAGAGTATTCCAGACAAGGTGTGGCGATGTTGCAAAGCTTTTTGTTGGAATTGAATTTAAAGGAAGCTTGGTCATGTTTTAGTTTGCAGAGAGTCAATAGTGCCTTTTAATAAAAAGGTAGATCTGTGACCGTTTGCTCCAGACATAAAGAACTGTCTAACTTTTAAACCCTTGGGGTGAAAAAGTCAAGGCCTTCTTTAGTAAAAGCTAATAAAGGACAACTGTGGTTTGCATCAGCAGGAATGAAGAGAGAACAGGCAGACTGAGCTTTTCGGATAAGGACAAGAAGGGACAGAGCTCTCTGAAATCCTGCGTTGGTGATTATCAAGTGCTTGTTTCACTCCTAGGTCTGCCCTTCCAGATAGCACACTCCCCGCTGAGGGCTTATGGTCCTCTGTTCTCCAAGAACCAGGTACATACTATCAATTAGTCCTTCTGAAGCACCATAGGTTTCCTTTGGGACCAGTTAAAATACCAAATACTAGAAGCATGTGATTTGTGGCTGAAGAATCAGTCCTTCACCGTTGCCATCCCGGCTGGTTTCTGGTCATCATTTATGAATTCTTCACCCATTCACATTTCTGTTAAAAGTGCCCTTCCTGTTATCATGCCAAATGTGGGTTTTGTGGTTGAACTTTACCTTGTATGAATGAAAAGGGATGATTTCTGGCCCCAATGCAGTATTAGTCAACAATGTGAAAGAATGCATTGTGTGTGTGTGTGTGTGTGCGCGCGCGCACATAAACCTACGTCACTGGCTAAATGCACTTAAAATAAATGCTCATTCTGTATTGGACTTTTGCATCATACAAAAAAGCTCAAACTAGCTTGTCATGTCTCATTAAAGGAAAATATTTAACTTGAATTACTTATCAAGGTAGCATCCTTATTTTTCGTGACATCAGTGAGTTCCACCTGCTGGGATAATGGAGACTGAGATGCTCCCGTCCATTTGTGGCGCTGCCTTCAGAGAGCAGGATAGTTGCTGAAAGTGCTCTTTAATGCAGGTGTTCTGAGAGTTCTAAATATCGTAAGACTAGGCAAGAGAATTTCAACTGCTTTTGAAAATTTGTTTAACAGCTGTCCTAATTTGTGTATTGGCCATTTACCAGGAGGGAAAGAATAAAAGCAGTCACCAGGATCAGGTGGTTTTGAGTAACTGTGAGTCAGGGATCCTCCCTTCTCCATAGGGTCCTCTGCACTAGAAAGAAGGCAGTGAAAGTTCCCTTCTTCAGGAGTCAATTAAAACAGGGACATATCAGTCCAACTCTGCTTTGGAGATTCCTTCCCAATCTTAAGTTAATTGTCTAATTGTATTTACCCTTAGCAGTTTGAGTAAGTCTACCTTTCTGGGTCTTAGTTATTATGCAATGTCTAAGATGAGGTGATTAGAAATAAGATTCCTTACAGTCTGTTCTTGATCAAAGTTCTGTGAGTCCATGATTCAATCTCACTTGTAAAAGAAAGTCAGAGAAAGTCAACTATTTTAAACAGTAAGAAGAGGAAGAAAGTAACAATAAGGAAAAATTGTCATGGCTATATTTGTCTTTCTTGTTTAAAAAAAATCAGGTAAAGACAGACTCCACAGAAAGATTTACAAAACTTTCCAACATCTCCTTTACTTGGTACCAACAAAACACAAAAAAGCAAACAAAATGCTATAGATTAATAAAATTCTTTACAAGAAAGAATTTTTCAACATTTTTAAAGTAATATCTTAGGAAAAAACATTATCTTAAAATGGTTTCTACATAAGGCAGAAAGAACAACCCTTAAAGACTTCTTAGTACATTCCAAACAGGTGTATATAAATACCATGAGAAAAGTAGGCTTTAGGTAAGTAAAAGTATCATAAATTTAGCTATTCTGAAGTAAGAAGTGTTACAATTCCATATTTTGAGAAGTTTAATTATTAGCCTTTTGGAGTAAAGACACTAGATGATTATAATTGCTACAACCTATAAGATTGGATACAAGTCTACATGTTGGTGCTCTATCCGAAACAGTGTTTCCCGAGGTAAATACATGGTTGACTTGTCATAAAAAAAACAGAAAATGCTGCAGATTTGAAGACTTTACCATACATTCAACATTTTACTGTAAATTATCTTTTTTTGTTGTTCTTAAATGCTTAATGTATCATCTTTTTAGTATCCAACTAAATTAGAAGCATTACTATCTCCTCAATGACTGGATATGTTATTCTCTCCCCCTCCCCAAGAACCACAGCACTTATAATTTGGAGGCACTCAGTATTTTTCATTCTTAAATACCAATTTTTTTTTTACAGTTCAGGAGGGGTGCAGTGGTGTGTCCCAGTCACCCAAGACCATCAAGTAACTGCCTGCCTACTTCAGCGAAGATACAAGTTACACTACCATTTTAAAAGAAACCTCTTTAACCAGCAAATCACTCTAGAATTTATTTTCCAGTTTTCTCAGGCCAGGTATGTCCTGGTATTGAATAGGAAAACTTGCAGCTGTGCTCAACCCTTCATATCTCCTTAAATTAGATTGCAATTTGGTTTTAACACATTGAATTGTTTTTTCACCAATTCCCCATTAGTTTATTATGCCAGGGTCTATGTTTCACTGTGCTATTTCTATGTAATAGGTCTATTTGTTTGTAGAACAGCTCATTGAATGCTTAAATCATTGAAGAATTAAAACCCATTATTAAATTATGTATGATAAAAGGTAATGGTATTTTAAAAATGAAAGGAAAGCATATTAGTCAAATGAGAAAAGCACCTTGTTTTTAAATGTTAATTCTCCAGAAAGTTCCAAGAATAGTATTCATCTTTTCAGTCAAAAATAGAGTGCCTTTTAGTGTCTTTCCTATATTAACTGTGCATTTGGGCAGCCAAATGATGAGTGAAGGTAAACTCTGTATATGGAATATTTTATCTCAGTAACCAATTTGCTTCAGTTTACCCGGACTTTCCTGGTTGTTCATTGAAAGTCCCACATCCCAAGAATAAAACACCTAATTCTGAGCAAACTTGGAAGTCTGGGCATCCTAATAACAGCTAATATATGAAAACAACGGACAAAATTAGAATATCAACATTTACAACCCTAGTGAGCAATAGATCTGGTCAATAATCACCAATGCCAGACAACCGCTAAAAGGACAAAGGACTGGGACACTCTTCCTGAAGGAGTCACATACCCCTACCTAGGAAAACATCTTAAAAAACTACACACACACTAAACCTGAATCTTATCAAGTTGCCAGAGCTATTCGTAAATTTACAGGACATACAAAGATCTGGAAATATGTTAAACATAGCACAGAGATGCAATTAGCAAAACCCAGACTGGGAAACTCTGAAAAAGAGGTCTTATTTCTTCAATAAACAAATTTTGAAGACAAAATAGAGTGATAAAGGGAGAGAGGGGGAATCTACAGACTAAAAGACTACTTTTCTTGCAAATTTGTCCTGCTAGGCTATGGAATCTTTGAAGCAAGGCCTGCATCTTAATCACCTGCACTCAACACTTAGCACCATTCCAAAAACATAACGGTCATTCAAAGAAGTTTTGCTGCATATTGAATGCATAAAGCTTTTCTGATTTTTCTAACAAAAGTGAACTCTTTCCCTATGGAATCTACCAATTTATTCATGTTACACTAACATGTTTGCTTGTTACAACAAACACTTAGTACATTGACTTAATCGACAGTAAACCTCTTAATGTTGGGGACTCGTTCATATTATTGTAAATTCTGCAGTGTCTCCCTTGATGCCATACAATTGCATATGTATTAACAATACATACCATAAGAATTAAATTAGGATTAAATCCACCAGGGGTCATAGTTGGACTCATATGCACGTACAGGGGGTGTACTGAAATAGCTTCCCACGAGCCCTAGCCTGGAAGCACTTTAAAAGGCAAAACTGAATGTAGATCAGGTACCCACAGGGTAGGCACGATGATGAAACTGTGGAAACATTGTCTTTTGCCTTTAGATTCCTTCCCTGGAGGGAAAGAAAATCAACGTAAGAGCTGCTTATCTTAAATCCATAGGGTGTTATTTATACATCACTTGTCACATTCATTACAGGTTATCTACTTGTGGAGTGTTTAATATTTGTCTTTACTAGTTTTATCCTGAATGAGCACACAAGATATTCTCGACCAGAGACAGATTTCTGACTAATCATCTTAATGTAAATATTAAGTGCATTGGTCCCCCTTGCCTCAGACCTCACCCCCGGGGTGACATAATGAAAGCCAGGCCAAATGTCCTACATAAGTAGCTAGACACCTGTATGCAAGGGATGGAGAACAATGGATTTTCTCCATTACATACAGGAGAGAGATAATCATTCCATCTCCCCTAAAGGAGGGAAAAATAAAACCCTTTTGCTCCATTGGGACTTGATGGGAAGAATTCTGGGTTCATACCCTAACATTTTGGAATGCAAATACACCTTCCAAAGGCCACATAAACCCTTCTGTCCCCAGCTTTTAAGCTCTAGAGATGTCTCCCAGCTCCCTGGCCTCACTTCTCCTTAAAATATAAATACCTAAAAAGGTTAGGTCCTGCAACCTTGGGAGCTAACCTAGATGCCTATTCCAGGATGGATCCAGTTGCCTTTCCAAAAATGGAAAGAATTTTATTTTCCTTTTGCATCAGAGCAATTAACTGCATTAATAGAGAAACAACTGGCTACAGATCTAACCTTTATGGTGTGTGAGAATGTTTCTTGAGGAAGTGAAAGTAAATATTCTGTAATTTTATATCATATGTATTTCTGTGGCTCATAAGGCTAAGTATTTTTATGCTCACTGGGAAATCCACGGATGTTTTATTTCCCCATAGTCCTATTTAAAGTATACATGTATATATGGATGTTTATGCTTGTATCTTATCCATGCTACTGAATTGAAAGCTCTTTGAAAGGCCCATAACGTCACACTTTCTTGTAATGAATGAATGACAGAACGAATATTTGTTGAACACCTGCTATAGACTAACACTAGAAAGATTCAGGAAATGCAAAGGTGAACAATGTGTTGTCCTCACCCTCAAGGATCTCACAGTTTAGTAGTTTTTTCAATTTTGTACATATTATGTGCCATGTACATAAAAGATGCTCAGAGTAAACGAATCAATAAACGGATCCCAGGTTGGAGTCTAAGGAAGTCCAAATACAGCACAAACATATCTAATGGCATTTATTGAAGTTGGCTAGAGGAAAATGCCTATTTGTGGTTTAATATATCATAGATATTTGTTTAATACATCATTGGTATTTGGGCAATTACTTAGAATGCCATTTTGCTCCATTATGGCCCCTCATGATGTCAAATAATATAATAGTAAATTAAAACACACTTGAACTAAGACCAAATATTACATATTACTAGTAAAGTTAATTAAACTCAGTTTATGTAATTAAACACAACTAGATTTGGTTAAAAAATAATGTTAAACTAAAGCAAAGATGGTTAAAATTAACAGGATGGAGAAAAATACAGGCAAATGCAGATAAAAATGAAAAAGGAATTTAAAATATCAATCAAAAAATCATACTTTAAAAAGTATTATTTCAAAGAAAGACATTTTAAACATACAGAGATAAAAGTGTAACACAACATAACACTGAAATACTAAAAAGAAAACTTGTATGAATATAAAGAAACATTTATAAAAGTTAATAATCATTGCATACTTTGACTTTTGTCTGAAATGGTAAATAAACTAGAAAATAAGCATGAAGTAGGAATTAATATTTTAACCTCTCATGTATGGTACACTGGAGGTACGATTCAGAGTGCAGAGCCAGTATCCCAGAAGGCAAATCCAAGATTCCAGAAGGATGAGCTGGGATCTCATAAAGCAGAGCCAAGAGGTCAGAAGGAAGATCCAAGATCCCAGAGGCAGAGTCAAGAGCCAAGTGGTTCATACAGGTGCCATAACTGAGCCTAATCAAGAAACTGACACCATGTCCTTTGCTGGCTTTTAGAATTGCTACAGGCCAGTGACATCTGTAGGTCTCCAGTGTTTCTTTTTCTTGAACAGGAGGGTCTACTGTGGCTTTTTGATTCTTGCATCACCGTTGTGTAATGGTTGTGGAGGAGAAGAAGACAACGTGTCTGTTTGGTGCAAAAATGTATTAGTTTGCTAGGGCTACCATAACAAAATTCCACATGCTGGGTGATGAAACAACAGGAATTTATTTTCTCATACTTCTGGAGGCTGGAAGTCTGAGATCAAGGTGCCAGCAAGTTTATCGTCTCCTGAGGCCTCTCTTCTTGGCTTGCAGATGTCTGCCTTTTTCCTGTGTCCTCATGTGGTCTTCCCTCTGTGTGTGTCTATGTGTCCAAATTTTCTCTTCTTATAAGGACACTCAGTCAGTCTGGATAAGGGCCGACCCTAACAATCTCATTTTAACTTAATCACTTCTTTAAAGTCCATCTCCAAATACAGTCATGTTCTGAGGTACTAGGAGTTAGCGCTTCAATATCATCATTTTGGGTGGACACAATTCAGCCAATAACAACATCCTTCAGAACCGGAGGGGCTGTACTCAAGGAATCAAACATGAGGAGCCCTATATACACCTAGATCTGAGCTAGATGATTAAATCTTGACCTGGAACAATAATGGGATGAAACTTTGGAGAGTTTGGGGCAAAGGTGAGTGTATTTTTCATATGGAAACAATGTGGTGAGTTGTGATGGCCAAAGGGCAGAATATAATAGATTATATTATCCAAAATTGGCCACAGCAATATTTCTGTTCCTGCAGGCTCTTCTACAACCCTTCCACTACCCATCAAGATGTGGAATCCATTTCCACTCCCCTTGAAACGCGGAGGCAGTGTGGGGACAGCTTTAACAAATAGAATGGGGCAGCAGTAACACCACATGCTTTCCAAGGCTACACAGAACAGATATTGTGGCTTCCTCCCAGGTTTCTCTCTCTCTCTCTCTCTTGCTTTTCTCTCAAGTCAGTTATCCCTGGAATCCAGTCACCACGTTGTGAGGATGCCCAGGCCACACAGAGGGCCATGTATTGATGTATCAGGCTACTCACTTCAGGTGGGTATGGGGCCAGCCTTCCACTTGCCCCAGCTAACGCAGCATGGAGCAGAAACCACCTAACCTCGCTGACCCCTGCTCAAACTGAAGGTCTTTGAGCAAAATAAATATTGCTCTGTTATTTTAAGCCACCATTCCATGTGTAAGTTTTTTTTACAAAGCCATAACTAAATAGAACACTGAGGTTTGTTTTATTTTTTTTCAAAAATGATCACATATCAAAATTCACAGGAAAACCATAATAAATTCTAAATATAACACAATCAACCAATAGACTTATAATAAAACAATAAACCCCCAAATCTAAACATTCTCAGACAGAAAATGAAATGTCTTTGACATTGTAGTTTGCACTGTCTTTTGGAAGATTGCCATTGGAGACTATGGTATTCTGTTAGAAAGAAGAAAAGCCAGCTGCAGCACTGAGTTATCATTTCCTCAAGGTGCAAACACCAACACTAACCCTGATGGATCCTGTGTGTTGACTGATGTCTTATTTTCTGCCTGGGAAGCATCCACAGTCATCATTATTGTAATGGTGTTAAGACTCAGGGTTTCAACTCTATTAAGCCTAGAACATAACCTGATAAAAAATGTGCACCTCACATATACTGAGTCATGTATATTTTATTTATATAAAAATAAATTTATTATATTTATTTAAAAATCCATAGGATCATTGACTTAGTTTTCATTATCTGATAACCTCACTATGTTAAGTGGATATAGTGATCATATAAGAGGCATAAAAATAACAACCAATGATTAAAGTAATTTTTTATGTAACTACAGATAAAATACAGTAAATTATTTCCTAAATCTGATCCAGTTTTCTATTTACATTTATTCATTTAAAAATCCAATGCAGGGGCCGCCCGGTGGCGCAGCGGTTTAGTCCGCGCTTGGCAGCCCGGGGTTCGCGAGTTTGGATCCCAGGCGCCCGCGGACACGCACTGCCTGTCAGCCATGCTGTGGCGGCGTCCCATATAAAGTGGAGGAAGATGGGCACGGATGTTAGCTCAGGGCCAGTCTTCCTCAGCAAAAAGGGGAAGATTGGCAACAGATGTTAGCTCAGGGCTGCTCTTCCCCACCAAAAAAAAAAAAAAAAATCCAATGCAACATTAGTAATCCAGTTAAAAATAATTTGCTTGGTTTTGTTTGTTTGTACTTTGCAATCCTTTAAAATTTTGTTTTTATAGTTAAAGTAAATCAATTAATTGCTTTCAATCATTCTAATATTCACAACACTTTGTTCTTACAGAAATATCTCACTTTACTCTTCTAGCCGTAAAATGTAGTGTCATAAACTCAGGTCAGGACTTTGACATGGAAATCATGGTAATGATAAAATGGTTTTCCATTTAGTAGTTGGCTCATATACTGCTTTCCAATTAGTGCCATGTAATCTATTGAATCAATGCTGACAGCATCCTTATCTGTCTTTCCCATCTTCTGTCCCAGGTTGGAAAGATCTTCACTCCCTGGAGGTTAAGCTTGTTTTGGTTACTGCGTGCAATCCCTGCTGACTGACATAAGCCCACTAGACAGCACCATCAATTAAACAGCAAGGCAGGAAACATTTCAATGAAAATTTTTTTTTGATTTGTGTGTTTCTTTCTTTTCTTGTTTTGATTTTAATTTTGTTTCCTGGAAATAAAATCCCAGGAAGTTTTCTCTTTTTTAAGGACTTAGACTTAATAATCCAGAGCTACCATTCTGATGGGTTTGTCTAAGTGCTCCAAGCAGATTGCTCGACTTCGCTGGGACTCACTTGCCTGAGCTCTGAAAGGCTGGATTAGACCAGATGATATGTCAGTCCCTTCCCAACTTCAAAATGTTAGGGCTCCTGGGTGTCTCCGCCCTCCCCTGAGCCTATGAGCTCTGTTTGGATGCGTGGACACGGTTCTATTCTCAGTTTTAACATTTTCATCCATATTGTGAATTTAATAAGCTTCTTTACCTTTGTTCTCATGTCATCTGGATAATGAGTTCTGTCCCGCCTATTTCTTGTTACAAATTATTGTAATGGAATCATAGGACATGACATATTGGAAAATATTTTATCCAGAGATTTTAAGGTGTTAATAGCCCTTTAAGAGAGGAAATATAATATAGAGGGTTCAATTGCAAATATGAAAAGAAGCATATCAGAATTAAAGTAGCATATTTTATAGCAAAGTATGTTTTAAACTTAGTCTAGAGAGAATGTATAGATTGAGATTTGAATATCAGATAAAAGGAAGAACTGTTTTCTTTTTAAAAGATAAAGCAAATATGAAAACTTGCTTTCGCTTAGATTCTTTCATATAACTATCCATATGACAATGTGTATGCATATGAATAAAATTATATCTTCTTTTCTATTGACTATGTTTATGTTTATTACAAATTATCATAGAATCTCAAACTAACAAATACTAGATCTAGAAGACCAGAAAACATGGCATTTAGCAAAGAGAATGGGCTCACCATCACATGAGGAACTACTAATGCATTGCCATTTAACAAAAAGGCTTTTTAAATAAATTGAGAATATAAATGCATTCTTAAATGACAATTGAATCAATTTTGTTTATAAGTATTAGGTTAAACCATATGGAATTGCTGATATTGAAAATTTTTTGGCCCACAAAAATGGCAATTTTATGTTTCAACCTTACCATAAAATGACTCTCCAACAGCTTTTAGCTTTACTTAAAAAAACCCACACACATATAAATACAGAGGAAAAAATACAAACTATTCAGCTGTAGATTGTTAACTGCTTACAAATAGTATATATTTTTTATTCTAATGATGTGGACTAGGCCAAAATACACATCCATCATGTATACATTGAGAAACCAACTTGAATTCCATTATATTTCTAAAAAAAAAATGACCAGATTGAAGAATTTTACCTGAACCTAAGATAATGCAAAAATACATGACTAGTTTTAATTCTCATTAGCACTTTTCAAATAGTTTAAATAGTCCCACAAGAAAAAGATGTAACACACATTACAGATGCTGTCATCTCTAAAAACCTTTCAAAAGAAGTGCAGAGAGTGGGTTTCAAAAGGTAAATGAATTTAAGAAAATGCAGAGTAAGATTAGTTTGGGCAAAAGGAAGCCCAGTGCAGAAACCCAGTTAGAACAGGTTGAATGTGGTCCAGGAACTCTGACAGGTCCGTGGGACTGGAGAAGGTTCCCAGATTATTCCAGATCCCATCACTGCCCCACCATGCAGTTATGAACCTCTCTCTAGTCAGGATCTCCATGGCCTGCTGGCAACCTCAGACAGCCTCCAGGTGGAGAAAATTGATATGGTAATTTTATATAGAATGATAAAATTAGACAAGGACAAACAAATATGTCTTTTTTTAGCTTTTCCAGACTTTTTTCTGGAATAAAAATGTTTTGTTTTTGTAGTTCAGTTATTTATTGCTGGAAGGAATGGGGAATCATTCCCAGTTTATAGCATAGGAGAAGGCTTTCATCAAAAAGTCCTCTGATTCCAAAGCGGTCATTTATTCAATAAACAATTGCCAAGTACTTGCTATGTGCTAGATTCTGAGCTACACATTATATGTATAAAGATGAGTAAACATAAAATCTCTGTCCTCAAGAAGTTTTCAGTCCTAAGTAAATAAGAAATAAATTTTAGGGCATTGTTGTAAAAATTTTGTCCTACCCTGAATAGGTTTGCATCACAAGCATTTCGTTTGTTGGTTTGTTTTTTAAATTTAGATTCTGTCTAGTTTGATTAGGAACGGCATGGAACCAAATCACACAAAACCTTTTCTTTGTATGGGATTGACATTGATGTCATACAATCAAGCCACAATTTCCAGAGGCGGTTGTGAAATCAGACTGTCCACACCCATGAGAGGAAGTTCAGTGGAGGCTTCCTCAGCTTCTGTGCATCTACATGCCTGTGCAATGACTGAGCTACTGCCTTGGGCTAGCCCAGATGATACGTTCAGACTCTAATGTTTCTACAGCCAAGGGCTGGACGACACTTTAGTTGAACTTGAATGTGGTCTTCCACTTGCCCGTGTGGGTCTTACCGATTTTTACCGACTTTTATTGAGAAATAGAAAACAGTAAGGATAGAGAGAAATAAATATAGTACATAACACCTGTTTTATGTTTAATTTGTATGAAAAGTCCCCATTTATGCAAGGCCCTGGGTCAATGATATCTCAGTCTTCATTTCTAGTTTTCTAAGAGCATATCAATAATGAGAAGATGGGAAAAAAACACATTTGTTTTTACATCAATAGCAAGCAATATAAAAATCTTTTTGTTGTAATTAATTACTACCGGGTTAAGGTATACATAGGCAAAAGAAGTAAGATAAGTTTACATAAACATTATCATGAGTGATATTTTTTCTTTTGAAGTTATTTTCAATGTATTTGCACAGTTGTTCCTCTCTATTAACCATCACGTTTCTTAGGTTTTTCTTCCAATTTAGTGGTTTTGGAATGTACGTGATAGATTTAAGGCAACATAGACTATGACGAGATTGAGCCATTGGCAGATTAAATCAATGGACATATTTAAATATTTAGAGCCAAAACACTTTTTTCCAAATGTATTTCTGGTTTGTCTACCTTAGCAAAACAATTTTTTCCACCTATTGATTTACATGTAAAGAACTGTTTTTTGCAATGCATAGAGTATAATTAGTTTCTGTTAACTATGAAAATTTCTTGTCTTTAAAACATAGTATAGAAATAAGCAGGCCAATTATTTTTCACATAAAGCATATTGATGCTGTCTTCTTTTGAATTTGTGTGTGTGCGAGCTTTCAACAAGATAATATTGTACATTTTCACAGTTGTCTTTAGATGTTTAGCATATCTTCCAGTAGGTGGCAGTCTGTGATGTTAAAAGGGGACATGGTATTGTTCTGGAAGCTTTTAAACTACTTCATGCAGAACTAAAATGACCAGAGGAAGAAAAATGCCTTTTATAGTTGATTATTTATTCTTTGGAACAAAAACAAGTTATATATTTATTGTCGTTCTGCAAGTAATGACAAAATTGCTACTGTGCAAATAGTGATTATGCCATTTTTACAGTCACCCAGATTATAAGAGTGGCTTTGATAAAGCAAGGTGAAAAATGACAATATTTAGAATAGTACATTTAATCTGAGAATACAGAAATGGGCAGCCAAGCAAAAATAATTTTTTGAAAATGGTCAGCTGTTTGACTATTTTCTAGCATAGCTGAGAGTGAATGAAAAGATAACTTTATTTACTTTTCACATATTATTATTCTACAAGGACAATCATCTTGTCATGTACTGAGTGTGATTCAGACTCTCAGTATCAATTACCTTTACTAGGCAAAAATCACAATTGTCACCTCTGAACGGTACCGCTAGTGCTTGAGCCTAACTCCACTAATATTAGTTTTCCTGTGCTACATTAAATTTCATTCATCTGGGCAACAGAATTAAATAATTGTTGCTTTACAATCATGTTTTCTTTCCAATCATGTAATTTCTCCCTTTCCTCCAATCACAATTTATTCTCGGCTGTGTCTTGTTTCTCATCTCAATCTTCACCTTTTCTCATCTATCAACATTCAGTATTCAAAGCAGCAGCAAACAGTAGATATTCTAATAAGCACTTGTTGAATAATTTAATGTAAATGTTTGTTGAATAAACAATATATCAGATCAGCCAAATATTACACATAGAAGTGAATATAGCAAATATTCATTACTCTCAAAATCTGGTTATACAGATAGGGAAGAAAAAGTTCAATTTATGGAACAAAAAAAAAAGATATCAGAGACTCTTCCCCCAACTCTTATTTGTCCCTTGCTTGAACTCCAGCACACTAACTGCCTGTTCTTATAGTATTGAACACTTTTCAGTGTTCCAAGAGGAGTACTCAGTCATATATTTCTATAGTTAAAAAGAGGGAAAGAGAGAGATTAATCTCTCCAAGGAAGCTTGAGACTAAGCCTGTCTATCCATGCTGCATTGCACTGAGTAGGCCAAATTGTTATTTAGCCAGAAATAAACCCAGAACAATGATAAACAGCTGTAGAAATAAAAACTCAAATAACTTCAACCTCTTTGCTTTCATCCACGACTGTCCCACATTTGAAGATTTGAATTAGGTGAATTGAGTATCAGTTCAAGAGTAAAGTATCATTCTTTTGTGAACAAGTCAAGTAATTTCTGCATTAAATTAAACTCTATCTACTCTATAATCAAGTTCATTCAACAAATTGAGCACCTATTTTGAAGCAAGAAGTGTTTTACTTTTTGGAGATACTACAAATTCAAAAACAACATCTCTGACTTGTGTAGCGTGTTATTTTTAATCTAGTTGTAATCAATGGACCAGTGAGATATACCAAAGCAAAGACTGGTGAAACTCTTGGAAAAATCTATTCTCAGTTAAAGAAGACAAGACAGAAATGGTGTTGTGATTATATGTCACATGCAACACATAAAATCTTTTTAAGGCTTTTGTCCATAAATAATACTTTGAATTGTGGAATCACAGAATCTGAAAGGCTAATGGCATCTTCTCGTCCTCTGAGGATGATACACCAGATTCAAAAATTATGGGAGAGCAAAGGCAAATGCTGATCAAAAATACTTTATTAATCAGTCAAATATATTATTTTAACAACAATACTATTTTAAAAATAACACTCAATAAAAATTTTGTTAGTATTTTCCTGTGTGCTGGCTAATGACAACCAAGCAATCATCATCCTGAATAGGTGGCTTAGTGTCATTCTACAAGACATGTTGACTTTTTAAAAGTAAAAGTACTTGGGTAGAAAGAGCTGGGCTGGAATCCTGGCTCTGCCACATATTAGATGATGTCAACTATCCATATTCTTGTTAAAGTAATAGACTTTATTTTTTAGAGCAGTTTTGGGTTTACAGAAAAGTTGAGCAGAAAGGACAGAGAGATCCAATATGCCCCCTCTTCACCTACCTGGTAGTCCCCTATTGTTATCATCTTACGTTAGTGTGGCATATTTGTTACAACTGATGAAGCAACATCGATACATTGTTAACTAAACTCCTTGGTTTATATCAAGGTTGAGGTTCACTCTTTGTGTTATACAGGTCTATGGGTTTTGACAAATGCATTATGTCGTGTATTCACCACTACAGTATCATACAGAACGGTTTCACTGCCCTACAAATTCCCTGTGCTCCATCTGTTCATCCTTCCCTACCTCCCTCTCCAGTCCTTGGAAACCACAGGAAGGTATAGTGTCTGTATAGTTTTGTCTTTTGCAAAATGTCACATAGTTGGAATCATACAGTATGTACTCTTTTCAGACTGGATTCTTTCACTAGAAATACACATTTAGAGTTCCTTCATGTCTTTTTGTGGCCCCATAGGCCATTTCTTTTTATCATTGAATAGTATTTCATTATACTAACCTACCACTTTTTTTTTTTCGTTCACCTTTTTCGTGTGTGTATGTGTGAGGAAGATTAGCCCTTAGCTAATGTCTGCTGCCAATCCCCCTCTTTTTACTGAGGAAGATTGGCCCTGAGGTAA
Source organism: Tapirus indicus (assembly GCA_031878705.1). Taxonomy (NCBI): domain Eukaryota; kingdom Metazoa; phylum Chordata; class Mammalia; order Perissodactyla; family Tapiridae; genus Tapirus; species Tapirus indicus. The sequence goes on from CM062934.1 coordinate 33,090,944, forward strand.
CATATGTGCCCATCTTCCTCTACTTTATATGAGATGCCACTACAGCATGACTTAATAAGCAGTGCGTAGGTCCGCGTCTGGGATCGGAACCTGCGAACCCCAGGCCACCACAGCAGAGCACGCAAACTTAACCACTATGCCCCTGGGCTGGCCACATATTCATTCACCTTTTGAAAGAGATCTTGGTTGCTTACAGTTTGGGGCAATAATTAATAAAGCTGCTATAAACATTAGTGTGCAGGGCTTTTGCATGGAAGTAAGTTTTCAATTAATTTTGGTACATACTAGGTGTGTTATTGCTGGATCATATGGTAAGAGCATGGTTAGTTTTGTAAAAAAGTTGTCAAAATGTCTTGGGTCTTCTTGATTTTTACTCTTTTCAGTATTCTGCCTTTACATTGGTGTATTTATTTCATTCTCATTTAAAGTCATTGTGGATATAGGTGGATTCATATCTACCATATTTGTAACTGTTGTCTATTTGTTGCCCTTTTTCTCTGTTTCTTTTTTCCTTCCCCTCTTTTCTGCTTTCTTTGGTTTTAATTGAGTGTTTTCTATGATTCCACTTTCTCTTATCTCTTAGTGTATCAATTTTATTTATTTTTTTCAATTATTTCAGTGGTTGCCTAATGTTTGCAATATACATTTACAACTAATCTAAGTCTACTTTCAAATACACTATTCCCTTTCTTGGGTAATGCAGGTAACTTAGAGTATTCATAGTTTCTCCCTCCCATCTCTTTAACATTGTTGTCATTCATTTCACTAATCCATAGGCTGTGTTCACCAAATAACTGTTGCCATAAGTATTTTGAATAGAGAGCTATCTGTTCAATCAATTAAGTATAAGAAAAGTGAATGATTTTATCTCACCTGCATTTATTTCTTCTCTAGCATTCTTCCTTTCTTTATGTAGATCCAAGTTTTTGATCTACATAATTTTCGTTCTCTCTGAAGAACATTTTTTTGTTAACATTTCTTGCATGGCAGGTTTATTGTAATGAATCTTCTGTTTTTGTTTGATTGAGAAAGTTTTTAATTCTTTTTCACATTTGAAGGAAAATTTCACCGGATACAGAATTCATCTAAATACTTTAAATATTTTACCTCACTCTCTCCTTGTTTGCATGTTTTCTGAAGAGAAGTCTGATGTAATTCTTTTCCTTTTTCCTCTATAGGTAAGGTGGTAGGTTTTTGTTTTGTTTTGCTTTTCCCCATGGCTTCTTTCAATATTTTCTCCTTCTCTTTTATTTTCTGTGGTTTGTATATAATGGGCTTAAGTGTAGATTTTCTTTTAGTGTTTATTCTGTTTGATGTTCTTTGAACTTCCTGGTTGTGTGGTTTCATGTCTGTCATTAGTTTTGGAAAAGTCTCAGCCATTATTACTTCATTATTTCCTCTGTTCCTTTCTCTGTTTCCTCTTCTGGTATTCTCATGACTTGTATGTTATATCTTCTGAAATTGTCCCAGAGTTCTGGGACACTCTGTTACATTATTTTTCTCATTGATTTTTCAGTTTGAAAATGTCTAATGACATATCTTCAAGGTTACTGGTTCTTTCTTTGGCTCTGTCCAGTCACTGATAAGCCCATCAAAGATATTCTTCATTTCTGTTACAATGTTTTCATTTCTAGCATTTACTTTTGATTCTTTATTATAGTTTCCATCTTTCTGCCTTCTGCTTACCTTACCCATCTGAATTTGCATGTTGTTCACTTTTTCCATTAGATTCCTTAGCATATTAGAGATATTCTAAATTCCCAGTCTGATGATTCCAAAATCTCTGCCATATCCAAATCCCATTCTTTTGCTTGCTCTGTCTTTTCAAACTGTGGAGGGTTTTTTTGTTTGTTTTGTTATTTTTGTCTTTTAGTATGACGTAATTTTTTGTTCAAAGCTGGACATAATATATAGGTAAAAAGTAACTTTAGTGTGAGTTTTTATCTTTATGTGGTGTTTACTGTTTGCCATAGCTATAAGTGTCTGGGATTTCAATTTCCTCTAGTGTCCTTGTTTTTGTCTCCATGTTATTTTTGGGTTTCCCTACAGATGCTTTCTTAAATAGACTCTGTTCCTTGGCCTTCTCTCAGCTGTAATCCACTGCTATTTTACTGGAGACTGGTATATTTTGGGAAGGTGTGGGAGATTCCATTATTCTCTAGTTTACCTTTCCCCATGTTGATTAGGATCTAATGAAGTAGTTTTTTTTTTTTTTTTCTTTTGAGGGAAGACCTTTGTTAATTAGAAAAGAATGCTTTGGGTGTGTTTCAAAGTAGTTATTTTTTTCTTGCACTGCAGGAAGCAGATGGGTATTTTCCTCTCATCATTACTGTGAGAACCCGGTGGGGCTCCTAGAGAAAAACTTATAAATACTCAGTGGCTCCCTTCAGGCTGGACCTCCAGGAGTATTTAAGTCTGAAATTAGTTTACACTGAACTTCCAGGAATTTGCCAGTTACCTTTTAAAGTGCCTTACCATTTGCTGGCTCCAATGGTGCTTTATACCCCTAGTAAGCCATGATTCCCTGTATTCACGTGTCTCTTCAGCTTTGGGGGTGGCAGTTTGCTCTGTGATCACAATTTTCTAATGGATCTAAGAAGAGGTTTTGACTAAGAGTTTGTTCAGCTTTTTCATGCTGTGAGGGAGGGAGTGATGGCCTCTAAACTCTTTACACGTTAGAGCAAAAAGCAAGAGTCCTAACCCTCAATTTTCTAACCTGATGAAATTGAAGAATAAAAAGGATCTGGCGATACCTCTTCCACAGGAAAGTTGTGAAGATTAAAAAAGAGTTAATATTACCAGTGCAACATTTATAATGTCCAGAACATAATAAACACAAAAAGTAAGCATAGTTATTTTCTTTATTAATGTTAATATTAAGAGACATGTGGGAGTGAAGAGCATAAACTCAATAACCAGAATGCTTGGGTTCAAAGTGCATCTCTACTACTCCTTGGGTCATGACTTTATGCAGTGATTGAACTGCTCAGTGCCTTAGTCTCCTTACTGTAGAATACTTCTGCCTGGCACATAGTAAGGTCAATATAGACACAAGACATTATTACTAAGAAACACGATTGAATAAATTTATCTAGTATTTATTAGGACATCATTTATACATCATTCCTTAATTTCAACAAACAAAAATAATGTGGATTTACCAGATGCATGGAACTTCGCTGAGGCTGGATGAGCGGAGACATAATCTCTGCTCTGAGAGAGCCCTACATTGTGAGGAGGCAGATGGTAACTATGGTCCATTTGGTATGTAGTGTGTAAACAAATGACTGTGCAAGGCTGAGAAAGAAAATGACTAACCGGCTCAGATAATCTAGGAGAACCCCAGAAAGCCTCCACCAATGCCACAAAATGAGTGGCATTAATGAATGAGTGACATCTCTGAAGCAGGTAAGTGAAGATAGAGCATTCCAGGAATGCACAGAATCCCTGGAGATCGGATAACATATTGAGTGAAAACCTTGGAATAAATCTCAGTGTGTGTAGTGAAACAATATTGTTCCCAATAGCAATAGTAAATAGTAACATGTGTTCATCACAAAAAATGGCAGAAGCTGGCTTTGAAAAGAAAGGATAAGCCTGAAGGACTATGTAATGGTATCAGTTATTCAGCTAGGAATTGAAACTTTAAAATACTGAATAATATATGAGGTAAGCAGATATACAAAAGTTTGAGAAAAATGTAAAACATATATATTAAGAAAATACCAGAAAATACAAGACAAACAATATATAGTGTCTAACATGAGTCAGACACCATTATATAGGCTTGAGATATATTAATTCATTTTATGTCTATAGCAACCCTGTGAGGTAAGCACTTTTACCATTCCTGCTTTGTAGATTATGAAGCATAAGCACAGAGAGGTCAAGTTATTGTGCCCAAAGTCCCACAGCTGTGAAGCGATAGGGTCAGGGCCTGAGCCCAATGGTGGTCTGACTCTAGAATCTGTCCATGAACCACTGCTCCAAGCTTTAAAATGTGCCTAGAAGTACACAACATTAACTGTCATTTAAAATATTTCATAGTTAGATACCTAAATGCAATAACTAAGCACAAGCTCAGGGTGAAAGTTAGTTCAGCCGTTCTTCAAATTATGTATCAGGACAATGGTTGGAAGACTCCCTGGAGCATTAAAATATGAAGTTTGTATTAAGTTAACTGTGACTTTTTTTCAACTTTTTGTGTGTGTGAGAGAAAGATTAGCCCTAGGCTAACACCCACTGCCAATCTTCCTCTTTTTGCTGATGAAAATTGTCCCTGAGCTAACATCTGTGCGTATTTTCCTCTATTTTGTATGTGAGATGTCGCCACAGCATGGCTTCAGGAGCGGAGTGTAGGTCTGCAGCCACGATCCGAACCTGAGAACCCCAGGCCGCTGAAGCAGAGCGCACGAACTTAACCACCACACCACCAGGCCAGCCCCGAATGTGACTTTTTAAAATGATTTTTCCTTATTTGTCTTTCCTTATTGTTTTTGTTCTCATTATCGTCAAGTTGTTTGTTACTAATATCCTAGTTTATTTTAGGGGCAATATCCTTATATCTGACACGATATGAAACTACTATCAGTTGACTTCAAATAGAATAGATTTTACCATATTTGTATTAGGCTACACATTGATCCACATTTACAACCTGAGAACACAGAAGAAACAGACCTGCTCAAATGATTACTCTGGTTCTGAGAACAAAGTAATTGTTCTTCAGAAGAAAGCAGCTGCTCCAGCTGACCTATTCTGTAACTGAGCTCTTTCCTGGTGACATTGTCATCATTTAGCACCGTGTGTCTCAAACACCCTGACATGAAAGGAGCGACTGCACACTTCCTCGTGCTCAGGGGACTGGTGTATAACCTGTTCTAATGATGGTGGATGTGAATTGCTGGCAAAGCTTTCATTTTAATTTTAGAGACGGAGGTTGCATTAGTGGACCAGTCATGCACACCTGTGACATACATTATTGATAGTAGATGACATGAGATCTTGGCATAATAGCTGTTTCCATCAGGAGAATCATATAATTAAGTAAATATACAATTAATAAATATTGTTAAACATTTTACATGGATCTATATATTTTAATATTTCATTATCAAAACAGACGATTATCCCTCAGCGAATTTATTTTACTGTTCACTTAATTATGAAAAGGTTCTATACTTTTTCCTCCCCAAGGCTCAAGTAGTCATTTTCTCCTAAGGACTCTGTTCTTTCCAAGCTGTGGGGAGTCACAGGAGCACGAGGAGGAAGTTTGTAGAGAAAGGTTATAGAAACAAGGCCTGGGCTGTTTAACCCTATAGACCTTGTGTTTTTCTTCTGTGAAATGAAAATAGTAACAACCACCTGCAAAGGTGTGAAAGGGGAAAGATTACAAAGAATATGTAATAAACAGATCACATGGTGCCTATAACCTGGTGGCTCATTAGAATGGATGTGGCGATTAAGGGAATTTTTCAGATTTCATGAAATGTGTGCTTGCCTGGCTCCGTAGTCGATGGTTAAGAACGCATGTCTGGGAGTCAGAGAAGCCAAGGATTACATCATGGATCTGCAATAATTAGTGGCCTCAGAATTCCCTTGTTCACTTCTGTGATTCCATTTGCTGATGATAGTACTTTTTCTTTTACTTTAACTTATCATCTGTACCTCCCCTCTTGGCTTCAGATGTGTGTTATTTATCTGACAGAATTTGAAAATTAAAATTTAATGGAACACTATTTCTACTGTTTTCTCCACGTGGAATTGTGGCACTTCCATCTACCCAGTTGCTTTCACCATAAGCTTTGAAGTGAAGAAATTGAGAAACCTCCTTCTTTCTCACCTATACTCCATCATCAAATTCTGTCAACTGTGCCTGCAGACTGTGTCTTTCACCCATCTTCTTCTGTCTACCGGCAGGCACCGTGCCATTCCAGCCACCATGGTCTCTCACTTGAGCTACTCCTGTTTAGCGGCTCCTACAGTTAATTGTCCACAAGAGCAGAAGGCCAGCCACAGCGCACGTCTGCCATGCCACGCCTGCTCTTAAATGTGCTGGTTTTCCTGTGAACTTAGAATCGTCTGATCCCAATATTCCCAATGATAGCCTCTCTCTCCTTGTCTTCCCGTTCCAGCCTCGTGGCCTATCTTCAATTTCTAACAATGCCAAGCTCTTTTCCCACTCAGGGTTATTTCTTCCGCTGATCAAATATCCTTTGATCTCCAGTTAATGCAACTTAATCAGAGATTCCTCCTCTGAATCCCTCAGTCAAAATCAGACCCCACGTCACCTTCACTTTGCATTCAGAGGGCACATCAACCCCACAACATTCACTGCTGTGACTGTGGCACTCAGCCTGGTTCATAGCAGGTACTTAAAAAAAATGACATATAAATGGATGAACTTGAGAAAGTTACTTCATTTCTCAAGGCCTCAGTCTTCTCTTGTGTGAAATGGGGCAAATAATACTGACAAAATAGTTTAAGGATTAGATAGGTAATGGACGTAAGGTCTTCAAAAAGAATATACTACCTATTACGTTTAGAGTTCTTGCCTAGACTTTCTCACCAAATCTATTCTCCAGAAAAAACTGGGGGAAAAGGTTGAAATATTATATGAATCTGGTAAATTCAAATCCCTTCTCATTATCTGTTGTGAAATCATTTAAAAGTTATATAAATATATATATAGATATATTTAATATAAAATGTTATATATAACAATATAAAATAATATAAATATATTAAAACAGATATATTTATACATTTATGAATTCTTATGGAATTGATGAAAAGCTTTTTTCATTAGCTAAGGGAATTCTTCTAATATGATAATTTTATAATACTGCATGTCTAAAACGTTTCTTGGGGCCGGCCCAGTGGTGTAGCAGTTAAGTTTGTGCACTCTGCTTCTGGCATCCCGGGGTTTGCAGGTTCGGATCCCGGGCGCAGACAGATGCACCATTTGTCAAGTAATGCTGTGACGGTGTCCCATATAAAGTAGAGGAAGATGGGCACGGATGTTAGCCCAGGGCCAATCTTCCCCAGCAAAAAGAGGAGGATTGGCAATGGATGATAGCTCAGGGCTAATCTGCCTCACAAAAGAAAAAAAAAAAAAAACTTGCTTCTTACGATATACCTTTCCAATTTGTCCTTTTGCTAAATATTTCACTAAAGTGAATATTGATGATAGGGAGTTAATTTAATGTTGGAAATATACTTATTTGATTTATATTTTTAACATTTTGGCTTTAAAACTACAGAAAGAGTATTCTGAAATTTTAGTTGTATATATGATCTTGAAGTAAAATTCAGTTTCTGAAGTCAGATTGATAAATGATCAATATGAGCAAATTTTTATCTTAGCTAGACACTTGAATCCTAATATCTATCTATCTACATGCATAGATTGGTCTTGGTCCCTGTGTAGTTGCAAACTTTCTTTCAGATTTCTTTAATTTTAAATTTGTTTTCTCCCATAGCTTCCAGCCTTTACATTTTAACCACCTTTCTTCAGAAAACAAGGAAATAATAATAGGCCCCTGCAAAACACTAAATTACATTAAAAGATTTCTCATTTCATTACTTCTGGTTCTGTCTTCTTGTTGGCTTTTCAAGTAATATTCCTGAAACGTAAGCCTCTGGCTTTTTTCTTAAACCTAGCAAAACATGAGACGAGTAACAGTTTAACACGTTTCTTTTCTTGGAATCCTACTAACCAACTGTTTACTAATAATCCCCAAATATGTAAGACAAATTTTTATGTTTATGAAAGAAAATATCATAGGAAATGGTTTTCACTCTTAACAAATTAATACGTGAAATTCTTTGAAACACTCCATTTTTGATAGTGATAGAGGAACAGTTGTATGTTCACTCTGGTTTACTTTTTGGACTATCTCGTACCCTTTCTTTATTCAGTCATGGCCCACTGTAACTTGCCACTACTTCAATATGTTAGTCATATTTTACTCGCTTAATGATAGTTGTCTCCTATCAGTACTGTGATCTTTAACAGTTCTCTGCTGGAAATAAAAAGATAGGAATGTTAAATTGTTAAACAAGGTCTGCGAGAGTTTGAGTATTAACCAGGTATAAAACCCAAATATCCAGGTACGTACTCAGTGAAATATAGTATTCATGAAGAATAGTTGACAAAGGAGATGAACTGAAATATTTTAAAAAATTTGTAAGAGCATATTAGAGGTCGTGCATTGCTCTTATCAACGAAACTAACGACATGTTCTTCCTAGAAGTAATAGTTGTCAGTTTCATCAGAAGAAATGTGACACTTTGATATGAGTGATTAAAAAGTTGTTTAGGCTTGACTTAGAGCAAAAGGAGAAACCAATGGATAAAATGCATTCCAAATTAGTTATTTACCTGGTGTGGAACACTGAAAGAAATAAACATGTTTTAAGGAAAATACAAACTCATTATTATGCTTATTCTTGTGTAAGGTTATTGTTATATGAGTATATATAAACTTTTTAATTATTATTTACAAAATTATATATCACTTTGGTTTTATACAAAGACTATATACTAGACTTTTTACTAGACTATGTAGATGCCATATAGGTGCTATAACAGCATTTCACTGACTTTTTTTGGGGGGGGGCTGCATAACTATTATATGTGTTTAAAAGTGTGTTGCATTTATTGTTCTAAATATTCACATATTGTTATAGTATAAGCATGGTGTGAGTGTACTGGGTCGTAATGAAGTAAGTTTTCAGTAATCAAATGTAGATTATTATAGTTGATGTGAACAGCAGAGAGTCACTTCATGATCTTGGACATCTGTGAGCAACAGGAAAAATTAATGCTTCTCCACCTAAGTTTGGGAGTAATTTCTGTAGTATATTCTATCTTTTCATTCTTTACATCTTTACATGTCTTATAAAATATTTTCTATAACAGTTTCCTAGTAGAAACTAAAAAATATCATAAAGATTACCAGATAATACACATAAGAAGACATTGAAAGGACTCAATATTAGGAAAGAAAAAACTTTTGGGTAATGCAGTCAGGAGGTATAAATACCTTGCTGAAAGCCATCAAATAAAGGAAAGGATTCACCAAGCTTTGAGAGTTGGTAGGATGAATATCGACACTCAAGGCATGAGAACAGTTTTTATACCCATAGTATTTGGACGCATTTACCATGTTAAAAATATCTTTGTGGGAGACACGCAAGAAAAATCTGAGCAATGAGCACTAGCACAAATAACAAACTAATAATGATGTCTCAACATTCAAAGTGACAATTTTTATCATAAAAGCATTTTGTTTCCAGATTCCTTTACAAATTTTTCTTCAAAAATAAACTATGTGTGAATTGCTTATAGGCTAAAACAGTGTCACTATATGTGTCTGCCTGTCTCTTTGCCTATATTTTTATACAGCCAATTATTTTCCTGAAAGTTAGTTACTATTTATATCCATATGTGTTTTGTCACTTTAAATTACAAGTCTTTCCATTTGGGTAAATGATTATTTGAAAGAAATTCTGATATGCTACATCTAACAGTAAAAATTGTCACAAGTATTGTGGAAAGCAAATTGGAAATGTATATTCTATGACCCAGGAAATAACTCCATGGTATATGCCAATTCACTAAAGTAAGTGGCTTAGGTAAAGTCCACGGCTTAGGTAAAGTCCACACATGTGTCAAAGGACCTAGATAAGAATGTTTACTGCATGTAATCAACCCAAATCTCCATAAAACAGAAGATACACAAATCTTATCATACCTGTACAATTCTCTAATGAATAAGTATATATCAGCTAAAATGATTAAACTGGATTTACATCTATCAACATAGAGAAATCACAAAAGCATAATATTGACAAAAAATAATAATGAGCATATTTTACAAGAGTGCATGATACTATTAAGATAGTATGTACAAGTTATCAAAACAATACAACATTATTGATGCATATAAACAAATGCATTATAGAAACAATAAATTGACCAGACTACATTAGAAATTATTCTCAAAGCATGGGCCTTATTATTTTAGAACAACAGTAGTGACTGTCATCATTACACTTGATGAAAAAGGCCCTGAAGGGAACCACTAACAATATTTTAAAAAATATATAAAAACAATGCAAGCAGTTTTGAATTTAATTGCATCACACACCATATCATTTTGGTGTTGACAGATATCTGTATCAATTTTTTTTCATGGACAATATAGGAACCAGCTAAATAAACGAATTTGGGCTCTTCTGGTTAGCTTTCTGTCCGTATGCAAGAAAAGTAGACTTTTTCTATACACCAGCTTTCTGAGCTAGTGTGTAAATCCTCTGGGCTAAAAATAAAGGGGATTCTGCAGCTCTACCTGGGTCAGCAGGAAAAATCGGCTTTAGGGCCATGGATTACCTGTGATTTAGGACTCATGCCAAGCTTTTGGTTTTGAGGAATTTATCATAGTTGAAAATATTTTCTTAAGAAAAACAACAATGAATAGAAAGCATTTACAAGGCAGATACTATCACATCTACATCAATAATCACAAATATGAAAGGTCTAAATACAATAATAAAAAGATGAAGACTGTTAGAGTGGATTTTAAAAAAAGTCCCAACTATATGCTGTCTGCAAAAAATTTATTTTAAAAATAAAGACAGAGAAAGACTAAAAGTAAAAGGATAAAGAAAGATATACCATGCTAAGACTAATCTAAAGATTAACTTCTGGGTTCTAGTCCAGCATGTAAAGAGTTTAGAAGTTGTTACTCTGTATCAATAACAAGTAAAAAGGCTGAAAAACTGAAGTCAACAAGTCTTCTTAGAACCATCAGAGAATTGATGAATTGATAGAGCAAATCCCTGCCCCGCAAATTAGACAGGTGGATACAGAGAATCACAATGAAGCAGAAGCTTTTTCCCCAGGAGCAGAAACCTCTTTGGGAACCAGCACCTGGTGGGAAAATCCAAACTGTAATCGACAAATTGCTGGAGGCTCAGAGTGGATAAGTCTGAAAGTCATCATGTGAATTTCACCTCAGTAAAAAAGGTATTCAGAAGACTTGGAGAATACATATAAAAAGGTAGAATAAGCTAAACAGTGACATTTAGCTTAATGGTTGTTATCTGGGAGTGAAAGAACACTGAGATGCAGAAGAGGAAATAAGAGATTACAAACTCTTTTCATTATTGCTCCTGGGAGGGAACTGACAGTCAATAAGCAAAACCAAAACCCAAACCAAAGCGAAACAAAAAAACAGGTCCCTAAAGAAAATGTGTAAGGTTATCAATATAAAGACAAGCATTAGAAACAAAATAGAAATCTCCCTAAACATGAAAATAGGTGCAAAAAAGAGGAAGATCACAAATGAAACAGATCACAAAAGACCATTATGTTTTAAAATGGAACCATGAGTCATAAAATTAAATAAAAATCAATATCTCCATGGGGAGGAAGGGAATAGGGAGAGGTAGACAGCGGTGAAAACTACTCCTTTGGCTAGACCTTGTTTAACACACTTCAATTTGGAATCATGTAAATATATATCACATAATTATGAAACAAAAATATCTAAAAATTCAAGTTTTTGGAATTGAAAATGAAATGGAAAAAAGTAGCCTATATGTCATGGCTAATATAATTGTGGCATAATCACACACAAAATCCATGTGACTTTCAATAGCAATAATTTAACTATACATCTGTTGTGGGATCCACCATTAGCTTGAGGGTACTGCAAAAAATGTAAACTGTTTTCAGTAATCATATTTTGATGCTAATGTTGATGTTGTTATTCTAAAACTATTGTGTATGTAATGTGAGGTAAAGTAAACTAGTAACTAGTAACTCTGTAATACTTTAATTCTAATGTCAAGGGTATGCTAGAGAAACAGGATTCTTGTCGTAGAAGAAGAGGTTAATAAAATACAAGAGGTTAATAAAATCCTTAGTGTTGAATTTGAAGTCAAAATATTGGTATGAATTAATGCTGGGATTTAAGTATTAAAATACTTTCTCTTTTTTTTTGTAAATTGAAGTAACTTTGAAACAATGATCAACCCAATAGAAATAGGTACAATATTCCTAGATTACAGATTGATATCCCGAAATATCACTTCTTACTTAAAGGATGAGAAATGGTTGATTTCAGGTTTGGGGTAGGAAACACTCAGGTTGGGTCTGGAACATCACATCAAACGGCAAGGAAGAAATCAAAAATGACTAGGTAAGTGTAAAAGAGACACACGAGCTAAAAAAATAAAACAAGTAAAAACGTTAATTAATTTATATAAGAAAAGGCACAGCAGCAACCTGAAAGACAATTTGAACATCAATAGGAATAATTGCTGTTACTGAAACACACAAAATGAGTTCGTTGAACTCACAAAGGTGTGTCTGTGCACGTGCACGTGTTCACATTATTAGCCACCGTTATATGAACTAAACCACATTTAAATTATGTTATACTTTATGGCACAGAAATCTTCAGTGAAACCTTGATGAAGAAATATTCAGATGAGGAAACAGAAGACTCCATAGGCCACTCTGAGCAGTATCAGCTCCAAGAGGAAATACTAATCTACTCTTACCAGATATTAGTTTTATCTACTTTTAACCATACATAAATGGAATCTTGCAGTCTGCATTTTGTGTTTGACTTCCTAAACTAAACAGTATATCTCTGAGATTTATCCATGCTATTGTGCAGATTGCTAATTAATACATTTGAGGTACTACATAATATTCCACTGCACGGAAATAGCACAATTCATTTAGCCATGCCATTGATGGGCATTTGATTTGTTTCTAGTTCTTGGCTATTGTGAATAAAGCTACTATGACAATTTCTGCATATATTTTAATGGGCATAAGCATTTCTACTGAGAATATCAAATCATGTTTTGAAAACTGTTAAGTAAATGAAAAGAAGCATTTGTCTTGCCTTCCCCTACACAAGGTGTAACACTAGATAACCAAATAGTAGAAGAAGGGATTTGCCCTTTTATATAAATATTACAGTTGATAAACAAAGGTATAAATGATAGAATTAGAATAGAAAACACAGGTAGTAGCACTGAAACTTTCTTAAAAAATAAATGCGTTAAAATAGATTGGAATTGAAAATTAAAATAAGTTACCAGTTGGATGAATGCACATATAATTCTCATATAATACATTGTGGTTCACATGCATATATAGAACATACATTTTAGGATTTTGAAACATATTCATGGCTCTATAAGTCTAAATTATCACACATCATGTAATTCAGTACTGACTAGAAAGGCTGGCAGCTTCTTAAATCTACTTAAGGAAATTTATCCAGCAGTATTGGCAGCAGAGCCCTTGGTCCCCCATTAAATCCTTCCCAGACAATAGTACTGCGTATTATCGGGGGAGTCACACAGCGCCATTTGTATTATGGGTAATTGAAAGATTAGTTCTGTGCTGTGAAGTGGTGGAGGGTAATGAATCACACATTATCTTCCTTTCCTTAGGGAAAATGAGTAAGAAAATTTAACAGATGAAGCTCCAGGGAGGTAAATAAGATCTAGACCACAAGGAGTGTATCAATATGCATTCTCAAGTTAAGGAAAGATGGATGCTCTTTATGCAGTTAAGCATTGTATCGGTGGAATCCACTATGGCATAATTATATAATTACCTTAAAACATTCTTTTACACATATTTGTAGATCGTCTAGTACATGCCAAGAACAGTTACAAGTATAGACTAAAGAAAAGTGAAGAGACAGCCCCTGCCCTCAAGTCCATTGAGGAAGACAAACAAGCCTGTAATAATTACAACCCAGGTGGGAAGTGATACACTCTGAGTAGGCAAAGGACACTGAGGACACGGATAGAAAAGAAAGGTAAAATTACTTAAAATCCCTATGTAAATTCCATTTTTGGACAGATTTACTATACAAGATAATGACCAAACCTTATGTGACTTAAAAAAATATTCAACACCTTACACTGCTCTTAATTATGTTTTGTAAATTTTTTTAATAGTAACATGAGCAAAGGCACTAATTCCTCTTTCTGACAAGCATGCTTTACTTTTAAGTATAATTAAGCATGCAAAATGAGTCCAAAATTAATTAAATATACATGACCATGGTCACATGGTGAGTCATTACAGAAGATAGGGCTATGCACCAAACTTTCAATGCCCAGAATTTACATCTTCTGTTCTTAATAAACGTGTTCTGTCATCTTCATGGATTCTACCATATTTGCTAAATTCCATCAGCTAGGACAATGTGTACAAGTTTGTTATGCTTTACTTACAGACAAGTGGCATATTACAGGTGAAAAATTTCCAAAAGTACATATTGATTTTTAAAAAGAACGTCAAAGCTTTAGCTAGTGGACTTTAAAGATCATCTTGCTTAACTCAATCATCTAACAGATGAAGAAAGTGAGGTTTAGAGAGTATTTAAAGTGTGCTTGCAAGCACAACATTTGTTAGGTGGTAATTACAGAACAAGAACATAGATTTAAGTACTATTCTTCTAGACCATGACATGTATTTGAATTGATCACTTGTAATTATAAGACTAAGAAGGAAGAAGATTAAATATAATCTAAAGGACAATAACAAGATAAGGTAAGATAAACCATGACACCTGAGATCTGAAGGAAAAAGTATGATTTTAAAATTTGGTTCCTTGAAAACCAACTGGATTGTGATTTGAATCAAAAACTTGGGGAAAACATTTGAGTAACATTGTTTGACTTGAATGATGTCTTCTCACATTCAATTTTTACTTTCCTGAATTTCTAGGTAGTATTTATTCAACTAAAATTCAAAAGGTAGAAGTATGCTTGCCATCAATATACTTTCAAATTATACCTGTGAATTCTTGAGCTTAATTGCAGTGCAGGTGTTCATGGTGGGAATAAATTAGAGCAGGGCTTTGATGATTCCACATCCTTTGTATTATTGTGTGTTTTTTTTTCTTTTTGGTGGTTTTGAATGAAAGTTAGGTGTGAAGGCATACTTGTTTTCACTGTGAGTGTCCAAGAGAAAAAAATCTTGGAATGACTGCATTATCTCAGTTTCATCTATTCCACATTTTAGTCCAGTATTACAGGTTTTCTGAAGCAATCTACATTTTCTGATTTTCTATATGTTGTATCATTTGCACTACCTACAATATTAGTTTATTATATCTTACATGCTATTTTTATTACTCTTAAACAATTTGCTTAACAATGTTGCATAGTACAATCAATTCAGTTATTTTTAATATACTTTACTATTTACTATCTAACTTGAGGGGAATGTCAATAAAATGCATACAGAGTTTGAATGCTATTAATATATTTTATTTTTTTTTGGAAGATTGGCCCTGTGCTAACATCTGTTGCCAATCTTCCTCTTTTTATTTTTTCTCCCCAAAGCCCCAGCACATAGTTGTATATACTAGTTGTAGGTCCTTTTATTTCTTCTATGTGGGATACCGCCTCAGCATGGCTTGATGAGTGGTGAGTAGGTCTGTGGCCAGGATGCAAACCAGCGAACCGCAGGCCACTGAAGAGGAGCACAAACTTAACAGCTACACCACTAGGCCAGCCCTGCTATTAATGTATTTATGAAGCAAATAAAAACTATAATTATTCATTTCAACTTGTAATTAATCTCCTATTAGCTTCTGAAAAGTAATGATACTATTTTTTTCCTATATGTAACTCACACATGGGAAATGAAGTTGAATTGCATTGCACTAAACCTTAGTGATCAATGCAGCCCCACTCCTTGGTCTCACATTTTAGGAATCAAAAATAATGTACATGAAAGAATATTATAATAAAGTTAAACATGAATCTTTTTAAGTTCAGTTTTTAAATGAGCAAAGCCATTCACAATCTGCAATAGTTAAATTTTTATTAATGTATTATTTAATAGACACTGTACAATCAATGAATTCAATGTAGTCAACTTATCAAAATACTATAGTTAAAACCACTACCATAAGGCATACAAAAAATGCACAGTCTATCTCAAACTAATGATCATTTAGTAGACAGTAAAGTTCACCAGCACTACACCCACAAAACAAGGTACATTAAAAGTGCTCAAAAGAGGTATGAACCAAATGCAGAGTTGGGAGTAATTATGTTTAATTAGAGATAACAAAAGCCTTTATAAAACAAGTGACATTTGAAATTGTCCTATAATTATATTTAGATTTTAATATGGAATAACGGGTCAGACGACATAGATCATTCCAGATTGATGGAACAACATAAAGAAAAGCATGATTTTAGAAATTATAAGGCACTTTCCAGAAACAGCAAAATATTTCACACTCTTTCATGAGATTCAGATCTCCATCTACACCTCCCAGTCTTTTCTTCAAATGGATGACTGCTTTGTCACTTGACATGACATACCTAATAAGGCTCTCAACATCTTCCACTGAAAATCATCTCCTTCTCTGACACACCAATCTACTTGATACCCATCTTTGACTCTTCCCTTTATGTCACCTTCTAAAACCAAAGGTGATCAAGTTATATAGACTTTATTACCCAATTATCCTAGTATTGATTTTTTTTCCCAAACAATTACACCACTTTAAATTATTATGTGATAAACATGACTGATTTACATTAAAGTTGTCATATCATTGAACTAACTATAACACCAAATAAAAACTGGCTATTCAGACTAACCATGACTTAGGCTTTGGCCAAGACAGAGTAACAGAGGCAGGATTTACCTTCCTGCATAAAACAATTAAAAATAAATATATGAAACAATGGTTTTCAGTATATTGGACATCAGGCAAAAAAGTAAGTAATCTATAGTAATGGGAAAAAATGAGGTGAGCCCTATAATTGTTCCAGCTGACTGCCTTGAAAGAATTTCCAGGCCACAGGAGAGGAAGGATATACATAAGGATATATATATGTATATATATGTATATATATATGTATATATATATATATGTATATATATGTATATGTATATATATATATGTATATATATGTATATATATATGTATATATATACATATATATATAGCAGGAAATTACTCAAGGTTGGAAGAAGAAACACCTAAAAACATCAGATGGAAAATATCCCATCCTCACACAGGCCAAGAAGAGTGCTTTTCCCCTCACCCAGAGTTCATGGAGCACGGGGTAAATTACTTGGAATGGTCATGGCTCAAAAATTAGATAAAATCAGCTCTAACCCGAACACTGCTCTAACCCAACCTAAAAAACCTTATTCCAGCCTAAGAAACCTTAAAGCAAAATCCAAAAGTATCAAACTCTTTCTAAATAACTACATCCTGGAATAGATCTTAGTAATATTTATAGGAATATAAAAAATATATAGCACACAGTAAAGTAAAATTCAGGTCTGGTCCAATAAAATATTACTAGGCTTGGGGCTGGCCAGGTGGCATAGTGGTTAAGTTCATGCACTCCGCTGCGGTGGCCTGGGGCTCGCGGGTTTGGATCCTGGGTGCGGACCTACACACCACTCATCAAGCCATGCTGTGGCAGGCATCCCACATAAAGTAGAGGAAGATGGGCACAGATGTTAGCTCAGGGCCGGTCTTCCTCAGCACAAAGAGGGGCACTGGCAGCAGATGTTAGCTTAGGGCTAACATCTCTCTCTCTCTCACACACACACGCACACAAAATTACTAGGTATGCAGAGAAGCGGGGCAATTCAATCCATCATAAGGAGAGAAATCAATCACAATTGACTTGGAACTGACACAGATGTTAGAATCAACAGACAAGGACATTCAAACAATAGTTATAACCAGATTCCATATATTAGAGACACGGAAGATACAAAAAAGTCCCAAACCCAACTTTTAGATATAAAAAGTATAATATCTGAGATCAAAAAACCACAATGAATGGTATCGATAGCAACTTACACTTATAAAGCAAAAAAAAAAACAGTGAACTTGAACACATATGAAACAGAGAGAATAAATATTTTTTAAAAAACAGATTATCACATTGGCCAACTATACATGTAATTGTAAAGTCTAGAGTTGAAGAGGAAACAAAAATATTTGAAAAAACAATGGCTGGAGAATTTTAAATTTAGTAAGAACTGTAAACACACAGATTCAAGAATCCCAACAAAGCTCAGGCTTGAGAAACATGAGGAAAATTATACCAAAGCAAGTCACAATTAAACTGGTCAAAACAAGTGATATAAAAGAAAATTTTCATGAGCCAGAGAGTTAAAGGACCAAGATTATTAAAAAATTAGATAAAAACACACTAATCAAATTTGAATGTTCATTTCATGTTTAATAAATAACTGTCCATAAAAGGATTCTAGAGGTAAGGATGATCTAGTGGCAATGAACATCCCTAACAATAAAACAGCTTGTTTGGGTCATAAATTGGAGAAACCAAAGTTGAAAAGACAGCATGGGGACAATCAAAAAGTCTGAAAATTGCTTATTAATTACTGATAAAAGTTTTATCAGCACGTTTTTAAGTTATGATATTGGCAACCTAGCTACATAGAAAAAGAAAGTTCGTGTATCTTAGGCATGCACACTGGAGTATTCAAGGTGGAAGTAACAGGGAGTCCAAATTTACTTTAAATATTAAAAAAAAATTATGTTGAGGAGAAATAAAAGAAGATACTGATCATAGTTAGTTCATTATACTATTCTTTACATCTGTTTAAGTTTTCCACAACAAAAGTGTTTTTAAAGCAGCTATAAACTAAAGATGTATGCTTCAAACACCAGTTTCCTTTATGTTCTATATAATTTTAACAACATAAAATAAATTAAGAATGTGCAATTTAACAATTTTATTCCATTGCCCTATATAGCCTAGTTCTTCCACTTAAAGAACTAGCTAGTGACCAACAAACAAAATATTTTCTATAATGAAAACTTCATGTAAAGCAACTAATATAACAGTGAATATGTATAGATTCCGCTAGGAAACTGCAGCTGAAGTTAAACAGCAGGTTTTAAATTTTCATGTCCCTTTTACTGTTTAACTTGAAAATTCTATTTATTTAAGACAAAGTTGTGAAAGAAATGGGTTTTCCCATAATCAAAACCAGCATGTAATCGAGGCTATCTGCTATAGGGAATATATCAATTAAGAAACCTTTCAACTGAGTTACCTAAACCTAGACTGCAGTTAAATAAAATTGATTTTTGAATGCATTTCCATATCCTGGTGGAGAATGGAAGAAAGCTTTTCCTAAGTGGCCTTTCCAACATGTTCTAACTAAATACACTCTAACAGTGGCATCTCACTAATGTAGTTGTTGGAATCCATATTGATAAACATCAAAAAACTGAATACATTATGTCAGTTCAGAGAACAATTTTGAAAATTGAGAGCATCATTTCTGCCAATTTATGGCAGCTTAGACTTCAGTATATACTAAAATAAATGTGTAATCTCTATACCATTAATACCTCAACAGTTGGAAGTGATGATGCATAATCAGACTGTATTATGGAAGGCTGAATCTATGCAAATCTGAATTCAAACATTTTATAGAATCGTTTGGTACAAATGTCTTTCTTATTTTTATTAGTCTGTGATTAGCTAGGTATACAGCAATATTCAGAAAATTTTTGAAAATTTTGTTTAATATTAATCCCATTAATCAAGAGGTAGCAACCTAAAACACATGCACAGATACACATATATGCACAAAAATACAGACATGATATTTTTGAGATTCGAAAGGCAATAAAAGAAAAAGTCAGTAAAACAATGAAAATGAGGAGTGTGAAGAAAACACAATTGTAATCAATAAAGAAAGAAGATAATACAATTAATGAAACTAGAGAACAAATTAAGGAGAAGAAATAAATAAAAAATGATAAACTGTCATATAATAAATTTTCTTTTTCATTTTATGATGAAGGGAATTAATGCTTTTAAAAATATAGATAGACCACAAATGCTGAATAGAATAAATAAATAAATAAATTGATTGCACTACAGAATGGTAACACATATTCTGAATAAATTTGAGGTCCAGCAAGTAAGTGAAGAAGATGACTACTGCTCCATGAGAAATCAGGAGAAAGACAAAAAGGACAAAAAAGATTTCACTGGAAATCATTTGTGTGGAAAATATATGATAGATGTCAGATATGTGTAGTCCTATAAATAGTTTTAATGAAGTCAAATCAATGAATGTGAGTTAAATGTCACTGGATCAATATAGATTAAATAAGAAACAGATAGAAATTAATATAATGACAAATATAAATGAAATATACTAAAAAATACCTAAGTGCAACAAACAAACAGAATTTAAAATATTTTTATTTTTCCCTATGTCCTACTACATTTTACCTGGGTACTTCCACAAAAAATTTGCTCCAAAATTTTTTTTTTAATAAAATAAGGCTTGAAAAATCTATAAGCATATTTTGATGTGAAAAAAATACATGAATTTAACCTTGAAGTATCTGTAGGAAATTATTTGTGGAAAAATATGACAAAATCTTATCAATGTCAATACTTTTTCTACTTAATTACATAATATGTTGATTGTCCATTTTTCAAATTGCTAATTACTCAGTGAAATAGGGTGAAAGGTCTTTACAAGCAATACACTGACTTACTACATTTCTCTACATAAGATGGGGACTTCGTGCTCACACATTTAGCCCATTCACATTTAATATTATATACCACAACATTTGGTTACATCTTGCTTTGAGCATTTGATTTAGCCTTTTTTTTTTTCCTTTCCTGCTTTCTTTTTGGTTTATTCAAGGTTTTCTTTTCTTGTTAATTGAATTTTTCCTCTCTACTGTTTTGCAACTTAGACTACCCCCAACATCCTCCTTTGTCTTTAGCTGTAGATGATATTTAACGTGGTGGCTTTGGCCCTTTGGGCAAGTTATTCAGTTTTCCTGGGTTTCTCCCATGTATATTTTATTTATTTATTTATTTATTTATTTTGTGAGGAAGACTAGCCCTGAGCTAACATCTGTGCCTATCTTCCTCTACTTTATATGGGACGCTGCCACAGCATGGCTTGACAAGCAGTGCATCTGTCCACCCCCAGGATCCGAACCTGCAAACTACGGGCTGCCAGAAATGGAGAGTGGGGACTTTAACCACTATGCCACTGGGCCGACCTCTCCCATGTACATTTATATACAGGTTGTTAAACTTCGATTTTCTCCTGTTCTGTCTCGTGTCAATTTAATTCTTAGACGAGCCAGAAGAATCTAGAAGGTAGAGGAATATTCTTCCTCCCCTATACCCTCAAAACTCTTAACAATACCAATACCTTCAAATAAATGTCTTCTGTTTTCTCTATATTCTTTTCTTTGGAATACTATATGTTGGGCATCTTTTTCCAAATGTATCTCTCTTAACTCCGTCATATTTTCCATCTTTTAAATCAGAGTATAATTTGTTCAGCTCTATGCTCCACATTTCTAATTACCTCTTATATTTTAACAGTTATATTTTCTGTTAATACATATATTGGCACTTTAATTTCAATGGTTATATTTTTAATTTTTAGAATTTCTATTTGTTTCTTTTGTAAATCTGTCTGGTATATCGTTTACAGTAATGTTCTATTTTTAAATCATTCCTATTTATTTAATCATATTAAATACATTTATTTTAGATTCTGCATCTGATAATCCTGTTATGTAAAAACATTGTGGTCACATTTTTTGCTTGCTGTATCTTCTGACTTGAACTGATGTTGGGAGCTTCCTTGTGTGTTTTGGAATTTGGATTGTGAACTCATGTTCAGGTGGTCTTATCTATGGGAATCTTGTACGCCTTGAGTAAGGATGTATCCTTCTGGCAGTATCTTCAGTTTGCATCTGATTTTAAATGTTAGTTTTATTTACTTCATGTTCCCGGATCATATAGAATTTCTAAATTTGAATCCTAAATCTATCTAATTGTTGATGTATGGTTATGAACATTCAGAGAAGACTTTATTTTTACCCAGAGACCATGTGCAATAGAAAAACTGCCTTCATGTGTTCTTTTGCTGTGTGGATTTTTTCAAGTCTACTCCTTCACTAAGCACCTTGAGGATTCCCTCTTCATGGAAGTTTTATGTTTCCCTTCCCTGTATCAATAAGACCCTTTTTTCCCTGACTGCACATCATTGTTAAAATTTAAACTCCTCAAATTTGAAACCTGGCCAGATTTTGTTAATTTTTTGGTAAGATGATTGTATTTGATTACATTTGTTTAGAAAGCCCATTTTACACATGCCTAGTGAAAAATTTTACAGATGAAATTATGTTGTCTGTTTTTTGTTCCAAAATAACTCAGGAAGGAATGTTGGGAATTAAGAAGAGGTAAAGATGAAACATGTTTTGCCATATAGAAGTCAGTGAAGGGTATATAGTTGTTTATTATACAATTTTCTGTATTTTGTATATGCTTAAAATTTTCCAAAGATATATCCTTTTTAAGGACTCCTCTATATCATACAGCTAGATTGTCATCTATGTTAAAAACATAGAAAAAATACTGTACATATGTATTATAAAATACATTTCCAAATCACATAGGCATTACCTTCATTTACTGTTATTAAGGAGAATCTATTCTTCCAGTCCTCTCCATTTGTGTGGATAATCAAGACTCCATGGTGAACCCATGAGATCAGATAATGCGCAAATGTCAAAAAACTAGACTAGAGAAATCAAGTGCAAAGACTAGTACTTGGTTGCCTTGGCAACTTAATTAAGTACTTCACATTACTCTTGGGTGAGTCAAAAGCTATACAAAGTGCATTTTCTACAGTATATTTTTAAAAATAATCTTACACTGCACAATTTTCTAATTTTTATCCATGTTTCTTTGTAGGATTCATTAGAAATATATATACGGAGAGATGACCCAGTTGTAGGTGATAACAATTTAAGATTGTGAAATGTATTTCTAGAATTTCAAGGTACATAGGTCTAAATTATTTGTATTTCCAGTTACATTAAGCATATTAAAAGATATATTTTAAGATCAGAAATTTATGTACAAAATGTTATTTCTAACTCTAGACACACAACCTTCTTAATGTAACTATTTCAAGCCCCCCTGCTAATAAAAGGTTAATTTTGCTTTCACATATAAACAGGAACCCCATCATAATGTGATTATAAAAGCACTTAGGCTCCATATGTACAGTGTGAAGCTGGAGGTTAGTCATCCACATCGCTGACGCAGTGGAACATAACCTTCGGGGGTCCTGCAGCCTCTGATGTGAACGCTGGCGGAGGAATCAGTGACTCAGGCTGGCTGCAGCCTGGTCCTTACCCACGTTAGAGGAGTGGCGGGGGGATCGCAGAGATAGAACACAGCATTAGACACCAATTACAAAATCCAAGAAACACAGTTTCAAAACCAAGACTTAGAAGCAGTGATTTTGAGTTCACATGAAAGTTCGTAACGTGTTTAGAGAAGAAACATATCTTAGTGAAAAAAAGAATGAATCAGAAGTTTGGACATAATTTTGGCTCTGGCATTAAGTAGCTGTGAGATCTGGAAATAAAACTTTCTGGACATTAGCTTCCTCATTTGTGTAGGGAGTTGAAAATTGATAAAGATTATAACACCTAGTTAGCTATGACAGTCAATGACTCAATTATACACACATATATACACACATTCTTTATATATGGGTAAGCATGTATTTTATAGTTATATGTACATCATATATTTGTCTAAATATACTAATTTTTAGCCAATATAATGTCTTATACAGACTCACTTTCAGATAGTATTTATTAAATACAACTGCCATTCTTTAAGACTTGAATTCCTACTCTTAGAACTGCTTTAGTATGCATTTCTGCAACTCTTCTTAGCAATATAAAATCTTCATCATTTGAAATGGAAATGTTATGATACTCCAAGGAAACCATAAATTGTTTTATTTAATAAAACTAGACAACAAGCTGGGTTACAAGTTTGAAATAAAACAAAACAAAAGAAAACCGTTGTCTTGAGGAATTGTAGCATTGCTATAATAAGTAAACTTCTTTCCAAGGTGACCGATTTGAAGGATAGCATTTATTTGGAATGAGAAGTTTAGGTATATTTTGTAGATTAATTCATATGCCAGTGGATGTGCACATATGCAGATTGAGGCTTAATATGCATTAAATAAAATGTACAGTTGTTTGACTATTTTCACACACGTAAACACTGAGTTTTCACTTTTAATATCAATATGACAGAAGTCATAAAAATTGATGTTTTCCAGTTAATTTTCTCAATTCCATATTTCTTGGTTACTGGCCGATGGTTGGTGGACTGTGAATTTATATGTGCGAAGTATTGAAATGAAAAACATCTTACTCTCATACTAAATATTAAAATGTTTTTCCTCTAAGGACTTAAAACTTTTTGGAAGAGCAGTGATTAGAGCTAAATTAGGTATATATTTGTCTCCACTTTCTCTTTCAGGTGCTTATGTCATCTGTTTCTGAAATAGCTGCACCTTTAAGGCAGCAACTAAGACGTGGTTCAGCCTTAGATGTCACCTTTCACGTCTGTAGATTTTTAAATCTTATCACCAAAGGCAGACACAATTAATCTATCCTAAATGGATTAATGTAGGTTGCATATCAAAATTTCCCAATCATCCCCTTGAAATTTGAATGCAGTGCAATAAGATCTGCTGCCAAATACATTTGTTTGCCCAGCAGTAGTTTTGCATCAAATGGTGTGGGCAAAAAAATTTCAAAACCACTTGACTTGCTTTTCTTGGAATAATCATACTTTTTCCTCCTCAAAAGAGAAAGAGACATAACCTATTTAATATGTAGAAGCTTAAAGAGAGAGAGAGAGAAAGAGGAGTAAATCTACTGCTTGCTTCGAATCATGAAATATTATCATTTCAGCTTGGGAAATGATGGACAGGTTTCAAAATAAATTTAAGCCTAAGTGCCCTTTCAAATATATAACAATAGCAAAAAGTATGTGGTTTTCTTCAACTCCTGAACTTTCAGCTTGATTCAACTCAGTAAAGGGCCATTCACACCATCACAGACAGCTTGAGAAAAGTATTTTTTATTATCTCTTTCCAGATGAGTATAAATGCCAAGAAGTCGTGAAGACACATTTGCTTTCTTTTGTGAAAGCCGTTCAAAGTCTTCTTTGATGTGTATGTCAAAACTATTGCTTCCTAGTTAAAATAGACAAAAAACTGGTTTATAAATAGAGGCATCTTTTAGAAAACAAATCACTATGTCTGTACTTCTGGAGCTCTAGAAAATATTTTCTAGGGAAACAAGGGCAAAAAAATAGTAAGAACAGAAAAATCTAAATAACATTTATAATTGTTAGCAGCCAATTTTTAAAATATATCAATATCTATGGACAGTTATGAAATGATAGCAAGTTTTTTTTACCAGGCATTTAATATGCATAAGTGAACAGGTATAACATGAGACAGTAAAGAAAAATGAAATTAACTGTAGTGTATTCTATTCAGCTTAAGATATAGAACTTGGAGTATTACAAATCTTAAAAGAAAACAGAAGGAAGATGAAGGTGGTGCCAAGGTAGGTTTTTGATCTTCTCAAATTCCTCCCAAAACAGAGTGATCTATGCACATACACACACACAGACGTTAACAATAACATATTAATATATTACTACATATTAAAACAAACAACTTCTACAACAATGGCAACACAAAAGGAGTTGAGGTAGCCTCACATCCCCCAAAATGTGTTTGGTAGAGGAGAAAAAAACAGGGAAACAGTTACAAGTCTGTCATGGCATTAGTATATGTGTAGGAGGAAGCAGAGAGAAACAAAGGAAACTCTGATGGGTATAAAAGAACAGAAAAGAGAGAAAAGCTTATAGGTAACAAGAACTCTCTGGAAAGCACAGCAGACTAATTTGAGAAAAACAGCTGAGGCTTGGAGGGATTTTTTTTAGTACTCTCAAATCACTAGGTGAGTGGGAGGGGGTCTCTGATAAGGTCCGAAGGTGGTGGGACAGTAAATTCTGTCAAAATTTCAAATTGTCCAGCCAAAGCTCCCTTCAGGACGAAGCACTGAAATGAGGAGAAACCTCTGGAAAGGTATTCCTCATTGAACAGGTAGGGAATATAGTAGCAAAGAAAAGGGAAGGTAAAGCTAAAGTAGGAAGAAAGAGCAGATTCAGGACATCTCAGAAAGCACGAGACTATCTTTTTGAAAATTCATATGACAACAGAAGACGCTAAAGCCACAAAGCTAGAGTAGCAAACCTTATGTATTCTCCCCAAAAGTTCAGGGAAAAAATGAATGCCATGTGAAAAATGAAGGATAGAAACAAATATTAATTGAATTCTATATAGAGCTACTATAAGGAAGATAATGGGAAACAGAATAATGTCCTTACAGACAATGAAAGCACAATAAGACAAGCCCACAAATAGATGAAAACTTTTGCTTAGTTATTCAAAATAAACTAAAATAAATTAAGAACACGATGGAAGAAAAAATAATGAAATAAATCAAAATGAGGAAAACTGAGAAAATAAATGACAAAACAGGAAAGAATTATAACTGAAATAATTTTTTTTAAAGTTTAAGTAAGTAAAAACACATAAGTAAATAAACTCAACAGACACTGTCTTAAAAATTGAAGTTTGAAAGGAGGAAACATTTTTTTATTATTATTAATTTATTATTCTTTGTTTAGAGGTAACTTTTGTTTACAACATTTTATAAATTTCTGGTGTATATCTTTATATTTTGACTTTAGTATAGTCTACATCATGCTCACCACCACTAGTTTCCATCCATCACCATACAAATGCCCTCCTTTACCACTTTCAGCCTCCCACCCCCTTTCCCCTCTGGTACTCACCAATCTATTCTCAGTATCTATGTTTATTGTTGTTGCTTTTATCTTCCACATATCAGTGAAATCATAAGGTATTTGTCATTCTCCATCTGACTGACTTAGCACAATGCCCTCAAGGTTCAGCCATGTTGTCACAAATGCCAAGATTTAATCTTTTGTAATGGCTAAGTAGTATTCCATTATATACATGCATATATATATATATAAGTGTGTATATATATATACACACTTTATATTATGTACACATACATTATATACATTCATATATATACATATATCTTCTTTATCCATTCATCCATGTACAGGCACTTAGGTCATTTCCATGTCTTGGCTCTTGTGAATAATGAACCATGAACATAGGGGTGCATACACCCTTTCAAATTAGTGTATTTGTTTTCTTTGGATAAATACCCAGAGGTAGAATAGCTGAATGATATGGTAGTTCTATTTTGAACTTTTTGAGGAATCTCCATATTTTCCACAATGGTTGCACCAATTTACATTCCTACTAGCAATGTACAAGGGTTCCCTTTTCTCCATATCTACTCCAACAGGCATTATTTCTTGTCTGTTTAAAAAGAGCCATTCTGACAGGCATGAGGTGATATCTCACTGTGGTTTTTGTTTGCATTTCCCTAATAACTAGTGATGTTGAACATCTTTTCATGTGCCTGTTGGCCATCTGTATAACTTCTTTGGAAAAATATCTGTTCAGATCCTCTGCTTATGGTTTTTTGTTGTTGTCTCTTTTTGTATTTTTTGGTGAGGAAGATTAGCCTTGAGCTAACATCTGTTGCCAATCCTCCTCTTTTTGATGAGGAAGATTGGCCCTGGGCTAACGTCCACACCCATCTTCCTCTACTTTATATGTGGGACACATGCCACAGCATGGCCCAATAAGGGGTGCATAGGTCCATGCCTGGGATCTGACCCTGTCAACCCCAGGCCACTGATGTGGAGTGCTTAAACTTAACCATGATGCCACCAGGCTGAATGCCCCTGCCCATGCTTTAATAGGGTTGTTTGTTTTTTTTGTTGTTGTTGAGTTGTATGAGTTCTTTATATATTTTGAATGTTGATCACTTAGATATATGATTTGCAAAGATCTTCTCCTAATTGGTAAAAGTTTTTGTTTTGTTGATGGTTTCCTTTGCTGTGAAGAATCTTTTTAGTTTGATATAGTACCATTTGTTTATGTTTTCTTTGGTTTCCCTTGCCTGAGGAAATGTACCCAAAAGAATATTGCTAAGACCGATGTCAAAGAGTGTACTGCCTATGATATCTTCTAGGAGTTTTATGACTTCAGGTCTTTCATTCAAAGCTTTATCCATTTTGAGTTAATTTTTGTGTATGATGTAAGATATGGCCTACTTTCATTCTTTTGCATGTGGCTGTCCAGTTTTCCCAACACCATTTATTGTATGTTTATCCTTTATCCATTGTATGTTCTTGACTCATTGATCAAAAATTAGCTGTGCATAGATGTGTGAGTTTATTTCTGGACTTTCAGCTCTGTTCCATTGATCTTTGTGTCTGTTTCAGTGCCAGTACCATGCTGTTTTGATTATTATAGGCTTGTCATATATTTTGAAATCAGGGGGTGTAATACCATCAGCTTTGTTCTCTTTTTCTCAGGATGCTTTAGCTATTTGGTGACTTTTGTTGTTTCACACAATTTTTAAGATTATTTGTTTTATTTCTGTGAAAAGCGTTGGGATTTTGATAGAGATTATATTGAATCTGTAGATTGCTTCAGATATTACAGACATTTTATCTATGTTAATTCTTCCAATCCACAAGCACAGAATATCTTTCTATTTCTGTGTGTCTTCTTCGATTTCTTTCAACCATGTCTTATAGTTTTCACGGTACAGGTCTTTCACCCTCTTGGTTAAACTTATTCCTAGGTATTTTTGTTGTTGTTGTTGTGATTGTAAATGGGATTGTATTCTTAATTTCTCTTTCTGGTATTTCATTGTTAGTGTATAGAAACAACAACCGGTTTTGTATCTTGATTTTGTACCTGGCAACTTTACTATATTTGTTTATTATCCCTAATAATTTTTTGTGGGTTCTTTAGCATTTTCTATCCATAAAATCATATTATCTGCAAATAGTGACAGTTTTACTTCTTCACTTCTGGTTTGGGTACTTTTTATTTCTTTTTGTTGCCTTATTGCTCTGGCTAGGACTTCTAATACTATTTGGCAAAGTGGGCATCCTTGTCTTGTTCCTGTTCTTAGAGGAATAACTTTTAGTTTTTCACAATGAGTATGATGTTAGCTCTGGGTTTGTCATATATGGCTTTATTGTTTTGATATACTTACCTTCTATATCTATTTTATTTGGAGTTTTTATCAAGCAGATGCCAAACCTTGTCTAATGCTTTCTCTGCATCTATTGAGAAAATTATGTGATTTTTATTCTTCATTTTGTAAATGTGGTGTATCACATTGATTGATTTGTGGATGTGGAACCATCCTTGCATTCCTGGACTAAATCTTACTTGGTCATAGTGTATGATACTTTTAATGTATTGTTTGATTTCCTAATATTTTGTTGAGGATTTTTGCATCTATATTCACCAGTGATATTGGCCTATAATTTTCTTTTTTTGTATTGTCTTTGTCTGGTTTTGGTGTCAGGGTAATGTTGGCCTCATAAAGTGAGTTAGGAAGTACACCTTCCTCTTCATTTCTTTGGAAGAGTTTGAGATGCATAGACATTAAATTTTCTTTAAATATTAGTAGAATTCACCAGAAAAGTATCTGGTCCTGGACTTTAGTTCTTTGGGGTGATGTTTTTCATTACTGTTTCAATCTCCTTACTAGTGATCAGTCTATTCAGATTCCTCAGTTCTTCTCAATTAAGTTTTGGAAGGTTGTATGATTCTAAGAATTTATCGATTTTTTTCTAATTTATTCAATTTGTTTGCATATAGCTTTTCATAGTATTCTTTTATAGTCCTTTTTGTTTCTGTGGTATCCATTGTAATCACTCCTCTTTCATTTCTGATTTTATTTATTTGAGCATTCTCTCTTGTTTTTGAGTTATTGAGTCTAACTAAAGTTTTGTCAACTTTTTTTTTTTGTCTCATCAAAGAGTCAGCTCTCAGTTTTATTGATCTTTTCTATCTATTTTTAGTCTCTAATACATTTATTTCCACTCTAATTTTTATTATTTCCTTTCTTCTACTGATTTTGGACTTTGTTTTTCTTTCTCTAGCTCCTTTAGGTGTAATGTTAGATTGAGGAGGAAACTTTTTTTTTAATAAAAAAGAAGTGAGGAAAGACAAACAAAAATTACAAAAATTACAGTAGTACTGCCACATACACTAAATTAAAAAATTCAATCCCAGTTGTTTGCATAGATGAAGAGCAAGTGCTTATCTCATATAACACTAGTGGGTACAATCACTTTAGAACACTAGCAGTGCCTACTAAAATTGGATATATTCCATCTCTAAGTCCCAGAAATCTAATTCATATGTATATGTACAAGAAAATGTTACATATGTTCACTGTAAGACAGGTACATTAATAGTCATAACAGAACTATTCATAATATAAGACTTTAAAAGAATCCAAACATCAATTAGCTGTAGAATAAATAATAAATTATGGTATATTCATTCAATGGAATACAATGTATAAATGAGATTTAATGAAAAATTATACATAACAACATAAACTCATAAAAATAAGATTGAGTGAGTGAGGCCAGACACAAAGAAGTACACACTGTCATTATCCCTTATATGAGATTTAAAAACATGTATGACATTAACAGACAAGATGGTGTTTACCTTTGGTGATGTTAGCAATTAGGTCGAGGTCTGTGAGCCTCCTGGGGTTCTGGTAAGTTTCCATTTCTCATCTAGATGCTGTTTACATGAGGATGTCCAATTCATTGAGCTCTAATCTTTATTAGGTGAATTTCTGTGTATATGTTACATTTCAACCAAATTTTTTTAATGAAATAAAAAAAAGAAAATTTTAAATTATTGGAAATAAAATGACATATTAAAGACAGACAAAAAAGGTCTAACACATATATGGTAAGATCCCCACATAGGAGAAAACCAAAACAAAAGAATGAAAATACACACACACACACACATATTAGTTTTTCCTCAAGTTAAAAAATAATCAATACTTGAAATCTAAATAGCACATCTCAAATATGGGATTATCAAATCTAAATAACCAACATCAAGACATACTCTCATGAAAACATTAGACTTTAAAGAAATTTTTAAAAATCATTTCAGTACCTAAGCAAAAATTGAGCAGGTCAAGTATAAAGGAAAGAAAATGATACTGCTGTCATATTTTCAATTTCCATACTTTTTGCCAAAAGAAAATGAAGTAACCTATTTAGGATACTCTTGACAAGAAAATATGAACTGAGGACATTATATTGAGCCAAATTGAATTTCAGGTAAAAAGGTCATGAACATAAGAGCTCAGTAAAATGTTCCCATGAGCACATCTTGATGAATCTACTAGAAGAGCTTCAGGTAAATGAAATGACAGAAGAGATGATGACAGAAGAAATGGTGGCAAACACAAATTATATCTGCCCATGGATCACAATTAATTGATAGCTATAAGGGACAGAGTATAGCATGGAATCACTATATTCTCAGACAACAAAGATATGGGTCAAATATCAGGACTAAGGATGAGTGGGGCTAATGGGGAAAGCAATTGAAAAACAGAATTGGTTTGATGATTGTCTTATAAATATTGAAAGAATGAAAGGATATTACTTCAGATCAGATGGTGGGGAAAAACGATGGTGAAGGGAAGAAGTTACAAGATGCTTTAGTGATTTTCATAGAGAAAAGTAATCAACCAAACAAGAGAATACTGAGAGCATTTCATAAATATATTAATGTGAGTAACCATTAGAACAAAAATAAAAAAACTTCCTAATATGAAAAATGACTTAAAATAGAAGAGAAAGAAAATAAAATACCAGAGAGGCTGAATCTATATAAAAAATAAATATGCATAAGCATTACAAAACATTGAACAGATTAAACATATCAGTAGAGTAAATGGACTCAAAACAACTTAAAATTTTTCTTTAAAGACTCCCACTTGACAAACAAAGCAAAATTCTACTCTATCCTGTATTCAGAAGACACACCAAGCCTATAACTAAAACAGGAAGGTTAAAATACAAATATAGGCAAAGATATCAGGCAAATTATATATATATATACATACATATATATCTATCACAAATAATACCTGACAATACCTGACAAGCTATATTTCAAAGCAAAAGAGCATTTAAAAAGAATAAGGAGAACATATTATCCTGCTAATGGCTGTAGTTTACAATGACAGACAGATATAGATTTGGATAGAGATAGAAATATGTGTGTGTATGAGAGAGACAGAACAGAGAGGGGTGGGGAGGAACAGAGGGAAAGAGAGAGATGAGAAAAAGAGAGATAAAGTACATGTGATGAAACCTTAACTTTAACTCTTGGATAATCTAGTTCAAGGGTATGCAAAAATTTTTTGTACTTTTTTCCTTTTTTGTATAAATTTTAAATTCTTTCAAAGTATAAAAGTAAAATTAAAAAATAAAATCCCAGCAAGGTGCTCATGGTGAATGATAAAACACGGAGTCTCTAGGAGTCTTGTAAGGTTCTGCCTTCAGAACTAGAGTAAAATATATTGCAATAATTTAAAAAATTGGCCTTTAAAATATATGATTTAAGAATTCTGGTTTCTGTTTCAGCATCTAAGAAGGTTGGAGGTCACCACTCTGTCCTAACAAATAATAAGCTGAACAGACTGAAAAATCAACAATCTTTCTTAGCTCCATAAGAGAAGTAAGGTCATGGGGCAAACTGCTGCCCCCAAAATTGAAGAGATGAACAGATAAATATTGAGAATCATAGCTCAAGTGGGCAGAAAGCACTGTCAGAACCAGCGCTGGGACAGGAAAATTGAATTGTAATTTATGAATTCCTGGAGGCTGAGAGATAAAAATTCCAGGGACACCCAGTTATCATGGAACCCTGACACTTTTGTAAGTCTTACCACCTGGAGCTCAACCAGGTTCTCATAGTGATTATTAAAGAAAAATCCCCTGTGATTCCAAGAAGAGAAGAAAAGAAAAGGAGAGAAGTGAAGGAAAGGAACTGCTTTGAAATATGCCAGAGCATTCTGTACTTTTCTTTTTCCTAAAAAGCTCTGCCTTCAGTAGGAACTATTTAATCAGAGCTTAACCTGATGGGGTTTTATCACAGCTTAACTGACTTAGGGGAAGGGTAAATACCCAGCTCCAACCTCCTCTAGTCTTCCTGTTCTATCTAAAGGAGAAGCGGACTGAGATGCATGTGGAAAGTTCACATCCAGAAGCAAAGGTTTACTGAAAACTGAGACCTAATCATAGGACCATAGAACACATTCCCTTTACACCTTAGTAACACCTTACTAAAGGCATATTTACAGTTGCTCTTTATATCTGGTACATCAAGTCTGGCTAGCAAGAAAAAATTACAAGATATACTAAAAGGAAAAACAAAATGCAGTTTGAAGAGATAGAGCAAATATCAGAACCAGACTCAGCTATGTCAAGGATATTGGAATTTTCAGACTTGGAATTTAAAACAACTTTGATAAATATGCTAAAGGCTTTAATGGATAACGTAGACAGCATGTAAGAACAAATGGGCAATGTAAGCAGAGAGATGAAAATCCCAACAAAAAAATAAAAGAAAATGCTAGAGATAAAAACATTGACAGAAATGGAGAATGCCTTTGATGGCCTTATTAGTAAATAGGACATGGCTAAGGAAAGAATCTCTCAACTTTAGGTTATCTCAATAGAAACCTCCAAAAATTAAGAGCAAAGAAAAAAAAGACTGAAAAAAAAAAAAAAGAGAAAAGGATATCAAAACACTGTTGGACAACTACAAAAGGTGTAACATGCATAATGGAAATATTAGAAAAAGAAAAAAGAGAGAACGGAATAGAAGAACTATTTGAAATCATAGAGACTGAGAACTTCCCCAAATTAAGGTCAGACACCAAACCACAGATCCAGGAAGTTCAGAACATCAAGCAGGATAAGGCCCCCACCTCCCTGTCAAAAAAACAAAACAAAACCCAAAATTACACCTAGGCATACCATTTTCAAACTACAGAAAATCAAAGATAAAGTCCTGAAACTAGAGGAAAATAATTTACCTGTAGAGGAGCAAAGATAAGAATTACATGTGAATTCTTCTCAGAAATCACGTAAGCAAGAAGAAGAGAATGGAGTGAAATATTTAAAATATTGTTAGAAAACCCTCACCAATCTAGAAATCTGTACACTGCAAAATTTGAAGGAGAAAGAAAGATTTTCTCAAACAAACATAATTGAAGGAATTTTTTTTTGCCAGGAGACCTGCCTTACAAGAAATATTTTAAAAATCTTTAGAGAGAAGGAAAAAGATATATGTAAGAAATATGGATCTAAATGAAATAAGGAAGAACATCAGAAAAGGAATAAGTGAAGGTAAAATAAAAGCTTTAAATTTTCTTCTTCATAATCAAATAATTTGTTCAAAATCATAATAGAAACAATAAATTTGATTATGTATGCATATCCATATATATGTGTATATATATTCTTCTGTATGCTTATGTATAAGTGAAATGAATGACCACAATGATACAAGGATGGGAGGGAGAAATTGGGATTATGTTAACATTATAAGGTGCTTGCACTTCCTGAGAAGTAGTATATTGTTATTTGAAAGTGGACTTGGATTAGTTGTAAATATATATCACAAATTCTAGAGTAACCACTAAAAAAAGTAAAAAAAAAAAACCCTAAATGAGATACCAAGAAAGGAGAGAAACTGGAATCATATAAAATGCTCACATAATACCACAAAAGGTAGAAAAACATGGAGGACAAAAATAGAAACAAAAAAACAATGGCAACAAACAGAAAACAGTGACAAATATGGCAAATACTAATGTAACTGTATCAATAATTATTTTGAATTGTCAATGGTCTAAATGCACCAATTAGAAGTCAGAGATTGTCAGAGTGGAGCAAAAAACAAAACCAAATTATGTGTTGTCTTCAATAAATCCACTTTATAAATAAGGAAACCTAGAGATTAAAAGTAAATGGATAGAGAAATGTATACCAAGATAGTACTAATCAAAGAAAGTGTGAGGAGCTACCAATTTCAGACAGAGCAGATTTCAGAGCAAGGCAAACTATGAGGGATAAAGGGAGGCATTACATAATGAAAAAGTCAGTTCTCCAAGAAGAATTAACAATTCTTGACATGTATATGTTTAACAACATAGTGTCAAAATACATGAGGAAAAAACTGATAGAACTGCAAGGAGAAATCAGTGAAGCCACTATTATACCCGGATACTTCAACATTCCTCTATGAGAAATGGACAGATACAACAGACAGAAAATCAGTAAAAACAGTTGAACTCAACACCACCATCAACCAGCTGGATAAAATAGATGTCTGTAGACTACTTCACCCCCAACAGTGGAATACACATTTCTTCTCAAACTCCATAAAATATTTACCAAGATAGACCACATTCTGGGACACAAAACATACCTTAACAAAAATAATAGAATGAAAATCATAAAATTTCTGCTCTCAGACCACAGGAATAATAACAGATAAATAGCTGAAAAATCCCAAATTACTTGAAGATTAAACTGCACACTTCCAAATAAGATATGGGTCAAAGAAGAAATCTCAACAGAATTTTAAAATATTTTAACTAAATGAAAATGAAAACACAACTTATCAAAATTTGAGGGATGTAGCAAAAGCAGCACTAAGAGGAAAATTTATAGCATTGAATGCATATACTAGAAATAAGAAATACCTAAAACCAATTATCTGAACTTCCAACTAAGGTGACTAGAAAAAGAAGAGCAAATTAAATCCAAAGAAAGCAGAAGAAAAGAAATAATAAAAATTAGAGCAGAAATCACTGAAAACAAGATACCAGTAGAGAAAATCATGAAATCAAAAGCTGGCTCTACAAGATCAATAAAATTGATAAGCTTCTAGCCAAGCTAACTAAGAAAAAAAGAAAAAGGGCATTACTTACTACTATCAGAAATGAAAAAGGGGATATCGTTATAGATTCCATGAATACTAAAGAGATAATAAAGGAATTTTATGAACAACTCTATGCCCACAAAATTGAGAACAAATGCACCAATTCCTTGAGACACAATCTGCCATAGTTCTCACAAGAAAAAATAGACAATCTGATGCTTCCTACATCTATTTCAAAAAAATTGTCCAAGAAAACCCTATAAATAGCAGCAGAGCATTGTCTGATATAGTGCTAGAAGATGAGAAGATGAGAAGATGGTGCAAAAAAGACCAGGCAGGTTCTGCTCTGCTGTACACAGCACTAGGAGTTGGAAGAAACTCAACAGCACTAACAATAAAGTCTTTTTGAAAAAGGAGCAAAGGCAATACAATGAAGCAAAGATAATGTTTTCAACAAATAGTGCTGGAAAAAAGATATCCACATGCAAAAAAAAAAAAGAATCTAAACAGAGATTTTGCACCCTTCATAAAAATTAATTCAAAATTTATCACAGTACTAAATGCACTATAAAACTCCTAGAAGATAACCTAGGAGTTATCAAGATGACCTTGGAGTAAATAGGAATAAATCTAGATGACCTGGCATTTGGCAATAATTTTTTAAATGCATAGTCATGATCCATGAAAAAAAGAATTTATAAGGTGGACCTCATTAAAATTAAAAATTTCTGCTCTGTGAAAGATACTGTCAAGAGAATGAAAGGAAAAGCCATTGATACAAAGAAAAAGCTTACAAAAGAAATAGCTGATAAAATATACCCAAAAAACCCTTAAAATTCAACAATAAGAAAATAAACAAGCTGATCAAAATATGGGTCAAAGGCCTTAAAAGACTCACCACCAAAGAAGATATACAGATTACAAATAAACACATAAAATGATGCTCCTTATCATATGTCATCAGGAAAATGCAAACCATAGCAACATTGAGATGCCACTACACATCTAATAGAATGGCCAAAATTCAGAACACTGACAACACCAATTGCTGGTGAGGATGTGGAGTAACAGGAATACTCATTCATTGCTGATGGGGATGCAAAATAGTACAGTTACTTTGGAAGACAGTTTGGTGATTTCTTACAAAACTAACTAAGTCTTACCATAAGATCCAGCTCTCATGCTCTTTGTTAACTTACCCAAACAAGTTGAAAACTTATGTCCACACAAAAACCTGCACACAGATTTTTATAGCAGCTTTATTCATAATATCAAAACTTGGAAGCAAACAAGATGTACTTCAGAAGGTGAATAGATCAATAAACTATTGTACATGCAGACAATGGAATATTATTCAACTCTAAATGGAGGTGAGCCATCAAGTCATGACAAGACACAGAGGAAGCTTAAATGCATAATACAAAGTGAAAGAAGACAACTGAAATGTCTGCATTCTGCATGATTCCACCTCAATGACATTCTGAAAAAGGCAAAACCATGGAGACAGTAAAAAGATAAGTGATTGTGAGGAGTTGGGGGGAAGATGAGATGAACAGGCAGAGCACAGAGGATTTTTAGGGTAGTGAAATTACTGGGTGATATTACAATGGTGAATATATGTCATTACATACTGTTCCAACTCACAGAATGTACACCACCAAGAGCGATTGATCTCTAACAAACTATGGACTTTGGTGATAATGATGTATCAATGCAGATTCATCCTTTGTAATCAACGTACCACTCTGGTGGGCTATGTTGATAATGGGGGAGGCTATGCATGTGTGGGGCAGGGAATATATGGGAAATTTCTATATCTTCCACTCAGTTTTGCTGTGAATCTAAAATGGCTCTAATAAATAAAAACTGTTAACATAAAAATTTTTTAAACATGATTTACCTAAATGATATCTTTCTCCCATTGTTTTATCCCCATTCTCCTAGCTGTTCAATAGGTAGTCAGGTTCTCTCCCTTGTTCATGCCAGTGTGTTCCATAAGATTCTCCTTAATGAGATGTAGGAGGTGTTTGGTCAATGCCAATCTATTTCACTGCAGAGAGAATCAGTTGATATAATTTGCAGCATTACAGTTTATCTAAATTATTTTTTCATTCAAAAGAAACTGTAGTGATATTAGCCCAGAGTGAATCTTCCTCAGCAACAACAACAACATAAATAAATAAATAAAAATAAAACAAACAAATAAAAGAAGCTATAGTGTCATGATGAAAACAGACCCAAGCTAGGTTGTCAAGGCAAAGTACACACACATCTGTTTTGGCGTAATTATGGTGTGACTCACAATACCCAACTCCACTTACCAGAATCAGAGGAAAGCAGCTTGGACAATAAATAAGATTCTTTTTTTAATGGAACAAATTAGGTTAAAAACATCAAATAGTTTTTACTTTTGTAATTTTAATTCTTGACTTTGAAATGACTCCATTTGCTATGTCCAATTCACAGAGGAATATGTTCTATGGCCTATCATCAGACTCAATACAAATCATACAAGCTAAAATATTAAAATGTTAGAATTGTTTTATATATTTAAGAGTAAACAAACAAAAAGACATTTTTAGAAGACCAAAGCACAAACATTCTAAATCTACCTATAGTTTGAAAATGCTACAAATATGCATTTTCATTTCTAGTAAACTATCTTTTGCCATATCCTAGGAGAATTTAAGATGTTCTATGAAATTATACATTTCATATAGGTTAGGTTCTTTTATATTTATATGCATCTCATTATAACATAATTAGAGGCTAACCTTAAGTTTGATATTATTTTTAAGTATATGCCCTTGTGTATGTATTAGGTACTCATGAGTATGTCATAAAACACATTTATTTTCTTTATGTATTTGATATATAACATTGAAATGAATACTAATAAATTGAGAAATTTTATTAGTAGTAATTACATTAATGTTTCTGTATGTACTAGGAATGTGTTAAATTTAATTAAAGAAGACCTATACCCTCAGAAAAAAAATCAATTTTTCATGTAAAAATAAGTACTTGAGAAAGTCAGAACTTATACACTCAGAAACAGTTTGGAATAAGGGGATGAATATCTAATTAACTAAAGCATCTGAGATTCCACTGTGGTAAAATTATTAAGTTCCAGCCATGAAGACCATAGATATACTACTAAAACATTTACAGACTTTCAAAGTAGTAACATAAATATGTGCTTAGGTGTTCAACACTAAATTATTTTAAATATGTTAATAAAATAAGGCATTTCAAGACATTTTCCCAAGTGGTATATTAATACATTCATTAATAATTTTATCTATCACTTTTAAAAATTATTCTGGAATGTTCTAAGTGAGGACCTCAGCAAATTTCCAAAACTGGAAAAAAATTGTTAAAAGAAATTAGTTCTTACTCTTGAAATTGACCAAAAGTATACAACAAATTAAGATACATCTATTCAAGGAAATTAACTGAAATTCCATAAGAACATTTGGAGTCTGTGGTGTTTTGCCTGAAGTTTCTCTTAAGTTCCCACCCAGCTCCATGATGGGTTGGTTCTACCAGGGCAGGACAGGTCATAAGTACTGGCAGCCTCACTTTAGCAGGTGGAGGTCTTGATTCTGAATGAAGTATAAAAAAACTCATGATCAGAGGTGTTATCAAAAACTATCATGCTCCCATTGGCAAACAACAGGGAAAGCCAAGCAAGACTAGTTAGAAAGATAACAGGAAGATCTGGAGAATGAAACAACCATAGTCGTCTTTGATAAGCTCCCAGCATCCCTAATTGTCTGAATGGCTGTTCATCTCAGGAGAGACTGCAGAGGGCCTCAGCTAACTGAGGTTGTTTGGCTGAGCAGGAGGACCTGCACATGAAGAAAACAAAAGCTAGGACATACCTGTAAACTGCCCAAGATTGAATGTGTTCCCAGCTCCTGCACTGATCTGATCCATTTGCAAAGCATCACTCAGTATACGTTTAAGCACAACCTGCAATGAACATCTAAACAAAGCTGATCTACAGGTAAATCCTAGGAAGCTAAGCTAAAAAAAAAGGGAATTTAAAATCAGGGGCATCAGTAGATGAACGCTGCAAGGGAGGCAAATTATGCAGAAATAATACAGGCAAACAGTGAAAAGTAAATGATCAAACAAACAGAAAAACATGAAAAATCACAATGTCCCAGGGACATGAGAAACTAGAGTTGCAACAATGTAGTATATAAAATTTCCAGTTTCCAGAAAAAATAAAACATGCATAGAAACACAAAAGTATGATGCAAAGAAAGAGAGAAAAAAAAAGCAGTCAATAGAAAATGTCCCTGAGAAGTTACAGCTATTGGACTTTGTATACAAAGACTTCAAAACAGCTTTTATAAATATGTCAAAAGAAGTAAAGGAAACCATGTGTAAAGAATTAACTGACAGTATGGTGGCAATGAGTATCAAACACAGAATATTGATAAAGAGATAGACATTTTATTTTTAAAACAACCAAATGGAAATTCTCAAGTTTAAAAATACAGTAATTGGGGCTGCCCGGTGGCGCAGCGGTTTAGTTCGCGCTTGGCAGCCCAGGGTTCGCGAGTTCGGATCCTGGGCGCCCGCCAACGCGCTGCCTGTCAGCCACGCTGTGGCGGCGTCCCATATAAAGTGGAGGAAGATGGGCACGGATGTTAGCCCAGGGCCAGTCTTCCTCAGCAAAAAGGGGAGGATTGGTGACGGATGTTAGCTCAGGGCTGGTCTTCCCCACAAAACAAACAAACAAACAAACAAACAAACAAACAAAATACAGTAATTGAAATAAAAATTTCAGAATAGAGTTACGGTGAATTTGAGGTGGCTGAATGAAAAATCAGTGAACCTGAGGATAGATCAATGGACAATATCCAATTTAAAGTACAAAAATTAAAAAGAATAAAGAAAAATAAAGACACCCATAGTCCCATAGGACTCCATCAAGCATAGTGAAATTATGTATAATAGGAGTCCTAGATATAGAGGAAGGAAAGGAGCAGAAAACAATATTTGAAAAAATGGCCGAAAACTTTTCACATTTAATAAAAAATATTAATCTATACTCCAAGTAGCTCAATAGACTCCAAATAAGAGAAACATGAAGCATCCATACCTAGTTACATCATAGTCAAACCATTCAAAGATAAAGAAAATCTTGAAAGCCGCAAGAGAAAATACGCTCAAGGTACAAAAGAACCACAATATGATAAACATCTTACCACTCATTAGAATCAATGGAGGCCAGAAGGCAGGGGAGTTATATATTCAAACTGTTGAATGAAAATTAAAATGTCAACCAAAAATTATATACCAAGCAAAACTTTTCTTCCAAAACAAAGGCAAAGATATTCCTATACAAAGAGGGACAGACAAAATTTGTTGCTAATATCTGCCTTACAAGAAATACTGAAGTAATTCCTTCAGGCTAAAAAGAAATGACGCCAGACATCAACTCAAACCCACATGAAGAAATAATGAGTACTGATGAAGAATATTACACAGGTATATATAAGTATTCACTGTTGTCCGGATCTTACTCTGGTAATTGTGCAGTATTCTTTTGGCTTTCCATTTTCTTCAATCAGTCTTTTCTTTTGCTATTTCTCTTCTGTGGGAAGATTTATCTGAATTACTAAATCTATAACCAGAAGAGGAAATTTCTAATTATTGATGTTTATTAGAATGTCAATTTTTGTTTAAATCAATTTCAAGTGACAGTTTGCACTAGAGTTGTCTTATGTATGTGTGTACACATGCTTTCAGGAATATGTGTTCACAAACATCTTCTGGTCCAGTGTTCTCTTTCAACCCTATATTTCTGATTGCATAATAAGAATCACTAGGAAGGTTTACTTCAAAATTATCTTTGAAGTCAGATTTATTTTTAATTTTTTTTGGATTACACTTCTTATATTCAAAGATATTAGTTTTATCTTCATCAAAAATAAGAAGAAAATAATTTATTCATGAATTGAGATAAAGAAGACAGAAAATGGAATTATTTTCTTTGTTAGTTAACTCTGTCACATCAAGCAATTCTTCAGTTCACATTTTCTGAATTACTATACAGAAGTGCACACTAATGAAAACAGAAGAAAATACTTCTGAAGGGATGTTATCTGCCAATTCAAAGAAATAAACTGCAGATGCTAGAAATGTATGTACCCTATCAGGAGAAGAGAGAGATAATTTAGAGCAGGAAGACCTTTCTAGAATCACTGAAATTACAGTATGGCAGAATGTATTTTGTAATATGTCCACAACAATATCTCCCATCTCATATACTCTTTATATAATGTTATATGGACCTACCTTCCGTTGAGAGGTGGGGCCTATCACCCTTCCCCTTGTAGCTGGGTAGAATTTTGTGACATTTTGACCAATGAAATATGGTAACACTGTGTGATTTTTGAGGCTAGGTCATAAAAGCCAATGCAGCCTCTGCTTTGTTTGCTGGAATACATACTTTTGAAGACTCCAGCAACTGAGTGAGTGTTAGATTGGCCACCTTACTACAAATAATCAAAACAAGCCCTTGTGGAAAGACCATTGACTAGGCCCTTAGATTGCATGAAAAGAAAAAGATCCAAACCATTGTCTTAGTTTGTCATTTTCTAAAGGTACATTAGAGAACCAAGGAAGACTTGCTGAGCTGAGCTTTCTCCTAATTCTCAACTTTATCAGAAAGCTGGAGAGATAATAAAACTATCATTGTTGCTTTAAGCTACTTAGTTTTGGGGTGGTTTGTTACAAATTACTGGAAACTACCTTTTTGAATAAATTTTATAAAATATAATCTGAAAACGTGCTTAAGGAATTTTTTTTCTTTTTTCTAGGGAAATGTGGCCCTAATTAAGGAATTCTTATAATAATGTGGTCATATTAATCTTAGTTTGTAAGGCAGCCTGCCATAATAATTAGTTTTTTACACTGTCTAATTTTTAGGACTACTTTTTTTCTATGCTCTGTGGGCAGGGCTTACAAAAAGATATGAAAGATATAAATCTGCAGGTACTTTAAACCTCCCATGTGGGTCAGGATAGTGAGGAATAATATGGCTCCAGGATACCATATCTTGTTTATACTTGCATCTAGCACAGTGGGGACAGGAACAGTAAGGAACACTACGTGATCCAGGGTGTTGTGTATGTTGTTTATACTTGTACCCTTACATCTAGCACAGTGCTCATAGTTGGCACTCAGTAAACTTCTGTTCAAAGAATAAATGAGTCAATGAAAGCAATCTTTTTGTGTGTGTGTGTGTGAAGATTACATCTGAGCTAGCGTCTGTTGCCAATCCTCCTCTTTTTTGCTGAGGAAGATTGGCTCTGGGCTAACTTCCATGCCCACCTTCCTCCATTTTATATATGGAATGCTGCCACAGCATGGCATGATGGGTGCACAGATCTGCGTCTGGGATCTGAACCTGTGAACCTTGGGCCGCTAAAGCGGAGAGTGGGAACTTAACCACTATGCCACCAGACCAGCCCCGAATACAATCATTCTGATAGAGTTCACTAGCCATGGTCATATATGGCATCAGGGTGATAATGATTAATAAGTCCTGAGAAAAATGATTTAATATACAAAAGAACCTAAAAACCTAATTTTTATTGAGAACCATATATGAGCTGGGTAATAGTCTAAGAGGTTTATATATAACTAACTTATTTAAGCTTTATAGCTAAGTTGAGAGTGTTAGAATTATGATTCTCATTTCATAGATAAAAAACTACAAAATAAAGAGGTTATTAACTTGCATAAGTTTATAGAAATAATATGTTGCAATAAAAAATTTTCATGACTCATATTCTTTGTTTTCACATATTGAGAAAGGTTTTACAGAATTATAATTGTGCATATTTGTTTTACTTTCTCAATTTTGATCCTTGAGATAGCCATCCAAATGAATTTTATGTTTCATGACATTTCAGATCTGTCCTTTTCATTGTAAGTGAAAAAAGTAATTTAGGCAAAGTAGCACACTTAGAAGTCTATAGGAAATTATAATTTTAACCTTATCTCATGCTTGATTAATGAGAATAAATTCTTAATATATAAAACATCATATACACATTGTGTTTGAGAAACTTATTCTTCATTTATCCTGAAACAATTTTCAGTTTATATAACTCAATTGTAGGGAATTAAAAATCTTTTCAAGTATCATACACCAGTGCTTAAATTACAGAGTAAAATTTTAAACGGTATCATGTGTTGAGTGCTTTATTTCCATTTAAAGATTTATTAATTTTCCTTTCAGACATTTGATTCAATTGTTTTCAGTTTGAGATTTATAATATTTTGGATCTACTGGGTTAAATTAAAAACACCATTAAAATTAAATTTACCCAGTTCTTCTATTTTTAAAGAAATTAGAAAATTTAGAAACTAGAAAATTTAAAACTGCTCATGTGACTCACATATTTCTATTGGACATTAATCTATTGTTGTATCAATCTGTAGTGTCTCTTTGTCTGTTCATCAAAAGATTATTTATAAAGGTTCTAAGATTCCAAAGAGATGACTTAAGTGCCAGTCTCATGGGGCATGCCCAATAAATGAGAAGTCCTTTCTTTTTTCTCTTTTTTCCTGTAAAATAATAATGATGATAATAATGAGGAGGAGAAGGAGGAAGAAG
The DNA here is from genome assembly GCA_031878705.1 of Tapirus indicus. Lineage (NCBI taxonomy): Eukaryota > Metazoa > Chordata > Mammalia > Perissodactyla > Tapiridae > Tapirus > Tapirus indicus. The sequence continues at coordinate 33,135,471 of CM062934.1, forward strand.
AGAAGGAGAAAATTGGGCATTGAAACATTAGCTGATGTTGAAGTAAAAGGGAAAATTTTGCACGTGAACGAGTAGAACCTTGTGGTTTTTACACAGGTTTCTACCGTCTCAAATATATGCTCTAAACACAGAGGAACTAATGCCAGCAAGCTCTGGGGACAGGGATGACATTTTAGGAAGTTCTTAACTCCACCTGAAAACAATGAGATTAATATCCAGAAAACACTTGGGCTTTATATTTGCAAATAAAAAATTTGGAAAACCTTTTAATATTTCTCTGTGTTACAGTACCCTAAATATCTACCTTTGGTATTAAAACCATCAATGTGTAAACTGGTCCTGGAGGAGACAACTTAATTTTGATGGAACTTAAAATAACATCAGCCATGATTTGGGGATTATGCTATCTGATTTGTTTCACGTAAGAGTTTTCGTGTTCAATTTCAAAGCATATGCTATTTCACTCTCAAACGCATTTAAAACCACCTGAATTTCAATACTTTATAAGTAATAAAGTCTATCAGTTCTTGTGGTTGGCACTGTTGCTATGAGATCAATGTTTAAAGAATATGAAAATGCTAATCAAAGAGTAAAGGTTTTGTGGGGAAATAAATGTTCCCTGGAGTTCTCAGAGCTCATGAAAGAAGCCTTAGTCTTCTGAGATATGGGAATATATGTAACATAAAAATAGGAAATGTTTGCCTTCACTTGTCCTGAAAACATTTTACTCTTCACATGATGTAAGGGTTAGATCTGTAGTCATTTGTCGAGTTTATTTCTCTCATCCAAAAGGATAATAAAACTTCTCCTATCTCCCTGAGATGGGAAAATGGTCACAGCCCAGACTAGCTCCCAGTTTACACCCCAAAGTACCAGGAAGATTACAGCGGGTATTTTCCTAAGTGTTTACATTTCAAAGAGAAATGGTACCTGGGAATTTGGAAACATCACCAGGTTGTAAATGCCCAGATACATAGGGCAATATGTCTCCTGGAGAGAGTTTATATTTCAAAGGGTTAGGGTTAGGGCTCAGGCACATTACATTTCCCAGGAGGCTCTTTCAAGAGGGTAGAGGTGTACCTGCCTCATCCCCCTTTATAAGCAGAGAGAAATCATTTTCATCACCTCTCACCTATGGAGTTTCTGGCTATTCACGTAGGAAAAATTCCCGTGGGCTCTCATGACATGGGATAAGGGTTAAGACACGGGAGAAGGGGAGCAACAAACTTATTATTTACTCTGAAGTAATAAGAAATCTGTTTCTGATCCAGAACACTTCATGTGAGCAGTCGATATAAATTTAATAAAGGAGAATATTGTAAAGCTAATAGGGCTTCAATCCATGTCTTCTTAGCATATCCTCTCAACCGATTCTTGAAACCTAATTCACAACTTTGTTAGCTCTTTATTGGCCACATAACGCTATATTCATGCAAACTTTTATATTTTTGTACAATATAAGAATTATTATTACACAATCTGTATGGAACTATTGCTGAATGTGATTGTGTGAAAAGTGAAACATAAAAATCCGAAGCAAAAATAAGAAGATTCACATTGTTAAAGCAGGCCAACTGTTCCTACAGATTCCATATTTCTCTTTTTTCATTGAATTATTGCATTTACAGCCAGTCCAAAATCATGTAACTTGTAAATTATTGGATTTCATGCTTTTATGCCTTTGTTCATGCTGATTCCCTTGCCTGGACTATCCTCCTACTCCATTATTTAGCTTTCATAATATACCAAGATTTGAATAAGCTCATTATTTGTGTTTGCATACAAAAATGATGCATAGCAACTCAATGCACAAAGTATATTTGCAATCTCCATTTTACAGATAAAGAAACTGAAGCTTAGAAAGATTACTTGCAATAGTTACATAGTAAATGGACAACCCAGGCAATGTGATTCTGGAGACAAAACTTTTAACTACTGTCTTACCATGCAAAACCTGTTTATTCCTCAAGTCTCAGCCCAAACTTCCTGCCCTCTTGGAGAGCCTTTCCTGATCTCTTAATCAAATGAAAAAGCCTTTCCTCTGCATCTGTACGTATTTCTATCCTTATACTACTTATCACATGCTCTAGTCTTGCTCTGGTTAGTTGTTTATAGACACACACACACATCTATATATTTATCATATGCCAAATATAGCAGGAATGTGAGAAAACTAAGTTGATCTCTGTTTACTTAGAACTTACCATTTAATAAATACACAATACTTATCTACTTGAATAATTAATTAAGGCTATCATATTACTATGAAGGATAAACATAGGAGGCAGTGGACAGAAGGAGCTAACTCAAAAAGGAGCATGAGGGATGATAAGGTATATGCTATTTCACTTCTAATTTCTAGGTAGAATTAGAACCTACATCTCTGAGGAAATAACTTTTTAGATGAGACCTGAAAAAAAAGAAGCTAGCCATTTGAAAGAAGCTTGAAGATGTGTCCTACAGAGGAAGGGTTAGAGGTTGATGTGAAGAATATTCGAAACAGAAAAAAACATGTGGGAAAACCTTGAGATGAAAAGGGATGGAAGAGATGGCCAGTGTGTCAGGAGCACCCTTAGAAAGGCAGAGAGATGCACGAGCAACTGTAAAGTTGGCCAATGACTGGGGGATTCAGGCCCTTACTAGGGATGTTTTAGCTTTTAACAGGATGGTGACATCAGGGTCTGTCTTCTTCCCTCCACCACCCTACTCCAAGTACCCTGTTTTGACAACAAAAGCAATATTTTACTTACATTTGCTTTCTCGTTGTCTAGCAGATTGTCCCCACATAACAGACACTTTACTGACTAAATGGTTGTCAAAAAACCAGGTGTATCAACCATCTCTCCATCCCTCAACTCTGTCCTCTCACTGCTATACTACTCCCACGCTCAGTGACGAACTGTTCAAGTCTCCTATTCAAAAATTTTCTGTAGTTAATTTAACAAAATATTTGCCTCCATGAAATACAAGACCATAAACACATACTGGGCCTTACCATGTGTTCTGAACTGTGCTGAGCACTAATGGTTAAGGGATGCATGAGTGGACTCTGCTCTGAAGGACCCCAGAGTCAAGTTGATGCACAATAAATCTTGAGATGGATTTATGGGATACGTGGAACACATATTTAGGGAGTACTTCTTGTTCTCACTGCTTAATAAGCAGGATTGCTTGTTTCCTCAAATAAGGTGTAAAGTCCATAGGAGGAAGTTTGTTCGTTTTCTTTAATAGCAGCCTGTAACATATCCTTTCCATTACTAGCATTTTCTCCTTTAATTAGATGGAGAACATAGTGCTGGGCTTGGGAAGAGCGTGTGGTCTGGCAAAGAACAAACTAAATCTTAATTTCAAATCTTCAAATCTTCTTAAACACTTTAACAAATTTCCCAGTCTCAGGTCATATTAATGAGATATGCACATGCTCAAATGCCATCTCAGGATCTAAATGCATTAGATTCAATTTCTATATTAAGAGTTTCTTTATTAACAATCAGGAATTGAAATCTCTAGAGTGGATTTAGACTCAACAGGGGAACATTTGTCTAAACATATTAATATCTTTAGTGCTTTATTCTCTATGTAGGGTATATGGGGATTCCTGCAGTTTCTAAATTTTCTTAAAATTGCCATTTGTGTAATCAAGCAAGCACTGTGGCAATGAAACATCTGCCGCAATGAGACTAGTGAACTTCTGAGAGTTATGTGGTTCACCAGCACTCATGGGCAGTCATATTTTTCTCCTTTTAACCTATCACAAAAAAAAAGAACCTATGACTTGATAATACAGGTGACTCAGATCAACATATCTGGAACAGCATCTGGGAATCCACTTCTCAATTAAAACTGCAAATATTGTCAATGATAACACTGTTTGGTTTAGATCAGAAATTTTATTTTGAAGAAATCAGTCACCTATTTCATTAAAAGATTAAAAAATCTTCTTAAGGTAAACTGTAAAAAACTATGTACACATATAGTATATGCACTACTATGGCACATACACTATGAAAATGTTTATGGATTTTTTTGAATAAGTGGGGATGTTGGAGTCTTATGAGTGCTTAAAATGGAGTTTGGTAACACAAATCATTTCTGCTCTTCAATCACATATCAATATTGACATTGTTGGTATTTCTATTTACAGTATACTGGATTATCACTATTGGAAAATGTGTATTATTATTTAGTATTTAATTGTAGCCTTAAAAATGCACTTTATTCCTAGGTTGGATTTTATTGCCTTTGTTTTTTCTCTAAATTTTCAAAATGTCTTGGAGGCAGATGCTGTACTAAATTGTTTCTTTCTCAGACTCTAGTACATTCATTGAGCATACGATATGTCCAAAATGGCTTGTAGAAAACATATTATATTTATCTGACTGCTTTGATCATTTCAGCACCTGGCTATTCAGGGGAGAAATGTGATTATTGCTTGAGGAGTAACTTAGTGCTGTCTGTCCAGCTCTGGGGGGCTCTTGGCAAGACAGGGACCACTTGAACCACTGATCTGTGTACCAGCCCCACGGAACACCTCCCTGATTTTATGCTGTGTTGCTAGTAAGCAAAGGTAGTGGAGAAATAAATTGCTGTTTTGATTAATTTTGCGCATCAGCTTGGCTGGGCCATGTTGTCCAGATATGTGGTCCAACATTATTCCTGATGTTTCTGTGAAGGTGTTTTTGGATGAGACGGTGGACTTTGTGTAAAGCAGATTGCCCTCTATAATATGGGTGGTCCTTATCCAATCAGGTGAAGGCCTGACTAGAACAAAAGAATGATGTGCCCGAGCGAGAAGGAATTCTGCCAGCAGATGACCTTTGGACTTAAAATGCAACTTGGGCTCTTTCCTGAGTCCCCAGCCTGATGGCCGTCAGACTTGACCTGCAGATTTTGGACTTGCCATCTTCCATAATCACATGAGCTCTTTCCTCAGAATATGTGTCTAAATTTTTACACATCCTAGTGGTTTTCTTTTTCTGCAGTTGCTAAACATACATCTGGACTAAATGCTGTGCTTTGAAGATTACTCAGTGGCTCGTGAGCCCTTTCTGCTTCTTGCATCTATTGAATCTGGGTTAGCACAGCCCAGAACCCTGCACCAATCTGATCCTGAGTGTGTTCTTACAGGTATAATCATCTAATTTAATTTGTTGATCTATCTGATATTTTTCATCTTTTTCACTTTTAGGAATTACTAAAACTTTAACACGATAATGTTAAATGTCTGTAACATTTTTACGCTATAATTTATTCCATTACTTTTCTTTCATTATTGCATAGATTTTTGGATAGAAGAGAGAGTAGGCATGTGCACCTAATCTCACAACTGGATCCAGTCTTCCACAATTCCTAATAAAATCTTAAATTAATTTATCATTATTGTCTAACATAATTTTTTTGATTAGGTGTTCTCTCCAGTAATATGACAGTGTAAATTATTTTTCTCTAAGAATAGTAAAGTTGTGTATGCTACATATTGAATGATTTGTGAAGAAGTTTTAATATTTTTTTCTTTCAAATCATAATTCCTAGAAATGTAAGATTTATGTAATCTAACTGTTATGGGATGAATTATGTTCCCCCAAAATTCATGTGTTGAAATCCTAACCCCCTGTACCTCAGAATGTGAATATATTTGGGGGTGGGGTCTTCAAAGAGGTAATTAAGTTAAAAGAAGGTCATTAGGGTGGGCCTTAATCCAATAAGAAGAGGAGATTAAGACAGACACAGACAGAAGGAAGACCATATGAGAACACAGGGAGAAGACAGCCATCTACAAGCCAAGGAGAAGGACCTCAGAAGAAACCAATCCTACTGACACCTTGACCTTGGACCTCTAGCCTTCAGAGTTGTGAGAAAATAAACTTCCTTTTTTTAAGCCACTCAGTCTGTGGTACTTTGTTACAGCAGCTCTAGCAAACTAATACACTGACACAACATCCTGGATGTCCCAATTCTACAATCAATTCCAGAAGCTACACCATAGCGGCTCACACAGGATGTCCCAAGAAACAAATTGATATGAGCACATTCTGGGACCTCACAGATAGTGCCTGCACCAGGCACCCTGAAGACAGGGCTCCTGTGCTCCTTTTACTTCCATAGTCAGAATCCCCTGGGTTTTGTCTCAGATCTGCAGCTCCTCCTTCTCCATCTCCTTTGCTCTCTGTCTTTCTTCAGTGCTTATTCTCTGGTGCCTCTTGCTCCCCCTATTCTGAGCACTAACAGAGAAAGTTCATTTACTCCTTTGGTTTTAATTGCCATCTGTAGGTTGTACACAACTAGAAATCAAAATATACATTCCAGTTCTGTTCCCAAACATCAAAGCACCCGTTTGACAAGGAGCACACCAAACTCACGATGCCTCTTCCATCTATCAGTGGTTTCTGTCTCAGTTGATATTAATACTTCCTCCAAGCACTCAAGCTAGCACCCTGACAAAAGTTCTAATTTTCTTTCAAATACGTTCACTTTCCTCTTTTCATAATCACCATCTGGGCCCAAGATGCAATAATCTCGGGGCCGCCCGGTGGCGCAGCGGTTTTGTCCGCGCTTGGCAGCCCGGGGTTCGCGAGTTCGGATCCCGGGCGCCTGCCGATGCACTGCCTGTCAGCCATGCCGTGGCGGCGTCCCATATAAAGTGGAGGAAGATGGGCACGATGTTAGCCCAGGGCCAGTCTTCCTCAGCAAAAAGGGGAGGATTGGCAACGGATGTTAGCTCAGGCCTGGTCTTCCCCACAAAAAAAAAAAAAAAAAAAAAAAAAAGATGCAATAATCTCTCATCTGTACTCCTGCAAGTCTCTTGAATAGGTTGTCGATCTACCTCCTCTCTTTACCTCTCTAAACTAATGTTCACTCTTCAATCAGAAGAATTTTAAAGAAACAATAGTAATTGCACACATGAAAATTCTTCAATCATTCCCCATTACCCACAACATGGTCAGCCACCCCCATCCCGACTTGACACTTGCTTTTTCCTTTCTACTCATATCATGTACATTCTCCATCCCTTCTATATTTCACCCAAACCGGTCTGTCCTGTCTTCAAATGGGTCATGTTCTCAACTGCAACTGTTATATGTTATAGCACCCTAGAATTTCCCTTCTACTTTCCTAATCTGGTAACCACTCACCCTAGCTCTTTCCCTGACCCTCTGTTCTTCTGTCAACATTACTCCCTGGATGACATCATCTGGTTCCACAATTTTCGATACTATCTACATACACTGATGGCTCCCACATGTGTATCTCTGGGGTCAACATTCCCACGAATTCCAGACTCCAACCAACTGCCCATTTCATTACACATGGTTACATAATAGTCATTTTGAATTGAACATTTGAAAAAACATAAAACTTCCCCCATTCTGCTCCCTACCCTGAACCTTTGTCCATTTCAATAAATGTCTCTACCATTGGCCAGACCAAAACACTAGGGATCACCTTATACCTCCCTTTCACTCACATCCCAGATCCAATCCATCAACAAATCTTATCTTCTCTATTTTTAAAATGTATCCTAACTAGGCCTTCTATTTAACTTTATTCCTAACACCCTGGTCCAGCATATGAGCAACTCCCACTTGGATTATTCTGCTATTCTCCTAACTGGTCTCTCTGATTCCATTCTTGCATTCTTATAGCCTTTTCTCCACTCAGCAACCAGAGTAATTTTTTTTAATAGCCAGTCCACCATGTTACTCTTTGTTCAAAACCTGCATTGGCTCTTCATCACACAAACAGTAAAATCCCAAGTCCTTAGCACAATCTGGAAAGCCATCCACAATCTGGCCCTGCATCTTCTCCAATGTCATTTCCTACTACTCCATTTCTCATTCATTATATTGTTGTTCCTCAAAGACACTAGGCAAGTCTACCATTGCTTGGTAAGTGTACAAGCTTTTCCTTAGACCTGGAAAAGTTTTCCCCCAAATATTGACATGGCTTGTTGCCCTGCTTGACTCAGATCTCTGCTCAAAAACCCTTCCTCAGAGATATTTTTCCTGACCACCCTGTTAAAAATAGCACCATTTTCACTCTATCCCTCTACTCTGTTTTATTTTTCTTCATAGCCCTTCTCATTACCTGCCATTTTATTATATATTTATATGAATGTATGTATCTCTCTCTAGTATGTAAGACACCTGAGGAAAGAAATTTGACACTTTTGTTCTCTGCTGAAACCTCTGGGTCTGAGTATTGCCTTGCAAATTCTCAGTAATTATTACTTGAAAGAAATGCATACAAGCAGGAATGAATGAATGAATGAGGTTAACATTGTAGCTGACTAGACCCTGTTCTCAGGAAGAATGAATAAGAATAGAAAGATATGTTAATAAATAAGAACAATAAAGTAATACATGTGCTATACTAATGGTTATATTTAGGACTACAGGATGCTAGAACTTGTAAGAACTCAACACATTTTTGGAAACTGCAACCTCAAAGTTTTTAGATATTTGCCAAAGATTGCACAGTTAGCCAAAAAGTTTTCTATAACTCCAGTAATTCAAACAGTGATGTTTTCCTGCAGTGGTCCTGTGTTATATAGAAAACACAGCAGTGAAGATTAATATAACTTACCCTAGAATTCTTTCAGTTAAAAAAAAGAAGGAAAAAAATTCTCTTCCAAGGAACTTTTGACATTCCAAATTACATTCTGAAATCTGAGTTAGGGCACTTTCTATAGAGTTGTGACAATATAAAGAGAAGTAATGTAATGACTCACAAAGCACATTAGACAGTTTGTTATTAGAGTAATTCCAGATAGCTAAAAGAAGCAGGATTTGGAGGAGCCTGGGCACAGAAGTTTGAGTGATGTGAGGCTGAGGGAACGTGTCAGAAAAAGTCCTCAGCCTTGTAGGAGGTAGAGAGCGGCCCTTCCTGTGAGGTCAGAGTGTGTGCTAGGCCCCCAGTGGCTCTGCCAGCACTGAGAGAACTGAAAAGTCCTACAAGTTTGAAGGGAACTTAATCACACCACCTGCACGCAGATACACACACACTCACAGGACTAATGTTCATAGTCATTCAGATTTTCTGAGCACATTTTGAGAAACCCAAAACTCACTGGATATATGTACCATGTACTCCCTTAGATGTAAAAGGGAAGACTCATAGCTATCCCAAAGGAAGGTGAAGGCTCAACCAATTCCGCCAGTTTTTCCTAGTACCAATCCTGACTGTAGCCACCCATAAACATATTTGACTTGTCCTTTCAGTCGATATTCATTCAGCAACTGTTGATTATTCTACTACTCGAGCCACTGAGAATACAACTAAGAACAAAACAGACAAAATTTCCCATCTGGTATAGTTTACATTCAAGTTTGATATTTCTTCTAAGTCCGGATACTAAATATTCAAGAACTTCAGTGGTGCCAGTAATACAATGATGTACGGAGACTACTTAATGGTGCACAAGAATATCTCACTGTAACTGAGGTACAAGCAAGAGGAAGCACATCAACTCCAGCCACTGACTGCACGTCTGCACTTTCTGAGGCTGTTACGTTTTATGGCTCTAGAGAAGTGTTACAGGCACTGAGCTCTCACAAACTGGAGATTTGCCCCTGGTCTGTGCATCCTATTCAATGATTACTTCATAGTACAATGCTGTAAGAGTCAGTAAATTTGATGTATTGGCTATTGAAGACACAGTTTTACCTGGATCCCCATAAACATAACAACACATGAATGGGTTTTATGTCACTTTATTTTCCACACCACATAGAACAAAAGACTACAATATTTATATAGGAGTCATCTAGCTGTGCTTATTATATTCTAATTATCTTAAGTCTAAATGTTGCACTTTACTATTTGCTCTTCTCAAAATCCTTGCAAGTAAAATTGAAAACAGCACCAGAATCTAATCCCTCTTGATCAGTTCATCACCTTTTGGAGCTACATGTTATACTTTCCTAGTAAATACCTTAAAGCCCTTCAACAGGAAAAGGGTAAAATGGCTGTGCTTAATTCAAAAAGAAGAGACACTGTAAATTGATGTTAGCAACCTGTAACATATAATACTTGGGTGGTAATTAAAAGGTTTTGGAGTAAGACTAACGTGTTAGGTCCATTAACTTCTGAAATGACAAAAATAGCTGCCTTACATATCAATGTCATTGAATTGTATAACTTGAAATCATTCTGTTTATCCTACCCTTTATTCTCCAGATGAACTTAAACAACATATTTTATAACTTTACACACAAAACTTATCATTTGAAATGTTCAATGTTTTTGAGCCTGTGAGTCCCCAGAGAGTTGAGTTGTCACAAAATGAACAGTTTAATTCACCAAGCATCTAATGTGGGTAAAAGCAGAGTTTTTGATTTGTTAGTAAAAAAAAACAAAAAACAAATGATGATCAAGGACTTTCTCAGCTCTCAAAGGCAGTATAAATAAGTAGAGTTCCCTGATATAGTGAATATGTCTTTAGTTATGGGAAAATAGTGTACATCAATGATTCTCTAATATAATTAAACCAATAAATAAATGGCATACCATTTCAAAATGTGGAAAATGTTGTTACTTGAGTAGGTTAGTTATTTTTCTCTTTTTCTAAACCAATTCAAAATATGGGGAGCCTTATATTAAGAAAATATAACAAATATAAGCATGTGCAATCTTAGTCCTTTTGAGAAACCCAAATTGTTATCCTTTAAAAGAAAGGATGTTTATTCATAACTAACAATGTTTACTTCATTCATTAATATCATTTCATTACATCCAAATGTATGACTGTCACTCTCCTAGATACTAGAAATAAATATAGGAACAAACAAGTATATCCTGTTATTTTCCAAAAAGAAGCTTATAGTTCTTGAAGGTCCATAATACAACCACCATATTTGGAGGGGGGCAAAGGAGAAAATGGGGAAGAGGCACAGAGTCAGAAAAGGTATCACAGGGACGACATTTGTAGTGAGACTGACAAAATATAAAAAGGAAAGCCAGGTGAACAGAAGGGTGGAAAGAATTCATAGATACTGGGAGTACCAATGAGCATAAAAAAAAGTATGGAACAATTTTTTGAATTTGCTGTAGAATGTTGTCACTGAGGGCTAGCACCAGGAGATGAGTTATAGTCCATTAAAACTAATTATAGTTTGTATATGTACATACATACAACACTGATATATACGAGCTAAGATATTTAATTTTAAGAACAGAAGAGGATTCTACAAAATCACACTGGCATCAGTCATGTGCATAGAAAAAAATAATACCCAAAGAAAATGGAGAATGAATTACAGAATTCTGATTAAAAGAACATGTGAACTTAGCAAAATATTAGCAAATCAAATTCAACAATTCATTAAAAGAATAATAGACCATAACTCAAATAACCAAATGGGATTTATTCCAGGTATGAATGCTCCTTCAACACTGAAAAATAAATAAATTAATGTAATCCATCATAGCCAGTCCTAGTGGTCTAGTGGTTAAGATCTGTCGCTCTCACTGTCCATTTGTTTGTTGTCATACTGTGGTGGCTGCATGTTGCTGTGATGTTGAAAGCTATGCCACCAGTATTTCAAATACCAGCAGGGTCACCCATGGTGGACAGGTTTCAGAGGAGCTTCCAGATTAAGACAGACTAGGAAGAAGGCCCTGGCTACCCACTTCCCAAAAATTGGCCATGAACAGCAGCAGAACATTGTCTGACATAGAGCTAGAGGGTGAGAGGATGAAGCAAAAAGACCGAGCAGGTTTCTGCTCTGCTGTACACACGGTCACTAGAAGTCAAAATAGACTCAATGGCACTTACAACTGCAAAATCCATCGTATCAATACACTAAAGAAGAAACACCATATGATCATATCAATAGATTCAGAATAGAGCACCCGTTCATGATAAATATTCTCAGCAAGTTAGGAATAAAGGAGAATTTCCCTTATCTGACAAAAACAAAAACATAAAAAACCTACAGCTTACATCATACTTACTGGTGAGGAACTAGATGTTTATCCCTAAGATCAGGAACAAAGCAAGGATGTTTTCTCTCACCAGCCCTATTCAACATTTTAGTGGAAGTCCTACCTATGCAATAAAACAGGAAAGGAAATAAAAGGTGATACAGATTGGGAGAAAAGAAATAAGAATATCTGTTTGTAGATAATATGATTGTCTATGTAGAAATTCCCAATTATCTAAGGAAAAAAATTCCTGGAAATAATAAAAAATACATTAAGTTCATAGGATATAAAGCTAACATGAAAAAGTCAATTGTTTTATAATATACCAGTAATGGACTATTGGAGTTTCATGTTAAAAACAAAATATCATTTACTTTAACACTGAAAAAATTAATACTTAGTTATAAACCTAACAAAATTAGCATAAGATTTAAATGATGAAAACTACAAAAATCTGAGGAAAGAAATTTTAAAAAAAGATCTAAAATACTGGTGAGATATTTCATGTCCATGAAAAGGATGACTCAATACTGTTAAGATGCTAGTTCTTCCCAACATGTTCTAAGATTCAGTGCAATTCCAATAAAAGTCCCAGCAAGGAATTTTGTGGATATTGATTTCTAAGGAATATTTGGAAAGGCAACGAATCAAAACAGCCAACGCAATACAAAAAAGAACAAAGTTGGCAAACTCAAACCACCAGACTTTAAGACTTACTATTAAGCTACGGTTATCAAGACCATGTGGTATTGTGAAAAAATAGACACATGGATCAATGGAATAGAATAGAGAGCCCTAAAATGGACCCATGTAATATAATCAATAGTTTTTTAACAAAGAAGTAAACACAGTTCAATGGAGAAAGGTCGTCTTTTCAACATGTGGTGCTGGAACAATTGGACATCATATGCAAAAACATGAGTGCAGACACAGACATTGCACTTTTCACAAAAATTAGTTCAAAATGGATTATAGATCTAATTATATAATGCAAATCTATAAAACTTCTAGAAGAAAACAGAGGCAAAAATCTAACTGACTTCAGATTTGACAAAGTTCATATACAGCATTAAGAGCAAGATACATGAAAGAAAAAACTGAGAAGTTGGACTTTATTAAAATTTCTTCAGTCTCATATGCAAAATACACTTAAGGAAATGATAAAACAAACTACATGCTGGGAGAAAATATTTATAAAACACATATCTGATAAAAGATTGGTATCCAAAATATATAAAACTCTTAAAGTTCAAAAATAAGAAAACTAACAATCTGATTAAAATTTGGACAATCTAACAAGCACCTCACCCAAAAAGATGTAGAGAAGGCAAATAAGCGTATGCAAAGATTCTCAACAACATTTTTCATTAGGCAATTACAAGATAAAACAACAATGAGATATCACTACACACCTATTAGAATGCCCAAAATACAAGAAAAAAACCTGAGAAGACCATTTAGCATTTTCTCACTAAGCCTAACTTAGTCTTACTATATGATCCAGCAATTGATCCAATTGAGTCAAAAACATGTTTATGCAAAAAATTGCCAAAGAATATTTATAACAGTTTTATTCATAATTTCCAGAAATAAGAAGCAATGTCATTTGATAGACAATAGGATAAACAAATATTTTATGTCGATACAATGCAATATTATTCAGTAATTTAATCTATCAAGCCATGAAAAGACATGGAGGAGTCTTAAATGCATGTCACTGAGTGAAAGAAGCCAGTCTGAAAAAGCTACGCATTGTATGATTCAATTATATGACATTCTGGAAAAGGTAAAATTATAGAGAGAGTAAAAATATCAGAAATTTCCAGGGATTTGCTGGGGGACAAGTTATCAATGGATGAAGCAGAGTGGACATTTTAGGGCAGTAAAACTATTCTGTATGACACAATAATGATGGATACATGACTCTATGTATTTGTTGAAATTCATATAACTGTAAAGCACTTCCCCGAGTTAGACAAGCTGCGAGATTAAAGGCATAGCCTTCCAGGTGGCCAAGCCAGCCCAAGACTTTTGACCCACTGCAAGGAGTTAGGATCCAAATACCAGGTGTGAGGACACAGTTACCACATAAGACTACTCTCACTTCTGACACAGCTGCAAGTTTGAGGGTTTCCAAAAGGACCCTCGGTTTCAAAAATTGCTAGGAAGATATGCAGACCTCACTGAAAACTGTTATATTTGTGATTACATTTATTACAGAGAAAGGATATATTAAAATCAGCCAAGTGAAGAGACACAAAGGGCAGAGTCTGGAAGGGTTCCAAACATGAAGCTTTCATTGTCTTCAGAATGTATCCCCCCCAGTATTGATGTGTGACAAATAGCATGGAGTATTGCCACCCCAAGCATCTCACCCATGCTTCAGTGTTCAGAGGTTCCTTTACCTGGGCATGACTGATTACTTGTCTACACGGCTGAACCTGGTCTCTAGGCAGACCGATACTTTGTTACGCAAAGTCCCTCAATAAATCATATGGCTGACCTTTCTGGTGTGGCCGGTCCCCATCCTAAGACCATAGAGTATAGCCAGTCCACCCTGAGTCATCTCCTCGGCATTAAATCGTAGCTGTGGTCAAAGTAGCCCACCATATATAACAAAGACACTCCTATCACTCAGGATATCCCAAGGGTTTAGAGGTTACCTCCAAGGAGCCTTGACAAAGGCCAGACCCTCTTTGAGTGAGGCCGAAATCCTTATTACACAAGCACAAAGAACAAAACTTAATGTATGAAAATATTTTAAAAACCATGTAAGAGGTCAGGACAAACTAGGATGGAATGCAGAATGTGCCGATGATATCACTGAAGGTGGTAGGGAAAAAGTTGCTGGGTTAATTAACTTTGGAAGTCAGTGGAGTCTCTTCTACTAAAAGTTTAAGATGCAAAAGGACCTGCACGTAAGCATTGTACTCTAATCAGTAATGTTTTTCCCAAGGGATTCTGCGTAACCATTCTGATACTGCTATGCATTGATACCAGAATTGAATAATTCAGGAAATGAATGGAGAATGGTGCAATATAGATCTCACTTTCTGAGTGAGAATTTACATATAAACAAGGGGAGTAGAGGCTACAAAGATCCATGTCGTCATGGAATAGAGTTGGAGATATCAGTAAGATCTCATTTAGCTAAATACAGATCCCAAAGGTCAATGCCAGAACAATTTGAACAATAAAACAGTAAATTAGTAAGGCATTATAACCCCTCAACAGTGATGTCATCTTGATAATATGTGTGCTTGATATGATGTGATAAAAATGGCATCTTACCTCTGTGGTCTTCCTCTCCAAAATTTATAATCCCAGTCTATTTGATGAGTAAAACATTAAGCAAATCCCAATAGAGGGGCATCCTACTAAATACCTGAACAGTACTCAAACTTTCAGGGTCATCAAAAACAAAAACAGTCTGTGAAACTGTGACAGACAAGAGGAGCTTAAGTGGCATGATAAATATATGTCATGTGGTATCCTAGAGTGGATCACAGAACAGAATAAGGATATTAGGTTAAAACTAAGGAAATCCAGATAACTATGGACTCTACTTAATACTAACATATCAATATTAACTCATTAATTCTAACAAGTATACCATGCTAATGTCTGTGTTAATAATAGGGGACACTGTGTGCAGGAGTACATGGGAACTCTGTACTATATTTTAAGTTTTTCTGTAAGTCTAAAACTATTCTAAAAAATTAAATTTATTAAAAATAAAATAATATGCAACCCAGATTATTATACCTACATCAAGGAAACTACAAACTTTCTTGACCAGGAAGAGCTTGGGGAATACAGTAATCACGTGCCCTTCTTGAAGAAACTACTTGGCAATTGAAAGTATTCAATTGAAAATGAGTCAAAATAAACTTCTCAGGAATAAAAAAACATGTTAAAAAGATAGTAAAAAGTGGTGAGAACCGAATCCATATAAATGGAGAACTAGAATCAAAAGACTTTGGAACTCGTGATTACAGAACAAAACGTGAATTTACACAAAAGAGTGGAATATTCAAAATTTCAAGTTCCCTCCTTTATGATATACTTTCAAAATAAATACAAACACACATGAAAAACAAATGATGAAATGGTTGAAATGGAAAGCTAATGCTAGTTTATAAATTTTGGTCTACCTATTTATCCCATTATGAAGTGAATAAATAGACAAACATTCTGGTAAAGTTCATCAAGTTCAAAAGCATTAATTCAAAATTTTATAATGCTTTTCTCATTTTTTTCTTTTATTATCAAGAAGCAGGAATAACACACTGATCACAAGCATCTGTAAAGAGTTATCTTAGTACCATCTGATTTCATTGGAAATTTTTACTTGGATTTATCCACACTGTTACTAATTTTACGAAACACTCATGCTTCTCAATTAGACTGTAAATTATTTAGGTGAGGAACCACAATTTTTTGTATAGTTTTTATGTTCCCAATAAGTTTTCAATAAACATGGGTTGATTGATTGCATCAAGAGCAGATCTGTGAAAACATTTGAAAGCATCCTCTCATATCATGAACTCAGACTCTATTAAATTAGGATGTGGACTATGTTAGCTTTTATGAAATATTATATACTATAACTTTGTCAGAATGATCCCAAAGAGGACTTCAGCAATGTTACAAATATTCCTGGAATTTCTATAGCAGAAAATGGCAGTCTAATAACCTTAAACTGCTCTCCCAGAGATTAAAGATTAAAAAACATAATCAAGATAAAAGCATAAATATTTACCTTATCTGAAACAGTGTCGCTAATAGAGAGGTGCCTGCTATTGTTTCCCCAGATATGTAACTATTTTGATTCAATTTACAGGTTTAAAAAGTCCTATATTTTTCCCTATTTATTTTTTTCTTTGTTACTTTTTCTCACAGACTCCTTTACTTCATGTTTGAGATTATTGATTAGAGTCCATTAATGTTTCCCCAGAAAGTTTATGTAATTGAGTTTATTTGACAAATAAGCAGTCCTTAACAGTCGTAGCATTTAGCTATGAATCAATATGCAAACTTTTGTATATTTTAAAGAATCCTTGTTTATGATTCACAATAAATTCAATCACAAGGAATCCTGAAGAGATTTCCATTTCAACCAGGCAGGCCTCATTATTTTACCTCTAGTGAGACAGAAAGCACATTACAAGGTCAAAGTCGCCAGGAAGAGACAGAGTGCATAACCAGTAACACAATGTCTGCACTTTCAAGGGTGCAGTTAGAGATGACTCAGTTACCAGGTAGAGCAGCTCCTTATCTTTGGGAAATGTTACAATCAATCATGAATAGAATCACACTTTGTCTTCAAATTCCAGAGAAATAATAATTTGTAAAGTTAACTTTTGTTAATTAATACAGATCCTGATTAGGTGTCTTCCATAACCATCAACAAAACTAAAAACAGGGTGATTTCACAGAAACTGCTCGTAGTTACTTGATGCATTAATTATATAATTCTGAAATGGGACTTGGGAAAAGTTTGTAGAATATCCACATCCCTGGACAAAAAAATAAACAACTATTTACATGAACATAGGACCATATCACATAACTAATTAGTGGTATTTTAAATTCCATTTTATAACATCTATCAGACAGTCTCATTTTCAACTCCATTAAAACAGATTGAAATCGTGTGGGTCTGCCTTACTTTAGAAAAAAAATTATTTTATATTATGGCTTTTATTTCAAAAATACATATGAATTTCGTGTCTCTGAAAAAGTTTCTATGATCTAGTATAACCACAACAGTTTATTGAGTTAAAAGAATGTTAAACTCTAACATTTATTCATTATATTAATATAACCTGTTTCCAATTTAAATATTCTATGTAAAGCCTCTTTCTGTGAAAGACAAACATTTTCTAGTTTATAATAATTTGTACAGCACAGATCTTTGTATACAAAAATTTTATTATTAATATTGAGTAACCAAGTCAAGCAGTGAGGCAGCTAAATAGACAAATGCATGATATGCTCTTCATTCCCCAAATAAACAGATAAAAGCTGCATACAGAATTAAAAGTTATAGATTAAATCATTATTTTGTCCAATTAGTCCTGACATGTTTAATTTATGAAAAACGAGGGAGAAAAAAGCAAATGCCAGCTCCCTTTCAGAATGCTAAAATCATTGCCTTCTAGGCAAGTAAAAAAAAATGAAGTGTTAATTTTGTTTTAAAGTATCTAAGAAAAAATCAATTAGATGAATTTTCTTCGTTTAGCTAATTAGCATAACATATCACCTCTCTTCATCTTTGTTAATTAATAGTTAATGGAAGG
Organism: Tapirus indicus; assembly: GCA_031878705.1. Lineage (NCBI taxonomy): Eukaryota > Metazoa > Chordata > Mammalia > Perissodactyla > Tapiridae > Tapirus > Tapirus indicus. The sequence goes on from CM062934.1 coordinate 33,153,695, forward strand.
ATTCAGACAGTCATCACCTCAGTGCAGTCTCTTGGCAATCACTACCTTGACAAAACTAAGAAGTTTTGTGAAAAGTATGAGCTCACCCGTAGACTGAACAGGGCTGAGGAAAGAATCAGTGAGCTTGAAGATACGTTAACAGAAATTCCCAAACTGAAAACAAAGAGACAAAAACATGAAAAATACACCTCAGAATATCTAAACACTGTGAAACCAGCACAAAAGGTGTCACATAGGCATAATGGAAATACCAGAAGGAAAAGAAAGAACCAAAAAGAAGAAATATTTGAAGTAATAATGGCTAAGAATTTTTCAATGAGAGATACTAAACAGGAAATTCTTAAAACACCAAGCAAGATAAATTAAATACTAAAAAGTTTACACCTAGGAGTATAATATTCAAATTGCAGAAAACCAAAGACAAAGAGGATATCTTGAAAGAATACAGAGGGGAAAAAGAATATCTTACCTATAGAGAAACATGGATAAAAATTATATTGCACTTCTTATCAAACACCGTGAAGCAAAGAGTGGTGGTGTGAAATACTTAAAGTATTGAAAGAAAAAAACACCACCACAGAATATGTTATCCAGTGAAATTATCCTTCAAAAGTGAAGGAAAAATAAAGACTTTCTCAGAAAAATAAAAACTGAGGGAATTTTTTCCAATAGACTTGCCTTGCAAGAAATGTTAGAAGAAGTTAATCAGACAGAAGAAAAATGATATAGGAGAAACTTAAATCTACATAAAGAAGAAAGCATCAGAGAAATAAAAAAAAGATAAAATATTTCATTTTTCATATTCCTAGTTGATCTAATAGATTATCCTTCAAAGTAATATTAGAAACAATGTACTGGGTGATTACGGCATGTGAATAAATGAATGACAGCAATGTCATAACAAAGGGAGTGAGGAATACTCTGTTATAAGGGTTAAAAGTTACCTGCCCTAAACTGTGAAGTGTTATGGTTTATTTGAAAGTGGACATCGATTACTTGTAAATGTGTATTGCAAACTCTAGGATGGGCACTAAGAATATTTTTAAAATTGTAATTGATATGCTAGGAGAGGATAAAATATAGAATCTAATAATTACTTAAAAGGAGAAAAAGAGGGGAAGATAAAAAAACAAAGAACAAGTATAATAAAAATAGTTACAAATATTATAGACATTAATCCAACTATACAAATAATCATTTTAAACATCAATGATATAAATACACCAATTAAAAGATGAACACTATCAGAGTAGATCAAAAAACCCAAACTATATGTTGTTTACAAGAAACCCACTTTAAAAATAAAACATAGTTTAAAAGTAAAGGATGGACAGAGATACTGTGCTAACACTAATCAAAAGAAGCCGGAGTAACTATATTAATGTCAGACAAAGCAGGCTTCAGAACAAGGAATATTATCAGTAATAAAGAGGAGAACTGCATACTTATAAAGGGATCAGTTTTCCAAAAAGACATAGTCTTTAATGTGTATGCATCTTAACAACAGAGTGTCAAAATACATGAGGTAAAAATTGATAGAACTACAAAAAGGAATAGGTGAATCTACTATTATAGTTGGACACTTCATCATCCCTCTGTCAGATTTCAGTGCCCCTCTATTAGAAATGTAGAGCTCCAGGATGCAGGAAATTATAAGGACATAGTTGAACTGAACAGCACTATCAATCAGCCGGGTCTAATTGACATTTATAGAATACTTCAACGATTTTGGAAGACTCAAAATTGTGATGACCATTCTACCCAACTTGATACGTAGATTCAATCAATCCCAATCAAAATCACAAGATATTTTGTGGATATCAACATGCTGATTCTAAAGTTTACAAGAAAAGACTAAAGACCCAAAATAGACTAAACAACATTGAAGAACAAAGTTGGACAACTCACACTGCCTGACTTCATGACTTATTACAAAGCTGTGTGTGGTATTGGTGAAATAGACACATAGATCAGTGGAACAGAATAGAGAGCCCAGAAATAGGGAATATAAATTAAATACACAAAAAAGACACCACTACACAGCTACTAGAAGGGTTAAAATCAAAAAAACCTGACAATACAACATGAGAATGTAGAGTAACAGGAACTTCCATTCATTGCTGGTGGGAATGCAAAATGGTATGAAAACATATGTCTACACAAAGAACTGAACACAAGTGTTTATGGCAGCTTTATCCATAATCAACACAAACTGGAAGCAACCAAGATGCCCCTCAATATGTGAATGGGTAAACAGATTATGGTACATCCATATGATGAAAGATTATTCAGTGATAAAAAGAAATGAGACATCAATTTGCAAAGAGCCATGGGGAAACATTAAACGCGTATTACTAAGTGAAAGAAGCAAGTCTTAAAAGGCTACATACTGTATAATTCGAACTATATAAAATTCTGGAAAAGGCAACGCTCTAGAGACAATAAGAAGATCAATGTTTGTCACAGGTTTTGGAGGGGAGGCTTGATTGGTGAACCACGGTGGATTGTTAAGATGCTGAAATTATTCTGTATGATGCTGTAAAGGTAGATACACGACATTATTCATATGTCAAAACCCATAGACCTGTACAAGACAAAAAATGGACCTTATCCTAAACAACGGACTTTAATAATAAGATGTTGGTTCATTAATTGTAACAAATGTATTTGAGTGATACAAATTGCTGATATTAAGGTAAACTGTCTGCAGAAGAATGGAGTGTATGGGAACTTTTCTGTACTCTCTGCCTAATTTTTCTCTAAATCTAAAACTGTTCTAAAAATAAAGTCTATTAATTTAAACAGTTGTTCATTTTCAGGGGAGATGTCAGGAGAACTCAGAAAAGTCTGGCTAAGCGAACAATGCCCTTTCCATCCTTTTACCTTTTACATATTGCTATGGCCATATTGCTTCTTGAAGACTACCCATTACTCTTTCATGGCAATAATTTTTTGTCTTTCTAGAACAAAGATACCTTTGGTTTTCCCTACATGAAGTGGTGCATCTCAGCTTCAGTTATTCTCTAGAGCAATGCCTGACGATCAATATTGGTTTAATGACTGAATGAGCTTTTCCCTGGATAAATTTGTATGATTTAGGAGGAGAGGAGAGGGACAATGACAGGAGATACCACCGAATCTGATCCCACAACACACGGGTCTTCTAAGAAAGCATTGCTATAATACACAGGAATACTTTCCTACATGCAATAGATATGGTCTTGAAAAATTTCATTTAATCACGAAAACACCTCAGATACATCAGGGCTTATGAATTCTTTAAATCATACTTTCCAACATTATATGGCTCACTGTTAATTTTGTAAAACTGGATTTTCCTGTATCTGCTTGGTTTCTCATTTACATATCAGTTATTACCACTTGCCAAAATGTCCCATGGAACAACTTCATGAATTAATAATAGGTATTACTTACATTTTTTAAAGGATGTTTTGGTCAAGTAACTTAGACAGGCTTCTGCTTTAACAAAACCTAATAGGCTTTTAATCAAAGAGTTCTCAGAGCCTGTATGTTTTCTCTTTTCACACTTCTTAGTACCTCTAAAAATTATATTTCACTGCTTTTGGAAACTTCATCTTGGATATCTAATAGCATTTCCAATTCAAATTATCAAAAAATAAATACCTGCTATTACTACGAAAATAGGTTACACTCACAGCCTTCCTCATCTCCAGCGAGAGCAGCTCCATCCTTCCTGATTCTCAGGGCTAAAGCTCTGCCTGAGAGTCATCCATGACTCCTCTCTCTCCATCACCCTTCACATCCAATCCATCAAGAAATGCTGTTGGCTCTACTTTAAAAATGTATCCATAAACCACCCTCTTCTTCTCACCACACACTCTGCTATCTCCCTGGCCAAAAGTCATCAGAATTTTCACCCAGATACTATATAAGCCTCTTACTGACCTTCAGGACTGAACTTTACCCTGCTAAAGTCAATTCCTCCTTCAGCAGCCAGAATGGACTTGGGAACGTTTTGGTCTGACCGTATCTATCCCCAATTCAAACCCAGGGATGGCTCCCACCTCACTCCCACAAACTAGAGCCCTAGTAGAAGATGCCCAAGTCGCTCAGGTGTTCCCCAAGTCCTTACTTAATGTCCTTCCCAGCATCTCCTCCATTACATCTCTGACTTCCTCTCTCACCACTCTTCTCACTTAACTCCCTCATTTCGACCATTCTGGCTTCCTTGCCATGGCTCAATCATATCAGTCATGAACTCACTTTAGGGCCTTGGCATGGCTGCTCCAAGAAATAAAATGTTCTTTATTGACATTGTTAACTCTCTCACTTTCTTCACGTTTTTGTTTAAATGTCAGCTCCAGGAGAACTACACTGAGCTTTCTGTTTGAAATCGCAATGTGCATAGTCCCAATTCAGCACTTCCGATCCTTCCAAGCCTCGTGACACTGATCAGTGTATCAGCTTACTCTATAACACTTAACATAATTTAACATAGCACATATCATGTTATTATTACAGTTAAAGTTTGTTTTCTTTCTTTTTTGAGTATAAGCTCAAGAAGGTGGAATTATTTTTTCTGTTTTGGTCATTGATTTATCTCAGCCTCTAGAACAATGCCTGGCACACAGTAGGTACCATGTAAATGTTTGGAATGAAGGAATGACCAGGTATGTGGTTTTTTGCAGAACTTCTATCAGACTTGTGTTCTTCAGAAACCGTTTGAACCATGTTGGATTAACTATTTGCATGAGGCCCTTAGTGTGAAACTATACAGTTGTGTTCTGAATGCAGCTTTTATTTCCCTCAAAGCCCTCATTACATAATATGACCACAGAAGAATTATTCATTAAAAATATCCTAAAACTATTTTAAACTTCAGATACTAATTATCTTCCATGTTGATTCAAATTCTCTCATTTCAAGAAGAATTTGAGATAATTCTTAGTTCTCACTATGGAAAATCTGAATAAATATTAAAATTAAAAAACATATAGAATCACCAGTTCTATGCTTTAAATGACACACAGTATATATAATCACTTTGCCGGTCAAGGCTCAAGGCTCCTGTCTTTGTGTCTGACGTCGGCACTTAAGGTCCACAGGGTAGGAATGAGAGGGAAAGATGGACGGAAGAAAGCAAGGAGAGCAAGGATGTGCTGTAAATGTCAAGCATGAACTGGAGTCCACAGCAAGGACTGAAACTTGTGTTCATTCTGATTGTATATGATCTTGATGGTTCGGTGACCTGGCAGAAGGCAGGGCTCTGTATTATAGAACTAAGTATACACATCTGGCTGAGGAAACAAAGACGCTAAAGGAGGATCCAGGGGAAGATGGCAGTCGCAGGCCCAGATGCTGCCTCAGGAAAGTGAGCACACGTGGGGACACAATAGCTGTTGCTTCACCTCTACCCCTCAGATCTCCCACAAGAATAATCCTTTTGTCCCACTCTAACCAGAAACACACAAAAAGGAGAATTCTTGGAAATGTAGTGCGAGTTAGCCAAGTGAGCATTTGAGAAAGCCACCACAATTAGCCATTAATTGACCAATGGATAATATTATGATTAAGTATGCATATTATATACCTTAATTTAAACACAAGTAGCTCCTGCAAGGAATCTTAACCACAGAACTTTCAGGGTCAAAATGTTTAAGAAGTAAACTCTCGTACAAATACACTGACTAACTCCCCAATTAAGCTCAGTTAAATCATCCTGATGAAAGAAAACTGAATTATATCTTAATTTTTTAGCCTGCAATTTAATTCTTGGAAAGAAAATTGCTATAAGAAATCCATGCAGGTATAAAATAAACCCTTGTAAATATAATTAGTAACAAAAACAGCTCAAAAATCTAGAGCTGATTAAAATGATGTCACGCTTGTTCATTATCAGAAATCCTCATAGACTTCCAGACTGCAGGCGGATGCCAAAGGAAAATATTTGTTAGTGAATTTGGAAAGAAGTGAAAATAAAAAAAAAACTGTCAATTTGAAGTTAAATATAAAACCTTTCTGAGTTCTGCATAAACATGAGAAATATGGTACATTAAAAGAAAGTTATACTGTTTGTAGTTCTTTAGTAAATGTCACCATCGTTATTCTTATAGTTTTATAATGGATCTTCAGAAAGGGTTAGGGATGATACACCAAAAACTGATATATTTTTAATAATTCTTTCCATTTCTCACAGTTCTATAATCTTTTCCTCTAATCATGTTTGCCAGGGATGTTGTTATTCCACTTAGTGACCCAGCCTCAAAGCACTCATTGATCTGAACTGGATACGTAGTACCTCATGTTCTCCCTCAGAAAAAATAACCAGGTTCATCTACTTCTCTGACTGTATGTTTCTAAGTGGCAAGAACAGAAGCAGCAGTAGCATATTTAGAGTCACTGTCACTGCACTCCAACTGCACCCAAAGGCGCTGCAAACGGCTGGGCTGTGATTGTCTCATACTCACAGGGCATGGCTGTGATTTCCCGAATCATTACAGGAGCTCTGTTCTCACCAGACACCAGTGCGTGAACAGCTCTTTGTTTTCATATCTTCTCTTTCTCTTTGACACACAAAATCAATATGCGCTGCTAGCGATTCTATCTCATGTATGCATGTATTCATAAATCATTTAAAATACATAGTGATTTGCTGTTGTGTTCTAAACACTGTGCAAAGTTTTGTTCATGAAGCCCTAAACAGAGAATGTGGTGCCTTCCCTCATCAAGCTCACAGGATGGAAGGGCTCTTGAATCCATCTCTTCAACTCAACTCTGTCAAAGACCATGCAAATCTCAGTTCTCTAGTCTGGAATATTTCAACAGAAGTAGCTTACAGAGGACTCTGTACCTCACGTCATAACAGGCTTTTGGTGTTTAATTCACAAGACAACAAAGTTATTTGTTAAAATAACTTTTTCTTTTCATATTTCTTGTTTCTTTCTCTCTCTTTTTTTTTATTCTAGGATAGGACTGAAAGTTTTCACAAGAGCAGATTTTCATCAGGTTGCCTATTTTATAACCGTGCAGCTCTGTTGAAACACCTTAGTGATGCTAACAACCTGTAGGACAAATATAAAATTCTTAACCTGGCATTCAAGGCCTTTTAAAATCTGGCTTTGATTTTTTTCTGACAACACCATCATGTATAGCTCTTGACTTGGAAGAAATGATTGTATTTTGCCATCTTCTGTTTTTTGCGTTCATATCCTTGTTCAAGCTATTTCTGTCACTCTAAATTTATCCCTGGTACTAATTTATGTTTATAAAAATCTTCTTATTAAAGATTACCACAAAAGGCCTGTGTTCCATGGTCTTTTCCAAAAAGCACTGCTGTCTCCCTCCTCTGCTGACATAGTAAATGTAAATGTCTTTTATGTAACTTACCACACGCTGCCTCGCACCACAGTCATTTGTGTGTGTCTCATTTTCTTATTTACTTACAGAATCGAAGCCAACAACTCTGTATGTATGTGGGGTTTTTTTTCCTGTTTCAAATTATAGTTTGACATATGCAAGCTATTATACATGGTAAAATATTAAAACTTTCCACATACACATCAGACATATTTGCCTTACATAACTCTGTACATGAGTACCATACTTTAAGATCACCGTGGGGGATATTCAAATGTAATTTTGCCTGCACATGATTTTTCTTTTTGCTTTTTAAAAATCTTTTTATTTTGAGTAAATTTTAGATTGACATACATTTGTGAGAATTAACACTGAGAGATTCAGTGTACCCTTTACATGATATCCCTCAATAGTACAATATTACAACCAGAATTATGACATTGGTACAACCCACCAATTTTATTCAAATTTCCTCACTTATACTTGCACCAATTTGCTTATGTGTGTATTTAATTATATGCAATATTCCCACCTGTGTAGATTCACGTATCCACAGCCACATTCAAGATACAGAACTTCCACTGCACAAGGAGCCTCCTGTTGCCCTTTTATAATCACACCCATTTCCCTCCCACCCGCCACGTCCACCCCCTTACTAACAACTGACAACTGCTAATGTTCTCAATTTCTACAATCTTGTTATTTCAAGAATATTATGTATAGGGAATCACACAGTATGTAACCTTTTGATATTGACTTCTTTCACTCAGCATGATTCCCTCAAGATTCATCCATTTTGTTATGTTTCAATATTCTGCTGCTTCTTATTGCCAATAAGTGTTCATAATAGGGATTACCATTGTTCATTTAACTCTTCGCCCTCTGAAGGACATCTAGTTGGTTTCCTGATTTTGACAGTTATGAATAAAGAATGCTGTTATGAACATTTGTTAACAGGTTTTTATAAGATCATACTTTCCATTTCTCTAGGATAAATGCCCAAGAGTGCAAGTTGGGGGTTGTATCTGTGGTATGTTTAGCTTTATGAGAAACTGCCAAACTGTTTTCCAGAATGACTGTACCATTTTACATTCCCATCGGTGATGGTTTGGTGATCTGGCTTTTCTGCGTCCTCACCAGCATTTGATGCTGTCACTATTTTTTTATTTTAGCCATTCTGATAGGTGTGTAGTAATATGACTTTGTGGTTTTAATTTACTTTTCCCTAATGGTTAATGACATTGAACATCTTTACACGTGCTTACTTGTCATCTGTTTATGCTCTTTAGTTGAGTGTCTCTTCATATCTCTTATCCATTTTATACTTGGATGGTTTGTTTTTTTACTAAGTTTAAGAGTTCCTTACATATTCCAGATACTGTATTATTCCATTGCAAATATTTGCTTCCAGCCTGTAGTTTGCCTTTTCATCCTCTTAGGTATTTTGCATAGTGAATGTTTTGAATTTTTATGAGGCCCAGTTTATGAATTCTTCCTTTTATGGATCATGTTTTTGGTGTTAAGACTAAGAATTCTTTGCTCAGTTCTAGATCTGAGATATTCTCCTTTTTTCCTTTAAATTTCATAGTTTTACATTCTCTGTTTAAATCTGTGATTCATGTGAGTTAGTTTTTGTAGAAGGTGTGAGGTGTAGCCCAATTATTATTTTTGTGCTTATGCATATCCAGTTGCTCAAATATTAATTGATGAAAAGATTATCCTACCTCCAATGAATTGAGTTGCACCTTTTTCAAAATCAGTGGGGTATATTTATGAGTATCTATTCCTGGGTTTTCTATCGTATTGTGATCAATTGATCTGTGTACCTCTCCATCCACCGATGTCACCCTGTCTTCATTATTGTGGCTATATATTAAGGCTGAATATTAGGAAAAGTGATTTTTTTCCACTTTATTCTTTTTTTATTGATTGTTTTGGCTAATCTAGCACCAGAGCCTTTATATATACCATTTGAAATAATCTTATCTATGTCAATAAAAAAATGCTGGGATTTTTGTAGACATAACATTAAATCTATAGGTCAATGGGCAAGAATTGACCTTTTTGTTTTGCCAACTCTTCCATAGCTCATGGACAAGGTAGTTCTCTTCATGTATTTAAATCTTCCTTGCTTTCATTCAGCAATATTTTGTGTTTTCCAGCATACAAATCCTGTACGTGTTTGGCTAAATTTTTACCAAAGTATTTAATTTTCTTGGAAAGATTTTGAATGGCATTGTTTTTAATTTTTGTTTCTTCATATTTATTATCTGTATATGGAAATGCAAATGAATTTTCCATGTTGATCTTGTGTCCTGTAACCTTGCTAAATTCACATATTACTGCTAGAAGTTTTCTGCACTTTCATTGTGGTTTTCTACATAGTTGTGTCATTGGCAAATAGGGATAGTTTTATTTCCTCCTTTCCAGTGTGTATGACTCTGACCTTCTAGTGCTGTGCTGAATAAGGGTGATGAGAGCAGACATTCTTGCCTTACTCATGATCTCAGGGGAAGCATTCATTCTATCGCTGGGAGTGTGACGTCAGCTTATGGTTTTTGTAGATGCTCTCTATCAAGTCGAGTTAGTTTCCATGGATTGCTGAATTTTGTCAAGTGTGTTTTCTGGATCACTTTATATGACTATATATTTTTTTCTTTAGCCGATTAGTATGGAGTTTACACAGTTTGATTCTTGAATATTGAATAAACCTACTGATTCATATAGGAACTTGCTGCTTAACATTTTGAGGAACTGCCAAACTGTTTTCCATATGATTGCACCATTGAACATCCCCACCAGCAATGTATGTGTGTTCCAATTTCTTCACATCTTCACATTCAACACTAGTTATTGTCTGTCTCTTTCATTATAGCCATCCTAGTGGGTGTGAAGTGTGCCTCATTGTAGTTTGACTTGAATTTCCCTAATTAGTAGTGATGTTAAATATGTTTTCATATACTTATTAAACAATTGTGTGCCATCATTGGAGAAATATCCATTCAAATGCTTTCCCCATTTTTAATTGAGTCATTTGTCTTTTTATTATTGAAATGTAAGAGTTTTCATACATTTTGGATACAAGTCCCTTATGAGACACATGATTTGAAATATTTTCTCTCATTGTCTGTGCTGTCTTTTCACTTTCTTAGTGGCATCATATGCAGCACCAAAATTATTAATTTTATTAATTGATATATTTTTATTTTTTACATAAGCTTTTGTTTTCATGTGATAGGAAACCATTCCTTAACCAAATTTTGCAAAGATTTACTTCAATGTTCTCTTCTAAGACTTTTACAGTTTTAGCTCATACATTTAAACTTATAATCGATTTTAAGTGAATTGTCTATGGTGTGAGGAAGTGATCCAACTTCATTCTTTTCCATGTGTACATCCAGTTGTCCCAGAACAAGTTGTTCAAAAGACTGCTTTTCTGACTCAATTTTCTTGGCATCTTCATTGAAAATCAATTTATCACAAATATAACAATTTATTTCTGGAATCTTAATTCTATTCCATTGATTTATATATCTGTCCTTATGGCAGCATCACAGTTCTTACTTAGTGTAGCTTTGAAGTAGGTGTTGGAGTCTGGAAGTGTGAGTTCTCTAACTTTATTCTTCTATTTCAAGATTAGTTTGGCTCTTCTCAGTCCTTTGTATTTCCATATGAATATTAGTATCAGCTAATCAATTTTTACAAAAAAGCCAGCTGGGATTTTGATAGGGGTTGCATTCAATCCATAGATCAATTTATGAAGTGGAGCCATTTTAATGATATTGTCTTACGATCCATGAAAATGGGAAGTCTTTCTCATTATTTAGATCTTTAATTTCCTACAACAATGTTGTTTTCTCTATATATGCTTTACGCAGCTTTTTAAAATATTATTTCAAAATATTTTATTATCTTTGATGTTATTGCAAATGGAATTGATTTCCTGATTTCACTTAAAATTTTTCATTGCTAGTGTATAAAAATACAATTGATTTTATGTTGCTGTTGTACTTGAAAGCTTGTTGAACTTTTTTATTAACTCTAATATTTTTCTGTGAATTTCTTAGACATTTCTATCTACAAGATCATACCATCTGCAAATAAATATTATTTTACTTCTTCCTTCCAATGTAGTTTCCTGCTGTTCCTTTTCTTTTTTTTTTTTTTTTTTTGGCTAATTGCCCTAATAGAACCTCCTGTCAAGGTTGAATAGAAGTGGCAACAACAGATACTCTTGTCTTGTTTCAGAACTCATCCAGAAAATTTTCAGTCTTTAATTATTAAGAATGCTGCCAGCTGTGGGTTTTTCATAGCTACTATTTATTTAGGTAAGTGAGTTGCCTTCCATTTCTAGTCTATTGAGTGTTTTCATTGTGAAATTGTGCTATATTTTGCCAAATTATTTTTCTGCAGCTACTAAGGTAATGTTTTCTTTTCAGCTATTCTAATAATATAGTGTATTACATTAATTGATTTTTTTATATTAAACCAACTTTTCATTGTAGAGATAAATGCCACTGGGTTTGGTGCATAATGCTTTTATGTGTTGTTGGGTTTGGTTTTCTACTGCTTTTTGAAAATGTTTGCATTTACATTTATTTTGATATCATGGTAATATTGGCCTCAGAAAATGAGTTAGGAAGTGTTCACTCCTCTTCAATTATTTAGAATTGTATATGAAAGATTGCTATTAATTATTCTTTAAATGTTTGGTAGAATTTACCAGTAATGCCATCTAACCCTGGGCTTTCTACTTTAGAGGCAGTTTTTGAATTACTAATTTAATCTCTTTGATATTTACAGGCCTGTTCTGATATAATATTTCCTAATGAGTTAGTTTGGTATTTTGTTTCTTCTTTCTAGGACTATCCTCTACGTCATCTAATTTGTTGACCTAGAATTATTCACAGGATTTCCTTATATTCTGTTTCATTTCTGTAAACTCAGTAGTGAAGTCCCCTCTTTCATTCCTGATTTTAATAATTTGAAACGTTTGTCTTATTTTCTTTGTCAATCTAGTTAAAAGTCTTATGATTTCATGGCTCTTTTCAAAATAATCAACTTTTGGTTTTATTGATTTTCCTTGTCATTGTTCTATTCTATATTTTTATTTATTTCTACTTTATAATTTCCTTCCTCGTACTTTCTTTGGACTTATTTTACCTTCTTTTTTCAGTTTCTTAAGATGGAAGTTAGGATCTTTTTTTAAAATAGGTATTTACAGCTATAATTTTTTTCTAAACACCACTTTAGCTCAATCTCCTAAGTTTTGTTATATTGTGTTTTTATTTAATTCACTTCCAAGTATTTTCTAATTTTCATTGTGATTTCTATTTTGTTGTCTGGATTATTTAGGAATGTTTAATTTTTATATATTTGTGATTTTTCCAAATTTCATTTTATTCCTTTCTAATTTTATTCCATTGTGTTCAGAGAAGATAATTTACATGATTTCAATCTTTTAAAATTTATTAAAGATTGTTTTATGGCTTAGCACATAATCTATCCTGGAAATGTTCCATGTGTGCTTCAATGTGTATTCTACTCTTATTGGGTGAAGTGTTCTAAAATCACTTGTTAGGTTTAGTTCATTTATAATGTTGAAGTCTTCCTTGTGCTCCTTCTGCCTGCTCTATCCAGTGCTGACAGTGTAGTATTGAAGTCTCCAACTGCTAGTGTCACATTGTCTATTTCTTCATTCATATCTGTTCATTTTGCTTCATGTGTTTTTATAACTGTTATTTCTTCCTGAAGACTTATAAATTCATTATAAAACATCCTTTTTTGATAGTAGTAAATTTTTTTACCTTAATCTGTTTATGTATGATATTAGTATAGCCATGCCAGCTCCCTTAAGGTTATTGTTTGCATTATATATCTTTTTCTGTCTTTTTACTCTCAATTTACATGTATCTTTGAATCTAAGCTTTATCTCCTGTAGACTGTATCTAGTTCAATTTTTTGTTTTAATTTGGCCTCACTATCTCTGCCTCTTGATTAGATTGTTTAATATATTTATATTTAATAATATTATTGATATGATTTGATTTACAAGTATTTTGCTTTTTTTCTATATGTCCTGTCTCTTTTGTTGTTTTCTGCCCCTTTTTTACTCCATTTCATTGCATTAAGTACATATTTTCAAGTATAACATTTTAATTCCTCTTTATTTTCAACTATATTTTTTTGAACACTTAGTGGTTATTATAGGGCTTACCGTATACATCTTAATTAACTATTACACATTTACACTGACTAAATTCCAGTGAGATAAGGAAATTTTGTTTCTATACAGTTCAATTCTGTCTGTAATGTAATGATTTATAATAAATGTATATTTAGTCTTTGTCCCTATTCTTGGCACAGAGCTCCTAAAACTGTTGGAATATTAAGTGATAAATGTGTCTTTTGTTATTCATAACAAGCCCCTTTTAACCATGCCTGAGTTTATGTTAATAAGCTGACTTTCAGAAAGCCCCTGAGAATGAAGGCTGGTTGCCAGGGAATCGAACATATGATTAGAGGATTGAAACTTTCAGTCTCACCCCACCCTCCTGGGAGAGGAGAGGAGCTGGATACTGAGTTCAATCACCAACCTGAACTTGCAATTGGCTTCTGAAGGGGGGACAGTCTTGTAAGACTGAGCCCTTAGTCTGTGGGATCTGACGCGATCTCCAGGTCAGCAGTATCAGGATTGAGTTAAATTGTAGGACACCCAGCTGGCGTCAGAGATTGATCTGTGGGGAAACACCACATATTTGTGCACAGGAGTCTTCACTGTGAGTAGTAGAGAAGAAACACAGAAGTGCTTTTCCTATTCACTCTTTCTCTTTCTTTTGCAATTATTGTTATACATATGATATTTCTATATATTTCAAACCAAATATATTTTTAAAATATTACTTTATACAAATTTATAAAGATGCTGAGAGAAGAAAGAACAGCAAGTATATATATATATATGTATATATATATGAAGCTTGTAATAATCATCTTGGTATTTACCATTCTGCTTCTTTTTCCTGTGGATGTGAGTTATCCTCTGATGCCATTTCCTTGCTGCAATACTACTTTGTTGCCGTCCACATTTTTTGTGCCGATATAGTCAAACACATACATTTCTATATGTTATAGGTTCAACAATGTAATTATATACATGCTGTTTACGCAGTTGATTTTTAAGTTAGTTATGAGAAGAAAAGGGAAAAATATGCAATTATACTGCCTTTATAACTACCTAAATAATTACCTTTTTCAATGTTCTTTGATTGTTTTTTAATGTGGATTTGGATTATTGCCTGGGGTTATTTACTTTTTAGCCTGAAGATCTAAATTTAGTAGTTATTTTTCTTTTTAAAAAATTAATAGATTTTGGGGCCGGCCCAGTAGCATAGTGGTTACATTCACACGCTCCACTTCAGCAGCCTAGGGTTCATGGATTCGAATCCCAGGCAAGGGCCTATGCACCATTTATCAAGCCATGCTTTGGCGGTGTCCCATATAAAGAAGAGGAAGATGGGCATGGATGTTAGCCCAGGGTCAATCTTCCACAGCAAAAAGAGGAGGATTTTGGCAACGGATGTTGGCTCAGAGCTAATCTTCCTCACACACACAAAATTAATAGATTTTAATTTTCAGAGTAGTTTTAGGTTCACCGCAAAACTGAACAAAAAGGACAGAAAGTTGCCACATACCCCCTTCCCCAACACACACAGCTTCCCCATCTTTAACATCCTGCATCAGTGTAGTACATTTGTCACATCAATGGACCAACATTGACACATCATTATCAACCAAAGTCTATCATTTACATTAGGATTCCTCCTTTATATTTTATATTCTATGGGTTTGGACTAATGTATAATGACAGATATACACTGCTATAGTATCATGCAGAATACTTTCCTGCCCTAAAAGTCTTCTTTACTCTACCTATCACCTCTCTTCTTCTCACTAATCTCTTTACTTTTCCATAGTTCTGCTTTTCTAGAATGCCATATACTTTGAATTATACCATATATAGACTTTTCATATTGGCTTCTTTCACTTAGAAATATGCCTTTAAGGTAACACCATGTCTTTTCCTGTCTTGATAGTTCATTTTTTTTAGCACTGAATAATATTCCATTGTATGGATGTACCACATTTTGTTTATCCATTCACCTATTAAAGGGTATCTTGATGACTTCGAGTTTTGACAATCAATGAATAAAGCTGCTGTATAAATGTGTGTGCAGGTATTTGCATGGACAAAAGTTTTTGATTCATTTGGGTAAATAACAAGGAGCAAGATTATTGAATCATATGGTAAAAGTATGTTTAGTTTTGTTACAAGCTGCCAGAATGTCTTCCAAGATGCTGTGCCATTTTGCATTCCCTAAAACAATGAATGAGAGTTCCTGTTGCTCCATATCCTTGTCAATATTCGGTATTGTCATGCTTTGGATTTTAGCTATTCTAATAGGAGTATAGTGGTTGTTTTCTTTTAATTTGCAATTACCTCATTATATATGATGTTAGGCACCTTCTCATAGCTTATTCACTATGTATATCATCTTTGATGAGGCATCCAGTTAGGCCTTTTCCTCATTTTTAATTGGTTTGTTCATTTTCTTATTGTTGACTTTTAAGTGTTCTTTACATATTTTAGAAAACAGTCCTTTATCAAATATGTCTCCTGAAAATATTTTCTCCAAGTCTGTGGCTTGTCTTTTTATTCTCTTACAGTGTCTTTTGAATAGCAGAAGTTTTTAGTTAAATAAAGCACATCTTATCAATTTTTTTCTTTCATGTGTGTTATCTTTTGGTGTGGTGTCTAAAAAGTCATTGCCAAAGTTTAGGTCACCCAGATTTGTTTCTATTTTATCTTCTAAGACATTTATAGTTTTACCTTTTAAATTTAGGTCTATGAACCACTTAGAGTTAATTTGTGTGCAGGGTATATGGTCTGTATTAGAATCACATTTTTGCATGTAGATGTCCAGCGATTCCAACACCTTTTGTTGAAAAAATCTATACTTTCTATGTTGACTTGCCTTAGTTCCTTTGTCAAAGATCAATTGACTACATTTGTGTGGATCTATTTCTGGGCTCTCTAGTATTTTCCATTGATCCATGTGTCTACTCTTTCATCAAACCACACTGTCTTGATTACTGCAGTTTTACAGAAAGTCCTGATAATGTCTATAGAGTGTTGAGTAGTGTCAGTCTTTCAATTTTGTTTTTCTCCCTCAATATTACATAGGCTATTTTGGGTATTTTGATTTTCCATATAAACTTTAGAATCAGTTTGTTGATAACCAAAACATAACTTGCTGTGGTTTGATTGGGGTAGCATTGAGTCTAGATCAAGTTGGTAAGAACTAACATCTTAACAATATTTGGTCTTCCTATCTATCCATACACATGAAATATTTCTCCATTATTTTGTTCTTCTTTGATTTCATTTATCTGAGCTTTGTGATCTTCCTTGCATAGATCTTGTACAAATTTTGTTAGATTTATACATAAGTATTTCATTTTTTGTGCTAATGTAAATGATATTGGGTTTTTAACTTCAATGTCAATACTTCATTGCTGGTATATAGGAAAGTGATTGACTTTTGTATATTAATCTTATATTGTGCAACCTTGCTATAATTACTATTAGTTCAGGTGTTTTGAGAGAGTCTACATAGACAATCATGGCATCTTCAGATAAAGTTTTCTCTCTTCATTCTTCATCTGTATACTTTTTGTTCCTTTTCTTGTCTTACTTTGTTATTTAGGACTTCTAGTATGATACTGAATAGGAATTTTGAGAACAAACATCTCAGCCTTGTTCCTGATCTTATTGGAAATGCTTCTATCTAGTTTCTCTCCATTAAGAACCATGTTATCTGTAGGATTTTTTATATGCTCTTCTTCAGGTTGAGGAGTTCCTAGTTTGCTGACAGATTTTTTAAATCATAAATGGGTATTGAATTTTGTCAAATGCTTTTTCTGCATCTATTGGCAAGATCATGTCATTTTTCTTCTATATCCTGTTGATGTGATGGATTATATTTATTGATTTATCAAGGTTGAGCCAGCCTTGCATTCCTGGGAAAAGTCCCACTTGATCATTGTGTATAATTCTGTTTATGTATTGTTGGATTTGATTTGATAATATTTTAAGGACTTGTGCTTCCATGTTTATGAAAGAGATTGGCCTGTGGTTTTCTTTTGTTGTAATGTCTTTGGCTTTGGTATTAGGCCTCATAGAATGAGTGTGGAAGTGTTGTCTCTACTTCCACTTTCTGGAAGAGATTTATACAACTGACATAATTTCCTTCTTAAATGTTTGGTAGTATTCACCAATGAGCTCATCTGAACCTGGTGGCTTCTGTTTTGGAAGACTATTAATAATTGATTCTTTTTTTAAAAAAATAGGCATAGGCCTATTCAGATTGGCTAGGAATTGGTCCATGTCATCTGTCTTATCAAATTTGTGGACATAGACCCGATCATAATATTTCTTTTATTATTCTTTTAATAGGATCACTAGTGATGAACTTTTTCATTTCTGATATTAGTAATTCATATCATCTCTTTTTTTTGTAATTAGACTGGCTAGAAGTTTATGAATTTTATTGATGCTTTCAAAGAACCAGCTTTTGGTTTTGTGTATTTGCTCTGTTGATTTACTGTTTGCAATCTCATTGATTTCTGCTACAATTTTTGTCATTTCCTTTTTATTCTAATTTGGATTTAATTTGCTCTTCTTTTTATAATTTTTAAAGTAGTACTTTATATTGTTAATTTTATATCTTTCTTCTTTTCTAACATATGTATTTAACATGATCAATTTCTGTCAGCCCTGTTTCACTGCATCCTACATATTTTGAAAAGCTGTATTTTCATATTCATTTACTTAAAAATATTTTGTAGTATCTGTTGAGAAATATATTGTTTAATCTCCAAGTATTTGGGAATTTTATATCTATCTTTCAGTAATTGATTTCTGGTTTAATTCTATTGTGGACAGAGAGCAGACATTGTACAATTTCTAGTTTTTAAAATTTGCTAAAGTAGGTTTTATGGCCCAGGATGTGGTTTATCTTGATCAATGTTCCATGTGAGCTTAAGGATAGTTTGTATTCTGTTGTTTTTAATAAAGTATTCCATAAATGTCAAGTGTCTCCAGTTGATTCATGCTGCTGTTGAGTTCAACAGCACCTTACTGGTCTTCCACCTGATGGATCAGTCCATTATTGACATAAAGGTGATGAAGTCTCCAACCATAATAATTGACTCATCAACTAGCAGTTCTGTGAGTTTTTGTCTCATGGATTTTTACTGTCTCTTTTTAGGTGCACGTACATTAAGAATTGTTATTTCTTCTTGGAGAATTGATCCTCTTATGAGTATGTGATGCTCTTCTGCATCCATGATAATTTTCCTTCCTCTGAAGTTTGCTTTGCCTGAAATTACTATAGCTACTCCAGCTTTCTTCCAATTAGTGTTAGTATTATATTTCCTTTTTCATCCCCTTACTTGTAATCTTTATAATTAAAGTGGGCTTTTAAACTGTAGATAAACTAGTTACAGTTGAGACTTGTTTTTTGATCCACTCCAACAGTCTCTGTATTTTAACTGGTGTATTTAGATCATTGACATTTAAAGCAATTATTGATGTATTTGGATTAATATGTGCCACACTTGTCATTGTCTTTGATCCTTTTTTCTCTCTTTGTAGTTGATTTTTGTGTATTGTAAGAGATATGGGTCTAATTCCATTCTTTTGCATGTGCCTGTCCGGTTTTCCCAACACCATTTATTGAAGAGTCTATCCTTTCCCCATTGTGTATTCTTGGTTCCTTTGTTGTAAACTAATTGATCATATAAAAGAGGGTTTGTTTTGTTTTGTGAGGAAGATTAGCCCTGAGCTAACATCCATTGCCAATCCTTCTCTTTTTGCTGAGGAAGATTGGCCCTGGGCTAACGTCCACACCCATCTTCCTCTACTTTAGACAGGGTGCCACCACAGCATGGCTTGACAAGCGGCGTGTCAGTCCATGCCGGAGATCCAGGCCTGCAAACCCCAGGCCGCTGAAGCAGAGTGAGCAAATTTAACAATTATACCACCAGACTAGCCCCTACACAAGGTTTTATTTCTGGGCTCTGTGTTCTGTTCCATTAATCTATGTGTCTATTTTTATGCCAATACCAAAATGTTTTGATTACTATATCTTTGTAATATAGTTTGACATCAGGAAGTCTGATGCCTCTAGTTTTGTTCTTTTCTCTCAATATTTCTTTGGCAATTTGGGGTCTTTTCCGCTTACACAAAAATTTTAGGATTGTTTTTTCTGTTTCTGAGAAAAACACCATTGGAATTTTGGTAGGAATTACACTGAATCTGAAGGTTGCTTTGGGTAATACAGACATTTTAATAACATTAACGTTTGCAATCCATGAACATGGGATATCTTTCCATTTATTTGTGTCTTCTTTAATTTTTTTCATCAATGTCTTATAGTTTTCAGTGTAGAGATCTTTCACCTTCTTGGTTAAATTTGTTTCTAGGTATTTTCTTATTTTTGATTCAATTTTTCATGGGATTGTTTTCTTAATTTATCTTTCTCATAGTTTGTTATTAGCATGTAAAAAACAGATCTTTGTATAATGATTTCACATCCTGCAACTTTACTAAATTTTTTATTAGTTCTAACAGTTTTTTGGTGGAGTCTTTAGGTTTTTCTATCTATAATATTGGGTCATCTGCAAATAGAGACATATTTACTTCTTCCTGTCTGATTTGGATACTTTTTATTTCTTTTTCCTGCCTAATTGCTCTGTCGAGAATTTCCAGTACTATGCTGAATAAAAGTAGCAAGAGTGGGTATCTTGTCTTTTTCCTGATATCAGAGGAAAAGCTTTCAGCTTTTTACTGTTGAGTATGATATTATCTGGGGCCCTTGTTCCCTGTTTTTATTTTTGTCTTTCATTATTTGTGTGCCTTCTTGGTTTTAACTGAACATTTTATGTGTGATTTATATGTCATTTCACATCTTTATGATGACATTTTCTCTCCTTTATTAACATATCAATTATACATCATCTTTTTTTTGGGGGGGTGGGGATGTCCTGTGTTTGCAATATACATTTACATCTAACAAAGTCCACCTTCAAATAACTCTATGCTGGTTTATAGGTGGTGGAAGAACCTTGTTAGATAGTTTTCCTAATTCTTCACTTTCATCTCATTTTACTTGCTGTCTTCATTTCCCTCAGTTTTGTTTGTTTGGGAAAATCTTATTTCTCTTCCACTTTTAAAGGATAATTTCACTTAATACAGAATTTTATGGGTTTCTCTCTTTGTGAGTTTCTCTTTTTTTCAACACTTTATGTACTTTCTTCCATGTTCTTCTTGCTTGCATACTTTCTGAAGACAAGTATGATATAATTTTTATCCTCTATAATTACTTGTATTTGTCCTCTCACTTTTTTCAAAGTTTTTTAAAATCTGTTTTTGTACTTCTGCAGTTTGAATATGGTATTCCTAGGTGTAGATTTTTTGGCATTTATTGTGTTTGGTGTTCTCTGAACTTCCTGGCTCTGTAGTGGGTGTCTGACATCAGTCATGAAAAATTCTTGGTCATTATTGCTTCAAATATTTCTTCTTCTCCTTTCTTTACTTCTTCTCCTTCTCATATGCACATTATCCATATTTTATGACCTTTGTAATTACCCAGAATTATTGGATATTCTGTTACTCTTTTTAAACATTTTTTGTCTTTGAATTATAGCTTTCGGAGTTTCTATTGACATACATTCAATTTCACTAAAGTTTTTCCTCAGCTATGTCCATTCTACTAATGAGGTTATCAAAGTTATTTTTCATTTCCTCTACAGTGTCTTTTGTTTCCAGCATGTTTTTTTTTCTGAGGAAGGTTTTCCTTGAGCTAACACCTGTTGCCAATCTTCCTCTTTCTGTGTGTGAGCTGCTGACACAGCATGAGAACTGACAATCGAGTGGTGTAGGTCTGCACCTGGGAACCAAACCTGGGCCACCAAAGCAGAGCATGACAAACTTAACCACCAGACCACCAGGACTGGCCCCTCTATCATTTCTTTTTGATTCTTAAATTTTTCATTTCTCTGACTATATTATCCATCTGTTCTTGCATATCATCTAGTTTTCCCATTACAGCCTGTATTAGTCAGAGTTCTCCAGAGAAAGAGAACCAATAAGAGATAAATCAATAGATAGATAGATAGATATTAGAGGAGATTTGTTATAGGAATTGGCTTATGTGATTATGGAGGCCAAGAAGTCCCACAACCTGCTGTCTGCAAGCTGGAGAACCAGGAAAGCCAATAATATAACTCAGTCTGAGTCCAAAGGCCTGAGAAATAGGAGAGGAGATGGTGTAACTCTCAGTCTGAGGCCAAAAGCCTGAGAACCTAGAGGCCACTGGTGTAAATCATCGAGTTTGAAGGCCTAAGAACCAGGAGCTCCAATATCCAAAGGCAGAAAAAGATGAATATCCTAGCTCAAGAAAGAGAGGGAATTCACCATTTCTTCACCTTTTTGTTTTATATGGGCCTTTAAGGGATTGGATGATACCCGCCTGCATTGGTGAGGGTGGATCTCTGTACTCAACCTAGTGAATCAAATGCCAATCTCTTCTAGAAAAGCCATCCCCAGACACACTCAGAAAAAAATGTTTACCAGCCATCTGAGCATCCCTTAGTCCATTCAATTTGACACACAAAATTAACCATCACACAACCAACCATTAATGTATTAGTTATACTTATTTTCAGTCTGATAATTCCAGCATCATTATCATATCTGACTCCAATTCTGATGCTTATTGTGTTTCTCCAAACTGTTTTGGGTTTTTTTTAGGGGGGGGGGGTTGCCTTTTAGTATGCCTTGTAGTTTCTTTGATAAAAGCTGGACATAATATCCTCAGTAAAAGGAACGTCATTAAACAGGCCTTTAGTGAAGTGCTGTAAGATGTCAGGGGAGGAGAAATGTTCTATAGTCCTATGACTGGGTCTTGTTTTTTCAGTGACCCCACACCCCTGGGCTGTGACCTTTATAAGCATTTCCATCATCCCCCCAGCTTAGATGAAACAGGATGGCAAGAGGGGCTGGAGATGGGTATTCCCCTTCCCCCACATGGAAGGTTAGAGTGTGCTGCAGTTGAGTACTTCCCTTCCTCCACACTGAAAGCTAGGGGAGCCTAGAGTTGGGTATTTTCCTTCCCTCAGTTTGGTTAGGTTGTGGTAAAACCCCAGTCTGTTAGGCTCTAGTGACATATTTTCTCTTGAGGGCAGGTCTTGTTAAGAACAGAATACTCTGGGTAATTTGAAAAGGAACTATTTTTCCTTTCCCCTGCCAGAAGTATGAGGTCATTTTTCTCTGATCTTTCTCATGAGAACCTGATCGGGCTCCTGGAGGTGGCTAACACACACACAGAATTGTGTGAGACCTCTCCAAGGCTGGGGCCTCCTGGAGGTTTTAACTCCAAATTTCTCCGTACTGAGCACCTATCAATCCATCAATTGCAGTTTAGATTTTCAATAAACTGCTTCTCAGGCAGATTTCTGCTTCCTGGGTTTCTATTCAGGTAAGTTGTGATTCTTTCTCATTTGTTACTAATTTGGCTGGATTTGTTCAGTGACATCTGTTTCCCCCAGAGTGTGCAGCCTCTGATATTGCTCCTCAAATGACACAGCATTGGTCGTATACACAGGCTTCTTGACCAAAGTGATGAATGTGACTTTTTCCAGACTCTTTGTCTCATTTCCTGATCTCCATGTTAACCTTCTGGCAGCTCTGCCTCTATTGGTTTCACACCCAGCCATTAACTTCTATTAATTGCTAGTTGGAGGCTTTATTATTTTTCTTTTGACAAGACTCTGGGGCATAAATTCCTCTACAGTCTTATTCAATTAAAGTTGGGCCCAATTTTCAGGGACAGGGTGTTGCTCATCTCTGAGCTTGCTTTGAATGTAGGAGGGCTCTTCCTGGCTGTCTTTTTATCCTGATTCTCCCTCTTATACTTTCTGTTCATATACTTTTTCACCCCTTCTTAATTGCTCACCAACAAAACCTCCATTGTCTTCTGCAACACCCTTAGAAAATACCTCCAAAGCCAGTGCCTTTAGGGAGATCTGTGATGCTGTCTGTTCTTCTGGTCTCCCTCTCACACTTGGCAGAAACTGTGCACTACTGCACCAGAGATGGGGACAGGGGCAGCATTCTGCTTCTCCTCGAGGGATGTCTCTATGAGCAGGGTGCTGAACAAGGATGGTAGACTTTTTCTTTGGCTTGCCCCTCAAGGCATGGAACATATGCCCAATAAGTGAGCTCAGGTGGGGACCCTAGGGCCAAGTGTTATCTGCCTGCCATGCCTTGGACAGAGCTTCTGTCCTAGCATGGGTTCAGTGAGAGAAGGCATCCCCAATCTCTACTATGCCTCCCTCTAATACAGCTCTTGCCACACAGCTAGGGACAGGGGTTGATGAAAGATGCTAGCAGGCCTACCTGCTGGGAATAAACAGCACTCACATGGGGAATCTGGAAAGAAAGAGAACCCTGTCTTTGCCATACTCACCCAGAATTGGTCTTTCCTCATATGGAGCTGGGGGCAGAGGTGGGAGTTGGGTTGGTTCAAATGTTACAATTCTTGCTATTCTGATTAACACTGAGTAGCTTCTCTTGAATAAATGATTCTCCATTTGCTGTCTACCATTAGGATAATATCCAGGAACCACACACACACACTTTCTCCAGTTAAGTAGTTAAATGGCTGTGGAGAGGGTCCAAACTTTGAGCTCTTCACAATGCCATTCTGAAAATCAGGACTCCAACATTATTTTTTAAGTTACAGCAATTTCTTTTTATTTTGTTTTCTACCAAAATCTTTATTCAACACATTAAATATTAATTACTCTTCTAAAACAATAGGGTTGGAATTGATTTTTCCTCAAGTCTGCTGTTTCTTTATATTTTGACTATTTCCCTCATCTGTAAACCTCTTGAAGATATGTTTAATTCATGTTTATATAGTTTCTGTGACATATTAGTTATAAATAAATGAGTGCCATGATTAATAAGGCCTCTAGGTTTAAAATATTTTTATATTAAGTATTTTAAAATTTTAAATATTTTATTGTAGATCATGTAGTTAATTGGTTAATTCTATATAATGATTTATATTTCCCTTTTTTCTTCCTTATTTTCAATCTTTTAAAGAAAAGAGAATATGGATATCTACTGTGTTTCAGACACTATGGTGGGCTTGTGAATGGTAGAAAGATATGAAAGGATGGCCCCTGTCTTTTGGATGCTCATAATTTAATAGGATACATGGGAGTGTATACCAAGAGATTATTACTAGTATATGGAGCATATTTAAATATGAACTCAGTGCTGTAATCATGAAAGTCTATAGGAAATTCTGGGAAGAGGAGATCCTAATGATGGAAATAACCAGGAAGGAAAGTGGAGAAGAACACAGAAGGAGTAGAATGCAGATAATATGCTTAGTAGTTGGCAAATAGACCAGTATTTGAGGAGAAGAGTTAATGTGGGGAAGAAGTAGATCCTAATATTGTTTAATGCCCATTGTGTCAGATCTTAAAGGTCAGGTATAGTTTACCTTATCCTATACTATAAAGGAAGGGCATAGATAGTTTTGAAGTGTCAGGTAACGTAATGTAATAGGTTGAATTGTGTCCCCCAAACATTCATATGTTGAAGTCCTGGCCCCAGGTACTTCAGAATGTGACCTTTTTTGGGAATAGGTTCACTGCAGATATAATCCTTTAAGTAGGATGCGCCTCTAATCCAATATGAATGGTGTCCTATTAAGAAAGGGAAATTAGGAGACAGACATGCACACAGGGAGAACACCATGTGAAGATGAAGACAGACATTAGAGTTATGCTTCTACAAGCCAAGGAACACCAAAAGTTGCCAGCAAACCAACAGAAGGTAGCCATGGAACAGACTTTTCTTCACAACCTCAGGAGGGACCAACCAACTCTGCTGACACCTTGATTTTGGACTTCTAGTCTTCACAATTGTGAGGACATAAACTTCTGTTCCTTAAGCCATCCAGTTTGTAGTATTGTGTTACAGCAGTCCTAGCTAATGCAAGTGATGACAATGAAGCTTAGAAAATATTATAATATCCTTTAGAATTTAGTTCAAAACAATAGATACTTGACATATTTATAAAATGAATTAGAGAGAGAGAAGCTTTTAGAGGTGAGGAAACCAGTTAAGTGATAAGAATAATAATCATGGCTAAACATGATAAATGCCTTTGCTCCATTCTAAAAATAAAAGTCTAATATTATAATTACGAATGACTCTGACGAGAAAGAAAACTAAGGGTTTCTAAAGACTAACTGTGGATGCAGAGATAGCTCTTTACTCTATGCTGAGCTCATATCTAAAAAGGTCAATTAAAAAAGACAGAAGGTACATTGAATAAGCTATAGCAAATGAAGTCACACAGATGAAGAATATCAGAAAGGTTACGATTCAGATTGAAATGAATTTAATGGAAATTACTAGAAGGTGATAAAAATGTTTGAGAAAAAAAAGTGAGACTGAAAGAGATCATCAATTTCCAAGCAGTAAAATTCTTGCAGAATTGAAATACTCAGTTTACCCTTTGCTTCCTTTCTCATTCAGTTTAAAAAGAACTGAATGAGACGTTGGTGAGAGGAAACCCCCGACTCAAGTAGGAGAAACTGTAAGAAATAACTTAGGAGTTTCCATAATCCAGGCTATAGAGTGAACCTTGAGGAGGAGATTTCAGAGCTACTTTTAATAATCTTTGAGTTCCCAGGAAAGGTACCAAGATGAAGGTGGGTTCTGAAAATAAATCACATCATCCAGCACAAAGATCACTCATGGATTATATTCTTTGCTAAGCAATATTTTGTATAGGTTGAGAAGATAGCCTTTGAGCTTCATCATCATGGTCCCAATCCTGGCATTCCCTTTTAATGACTTCATAGGCAGAGACAGGTTATTTCATTACACTGTGTCATATTTTTATTTGTAAAATGAGAATAGAATTTGTAAAACAATTAACACATATATGGCGCGTAAGTACCAAGTAAATATGAGGTATGGCTTATATCATGAGCAGCAGTACCACTATCTTTATTTCCAGCCATTCACTCTTTTATTCCTTATTTGTTCTTTTAACTCAAATTGAGTAGCTGCTGTGTTTCGTGTACCTTAGTTTTGTGTTGGGCTCTGGAAATATATGGATATAGATAAATAGAAAGAATTTCTTCATTTCAAAGAGCATAAACTCATTATAAGGAGCAGACAGTCCCGAGAGATTCTGAAGAATTTGCTGTTGTCAAGGCTGGGGTAGGAGTTAGGATAAAGCTTCAGAGGAATTGACAGTCTGACTGAGTCTGATAGGATGAGGAAGAATTTATGAAGGTGTCAGCAGATAAAGGCTTTTGGGAAAAAGGACATCAACATTTGGAAATGCAGGGTAATATAAGGGCACATTTGTTTGAGGGGAATTGAGTTTATGATAGTATGAATGGAGAGAAGTTGAAAGTCAAATCTTAATAGAGGCATTGTGGGAAAGACTTGACAGTTTTATTCGACAAGAAGTCAAGAGGGCCATATACCGTTCAAATAAGGAGCTTTGATTTGAGAGCTGTAGTTTTCAACATAGAACGTGTTTCAGGTTGAACTGTGTTCCTCTCAAAATTCGTATGTTGAACTTCTAACACCCAGTCCCTCAGTGTGTGATCTTATTCGGAGACAGAGTTTTTATAAAGGCAATCAAGTTAAAATGAGGTCATTAAGATGGGCCCTAATTCAATATGACTAGTGTCTTTATACAAAGGGGAAATTTGGATACAGAGACAGACACGCATAGAGGGAAAAGGTGATACAAAGAGACACAGGGAGGAGATGGTCACCTGCAAATCAAGGACAGAAACCTGGAACAGATTCTCCCTCACAGCCCTCAGAAGGAACCTACACTGCCAACAGCTTGATCTTGGACTTCTAGCCTCCAGACCTATGAGACAATAAATTTGTGTTGCTTAAACCACCCAACTGTTGGAACTTTCTTACTGCAGCCCTAGCAAACCAATGCAGAGGATGAAGAATAAAGGTGCTATATTTCTGCTTCAGTTTTAAATGATCAGATCATCCCTATTACCCAGTCTTAATAGTGTCACATTTAATGAACCCAATGTCAAGTGTGTATTATTTCTATGCATGAACCATTTTAAACATTTTAATAGGGAATATTTAATGGTTTCATTGTCTTCCTTTAATTATTCAATTGTTAAGGCCTTCAGCAGGCTATTATATTGACCCTGGCTTTCAAGATTGTAATTACGAAGCATTTCTCTCAATTTGATGACAAGTGACATGGGCCACTGATGTAACACTTAATAGTTTGTGCAATTTTTCCAGGTTGCAAAGTTGATTCACATGCACTCTACTGTGCTTTATGACAACCACAAGAGGAGGGTGTTCTCATCACTCTGGCCTTTCCCTTTGACAGATTACAAGCTCGAGCTCACATCAGATCACTGAACAGCCCAGGTTACAATGAGTAGGGGACTCTACATCTAGCGCTCCCCCTCCATGCTATGCTGCGCCTTTTTTTTTAACCATCAAGTTCAATAGAGCAGCAGAGACCAGAGCCTGTGGTCTGGTGTTCTGCCCCCAATTAGGCAATTCTGAGACAGTGAAAGCCCCTGATCACTGCTCTCAGGAGTGGGAGAGAGGCCCCAGGAAGGATTCTGAAGTCACATTCACTTTGGTCTGCTGACTTCTGACACCTTGCGGGAGAGG
Source organism: Tapirus indicus (assembly GCA_031878705.1). Classification (NCBI taxonomy): domain Eukaryota; kingdom Metazoa; phylum Chordata; class Mammalia; order Perissodactyla; family Tapiridae; genus Tapirus; species Tapirus indicus. The sequence goes on from CM062934.1 coordinate 33,181,866, forward strand.
GAAAACATTCCGGTTAACCCAGGATATGAAAATGTTTATTGGTCCATATGCCTGCACTGAGAATATTCCTAAGTACTTTGAGAGTTATAATTGTTCTGATCCAGCCAAGAAGACATAATAAAAGCTTTTTTGGAAGGATGAAAATGGAAAAGAATTGGAAAAACTCCATTCTCTCATATTTATCCAAACTATAATATTTTAAATGGCAGAACAAAATTGCTCAAAGGGAAATAAGCCCTAGGTTTATAGAACATCTGTGTCTATCTGTTTCTCTCCATGAGTTAAGCATATAGATTAATACACCAGCAATAATAGTCTAGCGTCCATTCTGTGATCACCAAGCATATTGGAGCTGCAAGTTTTTCTTAACGGTATAATCTTGACATCGAACTGGCCATTATATGATCCTGTGTTGGCAAATGGTTGGCAAATATTCACATGTTTGTGGATGCTATAGATATATAGGTTGGAGTCCAGGAGAATATCTGCTGTGCTAACAGAGTTCCCCAGGTGCAGAGGGGCTGAATTTTATATGGAAATTTAAAATTCCTGAAGGAAACACAGAAGAAATATCATGCTTTATCTAAAATTTAAAAATGTACTTGAAGTGGACACATTTTAGAATCAAATGGACTCCGTTTTGAAGTCCATGACTTTTCTATTTTAAGAGAAGTATGTCATGAAACAATATTGAGAATAATAAGAGGAGATAGGGTAGGATTTTCACAGGCCTGCCTTGACACTATAAGTAGTTTATTGACACAGTGAAAAGCAGACTGTGAAAATGAATAACTACATCAGAAGAAGAATCTCCTCACTTGCCAAAAGGCTCCTCCTCCCCACAAACAACAGCTTACTGAAACAAAAGCTGAATCTTCAATCTTCTGAGGCCCTAGTCTTTATCTTAATGATGAAAAAGGAGGCATCAGAGAATGTATCAATTTTCCATATTCTCTATCACATGCACATTTTTGCATTGTGTTTGTGATTTTTGTAAAATGAAAAGAGAAAACCTACCAGAGTTTAAGTTTCCAATCTAACATTCTAGATCTTGTGATCTGGACGTAAGCCCATGGACTACCTTAAAATGCATTACTTTTTCTCTTAGAGAGTAGGCCTGATGAGTGTTGTGCTAAAACTAGTGAGTTTGCTGTACCTGAAGATGTTAAACAGTGGTTAGTTAATGATATAATAAGAAGAGAATAAAATTGATGAAGCAACAGATGGACACTTGCATTTTAAAATCCATTCAAATTCTGAGAGTTTTTTTTTCTAAGATTGGTGTAATAGAGGTCAAAGAAAGATATTGATGGGAGAGGATTTTATAAAAAGTAAAATTTAACTTGATAGCTTACAGTAAATAGGAAAAAGGTACTCATAAGTAAAACACTCAAAAATATCTATAAACTAAAAAAACTGTACTTAAATGAAACCCTAAATGAGCATAAATAGTTTAAATTGTTTATGGAATCTGAAATATCAGACAATATTGTTACAAAACTTATTTCAGACTGTCACAATGCTAAAATTATAAGTAATTTTCACACAGGTCTTTAAATATATGTTAAGATAAAGTTTAGAACTTATTTATCTAGTACACATACCACTAGGTGTCACTTTATTCCTAAATATTTTATAGACGTATATTTTTGTTGAGCAGAATGCTAATTCTTATATATATATATAATATATATTATATATATGCTAATTCTTATATATATTATGTGTATATCAAATATATATACCTACATGTAATATAGATATAAAAACAGACGTATATATGTATATACACATGTGTTAATTGTTTAGCTTTTAGAAGTAGAATTCTGTTATGAATCAGCATTTCAGTGATGAGTCCAACACCTCAGTAGAAACAGCAGACAAGTTCATTGCTCTCAACAGTGACACTCTGACTTCTATGCAATACTGTTATAAAAACAGACATCACTATCTATTGTCTATAAACACTTAATTAAATTAAATGTGGTATACACATTGATACACAAAAGGCTTATCGGAAAGATACTGTGTACCCACCGTACACCCACTGCCATCCCTCGCAAAGTGGAATGTGTGTCTTTTGGAGGACGACATCCATATCGATGGCATAAAAAGCTACAGAATAAATGGGATGCATCTTTGAGTTTCAGCCTTACTCAAAGATTTAGAGAAGAAAATTTTTTTATGATAAACCAAACACATATCAATAGAGTAGAATATGTGACAAAAATCACATTAAAAAATAATCTCTGGATTTGAAAAAATGTACTTCTGCCATTAATGCTTCCAGTTGTACCTCTAGATATCTCAGAATGCACCATCCACCTTCTTCTGACCTGAAGTTACGTTTTTGAAAATTTGAGAAAATTGCCCTGTAACTTCTCTTTGTAAAGGCTCTGCTGCTTTAGCTTCTAACTGATTCTCGAATGCCATTTCACTTTATCACTGTAAGTATAGTAAAAGGGGTTCAGATGCACCAAGTAAAGATGTGAACTGGCTCTCACATTTAACCACACCAATCCTTTTAGGAAAGAAGAATTTAGGTTGGAAAATGCTTGTGGGAGCCTGTATAATGAACACGATGGTTTGAGTTCCTCTGGATGTGAATTCTCTTTGGGAGGTATTAAGCAACCTATGAACATGTGTGTCATTTGATATCATTTACAGCTTCAGATCTATAAATTTTAAGTCCACCACTAAGGACTTACGTCATTTGTTTCTTCCTTTACCTTATTTTAATATAGGGCTTTTACCATCTGAAGAATGGAATGTGCTTTTGCTGTATCCTCATCATCTGGAGAGCATCTCTCTATCTATCTATCTATCTATCATGTGCTTCCAGATACACCTTTGAAAAAAAAACTATCAAGAATTAGTACTAATCAGTAACACGAGTAACAATAATTCATAAAAATAAATGAGCATAGTTAGAAGGACTTTGGAAGGTAATAGAAAGAACATGTTAGAAAAATGCCTGACACTATCACATGCCATCCATTTCACCTTGCATGAACATCTCAATTTCTATGAAGCCATTTTTTAAATAAAATTTTGAGATAATTGTGGATGAAGGACTGAGTCAGAGACCTAAACAAAAAACCTCTAGTGCTAAACCATTAGTTGAGACAACTTTGAGGATTAAACTGTATTCTGCTCCTGCCTCAGCAGAAGTCCCTTCACTGCTTGTTTCCAGCTTTCTTTGCTCACCACGGAAGAGAACTCTTTTGGTATAAAATGTAAACTATAAAAACTTGAGGCAGGTTTAGTTTAAGTTACAAAACAAAGTAGAGTAAATGATTAATGATGGTTCATAAAATTTAAATTATTTCAGGTATAACCAAAGGGAACTCACTGGAATGTTAATTCTTTTAACGAAGTAAATCTCATTTATTCCACAAATGTTATTAACAAAAGAAGTGTGACTTTTGGTATTTGAAAAAGCAGTTCAGGCTGTCATTACCCTCTGCTGAAATTAAAAACACAAAACCAGCAGGATAAAATAAAAATGCTTCAGGTCATGCTTAAAATAAACAATAAGCAAAGCTATGTATGCACTTCAAAAGCATGGATTTGTCATTCCCTTTGACTGCTGTTCACTTGCTTCTTCGGAAAGTAAAACACCTGGGCGTATCTGCTGCAAAAGCCTCGCAGGCACATGTATGACTGCTCCCTGCAAATCCCGAGTCTTTAGTTTGTTCCTCCATAAACCCTGGTCAATACTCTGGTTAATTCTTCCTACAACTATTCCATCAACTTTCCACCCCTTAGCAGAAGCCAAAATACTATAATTAGTTATAAATTATCATAGTTTATAATTTCAAGATGTAATAGAAGTCAAGAATTGTTCTTATATCAGAGGGGAGAATTGGATTTTTTTACTTGATGCTGTTCTAACTATTCAAAATATTATCAAATTAAGCGACTGAGATCAAGAGCTGGTCAAGATATTGATGGATTTACATACCTCCCAATATTCAACCCTCTCCCAACTCCTGAAATAAAATGAAACAAGAGAGCAAGTAGATAAAATAAACAAAAAAATAAAGGAACAAATACAAGAATAATAGACACTATCTAGAACAACGCTGACAAGGTATCATCACAAACACAAAATATTGCAGAAGAGTCTAACCACACACAGCAGCAGTCCCTGGGTGATGTCAGCAGTTCCGCAGGAGAAATTGGAGCAGTGAAATAGAAACTATTATGATAGCTCTGAGAGCAGGAGAAATTGAATTGGCAACTGGTTCTCACCTGACAACTTAGTATCCTCACTCCGTAGGAAGAGCTTAGCAGACTAATCATAAAACAGAAGCCAAAGATGGGATTTACAAGCTCAAGTTTATGATGACGCCCTGATGATATAGAATATGTCTTCAGTTTAATACCCATGGAACAGTGACAAAATTTTTCTGTATCTTGTCATAAAAAAGATCTCAATAATTCTCAAAGAACACAAATAATGCTAGAAGCACAATTTAAATGTAGGTACAATCAATTAGATAAAAACAGCACAAACAAAAAACAAAAAGGTCTTATTCATTAACTTTAGATTAATTAAAAATATAAAATGAAATGACAGAGTTACTTTAAAATAATGATATTGATTATACAGTGTTTCAGACTCCGTGAGAAACAGCTAATGAAGTTATGAGAAAGAAATTTATGAAATAAAGAATTTATGCCTTTGAAAATGAAAATGAATAATTGAGTTAAACACATTACTGAAGAAAAAAATAAGTAAAATAAGATGAAAACCAAGAGCAGAAGAATGGAATTAGTAAATATAAAGCAGAAAATAAAGAGTTAAAAAAATAAACAGAAAAATTTGGAACTAATCCAAATTTAGAACTAAAATCCAAAAATTGATTCATTAATAAAATCAGTAAAATAGGGAAATCCCTAACCAACCTAATAGGTAAAGAAAAGAGACAGAAAACACAACTACATAAAATTGAAAATTAAAAAGAGTAATACCCATTGAGAGAGAAAATTTCGAAAACTTAAGACTGAACTTTACAAACTCTTCATAAATACGTTTTAAAACCAAGATGGAGTGAAAAATTTTCTAAAGAAAATATAACCTGTTGTGATAGCACTGAGTGTGTACAGAAACTAAATAGAATAAGCATCACAGAAGGAAAGAAAGGAGTAGTTGAAAAGTTTCCCTACAAACAGCAGCAAGTTCATGTGGTTCACATTGGAATCACACTAAACCTCTAAAAATCAGTTATTAATTCTGCTAACCCTATTCTTGAGCATAAGAAAGGGAGAGAAATTTCCAAATTCTTTTTATTAAATAGAATAATAGAGGTCTATAAATCTGACAGATTGCACCAGAAAAGAACACTACAAAATTATTTCATATGTGAATTTAAGGCAAAAATTCTTGTAACATTTAAGCATATTAAATAATTTTACGATATCACCATTTGGAGTTTATGGACTTGAGATTGATTTAAAATTAGAAACTGCTTTAATATAATCTGCCATCTTGATACATTTAAAGAGAAATTCATATTATCACATATATAGGTGTAGAGATTTATCTAAATTCAAACATTCATATAAGAATTGTATGATCCATTTTTAACATTTTATATAGATATACGGACACAGATACGGATGCAGATATAGATATTCATCATCTTCCTTAATAGGAAACACTCGACATTTTCCTGCTAAAGTCAAAAAGACAACAAGGACACCCATATCTCCACTGTCTTTCAACAGCGTGGCTGTGTGAGCAGTTGAAGCTAGACGAGGGACAGCAGTCAGAGGCATATGAATTATGAAGTGAAATGCACATAACATATCTGGAATAACAAAAAGAATCAATGGGAAAATGAAAACAAAAGAATAAAAGAAAAATGGGAAATGTTATAAGAGGGAAATGTATAAGAGAATGAAGCAAAAAAAGCCGGTGAGAAAATCAACACACAAAAATCAATAGTTGCATACAAAAACACTGAAAACATTGTGAAAAAATAATGGAAAGTACAAATTAAAGGCAAAAAAAAAATCAACCAGGAGTAAAATGTACACAAGATATTAACAATTTATATGAAGAAACACTTCTGAAAAATACAGTCAGACTTGAACAAAAACGTGTTCTTGGATAGGAAGGTAGGAAGACGATATTATTTCAAGTCTTTTGAAATAAAGATATTGAGTTCATAAATTTAATGAAACACGCCACAAAATATCGTGAAGTTATTTTTTTCTTGGACTAGAAAAGTTAAGTCCAAAGTCATTTGGAAGAATGAACAGGGAAGAATAGACAGGAAAATCCCAAAAAAGAAGAGTAATTGGGACATTATTACTAGTTACAATGACTGTAAAATTAAAGCAATGTAGTTCTGATACATGAGTATGCAAAGAGACAAATGGATTCAAATAGAAAAATCAGAAGTACTTCCTACTGCAAATCAAAATTAAGTTGCTGCAATGACAGCATTAGTATTTCAAATCAGCAGAACACATGATCTTTCTAATAAATGGTTTGGGGGATGATTGCATAGCTAGACATAAAAGGTTAAAATTGGATTTATTACTCTACTCATACTCCAGGATAAATCACAATACATGAGATATTTATATGTAATTTAAAAATACAAATACGATTTGAGTGAATTATTCTTTGTTTTTTGAGTAAGAAAACCTTTCTTTTCTATGACTCAAAATACAGAGGCATAAAAAGAAAAGGTTGATGATTCGACTACATAAGAATAATAAAATATAACACTTTGTCACAGCAAAAACCATTGGAAGATAAATGACAAACTGAGAAAAATATTATTACTATATTAAAAAGATTCTAAATAATGAGTTGAAAAAGACCAACAGCTCTATGTAAAAATGTGCTAGTGAAATAGTTTTAAGCAAAAGAAACAGAAATGACCTTTCATTATGCAACTTAGTATTTCCACATACCGCTATGAAATACTCTTGAGGATTTTATGGGATAAAAACAAGGAGGAAATTATGCATAGCATGCTACCATTTATCTACATATGTTATATACATAGTAATTTTTAACATTAGAAAGCTACACTGTAAAACTAAAATAAATACCTATGTTGAGAGGATAGAGATAAGATTCTAAGATTATACAAGGTTATTACAAGATTCTATGATTATATATTGATTTGTATATCTGAATTTGAAACCCTTTTAAAAATATGGAAAAGTACGTTAAAAAAAAGACAATTCCAAAAATTGAAAGTAAGTAAAACAAATGAAACCTGTTTATCCAGAGTAGTAAAATCTCACAAAGAGAAATGATTTCAAATGACTTTAAAATATAATACTTTATCATACATTATTAGAGGTTTTATAATAAGGAAAAACTGGACTGTAAAATCATATCAGCTTTTCAGTATTCTTATTTTTTAAGAAGGTTGGTATTATGATTCTAACATTGTGTGTACTGTAGAATAGAGTAAATTAGTATCTTTATGCTGTTAGGAACCAGTATTTTTCAGTGTGGGAGGAAGGAGATATAAATGTAAAGCCAAAGAGTCTAGGTAATAACTCCACAACTGTATTAGGAAGAAGGATCCCTTGATGTATCTCATCTTGAAAACAAAAAAAAAAAGCTATAATATTTCTAGAAACTCCAACTGTATGAGTAGCAGTGAGTACCCACGTGCCCAGAGTTTTATCTCTAAATATTTTCTTCAAGGTTTAGCTAATTCTGGGGTAGGTAATATATAAGCCTGAGGAATCTTGTTATAACAGAGGGCAAAACACCATCAAACACTACTTACTAATGCTGTATTACGTGGATTCAGGAGATGATTTAACAGGTTCCTATTGTCCAAAGTTAAGATTATTTTAGCACCAGTAAAAATATTCACAGTAACAGATTAAGTGTGTTTAAAATAAGAATTTAAAGAAAAGCTTTTAAAAAAATCCCCTTTTGCCTTGAAAAATGCTTTGGGGAAAAAAATCGTTATTTTGAAAGCTGGTAAGTAAAAAAATAATCTAGCACTTATCCTGTCTTTGCCATAGGGACTGTTCCTCAGGTTAACTAAATAGTTGATGAGAGGAAGTTTTCCATTACAAATGTGTTGTAGGTAATAAATTAAGACCATTTTCAAAATTCTAATGAAATAGGTCTAGTCAGTGGTCATCAGTGATGGCTGACTGCATAAAAGTGAGAAGATTAGACTCACAGCTTCTGCTAGATGTATGTAACATCACCAGTTAAGTATTGTTGACAAAAGAATGGAACCTGACTCTTATCAAGCCCGGGGCTCTAATTAGCGATTTGCTGAAATATAGGGAGCAGAGGAGCACAAATATATTAAATTACTTCATAGTGATGCAGTTAAAGAAAATTCCAGACTGTGAGAAACAATATCAGACAGAGTTCCCAGTTCTTTCAAGAGTAAATTGCAAGAAAAAGTAATAATAAAAGAGGGAAAATAAAGGAGGGAGAGAGAGAAAAGGGATTTAAAGTATGACCTTTAATTTATGATCTTTATTTGATTCCTGATTTGAATAAAGTATTACAAAATATTATGAAACAATTGAGGAAATTCAAACACTAAATACTTGTTTACATGCAAGTGTTGCTTGTGATAATGTTGTATTGCAGTTGTGATTCTAAAAAGTGTTATTGTTTTTAGATGCACATACTGAGCCACTTAAAAAGGAAATTTTAAGATGTCTAGGATTTGCTTCAAAATAACCAGAGAGGGGCCGGCCTAGGGGCATAGTGGTTAGGTTCAGGTGCTCTGCTTCAGCTGCCAGGGGTTCCCGGTTTCGGATCCCAGGCGCGAACCTACACACCACTGATCAAGCCATGCTGTGGTGGCGTCCCACATACAAAATAGAGGAAGATAGGCACAGATGTTAGCTCAGGGATAATCTTCCTCACACACACACAAAATAAATAACCAGAGAAAGTAGAGGGAAGTGGATGTAGGGTATAGAAGAAATGAAATTGACCATACACTGACAGTTGTCGAAGCTGTGCAACATCTACATTAGGGTTTATGTTATTTTATATCTGTATCTGACATTTTCAAAGTTTTTCTAATTAATAAAATGACTGTGAACATAAAAAAGAGCTTTCACTTATAAAATATAAACATATAAAAGACAGAACAGTACACCTGAATCTTATACCTTGAGAGGAAAATGTTTAAGGACTTATTCACTAAAGAACTAATTAGAATGCATATTATGATGTCTGTCTACATTCAGTTATGGTCTATTTTTTATTGCCAGAATTATTTCTTCTTAATTTGTTACTTCTGCTTTCAGCGTACCTGAGCAATACAGCATATTATCATAATCCACAGTGGCTCCTCTATGTTAGGGTATTTAAAAGAAATTTGTATGATCCGGAAAAGCCATCCAGGGAAGATTGCATGGCTTCTCAAAGAGGGACATCCTATTCTCCACACCCCCAATGCCATTCAAAAATCTCTCACCTCGAGGATTAGAGGCAATAAATGGGCTTAAGACCCCTAGATTTGTTTATAAATTCATCGAGAATAGATTATTCAACTATCTGTAATTCTTTAAGGGTAGAATACCATCTAGTTTAAGTTAGAATCATACTTGAAACATTTTTTTTCTTTACTGGAGTTATAGTGAAAAATACAGCTAACACATTCTACTTGGAGGAAAATTAGGAAACTAAAGTGAATTTATTTTGAATACTTGTGTCCTATTGTTCTCCAGCACATTTAGGGAAAGAAAAATCTACAAAGTATACCAGTGAGAAAAAAGAAAGAAAATGGCAATTGATCCTTTCTAATCTCCCATTTACTTCTTATGTAATGAGAATTTTTTCTGTCCATAATCCCTTCCCCATAAAACATCAGGTTTCTTACAAGTAAGAAGCATATCTGACCTTAAAATTTATTGTTTCCCTTCAACAGGAAGGTTTTGGTTTATTTCATCTCAGGACATCCTGTCAGCACTCAACAAAATGTTACCAACTAAGAACCAATCAAACCTTGATTCTTTCATTTTTAATTCTCCAGAGAGATTTCCAAACGTACCTGCAGGTTTCCTCAGACTGCTTTCATCATTTAATTCCCTGTTTAATTCTGCCAATCCTATCCATTTTTCTGCATTTACTAACAGCTTACATGAACTAGTTGTTTTCTTCTTTTTCTTATTCTAGGTCAATGATTTAGATACTTTCTATCAGGAAAAGAGACTTGAAGGGGCATTTTAAAAATTTGAGTAATTGTGCAAAGTCGTTTTTTAGTCACTTGGTGATGTGAGGTTATTTTAATTTGGGTTATTTGGTAATATTTAGGAATATGTAATATTAGAAATATTTAGGATATGGTTTTAAAATTTTAATATATTTTAACTTTTTATTTTGAAATATTTATACACAGGAAGTTTCAAAGACAGTATAGAGCAGTTTCATGTAACTTCACCCCGTTTTCACCAATGGTTACAACTTAGGTAACCACAGTAAAATGTCAATGCGGAAAATTGACATTGGTAAGAAGTGTGTGTATAGTGCAATGTCATTTTATCACACATTTAGATTTTGTTAACCAACACCAACATGAAGAACAGAACTATTGCTTTACTACAGAGATCCCTCTCATGCTAATTAATAGTCACACCCACTCAACCCACAGGAACTACTAATTGGTGCTCAATTTCAATAATTTTGTCATTTTGAGAATGTTATATAAATGGAATCATACAGTATGGGACCTTTTGATACTGGCTTTTTACTCGGCATAACTTCACTGAGATCCATTCAAGTTGCTGCAAGAATCAATAGTTTATTCCTTCATATTGCTGAGCAGTATAACATGATATGGATATACAAAAGTTTGTTTAATCATTCACCTACTAAGGGACATTTAATTGTTTTCAGTCTTTGGCTATTACAAATAAAATTGCTATGAATAATTGTGTATGGGTTTTGTGTCTATGTAAGTTTTCATGTCCCTGGAATAAATGCCCAGGAGTGCAATTATAGGGTCATATGGTAAGTTTCCATTTAGTTTCTTAAGAAACTCACAAAATATTTTCTACATTGGCTGTATCATTTTATATTCCCACCAGAAATATATGAGAGATTCAGTTCCTTTGCATACTTGCAAGCATTTGGACTTACCAGTAATTTTTATTAAGCTGTTCCTAATAGGCATATAGGATACTATATTGTGCTATTAATTTTCATTTTCCTAAAGGTTAGTGAAGTTGAACATACTTTCATGTGTTTATTTGCCATCCTTATACCCTCTTCAGTGAAATATGTTTTCATTTTTTTCCTATTTTCAATTTGAGTGTTTGTTTTTCACTTTTTTTTTAATATTGAGTTTTGAGAATTCTTTATAAATTCTGGATATGAGCCCCGTATCAGATTTGTGGTTTGCAGATATTTTCTGCCAGTCTGTAGCTTGTCTTTTCATCTTCTTGACAGGGAATTTCTTAGATCAAGTGTTTTAGTTTTGATGAAGTTCAACTTATTGAATTTTTCTTTAATGGACCATGCTTTTGATGTCATGTCTAAGAAATCTTCACCAACCTCTAGGCCCTAGTACTTTATATTATATTTTATTCTTAAGGTTTTATAGGTTTATAGTTTTCGTTTAAATCTATGCTCCATTTTGAGGTTTTTTTTTTTATAAGGAGTGAGCTTTAGATCAAGGTTTACCTTTGCCTATGGACATCCAATGTCTCCAGCACCATTTTTAAAAAAGACTATTCTTCCTACATTCAGTTGCCTTTGCATCTTTGTCAAAAGTCAGTTGGCATATTCGTGTGTGCATATTTCTGGGATTTCTATTCTGTCCCATAGATCTTTGTGTCTAGGCCTCTGCCAATACTACAGAGTCTGATTACTGAAGCTCTAAAATAAATCTTGAAATCAAGTACAGAGATCCATTCCACTTCATTCTTCTTTTCAAAATTATGTTTGCTATCAGAGTTATTTGGATTTTCCATGTCAATTGTAGACAATCTTTTTTGTGTGTGTGAGGAAGATTGGCCCTGAGCTAATATCTATTGCCACTCTTCCTCTTTTTGCTGAGGAAGATTGGCTCTGAGCTAAGGTCTGTGCCCATCTTCTTCCATTTTGTATGTGGGACACCGCTACAGCATGGCTTGATGAGCAGTGCATTGGTTCATGCCCAGGATTTTAAACTGTGAACCCCAGGCTGCCAAAGCAGAGCCACAAACTTAACCACTATGCCACTGGGCACGCCCCCTAGACAATCACGTTTTTATCCACAAAATAACTTGCTGAAATTTTGACAAGAATTGCATTAAGTCTATATATCAATTTGGGGAGAATTGACATCTTTGCTATTTTGAGTGTTACAATCAATGAACACAATATAGCTCTCAATTAATTTAGCTCTATGATTTATTTTATTAGATTTTTTTATTCTTTAACTTAGAAGTCCTGTAGGTGTTCTAAGTTTGTACTGCAGTATTTTATCATTTTAAGCAAATGTAAATGATGTATTTTAGATTTCAGGTTCCATGTGTTGTTGCTAGTGTACAGAAATACAAAGAGATTTTAGAATATTGATCTTGTGTTCTTGTGACCTTGCTGAACTCACTTATTAGCTCTCGGAGGGTGTAATTTTTTGGTATATTCCTTGGGATTTTCTATGCAGACAACCATGTCTTCTACAGTTAGGGATGATATTTCTTCCTTCAGATCCATATGCATTTTTTTCTTGCCTTCTTTCACTGGCTAAAACTTCCAGAACTATGTTCACTAAGAGTAAAGAGAGCAAACATCCTTGCCTTATTTCCAAACTCAGAGGGAAAAGATCCAGTCTTTCACAATTGATTATTATATCAGCTGTAGGTTTTTTGTAGATGTTCTTCCACTCTTGCCTAGCCTCTAAGGTTTCTGCTGAAAAACCCACTGAAAGCCTGATGGGGGTTCCTTTATAGGTTGTTTTCTTCTCTCTTACTGCCTTAGTATTTTTTCATTGTCATTGACTTTTGACACCTTTAATATATGCCTTGGAGAGGTCTTTTTGGATCAATGTAATTAGAAGTTCTATTAGCTTTATGTACTTGCATGTCCAGTTCCTTCCCCAGGTGTGGGAAGTTCTCAGCTATTATTTCTCTGAATTAGCTCTCTGCTCCTTTCTCCCACTCTTCTCCCTCTGGGATACCTATAATCCTTATGTTGCTTTTCCTAATTGAGTTGGATGTTTCTTAAAGAATTTCTTCATTTTTTAAAAAAATTAGTTCTCTCTCCCCTCCACCTGAATCATTTTTAGGCTTCTATCTTCAAACTCACTACTTCTCTCCTCCATGAGGTCTGCTCTATTTTTTATGCTTTCTACATTATTTTTTTATCTTATTAATTGTGTTCTTCATGTCCAGAATTTCTGGGGTTTTTTTAAAGCTCACATCTCTTTGGTGAAATACTCCTTCTGTTCATTAGTTTTGTCCCTGAGCTCATTGAACTGTTTTTCTGAGTTTTCTTGTAACTCATTGAGTTTCTTTATGACAACTATTTTGAATTCTCTGTCTGTTAGATCATACTCTTCTGTGACTTCAAATGTAGTTTTTGGAGAGCTGTCTTTCTACTTCTGTTCTGCCATGTTAGTGTAGTTCTTCATGGTGTTTGATGAGCTGATCCTCTTCCAGCACATTTGTGGTAGTAATCAGCTTCTTATTTGGGCAAGGCTTTGGTTACTTTGGTTCTGAGCTGCTTCTGGTTGTATTTGAGAGCCTGCATTTCCACCCTCTACTGCCTCTGCCAGAGAATTGTTGGTGCCCTCTTTGTGCTGCATGTGCCTCTGGGGTTGCTGGGGCCTTGCTGCTTAGATGTCACTGCAGTCTCAAGTGATGCCACTGGGGTCACCAAGCTGTGAGTACTTCCGCTGCTTCTGGGGTCACCTGAGTCTTGTGTTCCTCCACTGGCTCTCCACATACTCAGGTGCTGCTGCCCCATGCACCACCTGTGCTGCTGGTCCTGGGTTGTCTGGGGGTGCTGGTTGCACTGCTGCCAGGGGCACTGGGTTCAAGGGTATCACTGTTGCTGGTGGGGACCTGGGGACCCAGGGAGTTGTATGCAGTTCCCAGTGCTGGTGGAGCTGCTGTCAGGGGTGCCGCCACTGGGGGCTGGGCCACTGGTTCTGCTGTGGTTCCTGATGCTTCTGGTGGGAGGTTCCACCTGCCCCTGCTGGGGGGGGCAGGGCTGTTGTTTCTGCTCCCATCCCTTCTGCTCACAGTTGTGTGGGTCAAGTCAAAGCCACTGCCACCACTCTGCTGACCATCAGGCAAGCAGGGCTGCTACCAAGCCTGTGCTGCTACTCTGTGGGCATTCACATGTGCGGGGCCAGACCACCCTCACCTCCACTCACAGTCGTGAAGGCTGCTGCATGCGGACCCGAGTCCTGGATCGCTGCCACCGTGGGAGGGGAGAGGGCTGCCCCCTAGTTCCACTGCTTCTGGGGGATTCAGTCCACCCACCTTCAGATATATAGTTGAGTGGGTCTCTCAGGCATCCCGTTGTGCCATGTAGGGAATCCTCTGTTGGTCAATGGATGTCTGTTTGGTTGTAATTTAGAGGGGAGAGACAAACAGAACAACTCACTTCACCATGATATGGATGTCACCTCTGTAGATGCTCTTTATTGAGAAAGTTCCTTGCTTTCTACTACTAATTTCTGAGAATATTTATCATAAATGTATGTTGAAATTTGTCAGATCTTTCTTCAAGTGATTTTTATTTTTAGCCAGAAAATATCACAGATTTGATTGATTGCTTTTAAAATATTAAACCAGCCTTTTCTCATTAGAATAAATACCCTTTGTCATGTTGTATAATTCATATATATATATATTGCCAAATTCTACTTATTAGTATTTTTTAAATGATTTTGCATGTATATTAATGCTTCCACTACAGGATACTGCTCTGTACTTTTCTTTCTTTCTTTCTTTTTTTTTTTTTTTTTCCGTCTTTGCTAGTTTTGGAATCAGGGTAACACTAACTTCATTAAAAAGAATTGTTATTTTCTCCTCTTCTATTTTCTGGAAGAGATGGTGTAGAATTGGTGTTAGTTTTCCTTTAAATGTCTGGTAGAATTTACAAATAAAATGATTTGATTCTATACACTTCATTTTTTAGGAGTTTTTATCTTACAGTTTCTTTTCTTAATAGTTATAAAGCTACTCAAATTGTCCATTTGACATTAGATAAGTTGTGGTAGTTTGTCTTTTTTAAGAAATAGATCCATATTATCTAATTTGTAATTTATGTATAGAGCTGTATATAGTATTATCCCCTTAACATCCCTTTGATATCTGCAGGGTCAGTAGTGAAATTTCCTTCTTCACAGTGATATTGGAAATTTATATCATCTCTTTTTTCTCTTTCTCAGTCTTTTTAGAGATTTGTCAATTTTATTGATCTTTTCCAATAAACAGATTTGTTCTTATTGATTTCCTCTATTATTTTCCTGTTTTGAATTTCATTGATTTCTGATCTAAATTTGTATTATTTTTCTTCTGTTGCTTTAGTATGATGTTGCTCTTTCTCTAGTTTCTTGAGTTGCAAGCTTAGATTATTGTTTCAGATCTTTCTCCTTTTTAATATATATTTAAATATTATATATACATATTTAATGCTGTAAGCCTCTCTATATATACTGCTTTTGCCACATTCTACCTTTTGATAAATTATATTTTCATTTTTATTTAAATAAATATATTTTTAAATTACTCTTGGGACTTGTTCTCTGACCCATAGGTTTTTTAGAAGAATGATGTTTAATATTTGGGGGATGTTCATGCTACCTTTCTGTTGTTCTATCTTCATTCCATTGTATTCTGAGAACATGTTCTGTATGGTTTCTATTATTTTAAATGCATTAATGTATGCTTTATTGCCCATAAAGTGATCTATCTTGGTGGATATTCCATGTTAGTGGAGAAGAATATTTATTCTGCTGTCATTGGATAAATAATTCTATAAACGTCAAGTAGAGCAAGTTGATTTACAGTGCTGTTTGGATCAACTATACTGAATCTGCCTGCTTGATCTGTCAGTTACTGAAGGAAATGTGATGAAGTCTCCAATCACACTTGTGCATTTGTGGATTTTTTCTTTCAGGACTATCAGTTTTTGCTTCATGTGTTTTCACACTCTTGTTAGTTGTGAATATGTTAAAGATTGCAAGGTCTTCTTGTAAAACTGATCATTATTCCTGATAATATTCCTTGTTTAGAAGTCTAGGGTTTTTTCCCTGAGATTTATATAGCTACTCTGGCTTTATTTTTATTAGTGTTAGTATATTATATCTTCTTCCATACTTTTAAGTTTACCTATCTGATTATTTGTATTTAAAGTGTTACTGGCAGACAACATAACAACATAAGGTTGGATTTTTTTTTTCATTCTGAACCTCTGTCTTTTAATTGATGTATTTAGACAATTTGTATTCAAAATAATTATTGTATTGATGTTTACCATGTTTGTCAATTATCAGTTTGTTGCATTTCTTTTTCTGCCTTCTCTGGTTTTAATTGAGGTTTTATATGATACCATTTTTATCTCCTTTCTAAGCATATTTACTACACATTTTTAAATTAGTAATTGCCCTACAGTTTGCAATATATAATTTTAACTAATCTAAGTCCACCTTCAAATAACACTACACTACTTCACTTGCCATGAATGTACCTTGTAACAGAGTATTCCCATTGATCCCTTACATTCCTATGACACTGTTATTCATTTAACTCATCCATATGACATAATCATCTTATGAATTGTTCTATTAATACTTTAAATAGTTATAAATCAATCAACGTGATACAGCACATTAACAAAATGAAGAATAAAAACCACATGATCATCTCAATCGATGCAGAGAAGGCATTCGACAAGATCCAGCATCCATTTATGATAAAAACTCTCAACAAAATGGGTATAGAAGGAAAGTAACTCAATATAATAAGGGCCATATATGACAAACCTACAGCAAACATCCTACTCAACGGGGAAAAACTGAAAGCCATTCCTTTGAGGACAGGAACAAGACAAGGGTGCCCACTCTCACCGCTCTTATTCAACATAGTACTGGAAGTTCTGGCCAGAGCAATTAGGCAAGAAAAATGAATAAAAGGACTCCAAATAGGCAATGAAGAAGTGAAACTCTCACTATTTGCAGACGACATGATCCTATACATAGAAAACCCCAAAAATTCCATCGGAAAGCTACTAGAAACAATCAACAACTACAGTAAAGTGGCAGCGTATAAAATCAACTTACAAAAATCAATTGCATTTCTATACACTAACGATGAAAAAACAGAAAGAGAACTCAAAAAGACAATCCCATTTACAATTGCAACAAAGAGAATAAAATATCTGGGAATAAATTTAACCAAGGAGGTAAAAGACCTATACAATGAAAACTATAAGACACTATTGAAAGAAATCGAGGAGGACATAAAGAAATGGAAAAATATTCCATGCACATGGATTGGAAGAATAAATATAGTTAAAATGTCCATTCTACCTAAAGCAATCTACAGATTCAATGCAATCCCAATCAGAATCCCAATGTCATTCTTCACGGTAATAGAACAAAAACTACTGAAATTCGTATGGGGCAGCAAAAGAGCCCGAATAGCTAAAGCAAGTCTGAAAAAAAAGAACAAAGCTGGAGGCATCACAATCCCTGATTTCAAAATATACTATAAAGCTACAGTAATCAAAACAGCATGGTACTGGTACAAGAATAGACACACAGATCAATGGAACAGAATTGAAAGCCCAGAAATAAAACCACACATCTATGGACAGCTAATCTTTGACAAAGGAGCAAAGAACATACAATGGGGAGAGGGAAGTCCCTTCAATAAATGGTGCTGGGAAAATTGGACAGCAACATGCAAAAGAATGAAAGTAGACCATCTCCTATCACCATATACAAAAATCAATTCAAAATGGATCAAAGACCTGAAAGTGAGACCTGAAACTATAAAACTCCTGGAAGAAAATATAGGCAGTACACTAATTGTGATTGGACATAAAGGGATCCTTTCAGATTCCATGTCTACCCAGACAAGGGAAACAAAAGAAAAAATAAACAAGTGGGACCTCATCAGACTAAAGAGCTTCTACAAGGCAAATGAAACCAGGATCAAAATGAATAAACAACCCACCAGCTGGGAGAAAATATTTGCAAATCGTTTGTCTGACAAGGGATTAATCTCAGTAATATATAAAGGACTCATACAACTGAGCAACAAAAAAACAAACAACCCAATCAAAAAATGGGCAGAGGATATGAACAGACATTTTTCCAAGGAAGAGATACAGATGGCCAATAGACACATGAAAAGATGTTCAACATCACTAATCATCAGGGAAATGCAAATCAAAACTACACTGAGATATCACCTTACACCGGTTAGAATGGCTATAATCACAAAGACAAATAACAACAAATGCTGGAGAGGTTGTGGAGAAACGGAGACCCTCATTCACTGCTGGTGTGAATGCAAACTGGTGCAGCCTCTATGGAAAACAGTATGGAGAGTCCTCAAAAAATTAAAAATAGAAATACCGTATGATCCAGCAATCCCACTCTTGGGCATCTACCCAATGGACGTGAAATCAACCATCACAAGAGGCGTATGCACCCCTATGTTCATTGCAGCATTATTCACTATAGCCAAGAAGTGGAAGCAACCCAAGTGTCCCTCAACTGAAGATTGGTGAAAGAAGATGTGGTATATACATACAATGGAATACTACTCAGCCATAAGAAAAGACACAATTGTCCCATTTGCAACAACATGGAGGGACCTAGAGGGTATTATGTTAAGTGAAATAAGCCAGAGAGAGAAGGACAGACACTGCATGAACTCACTCATATATGGAATATAAGTGAACACACGGACAGAGAGAACTGATTGGTGGTTACCAAGGGGAAGGGGGGTGGGGGGGCACAAGGGGTGAAGGGTTACATCCACAAGGTGACGGACAAACAAAAATGTACAACTAAAACCCCACAGTGTTATAAACTAAGACATCAATAAAAAAATATATATATATAAAAAAAAAGAATAAAGGAAATAAAGTATTTATTGTGTCTTCATTTATTCCTTTTCCTGTGTTCTTCCTATCTTTATGTAGATTTGAATTTCTGAGTTAAATCATTTTTCTTCTTCCTTAGGAACTTCTTTTAACATTTCTTGCAGGACATATCTGCTGGTGATGCAATCCCTCAGTTTTCGTTTGTTCAAGAAAGTCTTTATTTCTCTTACACTTTTGAAAGATAGTTTTGATGGGTACAGAATTCTAAGTTGGTGGAATTTTTCCCTTAAATATTTAAAATATTTCACTCCTCTCTCTTCTTGCTTGCATGATTTCTGATGAAAAGTTTGCTGTAAATTTTTTCCTTGGTCCCTCTATAAAGAAGGTGTTTTCCTCTGGCTTATTTCAAGATTTTCTCTTTTCCTTTAGTTATATACAATATACAATATAATATTCCTAGCTATAAATAATGTTGGTGTTTACCATGCTTGGTGGTCTCTGTTCACCCTGTATCTGTGCTTTGGTGTCTGTCATTAATTTTAGAAGGTCCTCAGCTGTTTACTTCAGATATATCCTCTGTTCCTTTCTTTTTTTCTTCTTCTTCAGATATTGCAAGCATGCATACGTGATAACTTATGCAAGCAGAGGGAGAGAAATAGCATTCCCCAGTTAGAATAAAACTCTGGAGAGTCTCTTTTATGGAGACTTACCTGGACCTATTTGTCAATGACAACTCTTCCCCTGCCCCTGCCAGAGCCAGCAGGGAATCTGTCTTGGACTTTCCCCATCAGAATGTGGGGGGATTCCTGGAGGTAACACCATGGAAGAATGGAAACCTCCTCTCATTCTGAAGCACCATAGGTTTTCTACTCTCATTCTAGTCCACACTTAGTTGCCACCAATTTGATAACATTTAATTTTTCCTACCAGTTTATAACTCAGCTCCTCCTGCTCCATATATGCAGATCCTAGATATCACTTTCTGAATTTGCCTGTCTCCAAATTTTGGTGAGGTGATATACAGGCACACCTTGGAGATATTGCAGGTTCAGTTCCAGACCTCCACAATAAAGTGAATATCACCATAAAGTGAGTCACAAATTTTTGGTTTTCTGGTGTGCATAAAAGTTATGTTTACACTATGCTGTAGTCTATTAAGTGTACATTATATCTGAAAAAGCAATGTACATACCTTAATTAAAAAATCTTTATTGCTAAAAAATGCTAACCATCATATTAGCCTTCAGTGAGTCGTAAGCTTTTTTCTGCTGGAGGGTCTTATAAAAAATGCAATAACTGCAAAGCAAAATAGAGTGAAGCACAATAAAACAAGGTGTTTTTATAACACTCTCAACTCTTTGATGAGCACAATAAAAGTCATTGATTTTCAATCTGTTCAGTTGTATCTTGTCGTGAAGACTGCGGTGACAACTTCCCAAGTCTTTGCATGTTAATGCTGAGACCAAATTGCCCCTCAAATAAGTCTTTCTAAACTATGTTTTGAAAATATTCAAAATCTTTTATTCAATTAAATGGCAAAGTATTGTTTGTAATAACTATATGTAAAAAAATTCATTAAGTTATTTAAATAAAAATTTTAGCTTTTTGAAACCTTAAAAATTTATCATCTTTTAAATAAAATAACACTGTTTACAATTCTATTCTTCAATGTTCATCTTTTTAAGGAATGAATTGGTATCATGTTTCATGCATACATGTCTAGATATACATACAAACACATTTAATAATAATATGAATTTTTAAATATTGTAAGATGTTTTCAGCTGCCGGCTATAACTGTTGTACACGCTATGCTCATCGTGAATACCTCTGGAACCACAAGTTAGAACTCGAAGAAAACAAAATGAACGTTTGGCTCTGCTGAGTAAGCACACTTTATTATGCATTCGTGCACCTGAGAAGTATTTGAGATGTTACTTAATTTATCTTTCTCTTACCCAAGCGCTTCACTATTCAAAATTCTCCCTGTCATGATTTCGTGTAGTTCAAACAACAAATGTGCATGGCATTCAGGTGAAACCTTTTGTTTTAGGGATACAGAACGTCAGACATTGGGGAAGGTTTCCTAGTGACAAAGTGGTGTTAATTACAGGCCTGAGTATTTAGGGCTGTGAGTCTCACTGTGTGAGAGCTGAGGTCTGGATCCTGCTTGACAGAGGAGCCATGTCTCCTACAATAAAGGTATTTATATTTCTGATATGTGGGGTTCTACACTGCCTGGGGTCCATGGAGGGATCCCTGAGTCTAAGGGGTACTTTTGCCTGAATCTAAGTATAGTACTGTTTGAAAATCTCTGTGTGCATGACATACCACTTTCCCTTGCTTTAAATAAGTAAATCAATTCAAGTACAATTGATATGTTTACAATAGTAGTATTTGCACTAATATTATATGTCTCTCTACTATTTAGCCTTTGTGGAATGTATTTCATTTGTTTTATATACATTTTTACACACACTTTATGTATCTTGTTTCATTTATTACAATGCATATTTTATACTGTTTGGCATTTTAAGGAATTTATATTTTATTTTCAAAATGCTTGTTTCTGCTGTATAGAAATGTCACTCACTAACGTGAATTGATCTTATATATTGCAATTTTGTTAGTCTCTTATTAGTTCCAACAATTTTAGATTCTTGGGGTTTTCTTCATAGACAAATTCCTCATATGCAAATAGTAGCAGTATTTTATTCTACTTCTTCATTCCTTATATTTTTATATTATTGCTATTTTTATGTGACAAAAGTACTAATGCTTCATTAAAAGAAATATTGAAATTAAACATTTCTGTCATGATCTTGAATTTACAGGGATTTTTTTGTATTCTTGTCTGTCCATTGAAGAGAATATTTGCTGTAGTTATTTTGAAAATACACTTTATCTAATCAAAGATGTCCCCTTTCATGTATAGACTAAATTATTCTAATTGTTTTATTTTCTTTACATTTTCTTTTTCTTTCATGAATAGTAGTTGCATTTCATCAAATGACTATCTTTTGCATTTAATGAGATGGTGATTTTCTCTTTAAATTTCATTAGGAGGGGAATTTCATTAACAGATTTTAATGTTGAACAACCTTTCTCTACCATAATAAACCCAATGAGGTAACAATTATTATCTTTTTTCTACTGTATCCCACTTGCTAATTTTTATTTAATTCCTTTGCATCTTTGTATTTGAGTAAAATTGGCATTTTTTTTCCTTTCTCACACTCTTATTTTCTAATTTCCTATCCACTTATGCTAGTCATGTAGAATTAGTATACTGAACTAGGGGTTTTCTTTCTTTTTTGTTCTCTATAAGTTTTTGTGTGAGATTGAAATTGTCTGGGGTGGTGATGTCACCAGGATGGCAGAGCAGGAGACCCAGGCTTTGTCTCCCCACAGAGAACAACCTGCCCAAATGTGAAAATTGCTCTAGGAAATCTCAGAAGTCCAGTTCAGAAGCTTCAGCAACACAGTAAAGCAAAATAATAGAATAACCACACAAAAAGGGTATGAAGAACAGTTTCATTTTGCTGCATCACCCAACCCGTTGGCTGACTGTTCAGGGCCAAGATGGAAGCCCCTGCTTGAGACAGTCCCCCTGTCTGGGAAGAGGAAAATGGGGTAGCAACCAGCTTTCCCAGCCTTTTGGGGCACTACACAAAGGACCCTCTTCACCTTCACCCTGACAGAAATGGCAAGGCTGAGATGTCTAGGAACAAGGAAGAAGGGCAGGGCCAACCAGCATCAGCCACTCAGGGGGAGCAGCTGCCATTTCCAGTGGCCAGCTCTGCAGGAGACCCCAGAAGCCTTTGCAGCTGAGGACCTACACGGCCTTTGCAGATGCTGCAGATCCTCCCAGCTTTCCTGACAGAGAACACTGTGGTAGGCCCCGGCAGACTACTCCACAGAGGATCCCATCGGCTTTCACCGGTGGGGAAACCCACAGCCAGCAGAGCTCTCCCGGAGGTCCCGCAGGTTTTGCCAGTAAGACTTTTGCCCGCAGATGTCTACATTTCAGATGGCAGATGCCTGATTCCCTCCAAGCTCTCTCAACCTCTTCCTGCTGGAGCCTGGATCCCTACAAACAGCCAGCTTCAGCCTCTATGCCTGTGCTGTATGCATGCACATGCCAGCCTAGGACCCTGTGGGTGTTGCTCAGCATCGTGTATGTGCCTGAGGCTAGGTTCTGCAGCCACAAGAGTGCACTACAACAGCCGAGGTCCCCAGAGCTGCCTATGGGCCCTGACTCCTCTTATTCACCTGCACCCCTGCAATTACCTGAAGCTATCCTCTACAGCTGCACACCTGCATGCCACTGGCCTGACTCCCTACACCAACCTCTGTGGCCTTGCACACACCCACACACCCTTGCAGCTGAGTGAGTGCACGCTGACAGCCAAGGCCCTCACAGCTACTTGTGGTCCCAAATCCAGCCCTGATTCTCTGACTACTATAATATCATGTGGGCCTGTAGCTAGATTCACAAAAAATAAATAGAAGAGAATCAAAGCATACCACTACAGAAAATCATCAAATCACAAAGGAAGGCACCAAATGAGGAAGAAATGAACAAGGAAACTACAGAACAGCCAGAGAACAATTAATAACATGACATTTGTAAGTCCTTACCTGTCAATAACTACTTTAAATATAAATTGATTAAATTTTTCCTATCTAAAGGCATAGAATGGCTGAATGGATAAAAAAATAAGACCCAACTATATGCTGGCTAAAAGAGACTAACTTCAGTTTTAAGGACATGCATAGTCTCAAAGTAAAGAAATGGAAAAAGATATTCCATACAAATGGAAAGCAGGGGTAGTTATGCTTATGGAAGACAAAGTAGACTTTAAGCCAAAAATGGTAACAAGAGACAAAGAAAGTCATTATATAATAATAAAGGAATCAACTCATCAAGAAGATATAAAGAACAATTCTTAGCAACAAGAAAAGGTTTGAAATCATGCCGAGTATTTTTTTCTGACTATAATAGTGTGAAACTGTAAATCAATAACAGAAGGAAAGCTGAAGAAATCACCCCTGAGCAACCAATGGGTCAAAAAAGAAATCAAAAGGGAACTCAAAAAATATCTCAAAATATATTAAATAGAAACACAATATATCAAAACCTATGGGATGCAACAAAAACAGTTCTAAGAGGAAAGTTTGTATTGATAAATGCTACATTAAGAAAAAAGGAATATCTCAAATAAACAACCTAACTTTACATCTCAAGGAACCAGAAAAAGAATAACAAAGCCCAGAGTTAGCAAAATAAAGAAATAACAAGGACCAAGCAGAAATAAATTAAGTAGAGAATAGGAAAATAATAGAAAGATCAACAAAACTAAGAGCTTATTTTTTAAAAGATAAACAAAACTGACAGGCTTTTAACTAGACTTACCAAGAAAAAAAGAGACAACTCAAATAAAATTAGAAATGAAAGAGGAGACATTACAGCTGATACCACAGAAATGTAAATGATCATGAGAGACTACGATGAACAACATAAGCCAACAAATTAGAAAACCTATAAAAAATGAATGAATTCCTAGAAACATGCAACTTATCAAAACTGAATCATGAAGAAATAAAAAATCTCAACAGACTAATAACAAATAAGGGGTTTAAATCTGTAATCAACCTCTCCCCACAAAAAAAAGAGAAGCTAAAGAACAGATGGCTTCATGGATGAATTCTAAAAAACTTTTAAAGAGGAATTAGTATCAATTCTTCTCAAACTCTTCCAAAATTTAAAGAGAATGGATTGATCCCAAACTTATTTAACAAAGACAGCATTACCCTGATACCAAAGCCATATAAGGACACTAAGAAAAGAAAGCTACTGGCCAACATCCCTGATGAATGTAGATGCAAATGTTATCAACAAATTCTAGCAAACTGAATTCAACAGCACACTAAAAGGATCATACACCATGATCAAGTGGGATTTACCCCGGGGATGCGAGGGTGGTTCACTATACTCAAATCAATAAATGTGATACTCTATATTAATAGAATGAAAATAAAAATCACATGATCATCTTAATAGATGAAGAGAAAGCCTTTGGCAAAATTAAGTAGCCTTTCATGAAAAAACCTCTCAACAAAGTGGGTATAGAAGGAACATATCTCAATGTAATAAAGACCACACAAGACAAGCCTAAAGCTAACATCACACTCAATGGTGAAAGGTTGAAAACTTTTTGTCTAAGATCAGGAACAAGACAAGGGTGCCCACTCTCACCGTTCCTATTCAATATAGTACTGGAAGTCCTAGCCAGAGAAATTAGGCAAGATAAAGAAATAAAAGGCATCTAAACAGGAAAGAAAAATGTAAAATAGTCTTTGTTTCCAGATGACATGAACTCATAAATATAGAAAACCCTAAAGACCCCATCATAAAGCTGTTAGAACTCATCAATGCATTCATTAAAGTTGCAGGATAAAAAAATCAACATGCAAAAATCTGTTTCCTCTCTATGTACTAGCAATGAACTACCTGAAAGAGAAAAGAAAAAAATGCCATTTACAATAGCATAAAAATGAATAAAATACTTAGGAATAAATTTAACCAAGGAAGTGAAAGACCTGTACTCTGAAAACCATAAAACATTGATGAAAGAAATTGAAGATGACACAAACAAGTGGAAAGATATCCTGCGTTTATGGATTGGATGAGTTAGTATTGTTAAAAGGTCCATACTACCCAAAACCATCTATAGAGTCAATGCAATTCCTATCAAAATTTCAATGGCATTTTTCACAGTAATAGAAAAAAAAATCCTAAAATTTCTATGAAACCACAAAAGACCAAAGAAATCTTGAGAAAGGACAAAAGTGGAGGCATCAAGCTTCCTTATTTCAAACTTATTACAAAGCTATAGTAATTAAAACATATAGTACAGGCATAAAACTGACAAATAAATCAATGGAACAGAATAGAGAGCCCAGAAATAAATCCATGGATATGGAATCAACTAATATTTGACAAGAGAACCAAGAATACCCAATGAGAAAAGGATAGTCTTTTCAATAAACGATGTTGGGAAAATTGGCTATTCACATTCAAAACAATGAAAATAAACCCTTATCTTATACCACTGGCAAAAATTAACTCAAAGTGGGTTAAGGACTTTTAAACGCAAGACTTGAAACCATAAGACTCCTAGAAGAAAACATAGAGAAAAGGCCCCTATACACTGGTCTTTCCAAGACTTTTTTTAAATTTTTTTACACCAAAAGCACAGACAACAAAAGGAAAAATAAACAGGCAGGGCTACATGAAACTAATAAGCTTCTGCACAGTATAAAAAAAAAAAAAGAAGAAGAAGAGGACAAAGAAGAAAGAATAGGCAACATATGGAATGGGAGAAAATATTTGCAAATTTGATATATTTGATATATAGCTGATAAGGGGTTAATATAAGTTGTATAAGTTCCTTATACAACTGAATAGCAATAAAACAAATAATATGATGAAAAATGGGCAGAGGACTTGGATAAATATTTTTTCAAAGACATTCAAATGGCCAACAAGTACATTAAAAGATACTCAACATCACTAATCATTATGGAAATGCAGGTCAAAACCACAGTGAGGTATCACCGTACCCTTGTTAGAATGGCTATCAGAAAAAAGACAAGACATAACAAATGCTGGCGAGGATGTGAAGAAAAGCAATCACTTGTGCACTATTGGTGGGAATGTATATTGGTATATCTATATGGAAAAATAATATGGAGATTCCTCAGAAAATTAAAAATAGAACTATCATATGATCCAGCAATCCCACATCTGGGTATGTATCCAAAAGAAACAAAATAACTATCTCAAAGAGATATCTGCCCTCCCCATGTTTATTGCAGCATCTACAATAGCCAAGACATAGAAACAATGTAAGTGTCCATCAACAGACAAATGGCTAAAGAAAAATGTGGTGTATGTATACAATAGAATATTTCAGCCATGAAAAAGAAGGAAAGCCTGCCTTTTGTGACAACATGGATGAAGACTGAGGGCATTATGCTAATCGAATAAGTCAGACAGAGAAAGACAAATATTGTGTGATCTCACTTATATGTGGAACCTAAGAAAGTTGATCTCAGAAATAGAGAGTAGATTGGAGATTGCCAGGGGCTGGAGTGTGGGGAAAATGAGGAGATGCTGATCAAAGTGTACAAACTTCCAGTATAAGATAAATAAGTTTTGGGGATCTAATGTATAGCATGGTGACAATAATTAACAAAACTACATTGTATGCTTGCAAGTTGCAAAGAGGATAGATCTTAAATGTTCTCATGCCGCCCCCCAAAAAACAGTAGTTACTTGAGGTAATGTGTGTATGAACTAACAGAACTGTGTATCATTTCACAATATATACATATCAAATCATCATGTTGTATACCTTAAACTTACACAACGTTACATTTCAATTATGTCTCAACAAACCTGGAAAAAAAAAAAGATTGGTATGATTTGTTTTCTGAATAATTGGTGGAACTTACATGTCAAACTCTTCTGCCTCTGGGGCAATATTTTATATTTCTGTTCTTTTAAAGCATATAATCAGCATTTTTTATTGTATTCACAAGGTTGTTTATCTATCACCAGTATTTAATTCCAGATCACTTCTGTCGCCCCCAAAAGAAGCCTGTAGCCATTGGCAGTTATTCTTTATTCCCACTCCCATTAATATACCATTTTTGAATTCTTCAATAGTTAGCTTGTTTTGTTTACAGTTGGCCCTAAAATTGTTTCCAGAAATTTTCCAATTTTACGTAAATTTTCAAATTTGTTGGTATTATGTTTAAACTTCTGCTTCTGATAACTCCAATTTCTGAAGCCCCTGTTGACTTATCTCTGTTGAATATTTGTTGTTTTTGCATTTCTCATTCACGTCTTCTTGCCTCCTCCTCCTGTGGGTGGTTAATTTTTATTGCATGCAGAACATTGCATTTGAAAAGGATGTATGCAGAAATAATTTAAATTCTAGGATAATATTATCTGCTTCTGATGTACATTTGCTTCTGTCTGCACCTGGAGGCACTCACACTTCAGGTCCATTTAAATGAATCTGGACATTGGGGGTCGCTTGAGGCTGAGCAGCATTCCCTGTTGAGGAACTGTCTACTTCTGGTTTATTCCAACTCAACGTCGGCTTTTCAAGCAAGGTCCAACATTCGGCAATCTCTAGCTTCAAATTAATATCCCCTCAGTGCCACAAAACTGTCAAATTCCTCCCAAATTGGAAAATACAGAGGAAAAGTGGGCCACACACACAGCACACACTGCTGTACAGCTACCGTCTACCAGATTCTTCCAGACCATTAGCTTTCCATCACCACCTTTCAGTACATGTCCTTATAATTGGTCAGTCATGTGTGTGTGTGTGTGAGTGTGTGTGTGTGTGTATGGTGGGAGGGATAGCAGAAGTGAAAGGCCTTGTACTAAGTATTGTTCATAATTTTTTATTAACCTTTTGCTCTTTTGATCTTTTCCTAACACTCCAGCTTTGCTGATCGTCTCTATCATCTTTGCTTTCTATTTCAATTCTCATGTTCATGATTTCTCTCCTTCTATTGCACTTTTCTTAGTAAAATTAACTTTTACTCTTACAGTTTCCCCCAATAAATGCATTAAAGGCTACACTTTTTTCTGTGCCCTACAAATTTTTATATTTAATAGTTTCTGTATTACAATATTGTATGCATTTTATACATTTTCATAATAATTTCTTCTTTGAACTTCTTAAGAGAATCTTCTTAGAACTTCTTTGAATCCTTTTAGGAGATTAAATTTAATTTCCAAATACATTGAGGTTTTAATGGTTTTCTTCTGCTATTAATTGTTAACTTAATTGTGCCGTAGTCAGGGAATATACTTTATGTGCTACCAGTATTTGTTTTATGGACTTGATTTGAAAGGAAGATATTTCCTCCAATTGCTCAGTGCAATGTTCCATATGCACCCTATTATGCCACAACATGTGTTTCTGTAAAGCAAATTCACTCACATGTGATTCATTAATAGGGGAACTTTTTAGAATAGAGTAAACATTGTGCAGGTTCATCCACAATATCCTAGGCAAGAGTAGGCAGGATAATAGAATTATGATCTCTACTTGGAAATGGAAAAGTCTTCAACATTACTACTATACTGGCAGGAAAAGCACTTTAGCACCTGTCTTAAGTGCTAGGAACTAGGCTCCATTCTAGGAACAAGCGCCCAAGGCCCCATCTCAGAGAGGGGCAACCTGGCGGCGCTGTGCTTGGCTCTTGCTCCGTTGCCATGACTCCCATGATCGCCCTAACATGAGCACATTGGCTCACGCTCCTTCCATCTGCCTTGTCTTAGCCCCCACCAGCCATGGTCCAAATAAAGTTTTGCCATCATTTCCACTCTATTATTCACTACATTTTTAGTAACCACTGTGACAGCATCTGTTCACAGTAATACATCTGCATGGGCAGTCCAAATTATTCAGTGGAGTCTCAATTTCTACTCCTTTTTGTTTGGTTCTTTTATTACAAAACTACATAGTTTTGGTACTGTCTTCACAACTCTCAGTGTGTGCTGTGTGTGTGGCCCACTTTTCCTCTGTATTTTCCAATTTGGGAGGAATTTGACAGTTTTGTGGCACTGAGGGGATATTAATTTGAAGCTAGAGATTGCCGAATGTTGGACCTTGCTTGAAAAGCCGACGTTGAGTTGGAATAAATCAGAAGGCTTGCTGGTTTTTGTGTATATGTTCTGCAGAACAGCAAGATTTTCAGGATGTATATAATGTTTTGAACAGAAATATCTATATGTCATTCAATTTTACCTTATAATTTGTGTGGTTTAAACCTTTCATACACTTACTATCAATTTTGAAGACAAGTGTATTAAAATCTCCCCAAACATCTGTAGATATGTCAATTTCTTCTTGTAGGTCTTTCACTTTTGACTTTACGAGTTTTAAAATTACGTTAGTTCGTTCATGAAAGTTTAGAATTGTTGTTTCCTCCTGGTGAATTGAACTTTCATGTTTGATCTCTAGAAAGGCTTTGTTCATAAGGTCTCTTTTGTCTTATATTAGTAAAATTACACTACTTTTCTCTTGTATCGTTCACCTTTCATAATCTGATTATTCCATCTGGAAATTTTGCTATTTTGTTAATAGTGTTTATTGCTTCTGCTATACTTGTTCCTTATGGGTTGTAGCCTCAGTTTTTATGTGATTTTGAGGATTGTGAGATTAGGACCAATTAAATTTTATCTATGGGATTTTTGAGGCTTTGATTAAGGTAGATTCCCTTTATTCATTTTATCAGGTACCTGGGAGGGGTCACCAACAGGGACCTCCTTGAAGTAAATTCCAGGTTTATGTCTTTTGGGGGCTGTAGCAGTAGAGTTGATTCTAGTGTAAAAGATACGTTTTAAGCAGACTGTGATTGGACATTCTTTGTTAAAGCTGTTTTCCTCCCTCTACATAAAGCATGAATGTGTCCCCTCTGTCTTATCCTTGGAGTACTTTCTTCTTTTTATAACTTGCCCTTTCCTTGAGAAAAATCACCTTTTGGAGTCTGTTTTTCGAGAGATTCTCATAATGATTTCCCACCTTGTGCAAGATGTAGGCTTCTTGTCCTTTCTCCCCCATGAGGCCCACTGACATGCAGAGATTTAGGCTGTGGAGCACCAGGAACACTCTCAGGGAAGCCCCAGCGTTGGCATTTTATTACCCTTTCAATTTGTTGTTTCCATCCCTGAGGATTTTACTCACTTTCTTGCCAACTCAACTCCGCACATAAAAAAGATACTTGTATTTACTTTTTCACATGTAGTGTGTTGCAAAGATTATTCAGGTAATTAGTCTGCCATATTGTTGGAATATGAAGTCTGATTGTGGTTGCTCTTTATTTTATTCTCTTTGCTCCTATATTTTTTCAAGTTCCATAACTAAAACATATTGTGATGATGATAAAGCTTATTTTAAGCATAATGGCATTTGTTGAATTGAAACCTTCATTGTAATTCCCTATCTTGGAAAGAAAGGACAGGAACAATGTAATCGTGATTGTCAGGTGTTTTGTAAGTTCTTATACCTCTGAAGATGAATAGCTCTTTTTATTCTTCTAAGAATATATAACACAGGTACTTGCCACCGTTAAATAAATCTGAATATATAACAACCACACCTTCTTATATACTGGAATATAATACAGTTGAATGTGAATGAATTGTTTTTCCCAGGAATTTTTAAGTAGTTTTTTTGTAAATACCTAGATTGGTAGAAGGGTGTTTAGAAGCAAAGCATATGACACAATGCTAAACATTCTTTCATGCTTTTAATTCTAGAATTTCCTACAACCTTCCTTCAACTCTTAATATGCCATGGGGATTGTTAGAAAGCATACTGCTCATGTGGTTCAACAGAAAACATAGCTCTCATCTTGTAAAGCAGCATTTGTGTGACGAGTCCAAATTTTAACAATTATGAAAAAAGCCATATACTCAAATTTCATGGCAGGGAATTAGTTCATGCTAAAATAATATTTCACCAGTTTTGAAAACATATGACAGTCTCCTATTCCAAAGTCTGAAGTGATATGATTTTTTGGTTATACTTGATTTTATTCCCAGAACAGAAGTTGATGATAACAAAGTTTAAAAAAGGAATCAAAGTTCCAAAACTAAGCTGATACACCCTCTTTTTTCCATGGCTCAGAATAAAATCAATCTCCCGTCTTTCCCTCATCTTCAAATCCACCGACACCTCCTTTAGTTTAATGACGTGGTAATAGCACAGAGGTGGGAATCAGAACAACAGCCTTTGACTTGTTTCTCTATAACTCTAAGGGTCGTTTGAAAATCAGGTAATCTTTCTAAGTCTCAGAATTTGTATAGTTGTCATGATAAGTATATTGTTATTAAATGAAAACACTGCTTTGTAGAATATAAAGGGACATTTAATGTAGTAAAGTTTTAATATCATAAGTCTATTCTAGATCCTACAGTTAGATCATAAATAGAGTTGGCCTTGAGTGCTTCCACTCGATTTTTTTCTATTAAATCCACTGTTGGCCTGTTTTCATTATATGGAATGATATAAGAACATTATTACATAGTCGTCACCTATTATGAAAGTGCTGAATAGCAATGCAAATGGAGAAATGGATTTTATTGCCAAGATCAGGAAATAGTATTTTAAAAATTGATTCTGCTATGTGGTACATACAAAGTTCCTTAACCCGCTGGACCACCTTCCCAGCGATTGAAAAAAGTCTACTACTACTCCATTAATACAGCTCTCATCATAGGCTAATGTGATTTTTATTAGGCTTTTCCTATGTATGATTATAGGTCAGCTATATGAAATGAGTTATAATATATATTGATGTATCAATCATACTTATATTAGTAACATTTAAATATGTAAACATTCATATCATGATGAAGTTTTACTTTTATTAAATTAATATATCTGGGCCAAGTTGAATCACAGGCTTAAAAATCAACTTCCTTTTGGTGTTGGCACATTTCTTCCATTAATGTTAATAAGCTTTAAAACATCTTTTTATGTGTTTATCCTTGAACTGTTTTCTCCCCCACACTCAGTAAGTAAGTTTTCTAAAAGGAGAACATCTGGTGTGATGACCAATCTCTGTTCAAATAAACCTTGTAGTAATGGCACCCCAAATGCTATTCTGCCATGTGTTCTGGAGTGGATACATTTAGTACTCTCTAAAATCATTCACTAACCTACATTTTTTGGTTAATTGTTGACATAAAATTTTAGCATAAAATTTTCCTCTGCTTGTTAAAATAATCCCAAGACACTGAACATTTCATCTTCTAATTCAACATTCAACTATGACTCATGCAAACACAAAATTTGTCTTTCTTTCTTTCTTTTTTTTTTTTTTTTGTGAGGAAGACTAGCCCTGAGCTAACATCCATTGCTGATCCTCCTCTTTTTTGCTGAGGAAGACTGGCCCTGGGCTAACATCGTGCCCATCTTCCTCTACTTTATATGGGACGCCGCCACAGCATGGCTTGACAAGCGATATGTCTGTCTGCGATCAGGATCCGAACCTGCAAACCCCTGGCCACAGAAGCGGAATGTGTGAAATTAACTGCTACACCAAAATTTTTTAATTGTCAAAAAAATTGTAATTATTACATTCTAGAACTAGAAAAAAATTTTCTTGAGTCACACGGTCTAGTGATCACTAGATAAAATTGGATACTTACTTCATAAAATCTTAAATAAATTTGTCTAAGCAATTTAAAATAAACATGACATAGATTAGCGGCAAATACCTCCTTCCTCCTAGAATATCATCACTCTTTAAAGTGTAAATTTATTGAATTTTCTTATTTTCCTTTCACCAAGTTCTTATACAAATCAAATATATATTTGTTGACAAAATAAGTAGCATATATCTTTCATTCAGTAATGTACTATCTTATTGGAGAGACAGGAGACCCATATTTGAAAAGCAGTTGAAAAAAATGATGTATAAAAAACATGCTAAAACATGTTGAGCCAGAAATAATAAATGCTAAATAAAATAAAAAACAGGTCCTTAGTGTCTAGAGATGTGATTTAAAATTGTTCTCGTCCCTTTACAGCTTTGGAAGACACTTCTTATGAAAAGATAAGAAAGGAGAACATCGGTTCAACCAGTCAAGTCATCTGGCCATCTAAAGCAATTAATAGAATGACATTCTAGCCATCTGTCAGCACCAAAGAGTTAGATATTTGTTGGGAGGGAAGGCACATGTGAACCATGCTCCTGAATGAGGTAGAAATTCTCTGACTTTTTATTCAAAAAATCCTTGATTTCACAGTTAATATTAATCAATGGATTTGCCAATATATTTTTTACCGTAAACAAGCTATTCTAATTAAAACTGAAGACTAATTCAATTTTGCAACTAGACTGGATATTACTCATAAGAACTTTTTTGTATTGATTCTTATTACTCTGTGGCAAATACTATATGAATGGTCACCTGGGATAAATTTAATGAAACTCATAATCTCCTTCTTAAAATGCTCTAAATATATGAATACTATTGAATTTTGAGTCTCAGACGATGTTTTTCTTGCATGCAGAGAGCTTGGTCTCATTCAGTTATTTGGATGATGATTGTTTATCTGAATTGATAAAACTTATTGAATTAAATCTACATTTTTTCTCCTATTTTATGAATCTCATTGATTCCCACCATTGTCACTTTGAATATCAATTAGAAAATTTCAGGATATCCTAAACCAACCTCAACTCTTAATCTCTGCCCAATTATAGATGACACATTCAAGCAGGAATATAGTCATAACAACCCTAAGCCTTAGTTACATAGCATAATATGATGATGAATTGCCATTTTTAGATAAAAGTGTTTTGTTCTTCTTACTGGTCATTTCATAACATAACTGACATTCAGTTACCTTGCTCTAAAGTGCCGATGTAAATAAAATGAAAAATACTGAACCTTGCTCACAGTGTGATCTGTCATATAATGCTCTTTACATGGTTAATTTTGCCTTATTTGTAGTGACATATCAAAGCACATAGAGAAAAGAAAAAATTTATTTCTCTCTTTGCCCCTTGCCCATCCTTCAGTTAGTGGTATCCAATATTACAATGTTTTGTGCATCCATCTACATACAACTTTTTCTATATTGATACACATATATAAAATATACATAAACATCCATAGCTTCACCTTTCACAGAAAACAAAGTATCTTGTAACATGGCCTATTTATTACAATAAAATGTTAAAATGTTGATTCATTTGTAATATGCAGTAGTATTTGAGAGCTATATAAACTTAGAGCAATATGTATTTAGTTAATAGAGCCAAGTGTATAATCATGTGCTATGTCTAATATTATTTTTAAGTAAAAACATGGATACGCTATTTTAATTTTTATATAAAAAAGAAAAGCTCGTACAAATCTCCTGAAGATTACCATTCTCCAAAATTCTCAGCTGATTATTCTGTTTTTCTCTTTTGATATACTCTTGTTATGTTTTAATTAAGACAAGCCTAGTTGGTAGTGCCTTGAAGGACAGGCTTCCCAGGGCCAATGGCCCCTGCAGTGGGTGGTGTACACAGAGACATCTGGCGGTCAGGCCACAGACAGTAACAGAGCAAATCCTGACTGCTGCATCTGGTGTCCATGAGTGGAAGATACACACAGGTTTGTTTTTGTTTGTTTTCTCTTTGGCATCAAAGCCACTGAAGAGCCACTAGTGAAGTCAAACAAGGTCTCCTTGAGACCTGCAGTGGCAATGTGAGGATGACAATTTCACCTTTTTTCTGGAATACCACTTTTTGATCATCTCCTCAGCTTTTTCAGGCTAGTGGTGCTGAAACCACCTCAGCTGGCATTTGTTTACAGTGCTATTATCTGTTTGCTCTGTGCCTTTCATTTTTCATTCTAAGTGTCAAAGACTAGGGTGAACAAATAAAAAAGCTTTGCCTGGCCCCCAGTCAAACTGTTTTTAGAGATATAGACTTAATATTGAATCAG
The DNA here is from genome assembly GCA_031878705.1 of Tapirus indicus. NCBI lineage: Eukaryota > Metazoa > Chordata > Mammalia > Perissodactyla > Tapiridae > Tapirus > Tapirus indicus. The sequence continues at coordinate 33,217,430 of CM062934.1, forward strand.
GTCAGGTGAATTTCATTGCACAAATAACAGTGAAGAATCCTTCAGAAGCAGAAACACAAAACAGTAGAAGATTGCACAGAAGATATTCGCTTGACCCCAATTTTCCTAGTACCTACAAAATACAAAATATATGCATCACTCCATCCCCAGACAATGTTGTAGCATCCAGTCCAAAGGGATCTCATTTTTTCTGGTCCATATGGACATAAAGAGAATATAGAATTTGGATTTTTCTAATGCTATAACTGGAAATAAAATCATATTTTACTCTTCCAAAAGTTCAATGGCAAAACTTTTTAGATTATTTGCAGATCAACTCATAAATGTTTATACTTATGCCAAAAAACATTCCTGGAATTCTTCCCAAAACGTCCAGCCTACAGAATTCATAAGTGATTTTGTTCCTTTGGATTTGCTCTACCACTGAATATTTAATCATAGGAATATAATCTGGTAAGATAGAACCATTTGAAAGAGATGCCTGTACAGAATACTTTATGGAGAAATTTCTGTTCAGATGCTAAGATGTTGCAACTCACACACACACAGACACACATGACAGTTTATTTCCTTCTAGAAATATCTACTGAATGTCTTCTATGCAGGAGCAAGCATATTGCATATATAAAGATGTGCAAGTGTCTACACTTTGATAGGGAAGATGACATATATGCATACCACAAAGAAACAAGGGAATGTGGCAAGGGCCATGTAACCGGTACAGGCAATAAATTATAAGTAGTTTAGGGGCAGAAGAAGAGTTGTTTCTAAATGGAGGTTGTCGGGAGAGGCACCACTGAAATGTTCACCACTGCAGAGGCAGGCCTAAATTGTGCTGTAGCTGCATCCACACATTCTCTGACAGAGCAGTTCAGAGACCATTCCAGCCAAAACTTCTGTTCAGATTGGTCAGCTTGATCTTAAAACACAGCGGCTCAAAGGAAGTGAATGTTACTTTTGAATTCCTGCCAATCACACCGCCTCATGGACAAACGTCTGATCAGCTCCATTCAACAGCACGTTTAGAATTTGAATTTTTCTGCAACGTACATATAGACACAGCCTCAGTGAATAGAAAACGTGGCAGAGATGTGAATTAACTATCTCATACCACTGTGGCACCTTGTAATAGAAAAACAATATTTGTCATTTTTCTTATGCTGAAGTATTAGCTTTTTTTTTTTTTTACTCATCTGTCTCTCCTACCGGCCCATGAATTATTGGAGGGCAAGGGTATCTATCTCACATGTCACTTAAGAGTTCAGAGAATACTTACCTAATGAAGGGCCAATAGGTTTGGAGTGATTATATTACGGCTTCCATGTAATCCCGCGTCTCAACACTAAGTTCTACATTGTTCTATAGAGACGTATTTCTCCTACAAGCAAATTTCATTACTCAGGTTGCACAGAATCCCTATCATTCATTAGGGGATATAATCTGCATATCTTTACTGATGGTTGAAATGGTCTCCTATCTGGAACCGGATGAATTCAGGAAAGAAAAGTGTTGCCCAGGCAACAGAGCCACTTTGTTTGAATGGCTTTCTTTATTTTCACAATAGAAGTTAAAAGATGTAACAGTCAGGAAATTACTGAGCTTGTTTAAATGAGGGTGCTGACAAAGAGAATAAGAGAACTACTTTTAAGTGAAAGATATAAAATTTCTGGACTTCTGTCCATGTTGTTTAGGTTGTATAGTAATACATTTATAGCCATTAAAAATCATCGAAATCCCTGAAGAAATTCAGGCATTTATTGCAGTCCACATATCCAGTCTGCCGTTTTTTTTACTTGATTATTTTCTATTTCATCTTTTGAAATGGGAGCTTCTTGAGAGGAGAAGCCTTGTTGATCTTGTTCACAGAGGTTAACTCAAATACTAGGAATTTAAGAGACACAGAATCAGAGGAAAGTAAATTTTAAAACTAGGTGTCTGACACTATCTAGTGTGTAAATTAAATCAAAATATGACTTTGTATTTGCAATTACAACATTTCTTATTAAAATAAAATACTTTTTATAAACATTTGATATCGTTCTTTTTAAAAGAATCAGAAGTGGAATCTTATAGCTCATTTCATTCGCAATTATTTCATTTCTCTTAGAATTCTCTTAATTGAAAAATAGTAACACACAGCAGTTCTGAAATTAAATTGCTTGGCTTAGAATCTCAGCTCTGACTCTATCAGCTTTATTACCTTATTGGTGAAATGGATTAAAAGATTCTTGACTACATAGTATTGCTATCAGAATTAAAAGAGACAATACATTAAAGAATTAGCACAGTGCCTGGCACAAAGTAAGTATGCAATGCTAGTCATTATTACTAACTGAATATGATCATATGGAGAAGACAAAATGTAGTATTTCTCTGATAATAAAGGTCTTATCAAAATCAGTTCAATTCTCAGGAACAGTGTTCATTTTTATGGAGTGTGTATAGGGTATAGAGTAAAAATGCTTTCTTTAAACATTTCCTTATTAAGTCAAACAGATTTCTTATATCCCCCAGGTGGTGCTAAACAATAAATCTCCAGATTTATTTACACTTAGTTATGAAATTTATCTGAATATCACCATGTCATAACAACAAAAAATCCACTGTGCATAGCTTCTAGAGTCAACACATTTTGTCCTGATTGCATTGTATTACATTTATTTGGTCTGATTTTGTGACACTCTGTTTCCTCACTTAGTGTCATTAAACAACAATGATTGTAAAATATTAGATTTGAAAGAAGAAATCATAAATTATTGATGCATGAATTTCAGTCATTGCAGGAGTCTTTCAAGACTTGGCTATGAGAGAAGTTAATTAGTGACCATCTACAATTAGGACTAGCTTCCAATCTGGTTAATTTTTTACCCTGTCACTTCTAAGAGTTAAAGTACCTTGAAACTAATCCTTTTAAAAAGATCTGTTGGTATTATTATAATACTCCTTTGAGATATTTGAGGGGATCTATGACTGTTACAAATTAAGTGGTGAAATCACTCTATTATTTAATCATAGTCCAACTCTATTTACCAATGAAGGGGGCTATCATTACATTATTTTTGTTTGGTATTAGGATCAATTAAATGGATTTTCAGTAGATTCTTTTTCACATTTATGCCACTCTTAGGTCGATATTTACAGAGATGTACTTGCAGTTAACTTGAGGACACCTAGGCCAGAAAAGTTTTGGCCAGCAAGGAGCAGAGAGAACACACTGCCCAGATGACCCACTGTGAGCACGTCACACCCAGGCAACCCAGTGTTGACTTCATTCACTTCAGTGCCACCCTCATTTGGCAACAAAAAGGCATCCAGTACAGATCTAGGTATAGTGGAGATGATTTAAAATAGAAAAATAATTAAAAGCTCTTCACTTGAAGAAAATAAGTCTGACTTGCAGATACACTTCGAGATGTGCAAGATAGATGGCTAGGCTATCAGCCACCAAATTTGAGGAAATCAAACATTCTGGTTCCTATATTAATGCATTAATAAGTTTAGATTAAATTCTGTGTCTATACACAAAATTTATCTACTACAATTTTTTTCAAAGAATATCATTGTGTATTTTTTGAAACCATATAAAACTGAAAGGTCTAAGGCAGTGCTGCCCTTTACAGAGCTCATCAATACCAAAAGAATTATTAGGTTTAAATATATATTTGCTACAGAAATTGCATTGACATGGTCTAGCTGTTTCTAGTCATCCTACATTTCTTTTATAACTTCTTTTTTTTAGACTAAAAGTGTTACATTATTCTTTCCTACAAATATAACCAGATTTTATTACAAACACGTGTGCTCTTTTAAATCCACCAAATAATACGACAGATAGCACAATGGATGAACTTTTGCATTAACCCTGTGTTGACCCTCTTTGGTCCCAAGAACCATTAGGAATGCCCAATTAAAAGTTAAACATTTCCCTTTTTTATTGTATGACTTTCTGCACATAGAGTAAAACCATAAAATAAACAGCCTGAATACTGCTGTTTACAAACAGTAGCTTTTGATTTTACCTCTGATGAGCAAAGAACTTAGAAATAGTCATTTCCATCTTTACAACAAGAAAAACAAAACTGAACAAAATGAAAGTCAACAATGTTTATTGGGCCAATCAGAGAACAAGGTCTCAGAGCAAATGGCCACTCTGAGATCTGGAGTGACAGGCGGATACAAAGAAAGAGCTGAAGTCAACTCACCTGGAGGAGAGGTTTTGGAGCATAAATTGGATTCTACTGGAAAAGGTAGAGAGCATGCAGGAACAGATGGGCAATGTAAACACAGCAACAGAAACTCTAAGAAAGAATGAAATGGAAATGCTAGAAACAAAAACCAGTAACACACATGCAGAGTGCCTTCGATGGGCTCATCAGAACCCTAGACATGGCAAAGGAAAGAATACAGGTTTGAAAACAATAAAATCTTTGCAAACTGAAATACAAGAGAAAAAATAAGAAGAAGAAGAACAGAAGGCAAAACTGTGGGACAATTCCAAAGGTGTAACATATGTGTAGTGAGGATACCAGAAGAAAAGAGAGAGAAAATGGAGCAGAAGTATTTGTAGTAATAATAGCTGAGAACTTTCCAAAATTCTAACACACCAAACTACCAATCCAGAATGCATGTATTCTCTTGATTAAAACCAGAGAAGCAGAAAAAGAGGGAAAGAAAAAAGAACAAAATCTATGAATAGTGAACAGTTACATACATAGGAGATAATCCAACTATGTCAATAGTCACTTTGAATTTGAAATGGGCATATTTGAATTATCTAAATATGCCAATTGAAAAAACAGAGATAGATCAGGGAAATGCAAATTAAAACAATGAGCTGCCACTCCACACGTATTAGAATGGGCAGAAGCCAGAATATTAATGTATCAAATGCTGGCGAGGGTGTGGAACAACAGGGACTTTCGTTCTCATCTGGTGGCGTACAAAACGGTACAGCCGCTTTGGGAGACAGTGCAGTGATTTCCGATAAAGTTAAGCATACTCTTACCGTAAAAACCAGCAATCGTGCTCATTGATATTTACCTAAAGGAGATTGAATGGTGCCTAATAGTAAGAAATTAGACCCCCCTCCACTAAGACTGGGAGAAAAGCAATGATGTTCTCCCCTCCACTGCTTTTTAACTTCCTAATGGAAGTATTAGCTAATGCAGTAAGACAAGAGAAGGAAATCAAAAGTATATAGATTAGAAAGAAATAAATAAAATCATTTTTACTTGCAGATGATATAATTATTTATATAGCAAATCCAAAACAACAGTTGACAGGAATTGACCAAAAAAAAAAATCCTGGAACCAGTAAGTGAGTAGGGCAAAGTCACAAGATACAAGGTTAATATACAAAAGTCAATTGTTTTCCTATATAAAGTAAAATTTGAAATAAAAAGCACTATTTACAAAAGTACTCAAAAATTAAATATGTAAGAATAATTCTGACAAAATATGTACTGATCTATATATGGAAAATTGCTTAACTCTGTGTTCATGAATTAGAAGACTCAATATTGCTAAGATGTCAGTTCTTGCATATTTATCTACAAAGTCAAAACAATCCTATTCAAAATCTCAGCAACCTATTTTGTACATAGTTACAAACTGATTCAAAAATTTATAATGAAACACAAAAGATCTAGAATAAACAACAGAATACTGAAAAAGAAAAATGAAGTTAAAAGATTTGCACTAACTGAGGCCAAGACTTAATATAAAGCTACAGTAATCAGGACAGTGTGGTATTGGCATATGAATAGACACATAGATCAGTGGAACAGAATAGAGCACCCAGAAACAGACCCACACAAATATAGTCAACTGATCTCTGATAAAGGAGTAAAGACAATTCCATGGAGAAAGGATAATTCTTTCAACAAATGGTGTTGGTATATCATGATATCCATGTACAAAAAGAAAAAAAATGAATCTAGAAAGATGTGTTACATTTCACAAAAATTAACTCTAAATAAAACATATACCTACAAGTAAAGCACAAAGCTATAAAAGTTTTACAAGAAAATATAGAAGAAAGTCTATGTGATCTTAGATTTGGCGATGAGTTTTTAGATATAACATCAAAAGCATACACATGAAATTTTAAGTGATTGATAAATTGGACTTTTATATTAAAATTGAAACTGTAAAAGACACTGTTAAGAGAATGAAAATACAAGCTAGAGCCTGGGGAAAAATATTTGGAATATTTGGAAAACTCATGTAATAAGGACATGGTTCCAAAATATAAAAAGACTCCTTAAAACACAGCTGTAAGGAAACAAAAAACCTAGTTAAAAAATGGGCAAAGGATCTGAACAGACACCTCACAAAAGAAGATACACAGATGGCTAATAAGCATAAAAGTTTCTCAGCTTCATCTGTCAATAAAGAATTGCAAATTAAACAACAATGAGATATAATTAACACCTATTAGAATGGCTTAAATCCAAAAAACTGCAATCGCAATTGCTGGCGAGGATGTGGAGCAACAAGAACTCTCCCTGACTGTTAATGGATATGCAAAACCTCACAGCCGCTTTGGAAGAGTTTGGAAACTTCTTCCAAAGCTAAAGATAGTCTCCCTATATAATCCATATATTGCACTACCAAGTATTTACCCATTTGATTTGAAAACTTACTTCCACAGATAATGCTGCACACAGATGTCTATATCAACTTATTCATAATTGCCAAAAACTGGAGTCATTCAAAATGTCCTTCAGTAAGTGAATGGATTTAAAACTGTACTTCATATGTACAATAAAACAATATCTAGCAATAAAATAATGGACTATCAAACCAGAAAAAGACATGGAGGAAACAATAGTGTGTGCTCAATGAAAGAAGCCAGTCTGTAAATACTACACACTGTATGTTTCCAATTACATCACATTCTGGGAAAGGCAAAAAATATAGATATAATTTAAAAAATCAGTAATTCCAGGAGGAAACAAAGAAGGCAGCAGGGATGAATCGGTGAAGCACAGGATATTATTTAGGCCACTGAAACTAATCTGTGTGGCTCTATAATTGTGGACACATGACTCTATTTGGCAAAAACCATAGAACTTACAGAACAAAGAGTAAAACTTATGGCATGCAAATTAAAACAACAATAACAACAACAACAAAAAATAGTTAGGAGGTTAGGGATCCCAGGAAGGAGTTCAGACTGTGGCAGGAGAATCTAACTGTATTACAAGTGTATGAAACAACCTCACTGATGGGGTTGGGGAAAAAAGGTTCAGATCCAAGTAACTTTGGAAAGGAGTAGAGTCTATAAGGCTAAAAGGTAAAGAAACTACATAAGCATTGTACTATAGTTGATAAAGTTGTTTTTCATCAGGGTATAGGTTAACAATCCTGACATTATTATACTAGAATTCTGGAATTGAATATTACGGTAAGTGTGTGCCTGATGGTGGGAGGCATATTTTCAACAATTGGAGTGAGAGTTTACAATAATCAAGGGAAGAAGCTAAAATGATCCATGTGGTTAACAGAGTTGGAGTAATTACTATCAACTCATGTTTAGCTTAATTGATAGAGATGGATATATACAGAGAAATATTTATAGACACATGTTTGTGCAGAGATTGGCATACACATACATTTTTTTTTTTTTTTTGGTCTGTCAGCTGAAAGTGCCTAAAAGAAAGGACATCCAAGTAGCAATGAGGACACACAGCACCCAGACCTTGGTTTCTAATACCATTCTCTAATGAAAGGAACCAGGGCTCCTTGGAGAAATAGCTGATTCCAGAATTCAGGCAGGAAATATACAAGATTATCCTGGAGTATCTTGCAGTGCCAGAAAGTAACAAAGTGATTCAAAAACAAAAAAACAAGCAAAAAAACTTCACCATCATGGGGGTATGTTAAAGAAGTACAAGAGCCACCTGAAAAGAGCTCCCAATTGCCAAAGATGAAACAATTTGAAATATAAATAAAGTAGTATTGAATTAAAACCCAAAGTATAAAATAAAAATCCATGGGTCCATACTGATGTAAAGAAGTGATTGAATAAATTAACAAATGGGGGAGAAGAGACAAATCTCCCTGCAGAAAAATTCCAAATAATTTTTGTAGATGCTCTATCCTAAATAAAAGGTAATATAACTCCCTACTCCTAAAGTGTGGGCTGCACATATCAACTTCCTTCCAAAAAGTGCAGTATGGAATGAAGTGGGGAGTAGCTTTACTGTGGAGAAACTACTTTTGCTAGGTGATCAGGTTGACATCGATAGTCGTAATCGTGTTGATAGTGTGTGCCCTTCATATGATGTGATGCAAATGGCACGCACGTTTGTCATTTTCCTCCCAAGAACCCAGTCTAATCAGGAGAAAAACAGCAGAAAAATCTTAATTGAGAGGCATCCTATAAAATGCTTGACCAGTACTCCTCAAACTGTCAAGGTCGTCAAAAACAAGGGACATTTGAGAGATTGTCACAGCCAAGAGGAGCCTAAGACATGAGGAAGAAAATGATATAGTGTACTTGATGAGATCCTGGAACAGAGAAGAGACATTAGGAAGAAAACGAAAGAACTAGGAGTATGCTCTGGACTTCACGTAAAACAATGTATCAATATTGGTGCATTCACTGTAACCAATGCTCATACTAACGCAACATACTAAATACAAGAGAAGACTGGGTGTGGGGTACACGGGAACTCTGTACTATCTTCTCAATTTTTCTGTAAATCTAAAACTGTTCTAAGTGTTAAAATCTATTTAAAAAGCCATCACTATTTCAAAAAATGGATAGTGGACATCATGAATGTTGCTCCCGTGTGGGTGCACTTTCTTGTTGCATTTTGAATAGCTGTCCACGCCTTAAAGGCATGGTTGGAAATGAACTCAGATAAATAGTACTCATTCTTTAGAGACATTCAAGATGGAGTAAAACATTCAATTCAAAGACTCAATACAAATATTAGAAAATATACAAGAAAAGAAGGAAAACCGTAACCTGAATGACACTCAGATTTTCCCTTAATTCATAAACATAAAATTACGCCAATCATTCCAAATTCCATTCACAACTGCAATCCATTTATTTTCAATTTTCTTGGGAAAAAGAGAAATTTCAGCTACTTAATTATAGCAAAATATCACATAAATTCCTAGGAATGATACAGGAATGTGAAAATTTAAAACTCCATTACAGTCATGAGCCGCATAACAATGTTTCAGTCAACAACGGACAGCGCCCACAACGGTGGTCCCATAAGATTAGTACCATATAGCCTAAGTGTGTAGTAGGCTAGATCATCTAGGTTTTTGGTTTGTGTTAAGTACACTTTATGATGTTCGCACAATGACAAAATCATCTGAAGATGCATTTCTTGGAGCGCATCCCCATTGTTAAACGATGCATCACGATGCTTATTGTCTGACTCCAGGTTAATGCCCTTAAGGTATATGTTAACTGTTCTAAACCTCTAGCTTCTACTTGAGAAGGAGTCAGTATATTGTTTCTGTCTGCCTTTTCCCTGAAGTATTCTAATCAGCATACCTTGACATAGCCCATGGTGGTAGAGAAAGTTCTAAGGCTTAAGAAGAAAAGTCTAATGGATAATGAAATGAGGAAGCTACTTATAAACACAAGCCCTTCCTCTGATTCAAGGGAAATAATGATGTGCAAGGGAAATAATAATATTGTTTCAAGGGAAATAATAATAATAGACACGGTGCTCATAATGGCAGCCACCATGAAGAATGAAGTAGACATATTTGCTTATATCATACATGACCTTCTGGTATTTTGAGGTTTCTTTGTTTTGGTTTGTTTTCTCTTTTCCTAGTTCTCTTAAATATCACCTGCACAAAGCCCATATTGAACATTGCGTGGATCATTCCCCTGTCTTACTCAGAGACCCATTTTGTCTGTCTTTATCTTTATTCATCCTGAAACTGTCATTCATCAATTGAGGTCTTCCTTCCCAAACGCTTTCAATACTTGCTACTCTTGTGCTTCTGGTGACTCTTAATGGACTAAATAGTTGAGTAAGGGGGTCTCTGGCATAGAAGATATATTGTTCAAAAACGCCTGGATGGAATAGGCCAGATTTCAAGACATGGCAGAGGGCCACAACTGTTCATCTCACCATACAGGAAGAGTTTCTGTTTGCTTCCTTGCCCAAGTTTTAGCCCAAGTTTGGGGCCTGAGCCTCATGCATTAATGCTGCAAATCAAGGAATCAGAGTGTTCTGCTATGGTCATTTACTTTCTCTACAGCCCAAGTTATTATGACCTTGAATTTTCTAGTATGACAGTCATAGGAGGTTCAAATATTTTAGCAGAGGATTAACAGTGTGGCAGTTAAGTGAATGGACTTTAACTGCTTGACTTCAAGTCCATTTCCAACACTTGCTCATTGTGACCCTGGGCAAGTTATTTTCATTTTTGGTGACTTAGTTTTCTCACTACAAAGTGGAGATACTAATGGGACTTAAGCCACAGGTTGGTTTGAGTATTCAATGAGTCAGTGCATGTAAGGTGCTTAGTAAGTGCCTGTCATACAGTAGCTTCTAGGAAAAGATTTGTTACAATTATTCCCCATACACCTTTCTAATGCAACCATATAGGCAAATGAAAGTAAGTATTTATATCACTCAGAACTTCAAAGAAAAATCAATTTATTGGGAGAGTGGTAAACCAAAAAGAAATAGATTAATTGTCTATCACACTATCCACTCAATCTCTCTTGCTAAAATCCACACCAGCAAAACAGATTCCCCTAATATTGTTTCTTTATCCATGTACTTCAGTACAGAATCAAAGTTCCCCACAAAGGCAAATGACTGATGAAACTTAAATCACATCCAAGGATTCTGGGAACTCTATGTAGCTTTCCATACTCTGCTATAATTATAACAGGCACACTGGAATAGGACTGGAAAGGGTATTGGGTGGACCAGCCCCCTATATTTACCACACATTCCAGAACATCTTATAGATAAGACCATGCACTAAAACAAGGCAGCTGTTGACCTGCATTCATCATTTTAATAGTTTTTCAGGATATGCAATCAGTAATGGGGTTTGGTTCTCTTGGGCTCATACCTCCTAAAGGTTGCTCAGTTAGAACATGGGCTCAACTCTTAATTAGTTGACTTGCTTTTCTAGGAGCACATTATAAGTTGGGTCCTAATCCGTTGTGTTTCAACAGTTTTATCTAACTAAATAAATAAAAATATTTTTTAAACACTAAAAGGAAAAACATCAAACTTCCATGGAATAGAAAAAAGTGATTCCTGCCTTCTTCACTCAAGAAAGTGCATTCCAAACCTAAGCATGATTAAGTTTTCTTTGATCCTGACTTCTTAGGTGAGACAACCCCAACCATTTTCAACAAGAAATATCTCTATTAAGAGTTTCATATGAAATTTTCACCAAAAATTAAAATAATTTGCCATCGTCACATTGATTGAGTGTTGGAAATGGGACTTCAACTTAGATAGTTTAGCTTTGAAAGCCATTCATTTATCCACTATACTGTTAAATCTCTGCTAAAATATTTGAACTTCTTTATGATTGTGATACCCGAAAATCCAAGAATATAATGAATTGGACTGTAGAGAAAGTAAATGATCATAGAAGAACACATTGATTCCTTGAATCCTTTAACTGTTTTTACTATCTTCTCAAATTAAAACAAAGTTCTACAAAGCTGCATTTGTTAGTTAAAAGAAAATATGATATATAAAAGAAGAAATGGGTGCTTTACTATACTTTGGTGATGATGTTAATACTTCTGGCTATAATGCTATATCCTTTTTTATTATAAACACTTTCTTAATATCTGTCTCTTGTCACAAAAGTAAGCTAGCAGGGCTGGGACTGCACTCAGCTTTGCCTTACAAAACTATGGAAGCAAGAAGGAAGTATAGGCTTGCAGAATCCCTGCAGATTTGAGGCACAGAGTGGGCTCTGAAGCTGCCTAAGATTGTGTTGGAGATGGAGAAAATCTCTAATTCAGTTTTACTTGTCCCATGTTGTCTTGTAAAAAGTCTTGCCTGTTCTATTTCCAGAGAAATAATCAGTAGGGACTCAGGTAAACGGTGTGGCATGATAAGATCGACACTGAAAAACAGTTGCCAGCAAAAGGAGCTGCCAAAGTGGATTTATTTTCTCCCCATATTCAGAGCTGGCAGATTAAAACTAGAAGACTTCTTCCTCCCAACTTGCTCCCTCCCAATTTGCTTCTTTCTAGTAGTTGAAGATAAGTTATCGACCTGGGGTCTTGCCTGGGGGAAGGCAGCCAATGAGAAAGCTGACCACAGTGCTATGTGGCATGTGTTGCTGTCTGACATAGGGCTCATTCTTAAAAGAAAACAAACATGTAGATACACTACAAAGCCATAAAAATAAATATAGTGGTAATGGTAGGACTGTGGACACCAAAGGAACAATGGACCAATTTATAAGTGGCAACTAAATTTACCATAAAGATGCCACTGAAATTGATAGGAAAAATAGATTGTTTAGCAGATGGTATTAGAAAATGTTCTACTATTAAGAAAATAATAAAACCATATCCCCATATAACTCCATGTTTAACGTTGGAAACCAGATGTATTGAAATCTAAATGATAAAGGTAATAAGAGATAATGAAGTAGAATATTTTTTTCTCCACAGTGATAGTTTGGTCCACCATTCTGGAGAGTAATCCAGCAATACAAAATCCAATTATGTATGTGCAAATCTTAGGAAAAGAAAATGTGATGCTAGATAAAAATTCTATACAAGATATTCTCATACGAAGGATCAAATTCTTGAATTTGAGAATTTTTTTGACTTAGTATGATTTATGTAACAGGTACAATGCATATGCCTTATTGAAAGTAAATATCTAAATTTCTCTAAATGATGAAAACACACTGAATTTCAACTTGAAGTAAATTGAATAATAATATATGTCTTCCACATTTTTCCCATGATATTTGAAGAGACAAAAAAGTAATTTGGTAAATGATTTGCATTACTCAAAAGAAAATTTCAATGACAAGTCAGATTGGAGTTAGAAAAACAATACTCCTTACATCACTCATCTGCCTCTCATAGTTCCACTGAATAAACAGTTGTTATCTACATGCTTCCTGCAGATTTTAAATTAACACCTTATTAAACTTCAAGCATTCTATAATACTAAATGTGTAATGAGAAGATGTAAATCAGATAATAAACCCAATTCTAACCAAAAGCATATGTAGAGGAAGTGACAGTAGATTCTTCCTGAATGCTTAGAATTTACCAAAAAAACCCATTTTATTAAAACGTTAATTTTAAAGAAGACTGTAGTCCACTTACATCTTGAGATGAAATTTTAATACCAATAATTTGCATACAGATCTTTATCCATGCAAGTATATGAAGGTGATTGAATTGGAGTTAACTTTGTGTTGCACTCAACACAAAAATTTCTCCTTTTTTCTAATATCCTTATCATTTCAGACTCTTGTAGTTGGTGGAATTGTCCTAGTAAATCACTTCTGGAAAGTCTTAGAACACCAGACCTGAGTTTGCCAATATCCACAAGAATTTTTGACCTAGTGTAAGGAAAAAGCACTGAAATAGTAGTCAGAAAGTTAGGATAGAAACTTGACCTGCTGTCTCATAGCTAACAATTGCATATCTAGTTGTTTATCTATACAATGTTCTTGGAATTAAAGAGGATATGGAGCTCTTATGAAAGTCTAATGATACAGTTTATAAAAACTGAAATGCACAAATTTTAAAGAATAAAGTCCTCATATGGTAAGGGTCAATTTACAACATTCCTAGAAGCAGCCTTCAAGCTATCTTTTCCTCTAATTTGAACTACCTCTACTCCCCCTTTACACCAAGTCTGGCTGGTTGAAGAATCTAACACATATCTGCTTTTGATTATTTGGATCAAAATATGTTCTGCTTTCTTTTTTTATTTCAGTCAATGTAGTAGAGTGTAAAGAGTAAAGAGAAAAGTGTCTTGGGGCCTTAGCTGGCAATTAGATGTGAAAATGCTTGATGTACCAGTAGGAGAGAGAGATATTATTTTACTTGAAAGATGCTATTATGCTACTACTAAGTTTATTTTCTTAAATAGAAATTGGCAGAAATCCTACTTTAGCAAAAAGGATAGTTATTTATTTATAACTGCATATATACAATGATATATATAAACATATATATACATATAACTATATAGATGTAGAAATGGACAGTTGTCTATCTATCTCCATATCCATATCCATGTCTGTACCTATATCTATCTATCTAGTCCTCAATAGTTTAAGGCATTTTTAACTACAGTTAATTGCAATTACCTTTGTGGAAAATCACAAAGGTAGGCAGCATGAGAGAAAAAACTGAACAATTGAACTACAAAACATTCTGAATATAATTAGTAAGATGGCATTTGTAAGTCTTTATATATCACTAATGGCTTTAAATGTTATATGATTGAATTCTACAACCAAAAGGCACAGAGTCTCTGGATGGATAAAAAAAACATGGCCCAACTATATGCTGACTAAGACAGACTCATGTCAGCTTTAAGGACATACATAGGCTCAAAGTGAAGGGATAGAAAAAGGTGTTCCATGTAAGTATAAACCAAAAGGAAGCAGGAGTAGCTGTATTAATTTCAGACAAAATAGACTTTAAGTCAAAAATGGGAACAAGACAAAGAAGGTCATTATACAATGATGGAGGGGTCAACTCATTAAGAGGATATAATAGTTGTGAACATATTGCATCCAGTATTAGAACACCTAAATATATTAAGCAAATACTAACAGATCTGAAGGGAGAAATAGACAACAATACAATAATAGTAGGAAAATTCAATACCATACTTTTGGCAATCAATAGCTCATCCAGACAGAAAATCAACAAGGAAATGCTGGACTTGAACCATACTCTAGACCAAATGGACCTAATAGACATTTATAGAACATTCCATCCAACGGCAGCAGAATACACTTTCTTCTCAAGTGCACACAAAATGTTCTCTAGGATAGATCATTTGATAGCTCACAAAACAAGTCTTAGCAAATTTAAGAAGATTGAAATCAACCCAAGTATCTTTTCTGAACACAGTGATATGAAACTAGAAATCAACAATAGGAGGAAAGCTGGAAAATTCACAAATGTGGCAACTAAACAACACACTCCTGAACAACCAATGGGCCAAAGAGGAAATCAAAAGAGAAACTAATGAAATGTATATCTTGAAACAAACAAATATGAAAACACAACATACCAAAATGTAAGGGATGATGCAAAAGCAGTTTTGAGAGGAAAGTTCATAGTGATAAATGCTTATATTAAAAAAAGAAGCTGATTTTTAAAAACCTAACTTTACACATCAAGGAGCCAGAAGGAGAACAAACTAAGCCCAAGGTTAGTAGAAGGAAGAAAATAGCAAAGATCAGAGCAGACAGAAATGAAATAGAGATTAGAACAACAATAGAAAATAACAACAAAACTAAGAGCTAATTTTTTGAAAAGATAAACAAAATTGACTAATTTTAGCTAGACTAAGAAAAAAGAGAGAAGACTCAAATAAGTAAAATCAGAAATGAAAGAGGAAACATTACAACTGATACTACAGAAATACATAGGATCAAAAGAGGCTACTATGAACAATTATATGCCAAAAAATGGACAACCTAGAAGAAATGGATAGATTTCTAGAAACATACAACTTACCAAGACTGAATTTTGAAGAAACAGAAAATCTGAGACCAGTAATGAGTAAGGAGATTGAATGAATAATCAAAAATCTCCCAACACAGAAAATCCCAGGGCCACACAGTTTCCCTGGTGAATCCTACCAAACATTTAAAGAAGAATAATATCAATCTTTCTCAAACTCTTCCAAAAAATTGAAGAGGAGGAAACACTCCCAAATTCACTTTATGAAGCCGGAATTACCCTTTATAAGAAGGCCAGATAAGGACACTGAAAGAATGAAAACTATAGACCAACATCCAGGTGAATATAGATGCAAAAATGTTTAACAAATATTAGCAAAAAGTATTCAACAATACATTAAGAGGATTATACAACATGATCAAGGGGGATTTATCCCTGGGATGCAAGGATGGTTCAACATAAGCAAATCGTTAAATATAATACACCACACAACTAGAATGAAAGATAAAAGTCATATGATCATCTCAATAGAAGCAGAAAAACTATTTGGCAAAATATAACATTCTTTCGTGATAAAAACCCTCAACATAATAAAGGCCATTTTTGACAAACTCACATCTATTGTATTCAATGGTGAAGGTTTGAAAGCTTTTCCTCCAAGATCAAGAATAAGACAAGTTGCTGACTATCACCACTCTTATTCAACATAGTACTGGAATTACTAGCTAGAATAATTAGGTAAGATAAAGAAATAAAAGGCATCCAAATTGAAAAGGAAGGAGTAAAATTGTCTTTATTAGCAGATGAAATGATCTTAAATATAGAAATCCTAAAGACTCAATCAAAAAACTGTTGGAACTGATCCATGAAATTAGTGAAATTGCAGAATATAAAATCAATATACAGAAATCACTTGTGTTTCTCCACACTAACAACAAAATGTGAAAAAGAAACAAACATTCCCATTCACAATAGCACTAAAAAAATACTTAGGAATAAATTTAACCAAGGAAGTGAAAGTCTTATTCAGTGAAAACTATAAGACTTTCATGAAAAAAAAATTGAAGAAGACACAAACAAATAGAAAGATACCCCATGTTCATTGATCACAAATATTAATATTGTTAAAACATTCATGCTCACCAAAACAATCTATAGGTTCAATGCAATCCTTATCCAAATTCCAGTGGTATTTTTCACAGAAGTAGAAAAGGCAATTCTAGAATTTTATAGAACCACAAAAGACCCCAAATAGCTAAAGGAATCCTGAGAAAGAAGAAGAAAGCTGGAAGCATCACACGTCTTGATTTGAAACTATACGACAAAGCTACAGCAATAAAAATAGTATGGCACTGCCTTAAAAGTAGACACAGAGATCAATGGAACAAAATTAAGAGCCCAGTGAAAAAACTACACATATGGTCAACTAATATTTGATAAGTGTGCCAAAATATTCAATGGGGAAAGGATAGTCTCTTCAATAAATGGTGCTGGGAAAACTAGATAACCACATGCAGAAAAAATGAAAATGGACCACTATTCATACCACTTACAAAAACTAACTTGAAATGGTTTAAAGACTTAAATATAAGACCCCGAACCATAAAACTCCTAGAAGAAAACAGAGAAAATGCTCCTTGGCATTGATCTTGGCATCAATCTTTTGAATATAACACCAAAAGCACAAGTAACACAAGCAAAAATAAGCAAGTAGGATAATATCAGACTAAAAAGCATTTGCACAGCAAAAAAAAAAAAAAAAAAAAAATCAACAAAATGAAAAGGCAACTGACAGAGTGGGAAAAAAATTTGCAAACCACATATCAGATAAGGGGCTTTTATCCAAAAAAAAAAAAAAATATATATATATATATATATATATATATATACACGCACACACACACACAAAGACATATAATTCAATAGTAAAAACCAAACAGTCCAATTAAAAACTGGGCAAAGGAACTGAATTGGCATTTTTCCAAAGAAGATGTACAAATGGCCGACAGGTACATGAAAAGCTTGTCCTCATCACTAATGCCCCCGAGGGCATTATGCTACGTGAGATGTCAGTGAGAAACAAATACTGTATGATTCCACTTATATGTGGAACCCAAAAAAAGCCAAACACACAGAAACAGAGAATGGAATAGCAATTAGCAGAGGCTGGGGTTGTGGGACTTGGGGAGATGTTGATCAAAGGGTACAGACTTGCAGTTAGATGTTGAATAAATTCTGAAGATTAACACATGCAGTATTGTGTTTATAGTTATCAATACTGTATAATATACTTCAAAGTTTCAAGAGACTAGATCTTAAATGTTCTCACCACATTAAGAAATGATAAATATGTGACGTGATGAACATGTCCCCTCATGCCACATTGGTGACCACACTGTAGTACAGAAATGCATCAAATCATCACATTGTTCACTTCAAACTTACAAAATGTTATATGTCAATAAAAAAAGAAATATTCTTCCTCAAGAAAAAAAAATTCAACCTGAAGATTAAATTCTAAAACTCACTGCATACTAAGGTGATAGCTCTAGATTGACATTCTAGAGAGGAACCTAGCAAGTTGAGAGAGGTTTTGTTCCTCAGAGCTTTCTTAGGAAAAAAAGAAGAAACACAAAGCAGAGCAATAATGCACCGCTCGGGATGCAAGTATGCTTTCTCATCTCCCAGTGACATACAGCAGCCAATGGAATCTTTGATTAAACAAGCTAAACCACAGACAACATGTAGGAGCCTGTCCTCGACCAGGAGAGTTCTATTTATTCAAATGAGATCATGGATCAAGAATCCCTGGGTATTTTCCAGAATCACTGAGAACTACTTTAATACTATCTTAAAACAAAGCTATGATTAGACACTGAGTTTAGGAAAAGTGCCTTTTTACATATGGAATTAGATTCTTTCTAGAACTTAAAGCTATCTTTGGAGGGAAGCATTTTTTCCAACTCTACGTGTACATTTATACAACCAAGGTGCTCTTCTAACACAGTTTCCTGAGAATGATAGTTTCCTACTCATTTGTGATAGTATTTATGTAATATCAATAATGGTATAGTTTATTTGTATGAATTTTAATAGACATCTAATATTTAATCATTTTTTATGCTTCTGGATTCTATAATTTTTGTTCAAATAGTTAAAGATCTATAAAAGAACACACTGTTGTGCCTTAGGGAAACTTAAGGGAGCATTACAGCAAGTTTTTGGCAATGGAAAAATTTAACTCCTATGTTATTTATTTTTTTAATTCTAACATATCATTTTGTTATCCTAGAGCAGGTCATACCCACTTACAGTTTGTATGAAACTATATCATTTATCTTACTTTCTTTAACCTCAATTTACATCTATCATCCAGAATAGCCAATTCTGGATGTGCAAGTGCAATTCTGAGGGTTAATCTAGTAGCACAGCAAATGTCAGAGGACATGCATCACTGTGGAGCTGTCGTGGCTTTTTGCTGCCATCTGGCCCTGCTGAATGTATTGCATGGCCATGACATTACCCACTAGTCCACAGCAGCCCAGGGCTTTGCATTGTCACCATACATCACTCTAAATCTTTTTTCATATAGACTAAGTTTATTCGTTCTCAGTATCTCTCTATCACTACTAAATTTTCTTATATCTTCTAGCTACCAATGTTAACCCTTGTAACTTTTAAATGTGGTAGACTGAGAAAAGAGAGGGAATGATTGGATTCAAAACTATAGTGGCAATATTTAAAAAGGAGAAAATGCTCAACTAACAAAAGTATCTCAGATTGTGTACACACACAATGGCTCCAAGGATGAGTAGCTGCAGTAAGTAGGGGTAATACGGGCCCCCAGAAAGACGTTGAAGAGATCATAGCTGTGATCCTGTATGAACGAACTCTTACAAATGGTGACTGTCACTGTTAGAAACCCTGGAAGAGTCTTTTCCCCTAACTTTCTAGGAGTGGATCTTCTTGGTTGATCTAAAGGGGTGACTGTGTCAGGACTAGGTGATGGCTTTGGAACATGCATTTTCTGAAGACCTTGAAAATGAACTTACCATCTGACTAGTCTGAAATCTGTTAGTCTAAACTCCAAAACTGTTAGAACTAAAAGCTTTTCAAAGTTATGCAATGCAACAAATTATCCCACAAATAAACATTCCTGCATTCTCTCTTACATTTTGCTGTTGGTTGTTGTTGTCCTTAAACAGTTGCTATGTATGCAACTCATCATAATCCTGGGGTCTCTCAGAATATCTTCAGTACTAGCCACCTGCAGTATTATGAATTCACTTTATCTTTCTTACTTGTATGATTTTAAGTGTTTAGTTGATTCCTTCTGAAATTTATCTAATTTGCTCAAAGAGAGAGACCCTGAATGAGTAATTTAGGAAAACATATGTCCAGAAACAACTTTGAGAGCTTTAGACAAGACACCAGCCTTGGCCAACACCAAGATTGAAGACTTAGGAGAGCCCTGAGGCAGAGGGCCCAGCCAGCTGTGCTCACAGAAACTCTGAAATAACAAGTATGTGTTGTTTTCAGCTGTTAAGTTTGTACTAATTTATTGCACAGCAATGGATAACTGAAACAAAGTCCTAAAATAAAATTATAGACAAAATTTTGCTAGCAACAGAAAATTACTGTTAATAGGAGGTTGTATAAAAAATAAAGAAATTCAAATCAAAGGTGCAAATATACATATACGTATCTTTCTGCCTTGGCATGCTGAATCTAATTTTTTCTAATATCTAAACTAAAATTTCTCTGCTTTGGCATACCATCTCTCATAGATATTTCTTGAAGAATTTATCAAATTGGAATCTGACCCACATTTTAGAAATAAATTATATTTTAAAGTCAACAGCATCCAGATTTTCTCCGTTAAAAGATTTTCACATTAAAACCAAATAACATTTTCTTTTAATACATAAAAATAGTTCACAACACGTCTTTTGGTTCATCACCTAAATTCTTGCAACAAATTTAGCAGAAAAAGGTGTGCAATGAACAATTTTAAGGTCAAGAGACAAAGTAGATTGTAATGAGGTGATTCTCCAAAAAGAGACTTTAATTAAATATATTGTTAAAATTTAGAGCAGCAAGTTGGTTATCAGTATCCTTCCTTTGCTGACGGAAACTAAGAAATTTTGGCTCATGGTGAGAAATATATTTTCATCTCAATGGAAACTATAGGTAATTCTTCTAACTCTGATAGTAGACACTTGTAACCGTATATAATTAGGTTATAATTATAATTAGGGCAATGGCGGGAAATGAAGTTTCTAGTAGTTTTAAAGTAATATACTTTGTTATGCTTTATAATTCTCTCAAACCATTTCTAGATGTAATTAAATATAAAATGCATGAAATTTCATTTGAAACAAATCTTGCTCATTTGTACGACTGTGGTCTGTTCCTTTAAAATGTTATATAATCTTTTCTTAGGATTTCATTTCCGCTATCTTGTTCATCTTCAAATCATCAAATGATATATTTAAAGCAACTGGTAGAGTGCATTCATAAAAGATACTTATTAAATTGTAATAATACATATATTTTTGTTACTAAAGATGTTAAACTCCTATCTTACCGATTTCACTCATAGAGCCTTAGAATTTTATGATGTAGTATGGAAAGAAGATGACTATCCCTTTTTAAACTCCAATAGCCCTGAAATTGTAATAACCATCTTTTAAATAAATTATACTGAGGTATTTTTTCAATTATTTTATTGAGGTCATATTGGCTTATAACATTGTATAGTTTCAGGTGTACATTATTATTCATCAGTTTCTGTATAGACTGCATCATGCTCACCCCCAATAGTCTAGTCTTTATTCGTCACCATATGTATGTGCCTTTTACCCCTTCCATACATCCCCACCCCCTTCCCCTCTGGTAACCACTAATCTCTTCTCTTTACCCATGTGTTTATCTTCCACATATGAGAGAAATCATGCAGTATTTGCCTTTCTCTGTCTGGCTTGTTTTGCTTAACATCATACCCTCAAGGTCCATCCATGTTGTTGCAAATGGGATGATTTTGTCTTTTTTATGGCTGAGTAGTATTCCATTGTATACACACACACACACACACACACACATACACACACACACACCAGGTCTTCGTTTTTGTGAATAATGCTATAAAGAACATAGGGGTGCATAAATTTCTTTGAATTATTGATTTCAAGTTCTTTGGATAAATACCCAGTAGTATTTGGGATAGCTGGATCATATGGTATTTCTATTTTTAACTTTTTGAGAAATCTCCATACTGTTTTCCATAGTGGGTGCACCAGTTTGCATTCCCACCAACAGTGCTTAGGGGTTCCCTTTTCTCCACATCCTCTCCAACACTTGTTATTTTTTGTCTTGGTAATTACATACATTCTGACAAGCATAAGGTGCTTTCTCCTTGTAGCTTTGATTTGCATTTCCCTAATAATTAGTGATGTTGAACATCTTTTCATGTGTCTGCTGGTCATCTTCATATCTTCTATGGGAAAATATCTGTTCATATCCTCTGCCCATTTCTTTATCGGGTTGTTTGTTTTTTTTCTTGTTGAGATGTATGAATTCTGTATACATTTTGGAAATTAACTCTTTGTTGGGTATATGATTTACAAATATTTTTTCCCAGTTGGTGGGTTGTCTTTTCATTTTGTTCAAGGATTCCTTTGCCTTGCAGAAGCTTTTTAGTCTGATGTAGTCCCATTTGTTAATTTTTCTTTTGTATCCTTTGTCTGAGAAGACATAGTATTTGAAAAGTTGCTGCTAACACTGATCTCAAAGAGCATACTGCTTATATTTTCTTCCAAGAGTTTTTTGGTTTCAGGTCTTACATTCAAGTAATTAATCCATTTTCAGTTAACTTTTTGTGTATGGTGCAAGATAATGGTCTACTTTCACTCTTTTGCAAGTGGCTGCCTGGTTTTCCCAACACCATTTATTGAAGAGACTTTCCTTTCTCCATTGTATGTTCTTGGCTCCCTTGCTGAAGATTAGCTATCCGTAGGTGTGTGGTTTTATTTCTGGGTTTTCAATTCTGTTCCATTGATCTGAGTGTCTGTTTTTGTGCCAGTACCATGCTGTTTTGATTACTAGAGCTTTGTAGTATATTTTGAAGTCAGGGATTGTGATGCCTCCAGCTTTGTTCTTTTTTCTCCAAATTGCTTTGGCAATTCGAGCTCTTTTGTTGTTCCATAAAAATTTTAGGATTCTTTGTTTTATCTCCATGAAGAATGTCATCAGGATTCTGATTGGGATTGCATTAAATCTATAGATTGCTTTAGGTAATATGGACTTTTTAAGTATGTTTATTCTTTCAATCCATGAGTGAGGAATATCTTTCCATTTCTTTATATCTTCCTCAATTTCTTTCAGTAATGTCTTATAGTTTTCAGTGTATAAGTCTTTCACCTCATCAGGTAAATGTATTCCTAGATATATTAATGTTTTTGTTGTGACTGTAAATGAGATTGTCCTCGACATCTCCTTCTACTACTTCATTATTAGTATATAGAAATTCAACAGATTTTTGTAAGTTGATGTTGTAAGCTGCAACTTTATTGTAGATCTTGATTATTTCTAATAGTTTTCTGATGGATTCTTTATGGATTTTTGCATATAGAATCATGTCATCTGCAAAGAACAAGAGTTTCACTTCCTTCTTTCCAATTTGGATATTTTATTTATTTTTCTTGCCTAATTGCTCTGGCCAAAACCTCCCATACTATGCTGAATAAAAGTGGCAAGAGTGGGCACCCTTGTCTTGTTCCTGTTCTCAGAGGGATGGCTTACAGATTTGCACGATTAAGTATGATTTTGGCTGTGGGTTTGTCATATATGGCCTTTATTATGTTGATGTACTTTCATTCTATACCCATTTTATTGAGAGTTTTTATAATAAATGGATGTTGGATCTTGTGAAATCCTTTCTCTGCATCTATTGAGATGATCATGTGATGTTTATTCCTCATTTTGTTAATGTGGTGTATCACATTGATTTATTTGCTAATGTTGAACCATCCCTGTGTCCCTGGTATAAATCCCACTTGATCATGGTGTATGACCCTTTTAATGTATTGCTGTATTCGGTTAGCCAATATTTTGTTGAGTCAATTTGTTAGCCAATATTTTTGCATCTATGTTCATCAGCAATATTGGCCTGTAGTTTTTCTTCTTTGTGTTGTGCTTGTCTGGCTTTGGGATCAGGGTGATGTTGGACTTGTAAAATGTATTAGGAAGTGTTCTGTTTTCTTCAATATTTTGGAATAGTCTGAGAAGGATAGGTATTAAATTTTCTTTGACTTTTTGGTAGAATTCTCCAGAGAAGCCATCTGGTTCTGGACCTTTGGGGGGAAGTTTTTATTGCTGTTTGATATCTTTACTCGTGATTGTTCTATTCAGATTCTCTATTTCTTCTTGATTCAGTTTTGGGAGGTTGTATAAGTATAAGAATTTATCCATTTCTTCTAGGTCATCGAATTTGTTGGCATATAGTTTTTCAAAGTATTCTCTTATACTCCTTTGCATTTCTGTGGTAGCCATTGTAATTCCTCCTCTTTCATTTCTAATTTTGTTTATTTGAGCCTTCTCTCTTTTTCCTTAGTGAGCCTCGCTAAGGTTTTTCAATTTTATCTTCTCAAAGAATCAGCTCTTAGTTTCATTGATCCTTTCACTGTTTTTTTTGTCTCTTTTCATCTCTAATTTTTATTATTTCCCTCCTTCTTCTAACTTTGGGCTTTGTTTGTTCTTTGTCTAGTTCTGTTAGTTTAAGATTACTTATTTGAGATTTTTCTTGTTTGTTGAGATAGGCCTATATTGCTATAAATTTATCTCTTAGTACCACTTTTGCTGCATCCCGTAATGGTTGTTATGTTGTATTTTCATTTTCATTTGTCTCCAGATATTTTTTGATTTTTCCTTTGATTTCTTTATTAATCCAATGATTGTTCAGTAGTATATTGTTTAATCTCAACATATTTGTGCTGTTCCTAGCTTTTTTCTTATAGTTTATTTCTCATTGCATAGCATTGTGGTCAGAAAAGATGCTTGATGTGATTTCAGTCTTCTTAAATTCATTGAGGCTTGCTTTGTTTCCCAACATATAGTCTATCTTTGAGAATGTTCCATGTGCACTTGAGAAGAATGTGTATTCTGCTGCTTTGGGATGGAATGTTCTATATATATCTATTAAATCCATCTGCTCTAGTATTTCATTCAAGGCCAAAGTTTCCTTGTTGACTTTCTGTCTGGATGATCTATCCATTGCTGTACATCGGGTGTTGAGGTCCCCTACTATGATTGTGTTGGATCGATTTCTCCCATTAAGTCTGTTAGTAATCATTTTATATGATTTGGTGCTCTTATGTTAGCTGCATATATATTCATATATTCATAACTGTTATGTCCTCTTGGTGGAATGTCCCTTTTATCATTATATACTGCCCCTCTTTGTCTCTCATTGTCTTTTTGATCTTGAAGTCTGCTCTGTCTGATGTAAGTATGGTAACATCTGCTCTCTTTTGTTTGCCATTTGCTTGGAGTATCATCTTCCATCCCTTCACTTGGAGCCTGTGTTTCTCTTTAGAGCTGAGATGTGTTTCCTGGGGGCAGCATATTGTTGGGCCTTATTTTTTAATCCATCCAGCCACTCTGTGTCTTTTAATTAGAGAATTCAATCCTTTTATATTTAGAGTGATTATTGATATATGAGGGGTTAACACTGCCGTTGTATCTCTTGTTTCCCAGTTGTTCTATATTTCTATTGTTTATCTTCCCTTGTATTTGTGATTGCCATTTCAGTTTGGTGGTTTTCTGTGATGTTTTCCTTTATTTCTAATTTGTGGCTCTGCTCTGATTTTTTTTAATGGTTACCATGAGGTTTGTGTAAAAGATCTCATAGATAAGATAGTCAATTTTCTGATAGCCTCTTATCTCCATTAGCCTAAGCAGGTTCCATCCCTCCCACTTCTACTTCTGAGTTATTGTTGTCACAAATTATTCTTTTTTGTGTGTTGTGAGTTTGTGACTAAATTGAAGTGTTTATAGTTATTTTTATTGCTTTCCTTCCCTTTATCTTTTATGTTGTATTTAAGCATTTGCTAACTTGTTCCGAGAAACAGCTGTGATTTTCTGATTTCATCTGTCTATTTATCTTCTTGGCCAAAACTTTGTAAACCTTTGCCTTTTTGTTTCAGGTAGGCAGGCTCTCTTCATCATTTCTTGTAAGGCAGGTCTAGTGGCAATGAACTCCCTCGGGTTTTGTGTATCTGGGAAAGCTTTCATTTCTCCATCATATCTGAAGGATAGTTTTTCTGGATAGAGTATTCTTGGCTGAAAGGTTTTGTCCTTCAGCATTTTGAATATATTCCATTCTTCTCTAACCTGCAAGGTTCCTGCTGAGAAATCTGCTGAAACCCTGAAAGGGGTTCCTTTGTAGATTATTTCCTTCTCTCTTGCTGACTTTAATGTTTTTCTTTGTCATTGGCTTTTGCCAGTTTTAATATTATATGTCTTGGAGAGGGTCTTTTTGCATTGATGTATTTAGGAGTTCTCTTGGCTTCACGTACTTGTATGTCCAGTTCCTTCCCCAGGTTTGGGAAGTTCTCAGCTATTATTTCTTTAAACAAGCTCTCTGCTCCTTTCTCCCTCCCTTCTTCCTCAGAATACCTATAATCCTTATATTGCATTTTCTAATTGAGTCAGATATTTCTCAAGGAATTTCACTTTTTAATATGTTAGTTCTCTCTCCTTCTCCACCTGCAGCATGTCTATATTTCTATCCTTTAATTCACTAATTCTGTCCTCTATTTTTTATGGTTTTTCTATTATTTTTACCTCATTAATTGTGTTCTTCATATCCAGAATTTCTGTTTAGTTTAGTTTTTTTTTTTTTTAGAGCTTCATTCTCTTTCATGAAGCATTCCTTCTGCTCATTATTTTTGTGCCCACTTGAGCTCACTGAACTGTCCTTCTGAGTTTTCTTGTAACTTGAGTTTCTTTATGACAACTATTTTGAATTCTCTGTCATTTAGATGGTAAATTTCTGTGACTTCAGGATTGGTTTCTGGAGACTTGCCATTTTTCCCCCTGCTCTGAAGTGTTACTGCAGTCCTTCATGGTGTCTGATGAACTGATGCTTTGCTGGCACATTTGTGGTCATATCAGTTTGCAGATTCCACCTGCCACCACTAGGGGGAGGGCAGGAGCTGTGTTTTCTAACTCCACCTCATCTGTTGGTAGTTGTGCTGGTTAAGGCAGCTCTGCATTTTCATGGGCTTCCCACAGCCACTGAGCAGGGGACCAGCTGAGCTGCAGTACCAAGCAAGAGGGGCACCTACATGGGGACTGAGCTGTTAGCACTCAGTGGGAAGAGTCCACAAGGGCAGGGCTCCTGGGGCAGCGTGGGTGCTCCTGCAGGCCAGGCTACCACTCTGAAAGCATTTGCATGCAGGCTGGGCTGCCCCTGCCTCCACTTACAGTTGTGCTGGGCCAGCCACTGTGTGAGAGTCCCTGACCTGGCTTGCTGCCACCGGGGAGGGATGTGCTTACCTAGTTCCACTGCTTCCCGGGGATCCAGTCCACCCACCATCAAATGTGTGGCTGTGTGGACCTCTCAGGCATCCTGTTGTGCTGTGTGGGGAGCCCTCTGTTGGTTAATGGATGTCTGTTTAGTTGTAACTTAGAGGGGAGAGACAACAGGAACTACTCACCCTGCCAAGATGCTGACGTCACTCCTACTGATTGAATTTGTGTTTCTCTGCCAGAGGTGATCCTATGCCTGTGGGCAGTGTCGCCTTAACTCTTGCAAAATGTAATTAGAACAAAACAATGCAATGGCGCTAAGTCCCTAGTTTTATAGATGAAATAACTAAGGTCCAACGAAAGCAACTAAATTTCTCAAAATCATAAAGCAGATGAATAGTTGGGCCAGAGACTCCTACACCCCATGCTGGTAGAATCTGATGATGTCACACTTCTTCTGGTTTTGTTCCAGAAAGAAAACTACCAAACAAACAAACCAAAACATTTTGTTGCTGTTTTCTGCTCTCCTCAGCATGAGTGTCAGGCAGCCCACTCACTTTCACTCAGGCCGCCCATGGCCAGGCCTGGACTGGCTGGCTCTCAACACGTCACTTAGCCATTATATGGAGACTCTAACTCCATGTGATCCAGGAAGTGCTGAGAGGTAAAATGATGCAGCAAAATGTAGAAATCCTCCCTTTTAGTGTCCTATCATAATATATTAATTTACTGAGAGGACAAACACTTAACAGTAATTGATATCAAGGTTCTCATCTCACAAATAGGTTCCCCCTCATAATTCTGTATTAAAGGTATGGAATTTTCAAAATAATTTTCAGCTAATCCAAGACAACAAAATAAATTATTTACCAAACTATTTCAAATTGTGCTATTGTGAATAAACTGAATAATACTGATTCCTTTAGCATATTGGAATAACCTATGCCAAGAGCTCAATGTTTCAAAATTAACAAAAATTTGCAAAGTATTATTGTCCCTTTATCCTACCCTGTTGACTTTGACAAACCAAAATGAAAACAGATATAATTTTTAGAATAAAATTTTGGTCTTCTTACCATCACCAACCAGCTTCTGATAATACAAGTAGTCTGACATCAGAGAGACTTTGTCCTCTGGAAAACTGCAGCCTAATATAAAAACCAGCCAAATGTTTTTGACAAAAGAAGTCCCATTAACCTACAAGATTTTTAAAAAGTGAGTATTTATCATGCATGGCAAGACAGATGTAAACAGAAAAATTCTGAAATGGTAAAATTTGGAAAGAAAAGCAGTAAAAGAAAAAATACAAATGGCTTATCTAGAAAATACTCTAGCCCAGCATGGCTTACTGGCAGTGAAAGGCAAACTGTTTGCAGTATTACTGCACCATTCTATCTAAGCCCAATTTACTCTTATTATTTTGTCATTCACCCTTTTCCCATAAATACTCTGGCTGCCTTGCTTCATCTACTGAAAGAGTGAACACCTGTAGGCTGTGTCCTACTTGGAACCGCGTATTGCACCCTGCCGATAGTCTTGCCCCCAAATGGCCAGGCATGTTGCTTCTGTGATGTGTGCAGAACCTTGCTGTGCTCATCAACAGGAAGTGATTAGATGGCTTACAAATCTTCTAGAGGAGTGTGCGAGAAGCTTTGTTGAGACAATACACGTTTAGAAAGCACTGGCAAATGTTTTACTTTTTTAAAGTGTACTTGCTGTGACTACAACTTTCTCAGGTTTTCAAACAGAAAAGAACATCCATTTGAATTATGGTACATTAGTTAGTTACAGCCAATTCTTTATTTCTTTTCTGAAAGAGAAACAATTTTTTTAAATCAACTGGAGCTATGCATTTCAAACTGATTGGAAATAGTCACACCCTCACTGACATTACCAGTGTTATCAATAACAGACTAAATCAGTGTGTTTTTTCAGTGTACACAGCTATTGTGCCTGACTTAGTAGAGCAGGTAGGATGCTACAGCAGCCATTTGAGTTTGTGACACATAAATGTATCTTTTGGACGTAATCCAAAATATGCCTTCAATATATTTTTAAGTTTGACATATTGAATAAAAATATATCTGAGTTGTAAACTGTAGCGCAGAAAACATGGAACATGAGTCTTACAACATTTTGTTCTGACTGACCTCTTCAGTCGAGGGAAATAGTGACTGTAAAACACAACTAACAGCTGAATTTTGCACTACTCATATCATCTTATATAATGAAATATAAAATTGTTCTGGAAGAATCAGAAGCAGAATGCCGGCCTTCCTTTTGAAAGACTCAGTTACAAATCACCAGACTGAGAGCACCACAAAGGCAGTGATTTATGTCTTATTCATCTTTGAATCTCTGTGGTTAATGGAGAACCTAGTATCTACTGGGTATTCAATACATACTTGTTGAATGAATGAATGAATGAAAGCTACCAAATAACTCCTATGAATAATTTAGTTTTCAAATAGAAAATAGGGAATACCCATTACATAATCAAATGTTTTCCCATTGTTCACAATTATAAAGATACTATATTTTATGCATAGCATATTCAGTATTCATACTTTCTCCAAATTTTATCTCTGAAATATATTAAATGTTCAGTTCTGCTGTGCAAATGTCGCACAGTGCATAGACACAAGCAGAATTAACACAAGAGTTCCGGCATTGTCTTACAGTGTCCCTGGTACCCTGGAGTTTGGATGTTGTTCCCTTCTCTTCTACACAGGCTGCTGCAGTCCCTTACCCACAGGACAAACTCAGAAGTAAAACAGACAGTTATCAGTGACAAAGCACAGCAGTGTCAATGCATAACTTGCTTTCTGATATAAATCATCCCCATAGTTTCAGTCCCTAGTGGTTCTCAAAGTGTGGTCCCTGCATGAGTAGCACCAGGGAACTTATTAGAAATGCAAATCTCAGGCTCCATCTCAAACTTACTCAATCAGAAACTCTGGGCTTGGGGCCAGACACTTGAGTTGTAACAAGCCGTCCAGGCAATTCTGATGTCTGCTTTATTTTGAAAGACACTCCTCTATGATATCTAAAGGTATTTTTTAAAAAATAATAAAGCCATAGGATAACAACAAGCAAGTATTTCCATTCTATGAATTTCATCTTTAAATTCATAAAATCTCTGTCAGCTTAATTATGTTCCTCCTAAGTTTCTAGGGTCCAGTTGCCTGGAGATTGTAAAAATATCCCTTACAAAGTAAATAAAGGACACGTTGCTTTTTTCTGACTCCTGTACTACTTCTACTGGACCACCTTTGGATTTTGGAATAAATATATATACCTCATTTGGGTAAAAAGCTGCTAGTTTTAAGTGGAACTCAGAACAACAGAAGGCTCAGCAACAGGTCCAGGATGCCATGCAAGCTTCTCTGCCATTTGAGTCATATGATGCAGCAGATTAGATGGTGCTTGGAGTTCCAGTGGCAGATAGGGATGCTGTTTGGGGTCCTTGGCATGCCCCTATAGGTGAATCACAGTAAAGTCCCTGAAGATTTGGGGACAAAGTTCTGCCATTCACAGTGGATATCTACTCTCCTTTTGAAAAATAGCTTTTGGCTTTTTACAAGGACTTAAAAGGACTAAACATGTAACCATGGGCCACCAAGTTATTCTATGACCTGAGTGCCCATTATGAACCAGATATTGTTTGGTCCAAAAATCATGAAGCTGGGTGTGTACAGCAGCACCCCATTATCAAGTGAAAGTGATATATGCATGATTGGGCCCAAGCAAGCCCTGAAGGCACAAGGTGCATGAAGAAGTGGCCTAAATGCCATGGTCTTCAGTCCGGCTGCACTGCCTTCTCTCTCCCAACCTGTGCCGATGGCCACATTAGAGCTCTTTATGATTAATTGACTGAGGATGGAGAAACTCAAGCTTGGTTTACAAATGTATCTGCATGATCTAGATACAGGCATCACCCAATGGACAAGTGCTGCACCACAGCCTCTCTCCAGGATAGTCCTGAAGACAGTCATGAAAGAAGTACTCCCAGTGGGCAGAACTTGGATCAGTGTACCTAGTCCTTCATTTTGCCTAGAAGGAGAGATGGTCAGAGACTGACTTATGAACTGAGGCTAATGGTTTGACTGAATGGCTAAGAATTTGAAAGAATATAATTGGAATATTGGTGACAATGAGCTCTGGGAAAGTGGTATGTGGATAGTCCACTCTAAATCAGCCTAGAATGTGAAGATCTTTGTTTCCTACGTGAATGATTGTCATAAACAAAATGTTCTTTTAAACATCATGGGATTACACAGCATTGCTTCTGATCATAGAGCTCGTTTTATAGAAAAAGAAGTGTGGTAATTGGTCCATGCTAATGAATTTTCTGAAACAATTACGTCTTGAGTTTATACCTATATGGCCTTGTGCAATTTGATATTTCTTACCTTTTATTGTGTCAGTTATACAATAAGTCCAATAATATCACCTCCTTAACAAGGCTATTGTAAAAATCAAATAAGATTTTAAATATAACATTTTCCAAAATTAATTGTGAACTTTAAAGTGAAATAATGATTTAGTTTTTTAAATCCATTTACTAATTTATTTTCATATTATTTGATAGACACTGCATTAAGCACTTTACACATATTACCCATTTTTTTTTTCCAAAGCACTATGACTTGTGTGAGAGCTAAGACTCAGGGAGTTTAAGCAACTGTAGAAGGTCTCACAGCTAGTGAATAATAGCATCAACTTTTCACCTCAGCAGTCTAATTTTAGATATATGACTTTTAGCACAACTTTCATGTATTTTCTAAGCATACTGTAGAAACTCATCACTTTATGAAAGACATTTCTCATCCTCAGAGAAATCAATGTTACAAAGTATCCACTTGAATAAGAAAAATCTAAAATTGTTATTTGTTTTGCTAACAATGAACAATGACAATAATATTAAAATATTAGAAAAATAGATTAAGAAGTTTCATGGCAATAAATAATTGCCAAGAAAAACAATAATTTCTAAATTCCACAAAAATAATATTTAAATCTGAACTGGGCACATTTTAAAAATTGTTCCCACAAAAATATAGCAACCACAACATTTTTATATTTTCAGCTCCAATGTATACTGTTTAAGCACCATTATGTCAGGCAGAGAAAGACAAATACTGTATGGTATCACCTATACATGAAACCTAAAAAAGACAAATTCACAGAAGCAGAGAGTAGAATGGTGATTACCAGGGACTGGGGGCTGGGGAATTAGGAGAGGTGCTGTTTGCGGGTACAAACCTGCAATGAGTAGTACCAAGTGCTAGACAGCTGGTGCAGGATGCTGTGAATACAGACAGTGTTGCACTAGAACCATCAAACTTTCTAAAAGACTAGAACTGAATTATTCCAACCACCAAAAAGAAAGACTAATTATGCAATGTGATAAAAGTGCTAAATATCACTACAAATGGCATTTATATTACAATATATAAATGTATCAATTAACATGTTGTAACCTTAAATTTATACAATGGTACATGTCAAATATATTTCAATTTTGAAAAGTAATTTAAAAGGTATAAAATATCAATATGAATGACATCAAGTGAATAGGGCATGAGGGAGGCTATTTTAAAGGAGTAGGGATATATTAGATAGCCACTGGTCACCTTGATAAGAAGGGTTTCAGTGGAATGGTGGGTGAAAACCTGTTTGTAACAGTTTCAAGAGTGAAAAACACGTGAAGATTTGAAAACATGGAATATTTACAACCACTTTGAGGAATTTGGTACTCAGGTAAGCAGAAATTTCAGGCTGACACTAGTGGAATAAGAGGAGTTAAAGGCAGAATTTTATTTAGTTTTAAGATATAACCACGTCTGTTTCCTGACGGAAATAAAGAAATAGAATAGAAAGAGGAAAAATTGGTGATATTTGGATAAATAAGATATAATTTCAGGAGGAAAGTTCTTAGGCTGGTGAAGAAAGATGGAATCCAAAATAAAAGTGAATAGTTTTTGGCCAAGATGGGAGCATACATATTCCATTCATAGGTACAGGAAGAATATGGTGGAGATGCAGGTAGTTTGATAGATTTCCTGAAGAATGGATAAGGTAATTTCCTTCTTATTGCTCTTATTATAGCAAACTAAAAGCAAGATGGTTAGGTATAATGATGGAAGGTTACTGAAATTTTGGGGTAGAACATAAATAGATATGTCAGACAAATGATTACTGAAAGTAATAATTATGACCTGATTGTGATCTGGGGTCAAAAAAATTCAAAGTGGACTCATCAACATAATTGTATCTTTTCTGTTAGCCATATTCTGCTACTTAGGTAAGCAGATAGAAATATTGTTTAGGTTAATGTTTTTCCAGGTGAGTATTAGGAAAGGAGAGAAAGGCAAAAAGAAGTTGAGGATGTCTGCATGATAGTGATTATACTGATGTATCACAGAATCTAAGTCATCTAAGAAGAATGTGAAGCATAAAGGGTTATAGACACTGACAAGGGCAAAGGGCTGATGGATTAAAGTCCTCAACACACTCTGGAGTAGGATAACTAAAGTAAGTGAGTTGTAAACATAGGACCTCAGTCAAAAACTGAGATTTTTGGAGATAATACAGTAAAGGTAATAATACAATTTAGGGAATTACCTAATACAAATGGATGGTGTGGAAGAATAGACAGCTGAAAGGAAAGAGGTGCAGAACTGAAAGGCCAGACTGTTGAATCTTCTACATGAACATAGAAGTGTAATAACTGCATAAATAATGTAAAGAAACACCATGAGTCAGATGCTAAAATCTTTCATAAATGAGCAAGAGGGACCATGTTTCAGCAGATGATGTCATCAAATTGTATATGAGCAATAAAATTGAATGGAATGCCTTGCAAAGGAGCAGGAGTTTATGAGGAAACAAAGAGGAGATGATCTGCATTATCAATAAGCAGAGAGGAGCAAGGTGAACACATGGCCACCTCCGGTCTAGTGGTTCTTGAGCTGTAGAAGAGACAGCCACATTTGAGAAGGCTGGAGAGGAAGTATTGTCCATAGAGGATTTCCAGGTTTGAATTAGGGCAAAAAGGTGAAACGAACATTTGTGATACTTGAAGGGACAGAGGAGATTTTGCTGATGGCATAAAGTAAGTAGTAGAGAGTATAGTTGCGAGGTTCAGGAGATCAGGGAAGGGTGGGAGACTGGGTCAGATTAGGGGTTGCAACCATATGGGTCAAGCCATGAAAGGATGTAGTTTGGAGTTGGCCACCACTTGATATAAGTACCCATGAATGTACAGTTTCTCAGGACAGTGCCTCTGATGAAATAGGGGAGATAATGCATCCACTGGCTCTAGTCTTCTGGCGGTCAAAGATTTGCCTTATGGATCATTAATTCCATAGCAGTTCTGGGTTCCTTGGTGTCTCACCCTAATGGGAAATTTCTAGGAAGGAGAAAATAGATGAATAGTATGATATGCAGAAATAAGATGAGGAGCTGGTAAGTTGTGCCTACATAAGATATTTCAAAGTCCAGGTAGAGTTGACCACTGCAGTATCAGCTGAAGCTAGAATAAATGACGAAAAGAGATAGATGAAACTAAGAGAATCTGAAGTAGTTCTTGAGTGATTTTTGACACACACACCCACACACACCAAAATATATTTTTCTTGAAAAATGCTTCCAGTTATGATTGGAGCTACTTTTACAGCTAACACATTGGGTCCTTGGTAGACATAATTGTAAAATAATTTTGATTTAGTAATGTCTATCTATCTTTTATGTATTTCTCTCATCTATTTCATCTCCATTAATTATATGTTACTTAACTGAGAACTCATTCCTTAGATTCTTCAAACCCTGAACCATTAAAATGAGTTTTGTCAAGTAGTGGAAATAATATGAACTTAGTTGACAAAATTCTGAAAGGCATTTCTTGATCTTCCATTATCTCAACATAGTCTTTGGGAAAATGCAACTGGAAATAATGGAACCTGCCAAGCGTATATCAAAAGCTAGATGTTGCACTGAAATTTTAAAAAGATGTGAAATACTATACAAATGCCAGGTGTTATTATTATATATTCATTTATTTTTGTCTCTTGAACACATAAACATGTAGACTGGGATTCTCACTTTGTAAAACACATTCTTTCCTAAAATGGAGGGTTTGTTAGTTTTGATCTAACTTTAGAAAATAATCTTTATTCTCATTCAGATGTTACCACTTGCTGAGTTCAGACATTATATACCCTGAGATCCAAGTGTAGAATAATTTTGAAAATCTGGCTTGGTTTTTAAATAGCATAATAATTCTTATATTGTGTTATGACATTTATTTCAATGTCCTTCTCAAACTGTTGACTTTCCTCCAGTGTTATTCAAAAAATAATATGTAGAAATATCCAAATTGAACTTACAAAAGACCAAAAGGTAATATATTTTAAAAGCATCTCACTCTTTATACAGTATTATCCATCACCAAGAAATCTTACATATGAAATTTTGCAAAATTTTTTCCACCTTTAATCATTGTTATACACATACTAGCAACCACATTAAAAAAGAAAATTTTAAAAAACCTGTTAATCACTATCACTGTACTAGTGTTATTTTCTTCCTTAAATACTCAAAATACTAATTTGTTCAAGCAACAAATGTTGTAAATGCCAGTTCAACTCAATTCAATTTAAAAAATAATGAGAATATACAGTGTGCAAATAGCACCTTATGAACTCTGCTGAGTCCCCTTCTCCACCTATTTATGGTGGTGGAAAAACAAATATGTTAGCCAAATGGTTGTTCTTGGAGCTTTAGTTTGTGGAAATGCAAGGATACTGGAATTAAATCAAGATAATTAAAAGAACCAGGGGTCACATTTATGTTAAAGTCCATTAGGAAAATTAAACACAAAGATCAAGTCCAAAGAGCCAGATTCAATATCTGAGGGGTGCAAGGTAGACAGAAATAAATTTGGAGACTGGGGAACATGTAGGGACATAGGCTCTGAGCCATATTAAGTGAATTGGAAATCAGGTCCAAGGCAGTCACCACTAACAATGTTAGTTAGCCTGAAGACTCTGCTCAGACAGGAAGGATGAAATGATGAGGACTGAACAAATACTCTTAACTATTAGGTAATATTCAAGTAAATTCAAGCCTTTCTCCTTAAGACTTCACAATCTGGTGGGTAAAAAAAAGACAAAAATAATCTAAAATGTTATCATATAGGTGTATAGAAAAGGAATCCTTTATTAGGATTGGAGCACCTGAAAAATTTGTGGAAGGTGGTGGGATTTGTGTTTGGTTCTTACATGATAAGAAGGCTTTTAATAGAGGAAAGAACATTTCTTTGAAGAATTACTACCATACAGAGTTAACAGCATTGAGGAAAGATGAGATATAAGGATGAAGCAAAAATAGATCCAGACAGGAGGAACAAAAATAATCATCAGAAAATGGGTGAAAATATGGGAAGAATGGATGATTATAGACTTGATGAACAAGAGGAATTTCAAGAAGTGAGGAATGTCTAATTGTATAATTTAATTTTGCAGAGAAGTGGAGGAAGATGTTGAATAAGTATTGACAAAGTATATACTATGATTTACTGAAGGGGCTTCACATTGTATCTTTTCACTTATGCATTCACTTGTGTTGTTCATAATCTCATTTTCCAATTTGTTGATTCTAAACATATGTGTTAGGCACCAACCTAAAATTTCCTTAACTTTCTCAGTGTGTGTGTGTGTGTGTGTGTACAGAGAGACAGAGGGAGAGGGAGGAGGACAGGGAGGTGAGGAAGGGGGAGGAAGAAAAGGGAGGAAGAAGAGAGAGGAGGGGAGGAAGCAGGAGCAGCAGGTGGAGAAAGAGGGAGAGGAGGAGGAGGGGGAAGAGGAGCAAGAGGGAGAGGAGAAGAAGAAATAAGAAATCACATTTGGTTTCTCCCATGGCTATTTAGCCTTTCCCTCATAGAACTTGCAATTAATTATAACTACTTTAATTTTTTTAAATTACCAGATATTACTCATGATGTGTATTTGCCTGGTACAGTGTTAATAGTTATTTTGGAGAAAATGTCTCTACTTGCTATGAAAGTATGTTTTTAAATTGACTTTTAAATTCATTGGTTCCTAGTTCTAAAAAGATACTATAAAAAGTAAACATATAAAATTTAAAAACTGCTTTAAAATTTTTTAACTGTTTAAAAAATATTTTTTTTAATTTTAAAAAATCACTTTCTGTCAAGGATACAGAGCAACAGGAACTCTCCTTCATTGCTTGTAAGAATGCAAATGGTACACCCACTTTGGAAGACAGTTTTGTAGTTTCTTATAAAACTATACACATTCTTATCATATGATGCAGCAGTTGAACTTCTAGGTATTCAACCAACTGGGTGAAAAACTTATTAAAGCCTGCACGTGGAGGTTTATAGCAGCTTTCATCCTAATTTCCTTCAGTAGATGAATGAATAAACAAACTGTGGTACATCTATAGAGTGGCATACGATTCAGATAAAAAGAAATTACGTATCAAGCCACAAAAAGACACAGTGAATCTTAAATGCATATTGCTAAGTCAAAGAAGCCAGACTGAAAAGGCTGAATACTATATGACTCCTATTATATGACATTTGGGAAAAGACAAAACTGGAGAGATGATAAAAAATCAGTGGTTTCCAGGAGTTTAGAAGGAGGAGAGGAGAGCTGAATAGGTGAAGCAAGGGGAATATTTTTGGGTGGTGAAACTACTCTGTATGATACTATAATGGCAAATATATACACCATGCTTTATCAAAAGCTATAGAACTTTACAATACAAAGAGTAAAACAATGCAAATTAAATCAAGCATGAGACCCCCTCTATGCACAGGGCCCTGAATGAGTGAGTGCACGTTTCTCCCTCCCATTAAGTCAGCCCTGCTCCTGTCTCATTGGTCTGTGTTTGTCTAGTGAGCTTGCAACCCGTTTACTTCTGATGGCATAACCAGTATCTCTAGGCAGGCCCAGTGTCTCCAGTTGGGTTGCGCCAGGCTCTGTAGCTGCTGTAGCTCCTCCTCCATGGGAATAAAGGGGGCTGTGCTGAAGACAGCCCTAGAGGCAGCAGAGGGGGTACTGTCAGGGATGTTAGGAAACGAGGACTGACTGCAGCAGAGGCTTCATAACCATGAGAACAGTGTGAGCCATTTCAGGAAGATTCCACTTAAAGTGATAATATTTATGAGATTTTTTTAAAGAACTTTTTGTTGTTGTTTCTTTTACCACTAAATGTATCTGATGGTGATCTAAAGATTTTCTTATGAAGCTTCTTCACAAACACAGATACACGAGTTTACTTTGAGCCCTGAGAGGCTACCAACAGTCTTTACCTGACCAGACTTATTCAACGTGAATTTTCCAGAATAGGGAGAGATGGAATTACCAAGACTAAAGTAGCTGAAATTAATCTGTTCATGAAGAAAGACAATATCAAGAGCTACCAGAAATTCACTCATACTGACTTGGAGATGGAAAGGAGAGAAATCAGAGGGATTTTGTTTTTTAATGCAGTGCTTTTCTCAACTATGAGAGAAAGTCTTTGAAATGCACAGAATGCAGCTCCAGAAACACTTTCATCAATCTATTAATTTTTCTGAAATATTTATTGGGACTCCATACATCTTGGCATGATGGCAGATCCTCAGGTTACAAAGAGAAACTATAGTTTCTTCCCTCAAACTCTCATGGGAACAAAATAAGCAAAAACCAAAACAAAAGTCAGCATCCTTGTTTCTACACCAGGGAACAGCATCTCCATTAACACCCTGGCCAGGACCTACACCTCCTACAGGGAGCTTATTCAGTTAGATCACCATAAGCAAGGCAGATGGACAGTGGATCACAATCAGAAAACATTAAGAAAGTTGCACAGAATATGAAGTCACTCTTGGGCTCAAGACTAAGTGTCTTTGTGTTTAAAAATTGTGTCATTTAATCCATGATAGACAACGCCATCAGCAAAAATTGAAATAGAGATGTTTTGCTAGTTAGGCCAGTAACTCTAACATCTGACAGGATTGGGAATTTGAGTAACAATTCTGGTGGCAAATGGGCCAAGTGAAGTTGCATCCTGTGAGCAGATGCAATGTGTAACATAAAGAGAGCACAGACCACAGAAAGACTAATCAAAGTACAACCTCAGATGCCTCCAACATCCTCAAAGCACAGAAAGCAGCAATAGTATAAAATTTACCATTCAAATACTAAGTATTTATATTATAGTAATCCTGTTCTGACAATAAGAAAATGCACAGGAAGACCGAGATCTCCTCTAGCAAGTAGGGAAGACGGCAAGCACAAAGCAGTGGCAGGCAATCCGCTGGACTGGCAGCTCACACACTGGTCATCGAATTTGTTCTTGCTCATGGGGCTACTTTCTATTCAAATGTGAGGTCAGTCTAGCTTTAAATGTGGACAAATATGAGCATGAATAAAACATGGGATGCACAAGCGAAACTCTACAGATCAGGTCAGAGACTAGAAGAAATCCAGGAACGGTGCATTCTGAGGCATGTAGTTTTTAAATATTCCGTATGTGCAAAGTATCAGAAAACAGTCAATGCAGGTAGGATATGTGTTATAAGACCACATTTAGTATTTTTCCTCTTTATTCATCCTCTCTCAAAACAGTATTGATTCAGACATATTGCTTGTCAATAAAATATGTTGAACTCCAAGAAACAAGCAAACATGGGAGGCAAAGATGTATTATACCTAAGAAGATAAAGAAATGTTTGAAATGTATCCTGAGGTAATTTTTAAAATTACAAAGTATTAACCACTCTGTGATGGCAGAAGAAGGTGCTTTGAGGATGGGACTAGCCACCCTCAAAGGAATTTTCATTATTCTCCTTACCACTGCCTTTATCCTGTTACACATTTCTAATACATAACCTTTGTTGGATTTTAGTCAGGGTGTACAATGTATGATACTTTGAAATCATGTAGAGTAGGCTTTGCACATGGTGAAGGGAAAACTTACAGGGCAACGCTTGATGTTGGGAAATTCTAAGTAGGTAATAAACAACACTCTTGCAGAGCGATAACTGCCATTTATGGCTAGCACAGCATAATTTTGGCAGCTCCCACTTCTGTGGTTTGCTCTGTGTCTCTGTTCAGTCAATTCTTCCACATAGCCTTCAAAATGAAGGACTGAAAAGCCGAGGAATCATAAAGTTCCAGGAAATATTAATGTCCATCAGGTTTGTAGGCTTTAGGGGAATGAGGGATGGACTCAGAGGTAAGAAAAGGCAGCAGTAGAGATGCCAAGCAGTTCTAGAGCACCAATTCCTGTTTCAAGAAAAATCCTCTTTTCCCCTCTTTTTTACCTATTGGGCTTCTCTATGATATTTTATTTGAAGAAAAGGCCTGACTGAGAAAAAAGTTCTAGCTATGAAAAATCCTTTGAAAACCTTAGACATAATCCAGAATTTATGGTACACTATAATGCGTTCTTTTTATTTCCTAGGAATTTGTGCATTAGAATTTTCTGAGTTTATTCAAATGATGAGAATACAGTGTTTAAGGATGAGGAAAAGAACTACCTGAATTCAGGTGGTTTGGGATAGGTATTAGGTGAGGGAAGAAAAATCAATCTATTAACAACCCATCCCTATCTGGGTTCTAGATGAGAAAGACAGTGTATAGCACAATATAGCTTCAATGTCTGATAGAATATTTAATAACCAGAAAAACTCTAGACCTAATTGCTTGTAATCCTAAGTGGCTCTAAACTTTTCTATAATCCTCAAAAACCCAGTCTGGGAAATCCATTAGTAGATCTGCATGGATGCAGCCAGTCCTAGAACTCCATGAGTTTCATAGTATACAGATATATATACTCAAGAATTCTTTCCATTTTAATACAATGATAGATGCACAGTACACTTTAAGTGTTAGTATTCATTTAAACATGATAGATGACAATAAGTTTTATGATTCTCACTAAAGTCATGCTGCAAGTCCTTGCACTGCCAGAAAATAAGAACTCAAAAGTACTGTGACAACTTATTAGGAAAATAGATTTAGTGATTTCTTTCCCAAACTTTGGCAGCCAGGTTCTGGTCTTTCTAGAAAATAGAGTATGAGTCCTTCCAAAAGTAATCCTTGTCCTAGCTCCAAGGTCAGAAACTGTAGTTATCTTCAACCTGCTTTGCCTATGTTGACTCACACTCCCCCTCTGAAGATATGTGTGATTTATTTTACTAATTTCACACTTTTTTATTCTTTGTTCTAAATAAACAACAGAGAATGCAATAGTCCCCTAGGCTCTAGTGTTGTGAAGTATTTTAGGAAACACTTTGCCAAGGCCCCCTTGGATTATTCTATATCCAGCCTTTCTCTGGGACTCCTTAGCTCACTGAAGTGTGTGACACCAGTTCTCATCTTGATGAGGAGTCATGGACCCCTTAACTAGTAATGTAAGCTTTTGAAAAACTACTTTATATTGCTCATTCTTTGAATGACGCTCATTAAAGGAACAACATAAATTGAATATAATTGTTTGAATATGGTAGAAAGATATTTCCAAATACAGTCTAACTGCTAAATGTTGGCATGTGTTCAGAGTGTTGTTACCCTCCCCACACTGGGAGATTTAACAAAAAGTTTTAATATTGTTCTGACTAGATAAAGAGGTTTCATAAAGCTTAATATTGGAGAAAACAAAAATATAGAGAAAGTATTTTTTTCATTAATTTACTCACAATGACTTATTGGAAAGTAATGGTCTTACCTGATTTTAGGTAGAGCAATAGTTTCCTTTTTCAGAGGTCACTTCTCTGGAAATCTCAACATTCTGGAGAGTAGTCCAGATGCAGAAACCAAAAATAAAAAGTCCCATGAGCATTCAAAATAGAAGCAATAAAATCTATACACTGAAGTTTATTCACTTGATCCATAAGGAAGACTTGCATCTCATTTACACCTATATCACACAATTTTACCTCGTTTGCTTGTCAGTTTCTACAAGGAACTTACAGCCTTCTGAATCATCAAGAAGGGTGAATAAGATAAGTATTTCCCGAAAGGTTAATATCATAAGATTGAGTTTTGCAGAACACATTTTGGGGAAATTGGCTTTAAAATAAGTACAAAAGGATATATGGTAATCTGACCAAAATCGTGTCTGCCAGTAGTTGGCATTTAGATCTAAACTGCCAATACTGCAGGCTTTAGACTCCAAATTTAAACTATTGATGATATTTAAAAGCATTCCTGGTGAAGAATAGCCTATTGATTTGATGCCAAGAAGTAATTACTATTTTTAATGAGACATTGCTATTAACTCAGCTTTATGCCACAGGAGAGGGGGTTGGTCTCTGTAAATCAAGGCCTGAGAAATAGATTGTGAATCCAACAGGCTAGAATGATGTTTCTGCCTTTGTCACTTAATTTTTAATGATCCCATTTACGTTCTTCGTCCTCTCATCAACTCAACTGTAGTTCTGAAAATACTCTAAAACTTGAATAAAATGAAAGGCAGGTGAGAGGTCATGTTTAGAGGGGGGTGGTTATCAGGACAAGTTCCAGGGGCGAGCTGCTGGCTGCATGGGAGTTGCTTGTGCAGCTCGTCAGACACACACCTGATTCAGTAGATATGTTCTGACTCTGAATCAGATTCAGATTTATACAGAGGCCCATGAATATGGATTTCTAATAATCTCCCAGAGAAATCTGAACCTTCCCCAAATTCTATTCTACACCAGAATATAAGCTTCTGGGTTGAGGCAGGAATAACTGGAATGGCTCCTAGATTCCCAACCCTGGTGTCCACTCTACAAGATCCCCTCCCTGTGACTGTGCACTGAGCTTGTAACGAGGAGATGTTTCACTCCTGTGATGAGGTTCCATCAAATGACAAAGGTGAAGCGATTTTGCAGCTATACTCTCCCACATTAGTTAATTTTGAGTTAACCAGTTTGAGGGAGATTATCTTGACTGGCCAGACTTGGTCAGGTGGTAGCTCTTACAAAGGGTCAGAGATTCAACTGGGACCGAGTCTCCCGCTGGCTTTGGAGAAGGAAGCTGCCTTATGGGGAGAGGGCCACATGCCCCAGTCCTCTAGAAGGCAGCCACTTGGGGCTCAGAACAATTGGTGGCTGCCACTCAACATAAAAATGTGGAGATCCGTGCTGCAGTCACAAAGGATTGGGTTCTGCCAACGACTTAAACGAAATGGGAAGAAGACCTTGAGCTCTGGGTGGGAACACACCTGGCGGACACCGTGACCACAGCCTTGGGAGACCCTGCATGTGACTGAGGGTTTTTTTTAATTTATAAGTTTAAGAAATCAAAATTATGTATTAAGTAGTAATAATATTAATTGCACTGCAATTATCAGCATTGTGTCTCAAGACATACAAAATTTAAGCTTTGTCCTTTCTTTCGTTGTTTTCCATAAACTGATTATTTATCTTAATCCCGTTTTCCCCATTCTTTTCTATAGATGTATTCTATGGGTTTTATTTCTGAAATAATAGTAAATATACATCAAACATCTTCAGTTAACAAACAAACATATCCGTGTTCCACAGGACCACTGCTGCGGTGTGAAAGTAGGAGCATCCTTTAGAGAGCAGTGTGCTGCCCTCACTCAGGCTGATCTGTACCTGGTTTCTCTGGGACAGGGACAGAGGATATTAAAACTCGAGCACAGTGCCCAAGCCACCTTTCTCACGTCCCCAGGTGCAAGCAGTACCAAGTATGAAAGTAAACAAAGGAGAGGAAGTCCCGATGTCTTAGTTGATGTCTTTGGTTCACATACCAGCTTCAATTCCACAACC
This sequence comes from Tapirus indicus, assembly GCA_031878705.1. NCBI lineage: Eukaryota > Metazoa > Chordata > Mammalia > Perissodactyla > Tapiridae > Tapirus > Tapirus indicus. The sequence goes on from CM062934.1 coordinate 33,261,403, forward strand.
ATCCATTGATTTTTACTTTTAAGCAATTGTTGGTAACTCTGCTAAGACTTGAATGTAACACTGTCAGTGAAACAAAGAAGCCAATTTAAAACTAAACCAAAACAACAGGGAGCCAAAAGAAGAACTCATTACAGCTAATGAATTAAACACCTAAAGAAGGTAAGTTGATTAACTTATTACTTAAGAAAGAAGAAAGGAGGGATTCAAAGTTTCTGCCAACCAGAATATACGAGGTGAAAAAGAACTCCCAGGCCTGACTCCCATGTTCCTGCTCAAGCTCTCAGTGCCCTGGCTAATCTGCCTTCTTGTCCCTGCCATGCCAGTCTTCACATGTTTGCTTTATGCGTGATGTCCAGGATTTTAAGTTATACTTAAGTGGGACAAATAGGCAGAACTGATTCTCCTCCAGTTTGTTCAAAACCAGAAATCTGTCTCCATTTTTTTTACTTATGAATTTAGTAGGAACTTTTAAATGTGAAATGTAAGATTATATATGTGACTTTTAAAAATACGTTCCTGACTGCAGTCATTCAGGGCATGTCATTTAATAAAGATACCTTCATACTATCTGTATGCCCTACACTGGCTTTCCATACACTAAATTACTGTTCACTGGAAACACTGAAATATCACTAAGGAAAGCAAAATAAAGCATATATATGGAAAAATAAAAGAAAGAAAATTAAATAAATTAAATTTTAAAGCATTTTAGAGCACTATTCATCTGTAGAGAAATTTAAAACAATCATTCTACCTGGCATATTATCTAATGAGGCAAGACATTATCCAAATACTACTTGGGTTTCAACATAGAGTTTTATCATAGACTTTGTAAGACAAAATTATCATTACTTGATTGCAGAGTAAGATCTTGATGTATTTTCAAAACAACATTTTTCCATCTATGGACAATAAGTATTTTACCAGTCACAGCTTTTTTTTTTTTTAATGCAATGTTTGTCACTATTTGAAAAATGCTATCAGCTTTGATTGTTACAAAAAGAGAAAACAAGCTCTTATACATTTGATGTCAGGAGAACTATGGCAAGCTTTCTTCTTGCTCAAACTCACTCCAGCACCCTGATACAGTTAACAAAAGATATTTTGTGTCCTCCAAACATCAGAGTCTTTTGTTACAAAATAAAGTATGTTGTAACAGAGTGACAACTTCAAATTAAGCTTCCCAGCAGTAGCTAAAAACACACATACTGCCATGTGCTATAAACACAAGGGTCCCAATTTCTGTTCAAGGGGCAGGCTATGTAGAAAGCATTCCACACTACAGGAGGAGGGTAGGAATATTATTAGTGTCACCTTAAGAGTATTTTTTCAAGAATGCCAGAACAGAATTTTAATTAATTATTTTAATAATTTATAGAAAAAATATATTTATAGAAAAATAGTAAGTTAGTGATGTTTTATTGGCTTTCTTACATTTCATAATACATTTTGTAAGATTACTGTGCCAAGGCAATGAGATACTTTGGCAGAGTATGCTCAGGATGATAGAGATGGGGAGAAATCACATCTTTCAAAACCATTGTAGAAATTGTGAAAACAGTCATAATTCCTAACTGTTCCCTGTATCCAAATCCTTTGCAATTGGACTTCAAAACATCTCCCAATAAGAGTGTCTAGTTCCATATCATTTAAATCTATGTTGGACTTGGTCAGTAGTTTGCAGCAGAAGTAAACATATGCTAGTACTGTAAGTAGAACTCAAGAAGCTCTGCATATTTCCACTTTTCCTCAGAACTTTCCAGTGGAAAAACAAGCCCAGAATATCCTGCTGGATGACTACAGCTCATATGGAGGGGAGACTAATTGAACTATCTGACACATTGGATATTTGAGAGTTCAGCAAAGGTGCTTATGTGACCCACAGTAGAACACAGGAATATGCAAGAGCCAAAACAAGAGATTATCAGCTGACCCAGAGACTCATGAAGAATGACAACAACATTTTTTCAGTTACTGAAATTTGGGATAGTCGCTATGCAACAAATGCTAAGTGATACACAAAACTAGAAAAATCATGTATGCAACTGCATATTTAACAGACACCTTTATGAATCTCATATTTGTTTAAGTCACTTACATTGAATTTCTTAAGCAATGATTATACATACATCTCCTTATTGTAATCAGAGAACGTTCTTTGTAGACCTCTACATAGGCATTAATCTGTGGATTATTGGATATTCTTCTGTCTTCTGTTTCTATCACTGTCATGACAAAATAAACCTGTATACAGTTATTGAAAAAATCAAAAGTTATGGTCAATGTCCTTCCCTATAGCCACATAAATATATGTCTTATTCTCTGGAATTAATTCAATGATTTCCAAAACAGTTTGGTAGTTTCTCAAAATGTGAAACAAGTATATAAAAGCTTTCTGCTATTTCATGTGTTAACAGAGCTTCACAAAGGGAACATGCTTAAATCTGTGAAATAAAATGTTAAATGAAGAAAAATTAAGTACCTGAAAATGATGTATGTTACAATCCCATTTTTATAAAGGTAAAACAGAAGAAAATCAACACTACGTTTTTTAGACATACATAGTTTTTAAAGAGCAGGAGAAAGAAGAGGATTCTGGAAAGATGGTGAGTCGGAAGCACCATGAACCTGTCTCCTCCCTTAGACAACAACTGCACTGGCTGAATCTGTCTGGTGGGACTGTTTTGGAGCTTTGCAAAATTCCAGGGTAAGGCTTAGATGGTAAATTTCTAAGTATAGAAAAATAGTAAGTTAGTGATGTTTTATTGGCTTTCTTACATTTCATAATACATTTTGTAAGATTACCATGCCAAGGCAATGAGATACTTTGGCAGAGTAAGCTCAGGATGATAGAGATGGGGAGAAATCACATCTTTCAAAACCATTGATGGCTTGCAACTTCCAGGGTAAGGCTTAGATGGTAAATTGTAGTTAATTTCAACTCTTATTATGGTAGCAATTAGTCATCTCCCATCTCCAGCCCTGTGGCAGATGCTGTGCACATGCTCCTAGAGCAGCTTGCAGGAGCCAAGGTGGGCAAAAAAGGACTCTGTACTCCAAATATGGGATTCTGTGATCTGATCACGATCGCCACTTCTTATCACAGGGGTGCAGACAGAGGTGGGCAGCCATGGTTGTTGCACCCAGCTCCATTGTGGCAAGCCCCTTCCTCTCTAGCAGAAGTGATTTCTGGAGGGATTAAAAGGGCTCTGCCCTTTCCCTCCACCTTTATTTTTCTCTATTTTCCCTTTGGGGAGTCAGACATTAAATACTAGGACATGCAAATGCAACTGTATATACAGTGAAAGTTAGAAAGCAACTGTGTGTGCCCCAGGAAAGGGCATAGGCTTAGAAAAGACCTTAGAAGACCTTAATTTTACACCTCAGGCTAATTCTTGGCACAGAGACATCCTACAAAAAGTTTTTTAAAAACAGTAACAAAAACCAGCAAACCCTGGAAAGTGGAGAATATGATTTCCAGGGTTATCACATTATTAGATTCAAATACCCAGTTTTCAACAAAAACATCATCACAAGTCATACAAAGAAACAGGAAAGCATGATCCATTCAAAGGAAAAACATAAATCAACAAAAACTGTCCCTGAAAAAGGACTGTTCCCGACAAACTGTCCCTCCTAGACAGGCAGATCTCCTAGACAAAGACTTTAAAACAACTGTCTTAAAGGTGTTCAAAGGAAAATATGGAGACAGCCATGAAAATAATGTATGAACAAAATAGAAATATCAATAAAAAGATAGGAAGTCTAAAAAGAAACCAAAAAAAATTTGGAGATGAAAAGTACAATAAATGTAAAATTTACTAGAGGGATTCAAAGGCAAATCTGAGGAGGCAGAAGAAAGAATCAGTGATTCTGAAGATAGGACAGTAGAAATTATTGACTCTGAGATACAGAAAGAAAAAAGATTGAAGAAAAGTAAACAGAACCTAAGGGAACTGTGAGACACCATCTAGAAAACAAACACATGCACTGTTGGAGTCCCAGAAGGAGAAGAGAGGGAAAAGGGGGCAGAGAGAACACTTGAAGACATAATGGCTGAGAACTTTCCAAGTTTTATGAAAGACGTTAACATGCACATCCAAGCTCAAAGAACTCCAAGTAAGATCAACTCAACAAGACCCATATCAAGACACAATTTAATCAAACTAACAAAAGACAAAGACAAAGAGAGAATCTTTAAACAGCAAGAGAAAATTGACACATAATGTACAAGAGATCCTCAATAATATTATCAGCAGATTTCTTATCAGAAACTTTGAAGGCCAGAAAGTAGTAGGTCAATATATTCAAAGTGCTAAGAACAACAACAAAACTTCTCAAATAAGAATCCTATATGTGGCAAAACTGTCCTTCAAAAGTGAGTGAGAGGGGCTGGCCTAGTGGTATGGAAGTTAAGTTTGTGTGTTCCACTTCAGCAGCCCAAGGTTCACCACTTCGGATCCTGGGTGCTAACCTACTCACCATTCATCAAGCCAAGCTGAGGCGGTGTCCCATGCAGAAGAACTAGAAGGACCTACAACTAGGATATATAACTATGGACTGGGGCTTTGGGGAGAAAAAAGAAAAGGAGGAAAATCAGCAGCAGATGTTAGCTCAGGGCCAGTCTTCCTCAAAAAAAAAAAAAAAAAAACCAAGAGTAGGCAAACCTCCACTCTGCCCCCTCCAAAAAAAATGTGAGGGCAAAATTAAGACCTTCCTGTATAAACAACAGCTGAGGAAGCTCATTACCACTAGATCTGCCCTGCAAGAAATGCTCAAGGGATTCCTGCAGGGTGAAATGAAAGAAGACTAAGCAGTAACTTAAAGTCATATGAAAAAAATAAAGTTCTCAATGAAGGTAAATACATGGACAATTATAAAAGCTAGTATCAACGTAACTACAGTTTCTAACTTTCCTTTTTGTTGCCCACGTGATTTAAGAGACTAATATATGTTTTTTTTTTAATTATTAGTCTAAAGGCTAGTATTATTATAACTTTGGTTGTAACTTCACATTTTTTCTACCTAATTTAAGAGACTAATGCATTTAAAAAAATCATTAGTTTGAGAACATACAATGTATAAAGATGTAATTTTTTGACATCAACATCAAAAAGTGGCAGAGATAGGGGTATAAAGGAGCAGAGTTTTTATGTATTATTGAAATTAGTCTGGTATAAATTCAAATTAGTGTGTTATAACTTTAGGATGTTAAGTGTGATCCCCATGGTAACCACAGAAAATAATTATAGAATATACACAAAAGGAAATGAAAAAAGAATTTAAGCATGTCACTACAAAATATCAACTAAACACAAAAGAAGAAAATACTATAGGAACTGAAGGACAAAAAAAACCCATGAGTCACACAGAAAACAAACAAAAAAAATGACAGAAGTAAGTTTCTTATTAGTAATTACTTTAAATGTAAGTAGATTAAACTCTCCAGTCAAAAGACAGAGATTGGCAGAATGGATAAAAACCTATGCTTCAACTTTGTACTGTCTGCAAGAGACTCACTTTAGATCCAAAGACACAAAGAAGCTGAAAGTAAAATGATGGAAAAAGTTATTCCACGCATATAGCAACGTTTACTAATATCAGACAAAATAGAGCTTTAATCCATAAGCTTACAGGAGACAAAAAAGCACATTATACATCAATGAAAGGTTCAATACAGCAAGAAGATATAATCATTATAAACACCTATACACTTAATAACAGACCATCAAAATATATGAAACAAAATCTGACAGAAGGGAGAACTAGACAAGCCTACAGTAACAGTTGTAGATTTCAGTACTCCATTCTTAGCAATGGATAGAAAAGCAGACAAAAGATAAGGACAGTAATAGAGGACTTAGCACAATAAACTAAGTAGATTTAACAGACATATACAGTACACTCTGTCAAACAAAAGCAGCATACACATCTTCTCAAATGCTCATGAAACATTTTCCAGGATAGAGAATATGTTAGGCCACAAATTGAGTCTCAGTAGATTTTTTAAAGACAGATATCAAACAAAGTAGGTTCTCTGATCACAGTGGGATGAAGTTAGAAATCAATAACAAAGGAAAAATGAAAAATTTACTGATTTATGGAAATTAAACACATTTGTAAGCAACAAATGGATCAAAGAAATCACAAGAGTAATTATAAAAATACATAGAGATGGATGAAAACAAAAACACAACACATCCCTCATTTTGGGACAGGGAAAGTAGTGCTAAGGGGGAAATTTATCACTGCAAAGTTTTATATTAAAAACAAGAGAGATCTCAAAACAACAGACTAATTTTACAACCTATGGAACTATAGAAAGAAGGCCAAACTAAACCCAGAACTAGTAAAAAAAGAAAATAATAAAGATGACACCAGAGATAATCAAAATAGATATTAGAAAAACAATAGAGAAAATTAATAGAACCAAAAGTTGGTTTTTTTTAAAGATCAAGATATTTGACAAGTTTTTAGCTAGATGGACTATGAAAAAAAGAAAGAGGACTCAAATTAATAAAATCAGAAATGAAAGTGGGGGCATTACTCCCAAATCTACAGAGCTAAAAAAGATCATAAGAGAGTACTATGAACAATTGTATGTCAAAAACTTGGATAATCCAGATGAGATGCACAAATTACTAGAAACACAAAACCTGTGAAGACCAAATCACAAAGAGATAGAAAATCTGTATAGAATTATATAAGTAGTAAGAAGATTGAATCACTAATCAAAATTCTCCAGACATAAAAAAAAAGCCCTGAACCTTTCCTAGTGAATTCTATCAAACATTTAAGAACTAATACTAAGCCTTCTCAAACTTTTACGAGGCGGGACCTCTTCATAATTAATTCTGTGAGGCCAGCACTACCCTGATATGAAAGCTAGGCAAAAACACTACAAGAAAAGAAAACTACAGATCAATATTACTTATGAACAATGATGCAAAAATCCTCAACAAAACACTAGCAAACTGAATTCAGCAGCATATTAAAAGGATTTTACACCATGACAAAGTGGGATTTGTTATGACAAAGATGGTTTAATGTTTGAAAATCAATTGATGTGACACAGCTCATTAACAGAATGAAGTGAAAAAAACCACACAATCATCTCCATTGGTGTAGAAAAAGCGTTTAACAAAATTGAACATCCATTCTTGATAACAATAATCAACAAGCTAGGAATAAAATAAAACTACCTTGACCTAATAAAAATCTGTATATTCCCACAACAAATATCATACTTGATGTTGAAAGACTGAAAACTTCTCCTCTGAGATCAGAAACAAGGCAAGGATGCCTGCTTTCATCAAGTCTATTCAACATAGTCCTGGAAGTTCTAGCCAGAGCAATCAGGCAAGAAAAAAATAAAAGCCATCTAAATTGAAAAGGAAAAAGTAAAATTATCTCTGTTTGCAGATGATATGATCTTATCTGTAGAAAATTCTAAAAATTCTATGTAAAAAAACTATTAGACTAAATCAGTGCAGCTAATTAACAGGTTACAAAGTGAACACACAAAAATCAGTTCCATTTCTATACACTAACAATGAAAATCTGAATAGGAAATAAATATAAAAGCAATTCATTTACAATATCATCAAAAAGAAAAAATACTTAGGCATTAACTTAATCACAGAGTTGGAGACTTATACAATAAAAACTAGAAAACATTGCTGAAAGAAATTAAGGAAGATTTAAGTAAATGGAAATTCATTCCATGTTCATAAATTGCGAGACTTAATATTGTTAAGATGTCAATACTACCCAAGATGAGCTATAAATTCAATGCAATTCCTATCAAAATTCCAATGGCATTTCTTTGCAGAAATAGAAAATTCCATCCTAAAATTAATATGGAATCAAGGTATCTAAAATAGCAAAAAAAAAAAAAAATCTCGAAAAATCAAGAACGAAGCTGAAAGTCTCAAACATCCTGATGTCAAAACTTACTACAAAGCTACAGTAACGGAAACAGCCTGTATGGCACTGGCATAAAGACAGACAGACATATAGACTGAAGGAATTGAATAGGGAGACCAGCAATAAAGCCTCACACACAAAGAATTTTGACAAGGGTGCCAAGAGTTTTCAATAGGGGGACGGACAGTCTTTTCAACAAATGGTGCTGGGAAAACTGAATATTTACATGGAAAACAATCAGATGGAACCCTTTCCTAACACCATATGCAAACATTATCTCAAAATGGATCAAAGACCTAAAAGTAACATCTACTATTACAAAATTTAGAAGAAAATATGGGGCAAAAGCTTCACAACTCTGGATTTAGCAGGGATTTCTTGGCTATGACACCAAATACATAGTCAGCAAAGAAAAAATAGACAAATTGGACTTTATTAAAATTTTTTTAAATTGTGCATCAAAAGACAATATCAACAGAGTAAAAAGATAACCTACAGAGTGAGAGAAAATATTTGCAAATCATATGTCTAAAAAGAGATTAATATCCAGAATATAGGGAGAACTAAAATTAGACAATATAAACCAATCAACCTAATTAAAAAATGGGCAAAGGGATTGAAAACACATTTCCCCTAAGAAAATATACAAATGACCAATAGGCCCATGGAAAGATACTCAACGTCATTAATCATTAGGGAAATGCAAATCAAAGTTACAATGAGACACCACATCACACCCATTAGGATGACTAGTATCAAAAAAGAAAATAATGATCTTGGCCTTAATGCCAACTTCCTAGAAACCTCTGCACCACGAGAGCCAAGTGGAGGAAGGAGTAAATGCACAAGCTGAAGCATAAAGGAAGAAAGATGAAACAGAGGTCCAGGTCAACTGCTAGCCTATGCAACCATGGCAGCCATAGGAGCAGAAATAAGGAAAGTCAGAGGCCAGGGACACTGGTACAAATTGTTGGACTGTGTGCTTACTGTCTAGAACTTGTCCCAATGGATGTAGAACATCCATCGCTATCTCTTCACTGCGACTGTGTTTTAGAGACACACCTTTCTCATATCAAAACATTCCCTTTTGGTCCTTTGCCCTGGACCTATGACATTCTGGACTAGTTCTGTTCTTACTTGTGGCTGAATGTAACACATGTACAATAAATCATCTCTTCTGCTGCCTTAGCTGAAGAAAAAATAAATAACTATTGTTGGTGAGGAGTTGAAGAAACTGAAACTTTCATGTACTGCTGGTGGGAATGTAAAATGGTACAGCTGCTGTGGAAAACAGTATGATAGTTCCTCAAATAATTAAAAATAGAATTACCGTAAGTCCAGCAGTTCCACTTCTGGGTATATACTCAGAAGAATTGAAAGCAGGATCTCAAAGAGATATTTGTACACCCCTGTTTATAGAAGCATTATTCACAGTAGCTAAAACATGGAAGCAACCCAAGTGTCCACCAATTGATGAATGGATATGCAAAATGGAATATTATTCACCCTTAAAAAGGAAGGAAATTTTAACATATACTACAGCTTTGATGAACATTGACGACATTACACTAAGTGAAATAAACCAATCACAAAAATATAAATACTGTATTATTCCACTTATATGAGGTACTTAGAGTAGTTAAAACCATAGAGACAGAAAGTACACTAGTGGTTACCAGTGGCTGGGGTAAGGGGAAATGAGAAGTTATTTTTCAATGGATATCGAGTTGCAGTTTTATAAGATGAAAATAGTTTGGGGACAGATGGTGGTGATGGTTGCACAACATTATAAATGTATTTAATATCCATGAACTGTACATTTAAAAATGGCTGAGATGGTAAATTTTATGTTATGTGTATTTTATCACAATAAAAATGAGGAAAAAAGCAAGGGAGAGAACTTACAGTTCTGGGATAAGACAGAGTACAGTCACTTTTACTTATTTTCCCCCTCCAACTTCAACTAAATAATGTGGAAATAATTCAAAAGACAATCATAAGGGGCCGGCCCGGTGGCGCAGCAGTTAAGTTCGCGCTTGGCAGCCCGGGGTTCGCAGGTTCGGATCCCGGTTGCCAGCTGACACACAGCTTGTCAGCCATGCTGTGGCAGCGTCCCATATAAAGTAGAGGAAGATGGGCACGGATGTTATCCCAGGGCCAGTCTTCCTCAGCAAAAAAAGGAGGATTGGCAATGGATGTTAGCTCAGGGCTGGTCTTCCTCACAAAAAAAAAAAAAAAAAAGACAATCATAACATGACTCTAGAAGATGAAAAGAAAATGTGAACTGGCTCAAGACCTCAAGACTTCCAGAACGCCACTACAGTGAGTCTCTGAATTTTACTTTTATTTCCATATACCCCAAACCAGTGGCTGGACAGCCCCACAACCCTTAACTCCCAATAGGTACAGGATAAAAAAAAATACAACCAAACAAACCAATTAAATAAACAAGAAGCTTGCTCTCACTAGCCTCAGTGTGGGGAATGGCCAGCTCAGCAGAGAACCCACAGGGAGACACACTACCAGTCTACACACGAGGCAGCCTCAGGCCCATCAGCACCAAGCAGCATCAGCATCTACCACAGTGTGAGTGTATTCAGGTTCCCTGCTGAACACCCAGGTTATGGTGTCCTGGTCGGTGGCAGCAGCATCAGTGGAGTCCCTATCCAGGCCCCCAGCAAACAACAGACATATTCAGGAAAGTAGTAGTGTCACGGGTGCTGAGCGAAGAGCACATCCCAACTCGACACTTGAAGCAGCAGTGCCATAGCAGCAACATTGTAGGGTCCCTGCCTGACAGAGGGGCAGTGGAGCCCCATCCACAATATCAGTACAGCAGGACCTGGCAATGGAACTATGCCCCACCAAATGCATGAAGCAGCAGGAAGCTGGTCTGCTGCAATAGCAGCATCAGCAGGGATCCCAGCTCAGTAATTGGGACAGCAGCTGATGTGGTCTGCTGCAATAACAGGGTGAAACCCCACTTCATAAGCAGAGTAGCATCAGCGCTGACTTGCTGCGGCTTTAGTTTTAGCATGTCCCTGCAGGACACCTGGGAGAGTGGCAGTTCTACTCCATCACAGTGCTGGTGATCAAGGCCCAGCATTTCCTGATCTCCCGCTCAACAGCAACAGTCAGCCCAGTCAGTATATGTCTAGTTCTAGAGGGTGCTCAGTGGAGCAAGAACAATGAAGCCAACCAGGATAGCATTGCAAGGGCTTTGAAAACTAAATCTTCATTGGTTCTACAGCTCGCAAAAGTAGGCAAGGACCTACATAATAAAGCAATAGGATGATTGCCTGCTAAAACTGAAGATAATAGGGTCAAGACTCTCTTAACAGAATGTATAAAATGTTCATTATACAATAAAAAAAATAACTCACCAACACCAAGAATAAAATGCAATTTGAATACAAAAAGCAAGCAACTGACACCAACACAGATAAATCAGATGGTGGGATACCTGAAAAGGATTTTAGAGCAGCAATCACAAAAATGCTTCCACAATTATAAGTTCAGTTGTAACAAATAAAAAATTGAAAATGTTAACAAAGAAATAGAAGTTACCAAACAGAGGCAAGTGGAAATTATAGAATTAAAAATATAATAACTAAACTTTTTTAAAAAGTCACTGGCTGGCACTAATAGTAGAGAGGAACTGAAGGAAGATGTGATCAGTGAACAGAGGACTAGAAGTTACTTGATCTGAAAAAGAGAAAGAAAATAGACGAACAAAATATTGACACATACTCAAAGGCTTATGGAAAAATAACAAAAGAGATAACTCTTATCACTGAAAATCCATACTTAGAGAGAACAGAGTGTAAGATGAAAAAAATACTCAAAGAAATAATGGTTGAAAACTTCCCAAATTTGGCAAAAAACATAAACCTACAGATTCAAGAAGCTGACCAAACCCAAAGAAGATAAACCAAAAGAATATATATAAAAACACTTTAATTAAATTTTTAAAAAACAAAGGCAGAACAAAATCTAAAAGGGGCAAGAAAGAAACAAAACATTGTTTCTAGAGGAACTCCAAATCAAATGACAGCAAATATTTTCTCTAAAACCACGGAAGCCAGAAAGAAGTGGCACATTTTCAATTATTGAAAGATAACAATAGCCACCTGAAAGTTCTACGTCTTGAGAAACCACCCTTCAGAAATGACAGAGGAATGAAAATATTCTCAGAATATGGAAAATCAAGGAAGAAATTTAAAGAAAAACTGAAGGGGAAAAAGACTAAGGAAAACTAAGTAAATTTGTTGCTAGTGGAACTACTCTTAAAGAATGGCTAAAGGAAATTCTATAAACAGAAAGAAAATGAAAATAGAAGAAGGCAGAGGCTTGTGTGTGTGTGTGTGTGTGTGTGTGTGTGTGTGAGGAAGACCAGCCCTGAGCTAACATCCATTGCCAATCCTCCTCTTTTTGCTGACGAAGACTGGCCCTAACATCCATGCCCATCTTCCTCTACTTTATATGGGACGCTGCCACAGCATGGCTTGACAAGCAGTGCGTCGGAGGGCGCCTGGGTCCGAACCCGCGAACCCCAGGCTGCCTAGCACAAACTAAACCGCTGCGCCACAGGGCTGGCCCCAAGGCAGGGACTTTTATAAAGGAAAGAGGAACAATGGAATAAATAAAAAGACAGGTAAACATAATCAACTAACCTTCATTTTACAAGTTTCTTAAATCATAGTTTATGGTTGAACCAAAAATTAGAATATCATGTGATACGGTGGTCAATGTATGTAATAAAGGTATGTGTGAGATATACACACACACATATATACATGCATACATATATATATATATATACACATACATATATATACATATATATTACAATAAAGTTTTGATACTTTACTTGAAGTGATAAATGTTGATACTGGCATGTTATGATACTGGTTACTGTTCAAGTAACCAACCAGAAGGAAAGAAAAAAGAAACACAGAAATGAAAAATAGGAAGAACACAATAAAACAAAGAGTAAAATGGCAGACTTAAGCTCTAATATGTCAATAATTTCTTTAAATGGAAATCATCAAAATGTATCAATTAAAAGATAGAAATTAGCAAAATGGATTAAATATCCCAACCCAACTATAAGCTGTGTATAAGAAACTAACTTCAAACATAATGATATAGGTTAAAAGGATGAAAAAGATATAAAATTCAAATATTAATTAAAATAAGCTAGAGTGATTATATTATTATCAGATATACTTCAGATATACAGTATACTTCAGAACAAAAAACATTACCAGGGACAAAGGGCAACATTATATAATGATAAAAGTATTAATTGACCAAGAATATATAGCAATCATAAGTTTTTATTATCTAAACAATGCTTCAAAATACATGAAACAAAAGCCAACAGAGCTGAAAGAAGAAATAAATCTACAGTTTGGTTGGTGACTTAAGCACCCATTCTCAGCAATTTATATTTGACAAAAAATCAGCAAAGTTATAGAACTGAATAACATCATCAATCAAAAGGACCTAATGGATTTTATAGAACAATCCACCACACAAACTTGGAATACACATTATTTTCATGTGTTCATGGAACAATCATCAAGATAGAGCATATGTTGGATCATAAAACAAACTAACAAATTTAATGACAATTAATCTTCAGAGATGTAGAATTAAACAACAAAATTATAAATACTCCATGGTTCTAAGAGAAAATCTCAAAGGAAATAATATAATACACTAAACTAAATGAAAATACAACATCAAAATTTATTGGAAGCACCCAACGCAGTTCTGAAGATGAAACTTATAGCACTAAATTCATCCATTAGGAAAGATGAAACAATTCAAATCAATTGTCTAAGTTTCCATCTCAAGAAAACAAAATAAATCTAATGTGAGCAAAAGAAAGGTGAAGATAAAGATGGAGGTCAATGAAATTGAAAACAGGAAAACTATAAAGAAAATTAGTAGGCAAAAAAGCTGGTTCTTAGGAAAAAAATCAATAATACTAATAAACCTTTAGCAAGACTGACAAAGATAAAAACACTGAAAACACAAATCTCAAATGTATGGAACAAAATAGAGAATGTAAAAAAGTTTGCTGCAGTCATTAAAAGGATCATAAGGAAATGCTATGAAGAGCTTTCCATTTTGAATCCAGCAAACTTGAAGAGACAGAATAATTTCGTGAAAAACCAAAATTACCAAACTCAGCCATAAAACAGACAAAGTAGATAGCCTAATACCATTCGATAATTAAAATTTGTAATTAAAATCTTCTGAAAAGTAGTATCTCTATGCTGAGTTGGTTTCATTGGAGAGTTTTGCCAAATATTTAAAGAGTGTCGAATATTTTATATAACCTCTTTCCAAAAACTATAAGAGGAGGGAGCATTTTCCAACTCATTTTATGAAGCCAGTATTTACTTGGTGCCCAAATCAGGCAAACACAACATATTTGAAAAAAAGAATACTAAAGAACAATATCTCTCATATTCTTAGAGGCAGAAATCTTAACAAAAATAAATCAGAAAACCGAAACAAACAATGTATAAAAATAATTATATGACCCACCAGGACCACCATGATCAAGTGGGATTGATTCTAGGTATGCAAGGCTGGTTCAATCTTTGAAAGTCAATCAATGTTATCCACCATATTAACAGGCTAAAGAGGGACTATCACATGATCATATCAATAGATGAAGAAAAATAATTTGACAAAATTCAACAGCCATTCATGAAAAAACTTTCAAGAAACTAGGAATAGAGGTGAACTTATAAAACCAAAGCATCTGTAAAAACAGACAGAAACCCCATAACAACAACACAGCTCACATCAAATATAACGGTGAAAGACAGAATGCTTTCCCTCCAATATTGAGAAGGCGATAATCTCTGCTCTCACAACTCTAATTCAACATAGTTTACGTTCTGGCCAGTGTGCAAATTGGAGAGGAAGAAGTAAAACTGTCTCTATTTGCAGACTACATAGTCACCTGTGAGAAATCCCAAAGAATTTACCAAAAAATCTCCTATAACTAATAAGTAAGTTTAGTAGAGTTTTAGGATACAATATCAGCATACAAAAATCAACTGCATATCTGCATACTAATATGAAACAAGCAGAAACCAAAGTAAAAAATGCAAGGCTACTTACTATCACCCACCCAAAAAAGAAATATTTAGACATAAATATAACAAACATGCACCCCACTTGCATAATAAGAGTTACAGAATGCCGATGAAATAATTCAAAGAGGACATAATTACATGGGTGACATACGATGTTCATGGATTGGAAGATAATATGTTAGCATAAGCTGAATGGGTGTTCCTGACTGGGCATGAAAACTATCATAGAAGTTTACTTACTTCATTTAGTTAAATTAGGCAATATCAAGTCAACTGTACTCTTTCCAGTTAAAAAAGCTCTATCTAAAGATGAGTACCAGGATGAGACACAATCAGTAACATAAGTATACAAGGCAGAAAAAAGATTTTTGGATGCATTTTGACCAGCATGCTTTTCTTGGTCTTTGCTTTGAATAAAACACTAGGCTGCAAAATGTTTTCAATACATCCATACATCAGTTTGCTAAAGCCTCATTCTTATCACTGACTGCACTGTGATATGGGAGGTTAATCTTTCCATGTAAACAATTTGCTCAAACAAGGTAAATGGGATTCTCTGGCTGGGGACAGAAACTAACCTTTAAGCTAAATTGATAGAGCAATAATAAGTCAATTGAGCTCCTTTCAACAAGCAAAGCTATACTTGTGAAACTCATCAATGCAGAATGCAACACAGCTCTACTCTAAAGATTAAAAACACCTAACACTGGGCCTGTGGCTGAGTGGTTAAAGTTCTGTGTGTTCTGCTTTGGCAGCCCTGGTTCACAGGTTTGTATCCCGGGCACTGATCTACTCCACTCACCAGCCATGCTGAGGTGGTGTCCCGCATACAAAAAAATAGATGCAGATATTAGCTCAGGGCTAACCTTCCTCAAGCAAAAAAAGAGGAGGATTGGCAACAGATGTTAGCTCAGGGTGAATCTTCCTCAGCAAAAAAAGAAATAAAACCTGACATAAAAGTTCAAGCATTTCGTAAAAATAAGAAAAATGATTTTTTTCTTAGTGGGTACAAAAAAAGCTTAATTTCTATGGATAGTATAGTTACTATTTACTCAGCACTGTTATAGCATCTGTGAATGCAGCAGAGAAAGAATACAGACAATGAACAAATAAATAAATGAAATTTATATTATGACGTGTGACATGTTATATGCATCAAAGAGAATTGCAACCAATTGGGAGTTGAAATGTTTCTATTTGTGGCTTACTCAAAAACCAATCAACTTTTAAATACCTTTTGATCTTTCAGAACTAAATTATCATTTCAAAGAGAATGTCTGATAGCTATGGCTTTAACCTGACAAGTACCAGTAAATGAAATTTGCCATGTCATCTACTGTTCATGCTTGTCAAATGAGAATTCTGCGTTCTCTGATAAAAAGTAATCCCTGTCAGCATTTTATACTGGGACAGAATATGTTCATGTGCAAAGTTCCTTGTAATTGTTCATCATATCATGTCAACCAGGGTAAAGCATCTGAATAGCAGCAGAGAAATATTTTATTCACCTTAACCATTTTAAGCTTGCATACAAAAAAGGAAAAGTAGCTTTATGTTAATTTTTACTTATGATGACATTTTAAGCATAGTCAGCAAGCCCATGGTGACATAGAGCACACAGAAGGATCTCTATCTTCCTATCAGAGTCTCTGAGATCAAGAAGAACATTAAAATAGAAAAAGAGCAAACACAAGAGGTAGATCAAACCCACAAACTGATATCTTTCAATTCAATAATTTGTAGTCTAAAGGCTGCAGTTGTAAAGATTGTCATTATCTTGAAAAGGTAGGATTCAATACAAGTGATAATTTTGAATTCTTAAATTTATAATTTTGCACTTTTGATTTTTAAACTACAAATACAACAATATACTATTATAAAAGCTTATATATAGCAATGTTTTGAAAGTCAAATTAATTTTTAAAAATCTCTGAGAGGAAACTTGAAATACTTAGTTTTTCCATGAGAAACTTGCAAAAACTGGAAGACCTAGATTTCAGAAAAATTATATTTTAGAATACTCAGAGAAAACAGTGAAAGAGAATTGTCCTTTAATCAAAATACTATGTATCATGATTAGATAGATATTTGTCAAAATTTGAAACTAGAATATATGAGACTTAATGGCTGCAGATGAAATGAGTCTGTTTCTCGAAAAGGAGGTGGAACAACTGGCTGAGTTGAGGAGAGATACTGTTTTCCATGTTGGCATGACCTACAAAGAATTGGGAAATGATTGGGCATTAATGCACAATGAGGGGAGAGGGTCTCTCTTCTGAAGAGGGAGGTAGGGTCTGGGTTGCGAGGAATCTGGCCAGTTGAATATGGAAGCAGGTGGTTAGATCGCCTTGATAAAAGGCTGGAGCTATGCCTCCCCTAAGTAGCTACATTACACTGTTTTCTATTTTCTTTGAGCCGTTGGTAGTCTTCCTAAATATTTCAAGATGATTTTGGATGTGCCTGGCAGTGGGGTGTGAGAGAGTATCTGTGTCCAGGTTCTCATTCAGTAGTCAAGGGAGCACCTGCTGAAGTCAGGATAGTTGGGACATTTCTTCCCAAGGGAACTCCAGTGGTGGTCACGTGATAGCGGCAGGGTCAGATGACCGTGCAGTTATGAAGGCGCCACCCAGGCTGACTTAGATCAGACCAGAAGGATTTAACTTCACATATGTGGCACAAACAACCCTTGCTGTCCCAGCTCTCCAGATAGGACAGAGCCTTCAAGAACTGAGGATGGATACAGGAACAGAAGATGAAGTCTCACTAGCCACTACAAGGTTCTGGATAACCTGTGGACTTCAGGGTCAATTTTTGGCACCGCCTCATGTCCGCTCTTGCTTTGTTACACTGCTTTCCTACCCTAAGCCTATTCACTGTGCTGCTCTGACAAGAAGCAGGGTGACTAATTCTCTGATTCAGTACATTTTCCTCAATGTCTTATTTTGTCCTCCCACATGTCCTCCCACTTTTCCTGTCTGTAACTGCTACAATACAATTCAACCACGACATCATTTTTCTGCCTGTCACTCTTCTCCTTCCTCATTTCCTCTCCTCCTTCTTCCCTGAATTTCATTTCTCTTTCCTTCATTCTTAAAAAGGAGTTTAGGTCAGATTATGGAGTAGTTTGAATGCCTAGCTGAGATTATATACTTTATCAACGCACAATGGGGAATGAATTGGGTTTTTGAAAAAATGATTCCCTCTTGATCTAATTTGTGGTGTTGTCTTTTACCCTTTAAATATTGTTGCTCATCAGGGTCTTTTTAGTCAATCACTTTTTTTCTGATCTTTCTATACTTTTCCTCTGGGAATGCTCTCCTCACTATACAGTGCTTGCAAATCTATAGCCTATTTTACCACATCCACACAAGGATCAATCACTAATTTATATTTCTAGGCCTGAACTCAAGATAAACACATACAACATCCTACCCTACATCTCCTGTTATATAGATCTCAAAATCAACACGTTGAAATTGGAAGTTAGTCTTTCCCCACCCAAGACATATCTATCTTTTCATAGACACTGTCTCCATCAATGGTACCATCATACTTCAGTCTTCTAACCCAGGAAATGAGCTTCATATTTGATTTCTTCTTTCACTTCAGACCTGTGATTAGATGGGTCAATAAGTTCTATTAAAATCTTCTCCTCATTACTTCTCAAACTTATACACTCCCTAAGTCTTTCTACCTCCTTTGGCCACTATTTTGGTTTATTCTGTTGTCAGGCCATGCTTACATTTCCACAATTGTAGAAATGCTGATCACATGGTGTCCCATAGAAAGCCCTGATTTGTCCTACCCCTTGTTGCTAAAGTTAAATTTCTGAATTAAAAACATATAATCTTTTAAAAATGCAAATGTGTAATCATGTGACTCTTCACTTTCCGTTCTTTCATGGATCACCATTGTCTTCAGAACACAATCAATATCACTTAGAATAATAGTCATTGTTCTTAATGATTGGTCTATAAGCCTTGACTTTACAGTCTCACCTTCTCCTCAGTTTTACTACAAAGAAATCAGTCCTCTCTTCACACCAGTGCTGCTTTTCATTGGTAGTTGTATCTGCCAGGACTCCCCTTTCCCTGAACCACTTAGCTTCTGATCCTTCTGCCAGGCTTGCTCCCATTTGTTCTCCAAAACTGTTCCAGAATGTACTCATTCTAGTCTATGGCCCACGCTCTAGTCATACACTCCCAAAGAAGTACCATAGCTAACCTGTACTTCTACAAGAGCCCAGTGGGTATCAAATAAGCTAATATATGTGTAAGTGTGATGTCAACTTCAAAATACATAGGATACATTATAAAGTAATTACAAGCTATCTATATTGTTATTTAGGGAGATTTCATATGCATATTACTATTCAGGAAGATCACAAACTACACATTTTGTTATTCAGGGAAATTTCATAACAATTTATTATTGTAGTTACATTTCATTCACCAAAGCTTAAGTAACACTCTGGCCAGTAATATGAAATCAAAGTACAAAAGGAAAAGCATGTCAGAGCCTCTAAGTAGCTACGGCAAATCTTGAGCAATTCCTATGATCCTTTAAGAAAACTGAGACATTTTCATCTTGGAAAGAGGTAATTGTTTGAAAAACAATAGCATTTTCCCTTTGAATTCATCTCGGAAGTCAAGAAAAGGTTACCAGTTACCTTTAGAATACATATTGTTTATATCATTTCTTTCACACGGAAATTTCAGGTATAATTGAAAATCAATTTGCTGTGGCAAAGTCTGTGGTTCAGAAATTGAATTCAATCCCACAAGTCTCCAGGTGAGGATTATTAGAAACAGTTCTTCTAACCCTAAAGATTAGTAAATATTTCTCAAAAGATTTGGAGCAAACTGCATCAGAAATTAAGTGCAATGCCCAAGAGCATGTCTTCTTTATATTAGAAAAACCAGCAAACACGTTGTTTGCATGAATGTCAAACATGCAGAGATTTCTACATTTTTCTTGTTTTGAATTAAAATTACTCCCAGTTGATTCTTCATTTTAAGTCTATCAGGGAAGTGCCTAATTTAGGTAATTGGGCTTATTTTTCAGTAGTAGAGGAAGGTGCAGGTGGATTCTAAAGAACTTGGTTTAATTTCTCATTCTGTCTTACTGGTGGTATTCCTGATCAAGCTAATTAAATCTGAACTGTGGTTCCCTTTCATATATGATGAGATTGGTAAGATCAGTGGGGTAGCATAAGTTTGAGGGCAGAATGAGAAAATGTCTGTGAAAGTATCATAGAAATACAAGACACTGCTATTGAATAAAAATTACTGACAGGGCCAAATAAACAAATGTAAGCAGATGTCTTTTAGTTTTAGTGAAGCTTCAAAATAATTGCAACTGTTTTATTCACTTTTTAAATTCACATATCAAATATTAAAAATATTTTCTAGTTCACTGTGGTATAACAATAGACTAAAGATACATTTTCTTTTCCTCCATCAACCAAAATTCCATTGAGATTACAGTAAAGACATTGTAAGAACATAAATCAAAATTATAAACAACAGGAGAGGACAACACAATTTTAGAAGTTAAAAATTAGATAGATGATGAGTAACTTGCTTAGATGGCCAAAGAATGCTTAAACCTGCCCTAACCCAGCAGTTGGCAAAGAAGAGAAATGACAATTTATATTGCAGAATTCCAGTAAAGCTAGGAAATATAGAAACTAGAGAAGTCTGAAAATATTGCCACAAGTGGGACTAAAAATAAGAAGATTGATTTATAGGATATCTAAAGAGTTAAGCCACAGAATATATGTGCCACAAAATACAACTGAAAAAACGGAATATTTAAAGAATGTCAAAAGCTCTCTAAAGTCAATAAAAAAAAAAATAACAGTATAAAAATAGACCCAAGTCTAGAACAGGCATTTGAGAGAAGAAGAAACTCAGATGGCTGGTAGTCAGACCAAAGGCATTCATGCTCATCGGGAATCACCAAAGGCAAATTATATTCACAAGACGTCATTCACAACCATCAGATTGGAAAGCAATCAGATAATGAATGTTTGTGACTAAGTGGAGCAACTGATTTTTAAACTCTTGTAAGAACATAAATTGGTAAAATCACTATGGAAAATAGTCGTGTTATTTATTAAAGTTGAAGATGTCTATATCTGAAGTCCCAGCAATTTTATTATGAGATATATACCCATTAAAAAAACAAAATTCTTGCACAGGTGCATCAAAATATACCAGAATGTTTGTTCACAAAAAGAATTTTTATAATAGCAAAAAACTTAAGAAAAATAAGGAACTATCCATGAAAAAATTAGAAAAATAATTTGTGCAATATTGTTATAATGGAAAGTTGGTTACAATGGTGAAAATGAGTTAACCACAGCTGCTTGAATCAACACTTGTAATTTGGAAAAGTGCTCAGGTTCTCAAAAGTTGGACAGCTGAAAAATTAAGAAACCTTTGATTTCCTTTTTTACGTTGCTTTTCGGATTTTATTAACTTTGCTAAAGAGAAGTACTGTTCATGCTCCACTATGTAGGAACTAGCATCCACAGAGGACTGTCAATCATTAGAGATTCTGACCAGTGGTATCCTGCAGCATCCTCAGAACCACTTCACAACCTAAAATAAGAATTCACTACCCAAGGAGTTATTGGGTATATGAGACACAACTATCAATATATAGTGTATTAGAAATTAAACTAACAAATTTAAAAAATATTTATCAATTCATTCAAAAATAACAATCAATTCACTATGTGTTAACATAAATAACATATTCTTATAAAAATAACTATTTTCCATAGCAAAATGAATTACCGAAAAGAGTGTCATTGTTATATATTTTTTTGCAAATCTCTTTGGCACCTGCCTTAAGAGATGACAGCTAGATCATCCTATTTGCTTCTGCGTTGTATCTGTTGTGATATGTTGTTTTGTGTGAAGCAGATGAAGTAGATACAAGTTTCTCCAAATCTAGTTTTCTTTTGAACGCTTGTATTTTATCATTGACAACAAATACCGTCACTTGTTTTTTTTGATGTAATAGACTCACTTCATTCACTTTTGAGAAAACGTCTGCCAAAAGCTCAAGCCTGAATAAACATACTTCATCTGTCAGTCCACCTTTCAGGTAATAATGGAGTTGGATGAAAAAGAGTTAAAGTCACAGTCAAATCTCTCAAGTGCATTTCCTTGAGATAACCACTGTGCTCTGGTGTGCTGCGGAGGGTTGTATGTTTGCTTCCTGTTTCTTCACACAGAATATTAAAAGGATATGCACTCAAGGGTGGAGATCTAAGAAAATAATATTTTTTCTGCTTCATCAATGACATTTTTAGATATAACCAGCGGGGTTTTTTTTGTTTTGTTTTATTTTTTGTGAGGAAGACCAGCCCTGAGCTAACATCCGTTGCTAATCTTCCTCTTTTTGCTGAGGATGACTGGCCCTGGGCTAACATCCGTGCCCATCTTCCTCTACTTTATATGGGACACCGCCACAGCATGGCTGACAATCAGTGTGTCGGCAGGTACCCGGGATCCAAACCCGCAAACCCTGGGCTGCCATAGCACGAACTAAACCACTGTGCCACTCGGCCGGCCCCACCAGCATTCTTTTTTAATGATGAGTATATGGCAATGAAACATACAATGACTACTCTGTGGTGCCACTGCTTTGATTCATGCTAAGGCTACACCGGTTTTGCCCACTATTGCTTTTGCACCATTGGTGCAAATGTAAACACAGTGCAACAGGCAAATAATAACTATTTATCAACATAGTTTTGACCTCTCAGACTTGCTGAGTGGACCTCAGACTCCACTCCCTCCCAAAGTTCTGTGGATACCACTTTGACAAATACTGCTAAAATGAACTCAGACACAAAGGAGCTTATAATCAAACAAAAGAGGAAAATCTTATCCATGCTGCATGCCAGAAAGTAATAAATGACATCAAAGTTTGAAATGCTCTGGGAATTCAGGGGCCAATGAAATTATCTCCCTCTTCTGGTCTTGGGAAAGTCCTCTTAGAGGAGTTAATGTTTAGCAAATTTGGACTGATTCTCCAAACATAGAAATGAGAGGAGCAAATGTGTGCAAATGAGAAAGTACCTGGTATATGAGCTGAAAAGCAGGGGCATCGATGTACCTGACATAGATGTTGTATGGCCTGCATAACGCTGGCAGCATCTGACTCCAGGGAATTGTTCCTGCTCAACTTTTGACTGGGTCAACTCAAACCATTAATTCTATATGACCAATTTCCAGTTTAGTTTCTTCTCTTTCTCCATTATTTAAGGATAAAAATTACTTTTAGTCTTGAGCTCAAAACCATTGAAGCAATGCATTTTGGAAATGGCTAATTATGTTTGGCCTTCATTTTTGAGATATAAAACATAAAAAACTGTGCTAAAATACATTCAATTTTGGTAACTGGGTATATTACCATTAATAAAGTAATTCATATTGAAGTGAAGAATTTCAATCTGGTAATTAGTTTAGTAAATCTGTTCTTTTTTTTCCCCTGGAGACATCCTAAAATGAGAACATATGTAAGAGATGAACAGATATGACATAAATTCAGAGGTTTCTATATTTTCTAAAATTCTGCTCTTGGATACCAGAGCTCCACTGTAATCTGTCTCTGAAAGTGGAAAAAGGACAATTTACTGCTCTACAGAGGTAAACATCCTAACTTTACACCTCAAGGAACTAGAAAAAGAACAGATGAAGTCCAAAGTTAGCAGAAGGCAGGAAATAATAAAGATCAGAGCAGAAATAAATTAACTAAAAACTACAATGAAAATAAAAAAAGATCACTGAAACTAAGAATGGAGTTTTTTAAAAAGATACACAAAATTGACAAACATTTAGGTAGACTAACCAAGAAAAAGAGAGGACTGAAACAAAATTATGAATGAAAGAGTAGACATTAAAACTGAAATACAAAAGAATGCAAAGAAATCACAAAACTTAAAAATATAAAGGATCATAAGAGGCTACTAAGAATAATTATACACCAAAAAATTATCTAAACTGGAAGAAATAAATAAATTTCTAGGAACAGACAATCTACCAAGACTTCATCATGAAGAAACAGACAATCTGAACAGATCAATAATGACTAAGGAGATTGAACTTCCAACAAAGAGACGCTCAGGATCAGATGCTTCCTTCACTAGTGAATTCTACCAAACATTTAAAGAAGAATCAATACCAAACCTCAGTCTCTTCCAGAAAATTGAAGAGAAGGGAACACTCCCAAGCTCATATTACACGCCAGCCTTATCTCTCAATTAGGCAAGAAAAAGAAACAAAAGGCATCCAAATTGGAAAGGAAGAGGTAAAATTGTCTCTGCAGGTGACATAATCTTACATCTAGAAGACCCTAAAGATTCCATCAAAAATCATTTAGAACTAATAAATGAATTCAGTAAACTTGCAGTATACAAAATCAACATGCAAAAATAAATTGCATATCTATACAGTAACAGTGAACTATCTGAAAGAGAAATAAAGTGAACAATCTCATTTAAAATAGCAATGAAAAATAAAATACTTAGGAATAAATTTAAGCAGGAGGTGAAAGATCTGTACATTGAAAATTATGACATTGATGAAAGAAATAGAAGACACAAATAGATATAAAGATATCCCATGTTCATGCTTCAGAGGAATTAGTATTATTAAAATGTCTATACTACCCAAAGCCATCTATAGATTCAGTGCAATTCCTATCAAAATTCCAAGGCATTTTTTACAGAAGTAGAAAAAAAATTCTAGAATTCACATGGAACCACAAAAGAATCTGAATTTCCAAAGCAATCTTGAGGAAGAGCAAAGCTGGAGGCATGACACTTCCTGATTTCAAACTATACTACAAAGCTATGTTAATTTAAACAGCATGGTTCTGGAATAAAAACAGATACATAGACCAATGGAACAGAACCAAGATCCCAGAGATAAATTCACACGTATATGATCAACTAATATTTGACAAGGAAGCCAAGAAAACTCAATGGAGAAGGGGTAGTCTTTTCAATAAATGGTCATGAGAAAACTGAATATACACATGCAAGAGAATGAATTTGGACCTTTATCTTATGTCACTCACAAAAACTAACTCAAAATGGATTAAAAGCCTAAATGTAACACCAGAATCCATAAAGCTCCTAGAAAAAAAAGTAAGGAAAAAGCTCCCTGACACTGTTTTTGGCAACGATTTTTTGGATATTACACCAAAAGCACAAGCAACAAAAGCAAAAGTAAACAAGTGGGACTACATCAAAATAAAAAGGTTCTGTGTAGCAAAAGAAACAATCAACAAAATAAAGCAGCAACCTATAGAAAGGGAGAAAATATTTGCAAGCCATCTATCTGATAATGAGTTTATATCCAAAAAAAATAAGGAGCTCATACAACTCAATAGCAAAAACACCTTAATAATCCAATTAAAAAATGGGTAGAGAAACTGAATAGGTATTTTTCCACAGAAGACATACAAATGGCCAGAAAGTACATGAAAAAGTGCTCAACACTGCTAAACCTCAGGGAAACGCAAATGAAAGCCACAATGAAATATCACCTCACACCCATTAGAATAGCTATTATCAAAATGAAAAGAGAGAAAACTTGGCAAGGATGTGGAGGAAAGGAAACCCTGTGAAATGTTTCTGGGAATGTAAATTGATGCAGCCACTCTAGAAAACAGTATGGAGGTTCCTGAAAAAATTAGAAATAGAACTACCGTATGATCCTGCAATCCCACTTCTTGGTATATATTAAAGGAAATGAAATCACTATTTCAAAGAGATATCTGCTACTCCCTGTTCACTGCAGTATTAGTCACAATAGGCAAGACGTAGAAACAACCTGTGTCCATTGACAGGTGAATGGATAAAGAAAATTTGATATACATATACAATGGAATATTATTTGATCCCAAAATAAGGAAATTTTGACATTTGTGACAACATGAATGTGTCTTCAGGGCATAATGCTAAATGAAATAAGTTAGAGAAAGTAAAATACTGTATGATCTCACTTATATGTGGAATCTCAAAGAAGCCGAATTCATAGAAACAGAGAGTAGGTTTTTGATTGCCAGAGCCTATGGGGTGGGTGAAATGGGAGATTTTGGTCAAAGAGTACAAACTTCCAGTTAGAAGAGGAATAAGTTCTGGGGATCTAACATACAGCATAGTGAATACAATTAAGAACACTGTATTATATACTTGAAAATTACTTAGAGAGTAGATCTTAAATGTCCTCACCTGAGAAAAAGAAATTGTAACTATATGAGGTGGTGGATGTGTTAACTAACCTTATTGTGGTAATCATCTCACAATACATACGTGTATCAAATCATCATATTGTACATCTTAAACTCACACAATGTGATATGTTAATTATATCTCATTAAAGCTAAGACAAATAGAAATAATCATTCAAGAGTGCTCATCTTGATACCCCCTATGAACCAGGCTTCCAAAACTAAGGTGGACATTTAATTTGTCACCCAAACAAGGACACTTGTGAGGGTGATAAGAAGACCTACTAATAACTTGTTAGGACAATAGGCACAAACCAGGAAGGCCTGGGGAAAAGAGGACGTATATTTAACTTATCCCAAACTGGCAACTGCTTTGTTTTTGTCTTTCAATGGACATTTATTTAGAAATTTTTGAAACAACTTTTGTGTGTGTGTGTCTTTGACAACCACTTTTATAACAGTCTCAGCTTTGTGGATTTATTTCCATTTATATGAATGTATGAATGTGCAAGAAAGAAAATGTGCTTGTGCTCCAAACAAAGCATTCAGTAAGAATGTTGAGAAAGTGTGAATTGTCCTGTTTCCTTTGCTGAATTCTTCAGTTTTGTCTTCCTTTTTATAATTCTTAATAATTATTTTTTATAATGAAAACTCCTAAGTATCAGATAACTGGCAATCTGCGTGCTCCAGGAAATTCTGTAGTTCAAACTTCTCCTTAAAGCTGTAGCTACTTAGACTCCCTTGCTTTTTTAATTGGAAAATAATGATGATGCAGATGATAAGTTCTTAACTGCATGGTGTGTGGTAGAATATATATTTTGTGTATGCCAACATGTATTTCTACAATCAAATCTAGTTTACAGAATTATCAGATAACTCTTGAATAACGGTATTTATTAAGATACAATTTCAATGGAATAAAATGCTCAGATTGGCAGGTCACAGTTTGATGAGTGTTAACAAATGTACATAGCCCCGTAACCATTCCCCTGATCAAAATATAGAACATTTCTGTATCACCACAAAGTTCAGCCCCCCAGACACAATCACTATTCTGATTTTTATCATCATAGTTTAACTGACCTAGAAAGCAAATAAATGAAATAATACAGGATATGTATACTTCTCTATCCGGCATCCTTAACTCAATAACATGGTTCTGAGTTTCAGCCATGTTTCTCTGTGTATCAGTAGTTCATTCTTCTATTGCTGAGTAGTATCCCATTGCACCAATATAACACAATTTGTATGTCCATTCTTTGTCCATGAGCATTTCAGGTGGTTTTCAGGTTTGAGTATTATTTCAAAAGTTTATATGAACATTGTACAAGTCTTTTCATGAAGATTTGCTTTTATTTCTCTTGAGAATAGAGACATTATATCATTTTACCCTCTAAACAATGAGTTTAGTTGCTCTACCTCCTTGACAACACTTGTTATTGTCAGTCTTTTTCACTTTAGTAATCCTAGTGGCTGTGAAGTGGTGGCTCAGGATGGTTTAATTTGCATTTACCTGATTCATAATGATGTTAGGCATCTTTTCATGTACTTATTCATAATTTTTATATCTTTTTTAGTGACATGTCTGAAGTGCCTCATCAGAACACTTGTTGATTTGTAATTGGATTATTTATCCTTTTACTGATGATTTTTATTATTCTGGATACTTTTCTTTTATAACTATATCTGTATATACTCCTTTTATATAACTATCCATGTATAACAATACATAGATAAATAATTATATATATATACATATGTTCATATATATATATACATATAATGATTTGTGTATATTGAAGCAACCTCAGATTTCTGGACTGGATCTATTTGGTCATGGTGTGTTATCTTTTTATAAATTGCTGGATGAGATCTGACAACATTTCACAAAAGATTTTAGAGTCCGTGCTCATAAGTGACGTAGGTCAATAACCCTAGTACTTTTCTATTCTGCTTTTGTGCTTGTCAAGAGTTGGGTTCAGGGTTATGCTGGCTTCACAGATAAAGTTGGGAGTCTTCCTTCTCCCTTTATTTTCTGGAAGAGTTCATATAAGATTTGTGTGATTGCTTCTTGAAAGTTTTAATAGACTTGACCAATGAAGTATTTTGGACCTGGGGATGTTTTGTGTAGAGGGACAGGGGTTGGGGGGGAGTTTGAAATTTCAATTCCATTTATTAAGAGATATAAAACTACTCAGATTTTCTCTATTTTCTTGTATTAGTTTTAGCAGGTTATGTTTCTCAATAAAGTTTTTATTTCATTTAAGTTGTCACTTTTTGGCCTGATGGTGTTTAAATTTTTCCCTTACTAGACTTTCGAATTTCTCCTATCCATTCTGATGCCCTCTCTATTGTTCTTGATATTGGTATAATTTGTAGTTTTTCTCTTCATTTTCTTTTACTATTCTAACTAGGCATTTATTAATCTTTTCAAAGAACTAACTTTTTTTCTTAATTATCTCCAACCTTTTGTCCGTTTTTTATATCACTGATTTTTGTTCTTTACTATTTGTTTTCTTCAACTTGTATTTCATTAGATCTTATTTCATATAGCCTTATGAGGAAAAGGCTAAGGTTTTTTTTTAATAAACCTTTCCTTTTTTCTAATATAAAATATTACCATCCATCACCATACACATGTGCTCTATCACCCTTTTGCCCTCCTCCCTCCCCCCTTCCCCTCTGGTAACCACCAATCTAGTCTCTGTATCTATGTGTTTGTTTGTTGTTGTTGTTTTTATCTTCTACTTATGAGTGAAATCATACAGTATTTGACTTTCTATGACTTATTTCACTTAGCATAATACCCTCAAGGTACATCCATGTTGTCGCAAATGGTAAAATTTCATCTTTTTTTTAAATTTTAATAGCTGAGTAGTATTCCATTGTGTATATATACCACATCTTCTTTCTCCATTCATCCATTGATTGGCACTTAGGTTGTTTCTATGTCTTGGCTACTGTGAATAATGCTGCATTGAACATAGGGGTGCATATATCTTGACACATTCATGTTTTCATGCTCTTTGAACAAATATCCACCAGTGGAATAGCTGGATCATATGGTAATTCTATTCTCAATTTTTTGAGGACTCTCCATACCATTTTCCATATGGCTGCACCGGTTTATATTCCCATTACCAGTTCATGAGAGTTCCCTTTTCTCCACACCCTCTCCAGCACTTGGTACTTCTTATCTTATTAATTATATCCATTTAGACAGGCATGAGGTGATATCTCGTTATAGTTTTGATTTGCATCTCCATAATAATTAGTGATGTTGAACATCTTTTCATGTGCGTCGTGGCCACCTCTGTATCTTTGGGAAAATGTCTGTTCAGATCTTTTGTCCAGTTTTAAATTGGATTGCTTGTTTCTTTGTTGTTGAGACATGTGATTCTTTATATATTTTGGATATTAATGCCTTGTCGGATATATGGTTTGCAAATATCTTCTCCCAATTTTAGGTTGTCTTTTCATTTTGTTCCTCATTTTCTTTGTTGTGCAGAAGATTTTTAGTCTGATGTAGTCCCATTTGTTTATTTTTTCTTTTGTTTCCCTTGCTTAGGGAGACATGGTATTTGAAAAGATACTGTTAAGGCTGATGTCAAAGAGTGTACTGCCTATGTTTTCTTCTAGAAGTTTTATGGTTTCAGGTCTTACATTCAAGTGTTTAATCTATTTTGAGTTAATTTTTGTGTATGGTGTGAGATAATGGTCCACTTTCATTCTTTCACATGTGGCTGTCCAGTTCTCTCACCACTATTTATGGAGGAAAATTTCCTTTCTCCATTATATGTTCTTGGCTCCTTTGTCAAAAATTAGCTGTCCATAGTTGTGTGGCTTTATTTCTGGGCTCTTAATTCTGTTCCACTGATCTGTGTGTCTGTCTGTTTTTGTGCCAGTGCCATGCTGTTTTGATCACTATAGCTTTGTGGTGTATTTTGAAACCAGGGAGTGTAATACCTCCAGATTTGTTCTTTTTTGTTTCTTTTTTCTCAGGATTTCTCTGGCTATTTGGGGTCTTAAAGTGTACCTCATTAGATATTAATGTGCCTATAGAATGTTTCTTATGCTTAGTGTTTACATAATATATTTTTTCATCCTTTTACTTTCAAGTTACTAGTGTCTTTGTCTTTAAGGATAGTCTTTTTTTTTTTTTTTTTTTGGTCCTGTCTGACAATCTCTGCTCTTTAATTTGTGTTTATTAGTTTTTCTTGTATTTAACATTTTACTATGTGTTTTCTTGTGTACCCTCTCTTCTACTTTATTCCTCCTTTTCTTCATTTTTTACCTTATTTGAATATTTATGTGACTACATTCTATTAGCTCTGTTTGATTTTTAATTATACCCATTTCTATTACAATTTTAGTGTTGTCTAGATGAATTAAAAATGCATTATTAATTTTTCTTCCTTAATTAATATTATACCACTTCATATTGAATGGTAGACCTAATATCAATATATTTCCACTTACTTCCAATTCAATCCTTTGTACTATTTTTTCATAGATTTCTCTTCAAGTAGAAATCTTTCATTATCATTTTTGCTTTAAAGATCCCGTTAACATTTGAAAAGTTTTAAAAAGAATGATATATTTACTCATATAGTCACCATTTCTTGTGTTCTTCCTTAATTCTTAATGATCAAAATTTCCATGCAGTACTACTGACGTCTGGCCTGAAGAACCTTTTTTAGCAATTCTTATTGTACACATATGCTTGGCAACAAATTTTCTGAATTTTGCTTCTCTGAAAAGACCTTTATCTCTTTAATTTTTAAAGAAAGTTTTTGGTGTGTGGGCTTTTTTTTTTTTCAGTACTTTCCTCATTATCTTCTGGCATCCATTGTTTTTGAAAAAAAGTCAGGAAACATTCTTAACTTGGTTCTTGTACATAATATCTTATTTTCTCCATATGTTTAAATTTTGTACTTATTTTTAACAGCATTCTTGAGTTTTAATATACTTCATATGATAAATTGAACATATTTAAAAGGCATAATTTTATTAATACTGACAAATTGACAAATTCTAACATATGTATATCACTGCAAAACATGTTCCATTACCTCCCAAGATTTCTTTATGTGCTTATGTAATCCCTCCTTCTCATCCATCCCTGACTTCCCACTTTTCTCAGGACACCTGTCATGAGATTTATTAACTATAGATTATTTTGCATGTTTTTAGATGTTTATATGAGAGGAAGCACACAGTATGTACTTTTTTTGATCTGACTTCTTTCACTCAGCATAATTATTGTGAGATTCACCAATGTTGTTGTAGTATCATTAGTTCATTCTCTTTAGTGCTGAATAATATGCAAGTGTACAAATTGATTAGCCATTCACCAGCTGATAGGAGTCTAGTTTCCAGGTTTTGGCTATTACATATAAAACTGCTATGAACATTTTTGTACAAGATTTTATGTGGAAATATACTCTCATATCTCTTGGATAAATACCTAAGAATGGAATGGCTAAATAGTATGGTCAGTGTATGTTTATTTAAGAAACTACTAAATTGATCCCTAAAGTATACTCCCAGTAGCAGTGTAGTAGACTTCCGTTTGCTCCACAATCTTGTCAACAGTTGGTATGGTCAGTCTCTTTAATATTAGCTATTCTAATTGATATGTAGTGGTATATCATGTGTTCTTAAGTTACATTTCCCTAGTTGCTAATGATTTGAGCATCATTTCATGTGATTACTTGCCATATTTGTATCTTCTGTGATGTAGTGTCTGTTCAAAAACTTTTCCTGTTTTTATTACATTGTCTGTTTTCTTATAATTGTGTTTTGAGAGTTCTTTACATATTTTGGAAACAAGTCTTTCATGTGCTATATGATTTGCAAGTATATTCTTCCAGTCTGTGACTTGATTTTTCATTCTCTAATAGTGTATTTTGAAGAGCAAAATTTATTTTCATGAAGTCCGATTTGCCAAAGACTTCTTTTATGGATTGTGTTTTTGGCTTCACAGCTAAGAAATTTTGCATAACCCAAGGTCATAAAGATTTTCTCATAAGTTTTATTCTATTAATCTTATGGTTTCAGGTTTTACATTGGTCTCTGATACCCTTTCAATTAATTTTTAGATATGGTTAGATGTTTGGATTAAGGTTTATTCTGTTTACTTGTGGATATCTAATTGTTCTGTTACTATTTGTTAAAAAGATGGTCCTTTCCTCATTGAATTGCTTTGCAGCTTTGTTGAAAACAAATTGATCAAGTGAATTTGGGTCTAATGTAGACTCTGAATTCGTTTCATTGATCTATTTGTCTACCATTACACCAGTCCCACAATGCCTTGATTACCACAGCTTTATTCTCAACCTTAAAATCAGGCATTACTACAATTTTGTTTCAAGCAAGATGGCGAACATGGTCTCTGTTAATTCATCTTATCTGGAATGAAAAGCTAACTCCTTCACAAAATATTTTTAACAGAGAATTCCCCTACAACCCCCACCCAGCTTTTCCCTAAGGTTAACATATTAAAAAAAAAAAATACGAGAAGTTAAAATTGGTATATCACTATTAACTAAACTATATACTTCATTCAAATTCCATCTTGTTTCTACAAATGTCCTTTTGTTGTTCCAGGATCCCATATTGTGCTTAATCATCATGTCTCCTTAGTTTCCTCCAATTTATGACTGTTTTTTCAGGCTTTCCGTCTATCTCGTGAATTTGACCATTTGATCAATATGAGTCAGGTCATTCATAGAAGGTCCCTCAATTTTGGTTAGTGTGATAATCTCTCATGATTAGACTGGATTGATAGATTTTTGTAAAGAAAACCATACAGATGAATGGTCTTTGTATTTAGTTAATCAGGATGTCCAAGATTATCAGCATAATTTATCACTGTTGATATTTAA
Source organism: Tapirus indicus (assembly GCA_031878705.1). Lineage (NCBI taxonomy): Eukaryota > Metazoa > Chordata > Mammalia > Perissodactyla > Tapiridae > Tapirus > Tapirus indicus. The sequence continues at coordinate 33,294,593 of CM062934.1, forward strand.
CTTGATCACTTGGTTAAGGTGGTGTCTGTCAGGGTTCTGTAATCTAAAGTTACTATTTCTCCCTTTATATACCTTGTTTGTTGAAAGTGAGCTATAAGTCCATCTTACAGTTAGGAGGGGCGTTAAACTCCACTTCCTGGGAGGGGTGTACCTACATATATCATTTGGAATTCTGCAAGAACTATTTTTCTTCCCGCATATCTATATTCTCCATCATTTTTATATTAGTAGGAACATATGCATATTTATTTTCCACTTCAGGTTATGATCCCTCATGTCTTCCTGCTCAAATTGTTCCAGATCTGACTACTGCGAGCTCTTTCAGGTTGGCTTTTGTGTCCTTTGACATGACTCTGCCTTTACTTAATGTTTTTTTAACACGTTCCTACTTTGTGGTCCTATAATATGCAGCAGGCATATCTTGTATTCTCCCTGTCCCAGGTCTAGATTATCCATTTCTCCAAGGATTCTTGGGTCATGTCATTAGAGATTACTATTTAGAAACTGAGATGTGGACACTAAGTGCCCCTTGGTACTAATTTCACTGACTCTGGACCCAATCAGTGGACAGAGCTAGGAAATAAATGTATGTGTCCTACCCTATATGCACACATGCTGTATCTATAATTTCCATATCTATATGTATATATGTTACTAAAGTAAATAGGAGTTCATGTTGATATCTCCAGTTCTAATCCAGAATCACAAAGCTTATTGTAATGCCCCACCCATCCCTTGCTTCTTTCTGACAGTGAAAATCTTGGACCTCGTCACCTATAATTTATTTACTTATTTGTTAAACCCTAGTATACATGTAAAGTAGTATTTCAGAATTACTAAACTGTATCTCTGCAAAAAAAATTAGCAAATAAAGTACAGTGTTTATGTATAGTTCTTTTGTCTTCAGCCTTACAGTTTCCAGTCAAAATGGTCCTTTTCCCAATATGACTTAGAAGAGCTCTTTTCTTCCCCCCCACCACCTCCTATGAGGTTATGCTATACATTTATAACACAGTCTGATTCATTTATTCATAGTCTACATTCTATTCTGAGATTCCCTCGACATCCTGGTTAATTTTTTCTCTTAATTGGCAAATTTTCAAGTTCATATTTTGTGATAGAGAGTTCTGTGGGTTTTGATAAATGCCTAGAATCATGTATTTACCACCCAAGTACCATGTGGAATAGTTCCATCACTTTTGAAATTCCCTGTGTCTCATTTGTATTCAAACACGTTTGCCTTTGGTTTTGTGGTAAGTTTTTAGATACAATATCAATAGGACACACAAACAAAAAATTGGACTGAATATTTAAACTTTTGCTCTGTGAAACACACTGTTAAGAGAATAAGAAGACAAGCCATTATTGGGAGAAAATATTTGTTAATCATGTATATGATAAAGAAATTGATCCAGATATATACTGTACAGGATTGCACTGCGCTAGACTTTTCAACAGCAATGGAAGTATCAGCTGCCTCCCAGAGTATTCTCCTCTCATGGCTTCCATGCCTACAGTCTCCCAGTTTCCTTCCCCCCACCCCTTTCCCGTCCTTGCTTCTCCTAGTCTCCTTTCTAGGTCCTTCTCTATCCTTTCTCTACAGCTTCTCTCTATGTTGGACTATCCATTCCTGTGGCTTTCTATCAAAATGCTGATGAGTCTCACGTTTTTTTCCCAGTGAAAGCCTCTCCTCTCAACTGCAGGCTCATATTTCCAACTAAACTTCTGATTCGCCACCCCCTTCAACCTATGATGCCTCACTGTGGTCCTTGGGGGCCTACATAGTGTGCTACCTATCTGCCTAATCTCACTCCTCTCTCACCTGGGCTTGCTGGGCACCAGTCACTCTGGTCTTTTTGAATTATTGAAACATATCAAGCTTGACCCTCTTTTGGTGCTTTTGCACAAGTTTTTTAAGATTTGTTGTTCTGGAACAAAAAAGTCTCATTTCCTTTAGCTATATTTGGTTGGGTGAATGGTAATAATATTTTGGTTTATGTTACCATTCCTTAACACAGAGTGTCTCAGCACTAGTCTCTCAACACAACCCCCATAGCCATGTTTTTTGTTTCTGTTTTTGTTTCAAAGCAGTACAGACATTCAGGCTCCATCCTAGACAGTCATCATCAGTAAATCTGTAAGGGCCCAGTGACTGCATTAAGGTTTTCTTGTTTGAATCTGATTTACAACCAGGGGTAAGAACCACTGTGTAGCCTTGGTATCTATGTTTCGCATTACAAATGGCAACGTATCAATTATTCTAGAAGTAAATGTTAAAAATATAGAGATGTCTTTTCTCCACTGATGAAAGAGCAAATTGAACTAATGTCAATAATTCTGTCTAGCCAGAGATGTGTGTATGCATATTTGTATATATATGTATGTGTATATGCATATGTGTGTATATATATATTTCACATTTATCTGTTTTTATTTACAGCAAACCTCCCCAAAAGACTTCTCCATAGTCATTGTCTCCATTTGCTCACCTTTGAATCTCCTCAATCCAGTCCAATCAGGCTTTTCACCTCTGCCCCCTAAGATTATTCTCCTCAAGGTCATCAGGTTTCTTCCTGGAGACATCCAATGGCACACACTATCAACACTCATTACAGTTGGCACCTCCTTCCTCCTGAAGCACTCTGTTCTCTTGGCTTTGGAGATATCATGTAACTGCTATTTCTCCTACCTCACTTGATTCTTCTCCTCATCTCATTTGCTTGCTGCTCTCCCTCAGCTGGATCTCCAAAACCTGGAGCACTGCAAGTTTCAGGCATAGAACCTCTAACTCTAGATTCTCTCTGTAAGATCTCCTCCAGTTCCATGACTTTAAATTTCACTTATATGTCAGTGGCTCTCTACTCTGTTCTTCTTCCTGAGCTCTATTCAAGATAGCCAATACTGACTACCTGACAATACTATTTGTATATTTCACAGGCATCTCTAAGTTAGCATTTAAAAAATAGAACTATTAATCTTTTCTCTTTCCAATAAACAAAACAAAAGCTCTTCATATATATGAGTAGAACCACCATCCACCCAGGTGCTTAAGTCCTACCTTACAGTGTCTCCTCCTTTCACCTTCCAATTACAATCCATTCATTCTTGTCTATTTGGTCTCTACAGTGTAGCTTGAAATACATGATTCTCTCTATTGCCGTTGCTTCCACAGTTATGTAACTTACCATCATTTCCTGCATTTCTGAAGAAGCTTCATTAATGTTCTCCCTGATCTGATTTTTGACCCTTCTTGTTCATTCCACAGCATTAAATCATGAGTCATATTATTACACTCCCAGCCTTAAAACTCTCCAATGCCATTCTATTGATTTTGTGGTAAAATTCTCACCCTCTACCTACAACACCCTAAATGATTTGGTCCTTAGCTAAACCACTAGTCTTTACTTCTTACCACTCCCTTTTTGGTCTACTGAGTGGATATCTTTTCCCTAAATATGATAAAGTTTTCCTGCTTCAAGTCCTTACACTTACTGCTCCCCATTCCTAAAATATTCTTTCATCAGCTCAAATATTTCTTGCTCAGAGAACACTACTCTTTGATAACCTAATCTAGGTAGTGTCTGGACTTGTATTCATCTCTATCTTGTCAGCCTATTTTATTTTTCTTATAGAAATTTCCACTATCTGGAATTATCATCTTCACTGGTATATTTCCCAGCTAAGTGATTTTTCCCTTCACCTCTCCTTTATAACTCCAACATACAATGCAATCTAATTTGTTAAGTGAACGAGGCAATTTTATCAACAACTTTTGTGGCCATTTCAAATATTTTAACTGGCATATGTAACATAAATTGAGGTAGCATTGTTCACAACTATAGTTAAAGTAGGCACTTGGTTCAATCTGACAAACTTTCTAGGCTAACATTTCCAGTAGGGATACTAGAAATAAACATGTGTGACTATATCCCTTTGTCAATGCTTCTGATGAAATGCGTTATGATTTGTTTCTGCTATCCAGGGTATACTGACTCAAGCCCACACAGAAGAGAAAGGCAGACTTTCTGGTGACATGCTCTTGCTAAGTGTCTCAGTTACTTCTCATGAAGTTAAAGGGAACTCCAACTTTTAATACTGGTTAAGGAATATGGTGTTAATGTTTATTGGCAGCATTGAATAGCTGTATTCCAAGTCTTTGTCAAGGGAGTCAATTTTAAAGTTTATTCCTAATTATCAATAAAGTGAAAAGCATCTTTCATGAAGGTTTTATTCAGGAATATTTGACACATCTATTTGACACATCCATACACTAAAATGTATCCCCCAAGTTAAACCAGATCACAGCCAGAGTTATGCACCCAAACAGTATTATACTGGTTCTCCCTAAATTGCTCTTACAGGTTGTTTGCTAAGCAATTTTTGTCAAAATTTGCATCTGATCTAATGTTATACAAATGCATATTAAACTTAAGAGAATATCTAACAAAATTTGGCAGAAAACAATTTCCATTTAGATGCTTTTAAAGTTCTGTATCTAATGCGGGTAAGTTTTTGATACACAAAATCAATTTCTGATACAGCACTGACTAGTTGTCACCCCATTTGGGAAAAATTTTCTAGAATCATCCCTTCCAAAGTTAAAATATAATTTTACTCCCCTTTCATTCAGTATTTCAATGTCAAGGGAGGAAAAGGAACAATTACAACTTTAATCCTCATAAATAACTTAATAATGTAAAAATTAGCAAGGCAGGAGCCAGCCCAGTGGTACAGTGGTTTAGTTCACACTTTGGCAGCCCGGGGTTCGCAGGTTCAGATCTCTGGTGCCCACCAACACACTGTTTGTCAGCCATGCTGTGGTGGTGTCCCATATAAAGTGGAGGAAGATGGGCATGGATGTTAGCCCAGGGCCAGTCTTACTCAGTGAAAAGAGGAAGATTGGCAGCAGATGTTAGCTCAGGGCTGGTCTTCCTCACACACACACACAAAAATTAGCAAGGCAAAATCTGAAAACTAAGCAGAAAATTTTGCCTCAAACAGAAAGTGATATTATTATAAGAGCATTGTAAGTCAGAAGAACATAAGCAAATTTGCTACCAGATACAATGTTCAAGTAGATGGTAGCAGCATGGCAATTTAATGTCATTGTTCTGGATAAAGGGATGCACCATAGTCTTTATTTTTAACCTGTCTTATTTTTGCAAAACTTCAGTGAAAAGTGATAACATGATGAAATATAGTCAACCTATAGTCACAAGTTTATCAAATTTTTATGAAATAAAAATGCAAGTCTTTAGAAAATTTTACTCCATTTACTATCAACTTCATTAACAAAAGCATATAATTTTCCAAATAAACCTGACTACAATGTTATTGATATGTATTCTTTCTGGTCACCTTTTCTTAAAAAATAAATAAAATTTCTTACATAGCTAACTATTTGACTCATTCACTTCAAATAGTCAAGGAAACAGGAGGTTTGTATTAAGAGAAGAAAGACAAAGTTTTTATGTATGCTATGACCATCCATTGAGAATCCTTCTTCAATCTCCTACTCTGTTCTCACAATTCTCATTGTTCATAACTCTGTTGTAAAGTTATATTACATCTTTTATGTTCACTACTCTCTGAGTTTCTGTAGGAAAAACAGTACAATTCATTGTCATGCCCCCAGACCAATGCAAAACGCCTATCATATGGTAGGTATTGATAAATACTTGTCTTATGGCTAAATAAATTTAGAAATGCTTAAATATCAATATTACATCTATCCTATGAAATATTATAAAGCCATAAAAATCAATGAAATAAACATGCAAACAAAGACAATTATGGTGACTCAGAAAAAATGTCATAACATATAAAGTCATATCTACATTGTTGTTAACAGATACATAATATAAAAATATGTAAATTGTGATATCAAATTTATTTGACTCTTTTCTCACAAAATGTGTGTTGGGGGAAAAAGTATTGTGCTTTCATAGATAAAGTTAAGTGGTTATCAGCTAAAAACAGACTGTTATGACTGTAAGACGCTTATGTAAGCTTCATGGTAACCAACGCACAAAAATCTATAGTAGACACACAAAAGATAAAAAAAGGAATCAAAGCATACCATTACAGAAAATCATCAAATCACAAAGGAAGACAGCAGGACAGAAAGAAAGTATCTATAAAACACCTGGAAAACAAATAAGAAAATGGCAATAGGAGTCCTCACCTATAAATAATTACTTTAAATGTAAATAGTGGACTAAATCCCCAATCAAAAGACATAGAATAGGTGAGTGGATAAAATAATATGACTATATGCTCAATTATATGCTTCCTACAAGAGACTCACATAAGATTTACGGACATGCATAGGCTCAAAGTGAAAGGATGGAAAAAGTTATTTCACGCAATGGAAACCAAAAGAGAGGAGGGGTATACTTATATCAGACAAAATAGACTTTAAGTAAAAAACTGGAAGAAGGGACAAAAAAGGTCATTATATAATGATAAAGGGGTCAATTAATCAAGAGGATATAACAATTGTAAATATGTATGGCAAATATTAACAGGGCTGAAGGGAGAAAGAGTTAGCAATACAGTGATAGTGGGGAACTTCAGTTTCCCACTTTCAACAATGGATAGATCATCCAGGCTGAAAATCAATAAGGAAACATTGGACTCAAACTACCTTTTAGAATAAATGGATCTGACAGACATGTACAAACCATTCCATCCAACAGCAGCAGAATATACATTCTTCTCAAGCACACACAGAACTTCCTCCAGGATAGATCATGTGTTAGGCTGCAAAATAAGTCTTAACAAATTTAAGAAGATTGAAGTTATATCAAGTATCTCTTTTGACCACAATGGTATGAAACTGGTGTTAAAAACAAGAAAACAGACCCAAAATGGAGTCATCTATGCTGAGCCCCATGTCACCAAACTGAGACTTAATTACAGCTTCGCCTCTCTCCGAGATGAAATCTTAAACCAACTATCAACCAGGAATTGCTTGATCAACACTAGTTAGGTGATTTTCCTGATAGACCACTGCCATGCCCCAAAGGAAAGTAACTTTGCAATAACCAACTCATGTTTTTGCCAAGTATAACTTTCTTGTTCCCACTCCCTTCAGGGTATAAAAGTCTTCCAGTCTTAAAGCTCCTTAGAGCTCCTTTCTTTTTGCTAGATTGGATTCTGTCTGATTCTAATCAATTTTTGTTCAAATAAACTTGTAAAATTTTTACTATGCCTCAGTTTATTTTTTAACACTAGAATTCAATAAATATGTGGCTATCGAGCAACATGCTCCTAAATAACAAAAGGGTCAAAGGAAAATAAAAAAAAAAAATTGAGACAAACCAAAAAAAAAAAAAAAAAACCAAAACACAACAAAAAATATGAGATGCAGTAAAAGCAGTTCTAAGAGGGAAATTTATGGTGGTGCCTACATTAAGAAAGAAGAAAGATCTCAAATAAACAACCTAACTTCATGCTTCAAGGAACTGAAAAAAGAAGAGAAACTAAAGTTAATAGAAGTAAGGATATAACAAAGACCAGAGCAGAAATAAATTAAATAGAAACTAGAAAGACAACAGAAAAGATTAATGAAACGAAGAGTTGTTTTTTTGCAAAGCTCAACAAAATTGACACAACCTTAAGCTAGATTAAGATTAAAAGAGAGAAGATTCAAACAAATAAAATCGAAATGTAAATAGAGACGTTACAACTGATACCACAGAAAAATAAAGAATCATAAGAAACTACTATGAACAATCATATGCCAACAAATTGGATAAACTAGAAGAAATGGATAAATTCTCAGAAACATACAACCCACCAAGACTGCCTCATGAAAAAACCTGAATATCTGAACAGACCAAAAACCACTAAGGAGATTGAAGCAGTAATCAAAACACTCCCAATAAAGAAAAATCTAGTACTAGATAGCTTCACTGGTGAATTCTACCAAACATTTAAAGAAAAATTAATACCAATCCTCCTCAAATTCTTCCAAAAATTTAAAGAGGGAGAAACACTTCTAAACTCATTTTTCAAGGCCAGCACTACTATAATACCAAAACCAGACAAATACACAACAACAACAAAAAAAGGAAATTATAGGCCAATATTCCTGATGAACACAGATGCAAAAATTCTCAACAGAATATTAGCAAATATAAATATCATACTGAAAGGATTATACACCATGATCAACTAAGATTTATACCTGGGAGGAAAGATGATTTAATATATGCAAGCGAATAAATGTGATATACCACATTTACAAAATAAAAGATAAAAATTAAATAATCGTCTCAATAAATGCAGAAAAAGCATTTCACAAAATTCAACATCCTTTCATAATAAAACCCTCAGAAAGTACGTACAGGAGAAATGTACCTCTACATAATAAAAGGCATACGTGACAAGATCACATCTAATATCCTACTCAATGGTGAACAAATGGAAGCTTTTTCTCTAAGATCAGGAACAAGACAAGGGTGCCCACTCTTGCCATGTCTAGTCAATACAGTACTGGAAGTCCTAACCAGAGCAATTATACAACAAAAACAAATAAAAGGCATCCAAATCAGAATGGAAGAAGTAAAACTGTCTCTGTTTGCAGAAGATATGATCTTATACCTAGAGAATACTAAAGATTCCAACAAAAAACAGTCAACTAATAAATGAATTCAGTAAAGTCACAGAATACAAAATCAACATTAAAAAATCAGTTGCATTTCTATACACTAACAACAAACTATCTGAAGAAGACATTAAGAAAATAATCTCATTTACAATAGCATCAAAAACAGTAAAATAATTGGGAATAAATTTAACCAAGGAGGTGAAAGATTTGTACACTGAGAACTATAAAACATTGGTGAAAGAAAACACAAATAAATGGATATCCCATGTTCAGGGATGGGAAAAACTAATATTGTTAAAGTTTCCATTCTACTCAAAGCATTCTACAGATTCAATTCAATCCTTATCAATATTCCAATGGTATTTTTCACAGAAATAGAAAAACAATCCTAAAATTCACGTGCAATTAAACAGATGCCAAAAAGCTAAAGCAATCATGAAAAGGAAGAGTTAAGCTGGAGGCATCACACATCCTCACTTCAATCTATATTACAAATCTATAGTAATCAAAACATTATTGCACTGTCATAAAAACAGACACATAGATCAATAGAACAGAATAAAGAGCCTGAAAATAACTTCTACATATACTGTTAATGAATTTTTGACAAAGGTGCCACTAATACACAATGAGGAAATGATAGTCTTCCTCAATAAACAGTGTTGGAAAATTGGATATCCACATGCAAAAGAATGAAATTGGACCTTTATTCTATATCATACGCAATAATCAACTCAAAATTGATTAAGGACTTAAACATAAAATGGTAAAACTCCTAGAAGAAAACATAAGGAAGAAGCTCCTTGACATTGGACTTGGCAATAATTTTTTGGATTATTTGATACCAAAGATGCAGGTAACAAAAGCAAAAATAAACAACTGGGACTACTGAAAACTGAAAAGCTTCTGCACAGCAAAAGAAACAATAAAAAGAAAATGAAAAGGCAAACTTATAGAATGATAGATAATATTTCCATCCATCTATGTGATAAGGATTAACATCCAAAATATATAAGGAACTCATACAAATCAATAGCAAAAAAAAAAAAAATCAAACAATCTTATTTAAAAATGGAAAAAAGATATAAATAGACATTCTTCCGAAGAAGGCATACAAATAACCAACAGGTACACTAAAAGGTGCTGAACCTCATATACCTCTCATATGAATGTAAACTGGTATAGTCACTATGGAAAACAGTATACAGCTTCCTTATAAAGTGAAAAAGAGAACTACCATATGATCCAGCAATTCCACTTCTAGGTATAGGAAATGAAATCACTATCTCAAAGAAAGATCTGCACCCCATGTTCATTGCAGCATTATTCACAGTAGCCAAGACATGGAAACAACCTAAGTGTCCATTGACAGACACATGCCTAAAGAAAATGTTGTATATAGACATAATGGAATATTACTCAGCCACATAAAAGAAGGACATTCTGCCGTTTGTGACAACATGGATGAAACTTGAAGACAGTATACTAAGTGAAACATGTCAGATGGTGAAATTCGATTCTGCATGATCTCACTTATACATGGAATCTAAAAAGAAAAAGTTAAATCATGGAAGCAAAGAGTAGATTGGTGGTTCCCGGGGCTGAGGGGGAGGGAAAGAACGGGTGACAGTGGTCAGAGTATAAGCATCCAGTTATAAGATGAATAAACTCTGAGGATCTGATGTATAGCATGATGACTATAGTTAACAATACTATATTGTATGCTTGAAAGTTGCTCATAGAGTAAATCTTGAAAGATCTCACTATGCACACACAAAAAAGTAACTATGTGAAGTGATAGTTGTGTTAACTAACATTATTGTGGTTGTCATTTTGCAATATGTATTTCAAGTTCACATTGTACACCTTAAACTTACATAATGTCATATGTCAATTATATCTCAATTAAGCTGGAAAAAATACAAATCACTAGCTATTTGGAGTCTCAAATCTGAATTTGATTTGGTGTGCTATATGTAATAAAAGTTTTTAAAAATTATAGATATTTAAAGAGGGAAAGAAAGCATAGCTTCAATAATGTTGTGAACATAAGGATACAGAAACAGACAACTTGAACATAACCATCAAAAAATATCATTATACTGATGAAAGCATATCCTTTACTTGTGTAAAGGAATATAGCATTTGATATGCAAAAGTCAATATAAAACATGAATCTATCTTCATGTATTTTAGCACCTGTGAATATAAATACATCAAAACATATTTCAGGAGCAAGTATTATTCCAGCCATTAAATAAAAGGAAAAAAATTCACTAAAAGAACAAATTTAAAAATAAATCAAAACTACCTTTTAATGAAAGGCATATAGTTGAGGGGATTGCAGCCAAGTTTGTTTACATTTTAGATTAATTTTGTCAATTTTTTCAATGTTTTCTCCTTCATAGAATATATTTAACGGAAATGCAGCACATAATGACAAAGTCATAGAAATCAATTGAGAGTTTTCTGGCAACAAGTAGACAAAATTATTTAGAAAAACTCTTAGTTCTTCCTGATACATCAGAATTAAAATGCTGGATAAAACATACAAGTTGAGTTAGCTTAAAAGTAAGTAGATGTCCTGAAGAACAGAAAAAAGGAAAGTGTGCAAGTTAACAGACATGTACAATCTTGAACTGGCATTAGCTTTACAGGTATGTGCCAAGGTCATGTGGGCTAGGACCAGGATTTCAATGCACAATGTATGACACACCTGAAGTCCACACCAAGAGGTGATTTGAGCAAAGACCTGAGAATAATGCCTGAATGTCTGCAGAACCATACCCACAGCTGGTGAACTCAGTACTGTAAAACCCATCCTCTCTACAAAAGATAGTGAGGATAAGTGTATCAGCCATCATTCGGGTATGGAAAATTAACAAGAAAAAAAGTTTGTGCTGAGAATTTTTAGCTATAATTCTATAATAACCTTCTATTCTCATATTTCATTGATGAAAAACAATCTTATGAATATATCTAGCTCTTAGAGAATGGGGCAGCAAGAGACACAGAACATTAGTGAACAACCCTAATGACCACCAAACCAGACTCCAAGTATTCCAGAGATGAAGATAAAAGGAAAATGAGAACACATCAAAATCATAAACAAATGGTAAAGAAAATCATTTGTGAAGAAGGATTAGCATAAAAAAGACAATCTGGAGATATTAGCAACATTGGAAGTTCTACAGAATCAGTACTATAAATACCACCAAAATTATAATCAGCAACTAGGAAATAAAAAAATGACTAGGTAGAGTGTGTTCAAATAATTGAAAGGGAAATTGGAAAAGAAATTGTATGAATAAAAATTATCAAAATTTATCACATAGATTCAAAAGAGAATAAAGATCTTATAAAAATAGAATACATAATAAATCAAATATTAATAAAAAGTTAAACAGTAGAATCAATGAATCAGGCAGATCTCAAGTAAATACTCAGAATGTAGAATTAAAAAAACAAATGTGAAAATTATCAGAGGTTAAGCACTAACTTACCTCTAGTCTGAGTTGTGGAGAGTGAGAATAGAGAGAGTGGCCAGAAGCAATATCTGAAAGAATAATAACTGGAAATTTTCTAGAACCAATGAGGAAGATTAAGTCATAGTTTCAAGAAGATCATCATATCTCAAGAAATATGACAGGGGAGAGACACTATTTAAAGAAAGAATGGTTAATAATTTCCCAAAATTGTTGAAATCATCAACCCTCAGACTCAGGAAAATTAAAACAAAAGAAATAATTAAAAAGACATCAATACCTAAAATATCATAGTGAAACTCTATAATAGTAAAAGCAAAAAGAAATAATTAACCAGTCACAGGGACTGATCATCAACAGATTGAAGAAGAAACAGATGACAAGATTACCAACATCATGGCCTTCTTCCCAATGGAAGGTATGAAAGCCATAAAAAGTAAATTAAATAATCAATATATTGAAATAAAATTGCTGTCAAATCTGAATTTCCAGGAAAATTAATTTTTAACAAGAACAAAAACAAGCAATATTTTTTATGCAAGCGAAAATTAAGAGAATATGTTTGCCAGTGACCTTCATTAAAATATATCCGAGATATGTTCTGGAATTTTAATACAAATGAAATAAAATTCTGTTCCGTTTTTGTTTAGTATGTAGAAATACACACACACACACTCCACATGCTCAAGAAGAGTAAGAATGGGGAACTGGCTGAGGAAGGGAATATCACCTGTAGCATTTCATTAGACTCAGAGGAGACTGTAAACATGGATACAGTGGGCACAGTGCAATTCTGAGTGAGCTTTGCTCCTCTCCAAACACCCATCTTAACTACCATAACAACCACTGAGTTAGTTAGGTGATCCCTCTTTAAATGTTGGAGTTCTTACACTTCTTGACTTCTAACATTGCATAGAACAAATATTTGCCTCATAGATGCTTCTTGATTGATGATTTCTGATCATCTGTACTGGGACCTTATAAAATAACATATTGTCTTAATGACATAATGAATTGTGTGACATTTTACTCTGGCACCTGTAATAATTTTTGCATTGCTTTCTTCACAATATACAACAAAACCACAAGGTTTCCTGTTCCACGTGAAAATCTTTAAACATCAGCCAAACTTGGAAAGACTGTCCCAAACTGAATGAAATTACTGAGCTATTTGAGTTGACTCATCACCAAGAATCACTGTGAATCTTCCTGCAAACTGTCTCCTCTTGTTTAAGCTCCAGTGACTCACTCTTGCTCTGGTGCCTTGCAATCTTGCTAGGTATCTGGGGAAGGCACACAGTGGGCACACGAATGATAGTTAGCTGTTTCTTCAAATAGCACCATTGTGGATGGAGTACACGAAGATAATTCCCAAGTCCTATAAATGGAGGGGGCTCTTTCTTCTTTCCCTTGCTGAACTCTCAGGAGTAGGCTATATTGTGACACATCTAATGAATCTGTTCCTGTTTTTCAGATCTTCACTAATGGACTCAAAAAAATAATTTGGAGTCATTTTAGCCTCTATTTGGGAGACATGGCCCAGGCATTCTGTTTTCTAGCTCAGTGACACCTTTGCATATATTACAGCCCTCCTGGGAGGGCCATTCAGCAAAATGCATTAAAGCCTATATTGTTTACATCTTTTGATTAAGTCAGTCCACATTGAGGATTTAGGGAAATAAAACTTATCAAGAGATATTACGTATGCGAACGTCAACAGCAATGTTATTAAAAAATAAAAACAAATTACATGTCCAAATATAAATTACTGGTTAAATAAATTGTGGTATGTATGTTTGGTATAATATTTTGTTGCCATTTAAAACTCTTAGAAGTTTATTGATAACGTAATTTTTCTATCCTATTTGTCTGCTATGGACAAATTTGTGTTCTCCCCAAATTCATATGTTGAATCTCTAACCCCAATGTGACTGTATTTGGAGATAGGGTCTTTAGGAGGTAATTATAAGTAAGTGAGATCATAAAAGGATCTGATAGGATTAGCGTCCTTACAAGAAAAGACACCGAAGATCTCACTGCTTCTCATACCAGTGAGGAAAGGACAAATGAGGATCTAGCAAGAAGGTGGCTATCTGCAAGCCAGGAACTAAATCAACTCAATCAACCTTGATCTTGCTCTTTTCAGCCTCTAGAAGTGTAACAAAACAAATTTCTCTTGTTTAAACCACCCAGTTTGTGGTATTTTGTTATGGCAGCATGAGCAGACTAATACAATATCAAAAGTGGGTTATAAAATAAGATGTTCATTATATCTCAATTTTGTCACCTAAAATATGGATGTAAATCCTCACAGAGAGATCTAAATATGCACAATTATGTAGAAGAATTCTAGAAATGGATACATAAAAGTGATAACAGCATTTTTTCACAGCAGGATTACAAGTGAAATTTATTTTCCAATGACTTCTATCACTTCTAAATTTTCACAGTTTATTTTAGTAATTTTATCATAAAAACCTAATTTTTAATTAAAAAGTCAATATGATATATTCTATATCAGCCAAAGATACTTCATAAAAATCCACAATATCACTACCCACATTTATGAAACCCAACTTTTTATCCAAGTAATTTAGGTTTTTTCTGCCTAAACTAGATGGCTGTTTTTATTATCAAAAGAAAAAAAATCACAAATGGCTGCATACAGCACCCACCCACAAGTGTCTGTGGGATGCCCATGGAGGCAGATGGTGTCCACATCCTTCCAGGAACTTTTCCCAATAGGGTTGCTGTATTTTCATTGGCATCCTCTGATTTGTCTCAGTCACTGGTTTTCTAGACAGGAATTTTCAATGTTTTCTTTATCAGTGGAAACAGATACACATTAAGTGTGCATGTGTGTGTATGTGATGCCCCGATGTCCTTACTCCCAGATTCACCCTGAGCTAACATCTGCTGCCAATCTTCCTCTTTTTGTATGTGAGCTGCCACCACAGCATGGCCACTAACAGATGGGTGGTCCATGCCCGGGAACTGAAGCCAGGCCACCGAAGCAGAGTGGCCTGAACTTAACCACTAGACCACCAGGGCTGGCTCTAATGCTATATTTAAGGTTTGTATAAAGTCACATTTATTGAAATTTAAGAGTTATTCTTCACCTGATAGGCTTCTAAGCTTCAGATAGCAGAAATAAACTTAAGCAGAAAATGTACTTGGAAAGATATTGACTTGATTCCATAATTAATGGAAAGCCTGTAAAATCAGACTCAGAAAATTGACTGTATTCTGGGAGGTGAGGCCTGGCTGGCATCTTGGCCCAAGCACATTGATGTAAGGAGTCAACACTAAGCAAGATCAGTGTTGTTCACTTACTGTGGCCTGAGCTGCTGTAAAACAACCACTCCTGACTACTAAATGCTGTGCTACTGAATGCTCATTTATGCTTCAGCTTTCATAAAACATACTAACTTTCCCTGCATCTTTGTCACTCACTCCTGATGCAGAATCCTAGAAAGGACTCTCTTCTGTGCAGAATCTAGGCCATGTTGGCTGCTGTGACTCTTGAGAAGCTGGGAGGTAACGTTTCTGTACTCTTGGTTTCTGTAACCAGAGGTGACACCCTGGCTTCCATCTGCTGGAGATTCCTCCAGCAAATAAGGGCATTTGAACGTTGGAAAGCCAAGATGGCAAAGGTCAACTGTATCTCAAGTAGAATTAGAAAAAAAAATAATAAAAGAGAAACCGACTAAGACACCCTTTTGTTAATTAGCTTAAGTCTAAACAGATATGCCAGGTTTTCTAAAATAATGCTAAGGAAAATACAGCACTTTCACATATTGAGCACATTTATAACCTCAGTTGAATGTCTTTAAGATATGGTATCTTAAAAGTTTCAAGATTTGATAAGTTCAAAAAAGGAAGATTACAGCTAAAAACTTTATGTAAATAAATGTGTGTGGTCATGGTATGCATATATAAACTCTATTATTATAATTTTAATTGTATCAAAAATTGTACAATTTTAATTGTATCAAAATTTTAATTACATCAATCGAAATTTCTTGAAATAAATATTTTTGAGGTTTCACTTTAATATTAGGTCTGCTCTGCATGAAAAGAAATATAAATGCACCCATAATCCAATCAGTAAACACTTATCATTAATCCATTCAATGATTATTAAGGCCCTATTAACTGTCAGTATCTGTGACTAAATTTAAGCATACAGATACCTATTAGAAATAGTTCATGTCACATGGACCTCACAACTTGCAGATATATTAAAGAAATTAACTAACACTAATTAAAATAAACACTATATAAATGCTTTACTAAGAAGTAAATAGCGATTACCAGTCCACACATAAAAGAGCTAAACCTCTTTTTATTCTAAATAGAAATTATTGTTGTAAACACTTAAATGTTTGTGAATGAATTTTAAAAAGTCTAAGCATGGCATACAGTAGGAGTACAAACAAATGAGTAATTTTGCCTGGCTTCACAAAGGAAATGGTGTTTGAACTGATAAGACATTAGTAGTATTTTTCCAAGTAGAAAAGATGAGAGAAAATTAGAGGGAAAGACACACTCTGAACAAAATCAGGGAGATATAAGGTAACTAGATGTATTCAGGAAGTGGTGAGAAATCTTTGTGCCTGGGACGTAGGATGCACATGGTAGATTTTGAAGGGGAAGAGAGACAAGAGCCTGAAAGGGAGAGTTTGGGATTTATTAGAAAGTGGAGGGTATGAAAAGGCTTCTGTGAAGGCCAATTCAATGAATCAGAGCTTTATTCTCTAGGAAACAGATAGGTTTTAAAGTCAAAAACCTTATGATTTCACTCATAAGTAGAAGATAAAAACAACAACAACCACAAACACATAGAGACAGAAATTAGATTGGTGGTTACCAGAGGGGAAGGGGAGAGGGAGGAGGGTGAAAGGGGTGACTGGGCACATGTGTATGGTGATGGATGGTAATTAATCTTTGGGTGGTGAACATGATGCAGTCTACACAGAAATTGAAATATAATGATGCATACCTGAAAGTCACATAATGTTATAGACCAGTTACCTTAGTTAAAAAAAAAAAAAGCAGAGATTTAAAGTGATTGAGTTGTGTTTTATACAATTCTTCTCTTCCATTCTGTCTTGAACAACAGTTTTAACCAATGAAACAGCTTTTGCTAATGTCAACAATCCCTCTTTCACTGATAAATTCAATGATCCATTCTCAGTCCTTATCTGACCCATCGGCAACATTGGACATGTGTGCCAGACAGACCCAGAGATGACTCCCCACAGGGCTAGAAAGATGATCTCCACCTTCTGATATTAATGCCTTTGTGCAATCCTCTCCCGAGAGCAGTCAGTGTCTGTGACTTGCTACTAACCAATAGAATAGGCCAAAGGTGGTGGGGTGTCACTCCCGTGAATAAGGCTCCATCTCAGTACAGTGAAGATGGAGACTCTCCTTGTAGGTTTGATGAAGTGAGAGGCCATGTGGGAAAAGGTTATGTAGTAAGGAACTCTGGGTGACCTCCAGCTGACACCCAGAAAAAAGCTTAGACCCTCAGTCATATAGCTGAAAGAAAATGAATTCAGCTAACAACCTGAGTGAACTTGGAAGCAGATTCTTCCCCAGTTTGGCCTCTAGATGGGAATGTAGCCCAGCCAAACTTTGAGGTCCCCAAAACAGAGAACCCAGCTATCCCATAGGCACTGTGAGATGGTAAATATATTTGTATTAAGCCACTAGGTTTGTGATCATATATATGCAGCAATGAAAACTAATATAACACAGCTGGTCATTCCCTCTCTCTTTGGGAAACACGCTCTCCATCTGACTTTCAGAACACTCCCTTCTCTTGGCTTCCTCTTTCCTCACTGGTGATAATGTTTTGTTCTTCTGTTGGCTGTGATCCGTCATTCCAATCTAGACAGTTGGAAGGCACTGAGCCTCAGTCCTCAGAACTCTTTCCTCTGTACAGTCACTTCCAAGGTGACCCCATCCAACTGAAGAGTGTCAAATGCAATGTGTTGACAAGTTCTCAAGACAGGAAGCAGACCCTCCTCCTTTGGCCTCTTCTGGAATCTCATCCACACAGACCATCATGATTTACTCACCATCACTCCCTCCATGTCACTGTCAGCTATGACACTCTCATTGAGACCTTCCCTGACCACCCTACATAAAAGAGCACGTTGTCACTCTCTCTCTTCACCTCGCTTTCTTTATTCTCAATAATCCTAATTGCATTCTAACATACCATCTATTTACATGTTTACTTAACTAATGACTGTCCTCCTCCACTAGAAGATGAACTCCTTAAGTACAGAGTCTTTGCTGCATGCACATCCATGTTTCCACACCTACACTAGTTCCTGGAACATGGTAAACACAATATAAACATTTGCTGAATGAATGAGGGAGAGTTGACCATAGACAGTGGGAGCAGTTGTAATGCATTAGCATAACGAGGTGGGGGCACTAAGATCTTCTCATTTGCACTAGAATATAGATGAGTGGGTAGATTAATAATATTGTCTTAAACTATGCTCCCTTTTTAATCTCTCATTTACTAATGCAGAAGCATTCTAACTCATCGTCTTGCTATCAGTCTCATCCTAATCCTCTTCATCCTCCACACTGCCTAGGGGGGTTTCTAAAGACAGTATATTAATACTGTATAGGAGGTAATGTTTCTTCTATTCCTTAGAGTGTTCTGGAGGGTCCTCCATGGCAACTATTTTGGTGAAATTGAATCATTCTGAAGCAGTTGTTTTTTTCCCCAAATGTGTAGTATTTTAGGTTGCTCTTTACATATCCTTTCCAAAGACTACTGTGGGGCCCCAAATGTTTTGTGCCTTTTTCTTCTTCATGAAAACCTACTCTCACTCAATAGACACTTCGAACATGTCAGTTCTAAACATGCTACCAACCTGTCCCTCATTAGGCAGCACTGACTACATCTTCCTCTGTGCCCCCAACACTGTACCTGTATGCACTGCTACAGTCACCCCAAGGCTTAGTGGTTTATAGATCTGTTTAACATTAGCTCCTTGAGCACAGGAATAAGCCCTATTGATCTCTGTGCCTCTTGCAGCTCAGACCTAAAATAATATTCAACAAACATCAGATCAATGCTCCAGTCAGCAAATGGAAATTTGGATGCAGAGTTCCAGGAGAAGGGCAGCAAGGAAAGGAAATAAAGAAGAGAAAGGAAAATGAGAGAGGTGAGAGTAGTTGAAACTGTGTGAAGTTTATGGTCTAATCCTTACAGAATATGTAGATTTAAAGCAAAATGAGGTTAAAATAACTTCAGAATCCTGACCTTGGCAGAGTAGGTAAAGAAAAAGGTGTTGAATAGTGATAAATTTAGAAAAGAAATAAAGATTGACCAGGGTTGTGGAATCTATGATTGAGGAGATTATTTTTTTGATCAAATGATTTAAAGAGAAAAACTATTCCTATAATTGAAACATCAGGAAATTAGTTATTGCATTTCAAATTAAAGATAATTAGTGAGTTTGAGATAGTTCTGATTTTAATAGAATTGTAAAAAATCTCTTTTCCAAGTGTTCCACATTTTGGTTTATATATATTTTTTGTCTAAACAGGAGCATTATAAAAAAAGCTGAAGAAAATTCTGAAAGACTATGTAAAGTTTAATTAATGAGAAAACATCATATACCCACAAACAGACTTATAAAAAACAATAAAATAGTTCTTGCTTCCCATTGATCATTTTAATATCTACTAAATATTAATGGCAGCTATGAACAAATTTATTTGTTGGTAAACACACAATTAGAACTAATATATCAACTCAGACAATGACAAATGACTACAATAATAAAAACAAACATAAAAGAGGACTATAGTTCTTCAGTTTTATTCCTTCATATGATATTTTAATTTTTGATTTATCTATTTATTTATTACCATATGATGAAATGTTATTTAAGAACTGTCAGGATTTTGATGTAGAGGCAGATTCAAATATTAATGCACATAGGATAAAACACAACCAGACTTCATTCAGAAAGCTTTGAGGACAGAGTCTTGGTAAGGGAAGTGAATAACCGTGAGTAAGATCAAGTCACTTTTGATACTTTTTCTTCTTGATAGGAATAACCTTTTGAAAGAGCTTAGCTTTTCTCATACTGCACCAGGCAGGCAGGGGAAGAGCAAACCTGAGTCTCACAGAAGTGTTCATTTCCAGGCTGACTATTGGGCTGACATAATTAAACCTCTGGAGCTGTTTCTCACTGGGATGACAGAAACCATAAATTCAAGATCAGATCTATGCTGTACGTTCTATTTCTTTGACTCTTTTTTCATTGTAAAGAAGATGAAATAGGACTGAGATTACTCCTACAACCACTGAAAGATTATCATCAAAACTGGATTCTTTTTTATAGTAAGTTTGGATCATTCTAGACTCCTGTACAAAATGAATCCCTCTATCTATGCTCTGAATCTCAACTTTTCCAGGAACCACATCCCATGAATTATTCAAGTATTCCTTCTCTTTCTGTTATCTTTAATTTAATACTTCAACTATTTTCCCCCTTAAGTACATAGGCGGCTTGTATGAAAGAGAGAGATGAGACAAAATGAAGGAAGAATGAATCCATGGGCAGAGCCACAGATACAGAGGCCTGGCCCAACAGGACCTTCCTTCTCAGGCTGAGAGGAAGGAGCTTCTACTCCAGAAGACCCAGAGAATAGAGCTTCCAGCCACAGAGAATTATTGTCAGGTCTTGAAATTGAATGGAATTTGCTCTTGAGTCTTGGACTTGCCTGGGACCTGTGCCCACATTTTTCCTGCCAATTTCTCCCTTTGGAATGGGAATATCTATCTTACACATGCCCCACCATTGTATCTTGAGAGCAGATAACTTATTTTTTAGATGCACAGGTCCCCAGATGGACAGGTTTTGTCCTAGGATGAATCAAACCCTAAGTCTCACTTATAACTGATTTAAATTCTTCAGATCATAAGATTTGGGGCTTTGGGAATTGATGATATCTGGATGGGATTGGAGTTGATGCTGGGATGGTTACAACTTTTGAGGATGTTGGAATGAGGTGAATGGATTTTGATGATGATGATGATTAAAAAAATACATGGAATAGCCAGGTACCTACTTTCCAGGTCAAAATGTAAAGATTATCAGTAATGTTGAAGTTCTTTGTAAAGGCTTCCCTGATCAGATTGCTAGTCTTCACCCTGGAGGCAAAAACTATCATAAACTTGTTGATTTATAATCCCTATACACTTCTTTCTATTTATACTACACATGTGCCTACTTAAGAACTATGTCATAAATGTTGGACATTTGCTTAGTAAGTGCATGCTCTGATGTTTCTAATCCTTCACTAAATGTATCCATTGGAAGCTCTAGATTATCTTATTTTGTTCCACTTTTTCTATATATTTTCCTGATTTTTTAAAATTAATCAGGCTGTTTTTATTTCAATTCATTTCCAAAATTGACCTATCTTTACATCTTTCTGGAGTTACATTAAATTAAGAAAGTATGTCAAACTTTTATGTTAAAGTGAATGAATATCTTTCCAAACAGTACAAAGACCTGAGTGTTGATTGAAGTAATCATCTCCTGATCTCAGAGGATATTGTTGCCCAGTACCTTAGATCTCCTTTCTTTTCTTAACCCCAATAAATATCATCGTTTGTGTAGTCAGTGTATATTTGGATTTTTCTGAATATTTGACGATTTTTGTTCAGTATTAGTCTTTGATCCTCAGACTTTTCTTTCAGAATCATTTTTCTTCTTCTGCAAGTACTTATTTTAAAAAAATCATTTATTGAGTGTTTCTTAGCAGTAAACTTCAATGATTTCATCAAAAAAAACCTTTAATTTCCTCATTTTTATAAGTGAAAATGTGTACTCAGAACAGTTAAATAGGTATTCAATTTCTCTTAGCATTTTGAGAGTATTAGTTTCTGCTTCTGGTTTCCATTATATGATTATGTTTTTATAATATAAAATATGATCTTTTTTCTCTGGCTACTTATAAATTTTTCTATTTTGAATCTACCATAAAATAGTCTATACATATATTTCCTTTTATTTATCTTTGTCAAGATTTTTGCCTTTTCTCAATTCTAAAATATTTGTCAAACAGTGTTTCTGTCATTCTCACTATTTTCTCTTTCCGAAACTGCAAAAAAATTCTGTGTGAGAGCATCTCATTTTTACTTCTTTATCTGTTAGCCTCTCTTAATTTCAGTTTCCTTTTTTCAGTTCTATATTCAGAATAATTTATTTTGTTATATTTTATCAATTATTAGGTCCTTTTTTGGCTATAAGAATTTAGTAATTATCCTCAGAGTTTTAACTTGGACATTTTTTCCCAAGCATTCCATTTGTTACTTTGTCAAATTTATAAGAAAACTTTTTGTTGTGTTATTGTTCAAAATTTTGATTTCCAATTTTATTTCCTTAAACATATTAACATTTTATATTTAATGGTTTTTAAATGATTACTCCAGTATTTGAAATTTATTTTAAGTTAGTAATTAATTCATCATTTTATATTTGTCTTTTTTACCCAGTTTTACTGGGCTATAATTGACAAATAAAAATTATATATATATATTTAAAGTGTACAGCATGGCGATGATTTGATATACACATATTGTTAAATGATTACTATATTCAAGCTAATTAACACATCCATCACCTCATATAGTTACCACATTTCTGTGTGTGTGTGTGTACTAAAAATACCTAAAATCTACTCTTTTAGTAAATTTCAAGTATACAATATAGTATCATCAGCAATAGTCACCATGGTGTACCTTAGATCCCTAGAAGTTATTCATCTTGTAACTGAAAGTTTGTCCCTTTGACCAACATCTCCCCACTTCCCCCACCCCCCTGAAATACAGTCAACTAATCATTGATAAGGGCACTAAGAATACACAATGGGGAAAAGAGACTCTCCTCAATAAATGGTGATAGGAAAACCTGGATATCCATGTGTGAAAGAATGAAATTGGACCCTTTTCTTATAAATAAAATTAACTCAAAATGGATTAAAGACTTAGATGTAAGATCTGAAAGTGTAAAACTCCTATAAAACATAGGGATAAATGTTATTTGACATTGTTCTTGACAATGGTCTTTTGGATATGACACCAAAAGTACAGACAACAAAAGCAAAAAAATAAAAAATAATAAAATATAACAAGCGGAACTAGATCAAACTAGAAGTCTTCTGCACAACAAAGGAAACAATCAGCAAAATGAAAAGGCAACCTACAGAATAGGAAAAAATATTTGCAAATATATATCTGATAAGCAATTAAATCCAAAATACATGAGGACCTCATACAACTTCATGGCAAAAAAAAAACTTGGTTAAAAAATGAGTAGAAGATCTGAATAAAAAATTTTCCAAAGAAGACATACAAATGGCCAACTGGCATGTGAAATGATGCTCAGCATCACTGATCATCAGGAAAACTAAAATTGAAACCACAATGAGATATCACCTCACACCTCTTAGGGAGGCAATACCAAAAAGACAAAATATAACAAGTGTTGATAAGGGTGTGGAGAAAGGAAATCCTCATACACTATTGGTAGGAACATAAATTGGTACAGCCACTAAACAAAACGGTATGGAATTTTCACAAATAATTAAAAATCAAGCTACTGTTCTGGATATGAAGAACACAGTTAATGAGATAAAAAATAATGTAGAAACCATAAAAAATAGAGCTGATGGTATGGAGGATAAAATTAGTGAATTAGAGGAGAGGACTCTAGAAATGCTTCAGGGAGCAGAGGAGAGAGACCTAAGATTGTAAAAAAAAAAAAAAAAAAAAAATTAAATTCCTCGAGAAATAGCTGACTCTATTAGCAAATGCAATATAAGGATTATAGGCATTCCATAAGCAGAAGGAAGGAAGAAAGGACCAGAGAGCTTGTTTAAAGAAATAATAGTTGAGACGTTCCCAAACCTGGGGAAAGAACTGAATTTATTAGTACATGAAGCCAATAGCACTCCTAATGACATCAATGCCAAAAGACTTTCTCCAATGCATATAACAGTAAAACTGGCAAGAGTCAATGAAAAAGAAAAAGCATTAAGGGCAGGAAGGAAGAAGAAAATAACCTACAAAGGAAACCCTATCAGGCTTTCAGCAGATTTCTCAGCAGAAAACTGAGAAGTTAGGAGAGAGTGGAATGATATATTCAAAATACTAAAAGTCAAAAGTTTTCAGCCAAGAATACTCTATCCAGAAAAACTATCCTTCAGATATGATGGGTAAATAAGAGCTTTCCCAGATAAACAAAAGCTGAGGGAGTTCATTGCCACTAGACATCCCTTACAAGAAATGATAGAGGAAGCCCTCCTACCTGAAACAAACACACCAAGATTCACAAAGCTTTGAGCAAAGAGATAGACAGACAAAATCAGAAAATTGCAGCTCTCTATCAGAACAGGTTGGCAAATAGTTAAACATAACATAAAAGATAAAGGGAAGGAAAGCACAAAAAATAACTATAAACACTTCAATTTAGTTACAAACTATCAACACACACACAAAAATAATTTGTGACGACAATAACTCAGAAGGCAAAGAGGAAAGGGATGGAGACTGCTTAGGCTAATGGAGATAAAAGTCTATCAGAAAATGGACTATCTTATCTATGAGATCTTTTATACAATCCCCATGGTGAGCACTAAACAAAAAATCAGAGAAGAGCCATAAAACAGAAATAATGACAAAATCAACACAGAAAAACACCAAACTGAAATGGCAGTCACAAATGAAAGGGAAAACAAATAATGTAAATATAGAACAACTAGAAAACAAGAGAAAAAATGGCAGTACTAAGTCCTCATATATCAATAATCAGTCTAAATGTAAAAGGATTGAATTCTCCAATCAAAATACACAGATCAACTGGATGGAATAAAAGACAAGACCCAACAGTATGCTGCCTCCAGGAAACATATCTCAGCTCTAAAGATAGACACAGACTCAGACTGAAGGGATGGAAGATGATACTGTAAGCAAATGGCAAGCAAAAGAAAATGGGTGTTGCCATAGTTATATCAGGCAAAGCAGACTTCAAGATAAAAAAGACAATGACAGACAAAGAGGGGCAGTCTATAATGAAAAAAGGGATATTCCACCAAGAGGACATAACACTTATGAATATATATGTACCTACCAGAGGAACGCCAAAATATATAAAGCAACTGTTAATAGATGTAAAGGGAGAAATTGACAGCAACACAATAATAGTAGGGGACCTCAACACCCCACTTACATCAATAGATAGATCATCCAGACAGAAAGTCAACAAGGAAATAGTGGACTTAAATGATACAGTTGGCCAGATGGACTTAATAGATATAGATAGAACATTCCATCCCAAAACAGCAGAATACACATTCTTCTCAAGTGCACATGGGACATTCTCAAAGATAGACCATATATTGGGAAACAAGGCAAACCTGAATAAATTTAAGAATATTGAAATCCTATCAAGCATCTTTTCTGACCACAATGCTATGAAACTAGAAATCAACTACAAGAAAAAAGCTGGGAAAGTCACAAATATGTGGAGACTAGACAACATGCTGCTGAACAACCATTGGATTAATGAAGAGATCAAAGGAAAAATAAAAAATACCTGGAGACAAATGAAAATGAAATTACAACATACCTACTCTTCTGGGATGCAGCAAAAGCAGTTCTAAGAGTGAAATTTATAGCAATACAGGCCTACCTCAACAAACAAGAAAAATGTCAAATAAGTATTCTTAAACTACATCTAACAGAACTAGAAAAAGTACAAACAAAGCCCAAAGTCTTCAGGAAGAAATAATAAAAATTACAGCAGAAATAAATGAAATACAGACTAAAAAACAGTAGAAAGGATCAATGAAACTAAGAGCTGGTTCTTTGAGAAGATAAACAAAATTGACAAACCCTTAGCCAGACTCACTAAGAAAATAAGAGAGAAGGCTCAAATAAATAAAATTAGAAATGAAAGAGGAGAAATTACAACACATAACACATACATACAGAAATACAAAAGATTATAAAAGAATACTATGAAAAGCTATATGCCAACAAATTGGATGACCTAGAGGAAATGGATAAATGTTTAAACTCATAGAACCTCACAAAACTGAATCAAGAAGAAATAGAGAATCTGAATAGAACAATCACAAGGAAAGATTGAAAAAGGAATCAAAAACCTCCCCAAAAAACAAAAGCCCAGGACTAGTTGGCTTCTCTGGAGAATTCTACAAAATATTCAAAGAAGAGTTAAGTCCTATCCTTCCCAAACTATTCCAAAAAATTGAAGAAGACAGAATGCTTCCTCATCATTCTATGAGGCCAACATCACCCTGACACCAAAAGCAGACAATGACAACACAAAGCAGGAAAATTACAGGTTCATATCGCTGATGAACATAGATGCAAAAATCCTCAACAAAATATTGGCAAACCGAATACAGCAATACTTTAAAAAGATCACACACTGTGATCAAGTGGGATTTATTCCAGGGATGCAGGGATGGTTCAACATCCACAAATTGATCAACATGATACACCACATTAACAAAATGAGGAATAAAAAGCACATGATCATCTCAATAGATGCAGAGAAAGCATTTGACAAGATCCAACATCCATTTATGATAAAAACTCTCAATAAAATGGGTATAGAAGGAAAGTACCTCAACATAACAAATGCCATATAAGACAAACCCACAGCAAACATCATACTCAATGGGGAAAAACTGCAAGCTATCCCTCTGAGAACAGGAACACAAGAGTGCCCACTCTCGCCACTCTTATTCAACACAGTACTGGAAGTTTGGGCCAGAGCAATTAGGCAAGAAAAAGAAATAAAATGTATCCAAACTCTCGCTGTTTGTGAACGATCTGATACCATACATACAGAAACCCTAATGAATCTATCAGAAAACTATTAGAAATAATCAACACCTACAGCAAAATTGCAGGGTTGAAAATCAACTTACAAAAATCAGTTGCATTTCTATATACTAATAACGAACTAATAGAAAGAGAACTCAAGAATGCAATCCCATTTACAATCACAACAAAAAGAATAAAATACTTAGGAATAAATTTAACCAAAGAGGTGAAAGACCCATATACTTTAAACTATAAGATATTATTGAAGGAAATGGAATAAAATATAAAGAAATGGAAATATATTCCATGCTCATAGATTGGAAGAATAAACATAGTTAAAATGTCCATATTACCTACAGCAATCTACAATCAGAATTCCAATCAGAATCTCAATGACATTCTTCACAGAAATAGAACTAAGAATCCTAAAATTTATATGGAACAAAAGATTGCAAATAGTCAAAGGAATCCTAAGAAAAAAGAACAAAGCTGGAGGCATCACATCCCTGACTTCAAATTATACTACAAAGCTACAGTAATCAAAACAGCATGGCGCTGGCACAAAAACAGACACACAGATCAATGGAACAGAATTGAAAGCCCAGAAATAAAACCACACATCTTTGGACAGCTAATCGTGGACAAAGGATCCAAGAAGATACAATGGAGAAAGGAAAGTCTCTTCTATAAGTGGTGTTGGGAAAACTGGACAGCCACATGCAAAAGAATGAAAGTAGACCATTATCTTACACCATACAGAAAAATGAGCTCAAAATGGATTAACTAAAGACTTGAATACACAATCTGAAACCATAAAAGTCCTAGGAGAAAATATAGGCAGTACAATCTTTGACATTGGTCTTAGCATCTTTTCAAATACTATATCTACTCAAGTAAGGGAAACAAAAGAAAAAAACAAATGAGACCACATCAGACTAAAAAGCTTCTGCAAGCTTTTTGGAAACCTTGAACAAAATGAAAAGGCAACCCACCAACTGGGAGAAAATATTTGCAAATCATCTATCCAATGAGGGGTTAATCTCCAAAACCTATAAAGAACCCATATGACTCAACAACAAAAAAACAAACAACCCAATCAGAAAATGGGCAGAGGATATGAACAGACATTTTTCCAAAGAAGTTACACAGATGGCCAACAGGCACATGAAAAGATGATCAACATCACTAATTATTAGCGAAATGCAAATCAAAACTACAATGAGATATCACCTCACACCTGTTAGAATGGCTGTAATTGCCAAGACAAAAAAATAACAAATGTTGGAGAGGATGTGGAGAAAAGGGAAACTTCATACACTCCTGGTGGGAATGTAAACTGGTGCAGCCACTATGGAAAACAGTATGGAGATTTCTCAAAAAATTAAAAATAGAAATTTCATACAACCCAGCTGTCCTAGGATGTATCCTCACTCTCCACTACTAGGTATTTATTGAAAGAACATGAAATCAACAATCCAGAGATTTATGCACCCCTATGTTTATTGCAGCACTGTTCATCATAACCAAAACTTTGAAGCAACCCAAATTTCCATCAACTGATGAACGGATAAAGAAGATGTGGTATATATCTACAATGGAATACTACTCAGCCATAAAAAAGACAAAATTGTCCCATTTGCAACAACATGGATAGACCTTGAAGGTATTATGTTATGTGTAATAAGCCAGACAGAGGAAGACAAACATCGTATGATTTCACTTATATGTGGAAGATAAACAAACTCAGGGATAAAGAGAACAGATTAGTAGTTACCAGAGGGGAAGTGGGTAGGGGAGTGGGCAAAAGGGGTAAAGGGGCACATATGTATGGTGATGGATAAAAATTAGACTGGGTGGTTAGCACGATGAATTTCATACAGAAACTGATATATAGAAACTGAAATTGCACAATATTATAAACCAATATGATCAATAAAATAATTTAAAAAATAGAAACAATTGCTATAATAAATGAGCTGTTTTTAGACACACAAAAAAGTAGAACTAGCATATGATTCAACAATCTCACTTCTGAGTATATATCCAAAGGAAATGAAATTAAGATCTCAAAGAGATATCTACACTTCCAAGTTCATTGCAGCATTAGTCCCAAGAGCCAATATTTGGAAACAGCCTGATTATTTGTTGATGGATAAAGAAAATGTTGTATATACCCACAATGGAATATTATTCAGCCACAAAAAATAAGGAAACTCTGCCATTTGTAACAACTTCAATAAACCTAGAGGACATTAAGCTAAGTGAAATATGCCAGACAGAGAAAGACAAATATTGTATGATCTCATTTATATGTGGAAACTAGAAACATCAAACTCATAGAAGCAGAGAGTAGAATCATCGTTGCCAAGGGCTGTGGGGTGAAATTCTTGACATAAAGCATTTCTTTAGGTTTTCTTCTGATCTTTAATAACAGAATTTGTTTTCAGCTGTAATTCATAATTATTGATTATGTGCAAATGTGAAACAATTTTCAGTTGTTCTTAATCTTGAGAAAGCTGTAATATGTGAGTTGAGGATGGTTTCC
The DNA here is from genome assembly GCA_031878705.1 of Tapirus indicus. Classification (NCBI taxonomy): domain Eukaryota; kingdom Metazoa; phylum Chordata; class Mammalia; order Perissodactyla; family Tapiridae; genus Tapirus; species Tapirus indicus. The sequence continues at coordinate 33,324,142 of CM062934.1, forward strand.
CCATAACAGTTGGGGAAACTTTCAAGCCTGAAACATTTCTCCATGTGGGATGGTATAAATTTAAACCCCAGGGTCCTAGGGGCAAGTCTGTGGGTAAAATTCTTACTAGCAATATCTTCTGCCCCACTCAGAACGCGGGCCAAGATGGTCACAGCCCCATGTTCTCAGCATTTTTTTGCAGACAGATTGATATTTTTTCTGGACTATATTTCTGGGTTTTTGAGAGTCTTGGATTTATACTGATGTTTCAGTTCAAAATTTTTTTAAGCCTTGCTGCCATGGACTGAACTGTGACCCCCTCAAAAGCATATGTTGAAGCCCTAACCCCAATATGATGGTATTCAGAGATGAGGTCTTTGGGAGGTCATGAAGTTTAGATAAGGTCATGAAGGTGTGGCCCTTCTGATGGGGCTAGTGCCCTTAGAAGAGATACCAGAGAGCTTTCTCTCTCTCTCTGCAAACACACACAGAAGTCATGTGAGCACAGAGCAAGATGAAGGCCACCTACAAGCCAAAAGAGGCCTAGAATGAAACCTACTTTGCCAGCACCTTGATCTTGGACTTCAAAACCTCCAGAACTATGAAAAATAGATTTCTATTGTTTAAGCCACACAGTCTATGGTATTTTTTTATAGCAGCCTGAGCAGATTAATACACTTGTGTTCTGTCTTCTACTTGGACAGCAAAAGCTGAGGCTTTCTTCTGCTTTGCTATAAACCCTTAAAACAGGAATTCTCTCAACCATTCTTTTACTTCCAGCACAACGCTCAGTGCTCTGTGATCAGGCATGCTATATGTTAAAGTTCATCATGTAAAATGTAAGCAGTAGAAGGGAAGAGATTTTTAATTTAGTTTATTCATTTCTGTGTCCCTAGTACCTAGAGCAGTGCTGGGTTTATAGTAGGTGCTCAATAAATACCTGTCATGTGAATAAATAGATTCAATGCCATAAGTTTAGATATATGCAATTTCAGAGAATAAAGTCTTCTGCCGTGTTCACTTCTTTATGAAATGATATTGTGACTCTTAATACTGGTCATGTCAATTCTTATTCATGTTGGATTTCTCAGTAATTTCATTATCTTTCTGACTAATTACTAAACTGAGACATGAATGCTATATTTATAACAAGTTATAAATATATGATTATATATTTATAGAGAGCTATGGAGATAAAGTTGTGAATTCTTTAAAGAATGGAATGAATATATAGATAGAATGGAGAAAACTCCATTTAAAATGTTTTGTAACTTATTTGTTTGTCTTTGGTGAGGAAGATTGGCCCTGAGCTAACATCTGTGGCAATATTCCTCTATTTTGTATGTGAGACACTGCCACAGCATGGCTTGATGAGTGATGTGTAGGTCTGTGCCTGGGATCCAAACCTGGGATTCTGAAGTGGAACACACAAACCCAACCACTACACCACTGGATTAGCCCCAAAGTTTTTGTAATTTTAATTAGAACTAACATTTATTGAGCACTGGCTATGAGCTGAGCATTGTAGTAAGAACTTAAGTAGATTATCGCACTTACTCTTCAACACTTCTTAAGGCAGATTCAATTATTTTCTCCATTTTATAGAAGGAGAAACAATGTTTCACTTGTTCAATGTCATAGCATTATTAAGTCATGGATTTGGAATTTGAACCTAGAATGAAGTATCAGGAGCAATATGCATTTAATTTATTAAAATGGACCTTTGTGCAGGCCTTTTTGAAAGAATATAAGTATTTATTATTACTGCTTTTCTGGACCTGTGAATCTTAGCACCTTTGCTATAGGCACGAATGCATCTTTCAAAAGCACTTTTTATCATATAAAGTAATTTTCCTTTTAAATTTCTACAACTTCTTTCTACAGACTCATCTCTAAAGACAGAAGCTCTTTCCCTGAGTGAGGCATTCAGACACAGACAGGCATTTCCTTGCTTACCCCTTCATCACAAGCCTCTTTCCTTTACTTTGTGCTTGGTGTATGCCTTTGCCTCCATTCCCCTTCAGTGTCAGCAATGGAGGGGGATAAAATTAGCACACTGGTACTGATACTGAAATAAGCAAATAGTCTCTCTATGTAAATCTTTTCTTCCTCAATATGTTAGTTGCTTTTGTGAGTTGTGATTCTTCATTAGAGGGTAATTAGAATTCCACATTAGAAACTTAATATGCAGTGCTATCCAGTTTAAGTGATTTAAAATTTGATCCTTCACATTTGTTTGCAGTAAAAGACATTTATTTAGACTCCCTCCCCAATCCAATAACCAGTTTAGCATGATAATGATGCTCATAAATTTACAACCACCTATTGAACACAGAAGTGATATTGGAAGCTGTGTTTAGACGCAGTGGCGCATGGCCACACAGAGGCAGTCACAGTCAGATAATCCAAACAATTGGATGTGCAAAACATACTTAAAGGTACTCTAATAAAAATAAATGGAGATAACATTTTCTTAACTGAAAAGACTATGTCTTAATTATATCCTTTTTGGTCAGAGAGTTCATAGGTTGAGGTAACATTGGGAATATAAAGATATTAGGTTTGGGCATTTTGATATGAAGTATTATTAAAGACTAATCAAAATAGCATTAAAAGTGGTAGAAAATTCACTGTATATCTTGAATGTTTCAATCCTGTCAAACCCGGTACTGGACCAGGAGGCCTGTCTGCAAATATTATAGGACAATTGCCAGGCCCCGAAACATGTCAGCTATAAGAGGATTCTAGCTCTGAGAAAGCCTGGAAGACTTTTGTTCCTGACCCTTCACCTTCTTGTCTGGGGACCAGAAGAACCATTTTGATGAAAAAGACCTATAGAGACCACCTGTTGTAATGGAACCCCTTGCCTGTCATTCGAGATTAAATCTGATGTACTTTATTTTTAGTATTACTAATTAAACCTATCAGTTCATTATGACATCATGGTCTCCGTGGTACTCTAAGAATGTACTTTAATTTTAGTACCACAATATTGGTACCATCTTATTACTATTTAAAGCAACAATAAACTGTTTTCCAAAGTGCCTGTCTCATAGAGGCCACACATGTCAGAGTCTGAAGAGGGACCATTGGCCTCAGTTTCCCCCTCTGTGTCCAGAGAATCACTGCTCCACCATCTCTCAGGAATTCTTTTCTTTCTATTTTAAGAATCTATCATTTACTGAATCAGGACACGCTCTACTCTCAGATATTATACATCGAATTTTTCTATCTTCACCATTCCATTGTCCTTATATACCCAGTGACTTTATTGGTATTTCTATCCCTGACTGCACAGGTCCTAAACCCTCTTCACTTCTTTGAGGGGGTTATAATTCTAAAAGCATGCTGCATTGGTATTCTTTGGTATTTTATAATCCTGAGGACAAAGCTTGCACTTCATCACGTTGTAGAACCTGCTTTTCACTCTCCTTATGGACTTAGGCCTTTTCCAGTCCTCATCATTCATGGACTTTCATTTTCACTTGCCTTTCTGTAACCTGGACACTATTTTCAAAAGTTTCTTCACTGATAATGTCGAGTCCCACTCCTTCCTCCACAATAACAACTTGACAATCACCAACATCAGGGTCTGTATAATATAAGAAAAAAGTATCTTAAGCCTCTGTCTTCTCAAGTTAATGTCCATTCTTTTTTTTTCTATAAAGTAAACTTTGTGAAAGGACATACCAATCTAATTTCCCACTATTGTCTAGGTATTTACTACTAACTTATTTTAATCAAGTTTATATACATTGTAACGAACAATTCTAAAAGGAACTCATTTTTGTTTCATTCAAATCAATTTCTTCTCCTGTATTTGCTATCATAGTAGATCACCTCATAAAATTAGAGTCTAATGTAGCCAATTTGGCCATTCGGAGTCCAAGGACCTTCATCTGAGAGTCTTAGAGATTTAGTCACATGGCCCTTTCAAAAGTTAAAATCACCATTTCATTACTAAGTGACACAGACAAATGACTTCCCCAAACACCCCTGCCCTCTATCACTGCTCTTCCAGGGCACCTTCCTCAGCACGAGCCATTGTCCTTAGGCACATTGACTCAAGAGGGCTGCTGCAGTACCAGCCATCAGGCCCTCACACAACAGAGTTCAATGAAGGGCAGCAAAGTGTTATCGGGACAGCCAGAGACAGTTCTTCTTATGATTCTTCTTTAACACATGTCTTCTTGGCCAGAAGTGAGTCACATGCCCTTTTCCAGGTCAGTCCCTAGTATGAGGAATTCTATGATTCTGTTTGATTTGAACTGATAACTTTTTATTCCCTGGGCTAGGCTTATTGGCACATAAACAAAATAGAATTCCTGTTCATAAGGAAGAAATGGAATCAGAGTGAGGGATTATTGTTGGGAATCAATTCAAAGGATCCGCTAAAGTAGGATTTCAATACATACTTTCCATGCCTTCCTAATTTTGCATATTAAACATGGCTTAATAAAACTAACAATCTGAATATTGCTTTGATTATGATAATTATCATCTAGATTTATCTTCCAATCCTATCTTATGCCCTCTTTAATGTGCTCAAAATGAACATTAAAAATAGAGTCAAAATGTTCTATGTATTTCCCTGATTTAGTATATTTTGTTCCTCTGCCTGGCTACTCTCCCATATTTTCAAACATTTCTAGATGAATATCTAAAAACAATAGCTGTGGGATGATAGCTTTAATTATTGAGCCACCAACATTGACTATAAATCAAGAATAACAAATATTTATTAACATTTATTATTATGTGTGAAGAATGTTGCTAAGCATGTTTACTTGAATGTGCTGATTTAATATAAATCCTGAGAATACAAACTGGTGTCTTCCATTTATATATAGAAAACTCATCTGAAATGAGAATTTACATAACCCAAGCTTACCAGCTAGTAGATAAAGGGTATTAATTCAAAATCCCTACACTTCAGCTGTGTTTTTAACTGTTGCAAATATGGTATGTCATTTCATTCTCTCAACTTTATGAATTTTATAGTCTAAGGCCCATTTCACAGATCAGGAAATGGTGATTCAGATATATGAAATAATTTGGCCAATATCACAGCTATTGATAAGTACAGCTAAGGCTCAATTTAGGTTTGTCTGATACTAAAGCCTGTGCCTTTAACTCATTGTGTAAGGAGCTGCTAGAATGTCACTCCCTCTGTAAAACATTCCTAATTCTCCCAACATTAATATGCCTCTTGCCCTCCATGGACCCTCATACATAGCACTCCATAGAAAGGCACTTAGCAAGCTCAACAATGGGTACTTATCATACCATATGATGGGCATTTAGCATGCATTATGATGGCCACTTGGCACACCATATGTTGCATTTAGTACACTTTATGATCAACACTCAGCATGCCACTGAGGTCTCTGAGCACAGCATACAAAGGCACTTAGCACACCATACAGTGAGTACTTTGCACTCTGTATAATGGGCACACTACAATGGTACGGTACTTTGCACCTTATGATGAGAAGAGCATATCATATTATGGGCACTTAGCCCACCTTACCATAGGCACCTAGCTCACCATATGATGGGCACCGAGGAGACAGTACACCATACAATGGTACCTTTCTGTTAGATCAAACACGAGCCTTGCGACAGCAAGTTTACATCTTATCTTCCTATTCATGCATCTTGCACAGTACTTAGTACAGAGAGTGAATTTAATAGTAGAGTACTTAGTACAATAGTTGTCATAGTAAATCAAAAAAACCTTTCTATTTTATGTGCTTTTCACAGAAAAATACATGTTCTAATACTACATATTTAAACGTACTAGACACTAATTGAATATTTGAGTGATTATAAGTTGACTCATGCTCATAAATAAAGAGAAAGCCAGGTGCCTACTTAAGGAAACAAAAAATAAAGATTTTTTAAGACTGTTTAGAGGATGGAAAAACAAGAGAATTTCACAAGTAGTTGCTTCAAATGAGGGCTTAGATTCTTAGTCAGGATTTAGTATCAGAGTTAAGGAAGAAATTGATCACTGAGTTCTTGACATCAAAAGTATGTCTGCTGGCTCACTAGCCTACCTACCACACAAATGACACCTCTGCAATTTACTTCTTACGTCTTTGAAGAACTCTAAGCCAAAAACAAAATACTTCTTTCAGAAATAAGCAGTTGGACTCTTGCATAGTGACAACAGCAATCTGAGCACTTTCAGCTGTGGCTATGTCAGGAGATGAGTAATTACATTATAGTGTCACTTAGGAGATGGCACGCCTTGAAAATAAGATAACTTATGTTCAATGCAAGCAACTACACACCAGCAAAATGAATTTGTAATCCAGTTACGAATTCTTTGACAAAGCAGACACTTAGAAAATTCTAGGAAGTATTTAATCCCACCTCTAAGGATAAATCCCATTCTCACACTGTCTTCATCCTCACACTGCAATTTTAGAATAAGCTTAAATGTGTAGGGCCAATTTCTTTAGGAATTTGGCAACAATTTTCCCCGTCGCTGCATTGCATCAGTGGAAAGAAGGAAAGCTGCTTGGAAGTAATTTGGCATGTAAATAAGATAATGTTCTGCCTTATTTACAAATAATTTGAAGCTCTAGCAATAATTTACAAGTAGATGATTAAAGATGAAGCCACAGCGTCTGTTCCATTCATGTAGTGAGAGTTGTTTTGCTTTCAGCATCTTATGTTTAGATGTCAGTTTTACTAATATGTAGTTTTAATTTTTTAAAATAATTTTCATGTTTTAGAAGCATCAGACAAATGCTATCTTACACCGTCTATAAAAAATTTCTAAACAATTATTTGTTACACCCCTCCTTTAGCAGAAATGCTATTCACATACTAAGAAGGCATTAGGGCTGTCTTAACAAAGTACCACAGACTGGGTGGCTTAAAAATTAGAAATTTCTTTTCTCACAGTTCCAGAGGTTACAGTTCTGAGATCAAGGTGCCCACAGGGTTGGTTTCTCCTGAGGTCTCTCTCCTTGGTTTGTTGATGGCCATCTTCTCTCTGTGTTTTCACAAGGTCTTCCCTGTAGAAGAGGTAATCCCCTGTTCATAGGGATCCAGTCATATTGGATTGGTGCCTGCCCTAATGGCCTCATTTTAACTTAGTTACCTCTTTAAAGAATTATCTGCAAATACAGTCACATTCTGAGCTACTGGGGATTGGGACTTCAACATATGAATTTGGGGAGGATACAATTCAGCCCAAAATTGAAGAGGTTTTTTCTTATGCTATGAAAAAGAGACTAAAAATCCTGAATTATATTTATTCATACTCAATTGTGTAGGAAATAAAATCACTTTTGGAAATAGTTTGATTCCAATCTCTGCTACTTACTACCTGTGTGACCTTGGACAAATCACTTAAGAAAGCACATATGTGGTGACCTTTGAGCATTTTAAACTGTGTACTTGAGGGTTACATATGTATTTGTCACACAAGAGTCCTTATAAGTTTACCCCATAAAAAGCCATGTTTCCCAAATACCATGATTAAAAGTGTCGGGCGGTGGCAGTTGTTATTAACCACACAGTTTCCCAGGTCCATTCCTAGAGAATTGTGATTCAGTGGGTCTGGGAGGGGGCCCAGGATTTGGTGTTTTACAAATGCCCCGGTGGTTCTGAACAGGAAAGATTGCAAACCCCTAATATATATCCCCTGTCCTCTAGACACTGCTCTTCATTATCTTTCTGTGCCCTCATTTCCTACTTCTGTAAGTGTGCTGTGATAAAGGTTAGTGAATGCTAAGAGCCATTGTTGCCATTAGCATTATGCTGACCTTGACCGTCGCCATTGTGACTGCTCATACTCATCTCTGAGTACTTATCCGTGTTCGCCTGAAAGCGTCTCTTCCTTTGCTCTCCATGATACCACTGTTTCCCAGTAAGAAACAAAACAGTGTTTTGGACATACCTAAGTGGTAAATTTTATTCTGAAATGATGTTTTTATGTGAAAATTATGAGAATTAATGAAGGATTATAATAGGAATCTCTTAGCAATCTGACATTTCATCATTTATAATATACGTGAGAAAAGATTGCACTTTTGCTTTCTTAATATAAAGATATTCTTAAATATCTGATCTATTTACATTTTTTAGCAATAGCAAATAAAAGTATGAAGAGATTTTAGCTAAGCTTAACTGTATCATATTCTTGCTATAGTACAATTAGTTTATCTATTCATCATTAGGAATTCACATAAGACCTGCTCAGCACCCTAGTCTCTCCTTTTAGGAATACTGAACCCAGCAAACACATTCGTTTTGTTAAATTAACTTTCTGACAATTTAAGTGTCTATGCTTTTATACACCAATGAAATTGTGTATTAGAGCACTGAGAAGTACAAGTCCGGCCCTCAGTTGGTAGTTTTTTTAATGTAAATCTCTGCAATGCCTAGAAAAGAACTGGCAAATTGGGCTTTAGATGAGTTTTGTGACTTCTTAGAAGTATGTAGGGATAGCAAATGAATCTAAGATTTTATACTCTAGTGATCTAATTTTCACATTTGGTATTGATGACCTTATTTTGCCACATGCTTCTACATAGTTCTGTAATCTTTACCCCAGTGCTAGAAGTTATGAGCTGCTTGACTCCATGGAGTGTTTGTGTTTAGCACATCATAGACATTCAACAAATATGTGTTAAAAAATGTACTGCCATCCCCACTTCATAAGCAAAGAAATTAGATTCTCCCCTCTGTTCATTTGGTGTACTTCTCCTGTGGGAGCTCATACAACTCAATTTCCTAGGAGGAGATGATACTATATTTTACCAGATACATGTTTGGAATTTTATTCTCTTTACTACTCCTATCCTCCCTTAACTAATATGGGGTATCAGAATTGGCCACCTCAAAATATGTTTCTTTATCTTGATTTTTTTCAATAACAAAAGACTCTGAAAGAAACTTTGACCTCCTCCTGACTATCTGCCTAGAAGAAATTTAAGATAGAAGGCCTGTCCCCAGCATGGGCCATCACCATACATAACTCTGGGTATTGATAGACTGGGAGGGTCCTTGCTAAGCCCATTCTTATCAAAGTTCTGTCTACCAAACATTTGCTTTCTATCTCCATGTGAATTGCCTTCCTCCAAACCACTACCCCCAACATCCTCCTTTGTCTTTAGCCAAAGATGCTATTTAAGATGACAATCTCAGTCATTCTGGCTGAGTTACCCAGTTTTTCCTGGGTGTCTCCCATGTATACATGTTATAAAGCTTTGTTTGATTTTCTCCTGTTATTCTGTCTCATGTCAATTTAATTCATACCCAGCCAGAAGGATCCTGAGGATAGAGGATATGTCTTCCTCCCCTACAGTAATCAATGTGCTTCCAAATGTATCTTCTTGTCCCCATGTCCGTGACCCTCTCCCTGCCCAGGCCACGGCCCCCCCAACCTGGAGTATGCCAACAATCTCCTCCCTGGTCCTCGGCTTCTAGCCTCATTTCCTCCTATTAGTTCTCAGCATTGTAGCCAGAATGATCTTCCTAAAGTATAAATCTAAATGTTATTCCTCTGCTCAAAGACTTCAACCTCTACTAATTGCCTCAAAGATGAAGTCCACATAGCTTGGCACAGTTACGAGGCCCTTGGACCTACTTCCTGCACAGTGCCCAGCCTGCCTCTTTCCACTCCCTTTCTATTCATGCTGGCTTTGCTGACCTATTTTAGTTTCTTAAAGGTACCTCACTCCCTCTTTCTCCATTTCTTTACCAGTTTAGTACAGGTTAAGAACTTGATACATACTTCTTGACTAAATGACATATAAGGGACAAAAATTAAAATAGAATCTGAAAATTAAAATGTGATTAATAGGAACAGTAGATTCAGAAGAATAAAACTCTTCATAATAGTCATGGTAATCGTGGTGGTGGTGGTGATGGTAGTACTAGTAATAGTAGTGGTAGTGGTAGTGGTGATGGTGGTGGTAGTATTAGTAATAGTAGTGGTAGTGGTAGTGGTGGTGGTGGTGGTAGTACTAGTAATAGTAGTGGTAGTGGTAGTGGTGATGGTGATGGTAGTACTAGTAATAGTAGTGGTAGTGGTAGTGGTGATGGTGGTGGTAGTATTAGTAATAGTAGTGGTAGTGGTAGTGGTGGTGGTGGTGGTAGTACTAGTAATAGTAGTGGTAGTGGTAGTGGTGATGGTGATGGTAGTATTAGTAATAGTAGTGGTTGTGGTGGTGGTGATGGTGGTGGTGGTAGTAGTGATAGCAGTAGTTAGTAGTAATGGTAGCAGCTAACTATTTCTTGAATGTTTACTAAGGGTCAGGCATTATTAAGAGTCCTTACAAGCACTGATTCATTCTTTTTTTTGTTTTTTTTCCTTATAATAACCCTGAAAGGCAGGTACTGTTACTATTAACTTTGGCCATAAAGAAAACCAACACACACAGATGTTGAGTAACATGGCCAAGGCTGCACGTTTGGTAAATGGCAGAGCTACAGTTTTAGCCCAGGCAGACTGACTCCAGGGTCCATGCTCTTTGCTACTATGCCTCTCAGGGTATGATTCTCAGTTGTCACACACAAGACCAATGATGAGCAATCATTAATGAAGAATGAGGGATATTTTTATAATCCTGGCAATTCTGAATCAGATTCATAGAAGTACATAATGCATATCTTATCTGAGCATTGCACTCTCCTGGAGAAGCATGTTTTTAAGATTAATGAACTTTGAGCTCATATTATAAAGGATTAATATTTTTTGAACATCTACATATTCTGGCTCCTAAACTTACTAAACATGAGCATAAAGCAGCTTGTTTAACTTCCCTATGCCTCAGTTTCTCATCTAAAAGGGGGTATTAAATGGATTTACAGTGTAAATTTATTATATGGACGGAATCAATACAAGGGTCTAGATAACAAGTGAAGGCTAGCTAGCCCAATGCTGGTTATTATTTGTTTACATATTACCCCTTTAATTATCACAACATTATTTAGATAAATGAACCAATGTGAAAAGGGAATCACACAAGCAATAATTAGTTGAACCAGGATTTGAATCACTATTTCTCTAACTCTTACATCCCATGTTCTTGCCACTACACCATACTGTTTTCCTTTGGATTGCAAGGTAACTTTTGTGGATCCAGTTTGTTCAGATCCTTCCCACCACCATTGCCTCCACTGATCCTGGGAACCGGCTCATCCCCACAGCTCCTATGAAGGTGGCAGTGCCTCTGGGACTCTTGATTAGCCCAAGGAGACCACTCCCCAGCAATATCAACCTGAGTGCTTCCCCAAAATTTTTCAAATTGCAACCAAAGTAGAGAATCAGTCTTCTCTCAGTGGTAGCACTGATAAAATATAAAATTGGGCACTTTCACTGGCTGTATTTTTCCACCACGAAGAGAAAGCTAGCAAGAGAGGAAAAAAAGGTTAACTCAAGAGATAAAGTCAGGAATAATAAATGGAAAAAAAATTCTAAGTATTTTTTTTTTTTTGGTTCCAGATGTTTCTGAGGCCCAGCTGCCTACTCTACTCTTAGCAGTTTGGGGGTTTAAATCTTCATTAGCTTTCCTGAGCCAATATAGCCCCTGTGTATTCCTGGGCTAGTTAAGGGTAGAATTCTATCACTCAACCAGGACACAGTGCACATCTATTCAAGATTATTCTGCTTCCAATTCTTTTAAATTAAGAGGTTAATTTTTATTTTCAGAATGAACACAGTATTATATCTATCTCTTTAGAAAGATAACAAAAAGTGATATACTTTTGTCAATTGAAAAACTAGCATCTGTGGAATTTAAGAATGAATTTCAATTTTATAAACTATGAGGAAAAAGTAAAATAACTGTTTTTTTTCAAATAATAAGTTCACAATTTTTCTTTCAAACTTCCCAGGATTCTCTGGAGGCTGTATGGAAGAAGGTGAAAAACTGGGCTCTTTAGTCAGCCTCCTTACATAATCCAGCTCTGCAATTTACTAGCTATGTGGCCTTGAGTAAATAAGTAAAATACTCTTCCTTCTGTTCTCTTACACACAAAGTAGAGATAATAATTGTATCTCCCTCACAGGAATATTGTAAGAATTACATGGGTCTAAATATACAAAGCACATAAAGCACTGAGAATAGTACTTGACAGTTAATAAATCTTAATTCTAGTTATTATTTCCTAAATATTTATTTGAAATAAAATATTAGAAATTATAATAAATGAAATTTAAAAAAACTTAGGAAGCAAAATAAACTGTGGCTTCTTGGAGCTGTATTTCCTCCTTTAGCCTCTGAAGAATGGTTTCTCCTCTTCGGGTCAAGCCCACTGATAATGGACTCCTAGTGGCTAAAACACATCACATGCCTGAAAAACTAGGAAATTCCAAGTGGACCAGCAAATTATATTTTCAAGTCGTAGGTGTGCAGCCTTTCCCTTTACTATCAAATGGATTGTTTTTAAACCATAAATTATTTTTAAACCGTAAGGAAGCAGTAGGGGCTTTCTGGCGAATGCAAAGCAAGAACGAGGTGCATTACATCTTGTATGGCAGCAGGGTCTCTTCTCCTCGTCTAGGGCCAGCGTTCACCTGGCTTCTACCAAGTCACAGTGTACTGAGCATGCCCCAGTTTTGCTAATTACAAATCTAACCAGTACTTATTAGAATGTGAAGAGAAACTAAAACATAACCTGATTTCAGACCTAATATTAAAAAGAAAATAAAAATGACTAAGGGAAATGTTACCTTTCTCCTAGTTCCTGAGACTTTTAAAGTTATTGGTAAATGCTAGTTGTTACAGTCTAGTGGCAGCAGAGAGAATCACTAAACAGTGATCTATAGAGAGCAACTTCAGTTGCTCACTTTCATCAATTCACTGAGGACTATATCTGTGATGCCGAAATTAAAGTGTTTGGAAAAATTATTTAAAAAAAATGAATTCTAGGATTTAGACAGAAATCCAATGAAGAAGATTTTGCTGAGAGGCATGAGGGTTGGGCTATGCCTTACTCTCCTGCATAGCTATTCACCAGTTTACTCTGAGATACTGGTGCTTTCCTATGTGAGAATCAAACACCTTACATTTTAGTTCTCTATAAGGAAAAGAAGGGAAAATATGTCACATACTGATGTTATGAATCAGTCTTAGATAAGGAGTAATCCTTTCTGTTTAATTTTTCCAAAATATTCTGAAAATCTGATGAATCACATACATTTTGATCATATAGTATAAATAAGCTTAGCCTGTGTATTTTTTGATATGCTGGAATATAATGTTGGATTTTTAAGTTACGATAATAAAGTTTATCTGTTCTTGGCTTAAATTGTTCTTATACTGTAACAAGTCAAATTATGTGCACACACTCTGGAAATAATGTCTAAAAAGATATTTGAATATTTTTACATATAGGTGAAACAATGGCAAACACTGGTTCTCATTCAGCTGAGTGATTAGAACTTTGTCAAGCAGAAAGAATAGCATATGTTGGTTCCAGTATCATTAAAAAGTATTTTATAATGCTAACCTTAATGATAAAATGATCAAATATAGCATTTTTCATACTGGATTATGCCTCATTCTCCACTGAGAAAATGAGTTCTAGCATTAAAAAGATCCTAAGTGTTCAGAATCTCTGGTCTTCTATAAGTGAAATACAAATTTTCCCACTTAACTTAAAATGCTGAAATATTTCTAACTCTATCTCTCATAGTTCTGAAGATTATTCTGGCAATGGCATGATCAGGTAGAACTATATGTAAATTTTTAAATGAATAGAATAAAACTCAGAAAGTTATTGAAATATGACTTATGCATCAGCATAGAAATAAAAGCAACAACCACCATAAGCCTCATAGCTAAATTCTCATAGAAAGCGAGTTAAAACAAAACATTTTTGGCATGTAACAGACTAACATAACCAACAAGAGGAAGAGATAGATAAGCTTTTAAAACATAAAACTTCCTATTGACATGCATCCAAGGGGCATGCTAAGTACATACTGAGAGAGTGAATATTCAAACTGCTTACAAATTTATAAATTCAGAGTGAGATGGGCAACGATTGAGGATGTACAAGTGGCTGAGAATTTTATCCTATGTGTATAAAGTCCTTTCCAACACAAAGTCAACAATTCTTAAAAATTACAAGCAAAGTAAACAAAAGGACAAGTTAAGAGTCACAGGAATAAAAGATCTAAAAGTCGAGTTGTGGAAAAGCCAGAGAGAGTGAGAGGTCAGGAAAACTACAATTTTATGCTAAAACTGATATTAGCTGTATCATCTAATCCAATCTTTTTTGTGTGTGTGTGAGGAAGATGTGCCATGAGCTAATATCTGTTGCCATTTCTCCTCTTTTTGCTTGAAGAAGAGTGGCCCTGAGCTAACATGTGTGCCAGTCCTCCTCCACGTTGCATATGGGTCACCGCCGCAGCATGGCTTGATGAGTGTAGTATGTCTGTGCCCGGGATCCGAATCCGCAAACCCGGGCCACCATGTGAAGCAGAGCAGGCCAGACTTAACCACAACACCACCAGGCTGGCCTCAAATCCAATTTTTTGATCTGCAAATGAGGAGACATGTCAGAGCCAGAGATGTCAGAGTAAATCCTACTTGACAGAGTCATGGCGAGTATTATATTAAACAGAAAAAGTCATCTATAAAGTGTAAAATGCTAGACTGTGTTAGTTATAATGGTTCAGATCATGGGGTCTAGAATCCAACATCCTAAACTTGGCCATTGTTAGCAATTAGAAGTCACTAGTGTCTATCCATATGGTATTTTCTTTTAATGTGAAATAAGGATAAAAATAGAACTTACAAGGAATCAGATAAAAAGACATGTGAACACACTTAATACAGTGCCATGAGCATGGTAAATACTTAAATAGTGCTTTTTTTAATGGTGCACAATGGCATATTGTACATGACCTCAGAACTTTAGGCCAGGATGGTTGACACTTGATTCATTTTGAACCAAAATTCTGTGCAATGAGTATGCTTGGCCATAAACAACTATATCTTGTTGTTTCAAAATAGTACAGGAAATTGGAGACCAGAAGGATGGATGATATGCCTCGAGTCATACTTTCTTACTACCAGGCAGGAATAGAGTTCACAACTTCTGATGTTAATTTGGGCTTTTAAAATGTTTCCCATTTTGACAATTGCATAAGTACAGCATGAAGAATATTCAAATATAATTTGCTCAGGCATAGGCTATTCACAAAGCCATTGGCAGCCCTGTTGTTTAGATCATAAATAACCACTATGAGGAAACTGTGACAAGGAAGATGGCACAGGCCTACGGCAGTGTGGGCATAGGCAAGACCATTCATGGATGTCTGGGTTCTTCCAGCGTTAGCAGATGTATTAATATCTGAAATCTCTGTGTGACTCAAGCACTAAATTACTTTACATATGTGAACAAGTTTCAAACATTGAAAATACTAAATAAATATAGTTTTTTAGAACAAAGCCATCTTGAAAGTCACACTCATTCTGATTCCAGAACAGGACAATGTAGACTCACTTTTCCTTGCTTTTTTTCTAAATAAAACTAATATCCTGGAAACTATTCAACAGAATAGGATAAAAGGGCTCTGAAATCTAGGGGGGAAAAAGAAGATGAATGGTCTAGAAAATTCAGGACTTGAAAAACAACAATATGGTGAAATGGCACAGATTTCTTTATTTCTCACATATGTTGGACTTGGTGTCAAAGAGATCTATAGGAATTGCCAAAAGAAGAAGAAAAACCTGCTGTCTCAAGACAAAGGACTGGGGAAGGGGAGTTCAACAGAGACCTGGTAGGAACCCCATCATTCACACTGGGCCCTGCCGGTGGTCCCATCACTGGAAGCAGCACAGTAGTGAAGCCCCTGCTGCCCTGCCCCACTTTACAACTGGCTCAGTGGGTGGTCTGATCTACCAGCATCATGGAAGCCCTGGCTGCCCCCACCTTCATGCCACAACTGGGGCACTGGGGGGTGGCCTCATCTACCATCAGCCACAAGAGGAGCACTCCACTCAGCGCATAAAAAGACCCAGCCAACTCACTTCTCTCCCCTCCCCAACTTCAGAAAGTTGCCCAGCAAACACAGGTGGCTCCAAAAGCACCATCCATCTCTATAAAGGGCACCTGCAAGGACTGAGTCAAAGACAGAAAAAAATTTTGTTAAATGAAGCAGACCAGAATAGCATTGGAGGCTCAGAAAACTAAAGTGATATTGGAACTAGAGCTGACAAAAGTGAGCAAGAACCCACATGCTAAACATAAATAGTGTGACTGCCTGCTAAAATACAAGTTTAAATACTATCAAGCATCCCCTACCGGGGCCAGCCTGGTGGCCTATTGGTTAAGTTCGTACTTTGACAGCCCAGGGTTTGTGAGTTTGGATCCCAGCTGATCCACTGCTTGTCAGCCATGCCGTGGTGGCATCCCATATAAAGTAGGGGAAGATGGGCACGGATGTTAGCCCAGGGCCAGTCTTCCTCAGCAAAAAGAGGAGGAGGATTGGCAACGGACGTTAGCTCAGGGCCGGTCTTCCTCACCAAAAAAGAAAACCAAAATTTGAATCAACTGATGCCAACATCAAGATGAATGAGGGGCCAGCCTAGAGGTGTAGTGGTTACATTTGCACAGTCTGCTTCAGTGCCCAGAGTTCTCTGGTTGGGATCTTGGGTGCGGACATAGTCACTGATCATCAATCCATGCTGTGGTGGTGTCCCACACAGAAGAGCTACAACTTGACAACTATGCTACACAACTATGTACTGGGGCTTTGGGGAGAAAAGGGGAAAAAGAGGATGATTGGCAACAGATGTTAGTGCAGGGCCAATCTTCCTCCAAAAGAAAAAGAAAAAGGCGAATGAGAAGTTGGAATTATCTGACAAGGATTTGAAAGTAATTGTCATGAAATGCTTAAATAGTCAATTACAAATTCTCTTGAAATAACTAGAAAAAAATAGAAAATAGAGATAGAAGTTATACAAAATAGCTAATAAGAAATTATAGAAATGAAAAATAAAATTACTAAAGCTAAAATCTTATTGAATGGACTCAAAACCAAGAGCTTATGACAAAAGGTATATTCTAAATGACTGAGAGAAAATAGACTGAACAGAGCCCCAGAGGTCCATGGGAAATGACAAGAGATGTAGTATAAGGACCGTTAGAATCCCAGGAGAGGAGAAAAAGTGGGGACTTGAACAAGTATTCAAAGAAATAATGGCTGGAAACTTTCCAAATTTGGCAAGAGACACCTATGATTCCAGAAGCTGAGGGAATTTCAAAAAAGAAAAATCTGAAGAAATTCACATCATAGCAGATCATAAATAAATTTCTGAAAACTAAATATAAGGAAAAAATCTTAAAAACTGCTATACAGAAATGATGCATTACATATAAAGGGATACAATGCAAACGACAGAAAATTTCTCATCTGAAACTATGGAGGACAGATGGAAATGGCACAGCATTTTGCAAGTGCTGAAAGAAAAGGTTGTCGAACCCAAATCTGTCTGCAAGAAATAAAGACACTCTCAGACAAAGGAAAACTAAGGGAGTTCATTGCTAGCAGATCTACCCTTAAGGAGTGACTAAAGGAAGTTCTCCAAACAAAACCAAAATTATATAGAAGAAGACTGGGAACTTCAGAAAGAATAAAATAATCAGTAAAAATAAAAGTAAATATTACAGGCTACCATTTCATGAGTATTCTTAATCATATTGTAAGATCAAAGCAAAAGTTATAATGGATGGCATCTAATGTGGTACAGGAAAGTGTGGAGGTTAAGAGGACCTAGCTCTGACTGGTAAAACGTTGACACCAGTTGTCTTTGGTACATTATATATGTATATTGTAACACTTATTGCAACCACTAAGAAAAACATACAAAGTAATAAACTTGAAAATATTATGGAACTCTAAAAAGAACTTCAAGTAATCTCGAGTAAAGCAACAAAATAAAACAGAGGAACAAGAAACAAAGAGAACAAACAGAAAATGAATAATAAGTCATAAAATGTCAATAATATTGTAAATACAAATGTTCTAAATATGTCAATTATAAGACAGAGCTTAGTAGAATGGACAAAAGAAAGGCAATATTCTATGAGAAAATCTCTTCAAACATAACAACAAACGTAGGTTGAATGTAAAAAGATTAGAAAGAAATATCTGGCAAATGTTAATTTTAAAAAATCAGAAATGGCTATAAAATAAATTAGACTTCAGAGTGAAGAAAACTTACTAGCAAAGAAGATAAGCATTATATAATGATAAAAGAATCAATCCACCAAAATGATGTAGCAATCCTAAATGTGTGTATCTCAATGAACAGAGCTTCAAGATTCATGTAGCAAAAATTGACAGAATTGAAAGGAGAAATAGAGCCATCTACAATTATGCTGGGACTTCACCATCTCACTCTTAGCAGTTTGATAGGACTACTAGACAAAAAGTAGCAAGGATCTAGAAGAAGTGGACACCACCATCAATTAACAGGAGCATTGCAGAACAGACACCCAACAACATCAGATGAAGCATTCTTCTCAAGTGGCAATGGAACATTCACCAAGAAAAACATATCCTCGGTCAAAAATCTAACCTTAAGAAATTTAAAGAATTGAAGACATATGGAATATGGTCTGGGTCAGCATGATAATAACTTCCCTGCCAGGGCCTTCCAGGATCTTAACTCTCTCGCTCATATTGTAAAACCACATTTTTGGCAGAATTCAATCAACACTTCCTTCAAACTTACACCTAATCACTGGAATTTTGCTGAAGAATATCAGAAAAGTAAACTGCCTTGTATTATTTTAAATTCATGATCTCAAACATGATCTTTCATTATGAGCCTTGCATATTTTCAGTTAAATTTATTTTTAAGTATTTTCAGCATTTTTTCACTGTTGGGAATGGATTCATTCTTTTACTGCTTATTGTTAATATAAGGAAAATCTATTGGTTTTGTATATTTGTTTTTTAGATAGCTATGCTATCAGATTGTCTAAAATAAGTTGCTTTTAGCTGAATCTTTGATTTTCTAGGTAGGCAATAATGTATGTGGAAAATAAATAATTGTATCTCTTATACATCTTGTGCAACATAGTGCTGTTTGTATTCTTGAGTGACTGTTGTTAGTTAGCATCTCTAAGATAATCCAGTATTTACCCATAGTGGAGATAGCATTGACCTGAGCTGTACTGACTTGAATAATAGCTTCTTTAGTATTGTAACATTGAATATATTTATTTGCTTTAGGAAAGCAGCATTACAGTGTCTAAGTACTTTCAACCTTTTCCTAATTTATTAGTCGTTGAAAGATCACTTAACGTTATCAAATGTCACTTGGAGAGAGGATTTTTTTCTGTTATTGTAAATAAATAACAAAAAATAATTTATGTAAAGTTGAACCATTCATGCATACTTTAAATTAAATACTTGGTCATGATGCAAAATTCTTTTGATATACCTTTTGATTTTATTAACTAGTGTTGATAAAGATTTTTACATCTGCATTCTTAGGTCCAATTTGCTAATGCTTCATTTTATAATATCATGTTAAGTTTATGGTTTGGGGATTACATTAACTTTACTCTTTTTTTCTCTATTTTAACACATTTAGAATTGAGTCATCTATGTGTGCCTCCCTGGTTTGCTATATTACGCTTTTGGTATAACCTTAGATTCAATTTACTAGCATTATATTTAGAATGATTCTATTCTTAAGTCAAATTTAGTTACGTTCATACCTTAATGACATTTTCACATGAAGTATATGCCACTATCTTTTCTGTAACCTCAAATTCCTTGAATGTTAAGCTAATCAACTGTTCTCTGAAAGTTAACACTTGTCTTTTGCATTAGACCCTTTTCCAGTATCATTGCATTATTCAAGTTTTCTACCTCGTAATTTTCTTAAAATGATCTATATACTTTCCTAAATTTATTGCTATAGAGTTACCTGTGTTATGACTATATGGTTTTGGCCTAAAGGATTGCTTTTTTAATATCTTCTCATGAGAGTTCTTTCATTCTAAATGTTGGAAACATTCTATTTTCTTTTGTATCCTCACTTTTTTTTTCTGATTTTTTCTTTCTTTCTTCCTTTTACTTTCCATTTCAACTCCTATTATTTGATAACAGAGTTACCCTCCACCTCCCATTTATCACTCATGATTTCCATATTCTGGGATTTTTTTCCTTGGAACTGTGGCAGATGTCTTCCACTGGGCCTTGGCAAATACTAATGCAGTTCAGCTGTGATCATCTTTTTCTTTCTTTATTAAAGTTTTAACCTGAGGGAAGGGTGAAGAGTGTAGTAATCTGCTTTGTTGTTAGTGCTTCCGTCAGTTCTGACAATGTGTTCAGCAGAGCAGAACCCTGCCTGGTCTTTCTGCACCATCCTCTCACCTTCCAGCACTATATCAGACAATGCTCTGCTGCTATTCACAAAGTTTTCACGGCCAGTTTTTTCAGAAGTGAGTGGCCAGTTCCTTCTTCCTATTCCATCTTAGTCTGGAAGCTCTGCTGAACCCTGTCCACCATGGGTGACCCTGCTGGTATGTGAAATCCTGGTAGCATACCATTCAGCATCACAGCAACATGCAGCCATGACAGTATTTTCCTTGACAGATGGGTGGTGTGGTTCTCTAACCAGGAAATGAACCCAGGTCACAGCAGTAAGATCACTGAGTCTTGACCACTAGACCACTAGGGCTGGCTGTATTAGTGTGCTAGGGCTGCCAGAACAAAATACCATAGATTGCGTGGCTGAAACAGCAGAAATTTTGTTTATTTTCTCACAGTTCTGGAGGCTAGAAGTTCAAATCAAAGTACCATCAGGATTAGTTTCTGGTGAGGCCAACACTCCCTGGCCTGCAGTAGGCTGACTTCTGGGGCTGGCCTAATGGCACAGTGGTTAAGTTCACATGCTCTGCTTCAAGCAGCCTGGGGTTCACAGGTTTGGATCCCAGGTGAGGACTTATAACCCACTCATCAAGCCATGCTATGACAGCATCCCATATACAAAATAGAGGAAGATGGGCATGGACGTTAGTGCAGCGCTAATCCTCCTCAGCAAAAAGAGGAAGATTGGCAATGGCTGTTAGCTCAGGGCCAATTTTCCTCACAAAAAAGAAATGGCTGACTTCTCACCAAGTCCTTACATGGATTTTCTTCATGTGTGCAAGAAGAGAGGTAAAGTGAGCTCACTGGTGTCTCTTCTTACATGGAAACTAATCCTAAGGGATTAGGACCTCATCTGTATGACCTCATTTAACCTTGAATACCCACTTAAAGGTCTTATCTCCAAATACAGTCTCACTGGGGGTTAAGGCTTCAACACTTTGCATACCAGTGGGATACAGTAGTTTACTTAGGAGATGAATCAAAAAAGCAATGTGGGGGGGGGGGCTGGAGAGTAAGACAGAAAAAGAAAAAAAATGAATGCTACTGTGTATTTATTAGCATTGGTACTATAACTAACAGAGTTGATTCCCAGGAGTCCTGAGATCATGCTGAATTCCTCCCCAAAGTCTGTGTGAAGCAAAGGTTGCCAAACTACAATCTGTAGGTAGGGTCGCCAAATAAAATACAAGATACTCAATGAACTTTGAATTTCATATAAATAACAAATAATTGTTTAGGATATACTTATCCTAAAGACATTAATTGCTGTTTGTCTGCAATTCCAATTTAAGTAAGTGTTCTGCATTTTTATATACAAATGTGGCAGCCCTACCCATTGACCACATTTAGCCAGTGGCCTGTTTTTGTAGATAAAGTGTTAAGTTTTATTGGAACAAAGCCACACTCATTCATTTGTGTATTATGTATTGCTGTTTTTGCACTGAAGTAGCATTATTAAGTAGTCACAACAAAGACTGTAAGCCAGCCAAGACTAAAATATTTACTAACTGAAAAAATTTGTAGAGCCAGAGTTTAAAGAACAAGAAGCCCATCTCCCATTAGTTGGAGTTGGTTATATGAGCTTAATCCTCCCTCCCCCACCCTGCTCTTCCAGGTCTGTGTGCCTGCAGGAGGACTGAGACCTGCTCAGTGTTGGAGAGGTGAAGAAGTTGAAAGAAACAGCTTGTCTGAGTCACACAGACTGTCTACCACAGCTGTGGATAAAGCAGAAGTGTGGCACACCAAAGGCATGTGCTGCCACAAGATGGCAAAGCAAGAAGACATGATGACCATTGAAGACAGTGCTGCCTGGACCTGGACTTCCTGTTGAATGGGACAACTCAATTATTTCTTTAAGCAATTGTAGTAGGTTTTTTTATTCATTGAGTTTGAGTACAAACCTAACTGATACACATATGAACATTCTTCAAAAACTGCAAAACATAATTTGAGGACTCCTGACATAAATGGAAAATTAGTGAAAGTAGTTTTACCAATAGTCTGTAGTATCATTTCTCCAGGTTGTTTTTGCTGTTATTGTTTTGTGAGAAAGATAGGCTCTGAGCTAACATCTGTACCAATCTTCCTCCACTTTGTATGTGGGTCACAGCCACAGCATGGTTTAATGAGTGGTGCAGGTCTGCATCCAGGATCTGAACCCTCGAACTTGGGCTGCTGAAACAGAGTGCACCGAACTTAACTACGCTACCAGGCCAGCCCCAATATTTCTCCATGTTTTATACTCTCCATTGAAGCTCTTGATTCTGATTCTTGCAGTTTATGGTAATGCGATTTTCTATAGGAGATCAGAATATATGATTTCAGAAACTTTAATGTGAATATTAATTGCATCTGCTTAACAATTCTCATTGTATTTGATATTAATGGCCTGTTTGCACAATTAAATCTTTGTTTATTTATGTTAGTGGACATGCAGGTTAGACTTCTGGGTCTTCTGGAATAAAAGGCAGTTGAAGCTAGAGGGGTAGATTTTTTTGCCCTGGGTTCCCACAGTATGCCATGGGTTGATGTCCTCTGACTTTTCAGGACAGGAATGTAGGATACTGCATGCCCAGGAGCAAGGAGTGTCTCTGATATCAAAAGAAACCACTGATCTCCCACAAAGCTGCACCCAGTAATCAGAGGGGATCTCTTTCCTTTCCTCACTGGGATTTCCTTAAGTCAATTATACTCCCCTCTTCCGACCATATATGTTCACAGAAGTGATGCTAAGATGGCTGCAGATGATATCCTCTCACACCTGGAAAAATCCTCAGGCCTGTGATATGTCCAGAGTCTCTTTTAGACTCCTACTACAGTCCAAAAGTAGACATCAGCTATTTTAGTAGTGAGTTTCCCTGAGCAGTATATTGGATATAACAAAAATAAAAGCATTTGTTCAGACCACTGTATGACCAGAAACCCCACACATATGTTAACAAAGGGCCTGGCACATAGTAGGTTTTCAACAAAGATTCAATAATGGAACAAAAATTTATAAAGTAGTTTTAGCTTCAATAAAGTCACAAAAATAAACTATTAAATTATATTATTTTGTTGTTTTACTTAGATATATATCTTAGCTTGTTCTTTTCCCCCTCATAGACCTTTTTTTACAATATAAATCTTGATTATTTAGAGTATCATCTTTATAACACTGAAAATTCTTTTTTCCATTTTTCTTTCCTACTATTGTTTTTAGACAACATAAAATCAATCCCAATTCTGTATGGAATTATTGCCAAGGACAGCAAATATAGGTTACTCTTACTACAGCAGCCTTTGACCTGTCCTCTGAAATACCAGAAAATAACCTGTCCTGTATTTTGTAACATTTCTTCATTCTCCCAAAGGCAGCTTGACTTTATTCAGCATGTCAAATCAAATAAATAACAGTGCCCTAATATTTTTTAAATGAAAAAAATGCTCTATTTTGCTTCAATGCCTTTTAACAGAGTTCTATTTAGTTAGTACATGGTATTGGCCCTAGCATTTGAAGACAGAAAACCCTGCAAGTCAGGGTTGTGTGACCCATGAGAGGCTACCTCATCAAAGTCTAGAATCTCATCTGGTGCAGGTATTTAGTACAGTACCTCATGCAGGTGGGATGTGATGAGTGACACACACACTGACTCGTCATTTAAAGTGCAGCTTTGGGAACATCCAAGGCAGAGGCAAGGTAATTAGTGTTTATCAAGGGAAATTATTTATGAGGCACTAAAAGTAAATATTTTAAACATATCCTCATTTGATTCTTACAATTCCTTAGTGAATTTTTCTTGTTAAAATCATGATTCCTAATTTAACTTACTTTAGCCTTTAAAATAAGCTTTGAGGTAACTTACTCCTAAATCTTAAATTTATCCAAGTATGTTAATTGTAAAGTTATTAAAAATAACAAACTAATAAAAATGAAGTCTTTAAAAACAAACTACGTTAAAAAACTGACCTTTAGTAGTATCTATGTGTGCAAACTCTCTCTCTCTGTCATCTATCTGTCTGTCTATGTTGTTGATATTCTGTATAGAATGCTAGCATAATATGGAGGGATGGGTCTAGAGCTCCCTCCTTTAATTTGGTCAAGTTACTCCAGTTTTTTTGTTAAGTTATGATAGTCTTCAGAGATTTTCATAAAATGTAAAGATATTTAGAAGATGAAAATATTACAGGGAATTTAAGGAAAATTATTTTAATGGACATTGGCAAAATTGTCTTCATAGGTAGTAAAAGTTTAAGTTCTGAAATTATCCTAATTTAGAATGGAAAAGGTTTTTACTTGTATTGACTGCCCCCTTGGTGCCCTACACGCATATTGTCAGTTGGTTACAGGGTGCCTGTGCACTTCTGCTCCTGCCAATCAAAACACTTTTATTTTGGTACCATGAGTCAGTCAGCTGTGTTTGTCTCCAAACCTATTTATTCCAGTGTAACTTGTTATTGTGATTACCTAACATAATATTGAAAAAACATACATAAATTGTTGAATATTTATGCCAAAATATAGAATTGGGTCTATGAAATCTATGAATGTTTGGATAGATAAAATAAAGTTGAGTTGTCAAGCAAAAGTGTTATCAAAATTAAAGTAAGATAACTGTAAAAGTTTGAGAAACTCATGAAAACATAAAAAAGACTCTGTATTCAGATTGTTTTTCAAGAATCTAAATATTATTATGCTTAAAAAGCCCTGGAAATGGAAATATAGTACAGAAAATGCAAACTAGGTACCATTTATGCAAAGAACAAAAAGGGATAAGACCCTAATCAGCAAGCCCATAATTAAAGAAAATGCCTTGGCCTCACTTCAGAAGATTGACAAGTAAATATGCAATTATAATTTGGTGTTAATTAGCATACTTGGGAGAATATGTCATTTTAAAAAATTTCCTTTTAAACCAATGTTCTCAATTAACCAACAAATCTGGTTCCTGTCTATATAGTATGTGTGTGTGTGTGTGTGTGTGTGTGCATGGCTGTATGTGTCTTTCAGGGACAGACACTGTTTAAAATGTAAAATATGCCTGGGTTCTATTCAAAAAACAAGAAAACTCTCTAAATTCTCAGAGACCAGCATCAGAATTCTACTTCTATAGTGGAGAATATTATTAGCAGTGGGGTATGAATGGACATCTACCTGTTCCTGAATATCTGTCCCATGTAGGTAACATAGAGTCTGGAATTCTACTATTTGACACATATCTCCTTTACTTGAATCACCCACTTATGTGAGAGGTTTTATATATTTGGTGGGGGGGAGAGGAAGACTGGCCCTGAGCTAACATACATTGCCAATCTTCCTCTTTTTGTTTGAGGAAGATTGTCCCTGAGCTAACATCTGTGGCAATATTCCTCTATTTTGTATGTAGGACTGCACCACAGCATGGCTTGATAAGCGGTGTGTAGGTCTCCCCCCAGGATCTGAACCCGTGAACCCCCAGCTGTTGAAGCAGAGCGTGCAAATTTAACCACTCTGCCACCAGGTCAGCTCTGGTTTTATGCATTTTTAAAACTCAGTATAAACACCTTCTGTAACCTCTGGAGAGATTGTGGGCTCTCCATATATGTGCACATGGCTTATTATACAATCCCTATTAAAGAATGTTAGTGTAATTTGGTCATTACTTCATGTAAAACTGTAGTGACTACCTATTTCCTTTGTTAGATTATGAACTCTATGTGAAAATGGCCTTTTGTTCTATTGAATCTGCAAAACCTAGCACAGTCCCTGAGGAATAGATGAATGAATATATTCATGCTAAATTCTCCTCCAAGTCATATGATGATTTATAATTAAGAACTGAGGCTAAAGAAACATCTTGTTCACGATCATATTTGATAAGGATCTCATTATGAAATGGGCTTGTCTAAAACCCAAACCCATGCTTTCCCCACATATTAAGAAGCATTGTCTTACTCTCTCTTGAAATACAATCCTTTGGGAAGAATATTTTGTTCATTAAATTTTTTGGAGTAAATTAGTTTGGCAGATGACTTTTTCTTGACCAGCAAGATCTAATCAGTAGAAACACTTTGAGCTCATTGGAAAGATGTTGAAAGCATAATAATAATTTTTAAAAGGTATCAGGAGACAATGAAGATAAATCTTTCTCCACCCCAGTTTTGCCTGGAGTTAATGCTGTGTTTTAATTAATCTGAAATTCCTGTATGAAACTCCTATGAGAAAAATAATGACAATTATAGAATTTGGAAGAAGCAGGAAGAGTTCCAATAGCTCCTCACACACTAAAACTTAATATTTACACCTTCCAAAATATTCACATAAAAATTCATATACAAGTTTAATTATGCCAAGGATAATTATTGAAACAAAAGCTGGCATAAACAAACTTGAAAAAAATACAGCAGCACACTTAAATATTTATCTTACATAAAAGTTTATTTTGACTCTGCTAAGTGCCAAAATTCTTGATGAGTGGAAATTCTCTTAAGATTTTCCATTCTGAATCAGAATTAAAACAAACTTTTCTTTATATTCTTTAAAGTACATATAGAGTACATATATACTGTACTTATTACTGTTCTGAACTTCAAAATTGATTGATAAAAGAAAGAACATCTCTTGTCATCAAATCATAATTTATCTTTAGAACTAAGAAATCCTAAAAAGAAAAAACTTTGTGATTGTGTGTATGATTTATACTACTTTATAGGCAGACTGTAAGAAAGTTTATTTGAACTTGAAACTTCAGGTAATGCCACATTCATCTAGAACTATTGGGTTCTAGCAGAAAGGAATTCTTCAACATGAATTATATCAAATTCAGAACTATATCTACAGGTAGTTTTTGGTGGAATATTACAGCAGTAATTCAAACAAGTCATAGTAAGAATTCAGTGTTTCCTGTTTTCCTGAAATGACTTCTACACTACTGATTTGGGCAACACTACTACTATTTATTTCATCCTCCTACATAAATGCTTGAGGAAATGTGTTCATTCATATATATCCTGAATTATTACTTGGAAAACAACTACAGGGTCTGGCACAAAAGTCAATATGACCCATTTCTAACTTTTGTGGACCATCCCACCAAACCTTTTTCTCCATGTGCTGTTCTAAAAACAAAATCAAACTTATAGATGGCTATTCTTTTTGGAAAAAAAAAAGAAGTCCTTATTTTTCAATATGTGTCTTCTATACTAGCTCATAAATATTTTATATCATATCTTGCCGCCTTTTTATGCACAGTTTATGATTCCCACTGGCAGTGGGTCATATTATGAACAGATAAATAAAAACTGTTCCATTACATACTACAATTCAGTTTCCAGCCCAACTATAACAATCATGTTGTAAACTCAGGAAAAGCTTTTATTTACTTCAAGGGCAAACTCATTTGGGCCTCATTGTCTACACTGATAAATCTCGCATGGCCCCCTTCACACTTAAACTCATCTATTCTGTCCTGCAAGTTTCTTCATGTTTTGCAGAAGCTCAACAATTTCCAGAGTTAAACCTTAGTGAAAAATTCAGTGGAACAAACTTGAACTATTCTAATTTTAAAAGTCTGCTGAAATCTCCCACAATTATGTTATGCTACTAATTTTCTATTCCATTTAATCTAACCCTCAAATTCAACATTGTGAAGAAGCACGGTTGAATGAAATGAATATTGGCATGGATAGAAATTTGAATCCTACTCTTGGGATTTGCCAGTTCCTAGCTGTCTGAACTTGGAGAGGCAATATGTCTTAGTTCAACACGCTAAAACAAAGTACCATACACTGGGTAGCTTAAAAACAAAAGAAATTGATTTCTCACAGCTCTGGGACTGGAAGTCTGAGATCGGGGGCCAGCAGGGTCGGGGGCTGGTGTGAGCTGTCTTCTCGGTTGCAGACTGCTGACTTCTCACTGTGTCCTCACATGTGGTAATAGAGCTAGCTGGTGTCTGGCCTCTTCTTCCAAGAGCACTAATCCCATTCCTGAAGGCTCCACTGTTATGACCTAATTATCTCCCAAAGATCCCACCTCTCAATGCCATTACAGTGGGATTAGAGTTTCAACATATGAATTTTGGTAGTATATAAAAATTCAGTCCATTGCACACTATAACTAACTTATACTTCATTGTAAAGATTAAAAGTGGTAAAATAAATTACGGTGCAATTTCCATGTTTTAGTACTTACTTGACTGGGGCTCTTTTGTCCTTAAAAATGTGTCATTATTCAAGGAATTATTTCTTAAATTTAGGTAATGGTAATTAGGATAATAATTTCCAGTGTTATATGAGTTTCCACATTTCAAAATAACTTGCATATATTGGTTATTTTGACTCTTATCACAAATATCAAAAAAAACCTCATGCTCATTTTGGAGAATGAGAAAACAGGGTCCCTAAGGAAAAACTGATGCACAAAGGAGAGATTCTGAAAAACAAAATATGTGATCTTAATCTTCATTCAAAATTTTCTACTTTGCCTTTATTTAAGGGTACCAATGGGGAAAAAAAACAGAAAAAAAGTCTTATCCTGGTAGAACACTGCTCTGCATTATCTTCTGATTATTAAAAGGAAATTACAACTATGCATAACTTGAGTAACTTGCATAGCTATACCCTATTGTCTTCTAATTTTTCACACAGGACTCTTATAGGTATATACAATTTTTTGTACTTCCATAAGCACAAAAGCAGAATTTCACCTCTTCCCCAATATATCACCAAAACTGTCCCCAGTGCTGTCCATGACTTCCTAAATACCATATCCAGTAAAAAGGTTTCTATCCTGGCACTGCTGAATTTCAGTGCACCTTTGAAAACAAGTAGCACCCTCTTGTCAACTCTTTCTTCCCTGGGCTGATTTGACAGCCCAGTTCCATGGTTTTTCTCTTTGCTCACTAGTTTTTCCCTCTTTATTTCCTTTATATCCCTTTCTATCTCTGCTCCCTTTTGAGATGTTGACGTTGTCTCAGTGCTTTTCATCTCCTTCCTTTGATCACCACCCACCCCAGAGATCTTAACCACACCCATGATTTCAGCAAACATCTAGACAAAACTCAAAAATCATTTTCTTCAAGATATATATCGCCCTAAACTCCAACGCCCTATAAAATATATAAATAAATGAAAATCAAACACATAAGCAATGTAACCTTCCCTTCATGGTTTACCTAAATCTTAGTGAAGACTGTATGAAAGAACCTCAGGTAAGACCTAGGCAGAATCTCAGCCTAGCCCTACCAAGAAGCCAGATCTATGCAGAATTTTAGTTTTGACTTCACTTGGCCTTAGAGAAACTATTCGAGAGTAGGATAATGTAGTTTGGTATCAGACACTAGTGAGCTGGCCAGACTCAGCACATTGCTATTTAAAAAGTGGTTTGCATGATGAATTTTTTTCTAAAATTAGATAGTAGAGATGATTACACAACTCTGTGAACATGCTAAAAACCACTGAATTGTACATTTCAAAGAGCAAATTGATGGTATTTAAATTATATCTCAGGAAAACTGTTATTAAAAATATATATGGTCTCAGGCCATATTTCAGACCTGCTGAGATTTAACAAGGCCTTCAGATTGTTTGATATGTACACACACACACACACACACACACACACACACAAATACATTGGGAAGTATTATAAAGGATGGTAGGGGTTCTCAAACCTCTTAGGTGGAATTCTTAACAACTGCCCTCCCTCATAAGGCCCTAATAATCAGGGATGATTGCTCCCCAACTAGGATCTATGATTATCTCTATACAGATGAGTGTTTGTATTCTTGGATATTTAGACATCTCCTTCAACTGTATCCATTGGTGCATTTACACTAGTCACATTCTTTTCCTTTTCCCATAAATCCATATACCATAAATCATCAAACTTTTACTGTATTGCAATTACCCTTTCTCCCAATACAGTAAGAATTCATTAGGGGTGTTAACTCTCCTTTTACCTTTCATTTCTAGAATCTAGCACAGTAACATCATACTCTACACAGGTTGTCAAATAATACAGTTATTTGTCAACTTAGCATGACTGTGTTAGTCCAGGCCCTCTGAGAGGCAAATGCCAAGATGGGGTTAAACATACAAGAATGTTACCAGGAGAAATGCCTATGAAAGTTACATGGACCCAGGAAGTCTGGTCCATAAGACAGTGATGCTAGGCTGACTCCAAGTGAAGAAGAGAGGGAAGGCTAGGTGCAAGTTTCCTAACCTGTCACTCAGGCTGAGGAAAGTTCTGCAAGGCAACTGGGGAGTCCTCAAGCCAAAATCAGTCGTGAGAGGAGTTCCATATCTTCCAGAAACGGGCCTGCCTGGTATCATCCCTGCCACAGTCAATCAACAGCTGAGAGTAGCCCATAGGAGCAAACACAGAGATAGGATACAGAGCAGAGCAGATGGGGCCATATATCAGTTATGCTCCCTAGAGTCAATGATCTGAGAGGCATTTTCATTGTTGCCACAATGGTTTCCATAAACCTGCTAAGTTTTAATTATTTAGATTGCTAACAACTTGTTCATCAACTGCTATAAGCATCTTGTGTAGGTGTTTGTATTTCTCTTCATTTGACATTGATTCCTCATCATTCATGAAGTGCCTTATTTGTCTTTGTGTAGGGGACAGAACACTTAACAAGGTGGACAGGCCTCTGCCATCAGAAAGCTCAAGGCATAAAACAACAAATTTATGCAGATAGTTTATTAATTACAATTTTGTTAATTACCACAACAAGGAGTAAATGCTTTGTGACATTTTTCTTAGAGAAGGAAAAAAGGATAGAAGAGTTTTATATCTAGACTGGGAGTTCCCATGTGACAGATTTTATGTTTTGTCATTGCTGTTGGTCTCTTGGCTGAGTTCCTGCCATACTGTATATTTTACTCAAATTGAATTTTACATTTTGATTAAAATTATACTGAAGCCTCCAGAGACCATTAAATAGCACATAAATTTCAAAATTTTAAAAAGTCAGTTATCTGTTTGTTTTCCTTCTAATGGATTTCCTATACCTTGATTTCCCATCAACCATTCTTCAGCCAGAGTACATTCAAGGAAGACAGAAATATCACTTTAAGTAAAACATGCTTAAGAAGATAAACATATAATCTACTTTTTCTCTAACTGCAAATTAAGAAAAGAAAGAAATATTTATTATCAACTTTTTTGATTATCCATGCCACTGTTCTCATTTATACTTATGAAGAACTAAAAATTTATTTTGAAAAAAATATAATTTTGTCCATGAACACCCTCATGAGGAGTTTTCATCTCTATTAGCTTTGAACATTTTTAATATACTAGTCCTTTCTAAATAAAGCCCTCAAAGAACAATTTTAGGCTGTAACTCCAGTAAAGCTACCTACTATCCTTCTTTTGTTTGTTTTTCCTGCTTTAAATGCACTTCATTTATTCATTCATTCTTTGTGTCATTGTACTCTTGAGGTTCTAACCAGTGCAAAGTGTACAGAGATATAAGGGCTCTTAGTAGTTGTTATTTTCTGCCCCAATGTCCATCTCCCCTTCTTTGCCAAAAGCCCTTGATTTTTCTTGGAGCACACACCCCTTTGTTACTTTCATTCAGTATAATCTGGAGGGAAGGCCCTGTGCATTTCAAAGATGAGACACAGGACCCGCTTGGATCATTATCTTCACCTGTCATGCTCATAACTTAAAGAGGTAGACTTAGAACCAAGCTGGTAATTTCAGAGTGAATCTCAGGACTTCTAGAGTACTTTCTAAAACTGAGCTTCTCTAAATCTGTGGTTCTTTGATTTGTGAAGATGTAATGCTGAAACCATCTTACTGCCCAAAGAGGAGAGCCTGTATCATATGGGAACCAACCCAGAGGAAGAGAAGATGAGAGATGGAGAGAGAGGAACTGGATCCTAGTGATATCTGTTGAGACTCTCATTGAAGATGAGCCTTGAACCAGCACTATCTTTGTGTCTTCAGCTACAAGTCAATCAATTTCGTTTTTGCTTAAGCCAATTTAGGACTGGCTTTTTATCACTTGCAACTAAAACAACCTGAGGAATATATACAAAATTAATGAAATTAAAAACCTAACTCAAAGACCTTACAATATTTAAGGAGAACCAGTGTCTTTCGACTACAGGTAAAGCACTATAAAGGTGCCATGATTAGAGGTACATTGATGTTGTCTGATAAGCAGCACAGCAGAGCAAGCAGGAGACACATTCTGGCAAACTGAGAATACCTCCCAAAAGAAGTGCCATTTGTGTTGGCTTATAAAGTATGAGTAAGAATTTCTTCAGACAGAAAACAGAATAAGGGCATTCTAGGTAGTAGAAAAATATTATGCTAAATTTAGAGAAAATGTGACACTCAGTTCCAACTCCTTTATTTCACAGGTTGAAAGAAACTGATGTCCTGAGTGGTTGTGATGATTTTAACATATTTCCATGATGAGTTGGCTAATTCCAAACTCCCCATCAACTACCATTCATCAATCATGCAGTGTAAGCAGAGGATGGCAAAGTATTAGATGATGTTTATCCAATTTCTTTGGCAGTGGTTTGCTATGTTTAATTTTTACTCATTAGCTGAAGAAGTTTCATTGCCGTACTATCATATCATATGATACTATGGAATTTCTGGCTCCTGAAATACCTTCTAAAATATTTTTTAAGTATAATAGGACTTTCCATGATTGTTTGTTGGGCGATTTGGGTTTAAGTTTAACAAAATAAACATTATCCACACATATTTTGCAATAGGGAAGATTATCAAGTTTGTACTTTGATCAAAAACATTCACTGAGCTAAGTAGAATACATTCATAGACTATTTTACAGTTTGATTGTATAAGACATGAAAACACCTAAAATATTTTAGAAGCAAAATATTTTCTTCCACATGAAAACACCTAAAATGTTTTAGAAGCAAAAAGGAAATGGAGAAAAAAGTAAGCAAGAGAAGATGGGATTTTTTAAATACTATTTTGATACCCTGTAAAGAGGTCTGAAATTATTGAAAGAAGACATTTTTACATGACATAATAAAACACAAACTACATTACTAAGAATTTCCGGCCCTGTGCAAACTCTCTATTTGAGACCAAAGCTCTGAGATACTTGAGCTACAATCCTGTTATGATCAAAGACAAATTTGACTCTTACAGAGGAACCCAGAATCCCAGGACATCACAACAACTGAGAGAAATATTGTAACAACAAAGAACCTTAAAATGAGTCAAGCAGTCCTGAGGCTTTCTAAAACATGTCTTGCTCACAAAAGTTCAATAACAGAGGCCAGTTGAAAAAAAGGAGACTTGACAATCTCTCACTTATTTCTCAAAAACTACCTGGAACATAATGGTGTAATACCACAAGCCAAAGGTACACTTAATCCTGACAAGACTTTGAAGGGCCTTACAGTGTGGAACAAATAAAAGAACAATGACCCTTCTTTAGAACTGTGGAGAACCACAGAATATATTACCTTTAAAAAAGAGTATTCTTACCCACTGCCCATTTCCAATTTTAGAAGACCTTTATTTCACTACTACAGTTACCTAAAAGGTTACCATTACTGCTTCTAGAACCTATATACTAGTTCTTCACTACTTTATACAATATGTAATAGTTTTTTTTTAAATAAAGGGTTGTTTTCTTTTTTAATTCCAACGGTGGTCACCAAGCCCATTTTTTCAATGACCTCGTGCAAGCAACACAGAAATCTTTGTCTCTCTTCATGAACACACTCAGTTGACTCACAGGATTGCTACCTATGGCTTCCTGGAATGACTCAGGCACTTCAAACAAAACTCATGGCATTCCCATCCAAGCCTGTCTTTCTCCCAGTGTTTTCTATCTCTCTAAAGGACACAGACACAGGGAAAAACTGATATACCAGGCTCAGTGGTCAATTTGCTTCAACCGGCCATTGAAGTACAAAACTGGTTGTCATCCTAAAATCCTGCTCTTACTGGCCATTTGCAACAACACTAATTGATTACTACATCTTGTTGATCCTTTTTCTTCTTATCACTTGTATCTGTGGCCTTGTCTTCAAATCCTTTGCTACTGAATTAATTCAATACATAGTCTTTCCTAACCAGGCTTACGCTTATAGCTTCCACACAGTCTCCCTGCCTCCAATTTCTCCCTCTGCACCCAGGATTTTCTCCACACTGCCATCACAGTGAATAATTGACACTGTAAATTTGATTATGCCAAACACTTGTCTGGCAAGTTTCTAATAGTCTTTGATACTTATCTCACACATAACGTACAGACATCTGTGGTCCTCTAGCCAAACTGGCTGTCCCTCTGCATTCTCCTCCCACAGCACAGCATGCCCCTTTTGTCTTAACCCTCCAGAAAAGAGTTAAAAATTTGGACATGGTTGGTTGCTACCCCAAATCAATCTTCCTTTTCTCAGAGAACCCCAGTTTAATTGGAGTTTTCACCCATGATAAGATGGAAAGGTAAATTCTCATTACTCTAAGCCAGGCCTGACTAAAAATGTGCAATCTTTAAAAAGTACAATTGCCAAGTCCCCAGCCTCAAAGATTCTGATTTAACTGGTCCAGCATGGGACCTGAACATCAGTCTGTTTTAAAAGCTTTGCCAAAACTTCTAAAGGACAGCCATGAATAAGAGTAATTTGGTAAGTCAATGAACATGTGGAATTCCTTGAAGATTTTTACCATTCCAGGGTTTGGCATGTGACTTAATGACCTAATCAGATGAAAGGGAATAATTTATATTCCAGGCCCAAGAGTCAGATTTGCTTTATCTCTGGCTGAATATGAACAGGAGGTGTTTATTACAGACAGCAGCACAGATTGTCTACATAATGTTGCAATGAAACCAACCTAAAAATGAATTAAACAGGAGTAAGAAGAGGAATAAAGAGTAGAGAAGAAGAATGGAAAGAACCTGAGAATTTAATGACATTATTGAGGTGCTGATTATACTGTGCTGATTATAGCTCTGTCTCTGGTCTTTGAATCCTTTCGCTCTTGACATCCCCAGAAGAATGTACTCTAAATGAGGAAAAGATTTTGTTTTTTTCCAGCACTGCCTCTCCAGTGCCAACAGGAGTGTTGAGAACCTTCTTGTACCCAATATATTATGTGGAAGAGAGAAAAAAAAGGAAGAAGAAAGTTAGTTTTATGCATTGTTAAGTTTAAAAAGGAGAGTACAGACATAGCTACTAAGAAATAAAAGAGTTTTTCAGTGACTGGTGGATTTTTCTATAAAGAATAGAATAAAGAACAGAAAAATGCTCTAGATTGTGGGATTATTGATTATTTGCCTTGACTTGCATACATTTTTTGTATGTTCTTATGATTCTAAAATCTTGATGTATAATTTTAACAATAGAAGAAAATTTATTTTTAAAAACGAATAAAAGAGGTTTTATCTAATTTCTTCCATAATTACATTATAACATGGACAGTTAGGATTACCTGAAAAAGATGTTGCAGTATGGTTTCTTTCTATTGAATCATTTAACTTGAGACTGTACTTTCCTGATACATACAAAAATTACAAACATGCTCGTAATTACAATTACTAACATATAACTATTATAATTATAAACACGTTCATAAGTAGTAATTTTAGGCATTATGACACAACGGTTTACGTTCATTTGGGTCATAAAATAATTAAAGCAAGGATCTACAAATGACTTACCAAAGTCATGTAGATTTTGGCAAAAAAAATTACAGTAAATTTAAAGATTTTGAACCACTGCACAATTTTTAGCACAGCATTTTCTCCTAATAAACTATCTAGTATTAGGAGTAGGGGCTGTCTTTAAGAGGTCAGTACTGAAGTATATATTAAATTTAGAATGAGTATGCATATAAAATGATTGTGTGTTTACGGCTATAAGAATGAGGCACTTAGAGTTTAAAGAAGTTATAAATAAAAGTTGAACCAACATACTAAGGATGGCCACAAAAGCATTAAATTACTGTGCTGTATTGGTTTTTTCTAGTAATTGTAGATTAAGAAAACTATATGATATTATTTGCAGAACCAAAGATGCACAATTTTGAATAATAATCACACATTGTAAAATTACTAAGTGGGTGGTCAGAAAGCATGATGCATCGAGCAAATGAAAAGCATAAGCAAACATAGTTCCACCATTTGGGCAGTTAATTTTTTCCCAAGAAACAGGAATTATGTCATGACACAGATGTGTCAGCACAACAACAAAATATTAACACACCAATCAAATGAATGCTTGAGTTAGCTGCTTAAATCATCTTATAGTTTATATGCATCATATACTATTCCAAATGAATAAAATTCTGGTGTTAAAGAATCTGCTGCTTTATATAAAATTCACAAACTTAAGATCTGAATTTGCACATTGGTAATAAAGTCATCACAGGTTTCCAGTTGCCTTATTCCCCCTTTATTATAAGCCATTTCTCTCATTGAAAGGCTTTGATTATATTTGCTGTGTTTCATTAAGTGTAGCCATCACAGGATAATTTGTGGGTACAAAATTAACTTCAACTATTGTACAATGGATTTGAAAAGAAATAATGTCTAAGTGCCTTTAGCTTTTTATATAAGCGTTTATGTGAAAATGTTGTTCTGAATTCTGGCATGAATAGATACATCTTCCTGTCAAAAATCA
The DNA here is from genome assembly GCA_031878705.1 of Tapirus indicus. NCBI lineage: Eukaryota > Metazoa > Chordata > Mammalia > Perissodactyla > Tapiridae > Tapirus > Tapirus indicus. The sequence goes on from CM062934.1 coordinate 33,361,082, forward strand.
AGTACAAAACTGAACAAATGACCAAAATCAGCTAAAATTTGGCCAAAGTCATATAACAAACTGAGAAGTATTTATTCATGGAGACTACTGAACTTCAGCTAAGAACAGTGAAAAATCATGCTCAACAGTATGAGATTGTTTTGCCCAAGGCTGTCCCAGAAGTCCCTTAGTTCTGTTGGCATAGTAGTTTAACCAAGGTGGGACAGGCTATAAAAAGCAACAGCTTCACAAACACTTGGGAAAGATCTCACTTGATTTGGAGCATTATCAGTTAAATTGGCAATCTTGGTGGTAATCAAAGAGAGAATAGTGGCTCTATTAGCCTGAGATCATGATCCTATTTTGGGCAAGCAACTGACTGCAGGAGTAGCATGGGGTTTAACACAGTGCTACAGAAGTTGAGATAGCCATAGGAGTCTAGAGGACTTGATAGGCTGTCCACACATTCCTAACTGAGAGAAGTCAGCGTGCATGCACAGCAGGGGCCAGGGGGTGCTAAGGCACCCAAACACCCTTGCAAAAGAAGACTATGTGCATGTGCAGCGATAGCATGGAGAGTCCATTGGAAGGAACAGCCATGGAAGCTTTAAAATGACCTGAAATTTAAAAACTCTCTCCAAGCAACACATAAATCCAACAGCAGGGACCAGAAACTTTACTAGCTAAAAGTATTTGAGTATATCCTTTCACCAATCTTAAGATGAACCTTAAACTATTCAATCACAGAAATTATCAGTAGGAATCCAGACTTAAAAATAAAACAACAAAAAAATGGAACAGAGAAATAACCAGGCATACACTTGATAAATAAATGACAAGCAATAGGATATACTGGAGTACATAAAGAAGCCATCTGGTGTAAAACTAATTTGGCCTGACCTTGTTCATCCAAAAGGGCCTGACATGGCTGTTGAGCATGCATTGTATATCTGCTTTAAATATTCACTATGTCTCAGAGACAAGAACAATGTCCTTTAAGACAAAGACAGATGTGGGTGACGTCAGCATCATGGCGGAGTGAGATTCCCTCTTTGAATCTCTGCCCCCTATGACACAATGAAAACATCATTCGCATTCCAACAGAGCTCAATCAAACACTACGAAGGACTTCTAAGAAACCCCTGCTGCCATACATTGGACGGTGGAGGCGCAGAAAGCCCAAAAGGATGCTAGGTGAGGTAAGAAGTTGTACTTCCCCTCGCCAATCAATTGGCAAAGACAGCATGGCTCACAGACAGAGGGGGGAGGGGTGGCCCACAGCGGGGAAAACTATCGTCATCCAGCTGCTCTCACAGACTGTCGAGAGATCCCCACTGGGAAGCGATGATGGACTGTTTAGGGGGTGTAGCAAACACCCTAAGAGAGCCAGAAAGGAAACCCCTGGGTTGAGCAGGAGAAAGAGAGGAACCCTCCCCCCACACATCCCGTGTTTCAGCATAATCCCTCCGGGGGCTGCAGTGGGCTCAGAGCAAACCGCTCGCGATCTCCATCTAGTGGCAGCAGGGGGAAACTGCAGGACTAACTTTAATCATGAGGGGTAAAAATAAAGCCGTCCCCGTCGGATCCTTGCAACAATTTGTTATGGCTACAGACCAAAAGGAAAATGACAAACACCCAGAAACCAACCCTGAAGGCACAGAATTTGATAACCTGAATGACAGAGAATTCAAAATAGCTATCATGAACAAACTCAACAAAATACAAGAGAACACACAGAAACAAATCAACAAATTCAGGGATTATGTCACAAAAGAGATTGAAACCCTAAAGAAAAACCAATCAGAATTATTGGAGATGAAAAACAAAATCAACGAGATAGGGGAAAAAATGGAGTCTTTAAAGAGCAGAACTGACAATATGGAGGAACGAATTAGCACTATTGAGGATAGACATGCAGAAAGGCTCCAGATAGAGGAGGAGAGAGAGCTAAGACTAAAAAGAAATGAAGAAATTCTTCGAGAAATATCAGACTCAATGAGGAAAAGCAACATAAGGATAATAGGTATTCCAGAAGGAGAAGAAAGAGAAAAAGGAGCAGAGAGTTTGTTCCAAGAAATAATAGCTGAGAACTTCCCCAACCTAGGGAACAAGAGGGAAATAACAGTGAATGAAATCAATAGATCACCTAAATATATAAACAGGAATAAAAAATCATCTTGCCACATAGTAGCAAACTTGAAAAATACCCGTGACAAGGAAATAATATTAAGGGCAGCTAAACAAAAAAACAAAATAACATACAAAGGAAACCCCATCAGGCTCACAGCTGATTTCTTGACAGAAACTCTACAGGCTAGGAGAGACTGGAATGGTATATTCAAAATCATGAAAGACAAAAACCTTCAGCCAAGAATATTTTATCCAGTGAAAATATCCTTCAAATACGATGGAGAAATAATAACTCTCCCTGATAAACAAAAGCTAAGAGAGTTCATCACCACAAGACCCCCACTACAAGAAATGCTCAAGAAGGCCCTTAGGCCTGAAAAAAAAAAACAAATGAGAAAGGGGATACAAAGATTTCAGCAAGGAGAAAATCAAGGAGACTAAACCAGAACAAACTACAGTTGGATAACATCAAAAATTAATTCAAGCTCATCACTGGAAACACACATTCATGATGCAAGATGGAATAAAGAGATAACAAATAAGGAGGGGAAGGGGTAAGGGATTGAATCGGCCCAGCCTCAGGAAAAAGGAGGCATCTGAAAATGTACTTTCTTATCCAGGAGATCGCTTATATAAACCTCATGGTAACCACTAAACAAATAACCAGAAGAGAGCCACACATGACAAATAAAGAGAAAACCAAGAGAATGAGCATGCAGAAATACCAAATTGAATTTGCAGTCCGAAACACAAGTGACAAGAAACGAAGGAAATGCAAAAGAACCAGAAAATGAACAATCAAATAGCAACATTAAACCCTCATATATCAATAATCACTCTAAATGTAAATGGATTGAATTCTCCAATCAAAAGACAGAGTGGCAGGATGGATTAAAAACCAAGATCCAACAATCTGCTGCCTCCAGAAAACACATCTCAGCTCTAAAGATAAACACAGACTCAAAATAAAAGGATGGAAAACAATACTCCAAGCTAATGGCAAACAAAAGAAAGCAGGAGTAGCCATACTTATATCAGACAAAGTAGACTTCAAGATAAAAAAGGTAATGAGGGACAAAGAAGGGCAATATATAATGATAAAAGGGACACTTCACCAAGAAGACATAACACTTATAAATATCTATGCACCCCACATAGGAGCACCAGAGTACATAAAACAACTGCTAAAAAACCTTAAAGGAGATATTAACGATAACACAATAATGGTAGGGGGTCTTAACACCCCCCTTACATCAATGGATAGATCATCCAGACAAAAAGTCAATAAGGAAATAATGGACTTAAATGAAAAACTAGACACAATGGACTTAATAGATATATACAGAGCACTCCACCCCAAAAAAGCAGAGTACACATTCTTCTCAAGTGCACATGGAACATTCTCAAGGATAGATCCTATGTTAGGAAACAAGGCAAACCTCTATAAATTTAAGAAATTGAAATCATTACAAGCATCTTTTCTGATCATAATGCTGTGAAACTAGAAATCAACTGCAAGGAATAAACTAGGAAAGGGACAAAGATGTGGAGACTAAACAACATGCTACTGAACAACCAATGGGTCATTGATGAAATTAAAGGAGAAATCAAAAACTATCTGGAGACAAATGAAAAGGACAATACACCATAACAACTCATATGGGATGCAGCAAAAGCGGTCCTGAGAGGGAAATTCATAGCAATACAAGCTCACCTTAACAAACAAGAAAAATCCCAAATAAATAACCTTAAATTGCACCTAACAGAATTAGAAAAAGAAGAGCAGACAAAGCCCCGAATCAGCAGAAGGAGGGAAATAATAAAAATCAGAGCAGAAATAAATGAAATTGAAACAAAAAAAAACAGTAGAAAGGATCAATGAAACAAAGAGCTGGTTCTTTGAGAAGATAAATAAAATTGACAAACCCTTAGCCAGACTCACTAAGAAAAAAGGGAGAAGACTCAAATAAATAAAATTAGAAATGAAAGAGGAGACATTACAACAGACGCCACAGAAATACAAGGGATTATTAGGGAATACTATGAAAAACTTTACACCAACAAATTGGACAACCTAAAGGAAATGGACAAATTCTTGGAAGCACAAAACCTCCCAAAACTGAATCAAGAAGAAATAGAGAATCTGAACAGACCAATTACAAGTAAAGAGATTGAAACAGTAATCAAAAACCTCCCCCAAAATAAAAGCCCAGGACCAGATGGCTTCCCTGGAGAATTTTATCAAACGTTCAAAGAAGATTTAGCACCTATCCTTCTCAAACTATTCCAAAAAATAGAGAAAGATGGAATACTTCCCAACACATTCTATGAGGCTGACATCATCCTGATACCAAAGCCAGACAAGGACAATACAAAGAAGGAAAACTACAGGCCAATATCACTGATGAACATAGATGCAAAAATCCTCAACAAAATATTGGCAAACCGAATACAGCAATACATCAAAAAGATCATACACCACGATCAAGTGGGATTTATACCAGGGACACAGGAATGGTTCAACATCTGCAAATCAATCAACATAATACACCACATTAACAAAATGAAGAATAAAAACCACATGATCATCTCAATCAATGCAGAGAAGGCATTTGACAAGATCCAGCATCCATTTATGATAAAAACTCTCAACAAAATGGGTATAGAAGGAAAGTACTTCAACATAATAAGGGCCATATATGACAAACCTACAGCAAACATCCTACTCAATGGGGAAAAACTGAAAGCCATTCCTTTGAGGACAGGAACAAGACAAGGGTGCCCACTCTCACCGCTCTTATTCAACATAGTACTGGAAGTTCTGGCCAGAGCAATTAGGCAAGAAAAAGGAATAAAAGGACTCCAAATAGGCAATGAAGAAGTGAAACTCGCACTATTTGCAGATGACATGATCTTATACATAGAAAACCCAAAAAATTCCATCAGAAAACTACTAGAAATAATCAACAACTACAGTAAAGTGGCAGGGTATAAAATCAACTTACAAAAATCAATTGCATTTTTATACACTAACGATGAACCAACAGAAAGAGAACTGAAAAAGAGCATCCCATATACAATTGCAACAAAAAGAATAAAATATCTGGGAATAAATTTAACCAAGGAAGTAAAAGACCTATACAATGAAAACTATAAGATACTATTGAAAGAAATCGAGGAAGACATAAAGAAATGGAAAAATCTTCCATGCACATGGATTGGAAGAATAAATATAGTTAAAATGTCCATTCTACCTAAAGCAACCTACAGATTCAATGCAATCCCAATCAGAATCCCAATTGTCATAATAGAACAAAAACTACTGAAATTTGTATGGGGCAACAAAAGAGCCTGAATAGCTAAAGCAATTCTGAAAAAAGAGAACAAAGCTGGAGGCATCACAATCCCTGATTTCAAAATATACTATAAAGCTATAGTATATCAAAACAGCATGGTACTGGTACAAGAATAGACACACAGATCAATGGAACAGAATTGAAAGCCCAGAAATAAAACCACACGCCTATGTCCTAATCTTTGACAAAGGAGCAAAGAACATACAATGGAGAGAGGGAAGTCTCTTCAATAAATGGTGCTGGGAAAATTGGACAGCAACATGCGAAAGAATGAAAGACCATCTCCTATTGCCATATACAAAAATCAATTCAAAATGGATAAAGGACCTGAAAGTGAGACCTGAAACTATAAAACTCCCGGAAGAAAATATAGGCAGTACACTAATTGAGATTGGACATAAAGGGATCCTTTCAGATTCCATGTCTACTTGGCCAAGGGAAACAAAAGAAAAAATAAACAAGTGGGACTTCATCAGACTAAAGAGCTTCTACAAGGTAAATGAAACCAGGATCAAAATGAATAAACAACCCACCAGCTGGGAGAAAATATTTGCAAATCGTTTGTCCAACAAGGGATTAATCTCAGTAATATATAAAGATCTCATACAACTGAGCAACAAAAAAACAAACAACCCGATCAAAAAATGGGCAGAGGATATGAACAGACATTTTTCCAAGGAAGAGATACAGATGGCCAATAGACACATGAAAAGATGTTCAACATCACTAATCATCAGGGAAATGCAAATCAAAACTACACTAAGATATCACCTTACACCGGTTAGAAGGCTATAATCACAAAGACAAATAACAACAAGTGCTGGAGAGGTTGTGGAGAAACGGGGACCCTCATTCACTGCTGGTGGGAATGCAAACTGGTGCAGCCTCTATGGAAAACAGTATGGAGAGTCCTCAAAAAATTAAAAATAGAAATACCGTATGATCCAGCAATCCCACTCTTGGGCATCTACCCAATGGACATGAAATCAACCTGTCACAAGAGGCGTATGCACCCCTATGTTCATTGCAGCATTATTCACTATAGCCAAGAAGAGGAAGCAGCCCAAGTGTCCCTCAACTGAAGATTGGATAAAGAAGATGTGGTATATACATACAATGGAATACTACTCAGCCATAAGAAAAGACACAATTGTCCCATTTGCAACAACATGGATGGACCCAGAAGGTATTATGTTAAGTAAAATAAGCCAGAGAGAGAAGGACAGACACTGCATGAACTCACTCATATATGGAATATAAGTGAACACATGGACAGAGAGAACTGATTGGTGGTTACCAAGGGGAAGGGGGGTGGGGGGTGGGCACAAGGGGTGAAGGGTTACATCCACAAGATGACAGACAAACAAAAATGTACAACTAAAACCCCACAGTGTTATAAACTATTAAGACATCAATAAAGAAATGGTAAAAAAAAAAATAAACAGTTGCCTAGCCAGGGACTGTACTTCCCATCTTTTTGCATCTAGGTAGGGCCAAATGACTAGATTTCATCAATGGCATATGACCAGAAGTGAGGAATGTCACTTCCATGCCAAGAAACTTTAGAAGCAGGTGGGCTTTCTCCACTCTCTCCTTTCTGTAGAATTGATGTGGATGAGGACAGTACACCTGGAAGGCAAATGTTGAAAATGGTGGATCCCCAAGACAGAAGAAGGCTGGTCTCTAAATCTCTCCTTGGAGAGCACTATGCGCTGATTAGGAACATCTGTTTTTGAATTTACATAAGTGAGAGGTAAAATCCTGACATGAAAAAAAAAAGATAAAGAAAGATGTAACCTCTCCCACATCGACATTTTCTTAAGGAAAACCATCTCTTTCTAGGCTAGGGATTGAGTGCTGACCTGCTGTGACCCCCCAGCTCCAGAACACAGACCTGCTGCCTACTGTGTTCATCAATTGCTGTGAGAATCTCTGTTCTGGCTATGTAATCTCATGACTATTGTAAAAGGGACATTCCAATTATATGTGATACATGCTCTTTGACATCATATAACCACTCTGTGCACCCCACTTTTTTGGTGCCCTTCCTTCCTGAGGGAAGGAAGACCCTGGGCTAGTCTTCAGACCTGGCTCACAATAAACTCACCCCAATTTTGATTTAGAGATTGTATGGATTATATGCATCCACACACTGCAGGGAGGAGAGGCTTCATAAATTTGTCCAGGCAAGTTACAAACAAACAAAATGACAACACTCAGTGGAAAATGTCAGAATCCAGAGTCACAATAAGTTACCCCTATGATCATTATTATGCAAAAAAAATTTTTTTGACATGAAAAGAAACAAGAAAGTGTGACCAATACTTAGCAAAAAAAAAAGTCCATGTGTATTTCTTCTGAATGCCAACAGATGTCGGTTTCAACCAAGACTTCAAGGCAGCTCTTATAAATATTCTCAAAGAGTTAAAGGCAATAATATCTAAAGAATTAAAGTAGAATGACAATGACTCAGCAAATAGAGAATCTCAATGAGCATAGAAATTATTTCTTGAAAAAGAATCAATTGGAAATTCTGGAGTTAAAAAGTACAATGGCTAAAATAAATTTTCTAAAGGAGTTTAACAGAAAAGTAGAGATGGGAGAAGAAAGAATCAGTAAACTTGAAGATAATGCAACATAAATTATCTATCTGAAGTACAAGGAGAAAGAAATTTAACTAAAAATGAACAGAGCTTCAGAAACTGGTGGGAAAATGTCAAGCAGAGCAACATACATGAAGTTGCGCCACAGGAGGAAAAGAAAAAGAAAAAGGGGAAGAAAAAATACATGAAGAAATAATAATTCCAACTTTCCAAACATTTTGGAAAACTTTAATCTACAGACTTAAGAGGCCAAATATATCCCAAAATGAATAAAGACATCTAGACACATCAGTCAAACTATCGAAAGCCAAAGAAAAAGAGAAAAACTTGGTAGCAGCAAGAGATAAATGACCAATCACACACAACATGATTAATGGCTCGCTTCTCAGAAATACCAGACTAAAAATTAATGTTTTATTATATTCAAATTGATGACAGAAAAGTATTGTCAGCTGAGAATTTTATATTGCAAAACTCATCTTTAAAAATGAAGGCAAATTATAGACATTCTCAGAAAGAAAGAAGGCTAAGGAAATCTGTTACCACCAGACCTGACTTACAAGAAACAGTAAAATAAATCCTTTAGACTGAAAGGAAGCAACCGCATGGTAATTCAATTGACAGAAAGAAATTAAGAGTGCTGGAACACTAATTCTGTGCATATTTATAAAAGACTCTATAAATACATATTCTTATTTAAAAAACATAAGATGGTATAAAGCAATAATCATCATACTCTATTTGGGGGTTTAAACCATATAGATATGACAATATGTAATATACATGACAATATTAAATATGTTGCCAACAAGAAGCATATCTTCAATTCAAGGACGTGAATAGATTGAAAATAAAAGGGTGGCAAGTGATATACTATGTGAACAGTAACCATCAGAAGGCTGGATTGATTTTATTAATATCAGGCAAAATAGATTTTAAAACAAGAAATATTACAAGAGAAAAGAGGGACATTCCGTAATGATAAATTTGTCATTACACACAACAACATAAAAACTGTATAATCAACAACAGAATCCCAAAATTTATGAAGCAAAAAAATGGCAAAATTAAAAACAGAGTTAGAAAATTCAGCAATCACAGTTGAAGACTTCAACTACCCTCTCTGAGCAATTAATAAAATGAGATAGAAAATCAGGAAGTATATAGAAAGTTTGAAAACATTATCAATGAACTTGAGCATATGGACATTTTAAAACACTTGGTCCAACAATTGAAGAATACACATTTTTTAAAAGTGCATATGGAACATTCTAAGGATAGATCTTATGCAAGACCACTAAAAAAAGACTCAAAAAAAGTAAAAAAGATTAATATTATGCAAATTATATTCTATGGCAATAAAAGAAATTAGAGATCAAACACAGGAATAAAATTGGGAAACTGCAAATATTGAGAAATTAAACAGTACTATTGTAATAATTCATAGGTCAAAAAGAAATTACAAATTTAATTTTTAAAATATTTTTTCTTGAATGAAAATGAAAATACAACATATCAGGTTTATGGAATGCAGCTGAAACAGTACTTAGATGAAAACTTATATTTTTAATGATATGTCAAAAAAGAAGAAAGATAACAAGTTATTAACCTAAGCTTTCATTTTAAGAAACTAGAAAAAAAATTCAACTAAAATCCAATCAAGCAGAAGGAAGGAAATAATGAATTGTAGAGTGGAAATTCAAAAAACAAACAAACAGGAAAACAATAGAGAAAATCCGTGTAACCAAATGTTGGTTCATTAAAAAAAAAGACACTGTCCACAAAAATAGGAAAGAAAGCAAGAACATCACTGCTGGCTTTATACTGAAAGTAAAAGTCTTGATAGGGATAACCAAAACAAGTACATGCCAACAAATTAGACAACTTAGATGAAGTAGAAAAATATCTTAAAAGACACAAATTATGCAAACTGACTCACTAAAAAGAGAAAATCTAAGTAGACTTATAACAAGTAAAAAAAATAGAATTAGTGATTAAAATCTTCCCACAAACAAAAGCCTGTCCCAGATGGCTTCACTGTGAATTCAATCAAATATTTAAAGAATTAACAAAACAAATCCTTCGCAAAATCTAGTGAAGACCACTCTAATCTGAATGTAGAATCCGAGACACTGTGAAACCAAAGCAGAAAAAGATATCACAAAAAAGGAATACTATAGAACAACACTCCTCTTGAACATGAACATAAAATCCTTAAGAAAACATTGACAGAACAAATTTAACAATTGATAGAGAAGATTATATATTATCATAAAGTGAAATTCATTTCAGGGCTTCAAGATTAGTTTAACATCCAAAAATCAATTAATGTATTAATTTTAATCATAATGATAGAATAAATGCCAAAAAAAAAAACACATAGTCGCCTCAATAGACACAAAAGATTTTTAAAAATCCAACACCAGTTCATGACAAAATAATTGTCAACAAACTAGGAATAGAACAGAAGTTTTTCAGCTGATTAGGGGCATCCTCGGAAAACCTATGTCTAACATCATACTTAATGGTGAAAAAAATGAATGTTTTCTCCTTACATTGGGAACAAAGTAAGAAGATCAGTTTTCATCACTTATATCCAACATTTCACTCGAGGTTCTCACCAATGCAATAAGGCCATAAACAAATAAATATGTAAAGGCATCCAGATTGCACAGGAAGGAATAAAGTCATCTTTATTTGCAAATAACATGACTCTTCATATAAAAAATCCTATGGAAATCACAGTAAAACTACTAGAACTAATGAACAAGTTTAGCAAGCTCATAGGTTAAAAGATCAACATAAATACAAATTGAGTTTCCATATAATAACATTGGACAGTAGAAGATGAAATTTTTAAAAATCCCAATCACAATAGCAACGAAAATTGTAAATTATCTTGAAACAATATTAACAAAAAATACAAAGTTATATGCTAAAATCTATAAAACATTGCTAAGAAATATTGCAGAAGATCAAAGTACAGTGATATTCCATGGTCATGGAATGGAACACTCAGTATTGTTAATAGGGCAAATGTATCTCTGCAAATGTATCTACAGGTTCAAAGCAATCTCTAGCAAAAGCCCAATAGGTATTTATTGTAGAAACTGACTAACTGAACATAAAATTTACATGGAAATGCAGAGGAAACCGTATAGTCAAAATAATTTTGTAAAGGAAGAACAAAGGTGGGAGATGTACCATTCCCAATTTTGAAACTTACTACACAAATCAGGACAGTGTAGTATTGTCTAAAGATTTCATACAAATCAGTAAAAAGAAATTGAGAGTTCAGCAATAAATCTTTACATTTATTTTCAAATGATTTTTGACAAATGTGCAATGACATCTTAATGAGGAAAAGAAAGTTCCTTCAACAAATGAATATTCATGTACATATACATGAATGCACAATTGTGTACACATATACCTATATATGTAAATATAAATATATATCATGTATAGGCCCTTACTTCACACCATAAAAAATACTAACTCTAAATGAATCAAAGACCTAAATGCAAAAGCTAAACCTAGAAAACTTTTTAGCAAAACCACAGGTAGGCATACACACACACACACACACGGGAGAAAATCTTTATGACACTGAATTAGGCAAAACTTACCAGACACACACCAAGGGCGTTGGTGTTCGGGGTAGGGATTGACTCCAAATGGCCAGGAGCAAACAGTCCAGGACGATGGAACTGATCTAAAATTGTATAAGATGATGGCGACACAGCACTCTAAATTTACTAAAAATGTGTGACTTGTTCATTACAACGGGTGACTATTATGTTACATGAGTGATAGCTTAAAGATGTTAAAATGCTTCAGTTAGGAAGAGAATGAATGTTGAAGATACATATCTCAGGCGTTCCATGAAATGTGCCTAGTAACCATCATATGAGTAGTCCAGTGTTAGAAAATTCATTTGATTTGAATTGATTGTTGTTCTCAAAGAAAAAAATGGGAGGAAAAACAATATTCATTATTACTCTGAACAAGATAGGGGATTGGGCTTTTATCTTGGTGACATAGTGTATAATAATACCAGGAAATTGTGAAGAGGTAAATGGTCTAATAACCTGGGTACCAGAAAATTTTCCTTCTGCTATCCTGCTCTGGATGATGGCTGAAATATATGCCAATTAGACCTGGGAGGAATTAACAGAAGATGCAAGAACGATTCTACACAAAGCTGCCAAATTGAATATAGATTAATTTTTTCTGTGCCTTTCTTCTTTGTAGCCAAAATATGTGTTTGGATGTTGTACTGTGCATTTGCAATCTGTCAATCAGCCAAAGCCAGCATCACGTCAGGGAGTAAGTATAGAAGATTAGGCCAGAGGCAAAAAGATGGTCACCTCATTTTGATAAAATTTCTTTACTTTGCAAAATGGTGTCAAGGGTGCTAAAATTCAAAAGTTTGTGTCATTAACAACTAAATTGCCTACTTCATATTTTCCCCTTTAAGACTGGCTTTAGCTAATCATAATTTTAGTTTAAATATGTATTTGAAAGAAAGCACAAGAAAAATTGTAGTGCTGGAGATCTTGAGTCACCACTACTTTAAAATTTTAAATACAGCCTACATCATAAATACTGGAGCTGTGTAATTTATAGTGATTCTCCAAAAGTGTCTTTTCCCAAAGAATTCAAAATTTTATACACCAGGGTATATGAGAATAAAATTACTGTAATTTACAAAGGAAAACAAGGTGCCTATAAATATAAAATTAAAAGCTCAGAAAAAGACCTGAAAGTGTCAAGTTGGTTGGTTAAACACCTGAGAATCTTTAAGATTTTTATGATATACACTCAAGTGTCACCTAATGACAGGGATGTATTCTGAGAAATGCGTCATTAGGCCATTTTATCTTTGTGGGAACATCATAGAGTGTACTTACACAAACCCAGAGGATAAGCCTACTATGCACCTGGGCTATATGGTACAAATCTTGTGGAACCACTGTCGCATATGTGGTCTATCGTTGGAAACATCGTTACAGGGTGCTTGACTGTGTAATAGAGTATGTAGGCCTAAATACATGTCAACTTCTTTTTCTTGATTTGTATTTACCTTTAGTCATTATTTGTTTGGGTTTAACAGTAATTAATATAGCTTTGTGACGTCCTTTTATAGTCCATTCAAAGCAGTTTTTCTAGGAAACAGTTTTATACCTGAATTTTCTGCTGTACTGGCAGTCATACATTTTCAGAGAACCCACATTGTCCAACATTTAACACTAATAGCATATTAATGTGTTATTAATTCACATACACCAACTTCCACAGGAATTCAGTTTTCTGTTTTTAATGTTATATAAGGAACAGTCATTGCCAAATGATGTCACTGAGAAAAAGGGCTTGACCCCAGCTAAATTGGCCTGTGGTGTTTGCTGGTCCATGCTCATGGTGTCAGCCCGTTCACCTGCCGGAAAGTTCCTCACACTTCATGGGATTAGTGTTCTTGAGGGTAGACAGGCTGACGGCTGGGGATCTGTTTAGTAGTCAAGAATAGTGTACTGAGCTTTCCGTCAGCAGTGTGGATGAGAGAGATCTGTTCCCTAAAATTCCACTACAGACACCTAATCAATCCAAAAATAAAATTTAAGATTGTGGGATTCTATATCTTAGGCCCCTTGGATGTGATCTGGTTAGAACAGTTTTATGGGTTGAATTGTATTCATCAAAGTTCTCACCCCAGTTCATATAAACATGACCTTATTCGGAAATTGGGTCTTGTAGTAGCAGCAAGTTAATATGAAGCCTTTAGTGCGTGTCCTAATTCAATATGACTGATATATCTATAAGAGAAGAAAAATGTCATGTGACAACTGAGGCACATAGGGGACACCATGTAATGACAGAGGCAGAGAGTGGAGTGATGCAGCTGCAGACCAGAGAACACCAAGCATTGCCAGCCACCACCAAAAGCAAGGAAGAGACAAGGCTGGATTCCACCCAGAGTCTCAGAAGGAACATGGCTCTACTGACACCTTGATTTTGGAGTCCTAGCCTCTAGAACTGTGAGAGAATAAATTCCTGTTGTTGCAAGCCACCAATTTGTTGTACTTTGTTATAGCAACCCTATGAACTAATGCAGGTTATAGCAACCCTATGAACTAATGCAGGCAGTTAACTCATGAAAAGGGAAGATGCCTGGATTGCTATTGTTATTTCTCTTGTCAAAAACACTGAGCCTGAAGAAATTATTAACTGCATGAAATATAATTTAGAATTTTATGCCTTTCTTTAGTCTCTTCCTCCTGAACTTGTAAAAAGAAACTTCCCCCTATAACTTGTAAAAATACTGTTATTTATTGAGTGCCTATATGTCTCAGCACTATGCTAAATAATTCACATACATCATCATTTACTAATCAACATTCTTTGTGGTAGCGACCATTATTTCCTGTCTCTGTCATATTGGAAGGTCAGAGAGGTAAATTACATGACTGGAGGAAACAGATTCACGTCTGTCTGAACCCACATCTCAATCTCTAAACCATGATGCTAAATTGTAATCTGCTGTTTAATTTTTTTGATATTTGACTTTCAAAAATACACTGACCTTCAAAAATGCATTCAAGACTGAATTTATACAAATAACACTGAGGAGCTAATCTTGCTGTATTTTTTCACAGTTTAAGTTTTAGGAATCATATAAATATTAGCAAGGAAATAATATCATTCTTTAATGGAATAAAACAAATGGATTAGCTCTTATCTTTTATATATTTTATCACTGACATTTATCTCTATTGGATGGTGAAATTTTTTAAGTGAAATTTTACCTATATTGCTGAATAATTCCCCTTAGTTTTATTAGAATCAGCATGTTCTCTTGACTAAATCCAAAGCTCATTATCTCTGAAAATGAGTTTGTGCACATGTGGCAGATTAAAGATCGCCTCAGATTCTTCCACATTCTTCCTGCAGAAGCTGGGATCCATGTCCCTCCACTTGAATCTGGGCAGTCTCTGTGGCCACTTTGGCCAATAGAATAGAGGGTAAGTGAATTGTGCCCATTTCTGGCTCCAGGACTTAAAACACTGACAGTATCCACTTCCTGTCTCTTGAAACACTCTCCCTTGGAGTGCGAAGCTTCCATGTAAGAACAACAACTGCCCAGCTAAAGGACTGCATGGAAAGACTGCGGTCTCCATGGAGAGCATGAGAGAGGGGGGCCTAACTGCTAGCCATCCATTCCATGGCACCAAGCATGTGAGTAGAGCCAGTTTTGACTTTCTAGCCCAGCCCAGCTATCAGCTGAACTCATTGTGATCATAATTGATAAGAGGTGGGACAGAAGAATTACCCAGCCAAGCTCTGCCTGAATTCTTGAACCACACAGTCATTAGACATAATAAATGGTGGTTGTTTTAAAGCAGTGGATTTGTGGGGCAGTTTGTTATGTAGCAAGAGATAACCTGAACAGGATACTCAAACGTTTCTTGCAGAATAGAGTTGAAGCCATTTCCATTTTTTGATTTCTATCCTAAATCTCTAACGTGGAGGCCCTGTCCAGTCTGCTTTTGTGGAATTTGATGGATGAAATTTGTTATTTGGCCTGACCAGTAGTTTGCAGATGCATGGTTGTGTGTGTTGCCTAATTTAATGGTTCTATTCTTAACAGGAAAAAAAATACAGATTGAATTTATAGTTGCATCTGCTTATGAGAAGGTAGCAAAATGCTTTTATTTTTTACTGCATGACAGATTTTCAATACAGTTTCCAAAATTTAAAAAAAGTTGGGAAAACAAAGAAAAGCTAATTTTCCTTTCAAATGATGGGAACAATGGTAAGAGAACTTTTTTTCTCATCTTGATTTCCAAAGCAAAAAGCACGTTTCCACAAATTATGCTTAAATTTTTTCCCATATTTGGGTAACCACTATAAAGCTAAGGTATGTTTTTTGTTATTCCTCAGTATATATGTGTTTTGTTTTGCTTTTTAGATTTTATACAGAGTGAATTGCTTTAAATACCTTATTAAATATTGCAATGACTATACTTTTACTCTCACCATATTCATTCATTCTTTATTATTTTACCAAACATTTATTGAATGTTTTCTGTTTTGGTTATTTCACTGGTGATACAGTCCCACAAATGATCACAAGAGAATAGACCGACAAGTTAAAAGGTGCCTGCTGCCCAGCCTGATGTGCTCCAAATGAAGCATCTGGGGCAGGGACAGGAGGGATGGGAAGGGGCAGCCTTCCCACAGACTTGCAGGAGCAGGCCAGCTTAGCCAAGCTTTGCAAGGAGAGTCCTGAGGGAGGTGGAGAAAGGGAGTAGGAGGGATGACAGATTTTCTCCTCAGGCAAACTTTCATCAGATCCTTAGTACACTGAGCCCTCCGCTCAACTGGGCCCAGTCTTGGGCTTCTGTCTCCATCCCTGTTGAGTTCAGCTTTAGCAAGAACCCTGCTTAGTTTGCAGAGAATCTTCACCCTCAAAATCTGATCACTCTGGATATCTCATCAAATTCCTGTTACCCCACCATCCCCCAGGGGGATCTGATCTCTCTAGCCCACCTCCAGCAAGAATCCTGTCAAACTGAGTGAGCCAGAAATCCCCTTTTCCTTTTATGTTACTTAGTAATTTTCCATCCACTGGGCCCCACCTTGGTCCTTGATTTGTAAAGTCCCACTTGTCCATATTGTATTCAGAATTGGGCCCCAGTTCTATATTGAGGTCTCTTTTCTCCTGTTGAAATAGTTCCTGAGTAAAGTCTGCTTTTATCACCTTAACTACTGTCCAGGTCTGGTTTTTCTTTGACAGTTGAGGTGCCCATGACTCGGATAGGATCATATTCATCATTGGACCCCAGGACCTCTCACCCAGGATCCCAAAGGTGTGCACCTTTGAAGCCTTCACTCCCAGCCAATTGATAGGGATTCATTGGTAAGTCTGACTCCTAAGCCAGTGCTCCAGGTGGCAGTCCATTGTAACACAGTAGGATAGATTTCGATTCTTCAGATTCTTAGGATACTCTACAAGCTGCATTAGAGTCCCAGATAAACAGAGGCTGAGCTAGAGTTCTAAGCTTCTCTGTTTGTAAGAGGCTAGCCTCTGTAAGGAATAGAAGCTAGGTTAGGGTCTCAAGTTTCTTTGTTCATAAGCATAAAAGTACCATTAGTTAGTAACAGGAGCATCTCAGTTGATTGAACCCTCCTTGAAATTGTGCTGACTGTGCTCTGGCAGCTCTGTCTGCTTCCTTTCTTGTTGGCATGATTTTACTAAGGATAATATGGAATATCAGTGTCTTCTCTGGAAAACTTACAATCTCCCCAAACTGACTCCTCTAAGATCTCTCCCTTCCCAATGCCTCTGTTCCTCCTTCCTCCTTTTTCCACCTTCCGTCTTCTCTTCAGCACTCTTGAATCCTTTGATATGGCGCCCTTCAAATCCCTGCCCTCCATCCCTCTGTCTACACTGCCAGCCCCTCAGCTCTCTACAGCCACTTGAATTTCAGGCCCCTGCTTCCTCATCAGGATCTCTCAAGGAACTCAGGGACCCTCAGAAGCACTCACCTGAAGTTGAAAGAGCAAAAAAAGGCTAATGGAAAATAGACTGGCTATTTCATCCACTCACATAAGGCTGGGAGACAACCAGAGAGCTGCTTTATGCCCCCTCAGTCTCTCACCTAAAGGTCGTCCACAGCCTCTAAAAGATTACATAGCCCAGCAAAGAAAATCTTAAAAGTCTCCCCCACAAATATTGGTAAAAATCTTTAGCCCTTACATTAAAGAGGTAATCTCAACTTGTCCCATTTGCCATAAACATGATTTGGATAAAAACATATAAAGTGGAGCAAAGATGAAATTATATTACAATGTTTGCCTGATTTGTGGCTAATATTTTAGAATAAAAGCTGTAAGATCTCTGTATCTGTCTGTGTGTTTATGGATGTCAAGCATGTATGTTGTATATATGTGATATATTCTTACCTCCAGATGGTACTACCAAATTAATTATAAGATCCTTTAAAGAAGTTCTGTTCAAACTTGCTTAGAGATAAATGAGCACTTATATAAATCAAATATTCCTAAAATTCACAAGAATATAGAAACTAACCCAAATGTTTTCCAAGCTCATGCAACTTGGATAAATCTTTGGTAAAAAATATTAGTTTAGTATTGTTGGTTTAATAAAAACAGCTGCATCTTCTGACTTAGCATTAAGCACAATATGAGCATACATTTTTATTCTATGTGGGTTTATTAGTAAAATGTATTTGTTTATAAATCTCTATTAGATGTTTAAGATTATAAAAATTATAAATTCAACCTAAGAACAAATGTGCAAGTAAAGATGCAGTAAAAAATTAATTCCTTGATATCCATCACTTCATTCATATCAGGCACAGCAGTAAAACAAAAATTCATGTATTTAACATTTTAGGGTTGTTTTTGCTTTTGTGATATGTTCCTAGCATGCACATGCTGTAAAATAGTTAAGAAAGAAACAGCTTGAGATAATGGCAAGTTTGTTTAATATGTTTGCCTCAACAACCAAAAAAAAAAAAAAAACAGTTTCCAAAGTCTCTTTGGTAACTTGCAACCTTAGACCTATGCTAAATTATATTAAAATAATATTCATTAAAAATCTAGATCATTTCTAAGTAAGGCAAACTACTGAAACATTATTTACTGAACATAAGTTTAGGTTTATATACTTTTGTCATAGTTTTATGTGATACAGAGAAGCTAAACATATTTGGGTCCGTTAATAAACATGATCTTTTTGCCACATTGAAAAATTGTAGTATGAGGAAGAATATACCTATAAAAATGAAATGGTATAAAATTTGCTAGTATGCTACAGAATGTTGATATGTTACAGACAATTCAGAATTTTCTACTTCCAAATTTTCTGTGTAAAAGAAAGGTTACTAATTGTTAAAAATTATAATCAATATATGAAAATAAAACTAATAAAAATAATAAGGGAAATAATTGTGCATGAAAAATGTGCAAGGAAAGTAAGATGTATTTGAAAGATATCTTTTTGTTAAGGGGAAAAGAGAGTAAATTTGTCCTAAAGTAAAGGGACTGCATGTTTCAGAATGAGAAAAAGGAAAATGAGAGGAAACATAAATAAATAGATGTAGAAAGTTGTAGAAGGTGTGCAGAAAAGGAATTTTATGTGTGGTCAAGCTGGCTAAGATTTATAAGTTTGATTTTTTTAAGTATCTTAAATATCAAAAGTACACTGGTATAAAACAAAGATTTGGTTTTTTCTCTGTTAAAATGGTGAAATTTTCTTGGATTATTGGTCTGTTCTTCATAAGAAATTGTTAAAGATTTTGACCTTTTGAGTAACCTTCCTAGGAAACCAAAATTTTATGTCTTATCAGAATATTTTCCTGTGCTGCATGTTGACCTTTTTCATGTCCTTGACTAGTGAAGAAAAGTGAGACTTCTCATTTTTAAAAGAGGTAAGATTACATTTTGATAGTTTTGCCTTACCAAAATTAAATTCTAAATGAAATCTTCTTTTCAAACTAACCTTCAGATCATACAGAGTGCCCCTGGACAGTCTCAAAGGATTTATTCTTTCACCTCATAAAAAGAAATATGTTAAAAACAATTTGGGAGCCAGCTCTGATGGCCTAGTGGTTAAAGTTCGGCATGCTCCACTTTCGCAGCCTGGGTTCAGTTCCCCGGTGCAGACCACTTGTCTGTCAGTAGCCATGCTGTGGTGGCAGCTCACATAGAAGAACTAGAAGGACTTACAGCTAGGATATAAAACCATGCACTGGGGCTTTGGGGAGGGAAAAAATAATAATACTTTGGTTTATTTGATATGTTGAATTGCTTGAGAGGCATTGACAAGTAAGAAGAGATGCTTTAACATTTTCTAGGTTGTATTTATATGGATAAATGTTATTAATGTAGTTATTGTAGAAACTGTATGAAGTTCATAGAATTTTGTCAATACCCTTGCTGTTCATGATATGTCTTGGTATAATGTTATCAGTCATAAATCCAGTTATTATTTAAAGTGCTGTATGCCACAATTTATTGTCAAATGCACGCTCATCATATCTTTAACCATGGTCATTTTAAGACTTTTGTCATTCACAAAGAGTTATTACTTTTCTCCAGTGCTTTCCTGAAAGCTCTTTCCATCAGCTACAGGCCAGAATGCTTTGTGATGGCATTGCTTAAATAACTTTGAGTTCTTACTACTGGACTGAGTTAGAAGCTCCAGAATTCTAGTGGACAAGCTCATGGGTTCATGAAACTGCTAATCCAAGATGAAGCAAAACAAGAATTAATTACCTGGAATTGAATGAACTGATAAAGGACGATAATGGTTTTTGTTTGGAATGTTGACAGTTCTTTCATGTTCTATTCTCTGGATGTGAGAAACTTCCTTTCTCTTTCACTTTCAGCTATCAATAACTTACAGCAATTTTAAAAATTACACCATTGTAAACAAAAAGAAAACGTTTATATTTTCTCTCTGCCTAATCCTCCAGCATTTGGAAACTCTTATTTGAGTATTCTTATTTTCATGGCAATATAATTATTTGCAAAAGTTAAATAAGAGTTGGTTTTCTTTGTAACAGCACCTAATTGGAAATATTGATTATACAACCCAGGCTTTGACTGAAATATCATATTTGAGAATGATGTGCATAAATCAGTTTTAAGGAACTAATGTTGACTTTATGGAGCTAATGCTGACAAAGTCCTCCTGGAAAAACTGGATTGGTATCTGATTTACAGGATTCTTAGCCTTACCGCTGAGTGAGGAAGGTCACTTCCTGGCAGGCCCAGGAAACTTGGGATATTTGAGCAACCTAGAGGAGAGAGGAACTCTTCCGAATCAATAGGTCCTGAAGGTGAAGTCTGGTGGTGAGTTCTTGGCTTGGATTCCTAGACTCAAGGGACTCTTAAAAGTCTAATATGACATTTCTTTGGAAAGATTCCAACAAAACAGACTAAAAAAGGCCTGCACAGTCAATTACCATTCTTGCCGCACTTATGTAAATAATCAGGCCAACTCTAATAAAAACCAGACTTATTTTGTAAACAGAATCAAAAAGGGGCTGACTGTAGAGAGAAATTTTATGTTTGAATGGAAAACTATAGTGAATTCTTGTGGGTTCTCATTTCTTCCAATTTCCTCCAGTATGTGGCTACAACTTTCCAAACTGATTTTTCCAATTTTTCTTTCACCTTCCTTACTTGGTGCCAGTGAGAAATAAAACCTGACTGCCCAGATTTTCACTGGGACTATAACCATGACTGTAACACTGATACCTATGCTGTCACCAGAAAGAGTCCAACTGCAAACCAGGAGATCCGTCACTGCTGTCCTCACTGCACTATCTAAAGATACTTCAAACCCGGGATCTATAAATCTTTTCTACTGGCTACTCTCTGGGCCCAGAAACTGGGTTTCCAACCATTAATCTTTGTTTTTGTTTTATTTCCATGGAAATTTCCCTCACCGAATGCCTGTCTGCTCACAAATATCCTCTACTACCAGTTCCCAACAGCTGGTTCTGCTGGCCTTTAATGAACAAAAGGCAACTAAATAAAATTTACTTATATTGTCCAAATGAAAGAACATTTCTTCTTTTCTTGAACAAGAGGAAGGACCAACAAAGACAGCCTCCTGTCCAAACTTTATTCAGGGGCCTATGAGTTCTCTGCTCATCCAGATCCAAATTTGGGCTTCCGTCTCTGTCCTGTTCAGCTTTAACAAGAATCCCGCAGAGTCAGTTTAGAGACAGTCCCCACCCTCGATATCTGATCAAATTCCTCATCCTCCCACCCTCCCTCTGGTGATGTCTGATCACTTTGTTCTGCCTTCAGCAAGAATCCTGTCCAATAGGTTCAGCCAGGATCCTCCTTACTCCAGATGTTTCCTCCTAGCAATTTTGCTTCCACCAGCCCCTTACTCTGCCCCTTGACTACAAATCCCCACTTGTTCATATTATAATCAGATTTGAGCCCATTTCAGTACTGACATTTCTTTCCTCCTATTGCAATATTCATGATTAAAATCTGCTTTTAACACTTTAGCTACTATTCAGCTCTGTTTTTCCTTTGGCAGATTGTACACCAAGCAGAGAAAAGAGCAAGTAGCAGGGAGAAATAAAGCATAGGAAATCACACCAGGGATTCATTGTGAGTACCACGGAAGGAAGTCAGGTGGAGGTAGAATGCCGTGGGAACTCTAAAAGTAAAAGATTTTCTGATTATCAGACTGTATATTCTCCCTGGAAAGAAAGCAAAAAGGAAAATACACTCCCAAGAAAATCCCACTATCCAGAGATAACCACTAGTATCTTATTAAAGTATTTACTTTCAGTATAGTTTCAATATACAATTTTTAGTAATGAATAATTTTGTATAACATTTTAAATTGTATTTTCCCATGTCAGAAAATATTCTATTGAAAATAATTTTATAAGCACTGAATTATTTTTTTAATTAAGACAATTTTTTCAGATCAGTTTAAATATCACAGCAAAACTGAACAGAAGATACAGAGATTTCATATGTACCCCTTGTCACTATACATGAATAGCTTCCTTCAATATCATCCTCCCCCACTCAAGTGGTACATTTGTTACACCTAATGAACGTACATTGACACCATAATCATTCAAAGCCCATAGTCCACATTATTGTGCACTCTTGGTGCTGTGCAAACACATTCTTGTTTGGATGAATGTATAATGATGTGTATCCATTATTATGCTATCATATGTCATATTTTCATTGTCCTAAAAATCCCCTGTGCTCAACCTGTTCCTACCCCCTCAACCACTGGCAACCATTGGCCTTTTAACCATCTCCACAGTTTCGCCTTTTCCAGAATGTCATATAGTTGGAATCGTACAGTATGTAGCCTTTTCAGATTGACTTCTTTCCCTTAGTAACATACATTTAAAGTTTTCCCATGTCTTTTTCAGGCTTTGTACTCATTTCTGTTTAGTGCTAGCTGAATAATTGTCTAGATGTACCACAGTTTGTTATCCATTCACCTACTGAAGGACATCTTGGTTTCTTCCAATTTTTGGCAATTGTGAATAAAACTGCTTGTGATACTGTGATTTATAATAAAAATATATATTTGGCAATTAAGATAAACAAAATATATTCCTCATATATAGACATACTTAGGAGATATTGCAGGTTTGGTTCCAGACCACCACAATAAAGCAAATATTGCAATAAAGTGAGTCACACAAATTTTTTGGTTTTCCAGTATATATAAAAGTTACATTTACATTATACTGTAGTCTGCTAAGTGTGCAATAGCATTATGTCTGAAAAAACAATATACATACCTTAATCAAAAATACCTTATTGTTAAAAATGCTAACCATCATCTAAGCCTTCAGGAGGTTGAAATCTTTTTGTTGGTGCAGGGTCTTATAAAAAAACAATATCTGCAAAGTACAATAAAGTGAAGTGCAATAAAATGACGTATGCCTGTATATTTGGTCTTCATCCACAGTTCTTGGCTCACAACTCCCCAAATGCTTAGAATTCCTTTGTTTTATTAATGAGGTGATTTTTGGAAAGCACCTAAGGATGGGGGTTGGTTGCCAGTGGAGCCAACCATGTGATTAGAGGGTTGGAACTTTCAGCCCCAGCCCCACCCCAACCTCTGGGGAGGGGAGAGGGACTTGACTTTGTATCAATCACCAATGGCCAATGGTTTAATCAATCATAACTATGTAATGAAGCCTCCATAAAACCCCAAAAGGACTGGATTTGGAGAGCTTCTGGGTTGGTGAATGTGAGAAGGTGCTGGCAGAGTAGCACAGCTGGAGGTTATGGGAGCTCCCTGCCCTTTCCCCACAGCTTGCCCTATGCATCTGTTCCATCTGGCTGTTCCTGAGTTATATCCTTTATAATCAAAATGATGATCTAGTAAGTAGAATGTTTCTCTGAGTTCTGTGAGCCACTCTAGCAAATTATTTGAACTCAAGGAGGAGCGCATGGAAATCTCTAATTTACAGCTGGACTGTCATAAATATAGGTATCAACATGGACTTGCAACTGGGGTCTGAAGTCGACCGGGAGGGTCATGGGTGCATCCAGTCTATAGGCAGTCAGTTAGAAGCACAGTTAATGACCTAACCCATGCCTGGTCTTTGAAGTTGGGGAGTGGGGGACTTGAGCCCTCAACCTGTGGAATCTGATGCTCTTCAGGTAGAGAGCATTGGAATGCAGCATTGAATTACCGGACACGTCACTGAGGTCCTGAGAACTGCTTGTTAGTGGGAGGACCCACCCCCCCATTGGAAATTGAGTCTCACAACTAAAAGACTGCTATAAACATCCATGTACAGGTTTTTGCGTGGACATAAAAGTCTTCAGCTACTTGGGATAAATATCGAAGAGCATGATTGCTGGATCATATGGTAAGATACGTTCAATTTTCTAAGAAACAAATTTCCAAAGTGGCTGTACCATTCTGCATTCCCATCAGCAGTGAATGAGAGTTCTGTTGCTCCACATCCTCATCAGCATTTGGTGGTGTCAGTATCCTGGAGTATGACCATTCTAATAGGTGTGTAGCGATATCTTATTATTGTTTTCATTTTCATTTCCCTGATGACTTATGAGGTGGAGCATCTGTTCATATGCTTATTTGCCATCTGTATATCTTCTTTGGTAAAATGTCTGTAAAGATCTTTGTTCCACTTTTTAATTGCATTGCTTTCTTTCTTATCATTGAGTTAAGAATTCTTTGAATATTTTGGCTAACAGTTCTTTATCAGATTTGTCACTTGAAAATATTTCCTCCCCTTCTGTGGCTTGTCCTCTCATTTTCTTTACATTGTCTTTTACAGAGCAGTTTTTAAATTTAATGAAGTCCAGCTTATCAATTATTTCTTTCATGGCTTGTACATTTGGTGTCGTATCTAAAAAGTCACTGCAATTCCCAAGGTCATCTAGATTTTTCTACTATGTTATTTTCTAGGAGTTTTATAATTTGAGGTTTTACATGAAGGTCTGTGATCCATTTTGGGTTAATTTTTGTGAGGTACACAAAGATTCTGTGTCTAGATTCATTTTATTGCATATTGATGTTCAGTCAATCCAGCACCATTTGTTAAAAAGACTATCTGTTTCATTATATTGTCTTTGCCCCTTTGCCAAAGATCAGTTGACTTTGTTTGTAGGAGTCTATTTCTTGGCTCTCTATTCTGCTACACTTGTCTCTTTGGCTATTCTTTCACCAATATGACACTGTCTTGATTACTATAACTTTATACTAAGTCTTAAATTTACATAGGGTCAGTCCTCTGTGGGGGATCAGAATTGACCATCCCAAAATATGTCTGTTTGCCTTGATTATTTTTAATAACAAAAGACTCTGAAAGAAACTTTGGTCTTCCCCCAACTGCCTAAACAGTTTAAAATAGAAGGGCCTGTTCCGAGAAGGAGCTAATACCATAAGTGTAATGTAACATAAAGTGTGTCTCTCAGATGACATTGTCTATAATTGGCACATTTGCATTTCCACCGCCATGTGAATCTCCCTCCTCCCCTTTGAAGCCCCAAACCACTACCTCCAACATCCTCCCTTGTCTTTAACTGAGGATGGTATTTAAGATGGCGGATTTGGCCATTCTGGTGAATTACTTAGTTTTCCTGGGTTTCTCCCATGTATATATGTTACTACAGTTTGATTTTTCTCCTGTTATTCTGTCTCATGTCAATTTAATTCTTAGACCAGCCAGAAGGACCTAGAGAGTAGAAGTGTCTTCCTCCCCTACACCTCCAACTTTGTTTATCTCCTTCAATATTGTGTTGGTTATTCTGGGTCTTTTGCCTCTCCATGTAAGCTTTAGAATCAGTTTGTCCACATCCACCAAATAACTTGCTGAGATTTTGATTGGGATTGCATTGAATCCGTAGATCAAGTTGGGAAGAACTGACATCTCGACAATATTGAGTCTTCCTATTCATGAGCATGGAATGTCTCTCCATTTACTTAGTTATTTGATTTCACTCATCAGAGTTTGGTAGTTTTTCTTATATAAATCTTGTACATATCTCATTAGATTTATACCCACATTTTTCATTTTGGGGGTGCTAATGTAAATGATATTGTGTTCTTCATTCAAATTCCACATATTCACTGCTGATATATGGGAAGTAAATTGACTTTTATATGTTAACCTTATATCCTGCAACCTTGCTATTAGTTCCAGGAGGATTTTTGGTCAATTCTTTTAGATTTTCTACACAGATGATCATGTTATCTGTGAATAAAGACAGTTTTATTTCTTTCTT
Organism: Tapirus indicus; assembly: GCA_031878705.1. NCBI lineage: Eukaryota > Metazoa > Chordata > Mammalia > Perissodactyla > Tapiridae > Tapirus > Tapirus indicus. The sequence goes on from CM062934.1 coordinate 33,387,444, forward strand.
TACAGTTAATATAAATTTATTTTTATTTTTTTCCTTATTGCAGTAGCTAGAACTTCTAGTATGATGTTAAAAATAAGTACTGATAGGAGACATCCTTGCCTTGTACCTTGATCTTAGTGGGAAAACTTTGAGTTTCTCATCTTTAAGTATGTTATTAGTTTGTAAACTTTCTTGGAGATGTGCTTTATCAAGTTGAGAAAGTTTCTTTCTCTTCCTAGTTTATTGAGAGCTTTTATCATGAATGGGTGTTGGATTTTGTCAAATGATTTTCTGCATCTACTGATATGATCATGTGATTTTAGCCTATTTTGTGATGGATTACATTAATTGATTTTAAAATGTTGAACCAGTTTTGCATACCTGGAATAAATCTCACTTGGACTTAATGTATAATTCTTCTTATACATTGTTGGATTCAATTTGCTAATATTTTGTTAAGGTTTGGCATCCATATTCATGAGAGATATTGACCTGTAGTTTTCTTTTCTTGTAATGTCTTTGCCTAGTTTTAGTATTAATGTAATTCTGGCTTCACAGAATGAGTTAGGAAGTATTTCCCCTGTTTCTATACTCCAAAAAAAAAAAAAAAATTGTAGAGCATTAGCATAATTTCATCCTTAAATGTTTGGTAGAATTCATCAGTGAACCTATCTAGGCCCAGTGCTTTCTGTTTTGGAAGATTATTAATTATTGAAATAATCTCCCTAATAGATATAGGTTTATTTAGATCATCTCTTTCTTCCTGTGTCACTAAATTACTTTTACTGGCGTGCTGGTAAATGTTGAGGTAAATGTTTAACACTATTCCAGCATTCTGGAAAAGAAAAGCCCTCATTTGCAGCACTTGAAAATTTTTGTCATGTAAATACTCCCACTCTGGCCAATTTCAAACTACCAACATGATGTCACTGAATGTAGCTTTGGGAAACAATTTACAGACTGGGTTCTTTAGAGCTGGCATAAATCAACTCAAGCACAGCACTGAGTTTATTTTCAATTGCATAGCTAGACTAAACTTTATTTCATCTTTTTGTTGTTATATACTTAGTTAATTCCCAGGCCTTTCCCTTTATAAAAAAAAATCTGTCACTCTAGCATCTAGTTCTAAGAGGAAAATACTAGATAAAACTTATAAAGAGTAGTGATCAATGGTCTGGAGAAAACAGATAAATTTTAAATCATAGGTAAGATAAGATTTTTGCTCGTTTTTTCTATTTTTTCAAGGACTGCAATGAATAGATTACTGCTGCAATGCAATGAACAAATTACCACTTCTGTGCACTTTTTATAAATAATGTTTTAAGTAATAGTAATTGTGACTAGATTTAGGAAGGACACAAAGAGAGATGAGTGATAAAGCAGAAGCAAGGGCAAGATCTAGTTAAGATCAGCTGGGCAAGAATAAAATAATCTACTAATCATTCAACAGCAGCACACACAGTTAACAAATATTTACTGAGCACCTGCTCTATGTTAGGGATTGTTTTAGGCACTACTGATGCACTAGTGAACCAACAGAAAAAAAAAATGCTTACTATTAGTGAGAGTCCATCCTAGTAGGAGAGATAGTGAACAAGATCAATCAGTAGCATATAATATGTTAGAAAGTGCTCAGTGCCCCTGGAAAAAATAACTAGAGGAGGGAAAGTAGGAATTGTTCCATCTGGCAGAGATCTGGCTGTAACTTTAGATCAGGGAGAGAAGGGTAGCAGAATGTGCCACCCTAAAATATGCCTTTTTGATGTAAGGATTATTTTGAGCCAATTATATTGAGAAAAGCAGGCACCAGAGAAGCTCTGAAAACAGAGCAGAAGTTAGCCTTTTGTAAAGGAAATTTACATAAGAAGGGGGGCTTGTACACGGGAGAGAGCACTGCCAGAGACAACTCCTTCACCTGAGAGACTTACCTGCATGTCTAGGCAGCCTCTGTCTACAAAGATCTTATCTTCTAACCTCCCCAGGAATTTCCTTCCCCCTTTTGAAGTCCCAGACCCCTATTCCTTTCCTTTGCTCAGAGTGGTATATAAGCCTCAACGGCCTAGCGGCCTTTTGAGTCTCATATCTTTGTGGGGCTTCTAACAAATAATTAAACTTATTTTTTCTCCTGTTCATCTGTGTTTCATTACAGGAGAACAAAACATTTTGTAACCTTTTGTCACAGGTTCTTAGTCAAGAACCAAGAAGGGTAGAGGGGAAATTATTTTTCCTTCCCTACAGAGTTCAGGCCATGCTCACTGAGAGTTTGCAGTGCTTGAAAAATGACCACATTAAGCATCCTCAGGCCCTGTTCATGCCAAACACCTTGGAAATACTTGGAAGTGATTTTTCACTCAGGGAAGTGACTGCTGTGGTCTGTTTCACAACACTGATGTAGAGAAGAAAGTACAAGTCTGGTGACAAGAAAAGCAACAATTAGAGGTGACATCACAGTTTGGTAATTTGTCTGAAGATAATTTCAGATGAATGTAGAAGCAAGATTTCCAGAACCCTTCCCCAGTCACACCCACTAACCCACTGAAATTGTAATTAGAATGGCATCACACCTTTCACTTGAGAAGAACAGAAATATTGCTTCATACACTATCTATCAAGGAACATGGTTGATGGTTCTCCATTTCTTCACATCTTTTACATCCTTCAGCAAAGTTTTGTACTTTTGTTCATATGGATCCCTCAGATTTATATTAGAGTTTTCCTTTGTCTGATTTTTGTTGTATCTAAAATGTGTGGGTGTTCTTCGATATGATACATAGTAAGATGTTAGAAACTCTTAGTGGGGTCTTTGGGGAACATCTAAATTTGTCTCAAAGATTCCTGCAATCATTCATGCTACAACCACTGATTGAGACTCTGCCCTGTGACAAGCCCTCTCAGGCCTGTGTGCCCAAGTACTAAAGACAGAGGATGGGGCCACATACACAGCACGGTTCAAGGTCTCCTGGGATAAGACTGTGAGCAAGCACTAGGGGAGCAGAATCTCCAAATGTGCGCTCTGAAGACACCAGGCCAAGGACGTTGAAATCATGGTGTGAATTCTCAAAATCTGATGAACAGAGAAAGTTGGGTAACTGTGGATTTTAATCTAATGAATATAATATGTGAGTTAAGAGTAAGGAAATATATTTTGAAAAGTCAGAAGAAAATAAACTACAAATTGTTAAAGTGAAGACCAAAAAGGTTTAACAAATTTTAAGAACTAGAAGGGTAGTTCAAGAAACTGATTAATTTCACACTCAGCTAAGTAAACAAGCCCATCTGAAGGAAAATTCTGCATCAGAAACGGAAAGACCTGAAACAACCATATGGCCTGCAATTGTATTCCAACTAATCTTATTTTCTTAATGGCTTAAAGGTAAATTTAAAGTTAAATTAGGTTCAGAATGCAATTGGAAGTTAAATGGTGTGCAAATTAATAGTTCAATTTTTAAAGTAATAGCATTAGTTTGGATTTTGAAATAAACTGGTGAAAAACCACATATGTGCAAAATAAGAATACTTTCAACTTTGTAAAAGTTTGTTAAATTTGTTTGTACTGAAACATAACAAGCAAACTCATGAAAGGAAGAAATCAACAATACTAAGCACAAAATAATGTAGCACTTTGATGTCTTTTGGGATGAAGTACATTTAAAACAAATCAAAAATAAGATGAGGCGCCTGACCCGGTGCCTAGTGGTTAAGTTGACGCGTTCCACTTCAGCAGCCGGGGGTTCACTGGTTGGGATCCTGGGTGTGGATCTACTCACCGCTCATCAAGCCATGCTGAGGCAGCATCCCACATAGAAGAACTAGTACAACCTACGACTAGGATATACAATTAAGTACTGGGGCTTTGGGGAGAAAAAAGAAAGAGGAAGATTGGCAACAGATGATAGCGCAGGTCCAATTTTCCTCAAAAAAATAAATAAATAAAAATAAGATGCAGTTGACAGCAGAATGGCTTTATATGTCTTTAAAAAAGAATGAAAAAACAATTGATGAAAGAATAAGTAATGGCTAATGATATGTATTGTATGCATTTACTGCTATAATCAAATTCATTGTCCTGTTTTCTTCAGTGGTGTTTTCTACATGAGAGTACATTTTCTTTACTATGTTTTTTTTTTTTCTATTTAAGGATTTTCCAATAAATCAGTCAGCATGTACTAGAAACCACTAGTGACTAGGCAGTTTGACAGTATAAAGTCAACATATAATGGGGATCACCTATCAAGATACACAAAGACCTGCAATGAAAATACTTCCATTTTATCCTTTATGCATTGAAGCTAAAGCACCTTCTATTTAAGCTTCACTACAGATTTACATAAGGAAATACAACTATGGACTCACACTTTTTTACCTTAAGGTCTGCACTCAACTGAGTTTGAAAACATTTTTATTGCTAGAGCATAGATATAAACAAACAAACTGAAAAACAGAGGGAGGAGAAAAGGAAGGATATTTAGTCAATTATTTTCAAGTTGTCATTATATTGCTATTATCAATAACATTATTACCCTCATTTCTCAAAAAGTTTCCACTGAGTTAAAAAAAAATCCAAGAAAATAAGTAGCCAGTATGATGTGGGGATTATTTTAAGCCGAGAAAGTAAAATGAGAAACTGGATTCTATAGACCTATTCCTCTAGTCAAAGCTTCCTGGGAGACATCTGTGCCTTGACCATCTTAAGAAAGCAGTATATATATACTTAACTGTCCAAATGTAGTCTTTCATCTGAAAGTACTTTCCAAGTTGGTTAAACAACATGTTTGTGCATTTTAGCTCATGCATAATTAAACTACCAAGGTACTTATATCAAAATGTACAACAGTCTACCCAATAGTCAAACATTCTGTAATGATTCTGAATAAGTCTATATTTCCCAAGACAAAATTTTTAAAAAGTATTTTAATATCCTATAAGATGCAATAAAAGAAAAACATGACTGAATCACATATTTTTCTTAAGGGTTGCATGTAATTCGAACCTATTATTTTTGATAAGTCATAACCAGAGAAATGTCTACCAACTCAGTTTCAGTTAACTGGACTTCAAATTAAATTGTCATTTTATTTCTCTAGTTGATTTATTCATCTTTTTTATTTGTTCATCTGTTCTCCTCTAGATTCTTTTTAATGTAAAATTATAATTGTTTTTACTTTCTAAACCGTTTAAAACAAAAATAAGTTTAAAAGTATGATGCTTAATATCAACTTCTTCCTGGTATTAGTGAGAGAAGACAATTTTTTAGTTATAGAAAATACAATATCTCAAAATATTTTGTTATGACATTTTATTAGATATGCAACACAGTCCAGTTCTTTTATTTGAAAACCAACTGCCAGTATGCAGGATTAATTATTTTATTAAATCATGATATTTTAATAAAAATTTGAAGGCTAGTGACCTAAAACCTAAACCTTATGGAAATTTTGCAAATATATTTAATTACTTGATAGCTTTATATTTCTTCTTAAACATTTATTGAAGTATCACCATGTGCCAAGCATTGTCCTACACACAAGATTACAAAGTGGTCCATACTCTAACATACTAATGAGAGGGAAATAAATAATGTCACGGTATGAAATTTATGAAGACAATGGAACACAGTGATATGGACAAGCACATCTAGGGACAGAGAGGATTTTACATGTGGTGGTCAGAGTTAGCCCATGTAAACGTGATACGTGAACTGAAATTAAATGATTTAAAGGAGCCAGTATGCAAAGATCTGATCAAAGTCTTGCTGGCAGAAGAAATAGAACAAGGAATGACCCTGAAATGGGAATGAGCTCGATGTGTTCAAAGGCCAGAGAGATGTGCACTAAGGAAGAGTGGAGTGACCACTGGGGAAGCACTAGGAGATAAAGCCAGAGGTATGGGCAGGCTCAAATCATGCATGGCCACCTAGTCCACAATAGAAGTTTGCAGTGATAAGCTGTTGAAGGTGAGAGCATACCTCTGGATATGAAAAGATCACTTTTTCTAACTCATGGGTGAGAGACTATAGAAGTAGAAGTGATGAGGGCATGAAGTGCAAGCAGGAAAGTCAATTAGGAAAAGAATGCAGAAATCCTTGTACGGTATACAGCAGCGTGAACTAGGTGGGAGTCATGGAGGTAAGGAAATATATTTAGTTATTATTTTTAGAGAGAGAAGGCAGAAGTTCCTGACAGAGAGGAGAAAGGGAGGAAGGGAAAGACACATCAATTTTGATGGCTACATTGGGGGCCTAAGAAACTGACTTGATGCCATTTCTAGGGACTGAGGAGAAATTTTCCTTAAGTATGAATATGGGAATCAAGGATTCTGTTTTAGTGATGTTATGCTTGGTAATGCTGAGAAATTATCACAAATAGCTAACATTTATTGAATGCTTAATTTGTACCAAGCATCATCTAAATTGTTTTACATGTATTATCATATTATCACATCATATCTTCATAATAACCCTATGGTTAACTATCATTAGCCCCATTTTACAAATGAGAAAATAGAGCCATAGAAAGTGACTAAATCACCCAGAGTTATATAACTATTAAGCTGATATAGATAGAATTTGAACTCAAGTAGCTGACTCGATTTTGCTTTCATAAGTCCTGTGCTATAGAATAGGCTCAGTGAGGAGAATAGGACTTGAGATATGTAAATTTGGAGGTGACTGGCACCTGAAAAACCTTGGCATATATTTTCAGCATTTTGAGTCTACAATGAAGTTCATCCTTAAGACATGAAAATGAGACTCTTTCTTAGTGTTAAACTATTAAGTCATTAAATACTTAAAATCAAAGGAAAAGGGAGCAATGACTCCAAAAGTAAGGAGCCATAAAAGTATGATGTGATCTAACTATTTCTATTTACAAAGATCTGTCAACCAGGAGGGGTTTGGTCACAGATGTGGGGGGCAAAAGGAGAGATGACAGTTGATACTGGTAGCATTCTCCTAGGGGACATCAGCCAACACCTTTGGTTTCAATGGCCACTGGCAAGATAGCGGAGTATCCTGATCCTACTGGCAACACTATTATTTTTTGTGGACTAATGCTATGCAACACTTGAATCATCTAATTCAAGTCCCTGTTTTCTTCTCTTTGTGAATTTTCCTTATTATTATTTGTCTGCTGATATAAAACATATGACAATGAATTCTCAGTGTAAATTTACAAATGTATGGCCATGCACACATGAGTATTCTGGATACTTTGGAAATTCTCAGTGTTTTCATTTGCTGCTTTAATGCATCCATCTTCCAAGTTTGGTTGTGGGCCAACCTCTATAAAGTATATCCACTCTCATTTTGCTGATAAAATTGTGTGTCTGAGATTACAGATCTAAGGCACCAGCTCCAGACTATGATATATTTACAACTTAATGGTGCTTCGCCTTGTTGCCTCTTGGAAGACAGTCTGCCTATCTTTTCCCAGGAGAAGCAAAAATCCACTTTGGTGCCACCATGGGGCTGAATTCCAGAGCATATATCTAAAGCACCTTGTAAATTTACCTACCTTGACAAGATGATTAAACCTAAGTCTACAGTAATTAGATTGCTAATACGTCTGTGTTTAAGTAAGTCTTTTCATATATCTAACCTTCAGTTTCCTTACATTTGACTGAATTTATCATGCAGTTCGATATAATTTAGGGTAAATATATATATGTATATATATAAACAATACAAGTAATATATAGACTGTATAAAATATGTGCAAACTTCATTCACATTGATGATATGTAAGTTTATGCATTAAAGCAATGTTTGTAATGAATCACCTTTCAAAGTTCTCAGAATTTAATGCAAAAAGAAAAACCAAACACTACTTGAGATAAATAAGATTTTGCTGACTATAAGAGACTCACTTCAAATTCAAAGACATAAGTAGGTTGAAAGTAAAAGAGTGGAAAAAAGATATAACACACAAACATTAATAAAATAAAGCAAAAGTGACAACATTAGTATTGGATGAAATAAATTTCATAACAAAGAAACTTGTTAGATGCAAAAAGGAACATTATATAATGATAAAATGATCAATCCAGTGTAAGATATAACAATCTGAAATGCGTATGCACCAAGCAACAGAGCCACAAGATGCAGGAAGCAAAAATGGATGAATTTGAAAAAAAATAAACAAATTCACAATTGGAGTCAGAGATTCCAACATTCTACTATCAGCACCTGAGACAACTGCGAAACAATAAATCAACACAGATTTAGATGTGAACAACACAATCAACCACCAGATCTAATTAACATATATAGCATACTGTACCCAATAATAGTAGAATACACTTAAAAAAAATGAATGAAACATTCACTGAGTGAACATATCGAGGGAATATAAAACAAACCTCAATAAATTTTTAAAAATCAAAATTCTCTGACAATAATGGAATCAAACTAGAAATCAATAATATAAAGAAAAAAGGAAAATTTCTAAAAACTTGAAAATTAAACATATTGCAAAATAATGCATGGTGATAAAGGAAATCTTAAAAGACATTAAAAATCACATAAAACTGAACTAATGGAAAAGTACAACATATTGAAGTATGTAGGATGCATCTAAAGCAGTCATGAAAGGGAAATTTATACCACCAAAACCTTACATTAGAGAAGTAAAAAGATCTTAAACCAATAATTTAAGTTTCTACCTTAAAAACTTGGGTTGGGAGGAGTGGAAGAACCAAATCAAGCAGAAGAAATTAAATAACAAGGATAAGAGCAGACATAAATAACATGAAAACATAAAGAAAATCTATGAAACAAAAAGCTGGTTTCAAAAAGAATTTAAAAAAATTAATAAACCACTAGCAAAACTGACAAGAATAAGAAGAGAAATGACACAAATGACCAATATCAGAAATGAAACAGGGTTTATCACTACAAATCCTGAAAACTTCAAAAGGGTAATAATGAACACTATAAAAATCTTTATGCTCAGAAAACCAATAAATTGGGAGAAATGGACAAATTCTTTGTAAACTACAACTGTAAAAACTCAAGCAAAATGGATACCTAATCTAAATAGTTGTATAATCATTAAATAAACTAAAATAATAATCTAAATCCTCCATAAAATCTATAGGCTCAAATTTTTTCACTTTCAAATCTACCAAACATTTAGAGAAGAATTAACAGCAATTTTACAAAATCTCTTCCATAAAAATCACAGAGAACACTTCCCAACTCATTTTATAAAGCCAGTATTACCCAGATAGCAAAACCAAAGACTGAACAAAGATAAAACCTATTTTCAAATATTTCTGTTGAATTTACATACAGAAGGCATCAACCAAATATTAGCCAGTCGAATCCAACAATATATGAAAAGAATTATACACTGTGGTTAAGTGAGGTTCATTCCAGGCATGAATAAATAATTCAACATGCAAAATTCAATCAATGCAATCCACCATATCAACAGGAAGAAAAGCAAAATCATATGATCATATCAATTGACATAAAAAAGCATTTGACAAATCTTAACATTCATTTATGGAGGGAGAGGGAGAAACTCCCAGGAATCTAGAAACAGAGGGTGAATACTTCAAGTAGTGAAAGATCACTTACAAAAACTTACAGCTAGCAATACACACAATGGTGAAAGACCTAATGCATTCCCCCTAATACGAAGAACAGGCAAAGGTGGCTCTTTTCACCACTTTTATTCAACACAGTACTGAAAGTTCTAAGTTCAAGCCTCTGCAATAAGGAAAAAAAAAAAAAAAAGGAAAAGAAAAGAAAGGCCCTTACCTACACCATCTAAAAAATTAAACTCAAAATGGATCAAACACTTAAATGTAAGAGAAAAAGGACGAAACTCCTAGAAGAAAACATAGGTATAAATCTTGTGACTTCCGATAAGGCAATGGTTTCTTAGATGTGACACAAAAATCACAAGCAACGAAAGACAAAACAAACTGGGCATCATCAAAAATAAAAACTTGTTCACTTTAAAGGACACTATCAAGAAAGTGAAAATATAATGCACAGAATGAGAGAAAAATTTTGCAAATGGTATATCTGGTAAGGTACTTGTATTTAGAATACACAAAGAACAATTACTGTTCAATAATAGACAAATGACCCAAGTTTTTAAAATGGGCAAATGATCTGAATAGATATTTCTCCAAAGAATGTACACAAATGGCCAATAAGCACATGAAAATATGCCCAATATCATTAACCATCAGGGACATGCAAAGCCAAACCACAGTGCAGTACCACTTCACACTCACTAGAATGACTGTAATCAAGAAGACAGAAAATAAGAAGTATTGATGAGTAAGTGGAGAAATTGGAACCTGCATCACTGCTGGTGAGAATGTAAAATGGTGCAACTGCTTTGGAAAATAGTCTGGCAGTTCCTTAAATGGTTAAACATAGAGTTACCATATGATCCAGCAATTCCCACACCTAGGTATATATCCAAGATAAATGAAAACATATATTCACACAAAAACTTGTACACCATTGTTCATATAGCAAAGTTATTCATAATAGCCAAAAAGTGCAAACAATCCCCATATCCATCAACTGATGAATGTATAAATAAAATGTTATTGAGCAATTTAAAAAATATAATACACACTCCAAAGTGGATGAATCTGGAAAACCTTATGCTAAGTGAAAAAAGCAAATCACAAGTGACCACATAATTTATTATTGATTTATATGAAATATCCAGAATAGGCACATCTATAGAGACCAGAATATAGATTAGTGTTTGCCTAATGCTTGGGGAATTGCAGAGATTGGAGGGTGATGACTGGGGATGCAGTGTTTCTTTTTGGGGTAATGAAAATATTCTAAAATTGAATGTGTTGATGAATGCACAACTCTGTGAATATATTAAAGCCATAGAATTGTATGCTTCAAATAGGTGAATTGTGTGGTATGTGAATTACATCTCAATAAAGCTATTGAAACTAAGACTAAGCTGAACTAAACTAAACATGCAACTTCTGTACAATCCAGCAATTTCAATTTTGAAATTTATCCTAGCAAAATGAAAACTTATTTCATATCAAAAAAATGCATGCTCAAGCAGCTTTATTCATTAAAGTAAAAAACTAGAAACAACCCAGATGTGTTTCAATGGGTGAATGGTTAAACAAACTATGGTAACTCCATACCACAGAATACTACTCAGAAATAAAAAGGAAGGAACTACTGATACACATAACATCTTGGATGAATCTGAAGGGAATGATACTGAGTGAAAAAAGCCAATCCTAAAAGGCTTCACCATTTGATTCAATTTATATGACATTCTTGAAATGACACAGTTAAGGAAATGGAGAACAATTTGTTGCTTTCCAGGGCTAGGAAGGGCCTGTGGGACAGATGGAGAGAGAGGGTGGGATGGTTATAAATGCACAACATCAAGGATCCTTGTAGAGGTGAAACTGGTCTGTATCTTGACTCAGGTGGTATACACAAGAACCTACACCTGTGATAAAATTGTATATCACTAAGGACAGACAGACACACATGAACATAAGTAAAACTGCAGATATCTGAAAAAGATCAGTTGATTGCATCAATGTCAATTTCCTCATTATTTTATTATACTGTAATTTAAAATGTTACCATTGGGGGAAACTAGGTGAAGGGTATACAGGATCATGTATGTTTCTATGTTTCTCACAAGTGTATGTTAATCTACAATTATCTCAAAATAAAAAGTTTAATTAAAAAATTAGTTAGTTGTAGAAAGGACACTGGACTGTGTGTGAAGCCAGATGTTTGTAGACTCTGACCTACCAGTTATTTAGCTGTGCCACCTCAAAAAATTCACTTTATCATTTTAAACTTCAATTTTCTTACTTGAAAAAGGACTTAGATAATGCATATGGTTTCCAGGCTATTTGATAATCGGTAATTATTTTACACAGCAAAACATTTTACAGATCACTCCCCGCTATCATTATCACCATCCTTATAAAACACAGATGGAGGTTTTCACATTAAAAAATCTCTTCTGTGTGTTTCTGCTTTCATTAATTACATGAACATCTAGATACTCTATAAAAAGTATAGTGCATTGTTGTGAAAATATTATTCATCTATTCTACAGACCATGTTTGCAGCCTGCAGGTCCCAGGGCCCCTGTAATTCCTCAGCACCTCAATATCCACAGTTTATGGTCTGCAAATTTTAAAAGACAGGATAAAAAAATCTCAAAGGTCTCTTCCAGACCTAGGAATGCAAGGTAGAGATTTAGATTTTTGTGCTGTACAAATTTATAGTAAGTTTGACTTACCACTGACCACAGAGAATTTGCATATGAAACTCTCTGGAAATTGGAAAATGCATATTTTCCAGTGTGTGAAAGTGCCTTATCAAATTACATGCAAATCACAGTCAATAAATTATAAAGCACAAACACTGTTATCGCTATCTGAAAGATATGTCCTCAGAAAGTTTTGTGCATATCATTCCCTGATTTGAATTAATCATGGGCCCTGGGATCCTGAAACAGGAACTACAGCCCTGAGATGTGACATTCCTGTAAATTCCATGCCATGAAAGGGACATAGCCAAGTGATGCTGAGCAACAAAAACAGGGTGGGCACAGCCTCTGCTTACAAATCCTGGCAGTCTAAAGACAAAGGAGAAGGAAGTTGGTGTTGACAGCTTATCCTGTGTATATTGTGCTGTAGACCTCAGCATCCACCTTATGTACTTAATCCTTAAAGCAATCCTTAAAATGAGACATTATCTCCATTCTACAGATGCTGACACTGATGCTTGGGGAGATTGTATAATTTTCCCAGATAAGCACCAGACCTTGCATTTGACCTCAGTTATCTCTAATTTTAGAGCCCATGTACTTTCTGCTGCACTGTGGCATTTCATATGAAGTTAGAAGACTAAAAGAAGAAGAAGAAGAACTAAAGCTTCAAAAGGGAAAAAAATGTACAGGCTCAGCCAAGGCACGTGTCCCAATAAGATATCATCACCTTAACCCATTTTATTGTCATGCATCTCAGCTTCCATTATGAGGTGAACTTATTTTTGACAGTTACATTTCTACTCAGCATGGTCCTCTGACTAGCATGACAAGAGATGAGTGCATGTGACAAAATAACCTACCCCTGGCTAGGAGAACACCATATTATAAGTAAAGAATTCCTTCCCCTTAAAAAGAAAGAAAATATATGAAGGAAGGAAGGAAGGGAGGAAGGGAGGAGGAAAGGAGGGAGAGAGGGCGAGAGGGAGAGAGGGAGGGAAGAGGAAGGGAAAACTAGCCAAGTAATCAATTTCTTAGTAACAATCACATTTCTAAATATCTCCTCTAAATTATGTTTTGCTGAATCACCACAGAAATGCACAACGAAATACAGCTTTCTATCTCATCTCTTGGGACAATACACTTATGTTAATAAAAGAAATTATATTAAATGGATTAAACCTCAAAATGCAGTGTAGCTGATATGGCCGCTCTCTGTGAACCTGAGCCTGGAGGCTCAGCGAGAGTTTGCTTGCTTATTTATTTTGAAATGAAACACGTCTGCCCCTCTTGATCCTAACACACATGTCCAGTGGGTTACTGTTTCGGTAATCCTCCATTGTCCCCATGGGCCCATTCGCTCATTTGTCTTACTTGACATCGTTGGAAGGTGAACCTTGATAACGATAGCTCACGTTGATTGGGATCTTGTGCCAGACAAAGTCTAAAGGGCTTTACCTACAGTAAATGATACAACAACCTAGGAGGAAAGCACTATTATTGTCATCCACACTTTGACTAACAATGTGACTTCTTGCAGAGGTTCAAAAACCCGCCTTATGTGGTTTGCAAATGGACTTGACCCAAGCTGTTAGGCTCCAGGGCCTGCCACCTTCAGCACCAGGCTATATATCTTGAAAGAGGGTTCCCACTCCTGACTTTACTATCCTCTGTAGCTTTTTGCTGTCATGTGGCTGGCCCGGATGTCTGAAACACTAGAGACACGTTTCCGCAGCAACAGGAGGAGGCAGCTCTTCTGTCCAGCGAGAGTCTGAGGCCCAGCCTCAGTCCAGAGTCCCCGCCCACGCAGCCGTGGCCCCGATGGCTGAGCTCACCCTCCTGTAGGAAGAGCGTAGTAGGACACATGGTCTTCCCTTTTTCTCCAACTAGGCCCTATTGAAACACAAGGATAGAGAATCCGGGGCTGCCCGGTGGCGCAGCGGTTTAGTTCACGCTTGGCAGCCCGGGGTTCGCGAGCTCGGATCCCGGGCGCCCGCCGACGCACTGCCTGTCAGCCACGCCGTGGCGGCGTCCCGTGTAAAGTGGAGGAAGATGGGCACGATGTTAGCCCAGGGCCAGTCTCCCTCAGCAAAAAAGAGGAGGATTGGCGACGGATGTTAGCCCAGGGCCAGTCTTCCTCACACACACAAAAAAGGATAGAGAATCCTTAGATTAAAGCAGGAGTGACAGTAAACAAAGAGGTCACGAGGCTGATAGAAATCCACGCTTCATCTGCTATGAAGTGAAACAATAGAAGGCTATTATCAAATACTATCAAATACAATTTGACAATCCAAACTGCACATAAGGAAGGCAATGATTCATTTCCCCTCCCTTTGGAACTGCTTCCAAGCCCTTGAAAAGAGAAAGGAAAGAAAAATGAGGTCAAACAGAATTGTCTGGCATGGTACCTCATCTGTTGTTTTCAATGAAAAGATGGTAAAATATATTTTTTAAAGAAAGCAGGGACTATCAAATCTATAAAAAAGAAAAAATTTTTAAAAAGTTGTTACAAAATACCTTAATGTGCTTATCTCTCCAACTCTTGCTTAACATAGTGAAAATGACTTGTTTTCTTATGTGAGAGAAAAAAGGATGGATTATGCTTTTGGTTACTATGGTTATGACAAACTTCAGAGATATCCTTTCTCAAGACTGATGTGAGGAGAGAGGCATTTTGAGCAAAGATGGGAAAGAGAAGAACTGTCTACTAAACTAACATGCTTTACATATGACATCTTTTTATCCACAAACAGCCCTCTGAGGTTATTATGCCTTTTACAGATGAGGAAAGTGACATTCAGAGATGTTAATAAACAACCCATACAGGAAAAAAACACGTTTTCCTCCCTCCACAATTTCCAGCACCACGGAGCCTCCTGACACAGGCTTCTTCACTATAAGGAAGGAGCACAGAAACAAGAGCATTAACATGTTTTTCAAAGTTTACTGAAGGACTCGAAAGTATCTTTCAGATAGTATTCTATTCATTCATTCAAAAATATCTATTGAGCATACAATTTTTTTTCAAAGCAAATTGTAATAAAATAGGTATAATTCCTGCTCTCCCAGACATAACACTATACAGGGGATAGAGAAAATTGAACACATAATTACAATATAGTACTAAGGGGATTTATAGCAAGGACACAGCACAAGCTGGGGGAGGTCAGGGAAAGATACCTAGAAGTAATAGCAGCTCCATCAATTCCTGGCTATTCAGTAGATATTAGCTAGTTGGGGCCATGAAAGCAGTTGACATTAATGTGGGAAAGAGAGTGAGTCTGAATTACAGGCAAGTTTGGAATGAGTGAAGGATTGCAGCCCATTTGCATAATTTAAGAAAGTGGCTTCGGGGCCGCCTGGTGGCGCAGCGGTTAAGTTCACGCTTGGCAGCCCGGGGTTTGCGGGTTCGGATCCCGGGCACCTGCCAACGCACTGCCTGTCAGCCATGCCGTGGCGGCGTCCCATATAAAGTAGAGGAAGATGGGCATGGATGTTAGCCCAGGGCCAGTCTTCCTCAGCAAAAAGAGGAGGATCGGCAGTGGATGTTAGATCAGGGCTGGTCTTCCTCACCAAAAAAAAAAAAAAAAAAAAAAAGTGGCTCACTTTCTGAAAGTGTGGTTCAGCCACAGGCATGAGAGAAATTAAAAGAACTGAGGCTGGAAATGTGGTCAGGGGGCAGGTTATTCAAGAACCATGTTAAGAAACTTGGACAATACCCTGGAAATTGGAAGATATGAGCAATGATCTGATGAGAATGAACATTCTGGTAACGGGATGAAAAAAGATTTTAGAGGAACAAAGCTGGAAGTGGCTTAAGAGTTTGTTCAGTAATCTAGATATGAAAAGATGGTGGCTTGGGCAAGGATGGTAGGGTCAGGAGAAAATTGGAGGGATACAAAATCTCTTTAGAAGGTAAAGTGCACAGAACTTGGTGATTGTTTGATGTAGAATGTAGGTGAGAAGGATCATTCAAGAATGGTGTCCAGGTTTCTGGTTTGGTCAACTGGATAAGTTATGGCCTCATTCACTGAGAAGGGAGCTACCTGGAAAGAAGTATGTTTGGAAGAGAAGAAATGAGTCCTATCATCTCAAGGTGGGGTCTATTAAGTAATTATCTTTAACTCAGGAGAGGGGCCCAAGTAGAAAACACAGATTTGGGAATCTCCATACAAGGGTGATAATAACTTAGTATTCTGTATTGAGTGTCAAGTGTCACAGTAGAATAAGAGGATCAAAGCAAGAATTAAAATGTCCTTTCTTTTTGTGTGTGTGTGTGAGGAAGACTAGCCCTGAGCTAACATCCGTTGCCAATTCTCCTCTTTTTTGCTGAGGAAAACTGACCCTGGACTAACATCCATGGCCATATTCCTCTACTTTATATGGGATGCAGCCACAGCATGGCTCGACAAGCAGTGCATCTGTCTGCGCCTGGGATCCGAACCTGCGAACCCTGGGCTGCCGAAGCAGAGCATGCAAACTTAACTGCTACACTATAGGGCCAGCCCCAAAATCTCACTTCTTAAAGGCAGGTATATGACCTTGAAACTTTCCTGGAATACTTAAGAGACCTGATACAAACTCCCATTAACGATGAGAATTCCTGGAGCCTCTTGTTTTTCCCCCATTGGGAGCTCAAGAGTTTTGGTATTTAAAAGATTGCTTGGAAAAGGTAATACATATTTAAAATGTCAGGATAGTCATCAGAAAAAATGAAATTTAGCTCACAGTATGTGTGTATGTGTTTTGTAGGTAAAGAGATGAATATAATTAATTTCAAGGGAGTCATTGATGAGCCAGACCTGATGGCCTAGCGGTTAAAGTTCAGAGCTCTCTGTTTCAGTGGCCCAGGTTCAGTTCCCAGGTGTGGAACCACACCACTCATCTGTCAGTAGCCATGCTGTGGCAGCAGCTCACATAGAAGAACTAGAAGGACCTGCAACTAGAATATACAACTATGTACTGGGGCTTTGGGGAAGAACAAAAAAAAAAAAAATTAAAAAGGAGTCATTGAACCAGTTCATATTATACCAATTTCGAACTCTTAGAGGCTTAGAGCCAACTATCCTGGAGTACTTCTATATATTTACATATATATATTTGAATATAAATATGATTATATATTCAAGTATATATATTTATATATATATTGCTTACTTATTTATATAAGCATATAGTATATATGAACTTTATTGGGATATAATTCACATACCATAAAATTCACCATTTTGAAGTATTTATTTTAGTGATTTTTAGTGTATTACCAGTGTTGAGAAACTATCACTACTCTCTAAGATTACAACATTTTAATCAGATGAAAAGAAACCTGTACTATTAGCAGTCACTCTTCATTCACCCCTCCCCCTGGCCCCTGGAAACCACTAATCTACTGTATGTTCTATGGATTTGCCTATTTTGGACATTTTATATAAGTGTAATCCTACAATATGTGGTCTCTTGTGATTGACTTCTTTCATTTAGCTTAGTGTTTCCAAGGTTCATCCATGTTGTAACATGTATCAATAGTTTATTCTTTTTTATTGACAAAGAATAGTCCATTGTATGGATTTACCATATTTTGTCTATCTATTCATCAGTAAATGGATATTTTATAAAGAATATCAATAAATATGATATTAACTGTGGGTTTTTCATAGACGCCTTTTATCAGGTTGAGGACTTTCTCATCTATTCCTATTTTGTTAGATATTTTTAATGTGAAAGGGCATTGGATTGTACCAAAAGCATTTTCTCCATGTAATAAGATGATCCTGTGGTTTTAATCTTTATTCTCTTGATATGGTGAATTAAATTAATATATTTTCAAGTGTTAAATCTAGCATGGTTTATGGGATAAATATTATTTGGCCATAGCGTACAAGTTGCTGGATTTTGTTTCCTTATATTGAGTTTAGGACCATGTGTGCCTATATTCATAAGGGATATAAGCCTACATTTTTCTTTTCATGTGATATATTTATTTGGTTTTTGTATGAAGATAATACTGGCCTCCAAGAAGGAGTCATTATATCTTCCTCCTCCTCTATTTTTGAAGATTTTGTGAAGGATTAGTATTATTTATACTATAATGGTTAGTTGATTTTACCAATTTAGCATCTAAGTCTGAGCTTTTCTTTGTGGGATGTTTATATTTACACTTAAATCTCTTTACTTCCTTAAGTGTTTGGGAGAATTTACAGATAAACACATCTGGTCTGATGCTTTCTCTTTGAAAGGTTATTCATTATTGATTCAATTCCTTTCATAGATATCTATATATATATATATAGGCTTATTCAGAAAATTTATTTCTCCTTGTGTGAATTTTGGTAAATTGCGCCCTTCATGGAATTTGTTCATTTCATTTATCAGATTTGTTAGGCATAGAGTCATTCATTATACTCCTTTATTATTCTGTCAATGTCCACGGTGCCCTGCTTTACTACTACTTTATTATTTCCTTGGACTGAAGTCTGCTTTGCCTGAAGTTAATATAGCTACTTCAACTTTCTTTGATTAGTATTAGCATGGTATATCTTTCTCCATCCCTTTATGAGTAATCTATCTGTGTCTTTATATTTAAATTGGATTTCTCATAGACAATATATATTTGGATCTTGTTTCTTTATCCACTCTGATAGTCTTTTAATTAATATATTCACAACATTGACATTTAAAGTGATTATTGATATACTTGGCTTAATATATAACATATTAGTCATTGTTCATATTGTTATTTTCATATTTTTGCCCTTGTTCCTTTTTCCTTTTTCCCACTCTTTTCTGCCTTCTCTGGTTTAAATTGAGCATTTTATATGAATTCATTTTTTATTCTGTCTTTGCATAACAATGATTCTCTTTTAAAAAAATTTTAATGGTTGCCCTTGAGTTTGCAATTATACATTTACAATTGATCCAAGTCATCTTTCAAACATCCCTATACCACTTCACAGACAGTACAATTACTTAATAAGAGAATATTTTCAAATCCTCCCTCTTCTCTCTTATAACATTGTTGTCATTCATTTCTCTTATTCATAAGCTATAATCACTGAATATATTGTTGCTATTAATATTTTGAACAAACCCTAATTGGTTAGATCAATTAAGAATAAGAAAAATAAAAGATCTTATTTTAGCCTCATTTATTCTTCTCTAACATACTTGTTTTCTTTATTTAGATCTGAGATTCTGATCTATATAATTTTCCTTTTTTCTGAAGATCTTCTTTTAACATTTCTTGCAAGAAAATTCTACTGGTAACAAATTCCCTGAATTTTTGTTTGCCTGAGAAAGTGTTATTTCTCCTTTACTTTTGAAGGATAATTTCACTAGACACAGAATTCCATGTTGGTTCTGTTTTATATATTTTTTTCTTTCAACACTTTAAATATTTCACTCTACTCTTTTCTTGCTTATGTGGTTTCTAAAGAGAAGTCCAATGTAATTATTATACTTACTCCCCTGCAGGTAAGATGTTCCACCTCCTTCCCACAACCCATCCAGTTTCTTTCAAGATTTTCTTCATCTTTGATTTCTGCAGTTTGGATATGGTATGCGTAGAAGTAGATTCATTAATATTTATCCTTCTTGGTGTTCTCTGCTCTTTCTGGATCTATAATTGGATGTCTATCGTTAATTTTGGAACATTCTCAATCATTTTTGCCTCAAATATTTCTTCCATTCCGTTATCTCTTTCTTCTACTTCTGATATTCCATTGATATGTATGTTATACATTTTGTTATTGTTGCACAGTTCTAGGATATCCTGTTCTGTCTTTTTCATTCTTTTTTCTTTCATTTCAGCTTTGGAAGTTTCTGTTGACATATCATCATGCACACTGGTTGTGCATTTGCTGCTTCCAGTCCACTGATGAGCATTCTTCATTTCTGTTAGGGTGTTTTTCATTTACAGCATTTCTCTTTGATTTTTTCTTACAGTTTCCATCTCTCTGCTTATATTGCCAATCTGTTCTGCATGTTGCTCACTTTTTCCTTAGAGCCTTTGTCATATTATTCATAGTTGCTTTAAATTCCTGGTCCGATAATTCCAATATCTATCTGAATCTGGTTCTGGTGCTTGCTCTGTCTTGTCAAACTTTGTTTTCTGTCTTTTAGTATGCCTTGCAATTTTTTGTTGGAAGCCAGGTTAAAAAGAACCGAGGTAAATTGGCCTTTAGTGTGAGATTTTATGTCTATTTGGCTAGTAGTTAAGCTGTGCTCACTATTTGTTAGAGCCATTAGTGTCAAGCGTTTAATTTCCTGTTGTGTTCTTGTTTTTCTCTCCTTTGGGGTCTTTGGATTTCCCTAGACGTCATTTCTTAAACAAGATCTGAGATGTGCAGTTCTTTCCATTGTATTCCTGTTATTATGTAGGAGCCGTACTGGTGTGGTGGTGAGGTGCGGGGATAGAGGAAGTGTTCTGTAGTCCTGTGATTAGGTGAGCCTGTGCCCCTGAGAGGTGACCTGCACAAGTGCTTCTCAGTTTTATTTTCCTCACTTTAGGTGGAAAACGAAGCCTAAAGGAGGCTGGAGTTGGGAATTTCCCTTCCCTCAAGTGAGTTAATCTCTGGTAAAACCCCAGTCTGTTAGGCTTTGGTAAAATAGTTTGCCTTGAGGGCAAGGCTTGCCAAGAACAGAATGTTCTGGGTATATTTTCAGAATGGATACTTTTCCCTTCCTCTTCTAGAAGCACAAGTAGACTTTCTCTCATCTGGTAGGGATGATTAAGGTAAAATTAACAAAGGTATTGAGGCTCCCACAAAACTGGCCCCCTCTCAAAACTGTGCACACTGATCCTCTAGTAATTCATCAGTTACAGTTTAAATTTTCCTACACTAGTACTGGTTCCTACACAGGTTTCTGATCCCAGGCTTCTGCTGTGTTAAGTTGTGATTCTCTGTATCTGCCTGTCTCTCCAAATTTGGGGGTAATATTTTGCTTTGCGACCTCAATTTTCTGATGGATCTAAGAATAGTTGTTGATTTTCAATTTATTCAAATTCAGTTTCTTTTTGTGAGAATGAGAATAATGACTTCTAAGCTTCTTATTTGCTGAACCAGAAATCAAAAGTCAACTTTTTTCATTTTTATTCATTCTTTTTACTTACTATTCCTGAGATTGGGTAATCTCAATTAATCTATTTTTAAATTAACTGATTCTTTCTTCTCTTGTTTCTCCTTAGTAAAATTTTTATTTAAGTTGTTCTACTTTCCATCTGCAGAATATCTATTTGGTTTTTTTTTAAAAAGTAATTTATATCTCTTTTTGGTATTTTCTATTGGTAAGGCATCATTCTCATACTTTAATTTGTTGGATATAACATTCTTTAGTTTTTAAAATTTATTTATAATTGGTGATTTAAATGCTTTGTTCAGTAATTCTAATATCTGGACTTCCTCGGGAATGGTTTCTATTGACAGATTTCCTTCTTGAATATTGGGCGTATATTCCTGTTTCTTTTATGTCTCATAATTTTTGGTAAAACCAAACATTTTAAATAGTATAATGTTGCAACTTTATAAATTAACCCCTGCATGACTTCAGGGTTTGTTGTTGTTACTATGTTATTGTTTCTCTGTTTAGAGACTTTTCTGGACTAATTATGCAATACCTGTATTCTTTGTTGTCTGTGGCCACTGAAGTCTGCTCACTGTGTGTATGTGTGCAACATGTTGTGGTATGCTCCCAAAGCTCCGGCGATTTAAAACTCTGTCATAGCCTTCACTTCCTGCTTGGGCAGAGCCTCAAGGTCAGCCTGAGATGAGAGGTTAGAGTCTTCAGCCCTGCTGACTCATGCAGTATTCTGGACCCCCAGGAATATCATGGAGCTTTTTAAAGACCTGTGTGGACATCTCGTTTCCCAGATTTTCTTTCTCAGCTTTTTCACCAGCCTCTTGTTGGTCCAACTGATATTGCTGGCATGGGCAGTTGCAATGTTAAACAACTGTCACCAATTGCTTTCAACAAATACTCTGGGGACAGGGCTTTCCTGCTGTGCAAGTTTTGAGTCAGGTCAAGTAAAACTAGGTCCTGCGAAAGGGGCTTTTCTAGGGAGCTATCAGACAAATCAAACAGTGACAGTTCTCTGTAAATGGGGCTTTTTTAAGGAATCTGTTATCCTCCCTTCAGTGGTAGCTATGCTGCTAATTTTCACATCTACCATGGTTGCAGTGCTACTGATTCTCAAGGCTAGTGTGGAAGCTGGGATAGCAAATGAAAATAGGGTAAGTTAACATGCCAGAAAGTTCACTGCTTTTACCGAGATTCAGTCATTTTTCATGAATAAATGCTCTTTGAATTGTTGTAGGTCACTGATTAATTTCCAGACTTCTGAAAAAGTTTATTTTGACAATTTTTGGCAGTGCTCCCCTGTTCTCCTTCCTTTTATGAGAGAATGGATTTTGCAGGAGTCCTTACTTTGCCATTATGGAAGTGCTTTTACATATATATTTTATTCTTTATTATTTTCTATATACTATTTATATATAGGTTCTCTCTATATTTTATATATATTAATATTATATATTATATTTGATATTAAATACAATATATTTCTATTATATATTTTATATATTTAAGATTTCATAACACACATCAAATAATATTTTTTATATTTTGCATCAATTACATATATTCTCTCTATATATTTATATATTCTTTATATATTTACATATATATTTCTCTCTCTCTCTCTGAATATATACACATATATATACATAAAGAATTTAACTACTTGTACAGATTAAACATATACAAAAAAGACCAGGTCTGAGGAACTGTGTAACCTTGTCGGAGAAAACTTTCCTGAAATCCAGATAAAATTGGTCACTCCATCTTTGGTGCCCCACTATGTTATGCAAATACTTCTCTCACAGGGCCTGAATCATTTTGTGTTACTTATGTTTTTGTGCGGGTTATTTTCTTCCTCTAAACTGTAAACTCCTTGAGAACAGGGACTTACCTTATCATTGTATTTTCATTGCAAAATACATAATGAAAGAAATCAATAAATATTCAATAAATGGTTACTGAACATTGATTACTCTTTGTAAAATACTTCCCACCCCTGAATTATCTTCTGAAGCACAAATTATAGTTTTGTGTATCTTCCAAATTTACAATTAATTAGCAAGTCCACATTTTTTAAAAAAAATTCATAGGAATAGGGATTCTTGAGATTTGGGAAGGCTTAGGGGATAAGAAGATAAATCAGAAAACATTTTTCATACTCCTCAAGAAAACTGTATTTTCTAGTAGAGGCAATAAGGCACACTGTAAACAATGCTAGTTCCAGTTAATGTGTAGAAGCGGTCAATGAATGTTAAAACATTACAAACACAAGAAATCTATACATACACACATACACAGCATCAGGAGAAACACCCATGCATTCATTCATGTAACAAGTATTATCGCACTGTTGACTCATGTGACAGCTTTTGCCTTCAAGAAGCTCAAATGACAAACTGTGAGAATCAGACACCAAACAACTACAATTTAAAGAATAATTAAATAGAAATGCAAACCAGTGCTATTAGAGCAAAACTTAGCTGGCAATAGTCATCATTTATAACAATGGTAAACTAATTTTAAGTCAGAAATAAAATATCAAAGTCAAACATAAAAAACCCCACAGGTTTATTATATTGCTGGTGTTTACCTAATTAGCTCTAAGCCAAATGCTTCAAAAATAGAACTAATAAGTTAACTGAAAAAAATTAGAGTTGCATCATTTTCATTCAAATCTTTGCTTTTTTTTGTCAACACTTTGTACTTTATGATAAATATAGTTCTGAAAAAGAAATAGGCTAAACTTAAAAAATAAACATTTCATGTAATGACTATTTTAAAAGGAGAAAAGAAAATAAACAGGACGTACTAACATAAATGAGCACATTTAGAGGTGAGACACAGTAAAGCAGGTGCAGGGAAGGCGGCCCGCAGGGATCGAGGGTTTTCCCACTTCCGGTGGGGCGGCAGCATCACCGGAGGACCGGAAGTTGGCATTCTCAGTTCACATGAGCAACTATTTAAGTAGGAATTATGGGCATTTCACTTTTTTGTTGTTTGTTTCAGTGTAATTATTGTCTAGACTTCAAAATTTCCTAAATCGCAATACTTTGGGATCTATTTTAACTCCACGGTTTTGAGGAGCATAAACTAAAATTCAGAGAAGTTAAAAAATTTGCCTGAAGCTTCTTAGCTGGTTGTTTAGAGGCAATTATTCTATCTGATAAGTAAAATAATATACCTGTAACGTCCTTACCCAGGAATGCCACCATTAAAGCAATTTTATTTATATTTTATTATAATTATTAGCACCACTGATTGTTTTTGTTTGCCTGGCTCTGAAATAAATCCATTGCATATGCTCTCTCATTTAATATTTTAATCAATATTTTGAAATGGGTATTATTATCCAATTTTAAAGCAAAAAAACCACTACGACTCTGATCCTTAACTCTTAAATAATATACAAGGGTTATCAAATTTGCCTGATTTAATAAATTCATCTCATCCACCTGTGAAAATACAGATTCTTTGGCCAATCTTTGTCTAGAATCTTCCAGGCCTGGAGAATGTTTATTTCAACATACACTCCCTAAGATCTTATGACAGACAAATGTGGGAAACATCAAATAAGCTTTGATGTCACTACTTCTCTGAGGGAGGGAAGTGGGAGGAAATTTTATGTTTGTCCTATTAAGGTACATTGAAGAAATGACAGTTATTTCATTAAAATCTTTGGACTAAGGGCTGGCCCTGTGGTGTAGCGGTTAAGTTCCCGTGCTCTGCTTAGGCAGCTGGGGGATTCTCAGGTTCGGAACCCAGCACGGCCAGACGCACCACTTGTCAAGACATGCTGTGGCGGTGTCCCATATAAAGTAGAGGAAGATGGGCACAGATGTTAGCCCAGGGTCAGTCTTGCTCAGCGAGAAAAAAAGAGAGAAGGATTGGCAACAGCTGTTAGCTCAGGGCTGGTCTTCCTCACAAAAAAAACTTTGGACTGGAAGATCCTAAAGTGGCAATTATTTCTCCCATCAACTTGCCACAAGAAACATACTCTAACTATTCTGGTCATGTGACCAAAATAGCTTTATATGATTACCTTACACCTTAATTTTGAAGCTTTCCTAGGATCTAATCTTAATCTCTCGCATTGTACATAAAGCCAATTTTTTCAATTTAAAAATTTATAATTTTAAAGTGGTTCTGCATATAGATAAATGATAATATTTACAGTTCTATGCTGAACTCAAAATTATGTTTCTTTTAGCCTTTTATCATAATTCTAGCAAAATCTAATGTTCCTAAAAACTAGAATGTGAGTAAAAAACCTGGAATTTAGGAGACTCAAAGAAAGTCACTTATCTTCATAACATAAATGACACTTTAAATGTGAGGGGAACAGTAAATTCTAGTTAGAACAAAATTAATATGGAATTATAACCCTAAAAATTATTATAATGAAGCTAATAATTTGACTGTGAAGAAGCAGCAACTCCCACTAGGTAACAGAAGAAGCGGGATAAACCGTAACACTTCAATAGAATTAGACATGTGGGGAAAGTTGAGATACAAAAGTTGCAAAACCAGCATTTGTGGCAGTGAAATATCATTTCTTTTGTTTAAATAAACAAGCATATACAAATCTCAAGGAAATACTGAGATCATCTTTGATTTCTATATGGGAACAATATTGCTTTTTTTAAGATTTATTTAATTGAATTCTGTTTAATGAATGATTACTCTTGGCCCAAGTCTTGGAATGTTTACATTCACTTTAGAATGAAGTTGACTATGATTATAGATTTCAGAAGAATATTTTGAAAGGAGGTGAATTAACTTACCATTTGATGAATGAAGAAAAGTTAAATATCAGGAAAAGAATGTAATATCTTTGTTTGTGACTGCTCTTCAAAAATTACGAACCTGAAGCTATAAGGTAATTTTCACAAAGAATACTAGATGGAAAGGCAGAAATAAGGATGTGGGTAGAAGAATGAGAAAACAGATCAAAGAGGGACAGCAGTCATAATAACAGAATCAAGAATTTGCGAGTATAACAGCACTTGGAAATATTCTAATTCACGGGTCAGAAAACTCCAGCCCTAGCACCAAATCCAGTCTGCCACCTCTCTTTTAGGGTCGCTGAGTTAAAAATGATTTTTACATTTTAAAGATTGTAAAAAGTAAAAAAAAGAGAATATTTTATCAAAAGTGAAAATTACATAAAATTTCAGTGTCCATAAACACAGTTGTCTTAACTCACAGGCACAGGCTCATTTGTTTCTGTATTGTCTGTGACTGCTTCCTTACTAACATGGCAGAGCAGAGTAGTCACGACAGATACCATACAGCCTCTCAAAGCCTAAACTCTTTACGCACTGGTGCTTTACAGAAAAGTTTGCTAACCTCTAATCTAGCTGAACTTTTGTTCACACGAGGAGGTTTTTACTTTTGGTCACCTGTCTAAGGTCCTGCAAATTGTTCACAACAGAACTAGAATCAGAGCCCAGATATCCTGAGTGCCTATGGGATCTTTCCACTATGTGCACTGCCTCCCTGCATGTCTGTTGTCCTAACAGAATCACATACCAATGGGATTTAGTGCCTGAAGGGAGTTGAAAAGTTTGAAAATTACGCAGTATTTATCCTACTGTATGCCAATTATCTTGTGAGGTAAGTTATTATCTAATTTGATCATTATAACATATAGACTGGCTCCCTCAGTCTGTCTGTCTATATCTATCTTTCTATATATCTATCATATTTCTATATAAACCAACATAATGTTTCCTATATTTTAGACACAATTTTAAGCACTTTGCACATATCATCTTATTTAATTCACTGACAATTGGAAAATTTCTTTGTAACCACATAACCAGCTCTTAAGTTTTTATATCTAAAAGTTTTTAAAGAATCAATAACTTTTTCTCTCCTTACCCAGAACAAAAGTTTTCTATGGCTAATTGGATGGAACAATTTGTTATTCACTTAAAAATTTTTCGATACATCAGTTGATAGACATGGTTTGCACAGAGGAAGCAGGAAGAAATCCCAAGGCAGCACCCTAGATCTCTCTATAAACCTACGTTCTCAACTACAGTGCATTTCTGGTTAATTTGCAGAGGTGTTAAGAAGCACAGTTTCCTGGCTGCATGCCACAGGTTCTCTGAATCAGAACCTCTGAGTGATGACAGGATATGGGCTGTTCAAAGCAGTGGCAACATTCTTATGCCCAATAGACATTGGTCAAACTAAAGTCTGCTTTTGAGTTCATTCCAGTATTACAAGACATTAATGTTATAATTGATTATACTTTTATTTTTTTTTCCTTTTTCAAACCAAGTTGAATTTTGGTAAACAGGGAACAATTTAAAAGACACTTAGAATTTTTAATTGGCATATCTAACAAACAGCACTCATGATTCCCTCTAAAATATATTTGAGGAAATTCCTCCCCTGCTCTTGCATGAAAATGTTGGCAAGTCTGTGACTTATCTGATAATTCTTGGTTAAAAATTCTATGGTCACTTTAACTTAGAAACACATTCTCAACTTAGTGATTTAGTATGTCTGACCACATGTTGTATTCAAAGCAATGAGCTTGATTTAAACTTATATCTTTTTCCCTTAATTGGGCCTTCTGTGAGCTGGCCTCTGGAGGGACAGAGAGATATGGCTCTCCTCTTATTTAGCCTACCCAAGGCTGCAAACTGTGACTGTTTAAAAATATTTTCAGTGTTATGTGGGGTAGCAGTGTGCAGGCAGATGTGACTGGTGTTATCATAAGGTGATTTATCTTTCTCTAGACTTGGGGGGTGTTTAAAACTTATTAATTCTCTGGTTGTTCTTCAAAGGTCCTCACTGAGAACATCTCCCTGGACTTACGATGATGTGTGTTGTGCATTTTCCTCAGGATGCTGGCTTGCCCCCTCAACTCTTGGTATTTCTGGTGTATGTGTGTGTGTCTCCCCTTGTTTAGTCTTATCGGCATATAAGAAGCACTCCCTGACAAACTGGGAGTATAGGTTGCTCCCAAGACATTGTTAATTCTGCTGTTGAAGCAGGAACACCCAATGTCTCATCTTCTGGATTGCCTGGGCATGAGTCAAACACATATCACTATGATCCTTTAATTGCCGAGACACATACTCAGCTCTAGGAGTGGTTCTGTTAAGACCACGTGCTCCAGCTTGATAGTGAAGGAACTCACAGTTCACTCCAGCAGCTCTGTCCGAAGACATGATTTCACTAACGATTTTATCCACCAGACTACTTTTATAAACTCAATGTGTGCAAGGTGCCAGGGATAGTTTTCAGTTATTTCTTTTTAAAATTTTTATCTTGGCCATGTTGGTATGCCATAGATATTATACATTTGTGCTTTAGTCAAAAATTCTAATTTAACTTTCCTTTAAACAAGAAATAATTTCAGAAACTTTTGGAGTCTCTGTTAGTGGATACTATCTATTAAGATCATTCTCTGTACTTATAAATTTCAGATTCCTGGCTTACCTCCAGACTTTGTTAATATCGAAGCTTGGCTCACAATGCAAAATTTATATTTTTAAGAAGCTTTCCCTAAATGATTATTTTACATATAAACATTTGAGAAAGTGCAAAAAAAAAGTGCTACCTTAATTTTTTTAGAGTAGGAGAAAGGAAAATAATAGAAAGGAAGAGACGAAAGAGAGGATAATAAATGAAGATAGAGCCATGAATCATCAAGGTATAATGATTTTTAAAAATCAAGATATTTGTTAAAATCAAGAAATGAGTTATTCTTTTATGGATCAGTGGTTGATACATGTGTGGCCACAAACCAAAGACTACATTGTGTTAATTTTTAAATGGAAAATTATTGATATAACAATTAAAATGGAAAATTTACATGAACATCTGAATCTCAAAAATTGTTGATTTTTAAAATAATGTAATATCTTAAAATGAAATTATTAGTTAACTTTAAAGATATTTAATTCAAACTCTTCATTTCCTAAGCATTAATAAATTGAGTAAAAGTAATAGCAACCCTAAAGATAGAGAGAGTAAAACTCTATATTATATTAGCAGAAGGAGGATTCAGCCTTGAATTTTATCACAGTTAAAAGGGCCACTAAATTTAAAATGCGGAAATTGGGGCCAGCCCAATGGCGTAGTGGTTAAGTTCATGTGCTCTGCTTCAGCACGTCAGGTTCGCAGGTTCACATCTCAGGCACGGACCTGGGCACCACTCATCAAGCCATGCTGTGGCAGTGTCCCACATACAAAATGGAAGAAGATAGGCATGGATGTTAGCTCAGGGCCAATCTTCTCCCCCCAGAAATAAATAAATAAAATGCAGAAATTATTAATACTACTCTTTGGGTGAATTTTCAAAATAAATACATATTAACTCTCATAATTTCATTTCTATAAGACTTTTGTTTTAGTTTATCCCTAAATTATTGTAATCAGGATGTGAAGTGAAAACAGACACATTCCTAACAGCAGTGGTAATGCACTTTTCCAATTTCTTAACCCTGCTATATTAATATCTTCCATTCTTTTAGACTATAAAGCATGACCCCCCAAAAAATGACTAAGAAATTAAATTATTATCAGTTCCATAAATAATGAAACTTTAGTAAGTTTTTTTTTTTTTACTCTGTAAAACCCAGTTATTAATTGAAATTACATGGGTCTTCAGTGAAGTGATGAAATGTCACATATCAGGGAAATTATATTTTATCACAAGTAGCGAAGAACTGACACTGGAAAGGGTTTCTTTCAGATAAGAACTATTATCAAGTTCTAGAATTTTTATTGCTTTCTTAAAAAATGCATCTATTTAATTCAAGCATTTAATAAGTTATGGGATTTTTTATTCCCAAGAAAGCTTCAAATAGATTCTTGTAATTTTGGTAAATACAAATCTCTTACATATAGTCCTCCAACATTAATCCTAGTTTTTAAATCCTAAAATATCTAGCAACTGATATCAATGATCTTTTAATCTAGCCCAATTAAACTATCCATTAATTAATTCATCACTCAAAAACATATGACTGATATGGTGATAGAAGGCATTTAGCATGCTATAGTAATAGATATCAGAAAGATCTAAACTTGTTAGAAATGAGGACAACTTTCCTAATGAAGTGTAACTTATGCAAAGGCCTGAAGGACAAACAAAGTGATGATGAGAAAAAGAGATATGTAGAAGGGCATGTGAGGTGATATCTCATTTTGGTTTTGATTTGCATTTCTCTAATAATTAGTGATGTTGAACATCTTTTCATGTGCCTGTTGACCATCTGTATAGCTTCTTTGGAAAAATGTCTGTTCAGATCATCTGCCTGTTTTTGTAATAGGGTCATTTGTTATTTTGTTGTTAAGTTGAATAAGTTCTTTATATATTTTGCATATATATCCTTATCAGATATATAATTTGTAAATGTCTTCTCCCAATTAGTCAGTTGTTTTTTCATTTTGGTGATGGTTTCCTTTGCTCTGCAGAAGCTTTTTAATTTGATGTAGTCCCATTCACTTACTATTTACAATAGCCAAGACTTGGAAACAACCTAAGTTCCCATCAACAGATCAATGGATAAAGATGTAGTATATATACTCAATAGAATACTACTCAGCCATAAAAAAGATGAAATCTTGCTATTTGCAGCAACATGGATGGAACTTGAGGGTATTATGCTAAGCAAAATGTCAGATGGAGAAAGACAAATATAGTGATTTCACTTATGTGGAAGATTTTAAAAAAGGAATAACAAACATAGATACAGAGAACAGATTGGTGGTTACTAGAGGGGAAGGGGGTGGGGAGAGGGTGAAAGGGATAAAAAGGGACATTTGTAGAGTGATAGGTGGAAACTCGACCTTTGGGGGTGAACACAATGTCCACACATGTGGACACAATGTCACAATAGAGATGTCAAAATATATTGAGGTACATATGAAATTTATATAATGTTATAAAACCAGTGTTACCTCAATAAAAAATAAAGAAGGGCATGTGCAAAGATGCAGAGGCTAAGAAGAACGTGGTAGCTTGATAATACTGCCAGAATTAGAATTGGAGCATAGTAGGTAAGATGGTAGGAAGAGAAAAAGCTGGAAAAGTAATGATCAAAACATGAAAAACCACATATATTAGTTTTCTAAGGCTGCCATAGCAAAGTACCACAGACTGGTTGACTTAAACCACAAATCTATTTTCTCTCAGTTCTGGAGGCTAGAAGTCCAAGCTCAAGGTATTGGCAGGGTCATTTTCTTAGAGGCCTCTCTCAGGAAAGCAAATGGCCATCTTCTCCCTGTGTCTTCACACTGTTGTCTCTCTGTGAATGCACATGTATGGTGTCTCTCTCTGTCTGTGTTCTGATTCCTCTTCTTATAAAGACACCAGTCATATCAGATTAGGTCTCATCAGAATGACCTCTTTTTAACTAATTGCCTCTAGAAAGATCCTATCTGCAAATACAATCACATCTGAGGTACTAGGGGTTAGGGCTTGAACATATGAATTTTGGGGAGACAGAATTCAGCCCATAACAGTATATATGGGTGTTTTAACTTTAACAAATGAAAAATAGGTTTTTAAGTCAATAGAATTGTGGTCATAGTTTAATTTTTGAGAGTTTTTTCAACATGCCATGTGAAGAAGAGTCTGGAAGGAGTAAGATTTGGGACATGTTAGCAGTCACCCAGAGGAAAAGTCACTGGGGAAGAGGGTGGGGCTAGAGAAGTCACACTGGGAGTGGCAAGATGCAAACAGATCCCAGAGAGAGTTATATTAAATTATAACAAATTAAAGTGATATTTAATTGTTATATATTGAAAGCAAGGAAAATCAAAGATTAGAGAAATTATCTCATGTATAAATGCTAATAACAAAGAACTAGAAGAAATAAAAGATTGAAAATACAAGACAAGGAAGAAATATTCAAAAGTGTGAAGTCGATGAGGCAGGACCAGTTGCAGCTGTGAAGTGGATGGGCACTGCTGTTAGGAGCAAAGGCCCCCTCCTGCAGGAAAGAACAGTGACTGGCATTTTTACTTTGTACTTGCCCAAATTCATTAGGAGGAAACATCAATTCACATTTTCTAGATAAGAAAGATTGTCAAATACTAAGTCCAGGAACCAATCCCATAAAGACAGGCATGAATCAAAAGGGGAAGCTGTTGCTTTTCAATTGGAACACAAGTATGCTTCCACTCTTCCTTAATAACTTTCCTGAGGCCTGACTACAAGAAGGTGTAAATTATAAAAGTATAAGTGTTTTAAAATGCAATAGTAATGATGATTTAAAAGGGAAAAAATACATCTAGACATTAAAGCTTCTACTGAGCTCAATCCCTTTTAATCCCAAATGAATGTCTACTTTTGAGATTGAGTACAATTCTCAATCCTGTCTCTTATCTCTCCAGCTTCGCCATGACTTACTGATTTATTTACCTTTACCAGAAAACTTGAGTTTTGAAGGTCACAGCTTAACATTAATCTTACAATACAAAATGTTTAGTCTACAGTAATATTCTTTTTGTTAATTTATTATACCTTTTTATTATGAAAACTTTAAAAAATTTATAAAATTAGAATGGTGGAATGATCTTGCCTGTACCCACCACCCACTTCCAACAGCCATCAACATTTGACTACTTGTTCTATTATCCCTCCCTTTATTTTTTGCTGAATTTTAAAGCAATTCTGTGATACTGTTTCATTTCAACTGTCAATATCTCTTTCTGCATGTCTAACATATAAGGACATTTTAAACAACAAAAATGCCATGAAAACATCTAATAAAATTAGCAACAACTGCTTAATACCATCTAATGCCCAACATTTTGAAATTTCCCCAGAAGTCTCATAGATTTTTTTATCATTATTTTGTTTAAATTGAGGTCTAAACAAGGTCCACGTGTTGCATTTATTTGCTTTGTCTATTAAATCTCTTATCTATAACTATCTCCTTCTCTTTTTTTCCCATGCCATTTATTAGTTGAAGAAATAGCATTGCTTGTTTTGTAGAATATCTCACAATCTGAATTTGCCTGATTGTTTCCTTAATAATTCCTGGATTAGCTTAATCACAAATCCTTCTTCTTGGATAAATTTTATGCGTTAAATGCCTTTCAAGTGACCACTAACAAATTAAGACCTATAGTGTAATTAATCTATACCAATCATAAATGCTTAATAAGTAAGACAATGGATGTCCAATAACAGGGTGGAAAAAATCCTATAATATTTCATAGCAAAAAAAGAAGTGTGTGTCCCACTTATTTTTAACAATATTTGACAAATACAATTCTAACAAAACCAGAGATGTGGAGTTAAATGCGATGGGCTTAATGTTTGATGCAAAAGACCTGGTCTATTTCTACCTGAACTGAAAGGTGAGTGCACTCTCAGTCTCAAGCGGGGCTGAGACATGGGTGCTCACAGCCAGCAGCCCTGTGAGGAGCACAAGTGGATTCTTGGTGGGCGTTCCAAGCTGTGGTAAGCACATCTCTTGCTGTTAGCTTGTCTTTCTGCTTCTCTGTTTTATAGTCTGGACAAGTCCTTAACTCAAAATGACTCATCTTAGTTCTCATTTCTGAAACTAAGTGTGAATCCGAGAGTCAGTGTGTGCTGCCCTGTGGATGTCTTCCTTGGTACACACAAACATCCGGCCCTCCCGTGCACTGTGACTTGGTCCATGGCCATGGAGATGTCTCTGCCTTGAAAGATGTGTGGGAAAAGGCACCTCTACCTCCACCACTTACCTTTCAGTTAACAAAAAGCAAGTTTGGTATCTTTTGAATCATGACCTATGGGTCTAGGATTTAAGTTTATGCCACCCATGTTACCAGAAAAGATATGACATGAATATGATCAATTTGACATAAAACAAAATAATAGAAAATTCACATCTATTAAAGCACTCAGGGGAATCCAATAATAAGCATTGATATGGGTAATAGAGAATATATTCAATAGATTAAAAAAGTAAATACTTAAACAAATGTATGAGGAAAGGTGAAAGGAATGATAATAGGCTCATTCAGATTAGATCTGGATAAAAGAGATCAGAATATAACCCCCAATTAGAAGGCCACTCCTGTGCTAAAACCCATTTTAGATAAGGAAATGACCTGGTAATTAAACTGAGTTCTTATTCCAAGAGTTACTTATCAGATACAATAATCACAACCAGGTGGATACTTGGGTTAAAAGCAGAGAACTGTTGTGACCATTCTAAGCAGATGGCACCCCCTTGTTATTAAATTTCCCACCATCTTGTCTCGCAGGAAGCAATGGGACACCTGTCACAGCATATCACCTCCTCAGGTCCCGCTGGAGCTGCTGCATCGCGGCCGAAGAGTGTGTGCGCTGCCTGAGGGTCACGGTCAGCCCATGTGTCAGTCAGGCAGGTGACAAATACTTGAGTAACCAAAACTGAACCCACAGAAGGACACTCCTGCCTACTGAATGTTGACTAAGCAGAGGGTCCACGGAGTCTGGGGTGTCACTTTCTGTCATAACAAGTTGTCAGATGAGTCATGAGCACTGTTGTCATCGCTATTTGGGGGGAGCACACTCACAGGTGGCAGCCACTTTCCCCTGGGTTATACTTAAACTCACTTTGGATTTTTCCCTCCCTACCCATCTTCTTACCTTTGGTAAGAAGTGCGGTCTTGCCATTTAAGAGCAAAGTTTTCAATTGAATCTCAGGCCGTAAGAAACAAAACTACCAGCCACACTGTCAGAACTTTGAACAGAAGGTGATATTAAAATTAAAGGCTACACTCATAAAGTTGCCACATGCAAGCCAATTTTTTTTTCTTTATCACTACAGCCGATTGTTACAAGGGGAAGTAGAAGAAAAGAAAATACTGGAATACATAGATAATCACAAAAAGTAACTAGAATTAATGTGCAGTCACTTTAGTCTGTCTCATTCCAGATCTCTAACAAAATTTGCTGATCCGACAATCTTTAATTTAGTGTCTGTATTCTTCACCAACTTAGTGAAAAAGAAATATTAGAACTTAAATAATCAAGAAGCAAGCAGCAGGATGGAAATGTGGGAAATCAATGGAGACTGGTTAACCCATAAATGAAATAATTTCCCATTAAATAAATATGAATTAATACATTATCTTCCTGGTAACACTAAAATACCAGTCTGGAAAAAGTAGCTATAAATAAAATTCTTTATGGTAACTCTTTCTTTGATTAATTATAACTTTATTAAAAATGAATTTAAAGACATTACTTAGTATCACTGGTCATTAAGTTTGTTTCTCTAGGACTGTCCCTAGGATCTTTATTTCTGACTTAGATGAGGATTTTGATGTCAGGCCAATGTACATATATTTTTTGCCTTTGACACAAAGGTGAAGAAAAAGCAAATTCATTCGTGGAAAAATTATCTGAATCGGTGTGAACTGACATAAGGCCAACATAACAGGAATGCATTTAATGGGGATAATGGTAAGTGGGTCTACCAGGGCCCTAAACCCTAATGTCCTGGACGGTTGGAGAGAGGAGTGACAGAGTCGCACATGGGAGAACGTGGGATGTAGTCAGCTGTAATTCTCACTGTGCCCACACTGTGATGTGGCCATGGTGCTAAGGTGATTTGGGGTTGCACAAAGAGAACCACTGTAATCAGAACAACAGACTTGGAAGAACCCAGTCCACAGTATACATTGGGGATTACTTCACCCCACAACCATGGCAGTCACTTCTGGATGATCTATTTGAAGAGCTATGTAGAGACTATAGATACACACAAGGGGTCAAGGTGGAAAGGAAGCTCTAGACTGAAGAGTCTAACTTTTCAGTCTGAAAAGGTGAAAGCAAGGGGGCAAGTTAGTAGTAACTGTCAAACATTGAAGGACCAGCACATGGAAAAATGATGAGGCCATTTCTGTATGAATCCACAGGAAGGAATGAGGCCCAGAGGGGGAAGTTCCAGGAAGGCAGACTGAAGCTCCAGTGCAGGCATTTCAGAGACTAAATGTAACACAAGTGCAGTGGGTTCTCAGCCTCTCGCGCGAGGATAGGTGTCATATCAGAGGAGATTCAAAGTTCAGGTGAAGGTTTGAGTCAGACGCCTCTAAAATCCCCTTCAACCCTAAAATCTGATAATTCTTTCATCAGTTTCTAAAGGGAGATTATGATTATGACTATAGCCCATGCTTATTTCTATTTCATCTGAATTTACCCATTTTCCTCAAAATAACTCCCAGATAAGGAATCTTAAGTTTAGTATCTAGTCCAATGTTGGTAACTTTATAAGATAATTAATGAATTTTCCCAAGGACAACCAGCTACCAAAGGGGTGATCCAGAAGTCAAATCCTGCAAATCTGGCTTTAAAACTCATGCTATATGGGCTCTTTTAAAATACACAATGGGTACAGGAGAAATAGAATCAATTTAATTCACATTAACAGAAATAATATGAAGCATTGACATTCTAACTATTCAACTATTGCATTTTTATTACTAAACTTACTATTAATTCCATTTTGAGTGTTATGACGCTTGAGTGAAACAAATAAGAACTCCTATTTTGAGGTCCTGGTCCACAAGCTGGCACCCAGGTCATCACAGACAGCTAGTTAAAAATGGAGACTCTCAGGCCTCACGCCAGCCCTGCTGAATCTGAATCAATGTTTAACAAAATCCTGGGATGATTTAGGTGAAATAAAGTTTGAGAAGCACTGGTCAAAATCCTTAGAAGGACCCTTCATTAAAATAATAACTTTGAAACTATCTGTAGTTTAACAAAATTATCTAATTAAAACGAGGAAATACACACAATACTGATGATTTCCTAAACTTAGAAAATAAAAGTGCTGGCTGCAGAACCCAGTTGTCACATGAACTTAATTAGAAAATGAATCAGGACCACCTAATACTGAAAAGCTGGTGAATTATGAAACAGTTATATATTTACTATTAAATGAAGAGGCTGTAAGTAGCCAGTAAACAGATGAACTTGTGTAATTGAAATTCACATAGGTATTCACTTCTCGAGACTGCAGGTTATATAATCTTTACTTCCTTATTCTTACATAACTTCTTGTATATTTCATAAGCATGTAGTCCCAGAAGAGTCTGCCAGCTAGTGAACAATACCTATTGTTAGAACACAATTTTAGGCAAAATAGAAGATGATATAATACTTCTAAGGAAGTAAAACCAAGTCCTTTGAAACTTGTAGAAAATGCTTGCTATTGCTGCAGAAAATGAGCTTGCTTTTTAGCATATTAAATACTCATAAAAATAATCAATTGTGTCATCCATTTGTTCGACAAGTATGATCATCTGCCTATGGTGGACTAGGCACAGTTTTAGGGTTGGGATGCCTTAATAAATGAAATATTCCCCTTGACCAAAGGGAATTCCTAGTCTAGTGAGGAGATAGAACAGGGAACAGGCCACGTTGATGGTGTATAAATGTGATGATAGGGGAAACATTTTTGAGAATAACTCATCCAGGAGAAAATTAAATCTAGGATGAAACTTTATGAATAAGGAAGCACGAATCCAATGAGAATTAGGGTGGGAAAGAGATTTTTCAGGCAGGAGAAAGAGAACGCACCTAGAGTTGAGAGTCACACTGGGCATAGCACACTAAAAGAACTGAAAACATTGTGCAAAAGCTGCATAACAATATCAAAATTTTCTTTTTCCTATCAATACAATGGTGTTTGTATACTTTGCAGGTTTTTTTGAGTGTTCAAGAGAGATTATGTATGTGAAATCACATGTATGAAATATGACAATTTAATTCATATTATTGCACATACATTTGTGACAAGTCTAATTAATTTTCACTCATATTGCTACACATTTTACACCACATTCAATCTTATACCATCCTGAGTGGATGTGTTGTGAGGAGAAAGCCAGGCACAAATTTTTCTAAATTTTGCAGTGTTGATTTTTTATGACCTTTCTTCTCCCTTACTTTTTTCTCACTAGAGCTCTGGTGTAAGCCGAAAACTGGCCTCCACCAACTTGTCCTTTAGTTTGATTATGGCAGGTGCAGGCCATGCTTGGACATCTGTCCTAATGAATAACCCAGATCTTTCTTAAAGGAACTCCATCTGGCCCTCCTTGTGGTCAGGTTAGCACTTTCTAGTCTAGCTACAGATGCCCTCTTTTATTTCACTGTGCTTTAATGGGCTTGTTTGGAATCTGTTGAAACGTCTATGTTAGACAGTCAGCTGAGAAGTCCTGTGATACTGGGCAGAGGCCAAAAGTGATTGCCTTTGCCTGAATTTTGAAAACCCAACTGGCAAATGACTCAAAGTCGAATTGAGCTAAACAGAATAAGACATCCCAGGATCTTTTATAGACATACAGTACTCATTTTTATACTAAGAAGGTGAGAATTTTGACAACTCCCAAAATGTTTGACTTGTATTTTTCTAAAAGTTTCACATTTTTATTCATGTGCCACCACTAAAAAAATGGACTCAGGGAAAGAAAGAATATGTGGGTCCAGACATATATATCTTGAAAACAGGAAAAGAATATTTAGAGACAAGGAAAGTGAAGAGGTAAGTAGCTTCACCTTAGAGAGGAGAGGACATGAGAAGTTTGAGAAAAAGAATAAAGGGAGGACACAGAGGTGGGAAGTGTTACTGGAGAATTGTTCCCAGGGTTAGCGGAAGGATGGAGCAGGGGCAAATTAGCTCCTTTCTTCAACAAATAACATCAACTCTCTGAGAGGAGCTGTCTTTCCAAGAGCAAACATTTGAGAAAGTCCAGCACTCTTTAGAAGAGTCAAAAGTCTCCCTTGAGGGAGGCCTCAGTAATATTTACAAATATTGCTTTCAGAAAACGACACTAATTTCTAAAGCACTAGACTATCCAGGATAGCAGAGAATCCCAAGCT
Organism: Tapirus indicus; assembly: GCA_031878705.1. NCBI lineage: Eukaryota > Metazoa > Chordata > Mammalia > Perissodactyla > Tapiridae > Tapirus > Tapirus indicus. The sequence continues at coordinate 33,426,576 of CM062934.1, forward strand.
GTGGGCAGAGGCTCATACCAAGTGAAAGTTGAGATTGCCCTGCTGCAACCTCACCCCGCTATAGCAATTGCAAACAAAGGAATTCCCTTTGCTTTAAAAATGCTAGTATTAGCCTTATGTTTAAACCTAGTAAACAGGCAAACAATTAGCATTTCTAGGATATTGGACAAGCTTGTTTATTTTCTAAATAGACTAGGTAGCAAGTCTAAGGAAAGTTTCATCCACATCGCATTGTTTCTTATTTCTTCTAATGAAATGAGCATAACAGTGCGATTTTTATTACCCCTCTTGCCTGCATTCTGGCAGCAAGTTTGATGGTCCAATTGCTGCATTTATTTGGATTGAGAAGGAAAACCACTCTAATTTCTCCCAAAGTCCAGATCCTTAGGGAAATTTGTGTCTGACTGTTCCAGATTTTTAAGCTAACAATTTTAGCAATTAGAAGAAAATCTTTCCTTGTCACTCTCTTCTGCCTTGAGCTATGACTTCCATCACCAAAGAATGCAATTAATTCAATATCTTTTTATCACTATCAAAAGAGTGGTTGCTGAAAGTTCATTTTCCCTTGTTACTGCTCACCCTTTCCCTTCTACGACTTTTAACAAATCAATTCAAGAGATTATAGAGCACCTTCTATATTCCAAATAATAAAAGGGATATTGGGTATATACCACTATGATTATTAAAAAAAAATACTTTTACCTACCAATAAGCAAGATAGTTTTCAAAGAAGCTTCGTCTGCAACATCTTATTTTGTTGTCTAAAATAAACCCATGACTTAAGCAAATGAAAGAGTAAATTGAGGTCCAGTAAAATGTTTGTAGGGAATGTTTGTTTTGAGTAATTATCTAAAGAGGAATGGACAATTCTGAAATATGATTATTTAGGAGAGAACCAGATTGTTGGTGACCTTAATATCAGGCTATAACAAAAGATATAACATTCTTGTAATCAGAGTCACAAAAAGAGAGCAAAATGGGTGGGGCTGAAAAAATATTCAAAGAAATAGTGGCTTAAAATTTCCTGATTTGGCAAGAAAACAGAAACCAACAGACTCAAGAGGCTGAGTAAATCCCAAACAAGATAAACCAAAAGAAACAACACCAAGACATATCATACTCAAACTTCAGAAAACTAAAGACTAAGAAAAAACCTTGAAAGCAGCAGAGAAACAATGCATTACCTACAGGGGAAAAACAAACCCACCGATAGTGAACTTCTCATCAGAATCTATTGAGGTCAGAAAGAAGTGGTACAACATATTTCCAGTGCTGAAAGAAAAGAACAGTCAATCCAGAATTTCATATCCAATGAAAATCTCCTTTAGGAATGAAGACAAAATCAAGACATTTTCGGAGGAAACTAGGAGAATTTGTCACCAGCTGACCTACCATCTTAGTCCTTGGGACTGCTATAACAAAATACTACAGACTTAGTGGCTAATAGACAACAAATGTTTATTTCTCACAGTTCTGGAAGCTGAAATTTCTAGATCAGAGTGCCAGTATGGTCAGGTGAAAACCCTGTTCTGAGTCATGGACTTCTTGTTGTGTCCTCACAGGGCAAAAGGGGCTAGGGAACTCTGTGGGTCTCTTTTATAAGAGCACTAGTCCCATCCATCAGGGCCCCATCGTCATGACTTGCCTCCCAAAGGCCCTACCTCCCAATGCACTGGTGTTAGGATTTCAAAATGTGAATTTTGAGGGAACACAGATATTCAGACCATCACAACCAACCCTAACAGAATAACTAGAGGACATTCTCAAAACAGAAAGAACATGTAGAAGGAGGAGAGGGGATAATGAGGAGGGAAAAGAGACTATGGATAGAGCAAAATTATGGATAAATAGAATCCTCTTTTCTTCTCCACTTCAACTTTCTAAATTAAGTTTGAGGGTTGAAACAATAATTATAACACTGTAATGTGATTATCAATATATGTAAAGGAAATAATCAAGGCAATTATATTACAAATGAGGGATTGTAAAAATACATAAAGTGAAGTAAAGTTTCTAAACTTCATGTGAACTCGTAAAATAACAATACCAGTAGACTGTAATAAGATGTGTGTGTGTGTATATGTGAGCTCCTTGGTGTGCACATGTACACAAACATAGATGTGTGTATATGTATATTTAAATACATGTATATATGAATTTGTGCATGTGTATGTGTAGTAATTCCTACAGCAACCACTAAAAAAGCTAAGCAAAATGATGCACTCAAAAACACTATAGATAAACCAAATTGGAACTCTTAAAATTGCTCAAGTAATCAAAAGGAAGGTAGAAAAAATTAACTGAAAAATGAAAAAACAAGAGAACAAAGAAAAAGCTAAAGTTAAATGGCAGACTTACACTTCAAAATACCAATTATGATATTAAATGTAAACTTCTAAACGCACCAACTAGAAGACAAAGATTGGCAGCGTGGACTAAAAATAATAATAAAGTTACCAAACTAATGCTGACTACAAGAGACTCCATTCAAACATAATAATATGTATAGGTAAATGATGAAAAAAGATATATTACATAAATATTAATTCAAAACAGCAGGAGTGGCTGTGTTAAGATCAGATAAAGCAGAGAAGTTTCTCTGAGCAAGTGTCAAAGACTGGGACATTAAATAATGACAAAAGAGTTGAGACAACGTAGCAATCCTAAATGTGCATACACAAAATAACAGAGCTATAAAACATGTGAAGCAAAAACTGATAGAACTAACATATACAAAATTATGTTTGGAGACTACAACACCCTTTCACCAATTAACAGAACAAAAGACAAAAGAAGGATTCATCAACACCATCAAGCAAAAGTATTTAATCAATATATACAGAACGTTCCACTCAACAACATTTTTGTAAGTACCTGTGGAACATGTACAATATTAACCACATTTTGGACTTTTTAAAAAATTACAAAAATTTAAAAGAATTGAAGTCAGATAGAGTATGTTATCTGACCAGAAGAGGATCAAAGTATAAATTAACAACAGAAAGATAACAGAAAAATCTCCAACACTTGAAAACTAAACATATACACCTAAATAATTTACAAGTCAAACTGAAGAAAAATGAAGATAAAAAAGTTGCAAGGCACAACTGATGAAATGCTGACAGGGAAATTTATAGCTAAATGTTTACATTTACAACTAGCATTGTAGTTATAAATGCTACTCTATGCACTATTATAGTTATAAATATTTACATTTATAGCACTAAATGTTTACATTAGACAAAAGAAAAAGTCTCAAGTCAATCATCTAAATTTCCATCTTAAGCAATTAGAAAAAGAAGAACAAAATAAGCCCAAGCAAACAAAAGGAAATGAATAATAAAGATCATAAAACAATGAAATTGAAAACAGAAAATGAATGAAACAAAAGTTGGTTACTTGGAAAAAATTAATAAAATTGGCACATTAGCAAGGCTGACAAAGGAAAAACAAATGGAGAAGATACAAGTTACTAACAACAGGAATGAAACAAGGTACACTCTATAGTCACTGTGGGTGTCAAAAGGATAAAATGCAGTTGTTATGAACAACTCTACACACATAAATTTGACAAACTAGACAAAATGGAAAAATTCCTGGAAAAGTTTGAATTAACAAAATTCAATGGAGATGAATAGATAATTTCAATAACCCTGTAACTATTAAGGAAATTAAATTTATGATTGAAATTTCCAAAAATGAAATCTGAAAGGTCAGCTGTTTCATGAGAATTTCTAACCAAATTTTCAAAGTAGATTAACATAAATTCTCCACATTCTCTTGCAGAAAATAGAGAAGGCAACACTTCCTAACTCATTCTATGAATCCAGTATTATTCTCACACCAACCAGATAAAGCAAATGCAAACAAACTACAGACCAATATCATTCATGAATATAGATACAAAAAATTCTTAATAAAATATTAGAAAATAGGATTTACCAATATATAAAAAGAATCACACACCATGACCAGCATTTTTAAATCAATCCATATACTCCACCAACTCACAAGCTAAAGAAGAAAAATCAATCAAATGATCACATCAATTAATGCAGAAAATGTATTTATCAAAATTCGATACCCATTCATAATAAAAACTCTCAGGAAACTAGAAATAGAGGGACAATTTTCTCAACTTAAAAAAAGAAATCTAAAAAAAATTACAGCTAATATGGTAAAATTCTGCCTTCCGCTTGAGATTGGGACCAATACAAGACAATCTACTCTCACTACAATTCAACATAGTACTGGAAGTTCTAGCAATAAAGCAAGCAATGGAAATAAAAAGCATACAGATCTGAAAGTTAGATATAAAATGATCCTTATTTGAGGATGGCATGATGGTCTATGTAGAAAATTCCAAGCAATCTAATAAAAAAGGCCTAAAACTAAATAGTGGGTTTAGCAAGTTCACAAAAGACAAGATCAACATACAAAACTAAATTGTATTTATGTATATTAGTGATGAACACATGGAAACAGAAATTTAAAACACAATGCCATTTACAGTCCCTAAAAGAATACTTAGATCTAAATCTAACAAAACCTGTACAAGAGTTATATGCTGAAACTACAAAAGACTACTGAAAAAAAATTGAAGAAGTTTTAAATAAATAAATTTAATGTCCCTGGATTGGAAGATTCAATATAGTAAAGATGTCAATTCTCGACTAATTTACATACAGTTTGGACACTATTCTTACCAAGATCCTAGCGCTTTTTTTAGAGAATATAAACGAAATTATTCTAAAATGTATATGGAAAGACAAAGAAACAAAAAGAGCTGAAACAATTAAAGAAAAGAATAAAATGAGAGGAGCCACTCAAGTTCATGAATTATTATATATTAATCAAGACTCTGTGGTCTTGGCGGAGGGACTGACATACAGATGAATGGAGCAAAATGGAGGATCCAGAAATAGACCCATACAAGAATTGACAGCTGATGTTTGACAAAAAGCAAAAGCAATTCAATAGAAGTATAGTCTATTTAAACAATGCTGGAACAATCAGACATTCATAGGCAAAAATATGGACCTCTAACTAAATCTTACACCAGATATGAAAAATAACTTGAAATGAATCGTAGATTAAAATGTAAAATTTACGAGTATGAAAATACAAACTATAGGCATAAAGAACATATTTGCAAATCGTATATCTGATGCAACACTTGCATCTGCAACATATAAAGATCTCTCAAAACTCAACATTAAAAAGAAAATCCAGTTAGAAAAATCGGCAAATGACATGAACAGGCATTTTACTAAAGAGAATATACAGATGGAAATAAGCACATGAAAAGATGTTAACATCTCCAGCCTTTAGGGAAATGCAAATTAAGACGAGACAGAGATATCATGACACATCTATTAGAATACTTAAAGTTAAAAAAAAATAATAAAAATACCAAATTCTGGCAAGGACTTGGAGAAACTGAATCTCTCAAACATTGCTAGTAAGAAATTTAAATGGTAGAGTCAACCTGGAAAATATTTTGTCAGTTTCTTAAAAGTAAATAATAAATAAACATGCAGTTGCCATATGACCCAGCAATTGCATACATGGGCATTTATCTCAGGGAAACGAAAATGTATGTCCACACAAATATCTGTACACAATTGTTCATAATAGCTTTATTTGTAAGAGCCCCAAACTGGAAACAACCCAAAGTCTCTCAAAAACTGAAGGGCGAAACAAACTGTGATATATGCACACCATAGAATCTTACTTAACCATAAAAAGGAACTAACTATTGATACACACAACAACTTGGATGGGTCTCAAGGTCAGTATGCTGAATATAGAAAACCAATCTATAAGATCACATTATGGTATGATTCCATTCATGTAATATTCTTGAAATGACAAAATTATACAGAGAGACAATAGGCTGGTTTCTAGGGGTTAGGGGGTGAGAGTGACATTAGATATATATATATAATCTTGGTAGCGATGGAACAGTTTTGTATCTTGATTGCTTGCAGTACTGGTTACAGGAATCTACACACATGATAACATAGAATTATATACACACAATATACCAATGTCAATTTCCTACTTCCAATATTTTACTCTAATTATGTAAGATATAACCACTGGAGAAACTCAGTACAGGGTAAACTGGATGTCTCTGTACTATCTTTGCAACTTTCTGTTAGTTTATATTTATTCCAAAATAAAAAGTATAAAAAATGATTAATCAATTAAGACATAGGATGAATTGAGAGAGTATGGTACAGGGACAAAAATCAGTGTGATTCTACAGTTTGAGCAGCTGCTATATGCAATGCATTGTGTTGGATGGTATATTTTAGCTTCCTTGGGCTGCTCTAACAAAGTGTCACAAACTGGGTGGCTTCAAATGGAGAAAGTTATCCTCTCATGGTTATGGAGGATAAAAGTCTGAAATCAAGGTGACAGCAGGGCCACGCTCCCCTTGAAGGATGGCCAGCAGTTCTTATCATTCCTTGACTTGCAGCTACATCACTTCAATATCTGCCTCTACTGTAACAAGCCCTTTTCCTTTTATATGTGTCTCTGTCTTCACATGACCTCCTTGGCCTTCATACTAACTAATTAGACCTGCAAAAAGTCTATTTCCAAATAAGGTCACATTCTGAGGTTCTGAGTGGACAGGGATTTGGAGGAACACCATTCAGCCCAAAACAGATGGACACCAGAACAGCACATGATATCTCTGGATATGGTGGGCATCAATACCTGGTTACCAACTGAAGAGAAAATCGTGAAGCCATGGGTAGAGGAATATGACAACAAGACCTTGGGCACAAAGAGAGGTCTAGGGAGCATGCAGCCCTGAGAGACAAAGCCACAGTCTGCTCTAAAAATGACCTGTTTTTTCCCTTACACCATTAAGGCACCTTCTTTTATTCCCATTTTTGTTTGTTTAAACACAGAAATGACATGATTAGTAATAACCTGTGGAAAGATCAATTTCTTCATGGTGTCTAGGATGTACTCCAAAGGGAGAAAGTTAGAAGTGGGTGACCAGCTGGGAGGCTGTGCATGCTGTAGATGAGTAACAGTGGGGTCTTGAACAGTGGAGGTGGAGACCAGAGGCAAATGCACAAGTACTGTCAAACAAACAAATTCAGTGCTTGTTTGTTTAACCCTAATCTATATACTTACTTTAATATTCTTTTACCGTTGACACTCCAAACACACATTTCCTAACAGTGAAAAATAATATAGGTTTGTTATATGCAAATCTATAAATTCAAAAATCTATAAGCCAGCCCTGATGGCCTAGTGGTTAAAGTCCAGCATGCTCTCTTCAGCAGCCCAGGTTCGGTTCCCAGGTGTGGAACCTCACCACTTGTCTGTCCGTAGCCATGCTATGGTGGCAGCTCACATAGAAGAACTAGAAGGACCTACAACTAGAATATATAACTATGTACTGGGGCTTTGGGGAGGGAAAAAAAGAGAGAGAGAGGGGAAGATTGGCAACAGATGTTAGCTCAGGGCAAATCTTTCACAGCAACAACAACAACAAAATCTATAAACACTTCTCTTTGTGACATTTCATGCAGAATTTATTCCTTTCAATGGGGGAAAGATAATTTTCTCATTAATATAAATATATACATATTTACACAAGTTCTATAAATGTAATTTTTGAATGAAGACATAAACCACCTCCTGTTTAGGGTTTCTTTATTTGAGCTATTTTTCTATTTATGGTTTTATGTTCCTGTAGAACTATCCTTAAGCTCACAAATTTCGCTCAGGTGCAACATTTTGCATTTGTGATGTGGTAGTCTCTGATACAAGAGTGTGGACACTGGGTTCTCCTCCTCATAAGGGTCAACAGCGAGTTTGAACCTTCAACCTTTATCTCATTAGTCAACTCCCTTTAACCAGATTAAGTTATTAGCCAGACAAGTGTATTACAGTTAGAGCAGGAAACATCCATTAGGTTATTATGCACGCACACATACATATCAAGTAGTCCAAGACAACATAGAATCCAGATAGGAAAGATTTTCCAGAACAAGAGGCCTAAAACAAATATAAAACTGTTACCCTCTGCACATGGCCAAAGACATTTTTTTTTAAGTCTTACAAATAAAACAAAATCATTATTGATTAGATATACATGGACTGAAAAATAATTTAGAAACTGGACTTGGTAACAATATAATGTCACTTTAATATTATGTCAGAAACAGAGTGCATGTTGATTGAAAATAGCATACAAGTGATCAAAGAAAATCTTTACGAATAAACATTTGAACTTTTTTTGCAGTAGGGAACAATTTTAGATAATTTATATTCTTCTGAAACTCATTTATATTCTACTCTAAATATACAGCAGCCTAAAAGGTTGAGAAAATCTGGGCCAGAGACCTAAATACAGAGCTCCAGGGAGGATTGCTGGCAGGATGTAAGCTCATTTATGTAACCACTAGTCCAGCATTTATCAACGTGCAGAATGGAGTTATTTGCTTCACTGTAGCCTGTGGGATGCGCTCTGTATACCAATATGTAACAATGAGAGAAACAAATTGCAATGTATCAATTAGGAAGTTATTTCCTAAAGCAATATCAAAGTAGAAGAATAGTTTTAGAGTGGTTCTAATGTTTATGCCATGCTGAGATTTCCACACATTTTTCCAAAAAAAGAAAGTTTTATAAAAATATGGGATTTTCTTCAATATCTTAAATCTTGAATTAGCATTGAAAGGCTTAAAAAAAAACAGCATTGCTTTTTTTGACTGCAGAACTTACCATAGTCATTTCTTTTCCCACCTACTTCCCTTAAATGTTCTCACTTAATAGTTCTTTGATTTCTTATATGTCTCTCAGTATCATTATAAAAAGAAAATACATTTCTTACTCTGTGGATGGCACATCATCTCGTAGAACTAGACTTCTCACCTTCCATTAATTTTTGGAAAAACAAATTTATCACTCTAAGCTAATTAATAGTTTGACAGACAGGGCTGAATGCATGGTAAAGTTAGGAGAGAAAAATTAAAAACCTAGTAATTGGAATTTTGGATAAATTAGGATTAAGATTAATGATATAATGTCCTATTATGGAAGACTGAAATTAATGAATATACCCTTTTAAAATATGAAATACTTTGTGCCAGGGAAGCCCCAGAGTGAATGTATTTTTATATTTAAAAATGCTCATTAAAAACGTGTCTGTTCTCAGTTTTCTATATCTTCTAGAGTGGTTGCTGGAAAGAAATATTACGAAGAATTAATGTATAAAAGATTACATTTCAATAAAGACAACTATCATTTAGTAATTCTTTAGCATTACTAATACATTACTAATACAATACATGCTTTTGCAAGTTTCCTTTAGTGTCTAATGACATCTTGCTTTATTGCATACTCATTCCTTTTCCTAGATCTGGGTTCTATTTGCCTAGAACAGCAGTTTTCAAACCTTATTATGCAACAAAATCATTTGGAGAGTTCATTAAAAGACAGATTGCTGGACTATACTGTCAGAGTTTCTGGTTCAGTGGCTCAAGGGTGAAGCCCAAATTTGAATTTCTAGCAAGTTCCTGGGTGATGCTGATGAAGCTGGTCCAGGGCTCACATATGGAGAACATATGGAGTAAAAAATGAGAATACCCTCCTTCTTACCACTGTGTAAATTATATCCAGACTGACAAAAGACACGTCTTAACAGAACCAAGTTTAGAATTGAAGTACATTTCCTCACCATCCACAGAAACACATGCCCATGGCTTAACATAACTCAGAGATGCCCTAGTTGAGCTGAGGCCTGCCTGGAGCCTGAAAGCCTGTGGAGTCACCCAAGGCTTGTACTGTGGGCACAAAGGAGCAGGCTGAGACACTTGCTGGAGTCTCCTGTTCACCTCAGTGCTTATTTGGGTTTGATGGAAATTTATGATTACAAGTATTTTATTGCTCTTATTATTGCCATTCATTCTTTTAGTTTAGGAAAGATTGACTTATTGAATAAACTGGACATTAGTGAAATTGCATTTTCTTTGCTATGAGGCAGCAGGAGTCTTTAGAGAAAGACATGGAAGATGCTGAAGAGGACAAAGGAGGAGGCAGCTAGGTAAGTTCTATGATTAAATTACTTAGGACATCTGTGGAAGCCTGTTAAAACTCCATGGATAAAATCAAATTTTCGAAAACCCAGACTTTCATACATGAATAGGCTTTTTGTGACAAACATAAAATGGATCTTAATCTTTGCCCTCTGAACCTCATACTGGTGACCTAAGGAGTTCTACTGTATATGAGAGGCTATCAACAAAATAGTGCCATCTTAAGTGCTACTTGATTTTCTTTAAATTTATGAATCTTCTGACGAGGGAATAAAAAGATGTTTCTCCCTCTCTCTTTACCTATTCTAATCCATAGCTATGAGTTTCCCCAAACTCAGATCATCTAACTGTAGTATAGTCATAGAGAAAATGATTAAATAATGGAATGCTGGCTCATTCCAATTTTAATTATTAATATGACCACTGTCACTCATAAGATTCATTGTTCCCCTCTCATATCATCAGTCTGTCCCTCTCCACAAGCACCTTCCTGATGGATATCAAACAAGTTCAATTTTTCCCAAGCCTAAAAAAGACTTTCACTTCATTGCCCTACTTTTAACCATGTTGATCTTCCATTAATACCCAAACTTCTTAGACTGGCGTTGAGACACTTTTCCTATCATATATTTGCAGAAAACATTGACTAATTGAATTTTTTTTTTCTTTCTTGCCACCGATCACTTGATTATCTACTCACCTCCTACAAGGACGATTCTAAATCTTCCCTTTACCTGGAGATTCTGGAGCTGCTTCTTTTGCTCCTCACCAACATGTATACTGTGTGAGAATGAACACACAGATCCAGATTCACACCCCACACATGCACATCCCTTCACTTCACCAGGAACCGCGTGGTTTGGATTTTGCCTGATGGGAACACGGTGATGGGGACACTGTTTCTGAATTCCATGTGTGCTCTGGCACCATAGCTCTTCCTGAAAACACAAAACAAAACACCTCTCACACGTCCAAGTAGGGTAGAGGTAATCTATTCCATTTAATGAAATCCAGTTCCACACCATTTAATTCAATATGTATTTAAGACATTGACCAAGTTGCAGGCCACCTTAGAGGAGATCTCTCAGCACTGGAGTGGACCTGCAGCTTTCCTGGTTTTGTGATAATCTGCCTTCTTTTAGTTGCTGTGGCTTCCAGAATTTGGTGGCATCACTCTCAATTATCTGCATTGTAGCCTCAAGCAGTTATTACCCTCATCACGGGGATTTACTGTCCCCATTACTGAGTCCATAGAGAGCCCACATCTTGCTAAATGTGACACAACAAGACAGTGATGGAGCTTGGTCCCTTGCATGACACTCCTTGTGTTCTTTACATTACAATGCTTCCTACAGTGTACTGTGAATTTTCCCATTATTGTTTTGCTCAGTAGAATGAAGTTCCTTTAAAGTAACTATGCCATTTTCCTTCTTGTAACCTAGCACATATGTAGTGTGCATCATATAGAAGGTGCTTGAGCCAGACTATTGACGATCATGGAGCCATGTAACACACCAGCACCAGGACTATAGGACTGACTCTCCAGGCCTGCTGTGGTTCCGAGTGCCCACACTAATTGGACCTATAGAAAAATGTCATTTAGTTTCATTAACTCCATGGGAGAAATAAATTCATCAAATTAAATGTTTTCATCTAACAAGGACTTGAAGGAATGGGTCACTGACCATGCACATGGTATGAGTGGGAGAGATTAAGAGAAGTCTAGACTCTGAAAAGGATAACGAGACTGCACCAGTTTTGACAAAGGGATGGCAGAAAAAGGATAAAAATGACAGGATCCAAATAAAGGTTTTGAGAAATGATGACAATGCAGACAGAATTAAGGAAGCCAATAGGAAGAGCATTATCAGCTTGGAAGATTTTAGATAGAATTTACAGCTCTTTGCCTGAAAATCAACTCTGAAATCATGAGGATTTGTCAGAGCCAGTTTTTCAAGCAGGTTCAACTCTGATGAAAACTTGCACGAGGCTTTTATAATTCTGAGGCTTTTGCAATGCCCAGAACTGTGGTGAAAATGCAGCCTCCTCTGCCCCCACCAGCAAGATTCTTTGGCAGCAGATTAGGGGTGCCCTTAATCAAATCCCTTGCTGAAAGGCATTCTGGCTGATTCTGAGGTAGCAGGACTTAAGACCACAATTTGAGAAACACTGGATTTTGCCTGAATCTAAGATTTTAGATCAGGATGAAAAATCCATTTGTAATAGTTTATCCCCACCAAATAGTTTATCCCTATCAAGTATAGTTTTTCTGCCACAAAATCCCTTAGAATCTACAAAAGTAAATTCCTTTATGCCCTCCACGAATAAGACAAAAATCCCAGGTGCATTGAACATTCCATTTATAACCTGAGAAAAAAAGCATTTGCAGTCTCCTCCTCACCATAGCTTATCAGAATAGAAATCATCAATCTATACAGGGATGTCATTTGTATATATTTCACCATCTGCATTCCAGTAAAAAGTCCCTTTATAAAAAGATAAGCGGATCCAAAAAAAGAAAAGAAAAACCTCCACACAGATTAATGGTGTGCCTAAATTTTTAATTAGACAAATATTACAAGAAGAAAATATTTTACAGATAAAATGTATTTCAAAGGGAATACAATTGAAAGTTTATTGCCCCCAAATGATTACATTGTACATAGTAAAGTTATTATCCAAGGTAATTAATACACTCAACACAGCTTTGTTTGCATTAAACCCAGTCATTTAAAAGTGAAATGAATAGCAGGCTGGCAGCTGTGTAGGGAGCCTTGTTTCTGCCTTCTGCATAAGAAGATTTAGTGTAAATATGTCAAAACCGACCCCAAGAAAGTGGAGGCATTTTATTCACTCTGTATTGTGGGATACTTTACCTTCTCTAGTAAAATAAAAAATAAGAAGTAGAAGACAAAAAAGGAGGAGGAGAACAGCTTTCTATCAAAGCAAAATAGTTTCCTTTCGGATTTCAGATTTGTCAATAAGCAACAAGAGATAACTCACTCTAAGTGCTGTTTAACACTAAAGGAAAAGAGGCATCCCACATTCAGTGATGGAGTGCAGTGGCACAAAAGGCCTGACTGCTTTCTGATCTTCTGTACAGATTAACAATGTAAGTGATCATGGATCCTGCTGCTTTATTGTCTCTCCATTTTATTCTCTCAATCACATTATTTCCATAGCATCTCAATTTGACAGGTGGAGCATATAACATTCATGCTTGGAGAGCACCTTTGTCTCTCTCTCGGAATACATGGTACCCATGGGTATAATGCTTTACACATAGTGAGGCCTCAGCATGGATAAACGTCAATTAAATATCTATTTGTCCAGTTGTATTCCAAGCTCCTATGCCTTACAATCACTTCCTCATTATCATATTGCTCTCTACTCCTAACATACCCTTGTGTATTTTGGGAGTTAGTTTTTTTGTTTGTTTATGCTTTTACTGAATGCAAGAGCCACAATTTTATCAGGACTCTCGTCCTTTGAGCTAAGAGGTTCATAAAGTGTACTGGATGGACACAGGGATGAAAACGTAAGTGAATAGATGCATAAATGGATGATGAAAGGATAAATGAATAGCCCAGATAAATTTTTCACACATATAGAAAGCAAGTCAAACTAAGAGATTTTGCTGAGAACAAGTAGAACGTGTAAAAAGAGGTTCTTTGGATTTCACTCAACAAATAGACTGCTCTTCCTCCATCTTAAAGTATGCAACACATTTCACACCCCTCTGCACATTCATTTATATTTACTGTGTTTATAAGCCTATCTCCTACAACCACTGTTTAGGACTCCTGGACATCTTATCAAACGAGAGAACTTACATAATTTTCCTCAAATGTACCAGAAAGACAATGGAAACTTTTCTACAGCTTTATTGAGAAATATTTCACATACCATAAAATTCACCCATTTTAAATATTTACTTTAGCCTTTTTAGTGTATCCAGAGTTGTGCAGCCATCATTGCAAACGAATTTTAGAACTTTTCCAGCACCTCAAAAAGAAACTATTGACATTAGCGGCATTCCCCTTTCCTGTTTTTCCCTCACCCTTCCCCAGACCCAGCCTTATCTACTACAGATCTCCTTTCTGTCACTAAGTATTTGCCTATTATGGATATTTAAAATAAATAGAATCATACAACACGTGCTTTTAGTGACTGCCTTCTTTCAGTTAGCATGATGTTTTCAAGATTCATCAATGTTATAGTGTGTGTCAGGACTTCATTCTTTCGTATTGCTAAGTATTTCCATTATATGAATATACCATAAATGGATACTTTATCCATTCATCAGTCAATGAACATTTATGATGTGGCCACTTTTGGGGTATTGTGAATGATGCTGCTATGAACCTTTGTGCACAACTTTTTGCATGGACATATTTTCTCGTGGATATGTAAGTCAGAGTGAAATTGATGAATCATATGGTAATTCTATGTTTACCTTTGTGAGGAATGGCCAACTGTTTTCCACACAGGCATGCACCAGGTTACATTTTCAACAGCAATGTACAAGGGTTACAATTTCTCCACATGGTGGCCAACATGTGTTATTTTCTGACTAATTATAGCCATCCTAGTGGGTGTGAAGTGGTATCTCATTTTGGTTTTGATTTGCATTTACTTAATGAATAATGATGTTGAGCATCTTTTCATGTGCTTATTGGCCATTTGTATGTCTTCCTTGGAGATATATATAGTAAAATCTTTTGCCCATTTTAAAAATTGGGTTGTTTGTCTTTTTGTTGTTAAGTTGTAAGAGCTGTTTGTATTCGGGGTACTAGATTCTTATTAGATACATGGTTTGAAAATACATTCTCCCACTCCATGCATTGTTTTTCACTTTCTTGATGGTGTCCTTGACATGCGAGTTTTTAATTTTGATGATGTTTGGTTTATCTATTTTTTTCTTTTTGTTTCTGGTATCATATGTAAAAAAAAACAGTGCCTAACACAGAGTCAGGAGGTTTAATCCTATGTTTTCTTCTAGTAGTTTTATTGTTTTAGATCTTATATTTAGATCTGTGGTCTACTTTGAGTTGATTTTTAAGTATGTTAAGAGGTAGGGGGCCAATCTTATTCTTTGCACGTGGACGTCCAGTTGTGCCAGCCCCATTTGTCAACATGACTATTCTCTCCCCATTAAGTGATCTTGGCTCTGTTGTCATAACCAATTGAGCATAAATGTGAAGGTTTAGTTCTGGATTCTCAATTATATTTCAGTGATCTATATGTCTATCCTTATGCCAATACTTCAACATCTTTATTACTGTAGCTTGGCAGTAGGTTTTGAAATCAAGAAGGATGAATCCTCCAACAATACTCCTTTTGAAAATTATTTTGACAGTTCTGAGATATTGCCTTTTCATACCAATTTTATGAGAAGCTTGCCAGTTTCCATAAAAAACTTGCTATTTTTTATGAGGATTACAGTGAATCTGTAGATTAATGTAAGGGATATTGCCATCTTAATAATGTTAAGTCTTATAATTGATGAAAAAGGGTTGTCTGTCCACTTATTTAGACATACTTTAATTTATTTCAAAGAGTTTTGTATTTTTAGTGTCCCATGTGCACTTGAGAAAAATATATATTTTGCTAAGTGTGGTGCTCTACAGATGTCTGTCAGGCCTAATTGTTTTAAAGTGCTGTTCAAGTCTTCTATTTTGTCATTGATCTTCTGTCTAGTTGTTCTATCCATTATTGAAAATCAGTATTGAATCTCCAACTAAATTGTTGACTTATCTGTCTCTCCTCAATTCTGTCAGTTTTTGCTTCATTTATTTTAAGGATCTATTTTTTAGGTGCATCTATATTTATAATCATATATATTTCTAATTAATTAACACTCATCGTTATAAAATGTGCTTGTCTCTAGTATCAGTTTTGTCTTACAATCTATTTTGTTTGATATTAGTATTGCTATTCCAGCTCTCTATCGGTTAAACTTTGCATTACATATTTTTCCATCCTTTTATTTTTCAACTTATTTGTGTCTTTAAATGTAAATTGTATCTCCTATAAACAGCAAATTGTTGGATCATATTTATTTTTTATCTATTCTGCCAATCTCTGACTTTTGATTGAGATGTTTAATCATTCAAATTTAATGTATGCACTGATAAGGTAGAATTTATACAGTCATGCATCACTTAATGACAGGGATATATTCTGAGAAATGTGTCATTAGGTGATTTTGTCATTGTGCAAATATCATCAAGTGTACTTACACAAACCTAGATGATATAGCCTACTACACAGCAAGGCTATATGGTACTAATCATATGGGACCACTGTCGTATATGCAGTCTGTAGTTGACCAAAACATTATGTGGCACATAACTGTATCTGTCATTTTGTTATTTGATTTCTATATTTCATGTCTTTTTTATTTCTTTATTCATCCATTCCTGCCTTTTTCTGTTTTTTAAGTAGATATATTCTACCACACTTTTTAAATTCCCTTGTTCTTTTCTTTACTGTATTATTTTTTGGTTATAATCTTACTGGAAACCTGAAGATTAATATTTAAACTTAAAACAATCTAGTTCATATTAATAATAATTGAATTTAAATAGAATGCAAAATCTTTGCTGTAATATACTTCTGTTTCTTCCCCACTGTGTGTAGTATTATTATCATACAAATTACATTGTTATATTTTATAAGGTCATCAAACTGTTTTATAGTTATTTCTTTATGCAACTGTATTTAAAACAGATATGACAAGAAAAGAACAACAACCAAAAATACATTTATACTGTCTTTCATAATACCAATGTAGTTACCTTTACTGGTGCCTTTTCTTTGTGTATATTTGAGAAAACATCTACTGTCCTTTCCTTTCAGCCTGAAGGGTTCACATTAATATTTCTTATAGGGCATGTCTGCTAGTCTCTCAGTTTTTGTCTTTCTGTAAATGTTTTAATTTTTCCTTTGTTATTGAAGATGAGTTTAGGTGCATATAGAATTCTCAGGCAATAGCCTTTTTCTACCAGCACTTTGAAAACATCATCTCACTGCCTTCTGGCTTCCATGATTTATGATGAGAAGATAGCTATTAATCTTATTGAGGATGCCTTGTGCATGACAAGTCATTTTTGTTGTGTCTTGGAGTAGATCTCTTTGAGTTTATTCTACTTGGAGATTGTTGCGTATCTTGAAAATGAAGGCTAGCATTTTTTATCAAGTTTGGGAAATTATCAGCCATTATTTCTTCAAAATTTTTTCTGTCTCTTTCTCTTTTCCTCTGTGTATATATAAAAGCTTGATGCCATTATATATTTGTTGGTAAGCTTTATAGTGTCCTGCACATTTCTCAAGTTCTCTTTATTTTTATTCATTGTTTTTACTTTCCGTTCTTCAAACTGCATAATCTCTAATGACCTCTCTTCAAGCTCCCCAATTCTTTCTCAAATCTGTCATTGAAGCCCCTTAGTAAATTTTTCATTTCAATTATTTTACTTTACAACACCAGAATTTCTATTCAATTCTTTTTAAATTATTATTTCTGTCTCTTTATTGATATTTTCTTTTAAGTGAGACATTGTTTTTATACTTTGCTTTAATTCTTTAGACATGGTTTCCTTTAGCTCTTTAAACATATTTATATTAGTTGATGTAAAGTCTCTTTCTGCTAAGTCCCAAGACTGGGCTCCTTCAGGACATTTTTTTTTACTCCTTTCTTTCCCCTGTGCATATAGCATAATTTTCTGTTTCTTTGCATGTCTCATAATTTTTGTTGAAAATTGGACATTTTATATAATATTATAATTTCTCTAGTGTCAGATTTTTCCACTCCTTCCCCCCACAAAGTCCCTTTTTTGCTGTTGTTCCTTATTTGTTTAGCAACTTTCTTGGTCTAATTATGTGGAGTCTGAATTTCCTGCAGTTTGTGGCCAGTGAGAGCTCCTATAACATTGTTTTTTAAATTCTTGGTATTATTTTTAAGCCTGGTTTCCCAGGGGTCAAACCTTGGTCTTTATAATTTAGTAGTCAGCCAGTGATTGGTTAGAAGATTTCCTTAAGTGCTTTCCTGTATATCTTCCATCCTTTGCCAAGAAGATGTGTGTCTGAGGGCATGCCTTCTAGACAGTTTACAAGACAGGTGTAACTCTCACCTCCTGCTGCACAGGCCTCAAGGTCAGCCACAGGTGAGGAGCTTGTGCCTCTCCTTTCCCAGATCTTTTTTGCACATGTATGCATCCTTTTAAATACCCAGGAATATGTCAGAGCTTTTCTGAAGTCCCTGTCATTGTGCAGTTCTTATGATTTCCTGTTAAATTCCCCACCAGGCTCTCTTTTGCCCCAACTGAAATTTCAGCCTTAAGTACCCACAATGTTGCCAGCAGTTTTCTATTGTTGCTGTAACAATGTGGGGGTAGATTTTTTTATTTGTCACATCCTCTGAGCTGGGCTCTGAGTCAGATCAAATAGCCACCCTACTCTGAGATTTCCCAGGGAGCTCCAAATTTGGACAAAATATTGACTGTGCTCTGGGGATAGTGCTTGAATGGAGCTCTAAAAATGGTCACATTTCTCCATTATCTACAATTATTTTGACTTTGGCTACTATGTCACTGAGCTGGTGTGTGTGTGTGTGCGCTGTGGGAGGGGAGGATGGGAACAGCCCCAAGTTAAAACATCACAGAGCCTGCTGTCATACTGTGGCTCAATATTTTCTCTTGGAAAGATGATCTTCAGTCCATTCTGTGAACTTGGCAAATTGTCCAAGTTCTGAAATTGTTGATTTTAGTTGTTTTGTCATATTTTTGTTGCTCTAGAGAGAGACAGAGTTAATTGAGGTCCTTACTCGGCAATTCTGGAATTTTTTCTCTAGAGTAAACTTTTTAGGTTCCAAGTCTGTTCTCCCTTAGCATGGGTAAAAAACTCTGGGCCCCTGTTTAGTTTTTCTCTTTGTAATTTCCCAGGAAAATATGTTAAACACATTTAAAATTTTATAAAATTGTATAAAAGTGCCATTAAAAAGAAACAATAATTTTCCCCTGATTTTTGTCCAGATAATTACTTTCACAAAGAGCCCTATTGCTAAAGTAAGTATATATTCAGCCCCATCTTGAAGGTTATAGATTTAATAAAGAGCAATTTTTACAAAGTAAAGAAGAAATCAATAAATTTTAAAAAGTTGACAGGCAAACCTTCCACAGAGAATTTGATTTGAGAAATGTGGAAGCAAATAAAAATCTACAACATAGTTCTACTTGGCCTGTCCGTATTTTAAGAAAAAGTCCTTCCTGCTCATTGTAGTCTTCTACACAATGGATTCTTTATCACTTTGTTAAAGAATAGTACTGTTTCTCTCCACCAAGATCAAACACTAGTAAGATAACAGTATGATGATTTGTGAATCAGTTATTTATTCATTCAGTTAACAATTATTGAGCAAAGTGCTTGGGCTTGTATTAAGCATGTCCCTTTATTCTAATGCTTTGACATCTGGAGACTTGCTATCCTAGAGGGGCTGCCCTCGCAGGGCTAGCCCATTATTAGATGCAGTGAACAACTCACCTCTCACCTGGGAGTGCACCTTTCCTATTGAACTAATCCGTCCAGAGCCACATGTCAGTCACCTCCTTTATCAGGCTCTCACACTCCAGGCTGCCCACCTGCCTCAATCACCCCGGGGCCAGTACCAGATGACTAGAGACAAGCCCTATGCCTCAGAGCCCACTGAAAGATTCCAACTAGCCAATCCTAACCCTGGTTCCCCTGCTTCACTTGTTCCTTCCCATGGAGGCCACAAGAAAGGCTCTTACCAACAGCTGTCCCCTCTTTTCTGTTTCCTGTCAGAGCCTGGTGCTTCTCCATGTGGTTCCCCATGGAGTTGTGTGTCCCCTCCTCTTGGGAACCGTGAGGCACAGACTATCTTCTCAATGGCAATCGTCTCCCTATCTGTTGGCCTCACCACACCTGAATAATAATAAAACCTACCTTTTAAAACAGGCCTAACATTCCAGTGAGTTTAATAACCTGATTCCCAACCTCAGAGTCACTGTAATAAGATGAGACAATAACCTATATGTATCCTGTCTGAAATGTTGAAGTTTGTAAAAATGTAAGAAATTAATATTATCAAGACCCTGTACTTCCCAATGTTCTTATGGTTCACCCAATTTTGCAGCCCTTTACCCACAGTATCAGTTCTGGGTATGTACAGGATAGTGACAATATTTTTTATGTGTGACCAAATTCCCTTCTAGAACATGAAAAAATCCATCCTCAACTCCCACACTCCATTAAAACACAAACAGTAAAATTAACAGCCTCAGTTGCACTCTCCTGCATAAAGATAGGCAAACAGAAAATGAGGTGCTGGCAACATCCACAGAAAAAGGCCAATGTGTTCATGGCATCTACATGGTAAAAATTGTTAAATAAAAGTAATTTTTTATGGCAAAATTAATGTGTGTGTGGAAATAATTCATCTTTTGCCAACTTCACTTAACCTTTTTCTAAAAATATATTTAATGTTACTCTTATTGCGTAACAACCTGAATGGACTACATGCAAAGACCTACTTGCAGAAGGTTTTGTAGGCCATGGCACGTTCCTGACAAAGAGACAGTGAGGATGATAAAGTGTTTACAGCACTGGCCTTTGCTCATAAAAGGGAGCACTACATTTTATTGCTGTTCAAGGTGTTGCCTCCTTCGTCAGATCATAAGATCTAGGAGGGCGGGATCTGCTGCTCTATGTTCAAAACTATATTCTCAGCACCTGGCACTAAGTCAGCAAGCTGTTCATCTTTCAGTGTCAGAAAAGAGAATGATTTCACAAAATATATTCCTCCCCATCTGACATTAAGGAATTGGCAATCTTTGCCAAAAATGCCTAAAAGATCTTTTCTTGCCTTTAGGACAGCGGCCTGGAAGCACAAAAATAAATAAATCTTGGAAGCACTGGATTTAACATTTTGCTGGCAGTAAAGGAATACTTAAAAGGTAAAAAACATAGTTTAAGTTAAATAAGTCCATCAAAGCCCTCAAAATTCTGAGTTGTCAGACATCTTGGAGAAATTTTTGTGCTTTACAATGTGGAAGTGTTCATGGGGCATTTCTGCATAAGATCAACAATAAGTATCATGTAGAGACGTCTGCTTCTTTAAGATATTTGCTTTATCCCTCACCACTCCTTAAAATGAGTATTTTTGTCTCATTTAGAAAGGTTTCTTGACTTGTTTAAGGTAAAAAACTAGTAAGTGTCAGAGCTGGAATTCAAAATTATGTCTGTCAAATTACAAATCCTTTACTCTTTCTATTTCTCCTGTCTCTCAGGAAGATGATGAGACTAATTCAATAAACCACATGTAAAAATCCCATTCATTACTTAATGTGGAGCTTGCCCCATCTCAAAGCCCCGTCAAATGCAGCTACATAAATATACCTAGCCCTGCATTTAAAAGGACAAACCAGGGGCATCCTGGTGGCGCAGCGGTTTAGTTCGCACTTAGCAGCCTGGGGTTCGCGGGTTCTGATCCCAGGCGCCCGCCGATGCACTGCTTGTCAGCCATGCTGTGGCAGTGTCCCATATAAAGTAGAGGAAGACAGGCACGGATGTTAGCCCAGGGCCAGTCTTCCTCAGAAAAAGAGAGGAGGATTGGCAATGGATGTCAGCTCAGGGCTAGTCTTCCTCACCAAAAAAAGGAAAAAAAAATTGTCTCTATTTCATTCATATTCAACATGTCAAAGTGTTATATATGTTATGGATTTAGGGAAATGTTTCACTATTATTAAAATGATTGAGCAACAGTGTGACAATATGAAGAAATAAAATATAAAGAAAATGACAACTCTATTTCCGTTGGAGTGAGTAAAGGAATCTGAAATAATGGTTATAAATTACCCTCTTGCCTTCTATCTACCAAAAAGAAAAAAAGGGGGGGATTATTTGAGAGGCACATGCCCTTGAATGTTGCAGTTAACTAGTACCAGTTAACTAGTTCATACACACCTGGCATCTTCCTCGTACTCCTCACTAGGCAACTTATAACCAAACATCATAGATTATTTCATAGTTAAAAGACAATAGCCTATCTATTGAAAGCTATAGTTGATAGAATGTAAATTGAGGTTTCCTAAGCAACCAAAATGTTTAAAGTTTGTACAGGGAAGTTTTTAGTAAGTGTATTTTTTAAAAAATCTACTACTATAGAGAACTTCTCAGAATTTAAGATAATGCAATGGCATTCATCATGTGCAACTACTAATAAGTCATTCTTAGAAAAGAAAAAAACTATTTTGGTGATTCTCTAGGACATGTGATTTCTTATCTATATGTATCAGTAGTCACATGATACATTCAAGTTTTGTTTTATGAAGTTAAGAATTTGATAAACTTATCACTCTAAACATTAGTGAAACACACAGGGTTTGGTAAAATTACCAAATTGACCAAGGGCACCCCTTACTATGTGATCACAGGCAAGCTCCTAAAACTCTCTGTGCTTAAGTTTCCTCATCTGTAAAATGAGGAAAAGTTCTTATGAGACTTTGTGAGGATTAAATGAGTTATTCTAAGTAATGAACTTAGAATAGTGCCCTGAATAATTGAACACAATTTTTATTTTATATAGGTATTGCATAGGCATAATTCCAAACTAGTATAGAGAAGATAAGTAAGTGTTAAATCTTTGCTTTTGTACATGTTAATAACTTTCTTTTAAAACTAATAGACTGGAAAAATTCATCAACAAAGTAAGCTTACTTAAGACTTGATGGAAAGTAAAAAAAGTAAGGGGTTCAAGAGATAATAGGGTAGAGTGTCAGTATTTCACATATTCTTGTTTGAATAAATAGTGATTAACACATTGCAAAATTCTTTCTTTATAATAGCTCAAAAGAAACTTTTGTTGATTTTGGAAGAATGGCAACAACTGGCAAAAAAAAAGTTCAGATAATTTATTCCAGACCAATAGAGAGACAATGGCTATGAGAAAAATTGGTTCTCAAACCACAGAACATAATGAAACAAAATGTCACCACAAAACCCCCAAGAAAAATGCTTAGGAAAATGCTCAGACTGTAGACGTCCTTCCTGTAACACATACTTCTGAGAAAGGTAAACAAACGTGACAAATCACATCCCGTTGCTTGTTGGAACCAGAGGAAATGGAGCCCAAGTCCACCCAAACATTCCCTTTGGCTTGAGTAACGTTTATATTAGAATTCCTATATCATGCACAGTGAGGGCATAAAGCTCTGCATATCCTCCATATTAAAATTAAAAATAAAAAAGAATGGCAACAGAAATTAAATTATACATTTTTAGTGGGAGCTGTGTGTTAAAGATCAGTCCTCGGTCAATAAGCATGTAAGTCATACTCAGTCAGGATGCACGCCCAGAAATGATGATCTGGCAGCTTAACAGCTTCTCAAATAGACACATACAATGTCCTGACAAATAATCATGGGAAATCTGAGATTTGATTAAGATAATATAAATTGCAACAAATCAATAATTAATCAAAGCACCAACGGTGAAATTGATTCTCTATAAGAGGCAAACTGTAGGGCTGCAGAATGAAAATTAAATTACATTAAAATAATTACTTATATGTTGTGAGAAAATGCCAGCGTGCCTTTTTAATATATTTATTAACTTTGCAACTATGGACAAGCACCTGATTTACAACAGGCGCTACACATAGCATGCATTAAGTAATGCATCTACATAAATTTTAGCATAATCATTTAAAAATCTCATGAGGAATCTAGTTCACTTTTTCTAACAAATCAGCAATATGACAAAACAAGTGGTTGAAACATAATTTGGTTTACTAAGATAAGCTATAGATAGAACTAAATAAGCATAGCATTCTCTAGCAGTATCCACTACAAGGTTGATGGAATTGTTTTTTGTTTCTCCATCCATCCATCTATTCATCCATCCATCCATCCATGTACCCACATACCACATTTGGGATGATTTTTTTTTAAATCTATAATAATGAGCTTTACATAAAATGGAAAACTGGATTTGATTGCTAAGAAAAGTAATAGTCCCCACAGGATATTTCTAATAATAGAATATAACAATCATCAAGTGCTTATCCAGACACTGCACTAAGAAATGTGCACATATTAGCTCATTTAATCCTTCAAACACCCCTGGGCAAGTACTATTACAAGCTCCTTTTCAGATGAGGAAACTACAGTACCAAGGGCTTGGTAACTTTCTTGATGTCATTTAGTTACTGGGAGAAGAGTGAGTATTCCAATCCAGAAATTTTGACAATACAGCCCCTGCTCTAAACCACCAAGTATTGCATTCTCTGTAGAAATATTGTTTTTCTGTAAAATTCTTGAAATTCTTCTCTGTTCCTCTAAATTCCTACCAAGGAGAGCTGGAACTCCCCTCAATAAACTTTTCCCACCCTCTCCAGCTCACTGTGATTTTTCTCTTCTCTGAAATCCTACAGAACTTGTCATAATTCAGGAATCAGTTATGGCCTGCCACATGGCATATCTGAAATCAAATCATAGAACTATTGATATACATTGTAAAGTTTTTACTTTTTCACCTTTTAAATTTTGTCTAGTCAACTGTCAGCTCATTGAGTCCATAAATATTACTAATTTATTTTCCTCTCTAGGGAATGCAGTGTCACTAAAAGGGTAACGAAAACAGCTATGTTTTAAAACGCATTAGAAATTTCCAGTCCAGATGATATGGTGAAGACTATTTCTCCCTGTTCCTCCCTGCAAGTACAACTATAGACCTTGGGGAAAAAAATGCAAGAGACAACCAGAAGAGAACTCTGAAATGTAGAGAGAGGAAGAAGAACTGGTTATGGACCCCAGGACTGGAGGACCAGCACAGATATGGGGTGTCTCATATCCCTTCACAGAAGGGACCCTCAGGCCCAACATTTCCTGACCCCCAACATGACAACAGAAGGCAGACCAGGTAGGGTTATAGCACCTCTGGATCAAAAGGGAGCTCCAATAACACTAGGCAGGTTGGGGAAAACTGGTACAGGGGGCTGATCAGAAATCCTGTGACAATAAGTGACCAGTGGAGGTTGTCTCCTTCCCTAGCCTGACTCCTCTCCCCTGCCTGCAGACACCATTTAGCCAGGTACACCAGCAGGGGCATGCTGCCATAAAAAGTGCTCAGCCTGGGAAGGTTTGTTCTCTAGGGCCTGAGGTTGCTCTCTCTCACCTAGAGATGGTGTGGGGAAGCACACACAACGGTAACCCTGCCCCAATGAACAGCCTCCTGAGAGGTGGTTCCCATCCATCCTATTTCCTCCCCGAGTCGGGTATATCTCTACACAACAGGAACTGACCTGGAAATGCTCTGGGTCACCACTGGACAAGGGATCCTTTTCCCCATTTAGCGGCACCAAGATGCCCAGCCTGGGTAGCTTCTTCTGTCCCTTCAAGTAGTACCAGCAGGGACCAGTGGAAGACCAGTGACACAAGATAAACCATTCAAATCAAAATAGTACCATATAGGCTGAAAAAATTAGGTTGCCAATGAAAGTGGACAATCAGTCTACAAAACTAAGGCAGGACCTGTGTGCTAAATCTGAATAGGATGAATTCCTGCTACAAAGAAAAAAAAATCTTACATAAGACTCAGAGTCTCCTAACATAATAAGAAAAAAGACAGGATACAATCAAAAATTGTGTCATACTGGGGCAGGCCCAATGGCCTAGAGATTAAGTTTGCATGCTCTGCTTCTGGCGGCCCAGGGTTCACAGGTTTGGATCCCGGCCGCAGACCTACGCACTGCTTGTCAGCCATGCTGTGGCAGCGTCCCATGTAAAGTAGAGGAAGATGGGCACGGATGTTAGCCCAGGGCCAGTTTTCCTCAGCAAAGAGAGGAGGGTTGGCAACAGATGTTAGCTCAGGGCTAGTCTTCCTCACACACACACACACAAAATGGTGTTGTACCGAGAACCAGAAAGATCACAATTTGGAAGATAAAAGACAATCACCTAACACCAACAATTAGATGACTCACGTATTGCAACCTGCAAGAATTTTAAAGTAATCATCATAGAAATGTTTCAACAAGCAAATTCAAATTCTCTTAAAACAAATGAAAAATTAGAAATTTTCAACAAAGGAAAATTATAAATTTATAAAATAAAGGAAGTTATGGAAATGAAAAATAAAATAAATAAAAACGACATGCTGGATGAGCTCAATTTCAGAGTGAAGATGAGAGAGCAGAGAAACAGTGAGCTGGAGGACAGCTCAAAAGACTTTACCCAAACTAAACAATGAAGAGAAAAATACCGAAAAACGAGTTTAGCCTCAGGGACCTGTGGGACAACAACAAAATAGCTGACATTCACATCATCAAATCTAATTCTATCTCATGGAGTGTTTTATGTCTGAATCTGAAATATTCAGCCTGTAATACCTGAACTGATGATCTATATATGTAAATCAACACTTTCATTCTACTTCAAAAATGATGCAATCAGCTAAACATAATTATATATTTATATGTATATGGTAATCCTTATGGCACGTTTTGAGTTTATTTTGGATAAAAATCCATTGGCATTCTATTTAACAAATATGTACTATATTAAATATACAATCAAATGGTCAATTATTTTCATTTTTTACAGCAATATTTGTAGACCATGTCATTATATTAAATAATCTCCACTGTTCTTTTTTCAGAAGATGAGAAATAAAATAGAAAATTTATAAATTTCTTCACGATGCATACATTTAATTAAAGATATTATACATATGACAAGTTATCATGACAGAATATATAATCTCTTACTAAAGATTCTCAATTTTATCATCCTTGGAATGATTCACTACATTTTGCAAAATAAAACCAGATTTTTTAAATTTAACACTCATGATAATATGAAAGCCATGCTCTGTGTTTTCATTGTTCCCCAGTTTAGAATGTAAATTTTCCCTTTTTTGACTTAATGTACATTTCAATTATTATGATTAACAGTATGAAGAAATAGATTTTAGGCATTTACTAGACTATATCTTTCTAAGTAATAGCATCAGAAACAATATAAAAAGCATATATGACTATCTGGTATTTCAATATATTTTCTGTTGTAAGAAGCAAAACAAATACATAAAATGTAATTAAATCTGGCTCATGCAATAAAGGGGATCTATTAGGTCAAATAATGGAAAGTCAGTGGTCAGGGAGGCTTCATGCACAATTTCATTCAGCAGTGCAATAATGTCATAAAGACTCCAATTTCATTCAGTTTATCTGCTTTGCATCATGTGATATCAGGTTCATTCCAACGCTGGCTGCCCTCTTAGTTCTAAGTAGCCATAAGGCTGCTTGCTCATTCATCTACTTCCATTAGAAGTACATGATAGAGAGAGAAATTTTTCTGGAAGTTATTTCAGGAGACTAATAAAAGTTTAATTATTTGTTTCTCTGAAGGCTCCAGACATCTCTGCATAGATATTATTGGACTGCATTGGGTCACGTACCAATCACAGTAGGAAATATTGCCCATGGATGGGATGTTGAGACTGAGCGATTTGCCCATTTCTACAGTTAAGACGGAGTTAGCTTTACAAAACCTAAATTGGCTGCTCAGGGGCAGTGTGAGAGCATAAATAAAAGAAGGGGAGGGGTAAGGGGGAGTCGAGTGGGCAAGCACAAAATCCATGGCAGCATTACACTAAATGCAGAGCCTACGGATCCTGACAAAATCCTGGATTCCCAGTAACCTTGACTTCCATTGCCCTCCCTCCCCTGCTGAGATCTGGGAAACCATCAGCCTTTGTTACAGATGTTTAAAGTGACTATGTTTCCCAGTTGACTAGAATTCCAGAATAACCGTATTTTGGAACTTAGTAATTCCCAATTTATGTGAAGTGAGTTGGCCTAGTGTAGATAAAATCCATTGGGCCGAAGAGAGAATAGAATTTAAGTAGCCATATCATCACTATTACAACTACTTAATTTATTATACTAAAGCTTTGTGTACATTAGCAATTTAATCCTTACAAAAACCATTAATGGTAGATGCATATTATTCTAATAAAGGACCAGAAATTCAGGTTAAATTATGTTAAATAATGTCACTAGGATTATATGATTCCAACATATATGCTGCTAACCACTACCATAATGTGTACCTTTTTGCAAATTTTGAAAATCAAATGGAAATAAAAGTCCTTGCATAATTTTGGATCCTTGGCAAAGTCTTTTAACTGGAGCAATAACCCTAGGTCAACCACAGTAAAATTCACTTCCCCAGATTGTTCTGGATCAGGACCAGACTCTGGGGAACAGGCTGGAGACACCTGGAAGCATGACTTAATTCTAACTGAGAATGCCAAGTGAGCAAGCAATTTTCATTTGGGCATTTTCCAGAGAGAAAATGACCAGATCATTTTTATCCCTCCTGGAGGCATCAGCTCAATGTTCTAATATATACAAAGACAGCTCCTCTTGCAGGGAAAAAAAAGTAAAATATCAAGTAATTCCAGCAATAGAAACATCTGTCTTCTAAACAGAATTTTCTTTTAAGAGCAAAAAGTAAATTTCACACAATAATCTTGCTTTTTAATTAAAGTAAGACAAATCTTTCCATGATAATTACATCAACATTTTGAAATGTATTGTTTTATCCTTAAATTTAAATTTATCTTTTAAATTAAATAAAATGAAATTTTTTTAGTTCAGTTACTTAATTAAAAATGGTAATTGCTCCTAGGTTCCATGAAGATTTTTCTAAGGCATCTATTTTTCTCATAAGACTCCTGCAATCGTTGGGAGAAAAAAATGTTAATATTTAATCTTTAGTAGTTAACATTTATATTTTAGGCAATAAGAAGAAATAATTCCCTTTCCTTTTATTTTAAACAAACATAAAATGTCATTACAATTTTTATATAACAGCTTTAGTGAGGTATAATTCATATATCATGAAAATTTACCTTTCAAGAGTATACAATTCAGTGGGTTTTAGCATACTCACAGCCTTGTGCAACTATCACCACAATTTAATTGAAGAACATGTGAATCATCCCAAAAGAAATAGTTACTTCCCATTCCCTTACCCCACCAGCCCCTGGCAACTACTAATCTACATTCTGTCTTTATAGATTTACTTATTCTTGGCATTTTGTATAAATGGAATCATACAATGTGAAGTCTTTTGCAACAGCTTCTCCAACAGAGCATAATGTTGTCAAGGTTTAGCCATGCTATAGCTGTCTCAGTATCTCATTCCTTTTTACGTCTGCATAACATCCCATTATGTGGACAGACCACAGTTTGTTCATCCATTTGTCTGTTGATGGACATTTGTTTGTTCCCACCTTTTGCCATTATAAGTAATGCTGCTATAAACATTTTGTACAAGGTTTTGTCAGGATATATGTTTTCATTTCTCTTGGGTTCATACTCAGTAGTGGAATTGCTTGGTCATATGGTAACTTTTACTCTCTTATTATACAAACAATGCTCAAATCTACCAGATTTGGAGGAGGTATTGTATGTAATCTCTTAAACAATTTTAAGAATTGAAACCTGAACGAGGCTCACAGCTACCAAACAGAAGTACTGAGCAATCCTCCCAATAGTCCTACATTTCTCTTCAAAACGAAGGGAAAAATTGTACTAAGATATTAAAATAATGTTCATGATTTTTTTATTGAGCTTATATGACTGCTCATATTATAAAATATTGCATGTTTTTTAATTGAAAATACTCCAATAACCAGAGGAAGAAATAAGCACTACTAAATTGTTCAAGTCATTTCTTTTATTTTTTATATCTTTAACAAGTCAGAGTTTTAATATGATGTACTCTTTTCACATTTACTAAAATTTCTGACTGTTTTTACTCCACCTCACCCCCCAATAGATAAATCTTCTCATTGAATCATATTCTAAATTAACAAACATTTATAAATGTGTGTGCTTGTGTAGAGCACCTTAAAAATGAAAATATATTTTATTATCAATAATTTTTCTTTTAGCCACACTATACACCAAGTGTAAACCATTAGGAATGCATACAAAGAAGATGTCACCCCTGTCTTCCGGGAGATTGCATTACAGCTGGGGAGACAATACAGAAAAAGGAAACACAATGCAGGAGACTATCCCGAGGGCTAAATGGTAGTGACATTGTGTCCCTGTGGAGGAGGAAGAAAACATCCGAAGTTAGGTATTTCAAAATATGTCTGTTTTGTGACACATCATTTTCCTAAATGATTTAATCTTATCACTTCAATTTGCATCTATGTTTCTTCATAGTTTCCAGAGGTATTCCTCAGTAACACAACTTTTAAATACAATAAAATGTGTCGTGTTGGAGCTGCTAAACACATAGCAAGCACGATAAGAAATGAGGTGCCAAGTGGAAAGAGCATTGATCTTGGAGCCCCAAAACCTCAGTTCTCAGCCTGATTCTGTGGCTTTATTGCCTGTGTCACCTTTGGCAAACATTTAATTTTTCTGAGCTTAATGTTCTCATCTACAAAACAGAGTTCAGTCCCCTGCCTTCTTCACATGGAAGCTGTATAAATCAAAGTGATACTTGTGAAATTACTGTATAAACCATAAGTTTTGCTGCAAACTAACCGTTTAACCTTGAACAAGCCACATGATTTGGCACCGGGTAGCACAGCGCTGCTTCCTGACATTGAGAGGGAAGTTGCTAATGCCCTTCAACAAACAGTAATTGATTCTCAAACATTTAGACCAGAAAGAGAAGCTGATACTAGTTTTACAGCTATCTCACCTATTATGGTCTGTTGTGAGCATCAATGGGAAGCTTGTCTTCTGTGTACTGTATGGAGGAGGTGAAAATCCACAAAACTAGAGGGTTTTTGGTGTCTGAGTAGTAAGAGTAAGCCAGAAATATCAACTAAATTAGATGATAAGGTACCTGGAAAGGAAATGAAAGGAAAAAGAAGACCCACTTTGACAACTATATCACTTGCCAACTGTGCTCTGATGCTTTCAAAGAGCCAAAAGTTAAGACATGGTGAAAGAGTTTCCCTCAATCAGCTAAAATAAACAAATTTGTCTGCCACTGACATAAAGGATAACCTCATGTCCAAATCTATAGTAGACGAACAACAATGAAATGAAGCACTTTAAATAACTAACAGGGAGCAGTTATTCATAAAGCACAATCTCTGGTCTCTCAGACATTTATGTGACATTAGGGGCAGGAAAAAGGAAAGTTTGGTTTACTGGCGCCAACGAGAATATTTGATCCTGCTGATGTCAAGTAGCATAGAGTCTGTGATGTTTGCATTACGGGCTAGCATTTCTCAGGTCAGTCTCAACACTGAAATTTCTTTCTTTTCACGAAAGTGTGAGGCTCCACGTATTCTGTCCTCATATCCCATTGCAGCAGAGCTGAAAGGGGCAATGGAAAGACATGCAGAGGTAAACACACCATGAGAAAAAGAAAAAACATTCCAGGACAACAGGGAAGAGCAGGCATTTTCAGGATGCACACAAGCTCTTTCAGCATTTCTGTGATTTAAAAACTTGGAGGAATGGGAATTGATAGATTTTTAGGAATATAGTTGATATTTGGGCTTAAAATCTGCACTAGGAACAATGGCAGTGAGAAAAAGGCTGAAAACTCTTTGCTGTAGCTATTAAAAGCCCAAGTATAAGCAATCAATCATTTCAACACAAATGGCAAGAGGCAAGAACACAAGCAGATCATGGAGCTTGAAATATGAGAAGGTGACATCTGGACTGGCTTGGCACAGTGCTGGTTATTATGGTCAGCACTAAATTAAAAAAAGAATGTTAAGTGAATGAACAGACTTTCTCCTGGCCATACCAGACTAAGGTTTACTTTTCTTGTAGTGGAATGATTAGACATTAATACCAGCCACAGTTAATCGATCAGTTCAACAATACTTATTAAGCCAGGAACTGATCTAGGCATGGGGCACATAGTAGGGAACAAAGTAGAAACAAATTATCCTCGTTCTTTTGGAGCTTATATTCTAGTGGGGGAGGCAAATAAAATAAAGCAAATTATTTAGTGTATTTAGTATGCCAGCTGATGACAAGTGCTACAGAGGAAAAAAAAAGCAGAAAATGGGAATGGGCAGTAGTGGTATGTCATACTCACAAAAGGTGTTCATGTCACACAAGGTGGCAGAGAAGGCGTGGCTGTGAGGGGACGTTGAGCCAGGCTGAAGGCAGTGAAGGAGAGAGCTATGCCCCCGAGCAGTGTTGAGCTCCCGCGGGCCAGCAAGGGCAGGACCCTGTGTGAAGAGGCCCCTGTGGCTCTGAGAAGGGAGCGAAGGGCTGGGCAGTGGCCGTGTTCTCAAAGAACGGCGATGAGTGGTCAGACGCACAGGCCATTGAGAGAATTTTGGCTTTTATGAGGGCGAGGTGCACAGTCACTGAGAGATATTGATCAGACTTGATTTGACTCTATTGTAATAACATCACTTTGGCTATTGTGTCGAGAATAGACTGGAGAGGGTGGGCAAAGACAGAGACAAAAACAGACTAATACCCAGTCAGGAGGCTATAATTACACACCAGGCAAAAGACAGCGTTGTCTTGGATGAAATAGCAACAGTGGGGCTAGTGTGACTGGTTGGACTCTCATCTATTTTGAGGGAAGAGATACTCTCTTAGTAGATTAATGTGATAGAGAAAAAGAAGAAAGATTTTGGCTTCAACAATTGGAAGAATGGACATAATTTTTTTAAATGCAAAAGAGAAGGTTTGAGAGGAAAAATCGAGAATTAGGTTTGGATATCTTAAATGTTAAAATGGTTTTTGACCATCCAATGAGCTATGTTGAACTACATATATTTGAGGCTGGACTTACAGAAGAAATCTTGGTTGAATATACAAATTTCAGATTAGTGTAGTTTTTTAAGACATGAAACTGGATGAAATAACAGATGTCCAAGGAGTAAACCCTGGGACACTCCAAGATCTCAAGATCAAGGAGCTAAAAAGGAACTTCTCTCACCAAAAAAAAAAAAAAAAAAAAAAAAATCTAATAAAGAGTCACTAGTGAGATTAGAAGAAAATCAGGACACTGTTTTTTTCTGGAAGTCAAGTTATAAAATATTTCCAGGGTTAGTGTATAATCAACTGTGACGAATGTGCTAATAGTTAATTCACAGACACTCACTAAGACGAGGACTGAGAACTGGTTATTGTGGTGACAACACAAAGCTCAGCAGTGACCTCAAAAAGTTCAGTAACAGAGTGAGGGAGACATGTGACTTCATAACGAAATAGGAGCGTGAAGGAACTGGAGACAGGAATTGAGGAGTAATGAAAAGCAGAGAAATAAAGTAGTAATTCACAGAAATCAAGAAAGTTAATTTTTAACTCTTTTTGAAGGAAAACATAACAATATGTCTAGATGCTTTGGGGAGAAATCCACTAAAGCATAGGGATTAAGGATGTGCTACAAAGAGGGAAGAGTTTCTGGAGTGATGCCCTTGAATAGGCCAGAGGAACGGAATGGGGGAGTGGGGTGTAATGGAAGGAAATATATGGATGATTTGGCTTTAGATGGATCTATGGGCAAATATAAATATAATTCAATTTAAATAAAAATAAAATATGTAGGTTCTCATTCCACAGTGTTGCTTTATATAGAGAACAACTTCATGGATTCTCATAGTTGCCTAATTCAAGTAAATTCAACTTAAGTTTTATATTCTCAGATGACTAAGTCAGTAGCTCACAGAAGGCTATCATTACAAAGGCTAGTTATTTTCTACATGTGCCACTCATTACACATACACCAGGTAAAATAAGTATATTAAATAAAATTATTCCAGCATTACTAGTGATCTGAAAAGTACACAATGTTGCCTTCTATCTTCAAATTTAAATTAGAAAGCAAGAAATTCTCCTAGTCTCTGATAATATCAAGGTCCTAGATATTAAAAATTAAAGGGTTATGAGAAATGCTAGTTATTAAAACTATAACCTTCTGATAGTACGGAGAAGGGAAAAGCATTGACAGTAGATCTAGATCATTTCCAGGGAGCAAATTTTCAGAAACATTTTGATTATCATTAGGTCATTTCATCAAATAAAATTATACTTTTTAATGGTTAGTATTTTAAGAAGTACTGCAGCTTATTTATTTACAGGGGCTTTATTGTTTTAGAAAGTATATTCTATATTTTAAGCTCGTCCTTATTTCCAAGCTTTATAGTGACAAAATCATTCTCTCCAACATGCAATGTGAGGATCTTAGATAAAATTAGAACTGAAGGAAAAGAAGGACAAGGACATGAAGAATTAAGTGCTCTTTCTTTAAAGAATGTTTCATCAAACATTGTGGAGTAAAAAGAATACATATTACTTCTGCTTTAACATTTCACCTTGAAACATTTATCCAAGAATAATGAGCAGTACAATCCTTATTTCCAAGATTTTTAATACTGCAGGTAATTTGGCACTTGCCTATTCCCCTGAAAAATTGCATCACCCTAGAAGAAATAAAGTAGCTGTTGTAAAATGTTAACTACATGCTTCTATTTCATTTAGTTTTATGTATAAATTTGAGCAAATAAAGGAATGAAAGAAATTAAAAAGCCTTGTTTTCTAAAATGGTGAAAACAAGACAAACCAAAAATGCTAATTTAAACACTAAACAATAATATGTATCTCCAGTGTTCAGCTACTCTTTTAAATTTCTGTCTTTTTTTCCTTAATATTTAGAATCGACACATTTTCCCTGTAGTTATACTCCCTGTCAGCGTGAATTCGCAGATTCAATGAAACTCAGAAAACATTTATGTTGAAAGAAATGGACATTAGGCCTAAACAAACATTAAAACTTTAGGGTAGCAGTGTATCTCAATCATCAACTGATAAGAAGCCAAATAAATGGTGTTCAAGTAACAGAGAAAAATGGTGATCTATTGAAGAAGCAGTGAGTGATGTCTGAGTGTACAGTCTGCCTGGTGAGCCATGAGCACACTGCAGAGAGTCTTCTATTCTAGAGTCAGTTTTTCATTCCTTATTGCACATAGATGCCAATATCTGTTTTGTCAGTATCCTGAACATTTTTGCTATAGTATTCTTTTACACTCACCAGACAGTGTGTTTGTGCAGGCTTGGGTGGGGGAGGTACCTTGCCTGGATAAGTGTGCTTGTCTGCCAGTTCTGCAAAATCCCTGAACTGCTGAATGCTACTGAAAAAAAATCACACAACTGCACACATTCGTGACACCATTATTTTATGGTTTCCAAACTCACCTAGGTTCTCAGTTCTGCCAGCCAATTCTTCTTTGTCCAGTCTTCCTTAGCAGGTATATTTTCCAATTTCCCCATTCTTCTCAGACTTATAACCCTGTGGCCACCCAGTTTATTCTCAGAAAATAATGTTATTTCCAATTTCCCTTTTTAAAAAGCCATCTAAAAGTAACATCCCCAATATTTACCCCAAATCCAACAAATATGCCAAAAGCTGCAGCCATCCCTTCTTTTTCATTTCCTGTTTCACACCCTATCGAGTGGTTTTATTTGATTTAAAGTTGAACTCTTCATCAGACTTTGGGATTTCCTCCACTCTGGAATTTTTGACATCTTATCAATTTTTATTACTTTCAGTTGGTATTTCTCAATCTCTGGATTCTCCCATCTTAAAAGAAAACCAAATTCAAATCATCTTACTATTAGACCTCAATATTCTTATTTAAATTATGAGGTGATATGGCTAGGCAATTGCTACATTTTTTCTAGCATTTACATTCTATTAATTAAAAGACCTATTGGTCTTTGAGGTAATAAAGTGTCCTTTACTGCATCTTAAGATCTAAGCTGATTCTAAATGCAATCAAGAAGTAGCTATTATTATCTTTAACACCCTATTTTTGATATCTCCTCTAACCCATTCAACGTCTTGTGCTCCTGACTTTTCCATTGTAAATGTTGCCATCCTTCATCTTTTTACATCAGGGTGCTCTCTAGGTTCAGAGAAAAAAATGAGTATTATTATTTAAAAATAAGGGGATTATATTAGATAAACTTTAAGAGTTCTTTCAGCTTTGAAATAATATTATTTCATTAGGTTATCCTAATTCAATGCACAGCTCTTTATAATGTTCCCTAGTAAAAAAAAAAAAAAAAAAAGATCTTGAGAAGAATACCCAATATTAGGTAGATAGTAGGAAAAAAAAGAATTTGTTTTTTCACATGTCTCATTTATATCATCTAAGACAAAGCATACTTATGCAATTATAAAAGTAATTTTATATGTATATGCACTTTCATATATATATATACATATTCATGACAATTTAAAACACTGAAAAAGGTATGTAATAAAATTTAATAAACTACAGACTGTCTAATGTATACCCTAGAGGACTAGAATCCTATGTTGTAATAGGTAGAGACTCAAAAAGGATACAGAAGTTTTCTTACACATTTACATGTATAAGAATTCAAAGGTGTTTTCAATAGGAACGTGATGGTTCATCTAATCCACTCATTCAATAATCAAGACCACTTTCTCAACACAGAGCCCATAGAAAAAGTATTATTCTTACCTTAGGATGAAAAGACCTTCACATATCATTCTCCTTGATCTTCTTAAAGATATAATAATTTTAAATGCATACATACATACATGTAAGCATACATATGACTAGTTTTTTTTCTTCACAAAGGAAGAGATTTAGAACATATGAAATTTAGATGTGGATAATATATTCCAGCAAAAATAATACTCTGCTTTCAAGTTTCCAATCTCTCGATGTATTTAACCTCTAGCTAAAACAGTTAGTGAATGCAAAAAACACAATATAAATACCACTGGCTACATTCACAAAAAGCTGATTTTAGTATTTCTGTGAGCATTTCATTTACCAAGAATAATTTTTAGCATTACATCTTGAATTATGTCTGTAAATTAATGGTTAAGGCAGTACATAAAATCTAATTGTCCTCAAGAAGTTCATTACTAGATGAAATCCACTTTTACCCTACAGAGAGAGTAAAGCGTTTTAATCAGGAGAAATGTACTACTTAGAATTGCACCTTTCTGCTGATGTTAGGCACTGTCATGAAAGCCAATTTAAAGTTTCTCCCAACACTACACATTGTCAATGCAGACGAACAGGAATTTGTTTCCAGTTAACTAGGATTCTGAGGCTCCCTGTGTGCACTTATGACTTTTACACATCAAGATTCCCTTTATTATTAAGTACCTCAAGTAATGTAAAAGCTACATACTTCAAGCCAAGTACTGTGGAAATCTGCGTTGGAAATCCCACATAATAAAATGATAGTTCTCAAACTATATTCAAAATAAAAAATCTCTCCCAAATAAAAAAAAATTACATTGTGATATTGTGATTTATAATGAGAAATATATATTTGGTCTTCATCCCTATTTCTGGTTCAGAGCTCCTAAAACCCTTGGAATTTCCTAAGTGATAAGAACAATAATGGTGTCGTGATATTCATAAGAAACTCCTTTTAACCACACCTGGGTTTATGTTAATGAGATCACTTTTTGAAAGCAGGTTGCCAGGGGAATCACCATCTAATGATGGTTGGAACTTTCAGTCAGATCCACCTGACCTCCGGAGAGGGGAGAAGGGCTAGAGTTGAATCACTAGCCAGTGGCCAGTGATTTAATCAATTGTGCCTATGTAATGGAGCCTCCATGAAAGTCCTAAATGACAGGGTTTGGAGAACTTCCGGATTTGTGAACATGTGGAGATTTGGGGAGAGTGGCTTGCCCAGAAAGCATGGAAGCTCTGTGCCCCTTCCTACTTTCTTGCCCTATATCTCTATTCCATCTGGCTGTCCTGTACTAATAAACATACAACCTAGTAAGTATATTGGTTTCCTGAGTTCTGTGAGCTGAGCCACGCTAGCAATTAATTGAACTTGAGGGGATTGTGGGAACCTCCAATTTACAACCAATTGGTCAGAAGCACAGATGACAACCTGGACTTGTGATTAGCATCTGAAGTGAGGGCAGTTTTGTGGAACTGAGCCCTCAACCTGTGGGATCTGACAATCTTCAGGTAGTTAGTATCAAATTTGAGTTAAATTTGTGAGACACCTGGTCAGGGGCCACTAGCTTGGTGGTGTGGAGAAAAACACAATGTAATTGATGTCAGAATCGGAAGATGTCAAATCCTAATATGTAAAATTACAAAAAGTCAGTATGCTGTGGTTGACTTCCTGAAATTGAGTGTAGGGTCACTGTAGTCCTTCCTCATTTGCAACTCTCTTGCCTCCTCCATCCACACATCCTAATCTACACTACAATATGATACCATTTCTGAAAATTCCTTATTTCCTTACATTCTAAGTTTGAAAACTATTACAATAATGTAATTTGAAAGTTCTCTTTTTTGACCATGTGGAAATCTATATTATGTAGCTCAAAGAATACAGGCAATCTATGAATGATTAGTTTCAGGGTTGTTCAAATTCTGTTCCAGCATAAGCATGCATGCAGGAAGGGAGGCATAGTAGGGAGTATAATGTTAGACAAGCATAACAGGAGAAAAAAAAGGAGAATTCTTCTTTAAGGCATTCTTTACTTTTTAACAGCTTTAATGAGATGTAATTCACATACCATAACATTCCCCCATTTAAACTTTACAACTCATTCGTTTATAGAATTTACAAAGTTGTACAAACATCACCACTGTCTAATTTTAGATAATTTCATCAAGCCAAAAAGAAACACAATACCCATTAGCAATCATACTCCAATCTTCCTTCCCCTATCCCCTGGTAACTACTAATCTACTTTCTGTATTTATGGATTTGCCTATTCTAGACATTATATATAAATGGAATAATAAGATATGCACTCTTTTGTGACTGCATTATTTTACTTAGCGTAATGTTTTCAAGGTTCATCCATGTTGTAGTACGTACTCTTTTTATTATCAAATATTCTTCCATTTTATAGATATACCACTTTTGTTTATCCTTTCACCAGTTGATGGTATTTGGGTTGTTCCCACCTTTTGGCTATTATGAATAATGCTGTTCTAAGTATTTGTGTACACGTTTTTAGGTGGACATCTCTTTCCTTTTCTCTTGAGTATATATCCTTGGAGTAAAATTTCTGGATCATATGGTAACTCTGTGTAACATTGTGAGAAACTGTCAGACTGTTTGTAAAAGTAGCTGCACCATTTTATGATCCCAGCAGCAATGTATGACGGCTGCAGTTTTTCCATATCCTCACCTACACTTGTTATCACCTTTCTTTCTGATCACAGCCATCCTACTAGGTATGAAGTGGCATCTAATTGTGGCTTTGATTTGCAAGTCTCAAATAGAAAAAAAAGATGGGTATCTTTTCAGGTGCTTATTAACCATTTCTTTACCCTTCTGGAGGACAATTCATTCAGAATCTTTGCTCATTTTTTTAATTGGATTATTTTCTTTTTATTATTGAATTTTAAAAGTTCTTTATATATTCTGGATAAGAGTCCATTATCAGCTATATAATTTACCAATACATTCTATAATTCTGTAGACTGTATTTTGATTCTCTTAGTGATGTCTTTTGAAGAACACAAGATTTTCATTTTGATGAAGTACAATTTACCTATTTTTTCTTTTGTTGCTTGAGCTTCTTTGTCATATCTAATAAAGTCTCGCATAACCCACACTCATTAAGATTTTCTTACATATTTTTTTCTAAGAGACGTGTTGGTTTAGATCTTATATTTAGTTCTGTGATACGTTTTGAGTTAATTTTTGTGCACTGTGTGAGAAAGGAATCAAACTTCATTTTTTTGCATGTGGATATTCAGCTGCCCAGCACTGTTTGTCAACAAGACTCTTCCTTCCCCATTAAATTGCCTTGGCACAAATTGAAAATAAAATGGCCATCAATGTAAATGTTTATTTCTGGACTCTCAATTCTATTCCATTAATCTATATGTTTATCCTTATGCCAATATCACACTGTCTTGATTACTGTAGTTTTGCAGCAAGTTATGAAATCACAAATTTTGAGTCCTCCAATTTTGTTCTTTTTCAATATTATTCTGGGTCCTCTGTGTTTCCATATAAATTTTCAGATTGCCCTGTCAAGTTATGCAAAAAAAATAAATAACTAATAAATAAAATAAATTAAAAAATAATATATAACCAACCTGGGTTTCACTGCAGATTGCATGGGATCTTTAGAGCAATTTGGAAAGTATTGCCATCTTTACAACATTAAGTCTTACAATCCATGAACATGAGATGTTGTTGCATTATTTAAGGTCTTTATTTCTTTCAACAATGTTTTGCAGTTTTTATATTATGTATCTTATACTCCTTTTGTTGCTCTTTTAAATGGAATTGTTTTCTTAATTTCATTTTCAGGTTTTTCATTACAGAATATAGAAATACAATTGATTTTTGCATATTGATCTGGTAACTCGAAACTTTGGTGAAACTGTTTATTAGTTCTAGTAACTTTTTTGTGGATTTGTGATGACTTTCTATATATAGGAGCATATCATTTGCAAATAGTTATACAGTTGGCCCTCCGTGTGTGCAGGTTCTGCATCCTTGGATACAACCAACCAAGTATCAAAAGGCCTGTACTTTTCTATATGCTTTTGTATACAAAGACTTTTTGTTCATGTCATTATTCCCTAAACACTACAGTATAACAACTATTTACATTGTTTTAGACATGATAATTAATCTAGAGATGATTTAAAGTATTCAGGAGGATGTCTGTAGGTTATATGCAAATACTACGCCATTTCATAAAAGGGATTTGAGCATTCGCAGATTTTGGTGTCCTTGGGGGGGTCCTGGAACCAATTCCTCAGGGATACCGAGGGTCCACTGTAAATGTATTTCTCCTTTTATTTTCTTCCGAATTACCCTTGCTAGAACCTCCAGTATAATGTTGACTAGAAGTGTGGCAAGAGCATACATTCTTATTTTGTTTCTGATCTTAGGTGAATATATTCAGTTTAAATTATGTTAGCTATGGGTTTTCCATAGATGCCCTTTGTCAGACTGAGATAGTTACCTTCTATTCTTTGTTTGTTGAGTGTTTTATCATGAAAGGGTGTGGTTTTTCATATGCTTTTTCTGTGCATATTGCCATGATCAAGTAGTTTTTGTCTATTATTCTGTCAGTGTGGTGTATTACTTTGATTTTAGACGTTAAACCAAACTTGCATTCTTGTGATAAATCTCCTGTGTTCATGATGCACAATTTTTTTATAGGTAGCTGGATTTGGTTTACTAGTATTTAACCAAGAATTTTTGAGTATGTATTTATTTTTATTTATTTATTTTTGTGAGGAAGATTAGTCCTGAGCTAACATCCACCACCGATCCTCCTCCTGTTGCTGAGGGAGATTGGCCCTGGGCTAACGTCTGTGCCCATATTCCTCTACTTTATATGGGACGTTGCCAAAGCATGGCTTGACAAGCAGTATGTTGGTCCACACCCAGGATCTGAACCTGGGAACCCCGGGCCACCAGAAGTGGAGCACTTGAACTTAACTGCTACGCCACCAGGCCGGTCCCGAGTCTGTATTTATAGGAGACAGTATTCTGTAGTTTTCTTTTCTTGTAATGTTCTTGTCTGTTTAGTATCAGGATAACACTAGCCTCATAGAATGAGTTGGAAAGTGTTCCATTCTGATGATTTTTGGAAGATTTTGTTTTAAAAAAATGCACTAATCCTTTAAATATTTTGGAGAGTTCACAAGTGAAGTAATCTGAGCTTGGGCTTTACTTTGTGAAAATTTCTAAATTAATAATTCAATCTATTTACTATTTATATGTCTATTCAGATTTTCTAATTTTATTGAGTCAACTTCTGACTTTCTCAAGTCAAATTCTTTCTGAGAATCTGTCCATTTCATCTAAGTTATCTAATTTGTTTGTATGGAGTTGTAAATAGCATTGAATTATAATTATTTTTAATTCTGTAAGGTCAGTATTGATGTCTTCCTTGTATTTCTGCTTTTAGTAATTTGAATCTTCTCTCTCTTTTACTTGATCATTCTAAAAAAATAGTTTTGTCAATTTTTTTGTGTGTTTTCAGAGAACCAACTTTTGGGTTCATCAATTTTCTCTATTGTTTTCCTATTTTTTATTTTACTATTTTTTGCTCTCATCTTTCTTATTCCTTCCTTCTGTTTACTTTATGTTTACTTTGCTCTTTTGTTTCCAGTTTTTTGATGGAATGGACTAGGTTACTCAACTGAGAACTTTTTTACAATATAGGCTTTTAATCTATAAAATTCTCTCTAAACACTGCTTTAGCTACATGCATCAATATGTTATGTGTTCATTTTTATTCATCTCAAAGTACCTTCTAATTGTCATTTTGATTTATTCTTTTGCCAGTTGTCTATTTAGGATGATTTTGTTAAATTTCCACATTTGTGAATTTTTCAGTTTTCCTTCTGATATTGAGTTCTCATTTCATTGCATTGTGACCCGAGAACATACTTTGATTTCACTGCCTTTAAATTTGTTGAGGCTGGTTTTACATCTTAATGTATTGTCTATGCTGGAGAATACTCCAAAGGCCCTTGAGAAGAATGCATATTCTGGCATTGCTGAGTGGAATGTTCTGTAGGTATTTTTAAGTCTAGATGGTTTGTAGTGTTTTTTGGGTTTCTCTTTCCTTATTGATCTTCTTCCTGGATGTTCTCTCCTTTATTGAAGGTGGTTTTTGATAACCAGTTGAAATGTCCAACTATTGTTTTTGAATTGTCTATTTCTTCCTTCAATCCTATCAGCTTTTATTTCATGTATTTTGAACCTCTGTTATTAGGCACATATATGTAGGTGATTGCTATATATTTCGGATAGATTAAACTTTTATCATTATACAAATATCTCTCTTTATCTTAGTAACATATATTAGTTTTAAAGTGAATGGTGTCTGATAATATTAGAGCCACTCCATATTTTAAGACTGTATGAATATCTTTTTCTTTTATTTTCAATCTATTTGTTTCTTTGAATCTAAAGTTTGTCTCCTGTAGATAGTACACAGTTGGATTTTTTTTACCAGTCTGATAATATCTGCCTTTTGATTGGATTTGAGTGGATTAATTCATTCACATTTAATGTTATTATTAATATACCATCATGGGCCACATAATGGCACAGTCAAGGTGGATCACATATATGATGATGGTCCCATAAGATTAGTACCTTATAGCCTATGTGTGTACAGGCTACGCCATCTAGCCTGTGTTTGTGTAAGTACACTGTATGATGCTCCCACAATGACAAAATTGCTTAATGACGCAGTTCTCAGAATGTATCCCCATTGTTAAGCAACACATGACTGTAGTTGGATTTATATTTGCCATTATACTTCAGTTTTCTATATATCTCATCTTTTTTATTCCTCTGTACTTCCTTTTTTGTTTTATTCTTCATTGAGTGAATATCTTTATTGTATAATTTTGATTTCTTCAAATATTTTTTCACTATATTTTTGAGTCATTTATTAGTGGTTGCTCTAAGGCTAACAATGTACATGTTAATATCACGATTTGTTCCCGATATATACTAACTTTATCCAGTGATATATATAAATGTGACTTCCATATAACTCTATTCTCTCCTTTTTCTGTGACTTTTTTGTTATACAATATTACATCTAACTACGTCACAAACCTGAAATATATTATTGTTATTATTACTTTATGCAATTTTATGTCTTTTAAATAAGTGAGAGTGAAGGAAAGCAAAAATACATTTTTAAATTTTGTAATATTAACATTTTTATGTAACATTTCTGGTTCTCTTAATTTTTTCCTGTGCATTCACATTATTTGCTAGTGTTATATCCTTATTCTAATATAGCTTTGCTACCAACCACACCCTTTTGTTGTTATTGTCAAAGTGTTACATTTGTACATGTTATAGGGTCAATAATAAAATTGTATACGTTAGGTAAGAGAGAACAGAAGAATAAATCTGCAACTATACTGTTTTTAAATTAATAACATAATTACTTTAGCATTACTCTTTGATGTTTTTTGAGTGGATTCAAATTACTTTATAGGGTCACTTGTTTTCAGTCTGAGGAACTTCCTTCAATATTTTTTCTAAGGCAGGTCTAGGAGCAACAAAGTCTTCTAGCTTTTATTTTAGGAATACTTATTTTTCTCTCAATTTTTGAAATATAGTTTTGCTAGATATAAGATTCTTGTTTGACGGTTTTTTTTTTTTCCTTTCAGCACTTTTAATATGTCATCTCACTGACTTCTTGACTCCATTGTTTCTGATGAGATGTTAGCAATTAATTTTATTGGCATTCCTTTGTACATGATGAATTATTTTTCTCTTCCTGCTTTCAAGATTGTATCTTTATATTTGGCTCTTAATATTTTTCTATACTGTATCTAGGTTTCAGACTCTTT
The DNA here is from genome assembly GCA_031878705.1 of Tapirus indicus. Taxonomy (NCBI): domain Eukaryota; kingdom Metazoa; phylum Chordata; class Mammalia; order Perissodactyla; family Tapiridae; genus Tapirus; species Tapirus indicus. The sequence continues at coordinate 33,471,011 of CM062934.1, forward strand.
GTCTTTAAGCTAATTAGAGTATGGTGAGCTTCTCCAAAATTGACATTCATTTTTTTCATCCCATTTGGGAAATTTTCCACCATATATATTCAAATATTTTTTACTCTTTTCTCTCTGTCCACTCGTTCTTGTACTTCCATTATTTGTATGTTGGTTATTCCCTGTTCATTTTTCTTCATTTCTTTTTCTGTTCTTTAGGTTGCATAATTTCTATCAATCTATCTTCAATTTTCCTGATTCTTCTGTTAGCTCAAATGTACTGATGGGCCCATCTAGTGAAGTTTTCATTTCAATTATTGATTATAATTTTCAACTCTAGAATTTCCATTTGGTTCTTTTTATAATTTCCTCTCCTTGTTTATATTGCCTATTTGACAAGACATTGTCATTATATCTTCCTTTAATTCTTTTTGTACCATTTGCATTAGTTTGTTGAACATAATAATAGCTGCTTTGAAGTCTTTTTCTGCTAAATATGACATCTTGGCTTCTCCAAGGCAGTTTCTGCTGATTTTTTTTGTATGTATGGATTACCCTTTCCTATTTCTTTTATGCCTGAACTTTTTGCTGAGAACTGGTCATTTTAGATAATATTGTAACAGCACTGGGTACTAAGTTTTAACCTCTTTCCCCCAAGTGTTGTTGCTCTGCTTCCTTGTCTGTCTGTCTTGTCACCTGGCTAGACCATTTTACTCAAGATTCTTTTCCTCACCATGTGCTATCTCTGATGGCACTCCTCAGAAGTTGCAGCCTTGATGGCACAGTCACCCTGGGATGCCAGTGGTTTTCACAGAACTGTTTCAAGTGTCCCTTTCTTTGTTCCCTCTATTAAGCTGTCTACCTCTGTTTACATCATACCTAGCTCTTAGCTTCCACTAATTTCAAGCTGATTGTTTTGTTATATTCAAAAACGCCCTAAGCATAAATTGTTCCACAGTCTGATCCAATTAAACTTGAGCTCCTTTGCAGGGGGACACTTTGAGAATAGAATTTGAGGCTTATTCCAACCCCAGAAAGACTCTTCTTAGATGTATCTTGCCTTGTTTCTCTCTGTTAAACTTTTGGATGGTCCAGAGTTTAGCTTGTTGCTCTCACGGAGCTGCCAGTCTTTTCTTAATTGCTTATAACAAAAATTTCCACTGTTTTCAATATCACTTTTAGGCCTAAACTCCCCACACTTGCTTCCAAATAAAGTAATTTCCTTTGTGGAAATCTTAGGAGCACTCTATCTTAAAGTCTGCCTCTCCTCCTGGGAAAAGCTTCTATGTCACTGTACCAGAGTTCCAGTCAAGGACAGCAGCCCACTTCTCCTGGAGTAACATCTGTTGTACACTGGGGAGTTGAGTTTAGGCAGGAGGCTCCGATTTTCTCAGCTCATCTCTCCCTTCGTGGAACCTCTACACTATGAGTGAGCTGGGACTAAGGAAATTGGGGCCCCCAGTATTTTTAGCCAGCAGTATCTTGGCTTGAGTTTCTACTCTAATAATGGGAAGTGTGTGAACAGACTGAGACTCAGACCTCCCAGCCACCCTTGGCTAGACTAGAGCACTTGGAACAGGGAGCTGGGGAAATGAGAAATGTGATGGTTTGCCACTCCAGGGGACATTATTTAGCCTTAGGCTAGGAGCTGGGTAAAGAAGGAAGTCCTGTGTTCTTGGATGCATCTGATCAAGGAAGAGCATTTGTCATGCTGAGCTGAGTGGGGGGAGTTGGTTGTGACTCAAATGCAGTATCTCTATATTTTTACCAAGATTTTGTAAATTTCTTTAATAAATGTTTCTTCATTAGCTGTATGCCATTGAGACAATTTCCAGAGACTTTAAGTCATCGTTTATTTGTTTGTTTTATAATTTTAACCAGTATGGTTGTTTCCCTAAGGGCCATGTCACTCCTAACACTGCCATTCTGGAAGTCATTCTCTTAGCTCATTCTTAGTCTTATATTTTTCTATATACCCCCTTCAATTTTCATACTTCCTATGATTTTATGTTTGACCCTTATCTATTTTCTTTTCATTCTGTATGTTCATCATTTGCATTAAGATGACTCCCAGCTTCTCTCCTGAGGTCCAATATGACACTTCAACTTGACTGTAAGCATCTCTTCATGGACCCGAACATAGTATTCAAATTCAACATGCCCAACAGGAATTTATTGCATTTTCCCAAACATAACCCATTTCTCATTTTCCAGTATCAAATAAGGCCAAATGGAATTCCTCATTTCAAGTAGAAATTTGGGGCTACCCTTGAATTTTAATCATCAACATCCATACAGAAGACTTTTCTTCTCCACACCCAATATCCAGGTGTTTATCATTTAATCTGAGCTATACTGAGTATGAACCATACCCAACACCCTGTTCTGATGAAAGCTGCTATGCAGGAAATTGTGAAAAGTGACTAATTTTCCACAGTGTCAATGATTTGCTCCATGTAATGCATCTAGCTTAACCACAATTGATTTAATTGCGTAAGATTGAGTAACATCAGGATCTTACTCAAATGTATGTTGAAGTAATCTGCTATGTTCTAAATATCTGTGTCCCTCCAAATTGTCCAATGTGATGGTATTAGGAGGTGAGGCCTTTCGTAGATGATTAAGTCATGAGGGAGGAGGCCTCATCCACGCAGGCAGAAAAGACAGATTAAGACAGAAAATTGGTACTGGGAGCTGGGTGTTGCTGTAACAAATATCTGAAAATGTGGAAGTGATTTTGGACCTGGGTAATGGGTAGAGATTGGAAGAGGTTTGATGTGCATGCTAGAAAAAGTCTACATTTAACAGACCATTAAAAGCAATTCTGATGAAGGCCCAGAAAGCAAAAAGGAGAGCTGCAGAGAGCTTCAATCTTCTTAGAGAACACCTAAGTGGCCGTGAACAGAATGTTGGTAGAAATATGAATGTAAAGGCCATTCTGATGAGGTCTCTGACGGAAATGAAAAATATATTATTAGAATATGGAGGAAATGCCATCCTTGTTATAAAGTGGCAGAGCTTGGCTGAATTGTCTTCCTGTCCTAGTGTCTTACGGAAGGTAGAACTTGTGAGTGATGAAATTGGATATTTGGCTAAAGCTATTTCTAAGCCAAGTGTTGAAGGTGTGCTGGGTTTTTCTTGAATGTTTATAGTAAAATGTGAGAAGAGAGATATGACTTAAAGATGGATTTATTAATCAAAAGTGAAGCAAAACTTAAAAATTTGGAAAATTCTCAAAATTGCAAAAAATGAGAAAACATGTTCAGAAGAGAACACTAAGGGTGTGGCCAAGAATTTTTTAATATGGAGATTGTATGGGTGTGAACCATGGACTTAATCAGCCACCCCAATAGGAAAACAGCCAATTTGAACTGAAGTGGAAGGAGAGAGGCAGGCAAGAAGGCAGGAAGGTTATCAGACTTCTTAGAGTTTATAGGATGGGACCATAGAGGTATTCTCCAAAGCCCAATGTGATGGTATTAGGAAGTAGAACTCTTGGGAGGTGATTATGTTATGAAGGAGGAACCCTCATGAATAAGATTAGCTTTATAAAAGAGGCTGAGAGAGCTCTCTTGCCCCTTCCACCAGGTGAGGACACAAAGAGAAGCCAGCAGTCTGCAGACCAGAAGGCCCTCACCAGAACCCGACCTCGCTGTCCACTGGTCTGGGCTTCCACTGTCTGGACTGAGAGATGTTTCTATTGTTCGTAAGGCACCCAGTCCAGGACCCTTGATGCCATCAGTCTATAAGTTAAAACTGCAAATTTTGCAACTGTTATGAAATGGATTTTATATTTCAGCAATAATCGTGTGCTACATTTGTTTTAAGAAACAAACTCTGTGTGTTATATGATTTATATGAAAGATTTTGAGTCACTAATGCCCTCGACTTGCAAGTCTAAGGAAAAAAATTTTTCTTTCGCCTCTAAATAAAAGCCTAACCTACCTGAAGAAAATTTGATGACAACTTAATAACATTAATATTCTGTAGGAAGATAATAAGATAAGAATCATGACTTCAATATTTATTCTAATAGAATTCTAATTCTAATAGAATAGAATAGCATTATGTTTGCTTCCACTTTTACAACATTTGCGGTATATTTCAACCATCAATTTGTGCCTCTGTAATTTTCATTTTCAGTTCCTGATTGTGAAGTTTTACTTCCTTAGGAATGTAATCCTGGGCACCAGAAAGAAACCTGATAAATTAGAATTCAATCAAAAATTCCTTTGAGATAATCTTCTTTCTGGAAATTGATAAGGCAGAGGTTAGAAAATATACTCCAAGAGGAGAACAGATTGCTTTCAGCTCCAGATTCTTAAGAATTTAACATTACTGAGGCAGCTTACCTTTCACAACACTCCTCCAGCCAAAACTTTTAACGGTATTGTGTGGGAAGTTTGATATTTCATTAATGAAATCAGCTAGACAGAAATTCTTAAAGCTGTACCATATTTAACCTGCTAATTTCTTCCTATTACAAAGTGTCAATTTTTCAATGTACTTCCCATGGAATGCAGTGATGGTTTTGAAAAAAAAGAACAAAACACAGTAATTTAGCAAGAAAAGTTATACCTTTAGGTCTAAGACATTAGGAAAAATTTTATCCCTCAAGTCATTCATTTAATGTTATTGGAAATAATTTATATTTGATTTCCCTCCAATCCAAGAGAAATATAGTGTTTAGAAACAACAAAAACAAAAGCTGGTCACAGCATGAGTTATATTTTCAAATCTTTTTGCTATATGCCAAGTCAATTTGAAAAACAAATCGACAATTTGGAAGCTAAAATGCCCCCAAAGGAAACTAATGGTATGGAGAGTCAGTGCCTGGGAGTAACACAAGGAATATGCAAATGCCCCAAAGTTACATCTTAGCAGAGCCTCAGGGCAACGGTCTTCTCCATTCATCTCACTCAGGTCAAATATTCTCAGGAATAAAACTAAAGTTCCAAATCCATAGTATTCTCTGCGTACTGTAGAGAGGGGGCAAAGACATGGGAGTATAAGTAAGAGTGGTTCTTTTCTACATCACTTTCCTGCAAATCTTTTAAAAGCACCAGGATAAGGAGAGAGCAGAATCCTGGTGACCTGGCTGGCTGCATCTGACTGCTATGGCTGAGATGTATGCTTTTCTTCTCCTCGACAGGGGTTCGCGTGGGTCTTCAGCAGGTCAGTCAGAGGTGGAAGAGCAAGAACAGTAAGTTATGGGCCATCCAGGCATTGCACTTACATACGTTATCTTATATATGTCATCTCAGCTGGTTATTCAGGTTCACATATCTCATAAATTTCTCAATAATAAAAGGCAAATGAGGTTATTTAGAGATCCAAAAGAGAAAGTAAAGGATTTCTTACATGTATAATGTCCATATTCTTTGTAGTAAATGACTGAATTTGGTCTTTTATTGAACTCAGAATAAACAATACCATATGTGTATAATTTTATAAGGGCGTTATTTGAATTTTGAATTCCAAATCATTTGATTTTTATACTTGATGTATAGACAACTCTCCCTTAAAAATTAATCGGAGATTTTCTACGTTAAATTGTTTCCTTGTCAGAGTTGAATTTCCATGAAATATAATTATCCATCAAAGACAAGTTGCCAAGAATCAAAGTGATTTCATAACTGTGGAGCTATACTTGAAGTTTTATGGTCCATGAAACCACTCTGGTATAAAACCTCCTATTACTGCACCCTCTCTTTGGGGAAGTATGACAAGAACCTGTATTTCTGAAGGGTCATTAGTCTTACTTTAGATAGCTTTTTAGACTTTGAAAAAATTGCATTAGAAGTAGACAAAGTGCATGTTATTTAATGCTTTTTAAAAATTAATAACTTTCTAATTCAACTGAATGGAATTACATCATTGAACTGTATTTTCTATCTCTCATGGTTTAACACTAATTCTGAGGTATTCTAACATCTACTGAATAATTGTAGGAAGCATGTGAACATAAATATTACTAGATAAATACACATTTAATTATTTTTCTAAAAATAAACTAGATATGATCTAAACTAGACTGGATTAAGCCATCTATTTCCTTAAGGTTAATAAAAGATAAGGTAAAATCCTTAGTGCTTTGTCAAGTGTATGAAATTTTATATTTATAAAAACACACACTAATAAATGTATACATATTTGTGTATACGTAGAATGTGTATGTATGTACATTCACAAATTCTAAATTTTCAGCTATCAAAATTTCTTGCATATCTCCCTTCAAACAATGCTTAGCAAAAAGCAGATGTGCAAGAAACATTTACTGAATGAATCAAAATCACTTGACCCCACAAAATCTTTTGAACTCTCAAAATGAAAAATTGAAACGCTGACCAGTTGAGCAGTTGAATGCCACTGAGGTGCCCATTCAAGCTATGACTGAAAAGCCTCACATACTCACCAGGTAACTTTCCAGAGCACAGACACAGTTTTGCTTTTATAATTGATTTCACGTGGAACTGGAAGGATAGTGTTCTTGAACTTAAAAGAGACATGAAACTTTGATTGGACCAGGTCATTTCAAGAACTACATTCATTTTTTTCAAAGACTTTTACTTTTAAAGCTATCATTTTCTCCATAGATTATATTATCTTTATTTTGCTTAACAAAAGTCTGTGGTAAAATATTAATAAAAGCCACATCCCAAACAATAAAGATAAACTTAAGGCAATGATATTCTAAAGGTATCATTTCATTTTTTAATACTTTTATTTCATTACAAATATTTTTTAGAAAGTTTAGATATTCTGAAAGCCTAATGAAGGCAGGAATTGTTAGTTTTTTATATATAACATATTTAGTTTCTTAAATGAAAGCAAAATATTTCCGTGCAGCTTTAAGGAGCAGAAAAACATTTCATAAAATGCATTCCTTAAAATGCATGAAAAGATTAGCTAATTATATTATTTCAACTATTATTTATTACCTGGAAAAGATAAACTATTCAACTGAATTCATTTTCTATAATATGTAGTGTTAAGGTGGCCATATTCTCTTTCCTAAAATTGCATTTAACATAGTTGGTGGCAGACAAGTAAACAACTAACCATAACACAGGGCAGACTAAAACAAATGATACTCGTCCATCTTTTTCCCCTATTCTAATCAATAATGCCCGGAAAAATAATAGTGTGATACTGTAAACCTAAATGTCATGGAGTCAAGCCTCTTTATCATCCCAGTCTAGCTCGCCTTCAAGGTAAACAAAACAATGACGTTCAAGATCTATCCAAGCAATGGGCAAAGTTTCTGAGGCGGCAGCCAGATGAGACTCGAGAGTTCCCTATTCACCGTTGTATTATTTGGATCCTGTAATTATGAGTCTTGCACAGGGGTCTCTGGTGCCAGTTTATTTGTTCATTTCTCCCTTTCTTCCTTTCCTGTTCTGCTAGTATTGCTAAGGTTACTTCAATTACTCTATTCGCTTTTGTTCTGTGATAATTTTGTTCTCTTTTAACTCCATGCCACCTTTCCTTCTCCCCAGATTAATACCCTAACTGCCAGGAGACTCAATTCCATGTTTATCAGGAACCCAGCCTTGAAAGATGTTAGACACTTAACAGCATCTATTATTTAGCTCTTTAAAGACTAAAGCATTACTCCTCACTGTCATATGTGTGCAGCGGCTCTAGATGGGCAGTTACAGAGACACGGCTGCTGTGCTGGGGATTCACTCATTTTCATTGGAAATACAGTTCTTCTCTAAGAAAAAAACATTTTTTTCAAACAAGCAAGAAAAGTAGGATAGAAACCTTAAGAGTGTACAGTTTGTGAATGAACATTCACCAAAAGCTAGGTTTAATGTTTCTAAAGGCTTAGGAACACATTTCCCTAAAGAATGTTTTATATTGAATTTAATTTCCCAGTCCAAATCACAGAACCACTTTACCAGAAAGTACCTGAAATTAAATTTTATTCCAACCACACCCAAATATAACTTATAGCATGTTTTTTATAGAAAAAAATTGAGGAACACATTCTGTGCTGTGTGAGATGACTCTGCTGGGCAGCAGAGAGGTGACCAAGCTATGGAGTAGGAGATCAGGGGGCAAAGGTGTCCCCAACTACAGGAGTGACAGCCCTGGGGCTGGATATGGAAGAATTAGTGAAAACAGAAATTGGGGCAGGGCATTTTGTGCGAGTGTAAGCCCACATATAAATTGGAATAGCAAAGTGCTCAGTCTTAGGGCTTATGCAATGATGAGAATTTCAGGGTGACTGGATCTGGAGTGTGTATAAGAGAATGGCTGCTGGTCCAAACACTTAATTTCTTTACAGCGCCAAGACGGCCATAATTAAAATAGAGAGAGGTATCTAGAGCAATCAAATGCAAACAGAATGTAGGATGCTGGTTGCTAGGGACTGGGGAAGAGGGAGAAATGGGGAGATGTTTAATGAGTACAGGGTTTCAGTTTTGCAAGATGAAAAAGTTCTGGAGATTGGTTACACAACAATATGAATATACTTAACATTACTGAACTGTACTTAAAAATGGTTAAGATGGTAAATTTTGTTATGTGTGTTTTACCACAGTTACTTTTTTTTTTTACAAAAGGAGTGTGATTTACAATCTGACGTGATGTTCACAGTTCAACAGCAAAGAGATGAAAATTTAAGGTGATTATCCAGAAAATGTAGATGCAAAATGCATTGTCCAAACAACTGAATACAAGAACAGAAAGGTTCCTGGTTTGTTTTTTTCCCTTCACTTGCTCTTTCCTTGCATTTCAGGAGGCACATGGCCTCCTTCTACCCTGACACTATGAAGTATGTCTGTCAAGCAACATTCAGCGAATTGCGCACCTTCTATATGGGTACAGTGATTGTTTTTTAACAGCAAGCTCTTTTCCTAGGATAGAATTTTCCCCAAAGAAATAATCTGCAGATATAAATAGCCATGTGCATCTGCCTGACTGTCTCTCTTCACATGCACACACAGCTATAAATAACTGATGCATATGCTGCTTGCACACTCATGAGGTGTGAGTATGGACACTGCATGGCCCTCCTATTGGACATTCAGCCAATATGCACTGAGCACCTTCCACACCCAGGACAGTAATAAACAGGACAAGCATGGTCCCTGCCCACAAAGAGCCTATAATCTGGAAGGACAGACTAGTAAATAGTCTGTGATGCTATGTCTGTGAAGCATTGTGACAAGCTGAGTGCTGGGTCCCTAGCCAGACCAAGCCAAGAACCCAAGAATGAATGAGTCCCAAGGTGGTATGTGTATAGACAGATGGGGAGAGGGATAGGGGCCAGAAGGAAGAGCAAAGGTTAGGCAGAAGGAGCAACATATGAAAATGGCCTGGAGCAAGATAAATATTTTTATCAAAACCATGGAATCTTGGTTATGAGCAACATATACATGATGGTGATGAACAGTTACTGAGCTGATCTGTGTGAAGCATCATATACTTTTTGATGCCTATGATCCTTCCAGCGTCTTTGTAACATGATCTATTATTATTTTCCATTATGAAGATATGAAAATTAAGGCTCAAACAAGTTCACCTGCCCATGGCCACAAAGGTAGCAAGCCGTTTTCTTAGGAAGCAAATTTAGGAACTTCTGAACTCTAAAAAAGTGTTCTTGCCACCATGTCTCTAACTCAGAGGCAGTGTGTTTTCTTGTCTTCTAACTGTGTCTTCTAACCATATCTCTAAACAAGGTTTGCTGTGAATTCCTCCCTTCCCATCTTCTTTAACATGATCAGTGGGAAAGGAAAATGCAAGTCAGGATTCAAACTTCAAAGAATTGGTGTAGAAGGAGAGGCTTCATTCCCTGGGCATGGTCTCTTTGCCACCGGCCTCAACAAGAACCTGTCCAGGACATTCTTCTGAGTTTATTGTAAGATAGCTCCTGCCTTCGAGCAGTTTACCATCTAACAGGGAAGACAAAGTGAGGGAAACAAGTGCACACACAAGCCATAGCACTGCACAGACTAGCACACCTAACTACACTCCCAAGGAGGCCCTGACTCTCAACATATGGGGATGGAAGGAACAATGTTTGCTGAGGGCACTGGATCATCATATGGTCACATGGTGATGCACAAAAGGAAAGGATGCAGTGAGAGGCTCGTGGTGGTGGTAGAGACTAGTGATGACCAGAGGAGAAAGTCCACCTATTCTTGTCTCCCTTTGAGGAAGGATAAGTGATCCATAGTAGAATCTCCATGAGCATCTCTATCTTCAGAGACCCTTACCCAAGACCACATCCCAGACTGACTAGCCCAGCCCCTTAACCTCAGAGGTTTCCGTCTCCACCCATTATTCTTCTGCTGTGTTTTCCTACTTAATTTTTTTTCAAAAACTTTCTTATTTAGAACTTTAAAAATTATTAAGTCTTTATAAATAGTGAGATAGATTTAGTACTAGACTGGGCATCAGGACTAGGCTCTAGGTCCTGCCTGTTCGCTGTTGGCTAAGTGGCTTGCGTATGTGGTATGACCTCTCCAGGTGTGCGCATCCTCATTTGCCAAAATGAAGGGTTGGATCAAACACCCTTCAACATCCTTTCTGGCTTTAGATGTAGGAGTCTACATTCAAAGTGAGAATGAAAAAAAGTACAGTCCATACACTTTCTTAATTGTTGGTTTCATTTGACTGGCATTTATTTCTGAAGAAAATCACCTAAATACTTATGGGTGTAGTACAAGGAGTTAGAAATGTTTTACAGTCGTATGCCTGTTTTTATGTCTTGAGTCTGTTTAGAGTTGCTGAGAGGATTTGAAATCCTTCTTACTTCATCGTCTAGAACCACCTCTCTAAGCTCCCCTCCTCCTGCCAAGCTTCCCTTTTGGTCTGATCTCCTTTCTCTTTGAATTGAGTGTGCTTTCCCACACATCATAATGAAATCATGGGCTCAGAGCCCCAGATACATCCATTTCGCCTCCCCAGTACTTCGTGTGTGCAGGGTCAGCCTCTGTCCTGCGGGTCACTGGAACAGGGCCCCCTCCTGGTGTCTGAGCTGCCTTCTTATCTCCACACTTCTTGTCTGTACAGAACATACAGAGTAATCTCTTCAAAACAAATGGAATCATGCTTAAAACCTGCTGGTGGCTTCCAGTTGTACTTAGTAGGAACTCCTCTTTTGGGCTTTAAAATCCTCACATAATCAGGACCCAGGCACCTGTCTTCCCTCCTTCAGTTCCTCTCTCCAGCAGGCTCCCCAACCCTGGCACCTCGCCTCTAGCTGTTTCTTGAACTCTTGGCCCTAATCTTCACATAGTTGGCTTTCTTTTGTCAACTGCATCTCAGTTTATATCCTCAGAAAAGGGTTCCCTGGACAAGTTTAAGTCATTTTTCTTTTTTCATGATATTGTAAAATTCTCTGCATAATATTTATCAGTGTCATGTGTTTCATTTCTCTGTTTGCTTCTTTCTTGTTCCCCTGTCCCTCCCAAACACACACATTTGGTTGTAAGTTTCAGGAAAACAAAGAACTGTCTGCCTTATTTCAGCCTCATGGCATGGTAGAAATCAGGGAATAGTTTGGAAATAAATATAAAAACATAGAAAAAAAATGACTGGCTTGCTTTATAATCCTTCCTGTCTGTATCAAAGGCTCTGAAATAATGTTATATATACCTCACTTTATAAAAGCAAAGAAAGCTTCTCTTCTCATTCCTTTCTGTTTTTCACATTCCGCGTTCACACCTGAACCTTCAAAGAAAACCTTGCTTTCCACCAAAATATATGAAATCTGATAAATAAATGGCAAGAAATAGGATACATTGGAGTATATGAGGAAGTCATTTGGTGTAAAACTAATTTGGCCTGACCTTCTTTTTCCAAAAGGGCCTGACTTGGCTTTTGAATATACATTGTATATCTGCTTTAAGCATTTACCATGTCCCAGAGACAAGAACAAATGCCCTTAAGATAAGGATGCAACTTCCACCACAATGGCATTTCCTTCAGGAAATTTCTCCCTAGGCTAGGATTTGACTGCTGTGCTCATCCTGTGACCACCCAACTCGAGACAAGAGACCTGCTACCTGCTGTGCCCATCAATCACTGTGCCAACAAGACAATCTCCTGACTATTGTAAAACGGACATTGCAACCATAGGTGATATATGCTCTTTGACAGTATATAACCGCTCTGTACACCCCACTTCTTTGGTGCATTTCCTTCCTTGGGGAAGGAAGGCCCCAGGCTATATGGTCCTCAAATTTGGCTTATAATAAACTCACCTCAATTTTGATTTATAGATTTGCATGGATTATTTACACTACGTCTAATTAAATTTGCTACTGATTTCAAGGACACCTGGATGAATCATTGCCATAGAGTAAATTGAGATATGAATCTTGAAAATTAATAATACCTGCCAAAACAGGTAGCAGATCTTTTTTCCAATTCTTTCTCCATCCCAATTTTTGAAATAAAAATAAGAATAATAAATAACTCAGGGATCAAATAGAGTTTGTAAAAGAAGATGTTAATTGAAAAATAAATGAAACTCAGTTCCAAGCTCCCCACCACCAACATGAACAAATGACAAGAAAATATAAAAAGAAAAAACATGCTGAAAGAAGGTACTATAACTAATTCTCAATCCCATTAATTTATCAGAAGCAAAGACAAAAATTGTTTGAATTATATGTCATCAAATGGAGCCTTTACATGTGTAAACATGCTTTTGTAAGTATTGCAGGCACACAAAGATACTGTTTTAAAGCAGGATAAATCGTTCCCCAAACTGAAAGTAACAGTCCCCTTCTGTGGACTATGTATGATTTATGTGTATAGAGAACCTGTCTGTCATGGTTATTAGAGAGCTATCTTGCAAGGCCTGTGCCTGCCAAAAGCATTCAGATCAGCTTCATACTGTTCTTATCCTGAAACAGTAATAAGAAAACACATTATCAGGAGTTGTAGAGACTGTGTGCCAACTTTACAACCCAGCACAATTACAGTGATGCCTTTGAAGGCAAAGGTTGCTGTGTATTTTGCGGTGATTAATTAAAATCTTAACCTTGGGAGACTTAGTTGAATAGCTTCATATCATAAAGTCAACATCAAAAAGCATCCTAAGGTAAACTAAGTCAAGGATTCTTAATAAGAAATTCCAAGAAATTTCAGAAATCCTTTCAGCCAACACTATCATAAATAAAGAACTAAAATAATCTTGGGAGCTGAGGTGATCATAAATTAAGACATTCTAAATTTTATGTTTGTAGCTATAGTTAGTACGAATCTTCTTCTTTAAATTTTGTTTCACCAAATATGTCTGCATTTCCCAAAACCAAATTGCCCATAAAACTCTTTTATGACATAATATACGTTAACATACATGAAACTAATGTTTTCAGAATACATTCTGGGAAAATTTCAGCCATAAAAAATATTATTGTAGATGAAATATTTTCTGAAACATCCTAAATTATTTTAAATAGCATCACCTAATTTTACGGCTGAAAGTATTTAAAATTATCTATAGTTCAAAGCCCTCATTTTATAGCTGATGAAAGGAGCCACAAGGTCATGCAGCTAGTAAATCACTGATCTGGCGCGTGAGGGCTGTGTTCTCTGAACTCCCTGGCCAGGGCTCTCTATACCAATGACAAAGAAAAAAATCCCATATACATCATCCTAAGAAATGGTTGAAAGAGCAAGAAATTTGAAATCAAAAGGCCTGAGGATAATTTTACCACTTTTTAACCATATGTCCTTGGGAATAAAGATTCCCCTTCTAGAAAATAGGTATTTTAATAATTATTTATTTACCTGCCTCATAAATTGTTGAGAAGTCCAAATAAGCTAATAAAATATCTAAATGCACTCTATGTAATATGGAGGACTAAGCAAGTATTAGTGCTCATTAATTAATATTGCTATGGTGGTTGTTTTACTTTGTTGACCTCCATTTGGAAATCTAAGGTGGTTTCTGGTAATTAATATTATCACTCTATAGTTTTTATGGCTTGCGAATGGAGTTATGGCCCGTGCTTTTAGATAAGAACAAAAGACAGCTGGATGATTTGAAATTTCAGAAGCTACATTCATTCACTTTGGAAAACAGCATACTTTCTGTAAAATAAAAACTTGAACTAATGGATGACCTTAATGTATTCAAAGAGGAAACAGACTAACAGTCTAACAACAGGAAGATTGGAATTTCTAGTAGAATGCTGACATGCTTTCCTCTCCCCTAGAGTTTTGGTGAATAACACCAAAAACCCTCTTTTTTTTAAACTTTAATAAAAATACAGAACCTAATGCAGTTGCTAGATTAATTGTAGAAATACTGTTTTTTTGAAATGAAATGTTATGTTATGTTACCAAATAGGATCAGTGTTATCACTGTTGCTTTCATTTTTATTTTCTCCAAATATTCCTTCCTCAACCTCTGCATCTTTAATTTTAAAGTCCTAAGTTCAATTGATTTGACCTATATATGGAAACGTATTGAAAGAATACTAAATACTTTGAAAGAACACTCTTTTCGTTCAATATACTTCTTCTTACACACCTTTATATTTTGCTTGAATTATTTTTAATTTTTTAAATCACAGTGGTGCATATTTTGTGAAAGCCAAAACTCACCAAATTACAGCAGTGAGTTTTGTCTCACTGAACCACAGATAGACTCTTTATCTGAACCAGCTAGGAGCTGAATCTCTTGTATATTCATGGTGCCACTGGTTCTCCCACATTCCCTGTATCTTTATGTCAACTTTGCCGAGACTTGGCATCACATCCTAACCACAGCTGACAATTCAAGGTAGGAGAAAAGGGGTCTCTAGCACTAAAAAAAAGCTGTTTGTCAGTCTCACTAGCGATCGAATCAAAGACAACAGAATTGTTCTTTTTTAGAGATATGGCAGTTAGAACTGCATAAGTCATCTCTTTCTCTGACCCTCAACTCAGGCAGGAATCTTATGGAATAAAAGAAAAATGTCTGACCATAATTTGGATTCAGATAGTAAATGCCTATTTTTCTAATGAAATGAATAATTTGCTATTGATTCTTTCAGAAGCTCCAGAGCAGAAACAATCATCTAAAACAAATGCATGTATCCTGAGAAGATAGTCACTGGTCAGATCAACAAGGTCACCAAATGCTAGATGTCGAAAAAATTAAAAACAGTACAATAGGACAAACATGCATTACTGAAAGAACGCAACGTGTTTTGATGCATATCTCTGTTTGCAGCACTACCCACTGGGCATACACAGTTGTTGAAACTGTTTGTTGCTGCCAACAATTGCCTGGTGAGGGCCTGGTAAAGCCTCTTACTCACCAAACAAGCACTGAGAGATTTTGCAAGAAGGTGAGGTACAGAAAGATTCCTGGAGTTTCAAATCACTGAAACCCTTTAATAATTGGGTGTCAACCAGATGGTTTAAATGTTTCCTTAAATCAATATGCATCGTGGCAGTTTGGTTAAATTAAATAATAAAAGCATGAGATGCTCATTAGGATTCAGTAGTACATCAGGCTGAAAAAGCACAAATATTCCTTAATTCCATCATCCAAAAGCAGTACGTATTGGCAGAGGCATCATTAGCAGTATCTAGTGTGGCTGAGGAGCAGAGGGGGGAAGAAATAGCAACTTTTCAAGTTCTATAAACTTGGAATTCACACTATTGTGTCACTACTGTTTTGATAATGCAGCTACCTCTCTTCTTTAACATGCCCACACACCAAGTACCATATGTCACAAATGTAGTTTGAAAAATCAAGTGAATTAAAATAAATTTGCTATTGAGAATTTTCCTAAATTTTACAATTCTCCCTGAAGTAATTCATGGATCCTGAGGTAAAAGAAATCCAAGGTTTCATTGTATTAATGCCTCTCTCCGAGTTCTTACAGATTCATAGTCAATCAAAAGAAGGAAATTTAAAAAGTGGACTAAGCCTCCTAAAAAAATTAGTTCAATCACCTCATTAAAAAAAATAATCAGAATGGAAGACTTTAATTGAATTAGGCAGTGCATACACAAGCCAGCGATACATTAGTTACCTGGATCTGGATATGCTATCACCTGACTCTTCTCCCATTCTGTCTCTAAATCATTTACACACTATTCTTAAATTATTATTTCCAAAGCTCAGAAGTTTTTCTTCTCATCCCATTCCTCCAGACTTGATCTGAGCCGCTTTGCTGGGCATTCAAACTCCTCAAATTTTAGATGCAGCCTAGTTTTTACTCTTCCCCCTCAATATTGGTATTTGCCTTGAGTAAACACCAATACAATGGAAGATCCATTTTTCTCCTAGTTGTACCCTAAATGGCCTCGCCTTCCAGTTTTCTGGAACACTAGAACATAGTACATATAAATAATTGAACTGAGTGAAATAAATGCTCTCTTGTCTGCCTGGGAGGTTTGCTCATCCAAGAGGAAGTCTTCATTTTTCTTCAAGATCTAGCTTAAGTATTACCTTCATGGTGGAGCTGAATCTGACCCTCCCAACTTCATATTATCCCCTCTGAATAAGAAGACACCTTTTGCTCATAGTAACCTGGGAACTTTATTGTAAGTCCTTTCAGGGCAAGCTGGAGATTCAGAAAAGCTGATGATGTAATTCATTCTGAGTCCAAAGACTTGAGAACCAGGGGAGCCAATGGTGAAAATCCCAGCCCAAGGGCAGGAAAAGATAAGATGAGATGTCCCAACATAAGCGTTGAGGAAGAAGAAAGGGGCTAATTCCTCATTCCTCTGCCTTCTGTTCTATTAGTCCTCAACAAATTGGATGATGCCTACCCACATTGGGGAGGGTAATATGCTTTACTGAGTCCATGAATTCAAGTGCTAATCTCACTCAAAAACACTCACAGACACAATCAGAAATAATGTTTAATCTGGGCATTCTGTGGCCAGTCAAGTTGACACATTAAATTAACCACCACATCTATCCTTGAGACAAAATACAGCATGGCTAGGAGGAGGGATGGGGTGTTGAAATTCCATAAGCTAACATATGGTATTTGGGACACATTTCTAATCATCAAATTCAGTGAAGTATGTGGGCAATGGCTTTGGACACAGAGAAATTGAAAGAACAGAAAATGTATTCATTTTTCTCTGCCCAAATCTTTTCTCCCTCACAAAATGATACATAGACATAAATTTATATTGAGCAGTTACTATTGTATTTCTTTGCAGAAAAAACAAAGAACGTCCACCAGGTATAGAAGAAACATACTTGGGCTTGGAAGATGAGTAGAGCAATTCTTTGATGCCCTGCAGGATAAGGATGGGGCAAGCTGTGAGGGGGAGAACGCACTCACTCTTGTATCTACACAGACAGGTGCACACTCTCTCCCTGGGGACAATGAGGGAGAGACTGGAAAAACAGATTATTTTGACAATCATTATCTTCAACTATAAATGTCAATAGTATACACTCATAGCATTTTATATTGGCATAAAAATTTTCTGTTAAATGCCAACCTAGTAATTAATTTTGCTTAACAGAATTCTCATTGCTTTAACCTCACTTTCAGTGATAATTAACACATTAATTCTCACTGCAAATGAAAGAGAGACTTGAGAGAAAGGGCTGAACTCAGAAGACCCGGCACTGTCACGGCAAAGGTAGATTGGGAAAAGCCTAAAGATTACATTTACTAAATTTTATTTTGTCCAAATTAATCCATTAGAACTTAAACATACTGATCACATTATAATAAATTAATAAAAGTTGAAAACACAAAATTGATAAATAGTGAAGATTTTATCAGATGAAAAATTTTCATCACCATATATACACTGAGCAAATTTGTGTACCAAAGTAGAAAGTAAACCAATGTAGAAAACTTCATAGGCTCATATCTACAAAAGTAGATTTTATAAAGATTAAATGAGATACAACAAATGGTTATGTTGCAGGAAACAAACACCACAGCGTGATCGACTATAAGCTCACTGAGAACCTGGGCTCTGCATTTTGATGGCAGTAAGAGAATAATTATTAAAGGCACAGAGTCTAAAGCCAGACAGGCATTGTTCAAAGCCCTGCTATGACACTTTATTAACCACGTGACTTTTGGCAAGGAATTTAATCTTTCTGTGACTCAGTTTATTTGTTTGTGAAATAAAAATCAGAACAGAACCAGCTTCGTGAGTTTATCATGAGGATTATAATATGTTTAAGCACTTGGAGCAATGTTAGCCAATACTGAGTGTTAAGGAAAAGTTAGCTTTTATTATTATTCATGGTATTGCCTAACACAGTGCCCTTGAAATAGTAAATAGAGCACAAAAATACTTGTTGACATTGTTTATAGAAGGATTGAAAAAAATATTGTTGGCAAATTCATGCTATGACACCAAATTTACATAAACTGTAATACAGTTGGTAGTATTGCAGTATAGTCCTAAAACAAATATTTATTGAGCATTTATCATGTGCTAGGCATACACAGAGTTGTACATACAAAATATGACTATAAAATAAAGAAAATGATTTCATAAGTCATCACACCCTTTGTTTATCACAAATTAACTACCACTGGAATAAAACAAGTAAAATAAAAATAAATCATTCTCAGAGGCAAAATCTATGTTTTAGTAAAAAGGATTGCAATAAGCAATAGACTGTTTTAAACAAGAAAAACAATAATGGTAACTAATACATCTAAAGTGCTAAGTATATTTCAAGTACAAATCTACAATTTACAACAACTCTATGAACTAAGAACTATATATACACATGTACTCTTTTTGTAGATACATAAGCTGAGGCATTAAAGAAGCAAGTTGACCAAAGAATCAAACCCAAGTAGTCAGACTCCAAAGTCTATTTTCTTTCCCACCATTTTCCTAATAGAGGTGAAAAAAATAGAGACCACTTGAATAAGTAAAAATTCAATCAAAATAGAAATCAAATATATTTTAGGTGTGAATATTACATGCTGAAAATACTGGAGAAAAACATAGGCAGATGCACAAAAATTTAAATGAATAGATGCAGGGGAGGAATAAGGCCCAACATAAAATGTTGAAACACAGCAACAAGAAATAATGACTGACTTTAGGGGCCAACCCCAGGGGCCTAGTGGTTAAGTTCAGTGCGCTCTGCTTTGGCGGCCCAGGTTTGCTTCCAAGGTATGGACCTACATCACTTGTCTGTTAGCAGCCATGCAGTGGCAGTGGCTGACATAAAGGGAGAGAAAGGGGAAGATTGGCAACAAATATCAGCTCAGAGCAAATCTTCCTCACCAAAAAAAAAAAAAAGAAAGAAATTTAATTGACTGACTTTAATCTTCATGTAAACAAAATAAAAGGTAAAATGAAAGATGATGAAAAACCTCAGGACAAAGTCAGAAAAAAAATCTAAGTGAATTAGTAAAAATAACGTAGGAAAAAAAGATAAAGGTAGTGGAAATAAACTAAAATTTATAACATAACACTTGGTTTTAAATATCTTTGAAATTACAAAAGCCAGAGTGGTACCTATCTGCACTACTTTCATTAGAACATTCTCTTATCTAGAAATTGAATCCTTCTGGTGGAGGTAAGGAGCAGTGATTAATCAAGATCCCTGACAAAATCCACCTTAAGGAAATATGTCAGGTGTCTGATTACCTAGATTTCTAATTTCCATAGAGATCATTGTCCTGGTGTCTAGAGCAAGAACTGTCTTGAGCTCCCACTGATAATCCAAATTATTCATCATCTGAATTCACTCTCTGCTTGTTCAGGTGAGTAAGCAGGAAAATCAGAGCAAGAGGTTCTTGGGAAGAGAACAAACTGATCCAACAGTAAGTTGTTATACTGGCAAATACAGTCAGGCCTCAGTCACTATACACATATTCAGATGCTCATGAAGAAAAGAATATGAAAAAGGCCATTGGATTCCACCATGACCACAACCATCATTGTCATCACACCTATTAAAAGTCTTGCTTTCTGTAAATGAATTTGTTACAATCTGCAGTAGAAAACTCCATTCTTACAACTAACCATGTATAGCCTTCCACCATTTACTTAATGCAAATCCATCTCTCCCACAGGAGTAAAAAATATTCAAAGGAAATATTGCTTATGACAGTTAACTCATGACATTTTAACACATTCGGGAGAGCAGTCAACACCAGTATTCTTTACCTGAGGTAAAGAACGCCATCAACAGTGATGCAGGTATTTTTTATTTCAGCTTCCTCATCTACCAGGATAACAGTTACAAACACAGATATTTAACAGAAAAAGGTGTGTGGCACTGGACTTCATTTCACAAAAAGTAGCATTGGTTTAGTGTTTCCTGTTTTGACTGAGATTAAATGTCAGAAATTTCATGCCCTATTCTGCTCCATGTGCCATTAATAATTTCAATTTGCCTCAGTGAATACTGTACATATAAACTCTAATTTATATTAAATGTTGGCACTAATGTGTCTGAGTAATACTTCATGTACCATAGATGACTACTAATTATAGAAGAAACAAAATGTACAAAACTTCAAAATTATACTGAGCATAATTCCATCTATGTTGAAAATTCTTAAGATAATTTTAAAAACTTCATTGCATCAAGGACTTCGCTAATGAATACTTTTTGTCATTGAACTGGATAAATATAAAAATGCTGGTCAAAAAGGCAAAAGAGAATAGAAATACAATAAAAATGGGGGCCGGCCCGGTGGCGCAGCGGTTTAGTTCACGCTCGGCAGCCCGGGGTTTGCGAGTTCGGATCCCGGGCGCCCACCGACGCACTGCTTGTCAGCCACACTGTGGCGGCGTCCCATATAAAGTGGAGGAAGATGGGCATGGATGTTAGCCCAGGGCCAGTCTTCCTCAGCAAAAAGAGGAGGATTGGCAACGGATGTTAGCTCAGGGCTGGTCTTCCTCACAAAAAAAAAAAAAAGAAAGAAAGAAATACAATAAAAATGAAAAAATGGAAGAGCCTAATTTGTTTCAACAAACATGATTGTGCATCTTCCCTGTGCCAGCATTGTGCTAGGACTACAGTTTGCAAAGGTGAGTAGGACACACGTGTATCAGAGTTTTGTCACCTTGTGAGAAAGAAGGAAGGACCAAACTCGCCATCAATAAGCTTATTAGTCATGGTTCTCCAGAGAAATAGAACCAACAGAATGTGGGAGAAGAGGGCATGTATGTATGTATACAGAGAGAGAGAGACTTATTTTAAAGAATTGGATCACATGATTGTACAGGCTGGCAGACTGAAGATCCAGGGAAGAGTAGATGCTGCAATTCGAGTCTGAAGGCCATCGACTGGCATAATTCCCTCATGCTCAGGGGAGGTCAGTCTTTTTCTATTCAGGCCTTCGACTGATTGGATGAGATGTACCCACATAATGGAGGGCAATCTGCTTTATTCAAAGTCTACTGACTTAAATGTTAATCTCATCTAAAAATACAATTACAGAAACATCAAGAATAACGTTTGACCAATTTTCTGGGTACTTTGGTCTTGACACATGAAATTAATGATCACACTGAAGACCTGCTATGAACAAGCACTGTGACGTGTGAAACATATATTCAATTTAACTGTGTTAAGTTGAAAATAAATTGTGGAAGATTAACAGATTTGATTCAAACCATTTTCCTCATTTTGAGCTTTAGAAATAAGTTCAAAAAATCAGACATTATTGAGGAGGCAAAGAAAAATCTTTCCAAATTGAAAAGATTTACAAAGACATGTTTTGTTACATCAGCTATGGAAAACAGAGAAGAAAATGAGGTCTCTGCAAGGTCCTATTTTTAACAAATTTTAGAACTCAGTGAAATAAACTGGGAGCTATTCATAGCATTGCTTAATGGGTTCAGGCTCAAACAGTCATCCAAAGTACAATACAAAGACCAGGAAAGGAAACTCCAACCCATAAGCACTAGACCTGAATTCTACCTGGCTTACAGAACTGAGAGGAGCAAGGTATACAGGCAACGTCTGGTTGGTCAGGAATGTTCTCTGCAATGTAAAGAAGGAAGATGAATGACCCTTAATTTTTTGGAAAACACAGTAAATACTAAAAAAAAGAAACTACTGCGTTGAAATAGTAATATAAACCATGACCTTGCAAACTGACTCAAAAAATAATAAAATTGCAAAACAGTACTATATAAATGAACAATGCAAGCCCAAGACATGAACCAAAACAAAATCAGACATGCCAAGATAAGAACTGGGCAATGTGCCACTTTCAAACATTAGTCTCCAATCTCCTATTTATTTGATTCTTTGGAGAGTGTTTGCAGAGAAATGCTCAAACAGCATGTACTGTGGGCACATCTTGGGCCTCTTTGCTTCCTTGGGTAGGGAAAGCCAAGAAAGTAACAATGGTTAAGGATGAAGAGGGCTTTCTAATTTGGGGTTGGATGATTTATTCACCCACTGATACTTTATTCACTCGTCCAGTCATTTTTTCTTTTAACTAATCTGTGTAGGTTTGACCTACTATGACTATGGTGGGTGCTCTAAAGAAACTGTGAGAAGTCAGCAGCTCCTTGTATGCGCTGCCCTCTTCTGGCCCAGGCACTATGTAGCTGGGTTCATGATGCCCCAGATGTACCTCTGCTCCCATCAGGCTAGCCCTCCCCCTGGCAGGAAATTGCCTGCCTTACCACCACACAGCCCAAGAAGCCGGTCATTAGAACCACTCACCTAGCTACTTGAGAGCCCCAAGACTAGCCCCACCTGCCTCTCATGTTGACCTCATGTCCCACCTACAGTCATCTACCAAGCTGTTGCTCAGTGTCAGATCATTAGGGCCAGGTCTGCACATTCAGACAGTCATCAGTGCCATCCCACCCAACACCACTTCCTCTGCACCCCTGACCTCAGCAACACCCCTCAGATTCTCACGTTTGTTTCTGAGTGTCCCTTCGACTAGAACTTGCTAACCAGAGCCTCAGAGAGGGACAGAGAAGCAGAGGGGAAGCTGGTGTTTGCCCAGCAGCTGCTAGTGCACCTTTGCCTGCCATTCTCAGGCCCTCTCAAAGCCAATTACAAACTATTTTTGTAAAACCAGTAGAAATGACATCATTTTTTCTACAGTTTGATGGAAAATCATGAGGTGACTTTGGCACTAATCAGTTGTGTGATCCCCACAAGTCATTGGGTTCTCCCGAGCCTCACGTCTTCTTTCATCACCAGGAGCTCCAGGAGTTTCAGGCTCAGGAGGCAGGTGTGCCGTGGGAC
Organism: Tapirus indicus; assembly: GCA_031878705.1. Classification (NCBI taxonomy): domain Eukaryota; kingdom Metazoa; phylum Chordata; class Mammalia; order Perissodactyla; family Tapiridae; genus Tapirus; species Tapirus indicus. The sequence goes on from CM062934.1 coordinate 33,494,133, forward strand.
CCACAGCAAGAGCACTGCATCAGGGCAACGACTCAGCCTGCGGGTTCCATCAGCCTGAGCTATGACTGTTCTTTTTAAAGTAGATCAGGCATTGCACTAATTTACCACAGAAGGTCTTACTCCAAGAAGCCCACTAAAAGCATGTCATTAGCAGTGATGTAGGTATTCTTTATCGCAGTTTTTTCATTTACCGGGATAACAGTTACAAACACAGACCTTCAACAGAAGAAACGGACAATATCAAAATTCACGTCAGGAAGAAAGTAGGTCAGGATGTAGGAACAAGTGGCTTCAACAGGGATCCATGTTTCTACCCATTAGAAAGCACTAGCCATTCCGGTTCCCACAATCAGAAGTTTTGCATCCACGGTGGAATCTGAGCCTTTTGAACACAGTGGGATGTGGACTTCTTACTGGAGGAAAGACTTTTCTTTTTATTGTTGATAATGCTGCTAAATCTTAAACACAATATTTAATGTTAGTAGTGTTGCTGCAAACTGTTCTTGCCTGGCAAACAACAGTGAATAGAAATTTCCTTTAAAAAAAAAATGCAGCTCTGAAGGGGGGAGAAAAAAAGGCCAGCTGTGTTTCTGAAGTAGACTCTTCAAAAAACAGGACCCATACAACCTTGTATAATTAAGCTTTAGCTAAAACATTAGGTCAGCTTCCTACTTCTCCAATTGTTTTATTCTTGCCCAAGTCAGCAGCTAACATTCTGGAAGATGACAGTTCTGATAACATAGAAAAACAGTTTCCAAGACCGTCTTTTATCAAAAGTGTATTTTCCTGTACATGGAACCCTCTTCCTGCTTCCTAGCACTGTTCCTGTTAAGGCTCCTAGCCCCTCCAGGCTATGGATTCCTCTACATTTTCCTAATTGATGGAAGACTTTCACCACTTTACCCACAAATGGAAGAGCCATTATCTTCCTGTATCCCACACAGGGCTGGGGGCATATCTGTTGTCTTTAACCTAGGGAAATACAGACCCAGAAAGTCACACAAGTCTTTAATAGCAGAACAGAGCTTGAACAAGGCCCGGCTCCTTCTAGAGCTCTATCCACTTTGTGACTTTATTCCTTCCATTCACTTACATGTAACATATGTGAACATCTATCCATTACACCTGTCTGTGTGTGTGTGTATTCCTTAAAATAACTCCTGGTGCCATTTGCACCATGTCACTATATAGCATTAAAATGCTCTAGACATCAACTTCCACAATCCACTCAAAGTTACTGTAACTTAGGCACAAAGAAATAGATTGTTTCTTTTCAAAATCATATTTCTAATTAGTATAAAAAGTGTGCTCAAAATCTACATTTTTAACAGTCAAATCTATATATTTCCTGTAATTGGCCTTAAAATACTCAATTTAACTCTCCATTATCCACTTCCTTGTTCATTAGTTGTATTATCTTAACTCCTTAATATGATTGTAGATTCTTTTGGATTTTAAAACATTCGATATTAAATCCATTATTTATGCTCAATAGGTGATATGTTAGATTAAACCCATACAAATTGAAAATCAAGAAAAACATTATTTTTTCAGCTTTATTGAAGTATAATGGATGTATATAACATTCTTTACAAGTGTCATCTTATAATAAATTCAAGAAAAACAGAATTTGTTATTAGACGACACTTGTAAAGAATCAGTAAAGTGTTTTGTGCATATAAATATGCACTATCAACACCTAACATACTGCATACATACACACTATTTGAAGCATCGAATATGGTACTTAACAAAAGTTCAATTATAAATAGGGATTGTTTGTAAAACAAATAAACTTTCTAAAGAAAAACATTATAAAAATTAGGTCCCTAGGTCAGCTCATATGAAGCCAGTTCAGTTCAATTTCACCTAGTTTTGTTCTATAATGCATAATATGAAGAATGCTGGTCTAAGTCCAATGTTGGCACTCTCTAGCTGTAATTTTGTGGGTAATTAACTAACTTCCTGGGCTCCAGATTTTTTATCTCAAAAGTGAAGGGGTTAAACTAGAAATCCTCATCCACTTTAACCCTAAAAATTCTGAAGGAATTTAATATCACATGTGGGTCAGCAGGTGTGCCCTGCAGACCAGGAAAAGTTACAATATGTGTTCTAGAAACTAAGTGTAAATAATAATGTGCTACACAAAAACATGGACACAAATGTCCATGCTATTCATAATAGCCAAAAAGTGGAGACAGCTAAAATTTCCAGGCACTGGTGAATGGATAAACAAAATGTGGTAGCTCCATTCAATGGAATATATTTGGCCATAAAAAGGAATGAATTACTGATGCATGCTACAATATGGATGGGCCTTGAACATCTTATAATAAGTGAAAATGCCAGTCCCAAAAAAACACATATCATATGATTCTCTTTATATGAAATGCCAAGAATAAGCAAATGTATAGAACCAAAAAAATAAGTTAGTGGTTGCTCAGGGCTGAGAGTGAGGAGAATGAGGAGTACTGCTAATGGATACAAGGTTTCCATTTGGAGTGATGAAATGTTCTAAAACTAGGTGATGATAATGATTGCACAACTCTGTATATATACTAAAAACCAGTGAATTGTACACTTTAACTAGGTGAATACTATGGTATGTGCATTATCTCAATAAAGATGCGATAAAAATGCGATGTGCTAAGAATATCCGTGTGGAAAAACAGCTCAGATGTCTGATTGCTGTGATGCCAGGAACAGATGGAATCACGTGTTTACAAAAATCCTAACCTGCTGGCAGTAAGAATCAGGGGCTCCCGGTCAACAATATCCTATTTCTCAGTGACATTTAATAATAATAAAAAATAACAGAAAGGACTTTTCTTCCCCTTTTCTCTCCTTTCTTGCTCTTGGCCAGTGTGCTCCATCTCAGGGACGGCAGGAGAGAGGGCTTGGCACATGTGGATTGTAGATCATTTTCTTGTGAGCATAATTTCCATAAATCAGAAAATGTCTGCAATGTGATTTAACAATTACTAATAAAAATATAAAGAATGTGCCCCACTTATTTTTAGTAGTTAAGAAGTATTAAAACAAACAAAAAATTCAAAACAGCTAATTGAATGAATTAACATTTTATATTGCAAGGAGAATCTCATTTTGCGTATTAAAAGATCAAAAAGCATGCCATTAGATGCTTAGAAGCACTTTTTCAACCATGAGATAATTTAAGCTCTGATTGAAGCTATATTTTCACTTTTATGAAGGCCATAATCTCTGCTTTAGAGACTCAAATGAAGAAATCTTTCTCTAGTAACAAGTATCTTTCTATTCCATGATTAGTAATGATTCACCTGTGATTATATGCTTCACCGTTTTCAGCTAAGAATATCATCAATGAGGTTTCACAGTAGTAAATTCTTGGAGTAGAAAGAAAATATTAAAAAGCACATCACCACTGGAGTTATAGGACTGCCTCCTTCTTAGATGTCCATCTCTATAAATGGACATCATCTCTCTCTCATCCAGTCAGTGGGCACAGGCCTCTGTGCTGGCAGTTTGCCTTTTGTTTGGTCCCACGTGGATTTAAAGTGTTGATCTGTGATTCTGTAGGCAGGGCACAGGCCCTCTTGCTGGCCCCAGTGTCTCTCATGGACCTTAACAGTTGTCTTCTCTCTCATCTACCTTCCTTTTCTCGTCTCCCCATGTGTTTGAATCCCTGACCTCCCATTAAAACCAGAGTTACATATTTCATTGTGGAAGTTCAGCATTAGACAAAGGACAGCAGAGACATCTTTTAAGGGCAAAACTTCTAATATCATGCTCCACAGGCCCTACATCATCTGCATAATCTTAAAGCCGCCACCTCCCCTTTCAGCCAACTCTTCAAAACCCAACCAAAGTAAAAAATGAAGGTAATGATGTGATTAAGTAACCTTGTTCAGACTCTGCTGATCGTCTAGGTTATTTTTATCTGGATATCTGTGGGGAAAGTAATTGGGGGAACTTTGTCTTCTGGAAGATGTTCTTTCCTGCCAGCCTATCCTTGCCAAGCATTTTCCTCACCTGTCACTCCTTCCCTCATGTGGAGACATACAAATCATGACTCTCTCCTACATATGGCTAAGCCAACTCCAAGTGCTCAAAACTACTCATACAAAATGAAGCAGTAATGAAGGAAAAGAACATAAAGACGAATGACAACCAGAATTAGTAATACTCACATTTACAAAACAAATTCATTTAATGACAATTTTAAAAATACACTAAAATAGGACAGCCATAACCAAAATGAGCTCAGGAAAATGGCATTTAGCTGATTTTGTTGTTCCCATTCTTACTGACAAAACGTCGCTGTCTCCTGGAAAGTTTGAGGATGAGACAAGCTGCACCCCTGTTCACCAGACACACAGGAAACCCTCGTGAGGGCGGCAGAAGCACGCTTTCAAGGGTGGAGTTCTACTGGGACAGGACACTAAGACCCGCTGTAGTTAGAGCTTCAGAGGGCGGTACCTTTAAAAGACTTGAATTAACCATTGCTTGTCTAGGTTAAGTAAGGTTTTATTTGCCTTATTTCCTGAGGTCCCATTTTCATGCATGTTTGTGGAGACAAACATGAATAACGATCCTATCAGAGCTGCCCTGTGCTGTGCGCAGCCCGAGGTTGTATTTGGATCACTTACCCCGCTTGGCACACCAGCCTCCGCATCCACATTTGTTTTAATACAGGCTGAGAAGTTATGCTAGGACCCTATTTATAGAGTAGCAAAAAAAAAAAAAAAAAAAAAAAAAAAACCCAGAGATATACGGTTATTTGGAAAGATCAGGTCTTACAACTTAGATAATTCAATCAAAGGACATAATTTGGGCTGTTTTAGGTTTTGCCTCAATTGCACAAATTGGCTCAGTGGGGTTCTTCAACTCACTGGTTTTTTGCTCAAACTCCTAAATTATGTTTTTATTACTGTACATATACTAGTAAGTAAAACTTCTGCCTGCAAAATGTGAATTAAACCTGAGAAGAATTTTAAATCTCTATGTTCTTTCTACCAATGACTCTTGTTAAATAAATAGCAACTGATACATGTGACACTGTAGATTTCTTTGATGAGAAAATTTATCCAGCTGGATAGAAGGAAAATTTGGCATAGAAAAGAAACATATGTCAATCAAAAGAAAGCAGAAGAGGGGCCGCCCGGTGGCGCAGCGGTTTAGTCCGCGCTTGGCAGCCCGGGGTTCGCGAGTTCGGATCCCGAGTGCCCGCCGATGCACTGCTCTTCAGCCATGCCGTGGTGGCGTCCCATATAAAGTGGAGGAAGATGGGCACGGATGTTAGCCCAGGGCCAGTCTTCCTCAGCAAAAAGGGGAGGAGTGGCAACAGATGTTAGCTCAGGGCTGGTCTTCCTCACAAAAAAAATAATAAATAAAAGAAAGCAGAAGAAAACTGGCATTGAAAATGAGGTGACATATATGGTTTCTAGAATTCTTTGCCAGGGGCTTAGGAATCAAGGCTAAGGGCCTCTCAGAGCTTATGGGCAAGAGAGTAGGCAAGCCTGGAAAAAGCTCATAAGTGGTATTTATCTCTATGATGAAATACTGATGAGTTTGGAGCCTTCAACCTGTTGACAAATCTGCTCAGCGGTGGGCCACCACAGTGGTCTTGCAGTGCCTCAAGATTTTGTCTTGGTCCTTTTACAGAAGAGAGTGGTGCCAGTGCGAACTAACAACAGTTTACAGTAGAAAGTCCACTAACATTAAAGGAACACTACTCAGTACTTGATAAAAGTAAATCACATTAATCCATTTCCCAGTAAAGATAAGTGAGAGATGAAAAGCTACTGGATGTGTCTTTGCCAATCGATTTGTAATTGTAAGAGCTTTACTTCTTGCCTGTACATGTGAATGTGCAAAAGCAGCTGACAGCACTGGGCTCGCTGTAGGCAGGCAGCTTCACCTCACCCTATCCATCACGACAGTGGACACACTAAGATCCACATTAAACACGCCTGCCATCGAGCCATGATCCAGTGGAGAGTGGGGGTGCTATCAAAAGAGACTATCACTTTACCGCATGAATACATTCTGATGAGATCATTTTAAGTTTAAAAATTAGTTTAACTAGCTAAAAGAGAAAGTTATTTGTCCAATCTGTACATAAAACAGATTTGTGAGATAACTAAATATACGTTGAAATACATTATACAAAGCCTTTGGTCTTGAAGAGAAATGAAGTATGTCAAATATTCTGGCTGCGAGTGCTGTCATTCATGCCATATGTGGATTATAAACCTTTAAGAAACAAGAATACAAAGGACACCTAATATTAAGATGATGCCAGGCATAATCATTCTTTTGATGTTCGTGGAAACATTTTTAAAGTCATTAATAACATTATCAGTTATAGAGATTCCAATTAATAAACACTTCTTAATAGAATGCTTGATAAAAATTTACAGATATACATATGGATCTTGAATAAAAATGCTATAGTATTCTGAGTTCTTTGAAGAAAACAATCAATAAGACATATATTAGTTAAGGTAATATTGCATTCTAATAAGTTAATAGGCATTTGTCCCTTTTTTAAGGAAATAGGAAAAATTATTAGTGGAAATATTTTGGTCTTCTTTCTGAGAACTACTCTGAACCTATAATAAAAATAAGCTTTGCCATTTGTTCTAGGCTTGATATTTCATGAAGGGGAGGGTTACTGATTTAACTGAGGGGTTTTGTCATGTAAAATTTCAAGAAAATGGCAGATTTCATTAGAACCATAAATTAAAGACAAAAAGAAAGGAAAGAGAAAGTACACTTTCTAATTATTTTAAGTTTTGCTTTTGGCTCCATATTTTTCTGTGAAATTTAACACAGAATTAAGGAAATATAAACTGGATCACCTTTCCCCCTGTAAAGAGAAGCATTTGCAAATTGGCTTTAACTTATACTTACTAGACATTACAGCCTAAAATCATTTCTACTGATTAGAGCTGTTAGTGACTTGTATGTTTGGTACATAGTTACTAATCAAATGGGTGAACGATTTAGCTTATTTGACATCTCTCTGAATATGGTCTGCCAATTCAATTACCATACTTGAAGACAATAGCGTTCATTTCAATTTTACTTTCTGGCCATGTGGGATTCTGTCTTTAGTTGGATTTCCTTTAAAAATTACCCACGTTAAAAATTACCCACCTGGTTGCCAATTATTAGGGAGATGAAGATCAAATGAAAGTAGATGTTAAATTATTATAATTATTCTATACAACCCTCCTCATAACATTTCTAATCATATCTTCTACCCTTCTACGCTTCTACCCCTTTGATTGTAACAGAAAACATAACAGATGATTTCAATCTTTAGCTTTCTTCACTAAAGAAATATAATAAAAATACATTCTGCGACTTGCATTTCTACCTGTTTATTTTTTAATCACAGAGAATTTTGATTACAAATATAATAGCCGTGCCTATAAAATAAAGGAGGAGAAGAAAAAAGCAGCAAGTTGTAGTTGCTACATAATATAATTTCGTAATTTTCTTACCCAGTGCTGTAATACTCCTTTTTTCAGGGATCTGATTTTCCAAGAAATAAACTGAGTCTCCACAAAATGAATTTGTTTCTCATAGGCAGTGCCTTCCTCACTCTACGGGAGACTCGGCCTCAGCAATAGCAATACTAATCACTATATAAGGCTTTAAATTTTTCAAGGCGATTTCAAGTGTCTAAAGTAATTTAATTGTCATCATACCCTGGAGAGATAACAAAATAGATATCTTCTACATTTCCTTTGTACTTATGTACCATTAAAAGTAAGTAAGAAAAGAGAGTATGAACATCAGAATCTTGATTTAAAATATTTCTCTCTCTGTACCAGGCATCTTCTGTTCTCTCCTTTAAACTCTCCCCACCTCTCTACCCTCTTTACCTCACTAGGGCACTGACCTACAATCTCCAGCTTCCAGGTGTACATGGGCAGTATGCGGCATCAACAGAAAATGGGAGGGAGGGAGAGAGAAGAATGAGGATAGGCCATTTATCCTCTGGTTCCCTCCCAGGTCCCCCCAGACTAGCTGAGTCCTTGGAGAGTAGGCTGCACTTCCTGCTAGCTGGTGTGCTGTCCCTATGGATGAGGAGTGGTGACACACTGGTTATTAGCACCTTTGAGGGCAAATCCTCCTAATTTGACATGCCATTTGTTTCCTATTGGAATTCTTCAGGTTCTTCAGGTTCATTCCTAGAATTTCAGCTTCTTAGCTCTCTTGGTAGTCTCATACATTCTCATGGATATAAATTTCACCTACAAGCTAATGTCTTTTAAATGTACATATCCAATTCAGACTCCTCTGCACTCCGGATTCATATATCCACCTATTTATTGACATCTCCATCTGAAAGGCAACAATTTTATCAGCATGAACATGCCTGATACTGAACACATAATTTCCACCTATTTCGTCATCTAAAACTTGTTCCTAATCAAATTATCTCCATTTTAGTAAATTGGACCCAATCAGTTAGTTGTTCAAGTAAACACCCTCAGAGTTTCCTCTTGATTCCTTCCTTATCACCCACCAAATCAAGTCTTTCAACAAGTCCTATATATTTGACTCTAGTAACACATTATCTGTCCATATCTAGGTTTTACAATGCCACTCCAAGCTATATAATATGTGGCCTAGGCATTAAACTGGACTTGACTCCATCAGTCCCCACTCCCAGGTCAGGCCTCTGCTGGTAGTCATTGATAAAAACAACAACTGGGCCGGCCCGGTGGCGCAGCGGTTTAGTTCGCGCTTGGCAGCCCGGGGTTCGCCGGTTCGGATCCCGTGCGCCCGCCGATGCACTGCTTGTCAGCCATGCCGTGGCGGGGCCCCATATAAAGTGGAGGAAGATGGGCACGGATGTTAGCCCAGGGCCAGTCTTCCTCAGCAAAAAGAGGAGGATTAGCTACAGATGTTAGCTCAGGGCTGGTCTTCCTCACAAAACAACAAAAACAACAACAACAACAACAAATGATGTATTACACCACTCACCTTCCTATCTCTCCATCCTATTCCATATCATTCTTCATTTCTAAACAACAGCTAGAGCAACCTCTAATTTATTCAACAAGCCAAGATCTTTCCCGTTTCCACACGGGTGTGTGAGTTGTTTCTCCTGTGTACAATGCCTCTCCCACCATTTTGTGTAGGACTGGTTCCTTCTCTTCCATTCTCAGTTCCAAAGGAGGTCTTCTCCCTCCACATTTAATACAACAGCACCTATGTATACTTTATAGAACTTCCCAGGATCTGGTTACTGTCTTTCCTCAGAAGTTCAGTGAGAAGAGAAGCTACGTCTGTTCTGTGTGTCGTGTCATTTTTCATGGCATAGTATAGTGTATAGTATATGGGAGTTGAATAAACACAAACAATGAAAGTAGTTTACTGTAAGAAGTCTGCTCCTTGTGAGCAGTCTAAAATGATATTTCTGGCAGAAACCTTTGTCTAGAGTCTGAAATCATCTTGAGATCAGTCCAGTTCCAACTATTCTCATAACACAACAAGCAGAAGAGTGGCTGTAGGCGACATATTCACTGATGCCCACCCTTGCCACTCCCTGTGTTCACACACTGCCTCGTGGAGTTAACTGGATACTAATAAAGATTTGCACTTTCCGATAACAGTGCCGCCACTTCCTGGTTATGTGACCAAGGCCAGAGTGCACTCTCTCTTTGCCTCAGTGGTATCAACAGTAAAATGGGCTAATTATATCTGCCTCTAAAGTCTTAGGGGGACTCATTTAGATATTTTATTTAAAGCCCAGATATAGTAAGCGTACAGTTGATGACATTTGTTATTATTATTATTTTGTTTCTTATTTCACTGGTAAAATATCCCTGCTTTCACCTTTAAAGTATGTGCTGTACCAAAATAGTGATTTTGGTACATCTAATTCATCTAAATGAATTAGATGCCGGCAAACCTAATTTCTAGTCTTATTTTGACTACTAATTAACTGTGTGAAATTGGAGTAAAGATACAATCTTTCTGGGGCCAGCCCAGTGGCGCAGCCGTTTAGTTCGTGCTTGGCAGCCCAGGGTTTGCCGGTTCGGATCCTGGGCGCCCACCGATGCACTGCCTGTCAGCCATGACGTGGCGGCGTCCCATATAAAGTAGAGGAAGATGGGCACAGATGTTAGCCCAGGGCCAGTCTTCCTCACCAAAAAAACCCACAAAAACCCACATTACTAGAATGGGATAGTTCAATTAACCAAAAGTATGTGTTAACAAGTACACCCTTTTGGAAGTATTACATTCTTAGGCCACACAAGCTACCCATGAATACATGAAATTTAAATCTCTCATTTATCACAACTGAAAAATACAAAAATCAAAGACATCCAATGAGTCCATCTATCGTGTAACGCTGTTTCTTTTGAAGAGCTGCACGCAGGCCAGAATTAGTAAAGTTTGTCCCAACTATTTTCACATGGATTCATGCAATTCAGAATAACTAAATAACAATTAAGATCTCGTGAAGTGAGCTTAATGCCTATAAGAAAAGAAAAAGAGAGTGGTCTTCTCTTAACAAGACCGGTGAATTAAGGATAAGGACTGAAATACATTTAGCCCAACACATAAGGATTGAGTATTCATTTTTAATTTTGCAATTAAGTTGTAAATCACCCTGTTGTGTGTGGAAATAGTTTACAGGTACTTATTTTTCCCATGATGACACTGATTCTTGATCTATGTTCATATAAACGAACACTATCATTTCACATAACTCACTAACAAGTCTTGGGTGGACAGCATTCCCACGGGCTTCCTCACCACCGTAAACCAACCAGCAGCCCTGTCCTAGGAAGAGCAGCTTCTAGAATCATCAGGCCTGTAGACAGTATGTTAAGGACAGAATTTTTTCCTACTTGGCCTGAGGAAGCTTTGGGACCAGGGGGTGAAAGCCAGTAAGTGAGAATCAGTCCACTTATGATGTGGAGGGTGTGGTTCTCAGAGGCTATGGAACCATTAAAGGAATGGTGACATAGATCTTGGAGGACTCAATGGGCAGGATAAAAAGATGGACTGGTCTCCTCTATACGCTGAGCCTAGGTGTGCTATAGAATCTGTAGTTAATGAAACTGTAGAGATAATGTCTTCTTCCCAATGCCTCAGCAAAAGACTGACAACCTTCTGGCCTAGAGGAGCTCCATCATTTTCACTGGTTTTGCTTAACAGCTAGAACTGAGCTTTAGGTGTCAATCATGAACAGAAAGAGAGAGAAAATGAACAAAATGAGTTTTTACCAAAATACAGCTGATAAAGGAGACAGAGGAGGTTTTGAACCAAAAAATAATGAGAGTACTTAAGGAGATTCAAGTATAACACTCGAAAGTCCAGGAAATAAGAACACAATTTTCAAACTAAACTATTCACCAGATGACTAAAGAATAAGATAGTAATTGTCGAATGGCTTGAAAGTTAAGGTTGAAGAAATATCTCAAATTATATACTGAAAAATGAACAGGGCAAGAATCATGAGGGAAGAGTTAACAGATTTGGAGGAGACACGTGGGTCTTCATTACAATAGATCTATAAGTCTTCACATCTGGTAGAAGACATTTAAACATCTTTAAGGTTCAACTCCCTCGCCACAAAATGAGTAAAATAACCTGATAGGTAATGAATAATGAAATAATACACTTAAAGCAGTTTTCAGAGATCCAGCTTAGAGTGTGAACTTCATAAATGTTATATTTTAATAATAAAGTATCAGTCCACATGGATTTTAATTTACAGAGATCTTATGATACTAAGAGAGAATAACTGGGAGGCAGAGACATTTATACTGTGATTGCACAGATCCAAACCTCTTCTGAATTTTTCTAAGGCGCCAAATTTTAATGTTAACAGAGTTTCAATAGACCCAACATACATTTATTTGGAGAAAGTTTAAACTCCTTGAGCATTTTCTTTTAAAATCCTAAGCTCTAGTGACTAAGTCTCCTAAGAAATTAGAAAATGGTCATTACTACATAAAATCACTCCTGAGTTAACCTTCAATGGGAATTAAAAAGTCGTCTAGCAATATACACCTCGTCACCAATTTTCACAGCTTGTTAGTTAGAAAATGCAAATATATTGACACAGACCACATCAATGGCAGATTAAAATATCTTTAAATTTTAAGAAGAAACATCATTCCTGGAAGATATCACTTACAGTACTTATCAGTGAACATGGGGAACCAGGAGGCTTGCTCACTATCCTGACGAAGATGATGATGACTGTGAAAATGATGTTCACCAATACAGTAGTTCTTTACAGTTTGCCAAGTGGTTTCCCATGCCTCACTCCCACCTGAAATTGACAAAGGCCTGTACGGGTAGCATCAGAAATATCATTTCTACTCTACAGACTAGAAATTGAGTATCAACAGGACCAAATAACCGATTAAAGGACATATTGCTAGTAAATTGCACATCCGGATTTAGGAATGAGGCATATAACTTTTGGTCTAAAGCTTTTTAAGAATCATTATATTTTTCTATTTCTTGGTTTATTTGCTTAAATATGCTCCTATTAAGCTTTTCTTGAATGAAATAAATGTTAGCTTCCTGGTTTGTTTTTTGTTTGTTTTTTGGTGAGGAAGATTAGCCCTGAGCTAACATCGGTTGCCAATCCTCCTCTTTTTTCTCAGGAAGACTGGCCCTGGGCTAAAATTCATGCCCATCTTCCTCTAGTTTATATGGGATGCCGCCACAGCATGGCTTGACAAGTGGTGTATCAGTCCGCACCCAGGATCCAAGCCTGTGAACCCCGGGCCACAGAAGCGAAGTGAGCAAACTTAACCACTATGTCACCGGGCTGGCCCCTAGCTTCCTTTTTATAGTAATCATTTTAAGGTTCTAAGAAGCCTTTTCATAATGTCCAAAATTTTAAATTTATTTATTTTAGATAAATAAATTAATTATATTTTAAGAATTTATTTTAAAGAGATAAGACCGATATTTTGGGAACATCTGTTTTTATCTTTTGTAAATTTTGTAAATGTGTAACAAGATCAAATATCCCATTGCCAGTTCTTTTTGATTTTTTCATGTTCTGTGAAATATTTTAAAAGGAAAGTTTGTGATCATATTTCATGCATTGAAATACAGAGATATAAGAAGTAGAGATATTTTTAATGCCAACTCTATTTAAGATATTAATCCAAGAACTTATATAATTATATTTATATTTAGAGTGACTTTTAAAGAACTTCTTTTTTATATAAATATTAAAAATATAAGGATGTACTAGAAAAGATCAAACACTTGCTAATATTGTACTTTTTTTATTGATACTCTCTAGCTTTTTGTTTCAGAGCCTGTATAATTATGCTGCTTATAGAAAGCTAAAACTTATTGAGCACCCATATGACAGACATTTGTTTAATTCATTAATTTATATGATTTCTACAAAATCCTAAAAGGCTTACTATTATTATCTTATTTTTTTCCAAATGAGGAAGGCAAAACTCAACAAGAAAAGAGACTTGCCTAAGGTGACACAAGGTGAGCGAGTCCTGTGGCAAATCCAAGCCCAGGGCTTTTCCCTATCATCTTGTTTGTGATTGTAATTTTCTTAGCAGCTCCATTTGTCATATTTGTCTTATCACTGAGAATAATTTATAACTGTATTGAGGGCAGAAGTCAGTATTTTTACTCTCCTTTAATCTCCTGTAGCATTTAAGGATTACTTAGTTTTTAGTAGATGTGCTAAACATTTATGTAGATTATGTTAATATAAAAATTGAAAATATGAATATTTATGGACATATTCATTTTAAGAAGAAAGAAAATGGTATGCAATGACATAAAATTTGAATCCAACTAAAGGTTACATTTCCTAAGAACTATTTAACAGAGATGATACAAGGTTAATCTTTTCATGGTTTAGATCTTGTCTAGATAAAAAGAGGAATTGTGTCATGTAATGGTTGATTTTCGTAAAACTGACCAGATTCAGCTTACATCAGAAGGCCCAGTTTGACTAGAGAAAGACATTGTGAGACTTAATTCACTATTAAGCCACTTTCCCCCTTTTCCAAATAAGAAACATTATTTTTTTCTATTTTATGAATAAAGAAAGGCAATCCTGAAATCACTTCCTGCTTAAATCTATAAAGTAAAAGCTACTACCACAGCTTTAAAATTAGTGCTTTTTAAATACTTAAAATTTTCAAGGACCCAAGTAAAACTTAGAAAGGATTGAAGTTCTTAGTGAGTGTATACATTTCACCACCACACCCATCTCCCAGAGTTTTCTCAAGATTTTATTCATAGATTCTCACTGAAGCCTAAACTGGTCAGAACATATATTGAATTATTACATCCATGAAGTTATTTTAAGTATTTTGTCTGTTGTAATAATCACCTTTAATGTGTTTGTGAATACAAGATAATGGTGACCACAGTAGCTAGGAGTCAGAATTCATTTGAAAAACGAAAGGAGGCTGAGGGTCACTGGGAAGAAGAGTAAAGCTGGAAAAGATCAAACTGTAGGGGAGTGTGAAGTCTTCTTCCAACAGTAATATACACGTGGTGTGGATGGTGGACTAGAGAAAGGCAGTGAGAACAGTGAAAAGAAGAGCAGCTTTGGACTCAGATCGAATGCTTTCTGGGCTTTCTACCTAATGTGACCCCAGGCAAGGTGTTGAATCTTCCTGATTCTCAGTTACTTTAATTGCAATAAAAGGGGATGCTTATACCGACCTGCTTTCATGCAGAGATCAGATTTAAGGGAAATGATATTTTGAGTGATTGTCCAGCAAATATTCCCGCCCTCTTGCTCCCATTGTGTACAAAGTGCCCATCTTGCTCCACTCATGCATGGCTTGACTATTATGATATGCTTTGACAATGGACTAGTAGTGAATTGATGCAAGCAGAGGCCTTAAACATGCCTGTGTTCTTTGGCTTGCTTGTCATGCTCCAGTCATCACTATGAGAACATGACCCTGAGAGCTGCTGCCCTTCAGCCTGGGCCCTGGAAGGCACTCATGCGAAACAGACCTAACCCAACCAGAGCCTGGAGCAAGGCTGAGCACAGCACAGATCAGTTGAACATGGTTCACCTGCAGACTCGTGAATCTGAAAATAAAGGATCATCGTTTTAAGTCACTGTGTTCATAATGCAGCATTATTGGAGGGAGAGCTAATTAGCATAAGATCAGAGAAAAAAGTTAAACGGAGGCAGACATTGACCTTCTAACCATTTGGAGCTGCCCAATAATAGAATAAGCTGCTTCTAAAAATAAAAGTTTTCTGCTGCAGAAGTGCTCCAGCAGAGCATAGAGGAGACGCTGGTCTGCCAGGGATACGGCACCAGGGACTTTCACATCCGGAGAAGGAGCATCTTTTAACCACAGATTCTATCAATCTATGAGTGTATTTTAGTACCAAAATTAACTTGGCAAACTTCTAACATGCTTTGAAAATCATCAAACCAAAGACTAAAGATGGAAAAAATGGATGGTAACTTAAGGTATTAAATACATAATTATTAGATACCTATTCAGAATATTCATCAGTGGAGAGCAAATTACATGGTAATTAATAGTTTAATGGGGGACTTTGTGACAAATCCAGTAACAGACAGTGGTTAATATTCAGATTAAAGAATTAAGAATATGGTATGAAATTGACACAGACGTCTTTTTTCCAAACATTTCCACCTAACACAGGGTCTACTGATTTATAGAATAAAGGGTATGTAATAAATTCAATTAATCCTTAAAATAGAATTCTAGACTCACAGCCCACAGAGAGCTTTGCAAAGTCAAACCTGACACCCTGTTTAACTATCTTAGGAGCTGTTCTTCTTTTCCCAGTGAAACAGTTGTGAAATGTGTGTTAGAATTGGGACCCTACAAAGATTCGGCACTAGGATGACATCAGCCAGAACCAGGAGATTCATAAAATAAGGATAGAGTAATTGTTGAAATAATTTGGAAGGGCACATTTAGAAAAATAATTTTTAAGTTATTATATAGTAAATGCCAAAATAATAATACATAAAATACACATTGATAAGATTTATCTTATCTACACTTATATTGTAACCACTTCATATGTTTTAGAACCATTGTGAAATTAAATTTTTCTGCTTTAATTTTTGAAAAATGCTTTAAAATAATAACTGCATTAACCAAATTATCACTAACAAAAACTAAGCATTTAAACTTAAATAGTTGCTTAAAAATATTTATTGAACTAAAATGAAAATGGAAATAAAATTCAAATGCAATACACCAAGTGATGAAAAAGTTTATTTTTCTAAGACCCATTTTAATAGAAGAGGAAATGCAACGTAATTTGGAACTACTAGAAACATCAACATATTTCCATCCAAATAAGTCTTATATTTAATGTGGGGCTCACAGTGAAATTTTAAAACTATGAATTCCAAGGTCAGAGGGTTAAGGATTACAGTTCCACAAGTTGGACAAAATAGTAATCACTTGGAAATACAGCAACATTGGTTCAGGCCATCGGAGAGGGAGATCCTACCACATTCACAGCTTGTATCCTAAGTTGATTCTCTACAATTCCCAGCCTTAATAAGTAATCCTTTCTTCTTTGTCATATATTTCAGGAAAAGCAATAACAGTTTCAGAGGTCTGAAGATGTTAACGTTATCTTAAAATGCCAGCACAAGTAATTGGTGCTTAATATTTACTAATAAAATAGTTATTAGAACATATGTTTTGTCTTCATCCTATAACACCTAGTCCTGCAATTTTTCCTTTATTGCCCAATTTCTCCACTAGTTTGGTGACTTCTTATTGTCAAGCAAGGGGTACTGCCTGTGAGTCACGTCATTTGGGTACAGCCCTGGATTAGTGTCCTTTGGCTAGTAAATTCACCTCTCTGACCCTTCCCTTCAAATACTGCCTTCTTTTTTAATAGAGTGGATATGAATACAACATTTTTAGAAGAAATTTATTGAACAACAAAATAAACAAAGTACTACATTATAACCTAAAGTATAAAATAAATATCCGTGAGTCCATACTGATATATTTAATGATTAAATAAATAAAGTGAGGGAGAAGGGACTAATCTCTTATGAAGAAAAATTTCAAATAATTTTTGTAGATAGTCTGCCTTCAAGGAGGTGGAACCTAACTCTATAGTAACTTCCTTCCGAGAGTATACTATGGAAAGGGCAGGGGAGGGGCACAACTTTCCAACGGAGACAGCTGGTAAACACAACTCAGCCTAGTGATCGGAGTCAACTCAACAGTGATCAGTCAGCTTGAGAGTAGGCAATCTTGATACAATGTGATGAAAGTGCCAATTTACCTCTGTGATCTTCCTCCTTACAACCCACAACCCTACTCTAATCATGAGGAAAACATCAGACCAACCCCAATAGAGGGGCACACAAACCACACCTGACCAGCACTCCTCAAAACTGTTCAAGTCATCAAAAAAACAAGGAAAGTCTGAGAAACCATCACAGTCAAGAGGAGCCTAGAGAGACATGATGATTACATGTAATGCAATATCCTGTATGGGATCCTGGACAGAAAAAGAACACAGAGAAAAACTAAAGGAAACCTGAGTCAACTATGGACTTTAGTGAAGAATAATGTTGTAATATTGGTTCCTTAGTTGTAACAGATAAGCCACAATGTTAATAATAGGGAAAACTTGGTATGAACTATATGGAAACTCTCTATTCTATCTTTGCAATTTTTCTGTATATTTAAACATGTTCTAAGAAATAAAATTTATTTTTTGAAAAATAAATTTATTGTATGCAAGTTTTTTTTAAGCTGGAAAGTGATGTGCAAATGAAAGCTATGATCATTATTAGTTAATTTTTTCTTTTCTCCAATCTTGAGTATGATTCATTCATGCCAAATAAAGCATCTATTAAGAAAACTTCTTACAAGATTATTTGGCTAAGGTTTAGAATGATGTCTTCTTTACTCCATTATACTAGTGTCCAATTGGAAAGGCAGATGCATCCTAGTCTATATATGTAGTACATGCTTCCCCTTTTTGTCCTGTTGATCTATATTTATCTATAATCATTTTTATGCATTCTCATATGCACCACCAGATTTTAAGCCTCTTGATGGCAAACATAACAACTTTAGAGTCTAAACATTTCTCATCTCTTTATCCTAGTACCTTGCTCTCAGTAGGTTTTCCAGACTAATAAAAATCTATTACTCCAAAACAAGTAAATAAATATAAAATGGTAAAGCAAGACAGAGTTGCCTTTGGAGGAAAAGAATCACTTATATAATTTTAGACAGGTTGAAATAGATTGGAATGACAACTCCAGCCTCTATCCAGAAAGCTTCCTATCCTTCTATTAAGACTTTATCACGGAGTTCATGATATCTGCTAGTGAAGCATGACACCGACGTCCACTTAGGAATGATGCCAGGTGCACAAAGGAAATGGGCGCACATGGCAGAGTTGGACATCCCAAGTCCAAAGGTGCTAACTCAGGCTGTCAGCTGTGATCCTCATGAATTTTAAGGATGTGCAAAGACCTCCAGGATTGACCTTAAGTGCTACTTCTTATTAAAAATGTGCTTAGTGTTTTTTTTTTTTTTTTGTGGGGAAGACCAGCCCTGAGCTAACATCCATTGCTAATCCTCCTCTTTTTGCTGAGGAAGACTGGCCCTGGGCTAACATCTGTGCCCATCTTCCTCCACTTTATATGGGACGCCGCCACGGCATGGCTGACAGGCAGTGCGTCGGTGGGCGCCCGGGATCCGAACCTGCGAACCCCGGGCTGCCAAGCGCGGACGAAACCGCTGCGCCACCAGGCGGCCCTGTGCTTAGTGTTTTAAGATAAGCAATTGTTGTTTATTGAGTTTCAGTGAGAAAGTCAGAGTTAAGGTAAGAAGTGACAATCGTGCTGTTAGCAGTATCAATTAAAAGTGGGGTGACCATCTTGGACCTTCTAGGAAGTGCAGGAGTGCTATAAAGGCAACCTGCTCTGTGAAGAGGGACTCCATTATTGTAGAAGAATCGTTCTACCTGTTGGGTGACATCAATTCTCCTCAAACGGAAAACCAGGGAGCCATATTTGCTATGGAAGGTGGGTGAACGGTCAAAAGGGAAGTGCCATATAAAACCGCGTGAGAGCTGAGTTACCTTTTCCACTCATGCCTTGTCAGAACTTGAATGCAAAGGAATATGGAGCCAAAGAGTTTATCTTGGAAAGATGGTTGTTCACTCAGATACACCTTACAAAGGGCCATTTTATTGGTGAACTCTGTCTAGTTAATGTTCTAGTCCAAATGTCCAAGATGGGTTCCAACAGCGCATTAAATTTTGCTCCATCAAAGCCACCTTACTTTTATCAATTAAAGTTTATGTAATTTAGAATATCAGTTCAAAGATCATTTCCTCAGGGCAGTTATTCCTGCCACCTTAGACTAGGATATTCACAGTGGTAGCATCCTGCATTTCTCTCATAATATTTATGCTACACATTTTATATTTTCACTTGCATGATATGCTTAATATTTCTCTCCCCACCTGGTTACAAATTCCATGAGGGCAGGGCCGTGACTATTTTGTCTTCTCTGTTGCTAGCACAATATCAGAAACATAACAGAAACTCAATAAATATTTACAAATGCTATTTGATGAAAGTGACTATACAGAAATGCCTTCTGTTGAACACATCGTCTCTCCTTCAGCAAATTAAAAAGGAGGTCAAATATTAGAAAAGTTGCCTGGTAATTCTGGAATCAAAACCAATGATTTAGTTATATGAATTAAATATTGTATATAATCAAGTTAAGAGATAAAATATGTAGGGATAAGGATGTATCTGCCGCTGTGACTGGATCTGCCATCCCTGATTCCACTTAGACAGTATTGCCTAAGTTAATCTCCTTTTTTCCTAAACTAACCAACTGCCACTCACCCCAAAAGTGGACACAGCCTTTCTTTAGATATGTTGTTACATTACAGTGTCTGGCCTGGGATTCTCTGCCTATTAAGACACTTTGCATACTCCTGCTCAATGCATTTGATAAAGACTGCCTAGCTTATTGTCTATAGACCCGATTTCTGAGATCTTTCAGGCCATTTGGTTTTTGCACTTGTGCCACCTCCAGGATTCAGTGCATCGTGCCTCTGTAATGGGTTGGTCCGATCCCTGCACCTCAAATTTCTGGAACTTCAGACGACACAAACTAAATCCTGACAGAGTCGAATCCCAGGAGCAAGAAATCATTGCATGCTACATCAAATCCAAATATCCTCTAGTGTATTATTTTATTGATTTTTAAAGCTTTCCATTTTAGCTTATTTCACTTCATATATTTTGCTTCTCTTCTTTTTCTTTTTAAAATAAAAGACAGAGAGGAGATGCTCTCAGCCTACTGGACCCTGACCTTCTCAGGATACGCTGTCTTCCCAAGAAGCCCTGTGTTTAGAATTTCTTCTCAAACTCAATGCTCTTCAGGATAATACAGGAATTGAAGGTGGGCTTTTCTTAAAAAGAATAGATAAGAAGAAAACATACTAAAGAGCTAGAGAACAAGTTGCTCAGTCTGGTACTTTAAGAACCTTATTGACTGATAGCTTCAATGAGTCAGAGCCAACTCAAAAACATATGGCAGGAATTTGACTTCCAAAATATAAGGTGCAGTACGTAGCTTTTTATTAAGCGAGCATTTATGGTGTGTCTACTAAGTGGTCAAGGGCAAGGGACTTTTAAAAAGCTATGATAAGACCACATGCAATGGTATTCTATCATTCAGTTAAGCTATTTATTGACATCTGTTTATAAATAGACAGTTTGCAGATGGGATCCTAACAGCTGAAAAAATTTGAAGAGATTCTAAAATTTACTAGTATTGACAAAAATACAAATTCAAATGCCAACATGTTAATTTTCACACAACAGAAGGGCAAAATTAAAGAGAGGAGTATGATAAAGTTTATCCACAATGTGAGAAAATGGGAATCCTCAGGCACTACCAGAGAGAGTATAAATTAAAATCGCCATTCTGGAAAATAGCCTGGCAGTACTTAACGAAATTAAAAGTGTGAAAACCTTCTGACCCAGCAAGCCCATAAGTCAACAGTAGACATATGCAAGGACTTGACTCCTATGCATGACATCTGGTAACTGATAGCCATCTGTGGGTCCACCTCCAGGAGACAGGTAGGTAAAATATGGCAGGTCACTAGTAGGGAACACTATGCAGCACTTAGGAGTATTTGAACTATAGGAAGATAACATATTGATATCTTCACAAACACTGCTGAAGGAAAAGAGTGATAAATAGAAGTAGATATGCAGCACAATACCATTTGCATAAATTTATAACATACACAAAATATGTTACCTATTTTATAGGGATATTTTCACATGTAAAAATCTTTCAGGGGCCAGCCCAGTGGCACAGTGGTTGGGTTTGTGCCCTCTGCTTTGGTGGCCCAGGGTTTGTGGGTTGTGAACCTCAGGTGTGGACCTACACACCGCTCATCAACCCATGCTGGGGCATCAGCCCATATAGAAAATAGAGGAAGATTGGCCCAGATGTTAGCTCAGGGACAATCTTCCTCACCAAAAAGAATCTTTCATTCACATTGTCCACTCCCTGCCATGCCACAGGAGGCTGACCTGAGTGGACTATATCAAACAGCTTTCTTTCCTCTGGCTTCTGCTTGGATGAAACCAATGAGAGGCACCAGCAGGAGATGGGAGGGCTGGGGAGGAGAGTTTGGGGGCTTGTTTTCAAGTTCCCCTGCTATGAAGTCCTTAGGGTGGCTAAGTCCCTCTTTAGGAAAACACAGGTCCTGGCAGGCAGCTCTGTCCATACAATCACCTTCTCTGAACTGAGGTGAGTGTTCCCATCCTCCATCCCTTGTCCCTTTGGGCACCTCCCAGTGGGACATTGCACTCTCTTGTTGTTTCCCCATATCCTGCCCACACTGTGTAAATAATCCATTTATTTAAGTCCCTTCAAATTATCTGCTTTCAGTGATCTATGTTTCCTGCTGAGACACTAACTGATAGTAAGTAGTATAATTAATTAAACTCCTGTCATGAAACTCAAGAAAATAATGAAAGAAAGGGAGAGAAAGAGGGAGAGGGAGAGAAGGCAGTGGTGTGGGAGGAAGGGAGGAATACCACTAAATGTTAGGCACTGACAGAACAGTACAGCAGTTAATTTGAATCCCGACTGCATAGTCATGATTTTCAACTTGAGTATTCAATTTAATAAATACACATCATGTTTCTTCATCCATAAAGTGGAGGTTATAATGTTATCTACCTTGTAGGATTCTTATACAGATTAAATTAGATATGGCATGCAAAGTGGCTTAGCACATGCTGAGATGACATTGTTGCTTTGGAACATATCATGGGGAATGACCACACATGAGATTAGAGAGACAGGGGGCTCAGCTTGTGAAGAGCTTTGCAAATTACACCAAAGAGCTGCCCTGCCAGTTGTGAGCAGCCAGTGAAGTTAGCAGGCAAGGGGATGGAAAGATTAGGATTCATGTTTTAGAAAATAAACTTGAGAGTAGTACCGATTTGGAAGGAGTCAGGGGACCAACTAGGAGGCTGCTAGCATAGCCATGGAGTGGAGAAGCCAGACTCAAAGATAAACACAAGTAAGAATTTAAGACTGATTATTAACAGGACATTAAAAAGGAGGCAGAGAGGCAAAGTCAACGACAATGCCCAAATTACTAGCTTGTGGATCTGTTTGGAGTAATGTTTCAGACAGAGGGACCTGAAAAAGAGAGGGAGGTAGAAAAAGAGAGAGGGAGAGAGCGGAGAGAACACAGTTTCTTCAAAAGAGCTGAACAACTTGTAAAAAGAAATGTAAAATCAAAGTCCAGAAGAGTCACACATTGCATTTGAGGGCTATTTTTCATAAATCTCTTTTAGCTGTAGTTTCTCTTGCCATATATCTGTTGACAAAGCCTGGTCATTTGTCCAACATTTTCCACATTCTGGATATAGCTGACTGAACCCCACTGGTGGTGTTTCACATATTTTTGTCCCCCATATTTCCTGCAAAATGGTAGTTAGACCTAGATCAGCACTTTTCAATAGAAATGTAATGCAAGCCGCATAGGTCATTTTAAATTTTCTAACAGCCACCTTTAAAAAGTACAAAGAAACAGATGAAGTTAGTTTTTATAACAGTTTTAGTGAGGATAATTGACATACAACAAAATGCACGTATTTAGAGAGCAAAATTTAAAACTATCACCATAATCAAGATACTGAACACCTTACTTGAACCACCTTGGCAATTTATATCTTAATTACCAAACATGTGAATGATACTTCTACAATTCTCTAAAACTGCAAGCTGCATAATAATTCTTAAAAGAATATTAAATTCACTATAAAATCAACTCATACTATTAAACAGGGAAGTTGCAGCAAAAGTGGCTTTGATTCTTTCAGCACACTATTTTCAAAGCAAATAATTAGAGAAGCCACATGTAAAAAACAAAAGAAAATGTTCCTTTTATCTAAATCAACGTTTAAATTTATTTTTAAAAGGTATTACTTTCGTTGACATAATTTTGGCCAACTCTGTTAATGATCCTTACTCATGCACTGAGTCTTTAAGTATTAGTTTGCAATGACTCCCAGGTCCTTGCATTTTGGAAATTCAACCATTGCCAGCTAAGTCCATAGGATCCATTCCAATTAGGATTCTATTCAGTGTTCATAAACATTTTTTTAGTTTTAACTTTAATTGGTTTTCATTGAGTTCATTTTCACATTATCAATTTGTTCCTTTAAAGTTCATTGCTATCATGTCCATTGAAAGATCACAGATATTGTAGTAGGGCATTTAAAAAACAGAAACGGCACAACCAAATCTCGTGGTCCAGTAGGGAAGACTAATGGAGCACATCTGTCAGGCTCTCTGGTGAATTGTAGTGTTGGGTTTGCAGTGCCCGAGGTATTGGGATTCTAGCTTGCATCCACTGAGCCAGAGCTGCAGGTTGAGAACGAAGCACTGAGCCAGTTGTACAGGAGACAGGCCATGGCTGACAGACACACAAATCTGGGTGCTGCAAACCTTGGTTCAATGTCTTGGCAATATGTCTTAACATTAAGGACTGAGAAGGTGGGGACCAGCATTTGTTTGACCAGAGCTTCAATGCTTCTTTCTTGTCTCAGCCCTTCTTTCTGACTTGGACCCATTTTATCCAGTGACCCAGCATTTCCCACATGTAAAATCTTCCTAAGCATCTCCGCCTGTGCTTAATACCAAAATATGAATAACGGCTTTGAGGGCCCTTAATAAAGGAAATAATATGTGGGTCACTGATGATATGCTGTTAATTCCTCATTTCATTAGGATGTTCTGCAAACATTTCTTCTCAGAACATCCAGAAGAGTTGTAACAAACATACACACACACACACACCACACATACACTTCTACTTCGGCGCTCTCTCATTCCAGAGATGAGATTAGGATTTGGCAAGTCTGAAATAGGGCCTAGAATCCATACTTTTAAAAGAGTCCCAGAACGGCTTGGCCGATTTTATTAACCCATAATCTAGAAAACTTTGTTTGCTTCTCTCAACCTTTACTGTATTGTATGGTTTGAAATTACGAGTGCTAAATAAGTGTCGGGCATTGACTTCTCATGCCTTCTCACAGAGATAAATAATTGTAACTTTTAAAAACATTTTTTAAGAGTTTTTCTCCAATAGTTCAAAGAGAAGCAATTCCTTTATTTCTGCATTTGTCTCCAGGCTTCTTATCTAATCCTGTCAGAGATCCATTTGTGACACACGTGCATAAACTTGTTTGAACTGTTTGGTTGGTTAGGCATTTCATGCTGAAATCCATATTTCCCTTGAAATTAAATTTCAAATCAACTTATCACCTGTTCAGATAAGATATTTTCATATGCATACACAAACATATTGCTCTTATTTCTGCACCTGTAGTTTTGGTGAACTGTCATATGAACTATAGATAATCACAGCAATAGCAATTATTTTTGTGTTTACTTTGCATTTATTTTACTTTCTGGAACAAACACTATCATTAGACACATACCCTTCCGGGAATGCTTTCCAGTGAATAGTTCAGTCACACCTTCTCCCTGAGGTCTCTCCCACCCTCATATTAATCTTTCTTTTCTCAATCATAGCATTTCTTCCTTGGATTAGTCATTTAATATTCAAGTGAAATGTGGCTCAAACTTTCATGAATTGTCTAATTTGCAAATACTATTCTATCATGCTTTCTCCCCAAAAAGGTCTACAAGATAATATGACAAAGAACATTTTATATTTACATTATATATGTACATATAAAATATGTACATACTATATATTATAATATGTATGCATAATATACATATATTATATATAATGTAATTATGTACAAGATTATATATAATATATGTATATTATATAATATAATTATATTTATTATTATGCAGTGATACATTATTATACATTATATATGTATGTTATACATATTATATACTGCACACATTGAGGAGAGGTATACATGATCAGAAAAGACGACCATGAGAAGGAAAGGTGTTTGTTGAAAGCAAAAGTAGGTACACATAACCAGAAAAGATATCCATATTGAAGCAAGCCATATGCAACAAGAACTAGAGAATAACAAAGTCAAATTTAGGTTAAGGTTTTGGGTAGCAGCCTAGGCCCACTCACTAGATAAGAGACTTGTTCACACACACTAGTTTCATAAATTGTACCATTCACTTCTCTCTCTAAGCATATTTGATATCTATGTTGAAGTTATTGAATCACAGGAAAAAGTAAATATTTTGGATATAAATTGTTATATATATATATATTTATTTATTATTTCATATGTATGCCTTTTCTCTTTCCCAAATAATATCTAAGCTAAGAAGAAACCATATAACATAAATTGGTATCCCTTTCAAACCTTCTAAAACCTACTTTAGGAAGTTAAAAATAAATATGCACCACATGAATGAATGGACATCAAGGAAGATGGAATAAAAATGAATGGGCTCACACTCGCCCATTTACTCAAAACACATCAATTACCTAAATGTAAGAGCTAAAACTGTAAATCTCTTAGAAGAAAACACAGATGAAAGTCTTGTTATCTTGGATGAGGCAGCAGTTTCTTATTTATGGCCCCAGTATCACAGGCAACAAAACAAAACATAAAGTAGATAAACTGGATTTCATCAAAGTTAAAACCTTTTGTGTCTTAAAGGACATTATTGACAAAGTGAAAAAAAGCAACATATATAACAGGAGAAGATATTTTCAAATATGATACTTTCTAGTACCCAGAATATACAAAGAACTCTTACAAATCACTAACAAAAAAAACAAACATCCCAGTTAAAAATTGGGCAGGGGGGGCTGGCACAGTGGCATAGTGGTTAAGTTAGTGTGCTTCAGTGGCCAAGGGTTGAGAGGTTTGGATCCCAGGTGCAAACACACACACTACCCATCAAGTCATGCTGTGGTGGCATCCCACATATAAAATAGAAGAAGACTGGTGCAGATATTAGCCCTGGGCCAATCTTCCTCAGCAAAGAGACGAATATTGGCAATGGATGTTAGCTCAGGGCCAAACTTCTTCACACACACACAAAAAAATGGTCAAGGGATTTGTATAGATATTTCTCCAGAAAAGATATACAGATAGCCAATAATCACACACAAAGATGCTCAACATCACTAAGCATTAGGCAAATGCAAATCAAAACCAGGAGATACCATTTCACACCCACTGGGATAGCTGTAATAAAAAAGACAGACAATAGCAAGTGTTGACAAGTATGTGACAAATTTGGATTGTGACAAAATTGGATTTGCATTGTTGATGGGGAGGTAAAATGGTACAGCTGCTTTGGAAAACAGTTTTGTAGTTCCTAAAATTGTTAATCAAAATGTTAATCCATATGACCAAGTAATTCCACTCCTAGCTATGTAACCAAGAGAACTGAAAATATATGTTAACATAAAAACTTGTTCATGAATATTAATTTTAATGCCTATTCATAATGGTAAAAAATGTGGAAATATCAAAATGTCCATCAATTGATGAACGGATAAACAATATGTGGTATATTCATACAACAGAATATTATACATCTATGAAAATGAATAAAGTACACATTCATGCTACAACATGGATGGACTTTGACAACATTATTCTCAGTGAAAAAAGCCAATCACAGAAGACCATAGATTTATGATTCCATGTATATGAAATGTCCAGAATAGGGAAACCTATTCAGAGGTAGAGACAGAAAGTAGATTAGAGGTTGCCAAGGGCTGAGAGGAAAGGAAAATGGAGAGAGACTGCTAATGGGTACAGAGTTTCCTTTTGCATGATGAAAATATTCTGAAATTAGATAGTGGTAACTGTGGCACAACCTTGTGAATATATTGAAAACCACTAAATTTTATACTTTAAAAGGGTAAATATTATTTTGTGACAATTATATCTCAATTTATTTTAAAAAAGCAACAATGAGCAAAGAAATTGTCAGTATATCTAAAGCAGTGCTGCGTATTTTAGAAAATAGCAATAATGACTAGTTTGAGACAGTTAAAAACAATACGTAACTTAACACAACACTGAATATCAATAACAAAAGATAGGGATATTAACAAATAGTAAATCTAGGTGAAGGGTCTATAGGTGTTTATTGTACTATTCTTTCAAGCTTTTTGTAAGATTGCAGTTTTTCAAAATGAAAAGTTAGAAGAAAAATGAATGAAATTGCATTGAGGTTAAACAACAGAACAAAAATTTTATGTAATATTAATCTTCTTTTAAAAAGTAGACATTCACTCACTCAACAAATACTTTTGAGCACTTACTCTGTGGTAGACAAAGTACTAATTACTCAAACAGAGAAACTGAGTCTTTTCATAGCTTGATAGTTCATTTCTTTTTATCACTGAATAATATTCCACTGTCTGTAGGTACCACAAGTTTATTTATCTATTCACCTACTGAAACACATCATGGTTGCTTCCAAGTTCTGGCAATTATGAATAAAGCTGCTATAAACAACTGTGTGCAGGTTTTTGTATGGACATACATTTTCAATACATTTGGGTAATATCAAGGAGTACAGTTGCTGGATTCTATGGTAAGACTATGTTTAGATTTGTAGAAAACTGCCAAGTTGTCTTCCAAAGTGGTTGTACCATTTCACTGTCCCACCAGCAATGAACGAGAGTTGCTTTTAATACACATCCTTACCAGCATTAGGTGTTGTCAGTGTTTTGAATTTTGACCATTCTAATAGCTAAGTAGTAGTATCTCTTTGTTGTTTTAATTTGAAGTTCCCTGATGACATATGACATGAAGCATCTTTTCATATCTTTTTTTTTTTGCAATCTGTTTATCTACTTTGGTGAGGTGTCTGTTCAGGTCTTTTGCACACTGCCCCCCCCCCCCACTTATTTTTTGGTAAGTAAGATTGTCCTGAGCTAACATCTGTTGACAATCGTCCTCCTTTTGCCTGAAGAAGACTGTTGCTGAGCTAACATCTATGCCCACGTTCCTCTACTTTTTGTATATGGGATGCTGCCACAGTATGGCTTGATGAGCTGTGTGTAGGTCTGTGCCCAGGCTCCAAACCAGCAAACCTGGGCTGCCAAAGCAGAACGTGTGAACCTAACCACTACACCATCAGGTCAGCCCCCTTTGCCCATTTTTTAATTGAGTTGTTCATTTTTTTATTGTTGAGTTTTAGGAGTTCTTCCTATATTTTTGATAATGGTCTTTTATCAGATATGTCTTTTGCAAATATTTTCTCCCAATCTGTGCCTTGTCATCTCATTCTCTTAACACTATCTTTCACAGAGCAGAAGTTTTTAGTTCTAATGAAGTTTAACATCAATTATTTCTCTAATGGATTGTGCCTTTGGTGTTGTATCTAAAAAGTCATCACCATACCTAAGATCATCTAGATTTTCTCCAATGTTGTCTTGTAGGAGTTATAGTTTTGCATTTTACATTTAGGTCTATGATCCATTTCGAGTTAATTCTTAAGAAGGGTGTAAAATTTGGATCTAGATTCATTTTTTTGCATGTGGATATCCACTTGTTCCAGCACCATCTGTTGAAAAGACTTTAGCCTTTTTTTTTTTTTTTACTAATTTCTTTTTAAATTAAATGGTATTGATTAAAGACCATGCTCTTAGAATTTTAAACCTTTGAAATTTGGCTTGATTTGCTACATAGCATAATATACAGTCAAGTTTTTGTAAATGTATTTGTGAACTTCTAAATAATATGAATCGCAACCAATCTATATTTGTACATATTATGTGCAGATTTTTCTCAATTTGCATACTTGTATCCCTGTTTTTTTTGTTACGGAATGTGTGAGAGATTATAAAATCAAGTAAATATGGCATTAACTAAAATCTCTTCTTAGAAAATCAGTAATTGTGTGGAAGTATTATTGAATTGTTTAAACTTCTGCATTAATTCTAAGAAAAATATTGTTTTACACCTATTGCTTATCAGAAACTAGTGTTCACAGAACAAAAGTAACTGGTATAAAACCATCATTCATCAGTGGAAAGCCAGAGTTTAAAACAGTATCACTTGTTCAAAATCCTTTGTTTTCACCAGTATACAGCCTGCCTTCTCAATATGTATTATTAACACATCCTGTTAAGTGCTTAAGTGTACTTATAGGGGGATATTCTGGTTATATATCACCTCATAACAAACTACCTACACATGAATGTTCATGACAGAGTCATTCATAGTCACCCCAAGTTAAACCAGGAGATGGGCCAACAAACTGGCACATCTACACCATGGAGTACTAGTCAGTAATTAAAAGGAATAAACTTCTGACATGTGCCACAACTTGGATGGCTCTCAAAGGCATTATGCTGAATGGAAAAATAAAAGTCTATCTCAAAAGATTATATACTATATGATCTTATTTATATAACATTCTCAAAATGACAACATTCTAGAGATGGAGAATATTATTGTCCCAAAAAACTTCCTTTGACCCTTAATAGCGTGACCCACTCTCCACTTCCCTGGCAAGAAGTGGTAACGCTATTAAGGGTTAAAGGAAGTTTTTTGGGACAATAAAACAGTTCTATATCTTGATTGTGATGGTGGTTATGCAAGTCGATACATGGGATAGATTACATAGAATGACACACACACACACACACACACGCACAGTTGAGTTCAGATAAAAACAGATGAACTCGAAATAAGATTTATAGTCTCTTTGACACCACCGTGGTAACCACAATTCATGGTTGGTATTGCACTGTAATTATGTAAGATGTTTCCATTAGGGGAATGCAGGTGAAAGAGTCACAAGAAACAGTCTCTGCAACTTGAGTCTATAATTATTTTAAAATGAATAAAAAGTTGGGGAAAAAAGTGATTGTCTAAATATGGCAGTGCTATCCCTAGCTGTGTCTGTGATGGATGCTCAATCACACTTGCTTGAGACTTTGCCTCTTCTCTGGCTTCTCAACATCCCAGGCTGCTCATTGACCCTGAACTATCGTTTCATCAAGAGATACTTATTAAACAGTATTCGATTTACCTTTACCATTCTTGGAGTATCATCATGGATTAAATCATAATTTATGGTTCCATTTCAACTCAGCCATGAACTAGATTTGAATCTTTTAACAAATTTCAGAAATTTTCTGAGGGTCAGCTTCCTAACCTGATAATCTGTAAGTACATTTCCAGTTCTACCTTGTTTAATTCTACCTACATTTAATTGACTTCATGATTCTTCATGATCCTTGCTTTGCCTTACTAGACTCTAGCCTCCTGGAAGTCAGAGACCAAGATTAGTCTTTAAAAGCAATCCACGGTGTATCATTCTCCATGCTGATGTAGCCCACAAATACTTGTACAAACAGAAACTGGTGAGTTATGAGCTGTTTGCTTCTATTCATCAGTATTCTGACACCTGACATTGAAATTTAGAATTTTGACAATGCCAGCAAAACAAGTGTTGAACACAGATTATTTCTAACAAATCATTTTTTTCTACAAAGTACATTCACCTTCTTTACAAAAGACTCAAGAATTGAAAATGGTTGAAATATTATATCTTTATGTATTATTATGAATCTTGTTTTATAATTCTATATATTGTAGAAATTTAAGAAGCTTTCAGCTTCTTCACTTTATCAGTTATATAACTAAAATTTTTACTGGGTTAGCAGATCTAGTTGATATACTAATCCCATTCATGAAAATTTAACCTGTCTTGAACTTTCCTTCAAAATACCCTAGAAAATTACAAAACCCAGTGGTTTTGTATTACAGTAACATTGCTTTAACAATCCAATATATATATAATAGTGTGGAAGTATTAGATATATGGTGTTCTATAATGCCTCGATTCACTATCTGTTAAACATTTATTGCTAACTCACTTTATAACATGCTTTATTAAAAGTCATTAAAACCTGCAGCTGCATCCCATAATCATTTCCTAAATATAAAGACTGCATTTATAAATGATCTCCTTGTTCAAAATACTGCCATACAGCTCACAAACTCTTTCCGAGAAGCCAGAGAGCTTTTATTCTTTAGAAAAAGAAATGCTAAGTAATTCATCAGATGCCAAACCTTTTTTTTTTCTTTTCTTTTTGCCACATATTGGCCTTGTTCCAAGTGTTCAACTTCTGTGTTCATTAAGAATAGTTATAATATAGTCTCAGATTGATGCTCAAAACTTTTATCTGAGTGCCATTTTGCTCCTAGGATTCAATCTCTTAATGTGTATCCTTGATAAATTTGAAAAAGCTCAGTGATTTGGCTCAGCTAAGCACACTGAAGTGAAGCTCTTATGCAAATATTCTGGAACTACACATTGAAGGAAGATACTGCATTTCATTTAGAGTTTTGTTAATTCTGTTCAGAAAAAAATAGCTTATTGGGGGCTTTATATGCTTGTAAAAATAATGTAAATTATTTCTAGGCTTCATTTAGTTAATTATTCTATGATTATACTGCTTTTATACATATCCCCTTCAAAAAATCTTCAGACAGATAAAGTTTGGATAAGATTTAAAGAAATTTCGTTTTTCCAAAAAAAAAAAAAAAAAGCATTGAATTGTGTGTAATAGAATTGCTTATTTCTCAAAACAATTTCATTTATTCGTTAGCATGACAGGCAAACCTTCAGCATTTGTCAATATATATATATATATTTTTTTTTTTTTGGTGAGGAAGACCAGCCCTGAGCTAACATCCCTTGCTAATCCTCCTCTTTTCGCTGAGGAAGACTGGCCCTGGGCTAACATCCGTGCCCATCTTCCCCTACTTTATATGGGACGCCACCACAACATGGCTGACAAGCAGTGCATGGGCAGGCTCCCGGGATCCGAACCCACGAATGCCGGGCTGCCAAGCATGAAATAAACCTCTGCGCCACTGGGCCGGCCCCCATTTGTCAATATTTTTGACAGTATCTCCTAAAACAATGTAGGATACCTGTTATTTATTCAGTAGAATGGTATGTAATATGCATCCATATACTGCTTAAAATATGATCCGTGGGTAAAAGGAAAAATAAAATCCTAAAAAAAAAATTTCCAGTTGATATTCCAGGTTGAACATCAATAGCCACAGGAAATAATACTAAATAATAAACTAGACATGAGTCATTACAACTATTGTTTATGGAGAAACATGAAAAGGGTTATAAGCAAAGAGTTGAGTTTGGTAAGTTCATTTACATTTAAGTCATTGAATTTTATATTTGGCAGGAAGCAAATTATTTCATCACTCAAACAAGGCCAGGACAAAAAAAGCCAATGGTCATTACATTAAAATTAAAGAAGTTGATTACTTCACAAAGAACACTTCTGTACAAATCTATAACCAGACAATTCCTTGTGACCATGGACTGCTAACTTGCCTAACATTGCCAAATATACAGATAATGGTATAGGAATACATTCAGATAACAGTTGATAGCATTATCTACATTTTTCAAGGGTGGGGACACCTCATCTCCCAGTCCTCTCCTACCGCTTCCACATTGAGAAACACCTCCATGGCTTTGCCCCAGAGAAACTCACTGACTCAATGCTCCACGTTGACTAAAATGTGACTCATTGACTCAAAGCAAAACTCACATTAACGCTCTAAACCATCTGATTCCATCAGTGATGAGGGAATAAATTGCCCACTGTCTGGTAGTATATTAATTCCTTTGGGTTACTGGGGAGCCTTTTAGTGCACTGAAAAGTCATTTGCTAAATGGCACACTGGTAGTTTAGAAAACTTAATTGGCCTACAGAAAGTAGATAATTTACTCCTTTTATACCAAGATAAAGCCAGGTAATTATCTGGAGAATTTGAGTGGTTTGAGAAAGGAATTTGAATATTAGACAAAAGCAAATTTTTTGTTTGCCTGAACTCTCTTGGAAATTCCAGTCATTCCGAGGGAAGTGGTAGTGCCTCTGTTGGTCTTCTACGTCACTCAGCTCAATGAGAGATAAAAAGCGCTGAGGAAATTTAGATTGGATTGAAGATCTCTTGTACTCCTTTTCATCTTCAGGAATCTCTTTTAGAAAAACATGGGAATTTTACATAAGATCTAAGGGAGAGAGGTCTAATGTAAATAAGAATATAAAGGAGGATACAATAAAAAAGACATTACTATTTGAGATTAATTTCAGCCTTTCAAGTAAAGTCAACACCATGTTACATCTTACTAGTGGAAAAAAGTTAATCTTCCATTGACTAAAACAAATGAGTAATGACCGAACATTTTATATAAATTACATGATTACTTAAAAATGAATATAAAACTAACTGGGGAAGATAAGTGTTGAAACAAATCTCTTTCCAAGTATTATACATATCTCTTTTAGATTTACTGTATAACTAATGATATTTTCTCTCACCAGACCTCCATCACCACAGGCAAGACTGATGCAGTGCAAGAAAGTATTCACATTCCCAGAAATGCGCTGTCACCAAATTCGAAAGGGGGCTGAGAACCGGAAGTGATAGGGTAGACTATATTGCTTCCTATGCAATTCAACTGCATTTATTTCTTAGAATGAATGTGGTCTTTCCATTGTCTTGCCCCTGTAGTTTGATCCTTAGGACCTTACAGTCTAAAGATGATCTCAACCATTTTTCAGAAACTGTTCTCTCCAAGATGTCCAGTGATCTGCTTTTAAGCATACACAAAGGCATTTGAATCTTCATTCCTTACACCTCTGTGCAGCATCAACACTGTTAAGAATATATTTTTTTTCTTGAAACTCTACGTGTTTTCCCTTATACTTTTCTAAATACTCTTTTATGATCTTCTCTCCTCCTATTATTTCTTCCTTCCCAAATGTGGGTGTTTACATCACAAATTACTGTTTTTCCTTCATTTTCTCAAATTGTGAATGTATTTTCATAGCTTCAGCAATAATCTCCATTTGATAACTCTGAGTTGGATATGTCAGGTTTTACCCTCTTTCTGACTAATGGTTCCTTCACCTGCCACTTGGCTATTACATCCTTTCACCACTCATTTGACATGTCCCAAGTCAGTTGTGATATCTTTCCTTCCAAAGACTAGCATTTTACATTTATATGCTTTAGCATTTACCTAGCACCTGCCACATATCACACACATTATCTCATTTGGTCTCCTCCTCTTGATTCTTCTTTTGTTTGTTAGTGGCATCACGTGTCATCTAATTATCATGTTTTAATTGATTCATTTCTAACCTTGATTCCATTACGTCAAGTTCTCATCACCTCAAATATGAATTACTGCAAGAGAATCCACCCTGGTCTTTCATGACTCACTGATGCTTCTCAAATATGACTTTCAACATGTGATTATGCTTTCCAAAAATCTGCCTATTTGTGCAAGATTATGGTCAATTTAATATGCAAGCCTTTCGAGGTCCTTCAGAATCTAAACCTGTCTAGTTACTTAGTAAAAGTCAGTAAAATGCAGTTGCTTAGTTTTTTTTTTTTTTTTCACAACCTGAAGCAAGTAAAGCATGTAATAGGTGGGATGGGAGGCAGCTTTCTTCCCAAACACCTGTAGAGCGTGGAAAAGTATGAAATATTGACCTGAATCTTAATTTTGACTTAATTTATAGAAAATCATTTAGCTCTCCTGGATCTCAATTATTTCATTTGCAAAACAAGAATGATGAAGTCAACCTCACAGTCCTGCTGTGAAAAATCACATGAGATACCCTGGATAGGGACTTTTAAAAAACTGTTAGTGACATACAAAATACCAGGGAATAATATTATGAATGGAAACTAAAAGAGAAGGTTAAGTTTCCTGGAATATATTTATGTTCTATGAAGACTTTATACGACAATGAAATACTGCAACTCCAACTTCAAGGGGCTTTCCAGAAATTTATTGCCATGGAAAGAAAACACAAGATGGAAAATAAAAATAAATTGATTAGATTGGTAATGGGAAATGTTTGTTTTTCTGTAATCACTTAAAAGGATTTATAAGTAGAGAAAATAATGGGCTTGGAGAGAAAAATGAAGAGCCTATTTGTTTGTGAATTTAACAAGTTACATTAACTACCCTAATCTTACTTACCTTAACTCTAAATGTGCTCTATCATTTTACTTCTTGGTTGTATTGTCTATTATCAGTGGTGTAACATTTAGGCAGTTAGATTAATTTGCTTTTACGAGTTTTACTTCTTCAAGATTAAAACTAGAGCAGAGAAACAAAAGATAAATAGTTTAGCTAAACTGGAGCAGGCTTACCATATTATAAATGAGAAAAAAAATATTTAAGACTGCTGAAACAAACAAACAAATATAGGAAAAAAAGCTATCCAGCAAGAAATACTATTGTCCACACTGGTCTCTTTCCTTACTCCGTCCGTGTGTCCTTTTGCTATTACTCATTTCTGAGTAATAAAGTAAAAGAACACCCACGAAGCTTTGGTGCATTAAGAATCCTGAAGGTCACATTGTGAACATTTCATCTTCAAGTGTTCTTTCTTAGAAAACCAAGCTTTTAGAAAGACACTAAGTCTATGAGCCCACTTTTGCTGAGTATTCCATCAACAGTAGATACATTAAATGACTTAGAAATCTTTGCTGGATTCTTCAGTAATATTGTAGTGGACAATTGCTGTTCTTTCTATCCTATAATATATTACTCCTTTTCCTGAAAGCTGCACCAAAATTTGTATTCAGGGGGGTGGCGGGATTTTGCATTTACTAGACAGTAGTCAATAGTTGATTATCCTTCTTTCTCTTTGTCTTATAGTGAGTCAAGGTTATCATCTGGGCTATTGTTGCTGCTGCATGTAAAAAACGACAGAAAGATAGTGATGGGAAGAGATGCTGGAACAAAACACACTACAGAATATTGTTGATCTATCTTCATTCCTATTTATTCCATAGACTATTTTTCCCGCAATATTTTTGACCATTCAAAGAAATGGAGTCTCTATTTCATGTCAGTCACTCATCATTTTTTGAGATTTATTTCTCATAAACTTCTAAAAGATATTAAGATGAAGTTTTTTGCCAACTCATGGTTTATTCTCCCATTTTTAGATAAAAACAGAGAGAACTGGAAAAGATTCTGACTAAATTTGTCAGTTTGGATTTTTAACAAATGCCACGGAAATCAGAAAAGTAATGGTTCTGCAGGCTACAGGACACAGAAGGCATCTTGGGCATTGAGCCTGTTTTGCTCCATTAAAATTTTTAAAAATCAAATTAAGGGAAAGTGAGGAGATTTCACACAAAATTCTCTGGTTTTAGTTCCCAGGTTTCCCTCTCATTGAGGACAGCAGAGAGTCAGAAGCCCTCTGGAGGGGCTTGCTCTCTGCAGTTTGCTGCAGGCCCCACTCGCCAGCCACACTCTTTAGCTCACCTGCCTGAGCCCTGCAGGCATTTGAAATTACAATCCATGCAAAGAGATGCATGTTTGGATGAGGAAACAGAAAAGGAAACAGTCAAGGACAAAGTATAAAGAAAAGAACTAAGTAGTAGTGAGCACAGAACGTTTTGGAAGACAATATGTAACAGGGGGTTTATAAGAAAAAGTAACAGAGCAGTTGTAGGACAGCCTATAAGAGCCACAATAAGCAGACTGGCCTGACAAGTGGAGTAATAACAAACATCACTTGACTGATTTCCTGCCGTGTATAGATAGTGCATTGGCCGTTATTCTCTATATCCTGTTACATTAACTGTTTCCAACATATTGAGGTGGAAATTTTCTTTCATTTGACATATGAAAATAAAGAGACTCAGAGAGTTTATATCCCTTACCCAAGTTTGTACAGTTAATAAGTCCCTATACCAGGGTTCAAATTCAGATCTGTCTGGTCCAAATCTCATGTACTTCCCACCATAAGAATACGGGGACATTTTCAAGAGAAATGGTCTGAGGGAAGCAGAAGAAAAGTTTTTGAGCTCAATTAAACCTATAGGATATTATTTGTTTGTCTTCTAATGGGCATGATAATGATTTCCCAAGAGAATCAAGAAAACAGATGAGCTATTAAATTAAGGTAAAGTGATTTATCCAAGATCACATGATCAGTTGATGAGAAAACCATGTTTGACTCTAGACTTTGTAGGTACTCGTATCTTTAATCACGAAGTACTGTTTTCTCATCGACATTCTTAAATTTCTTAATCTCAGATATTTATTTTTCACCACGAATCCCTTTGGGAAGATTCAAAGAGAATGCATTATTCTTTTAAACAGTTTTGTGTGAGTAACATATTATTGTTAAAATTCTGGTAACATTTCTCAAAGATTCTTGCTTTCTGTTAATTTATTTAGTGAATTTATCAGATAAGCATTTATTTCTTTAAAAAATTAAATCTTCAGTTCTTTGAAATTTTGAGTGAATGGCAATATATTTGCTAAATATAAATGTAGTTATAACTACTTCACAATTTTAATTTTAAAAATTTATGCAAGTATGTACATTAAATGTGATGAAGAATTAGCCACTATTCTAATGCATTGATTTAATGATTCTTTTATTTAAAAATAAATAAATAAACACCATCACTTTAGCTTTGTTGATAATTTGAAGACCAAATTCATGAAAAGTCTAAAATGATCTTCCAACACTTGGAGCATGTAGAATGTGCTGCACAAGATTCACATGATAATTCAAAAATAAAGTTCTTGTTCACATGATATTATTTTAACGAGCTTTCTGCTTTTTTTCCATTTTTCCATTTTCCTTTCTTTGTTGTTCCGTTCCTTTTTCTTCTTTGGTAAGGGATAACAAATGAAACCAAAAACATTCTCAAAATTATATCACTAACTAGGTAATTATATAATTTTCCATCTCTGGTATAGTTAAAAAGTTTAACCACAAAGCAATATTGAAAATGACTGTAACACCAAACAATAATTTAGATTTCTTAAACATACTATCAGGGTATTTTTAGTGATAGTCTAGAAATCTATACAGACAAGATGTTTTCAAATTATATTTTAAAAAATCACAGTCACTTTTAAAACCCCAACAGACAAAAGAAAATAAGCAATGAGATGTTGCTTAACTTGAGATTTCCTGAAGATGTCTATGAATAGAATCTAAGCTTTGAACTAAATCAAGACTATGTTTTTTTGTTTTTTTTTTTTTGTGGGGAAGACCAGCCCTGAGCTAACATTCGTTGCCAATCCTCCCCTTTTTGTGAGGAAGACTGGCCCTGGGCTAACATCCGTGCCCATCTTCCTCCACTTTATATGGGACGCCGCCACGGCGTGGCTGACAGGCAGTGCGTCGGCGGGTGCCCGGGATCCAAACCGGCGAACCCCGGGCTGCCAAGCGCGGACTAAACCGCTGCGCCACCGGGCCGGCTCCTAAATCAAGACTATGTCTTTACAGCATCTCCAGGGTATCTCCACAGGTCAGCCCCATGTTGTCCACTCATCACTCTCTTCCCACTAGCTGAACATCAATCCAAATGATCTCTGGATGTGTTTTCAGACATTGAGTTTTAAAGTCCACTTAATCCTATGAGCTTCCTTGTTGATATAACTAATAACAATTATTACTCCTCCTTTACAGACCAGAAAATTATGACACAAAGGCTGCGATTGATTCAGTTAAGGTCAAGACAAAAGTAGCTAAAACAAATTTGGGTCATGCTAACCTAGACTTGACCATTTGGTATAAAATATGGTGTCAATTTTGAGTACTAAGTATTTTTAAACCAGGTCCTGCCTACATTGAAATATTTATTCCACTAATAAATATAAGAAATTCATGCTGGGGCCAGCCCAGTGGTCTAGTGGTTGAGTTCAACGTGCTCCACTTTGGCAGCTCAGGTTCAGTTCCTGGACATGGATCTACACCACTCATCAGTGGCCATGCTATGGCAGTGACCCACATACAAAATAGAGGAAGACTAGCACAGATGTTACCTCAGCAAAAAGAGGAAGATTGGCAACAGATGTTAGCTCAATGCAAATCTTCCTCAGCAAAAAAAAAGAAAATAAAAATGAAAGAGAAATTCATGCTGAATTAACAGGAAAATACTATGTCCCCTTCACTGAGAGTTCTTAAATGTAAGAGGCATGCCCACAATATAGTAATCAGCAGGGAATTTTTTGATGAATGAAGGAATGAATGCTACTGGAGATTATTTATAATAACTCAAAGATATAGCACTTAAGTTTCCAAAACACTCTCAAAACCATTATATTTGGACTTTCTAACATTCCACAGAGTAGGCATTCATTCATTAATCCCAAAAATATTTAGGTGTCAACCATATATAAAGAATTGTGCCTTAATTAGTAGGTAAAGTATCCCCTTCTGGAGAAGAGAAATTAAGCTTCAGTAGTAGGTTGAATGACTTGTCCAAGATCTAATGACCAGTGGTTCAAGATCTTGATTTCTGGACTGTCAAACAGTGCTTGTCCTGCTACATCACGGTGCACAAGGTGTGTTATACTGCAGCATGCTGTCTCTTTCAACGCACACCATACATAACTCATTCTGCTAAGCTAAACAGGAAGAAAATACTGAATAAGACGTCTGTCTCCATTTGAGTGCTCTTTTATGACTCACTGTGCAGGTTTCTGGGGTGGTGAGTTGACTATAGTAGTAATTTCTGGCTTACAATGCACTTTTCTTCACTAGTGGCTTTGCCTTGCTTAACAGAATTGAGTGAATCAGCAGGTTGTTTGCCTGCAATTGACATCTTTTAATTGGTACAGAAATAAAAGTCAATTACTGGGTGCCTTCTTAAATTCCAATAATAATCATATCTTACTTTTACATTGTTTGTAAATGTGTGTGTAACTTGGTTCAAACCAAAGCAAACAATTCCAAAGGCAAACTGTGGACATTCAAACCCAACATGATCTGATGGAATCAATCATTACATTAGAATAGCCAATTAATATTTAGATGGTCTACACAAAAAGTTAACCAAGGAGTGTTTTTTATAATATTTTATAATTTAAAGATTGAAGCCAGAACGCCCTGTTCCACTCTTCAGACACTATTCTTATTGAAAGAAGAAAAGCCATTGAACAGATTCCAGGGCTCATTTCTAATTAGCCTCTGGTCCTATATACGCTTTACATTTTCCTGATTATGCAATCCTATTTCACTTTTCTCTTTTGAGCCTCAAATATAAGCCACAGCCAGCAACAGATAGCCTTACCAACAAAACTGCCCCCCTCCCATGCAGGGAGGGGATGTTGAATTACTGTGTCTGGTCTTCCCCCAACCTCATGCATCCTTTTTGGATAACAGATCATAGTAAGTATGAAGACAAACAGCTTGCTTTAATGGGATGTGGATGTCCTAAAATAAAGTATTGATTTCTCTTTAAAGACAGGTGATTCTGTGCCAAAAGGAGGTTTGGTTCTA
Organism: Tapirus indicus; assembly: GCA_031878705.1. Classification (NCBI taxonomy): domain Eukaryota; kingdom Metazoa; phylum Chordata; class Mammalia; order Perissodactyla; family Tapiridae; genus Tapirus; species Tapirus indicus. Next base: position 33,534,966 of record CM062934.1, read on the forward strand.
TTAGCCCACCTTCTCTTTTTTTTTTTGGTGGGTGAGGAGCATTTAGAGATCAGCATTTAGATAGGCATTAAGGTTGGTTTATAAAGCTCTGTCTCAATGTAACCACATTTCCCCAAAGATAAGGATTGACATCAGCTTCCAGGCACATTGCCCGAGCTTGGAAGGATGAATTAAAGTTATTTATTTCTATGACTAAATCTCCAAAGGGATAGGCAAAGGTAACTTGCACTTTGTGCGGTTTCATTCACACATAGGGAAAGCCTGCCCCCTTTGCCACTAAGAAGGTAACTGCGGCCACATACTCACAGGTATGCTTCCTGGAACACATTCTCTTCTTTTATTTTATCCTCTGGTAAGCAGAGAAATCTGTCTACATTAATTAATTGCCAGCCCAAATAAGAGTCTAACAATATGCTGTAACTCTCTTAAAACATGATTAATTATTCCATGTGTTAATTTCATTTCCACATCGCTAAGATTAGAAACAATCAGATTGTTTTGGGAACACATTGTAGGTCTCCTGAGAAGGAATCCAAATCAATGGTACATTTTTCCTCCTCAGATTATCATTTCTGACCTATATAGGGCAATATAGCCCCCAAGGAGCTCAATGACATAGATGCCTCTGCTCCCTCCCTGCCAAGCAAGCAGGTTCAATGGTAAGTGGTAACTGACAGTTAAGAACGATTTTTCCTCAGAGTGTAATTGGGATTCTCGGCCAACGCAAAACAGGGGCCCGTCAGCCCACCCACAGATACCATCTTCACTGCCTCAGAGGATTTCTCTTTTGAAGTTGAGGAGGAGGGTGGATATGAATATGCATTACAGGTATTTCATTATCAGTTATATATGACCTATGAAATTAAAAGAAAAACTTAAAGAACTGTAATTTTTCAAAGGGACAAAAACAAACTCTTTCCACAGTGTTGGTTATGCATATGGCATCAAATGTATTTACATGATTGTAAAAGTCCATCCTTGCAAGTCAACACTCTCCATTGAACTGAATGTGCTCACCGGAATTGATCGAGTTCTTAATGAAATGTCAGGCATGGGCTATAAATTTGCGTAACTGCCTTTACCCAGTGAACCCTTTTTATTAAAGTAGAATGCTTATCAAGGTCACTGTGAAAGATTGTATTTTTAAAGCTCCAGGGGAAGACTCAAGAAATAAGAAACAACAGAAAACAGATTTAATTAACACTTTAATGTTTACGGTTTGTCAAGAACCTATTGGCCCCTATGCTTTTTGGATTTCAGTGACAAATGTATTTTGTAGAACTAAGAAGCCAAAATGCTATTGAAATCCAGCTCTTCTAAAAAGGCACATTAAAGCTTCTCATTTTCTGCCTTTTGGCAGATCTGGTTTGAGCAAGCAGTCTTAAGCTTTGAAAGGCTGGAAAGATGATGCTAAGTAAAAATGTATGTATTTCTTTAGGTAAGATTCTCCAGGTGCAGGTATAATTGGGGTTTGGGGTAGAGAGAGGGATCAGGTATGTATGTATAAATGCGTTTGTTCATGTGCATGGTTTGGCAAATTATAATCATATAAAACATAATACAAGAGATGGTTAAACCATCTCTACTTGCAACTTTTTGAGTCTTGCATACTATATAACACAGAGAGGATCACTTTAAACTATGCGTAAGACAAAAAAAAAAACCCCTCTTACAAAATGCCAGATTATATTAGTTTAGGAGAAAAAAAAGACATGCACAAATTCAAAAAAGTATTAGATCAGCAATAAGAAAAATACCCAACTAAGAGTTTACTATAATTATATAAGCCTATATATATATTATTTTTAATATTCTTGTCACATCAGGGACTTCAGAGAAGTAAAATATCTAACTATTTTATCAGACAAGAGATTTCTTAAGATCATGATGCAAGAACAATCATTTAAAAATCAAATTGTTTATCCTCTCCTTAATCCAAAAGGAGAAATCGTACTGTGTATAATCTTTCCATTAAAATCTTGGAAAAAAGTCATTAGAGTTGTAAATAAGCAGAAATAATAGCATTTTCACTTACCTGCTAAGTAAAGGAGTTAGGAGTCTTTCAGTTTCTCTAACGCAGGGTTTTGAGTAGATTTGGAACCTTCTCTGGCAAAGCTATTTCCAAAACATTTGTAATTGTCTCATGAACATTTTGCTTATTTCAAATGTGGGCCTTTGAGTATTTCGACCCCACTGCAGAGTCCATGATTTCTCAGAGCCTCTAGGAACTTCGACTTCACTCTTCTGCTTGCCTTCCTCCCAACCCCCTATAGGAAATTATTCTTGAAGTTGCTGCTCAGAGTTTAATCTGTAGAACAAGAGTCCTCTCCAGAGCCGGTATGGAAGTTGTAGCAGGTGGACGAGGAGGGTTATTTTCCTCTCTCAAGAAAGGGGAGTGGGAACGAGAGGGTATTAGGTGGCACCGCCTTTTAGCTGCGAGGAGCAGGGAGCGCAGCTACCCGTGGCGACGACAGGGGCGGCAAGGACAGCGGCAGCGCGGTTCCGTCCGTGAGGCTGCAGCCCAGTCCGGAGACGCTGTCCATGCCCTCCGGTTCTGAAGTAGGGGCCTGGAACCCTCCAGCCGTCCGCAGATCGCACTTTTCTCCACCAGCGAATGCGAAGAGCCTCCTTCTCTTCCAGTCTCACCTTCTTTCCTTTGGCTCTTTATATTTCGGTAGGGGTTAATTGGTTCTCCAAAATATTACTCTCATACTTATTTGATGGCAACGTTTCCAGACATTATTTGACGTTGGAGGTAGGAATCCGTGGGAAATCAGATTCGAGCCTTTCCTGACTTTTCAGTGGCCCTGAACGAGTTTCCTAACGCTAGAAATGAAAGGGGACGCACGCACAGGCGCGCGCGCACACACGCACGGGGCGGGGAGGCAGAGAGGGAGAATAAATATAGATTAGGTACCGTAGAAAATTCAGAGCTTCTCTGGGTCTCTAATTACATAAGACGGAAAGGCTGTTTTGGAAGACTCCGCAATCTGGATCACCAGTCAGCGGACCACATTTAAATTCGGAGGAGCCCCATTTGAAATTCCTAGATTAGACACGGTAAAGACGTCGTGGATTCTTCTTAGACTCTCCGAGCAGAAACGACAGGTTACTGTTAAAAAATAAAAACAGAACGAAAGAAAAAAAGAAAAGACAGCTCGGCTTGGCTACCTTTTAGAATGCTGCTGAATTGGTTCCGAATCACTGCAGAGCAGCTAAGAGAATCCAACCGGCCGCGGTTCGCTCGAGTGTCAGTGCTGGGCTCTCTCTCATGGAACAGCCCGGGGGCCGGCGCCTCGGAGGCTGCCTTCCCAGGGCGGTCGGTGCTCACGAGCCGCCCACGGCCCAGGCTCCTGCAGGGGGCGGGAAGAGGCTAATTTCACAAAGGATTGAATGAGGAACGCATCAAGTCAGCGGGAGGGCTCGGCCATCCCCGCCCTTTTAAAGCCGAATCAACGCCCAGCCCACCGGCCCTTCGCCTGGGTGTTCAGCCCATTTCCTCTGTCTCCCACGCTGCACCCCGGCGTCCCCAGCCCGGAACGGGCGCTCTTCCCAGGCCTGGCAGGCTCCTCGTTCCCGCTCCGCTCCGTGTGGTCCCCCAGTTCCGCCCGCTCCACCTGCTCTAAGCAACCGGCTGGTCCCAGCTCAAGCAAGGGTTGCGTAGGTGGTCCTGAGGGCGGTCCCCGAGGGCTCCGCCGCCCACTCCCGGCAGCGGGTGCAGATCAGGTAGGGTGAGAGGGAACTGAAACACACGACGTTGAAACTGTTGGAAAACTGATCAAAATCACGTCCACGAGGATCCTCGGAGCTGTGTGGAGTCAAGAGCGAGAATGTGGTGGAGGGGAAGTCGTCACACAGGCCGCCTCTGCGGGCACCGAACTCGTGCAGTGTGGATTTCTGCGACAGGAGGTAGTCTGCAGACTTGGGAGGAAATTCGGGAAACAAGGACCAGCGGTGGCGGGGTGCAGGGGGCGGAGCGAAACACAATTTCTCCAGGGGCAGGAGGGGGGCTGACGCCGGTCTCCGGCCTCCCTTCCCGGCCAGTGTCGCGGGTTCCTCTCCTTCCGATCCCGACGGTAAAGGGGCAGTGGCAGGTGGAGAGCTTTCCTCCCGCGCCTCCCTTGGCGATTGGGGCGAGAGCCGCTGGCCTGGCAGCTTCCACCCGGCGGGCTGAGCAGAGGCGAGCTCGGGGCGCGCGGGAGGCGAACCGTGATGAACCCGGATCGCTTGGGAATGAAAATCAAACAGGCGGGTTATTGACTCACACGAAAAGTCCACGTTTTCGTTCGACTCGGAGCCCCGTCGCCGCCGCAGCAATGCGTCAGTGCCCAGGGCGGCCGCCAGGCGTCTCTGCGCGCCGGCTCCGGGCCGCGGGCGCGTGGAGCTCGGCTCGCAGCAGACGCTCGCGCTGCGAGGAAGCCGTATCAGCTTTCTCCGACAGGCCTTTGGAACAGAGGCGCTACCAAAGATGGGAGTGAGGCCCTCTAACCGTGTCTGTTGAACCCGTCTGGCCTCACCGAGGGGCACAAATCTCCTCGGAAGACTTCTTACTTGAGGCTGCTTTGGAAGGGTGTGTTTTGCTTTATGGTCCGTGTGAAAATAGACGGATTGCTCAGGATTGTGGCAAATGAAGTTTCCCTTTTCCTTAGACAAATGTAGACAAACACGTGCTCCTTGTATCTGCACAGACAAGTACGTGTCATCTGTATAAATGACACTTTCAGAAAGTGCCGGGTTTTTGTTAGAGGGCGAGAACAAACATCCCAGTGTGAGGCCCACACTCTGGTGCCACCCTCTCCCCGTCAGTAAAGAGGCTTTTCTCCCCAGTATTTGATTCTGTGCTTACTCCAGTTGATTTGATTGTCTAAATTACTTTTCCTGGACACGTAGAAATGGGAATAATCACAGAAATTTAACACACTAAATAAAAGAAGAGCATTTAAATGAGGCACAGGGTACAAAGATGTTCCTAATTAAAAACATATGCACTTGATTATTCAGACCTAGAAGAACAGATTCTCTTTCTGAGCACTGATTGACGTTAATGCAGTGTCTCTCTCTCAATCTCTCCCTCCCTCCCTCTCTGCTAGTAAGAGAAAAAAAGAAACAGTTGATTAATTGGAACTGTCAGTCCCAGTAAGAATGTTAGCTTGATGTCTTTTTTCAAGAAGCAAAATCCATTCCGTATATTTTTCCCGGTCAAGTTGTGTAACCAGTTATGGAAATTAAGATGATTAAAATTAAATGCAGTCTAACATCTAATGCTACAAATGAACGTAAACGAAGTACAGCAAAACCAGGGGACAGATAAACTGAGATGAATCCAAGAAATTTCACCCAGCAGATTTTTAAAAGTTGATTTTAAATGTAAATTTTTATTTTTAAGTTATCGTTATTTTAAAATGTAAACATAGTAAAATGTGAACGTAAATCATCAAAACAGTACAATATGTGAAGCATTATATTCACAAGAAAATTTAGTGTCCTAGGATGGTTACTGTGAACCTAAACCAGGTCATTCAGTCACTCTGTTTACAAACTAGGACACAATCCCCATCCAGCTCACAAGTCACAGTGTAGGGATCTTACAAAACATATTAGTTTGTGAAACATTTTGAAGTCCTTTGGAGAAGGGAGTTTGAAATGCAAAGCAAAACCTCCATATAATATGATCTAGAGTAACCATCATTGTGTATGAAATTCTGACACTGGCTATATAACTTACACAAGCCTCAGAAATATTTTGAGCCACCTTGACACCACATATAAAATGGTGACAATATAATTTCTGCTAACCTCATTGAATTGCCATACACAAAAAAAACAATGCGTGAAAAGACTTCCTATACCCTTGTGTATTTCTATAAAAAAATAGGTAATATTAGCATCCATGGAGTATTCCTTGATCACAATTTCTACTCTCTGATTTCAAGACTGGATAGGTAATTTAGGGGTTTCGTTTGTGATTAACATACAGTATTTTTCTAATTCTTTCTGTGCTTCATTTCACATATCCTAGTATCCTATAAGAGACGGGGCTGTGTGAGTGCAATGCCCACATTTGAACCCTTTTCAATTCATGGTTTTAACGTCTCCAGTATCATTTGGGCTGGTTTTTTATTGTCTCTGTGGCCGAAAGTCAATCTCATTTGGAATGTAGGTTAGTTATCACTATGGGAAACTTTAACATGTGGTTGTCTGTTATTGATTCTCTGAGCCCTCTGTAATCCAGGCTGCCTGAGAACAGTACCTGCTTGCCTTGTGAGTTCCCTTCCTTAGAACAGTGCCCAGTGCATAGCAGGTGCCCAGTAAATGGTGGGTGATTGAGTGATTAAAAGACTGAAGCTCTGTGGTAATTGCTAAGAGTACAAAATTAAACAAAATGTTGCCTTTGCTCTTCAAACCCTGGGGATATTTGTTATTTACAGGCATACGAGTTTTAATATTGTGGTTGCTTCCTATAATAATGGCTTTTAAAAAATATACTCATCCATTTTGAAACTAGCAAAGGTGTATTTTCAATATAATAAGGATTTATTTTTAGAGACATTCACCTTGTATGCTTCTATGATTATACTCCTTTAGTATAATTAGCTAGATGTATATTCATGTTTAAAATTACTAAAATTATTCACAGTTTGGCAAAAACAAAAGTAAGGGCCTAGCCACAATTTTTATTCTAAAGCCTCCCCTCATTCTCTTTGATCTACATTCCTTACACTTTCATTATTTTCACTTCTGTAGAAAGGATAGGTATGTGATTATTTTCATCTATATGTGCATCTTCTATTATAAAAACCAACACAATGACTATGGAAAAGTTGGAAAAGAATGAAGACAAACTGGCACATCCTCACCATTTATATCACACTTTGAATGTATTTTCTTCTAAACATTTTTCAGTGTATCACCCCCACCTCCCATTAATTATCACAGTATACTTACAATTTTTACTAATACTTCTAATTTGACATACTATGTTAAGATTTTTCTGTTGTTATATAGTCTTTATAATCATTTTTAAAGGCTGCATGTAACTCTAGTATGTGGAGGTAACATAATTGGTCATATCTTTATTTTATGACATTTAGTGTATTTTCAGATTTTAATATCATTTATATGAACAGTTTCATGGATATATCTTTTCTATCATTTGCATTATTTTGGGGGGATGAGTCAAAGAAATGGAAATAGTGGTTTAAAGCAGCTGTTTATTTTTATGGTTCTTAATATATAGTCTGTGTGTGAGAGAGAGAGAGAGAAAGAGAGAAAGTGAGAGAGACAAACTGAAAGAGAGGAAATTACCTGGCCTACCCCGCCTTACTAGGGAGAATCATTAACCATTAACCACCTATACATGATCAATGAGTGCTGTTTATGCTCTTATTCATTCCAGGACCTACTGTATAGAGTTTCCCATGTGAGAAAGTAGCTTGATTTCAAATTATTACATGTAATTTTTCCTTGTGATGCTCTGTGGGCTTGTATGTGCAACCATGGTTTGTTTCCTCTTTTCACATCTTAACGTGTATGTCAATATTACACACCTCTTGTGATATTAAATTTTCAGCCCCTCAAGAGGATGACTGTCTCCCTCTTAGAGGCACACTCCCCAGTTCCCCAAGAGTGAACTTTGTAAATGCCACAAAACTTGCATTTTGTCAGTCCACCTCAAAAATGCCACTCAAGAGTGAGGAAAATACATCCTCAGCCAAGCTTCTCGAGGTGATGGCCACTTGACATCTTTGTGGTTCTCTCCAGGGTCCCCCATGTAAATTTCAGATGGCATATCTCCTTTAAGTAAAATCATCCCAAAAGTAAAACACATGCACGTTTTGATAACAGACAGGTGTTAAAAAACAAAAACAAAAAAGAGAAGTAAACAGAAACTTAATTTCCTTGCTTTTTAATACTTACATATATTTATTTTTGAAAAAGATTGGAATGAAACATAATGCCAAAGGCAATGTATGGAAATATAAATTTATGATGGATTCCGATAACTGTAGATTGTATATATCATAAATATTGCTTTCTTTTTACACTGACTTGTTGCCTTGTCATAATTCCTTGGGTGAAAAAACAAACCTCTGGGAGGGATGCAACTATGTGCTATATCATAATCTATTTACACAAGAGATCATGTAACAGTCTTTGATTCAGATACACTCGTATGTGTAAAGCATACCTATCTACCTATCTAGTGAATTCATATATTTAATTAATGGCCTCCCCATATCCATACTTGCAATAAGACTTTGCAGTTTTCATCAAAAATTGGAATCTATTTGTCCACTCCTTGAATCAGCGTTGTTTTAAGATTTGCTTTTACTAATAGAAGGCAGCAGGAGTGATGGTGTGTTAGTCCCAGATCTGGGCGCCAAGAGCCCTTGAACTCTCTTGCTCTCTTTTGGACCTTTCCCCCTACCTTGATAACAAGGACAACCCAACCAGAGGATGAGAAATGATATGGTACCTGCATCCTCTCAGCGGACACTATACCAACTCAGCCATCTCCCAGCCATCCCCCCTCTTGCCACAGACCCATCTGCAAGCCCACCTGAGATGAGATGACCTACACTCATGACACTAAGTGTGGGAGTAGTTTGTTTCATGTCAATAACTAACCGATACAATATATTTTATTGTATAGAGTCCAAACGTCACATTTCCATGAATCCTATTCCAAACAACCCAGTTGACTTAGACACATCCTCCTCTCTATAACACTTCTATACTTCTATAATACTTTTTTGTGTGTGTGAGGAAGACCAGCCCTGAGCTAACATCAGTTGCCAAGCCTCCTCTTTTTGCCTAGGCAGACTGGCCCTGGGCTAACATCCGTGCCCATCTTCCTCCACTTTATATGGGATGCCGCCACGGCATGGCTGACAAGCAGTGCATCGGCGGGCGCCCGGGATCCGAACTCGCGAACCCCGGGCTGCCAAGCGCGGACTAAACCGCTGTGCCACCGGGCGGCCCCCTCTATAATACTTTATTACTTCTTTTGTTTTTTCTGTATTGAAATCAGTTGAAGTAAGAAAATTAAAAAGCCTAGTATATCATTCTACAGCACTTTTCACATTGAATCATAATTTCCTTTGTTGTTGGTTTAAAGTTTTTTAAAGCAAAGCGGGGAATGGATTGACTCTAACAAATGGGAAGCCCAGAGAAGTAGGATTTGGATCCTAGAGCTAAAACCTATATTGCAGGCATTGCCACCCCTGCCCTTTTCCTCTTCTGAGTTAGCCAAGTGTTCCAAACATTTAATGGAAAAGTTGGACATAGATAGCTCCAGATTCCTATTTTCTAGCAAGCCCCCATTGGGAAAAACACTTATTGCTTACACGTCTGTCTCACTAGGAAAGGGACAATGGAAGGCCACGACTAGACTCTCAAGTAGTGAACACATGGACTGGTACATACTAGCGCCCATCCCTGGTCTATGGAATGCATGCACAAGCCTGTGTGTTGTCAGTGCCCCGTGGAAAATTCCCATGCCCTGTAACTTTCCATTACCTCAACTAAATCACAGATGTGACTGGCTTTCAGCTACAGACTTCATGCTGTTCCCAACTAATCTTGGAATTTTCCCCTCGTCATCCCCCCCTTCAGATTTGTGAAAACAGTACATACACTCTGAACTCCAAATAAACCCCTCATTCTAAGAGAAAATTGAGCAGTTCCCTCAATAAGCAGTTTCTTACATTGTAGAAGCTCATTAAATAAAGGCCAAACTTATGTTTTAATCTTAGAATAAAATTTATTTTACAATGTGTGTGTAACATAAGTGTTATGCTTTCCCTTTATAAACTATACATATGCATAAGTGTATGTATGTGGGTCATAGAAAAATATTTTTATGCAAAACAAGTATCCTTTCTTTACATTTTCATATTTCTATATTTTTTATTAACACTCCTGGTTTAGCTGGAAATTTTCTATTTCTTTTTCTGTAAAGACAGATTGTCACGTTCAAAAGGAGTCCTGAATTTCCAAAGTAGTACTAAGAATGCTGGCTGAAAACTCCTACAATGTTTATGTACCATTTGTAATATCCAAAGTTTTACTCTTTAATCTTACTCATTTTTTTCTTCCCTCCTTCGTTTCTATGCCCACCTCCTTCTCCTCCTCTTCTTCCTCATACTTCTGCTCTTGCTTTTTTCCTCCTTCTTCCTCTTCTCTTTCTCCTTCTTTTGTAGTTTATCTTCTATATCATAAAGTATGCAACAGTGATTTCATAACTAATGATGATATATCTGTGCATAGCAAAATTGTTCTCCAAAGTTGTGGTAATAGCATACTTTCAGCTTTCAAAGATCTTAATAACCAAGCTTTGTCTGTATAAGGAGTACTCCTATTGTGAAATTCTAAATGTCTAGAATAGATTCTTGTGATATTCGCTTATTGTGTTCCTTCATCCCTTCATTCATTCAGCAAATGTTTTTGGGTAGCTGCTGTCTGCAGACCACCTTGCTAGGCACTTTGCTAGGAACTCCAACAGACCGTGGAAAAGAAACCTGGCCCGAGCCTAGTGAGCTTACAATCTAGTGATAACAGGGTGCACAGCTATTCCTGAGGCTCCTTACAGAGCAGCCAATATGGCTTAAGTGGCAAGACAATATTGTACTACAAGGAATCCATGTTCGTTTCATTTGATCTGTGAAATACATCCAGGAGGGTGAGAGTGGAACTGAATTTGTGGATAAATAGATGGATAAATAAGAATTATTTCAGTTATAGAAAAAAATTAAGACTTTAGTAATTATATTTCATTTTTATGAGGTTTCCTCTCAACAAAGGATATGGAGAGTGCCAATAACTTGGAAAATCAACCCAATGTATCAATGTGACAGAGTGGGCCTAGTCTGTCTCCACCTGAGGGACTCTGAGAATTTGTTGCAGGCCACTAGGGCTCTAAGACCCCTATATGGGCAAGCAAGAAGACCACGGGGCATCTTAAAAACCTGAGTTAAGGACCCGGGGATAGCAGATTACTCACCTGTCCCACTCCAGAACACGAAGAGGTTGTGCAGGAGGAGTGCCATCTGTGGGACATAAGGCTGGGCTATTCTCACTTCCAGCAGAGATCTGGAAGTCTGGATCTCAGCATGGAAGCTGAAAGTTTGAGAGGTCAAGCTCTTCATATCTGGGGTCAGAATATCTCTAATCTAAGCTGCAAAGCCCTTTTCAGTCAGAGGTGCGAACCTCACCCTGAGTGAGTTGGCGCTGCACACTCTGGCGGTTGATGGAGGCAAGCTGGGGCCACCAGTGACACCAGAAAGAAAGACACAGGTTGGTAGGTAAGGCCGCCTCAGTTTCCTGCACTCATCTGTGATGAAGGGCAAAGTGCAGCTCATGCAGCTCTCCCCAGCGCTGTGAATCTGTCCGTAAAGAGAGAATGCAACCGCCTCCTGAGAAGGGCGCAATGGGTTATGCAGTTGGAGAACAGGCAAATAGCACAAAAAATACAGGGGAAGTTTGAGGCGAGAAGATTGTAACTGGAACTTATTTCCAATAGTAAGCAGTTTGGCCTTCAGATTACACTTAAGAAGTAAATGAACTAAATAAAGAAAACTAGAATTTCCAACTTACAGTTAACTTATACCTTGAATATTTTTGAAAGAATTTCTGCCCCAAACAAGAATTAGGGTGGAGATATGTCTCAATGTCTGAAAAATTCAAGAAGTAGATTGTTTCTTGTTAAAATCTATCAAAATCATCATGTATGACAAAGCTTTCTGTCTCTAATCATACAACTATGAAATTTTTAGAGAATATTTTGGGACAACTTAGTAGTGTAATAATGAAATGTTTAAAGACATTTAAAAAATCTACTTTTAATGACGATGACATGGATCAGCATAATCTTAACAAATAAAACCAAAGCATTTTAAAAGAATACTGTGTAAGTGATGAGAATTTTAACTTTACTATGCATTTTCTATATTTGAAATACTTTAGACAGGCTAAAGAAAATTTTGTATAGTGTATTAAATATTTACTGTTTTGTCTGCATATATTCTACTTAGAGAAAAATTTTCATAAAGAAATCCCAGATGTTGGGAAGAGACTGTTTATGGAGTTTCTACGTCTTGTGACAGTTCCTGTCCTGTAGTATATTTTCAAGGATGTTTGTGTAGCAAACAGCCTTGGATGATAAAGGTAGTACAGTGCCTTCTTCTGGGGCAGAGAGAAGACTTTTTCTGACCAGGAAAATAAAGATAATGTCTCCCTCTGGGGCAAAAGTTGAGCAGGTTTGCTTGCAGCCCCTTGATAAACTGGACGTTTCCTAACCTCAGTGTTCCTCAACTGTGACACAAGCCACTGCGTGTACAACACCCACCTCGGTCCACCCTGCATCCTCTCCATGGGACCTGAAGGACAAGAGAAATTGAGGTAAACATGAAACTCATTCTGCTTGCTGTGTCATGAGTAATAAAGTCCTTTGTTTCCGACTCTTAAATCTTGTGTCTTTTGCCAGCATGCATTAAACTGTGGCAGGCTAACATGTGAGCTTAGAAGTAGGTGAAATCTCAGATCCTTCGCAATTCTTCACACCAGAGAACTGAGAAGATAGCTGGAGAAGCCCCATAGTGTTCCTACGGAGAAGGAGATTTTTCCCAGATAATGATTCTAAATCAGGCAAGACTGTTAATCTAGATCCTTAGCTATTAGTTTATTTTAACTTCACTGAGGGGAAGAAATGAAAAAAAAAAACATCTAAAGTGATTCATAACCCGTATTCGAGACATGAAGTTAGGATTTTAAATTTTAATTTCATTTATTATTTTACTCAAATTATTAATATAAATCTAGAGGCAAGTCAATGGGTGATATTAATCGATGCTAACTTATGGAGTTTTCAACTATCTGACCTTAGCCAGTATGGTTTTATCAAAAGCTTGGCTGAATTAATCATTACTGAATGTTTCTTACATGTAGCAGCAAAATCTTTAAACATGAGGACACCAAGGATTAAAACAACATGACTTCTATGAATTGACCAGATTAATGGATTTGGGGTTATAATATAATATTGGCCCATGCAACATAATATAATATAATATGATATATAATACATATATATGAATGATAAATTTATTCTGTCTGTGCTAAAAGGAAAAAAGACATACTTAGTCATCTTAGCATTCTGCCTTCTACAAAATGTTTACATCATGTGTATACACTTTATAGCAAAACTTTTTTGATAATGTATTTATTCACCTGCTGCCCTTGTCTTCCAGTTATTTTTTAAAAGAATTAATACATTTTACATTATAAGCTTGAACTTTCTCTCTCAGAAAATGTAACTATGTAAGCCAGAGTGCATATTTTACTTTGGACAGTGATATATCAAAACCTATTTCATGTGGATGAGCACAAGAGATGGTAAGGTAAGCTTCAATGTAACTAGAGCTAACAATGTAATCTAACATAAATTCTAAATATATGCTTTGGAAAACATCCCATCTCCCTAAAAATAAATAACCAGTAATTTTTGATGAAACGTTAAATTGGCCTTTTGCCACAGTGCTCAAACACAGGAGAGTAATGAAGAGACAAGATTAAACCACCATACTCAGCTTACCCGTTGCACCCTCATGTCACAGCTAGTCTGATTTCATCTGTCACCATCCCTCCACAAAGCCATAGATTCATAGGTTTTCATGGACTTGCAACTTATTTAATATTTCTTACGAACAGAACAGATTGCTCTCCTCTCTCCCAGACGTGACCCTGGAAGCCGGCCCAGTGGCCTGCACCACTGCTGAGAAACCCCCTCATGTGCAGCTGCTTGTTTTGTCTCTGTCCTTCTCCATGATTTCCATGTAATCTCCTTTGTAAGAGATGGTTAAAAGTACAGAAAGGAGATGGAAATTTTCCATCGAAGCATTCTAGCAATGGCTAAACTGAGGAGCCAGGAGAATTAAGTGAGACATTCCGATGAGAAGATTATATCTAGCTTCTGTGAAACTTCAGGCTTTGAAAATTCTCTACCCAGAACTGGAGAATGCTGCTTTCTCTACAACAGCATGGAACCGATTTTGCTGTAATAATTTAGCTATTTTTTTCATATTTTTAAAGGTTATTAGACAGGTGTGTCCTATATTTTCCTTTTTTTTTTTTTTTTTTTTTTGTGAGGAAGACCAGCCCTGAGCTAACATCCGTCGCCAATCCTCCTCTTTTTGCTGAGGAAGACTGGCCCTGGGCTAACATCCGTGCCCATCTTCCTCTACTTTACATGGGACGCCGGCACAGCGTGGCTGACGGGCAGTGCGTCGGCGGGCGCCCGGGATCCAAACCTGCGAACCCCGGGCTGCCAAGCGCCAACTAAACCCCTGTGCCACGGGGCCGGCCCCTCCATTTTCCTTTTAACATAAAAGCTCCAATCTCTTTTTTGTTCAATATGATCCTCAGGCAAATAGGAAATTCTGCTATCAATTCTAAAATAATTTTACCTAGGAAAATATCTTCATAAAGTGATATAATAAAAACTCATCTTTCATGTGAAATACCTGGAATAGTCACATTCCTAGAGGCAGAAAGTAGAATCCAGGTATTGCCAGGGATTGGAGGAGGGAGAAGTGGGGAATTAGTGTTTAATGGGTACCATTTCAGTTGGGGATAATGAAAAAGTTTTAGAGGTGGTTGATGGTGATGGTTGCACAACAATGTGAATGGACTTAATGCCACTGAATTTACACTTAAAAATGGTTAAAATGGTCAATAAATAAGTAAAACGAAACAACTTATTTAATTTCTAAAAAAAAAGATATCCCCTTTTTCTCTACTTGACTTCCTTCTGTAAAATGCTGCATAACTTTCACATTTTCTGTCTGCCCCAACACTGTATAAAATGTATAATGCATTGTATAATGTATAATTCTATTGTACCTTTATACACACTTGGAAGAGAAAGGAAAACTACTTTTAATCACTTCCAGTTTTTCATTTCCACAAGTTCCAGCCATGTTACCTTTTAAATTCAAAATGTACGTTCATATCAGTATATTTCTAAATTTTTTTTATTTCCTTATTTTCGTTACCTCACACCAACGACATTAGCCAGAATTTCAACTTGTGTAAATGTGATCTTTTAAGGTGGAAGACACGTGAAAAAAGAAATAGAAAATGGAGAATATAGATGGAAGGGAGAGATGTAGAATTGTAACAGTCTCACATTTTTAAAGGGGCTATATCTAGCCCTCTGCAAAAGAGGACTGCAAAAGAGAAAAACAAACCACTGCAAAAGAGGAAAAAACCCTTTTCTTCTACATTCTTATGTTCAGTGGCTGGGCCTGTTAATTAAACTGACAAAAGACAGATTAACAGGAGAAAAGATTTATTTTGCATGCATATGGGGGACTTCACAGAAAAGACTTGAAAAATCCCAAAGAAGCCATTCGGCCTGGCAGCTTATATGCCATTTTCACAAAGGGCAATAAATTGTGGAGAAGAGCCTAGACAAAGGAAGAGAAGTTTGGGCATCTACGGGTGGTAATTGTGGGAACATAAATATATGGGGGAAAGTAATGGAAGATAAGAGTTATTTATGAAGGTATTTTTATAGAAACTCAAGTCAGTGCAGTCCCCTATGATGAGAGCCCTCTCTTGATTAAGAGTTGTTCTCTTCTTCCTGGTGCTGGAGAGGGAGACCCCTCTACAAATGGAAACGTATGCCCTGCTTTTAGAGCAGAGCATCCCTACTGTGCCTGCTGTTTCTCAATTGCCTTCAGTTCAAAATAATCATTACACCAAAATGGTATATTTTGGGGTGGTATATTCTGATCCCCTTCACAACTAAGATGCAGTGTGAAACTGTATCCTTGTAAAAACTCAGAATATGATTGTGATGCTTAATTGGAGAGTGATCACCATTAATTGTCTGATTTCAATATCAAGCAAAACAAATGGTCAAAGTGTGATTTTTTAGTACTCGGAAGTTAGACTTTCACCTACCCCTTCTATCCTACTCAATAATTGCCTTTAATACACAGACTGCTCAGCAAATGTCAACATTATTCCTAATTTGGTCAGCTTTCATTACAATTAAGTGCAGGCACGTTTATACTGCATAGTGGTGTGCATGATGTATATGCTACACACTAACACACAAACCAGGTAGGTCTCTGAAATGTTTTTACTATAGGAGGTCCTATGAACCACATGAATTGAATGTTGAATTGCTGATTATATATACATGCATTTTACTGGTAGCAGTGTTCATCGTTCTTGTCAGAGTCTCTAAAGTGTCCACGGCCAGTAAAGGTGCTGAAATATGTTATTCAGATGTGAGAAAAGACAGCCTGTGTTCTAAAGAGTGGCCCTCAAATGTGTCCAGTAGTTATTTAGAATAGGGAAAGTAAGCAACTTTTCCAAGTGTAAAAATGGAAGAACATTATGTGAACACGTCATTTCTTCTTCCCCTTTTTGGGTTATTTTTAGACCAGTAACTTTTAGAGAAAAAAAATGAAAGAGCTATTATGATCCGCCCCCCCCCCCCACACACACACATACTCACAGGCTCTTTTCTAAACAGCTTTTGAGAATAAGTAGATTTTTGTCCTTCACATTGTTTCCATTGTCTATATAAACACCTCTACTAAGGGCATTTCTGAGAGTAACCGTAGAGCACTTAAAGGCTGAGGGGCTTTGATACTGTTCTTTAAAAGTGCTTCCCATAGCTCAGGTAACAGCTTGTCAGAGCAGTATCTTGTGAGTCCCAGCAGCACGCTGTGGGAGGAAGCTCACAAGTCCTGGGGGTTATGTACGGACTTGATAACCTGATAAAACTCCTATGCTCTCTGTTTACTCTAAGCACAATGCCTGTTAGAGAACCTAGTACCATGAAAGAGAGAGAGAGACACACACACACACAGAGAGATTTAAGATTAAACTACTGCAGGATTTCAGACTTCCAAGAGCATAAGAGCACACCATGTTTGTTTCTGTGCTGCTTGCTGATATGCAAGTTAACAGAGTGTAAATTACTTAGAGAAGAGAAACTACTTTATTCACATTTAAAGACTTTTAATTATCTTTTAGCAGCATGTCTTTTTGTACAAGGTATACTGTGTAGTAATTTAACTGAAACTTAAATTCAGTGAATTGGAAAGATTTATTGCTTTTCAGATATGTGTTTATTCGCTTTAGCATTATGCTCAGTGCCTTTATTGGATTGACACACCCAAATTTACTTCGTTTAGGAAGGAGTGATCTACTTTTCTGATGCGTAAGAAGCATTTTTCAAGGCATAGGTTAACTGGAAGTGGTTAAATCCCTATGAATTTACCCAAGTGAAACAGTCCCACCTCGTAGCTGCTTGGCCACAAGAAGACAATAATGATAATAATAATAATAACTGTCATAGTAATAACAGGTGACACACAAAGGGCATGATCTGCTCACCACAAGACAAAAGCCGATCGTCAAGAGGCAAGATGGTGGATAAGAAAAGGTATTTATTACAGTTTGCTAGCAAGAGGGAAGATGGCCAACTCATGCCCAAAATAACCATCTTAAGGGGGCACAGAATCTTACAGCAGTTGTATAGGCTGGTGACTTACAGGGAAGGAGGTTAGGAGTGTTGACCCTCGGGTGTTACAGACTGGCAGTTGCCACACCAGATCTTTTAGTTGTCATTGATGATGGCTATCAGCATAGACTCTCTGTTAGGGGGTCATCACATTCCTAAGGAACTCAAAAGAACAAAGTTATCATCTTATCGTAGCTGGGAGGTACATGCACAAGCAGGGGTCGTAAAATCTACAGAGCAGTTAGATCTCCTGGGGGTGCAAATCCAGCTGGGTTAGTCAGAGGTCATTCAAAGTTACAGTAGGGTTTCTTTTCTGCAATATGGCTTGCCTCATGTCAACCTTGTGTTGAGCCGATATCAACATCTGTTGGTGTTTCTAAATGCCAAGCACTCCTTTAAGTTCAATTATCCCCTTTTAACTGATTCCAAAACTGGGGTTCAGAGAGGTAAAGATGAAGTTAACTTGCCCAACATCATGCAACTAGCAAATGAAGAGTCACTACTCAAATGCCAGCAGTTGAACTTCAGAGCTCAGGCTCTCAGCAAGGTAAAAAGGTAAAGGGAACTGTATTTTCCTTCTTATAACCCCCTCCTATTAAGCCCTCCATAGAATAACTTTTTCCCAAGGATTTATACTACATTAATGGCCATATCAAGCTACAGACTTTGATTTGCTCTACTTTTATTCTGAAGGTTGCTAGTTTGTTATTCGACTAATATCTGATATGTCACCTCTTGAATTGAAACTCTATAACATAAGTTGATGTCAATCACATGTATACAAAACAGTTGAAAAATACTAATATTTTTGGCAAGGTAATAAATATGTAATTGCTAAAATTATGTGCAATCTGCATATAAACCATGTTCTTTCTGTATCTACATATTTGAGATAATTGAATGAGAGTATTTGGGCAGATATTAGATATAGTTGCTAATAAACTCATCAGAAATGAAAACAAAAAGTAATCTGGATCAATAAGAAAACACTCAATTCTAATAACCCAAGCTACTATTGTGTCAAGAGAGAAATGAAATATGAGAGCTAAGTCTCTGCCTTAGAGATTAAGAGCTGAGATAAATTTATTGATATTTTATAAGCTTTTAGTTGAATATATTGTAATTCATTTATTTCAAAACTTTTCTTAAATGCTAACTCTATATTACTCATTGTGTCTGGTGCTGAATATAAAGGCAAATTTACTTCCTTGGCATGAAGTAAATAGGAGTTTTGTTAGAGTTCCACAAGTGCTATTATAATAGAGACACAGCTCAGAGGGGATGTGTAGGGACAGCAACCATCCTAGCTGAGCAATGAAGCAGGAATGCATTAGAAAATGATTCCTGTACCTTGTGATATTCAGATTTCAGGGATGAGAAGTTGACCAGTCAAGGAAGGTAGTCATGGTTAATCCAGGCACAGATTCGTGAATTAATGTGTAAAGGCAAGAAGTTGAGAGACCCCATGACATTTTAGGATAAAGCAAATAGTTTAGCATAAAACTTGAAATATTCATTTAAAATGTTAGTATTTTAACACCATTACATATTCAGGGTCTTCCAAATTTCTGTGAAAAGAAAGAATGAAAATTGGTTTTTACTCGCAATGGTTTCCAGTCTAATTGCAAGAATAGCATACACACAAAGATGAAAACTTTTCATCATACTACTACTAAGAACTTTATAGACACTTACAGAGAACTTATTGAATACCAAGTAGTATGCTTCACATTGGAAGCAAAGAGAGAAAGAAGATACAGTTTCTGCCCACAAGGAGTTTACAGTTAGTGTTAGACACAAATATGTCAACAGGAACTTTTAATATAAACTGATAAAGGCTAAATAAAGCAACACATAGGATACCATGAAAACAGGAAAGAATGGCATCTGTTCTGGGCTACATGGGTTTCTAGGAAGTGACTCAGAGGCGACAGTACTGAAGGACAAATAGAAATTAACCAGACTGGGGGAGAGGGGAATGGTGGAAGGCACGTCCAACAATGATGGAGGAAAGAGATAGGAAATCATACTCCCCCCAGCAAACAAACAAAAGTATTACACTAAACAAAATTGTCAAAAACTCCTTCACATTTTCAGGGCACCAGAAATTGACCAAAGATCAATAGAGAAACATTTGTTTATGAGAAGCGCTGAAGTTTGACATGAGTCTGTTGTGCTTTTGTTTGGAGCTTTTCCCACCACCCCCAGCTCCGCTCACTCAGGAGTAGTAACAAGAGATGCTGATATGAAAACTAGTAGCTTTGCTGGCAGAGGAGTTAGTTTGATTTGGAGCAGGAGGATGAACTCATGCCCACTGTCATTGTCATTAATAATAGCTATCCTGTTAGGAAATATGTGTGAAGAGCCTACACCAATGGAAAGTCATAGAAGGGATAGTTATGCTTTCCATACATCCCTTATGACTGGGAAGTTACATATTTGGAAGGAGAGATCTGAGTGGGGCAACTACCCAACACACCCCTGGCTCTTTAAGAGGCTGTAATCAATTCAAGGTAGTCTTAAAAGGGCCTGGTGTAAAGTAAAAGCTGGGGCCAACTTGAAACCTTCAAGAACATTGAATGTGCTCCCCAAACCACACAGATCTATCAAGAGAAAGTAGAAATATCACAGGTTCAATCTGTGTGACCCTAACCACTGATTAATCATTGCCTTACTACTAAGCTGTGCAAAACGAGGGATTAACCCCAAGAAGCCAAGATAAAAAGTAAAATAATAAACAGAGATGTCAGGCACTGCATATCACTGAGCAGAGAGAATTTTCAGATTAAGTCTAAGTTACTAAAAAACAAATAAACAAAAAAAACTCCAAGAAACAGAAAACTAACAATAAAAACAAAAATGAAAACAGAAACGTCAACAACATTCAAGGGAAAAAAATCAAGTCAAAAGTTGCTACAATATAATGTCTAAAACATCCAGTTTTCAACAAAATATTATGAGACATACAAAGAAACAAGAAAATATGACCCATACCCAGGGAAAAAAAGGAATAAAAAGAAACTGCCTCTGAGTGTGCTACAGATTGCATTTACCAAAGAAGGACTTAAAACCTTAAAAAAATAAATTTGTTCAAAGAATTTCTAAACATAAATATGTTTAAAAATTGGAATGGAAAGAAGTCAGGGAAAATGGCAGAGTAAGGCCCTGCTAAAATTTTCTCTTCCATAAAAGTAATGAAAAAATTGTCAAAAAATGTTAGAACATTTTCAGAACTCTAAAAGATAACCAAATGCTTGCAGCAATCAAGGGAGAGTTTATTCATGAGAAAGTGTTGCTTTCCATTAAGAACAGCAGACTTTGTGCATTTTAACATGCCCTAATGCCATACCATATTCTCCAATTCCACAGTAGCCTTGAAAATAACCTGCAATCCCAATGAAAACCAACAGCCTGGCAGTTGGAAGGGGCAGAATGTGTTGGAAAGATTCATCCCAAAGAATTGTTATATTTGACCTATCTGGTGGTTCCTTGGACAATGAAATTTGCAAGGCTGTCTTTATTTGACCTGATTCAGAGTATACCCAGTGTTAAATGTTTTTTGCTTATGGGCAATTGTTGACAATTATAGACAATTGATTGATTTTGTGGGGGCCTGATGATGTGGATAATATCTGGGATAACAGTTGGTAGATAACAAAAAGCTGATTAAGGAAAAGCTGGGGAATAAGAAGTCCTTAGGAACTTTGGAAACACACACTATTTTTGGGAACCTGGAAAGATATATGCATACACAAGATTGTGGGCATGCCCAGGGTTGTACACATGCTCCGAATTCATGACACAAAGGCCTAAATTTTCAGCTCCAGTTAATCTGGAGTTTCTACACAAGAGGGAAGTGAAGGATGAGGCAGAGTTGTCAACTGCCTGAGTGTTGAAGACATACTTCAAAACACACACAGAGCTCCTTTGCCAAAAAAAAAAAAAAAAATTTAAGAGGGAGTTGACTTGTTTCCAGGTGTTTTAGAAAAATCTATGCCCAATTACAGAAACATTAGTGGCCACATGCAAAAAAGATTTTACAGTATTACTTTAGAAAAGTAATTAAACAAGCAAACAGCTGAAAACAACAACCACCACCACCACTCTGGAGACTGTGGAT
This sequence comes from Tapirus indicus, assembly GCA_031878705.1. Taxonomy (NCBI): domain Eukaryota; kingdom Metazoa; phylum Chordata; class Mammalia; order Perissodactyla; family Tapiridae; genus Tapirus; species Tapirus indicus. Next base: position 33,556,625 of record CM062934.1, read on the forward strand.
GGTATCTGACTTTTGATTTCCTGAAACTAATTCTCTGGCACCAATTGAGTATCCTATAACTCATTCAATTCTAATACTAGCTACCCAGAATTAATACAGATCTTACAAGTTATAGGCAAAGTCCTTCACAAGACTGTCCTCACTTCAGATGCCAGCCATAAGTTCTAGGAGCCACCCACACTTCTGACCAACTGGCTATAAAATTGGGGGTTCCCATGATACTCTCAATTTTGAGAATTCACTATTATGACTCATAAGCAATACATAACTATACACAGGCAATACATAAGTATACATAAGTATACACTGAAAGTGCTATACTATAAAGAATATAACACAGGAATATCCAAATAAAAAAGACACATAGGGCAAGATCTGGAAGGGTCCCAGATGCAAAGTAACCATGCCATCTCCACATGAGTCAGAGTGTGTTCCTTTTTCTGCACATCATTGTGCTCACCAACAGGAACCTCCACAAAGACCCAGTGATGGCCAGAGTTTTTATTGGTTTCATCATGTGGACATGGTTGATTAATCATTGGCCACATGGTTGAACTCAACATCTAACTTCCTTTGCCAACCAGGAGGCTGGGTTGGCCCAATTCCAAACCTCTACTCACATATTGGTATTTCTCAGGACTGCCCCCAATCCAGAAGGAACCTACCATGAATCACCACATTAGCATAATAAGACACTCTTATCACTCAGGAAATTCCAAGGCTTTTTGAAGCTCTGTGCCGGAAACTGAAGACAAGGATTCTTTATTATATCACACAAAGAGAAATATTCTTTATCATACCACACAAAGTAGTCACATTATATTGTTTAAAATACACTGTTTTTAACAAAAAAAGACATGCAAAGAACAGGCAAGTATGGCCCATACATAAGAAAAAAATTAATAGAAACCGTCCCTGAAGTCTCATATGTTAGACTTACTAGTCAAAGACTTTAAATTAGTTATTTGAAAATTGTTCAAAGAAGGAAAGGAAAGAATTAAAGGAAAATATTACAATGATGTTTCACCAAAAATAAAACATTAATAAAGTAACAGATATTATAACAAAGAACCAAATATAAATTCTGGAGTTGAAAATATGGTAACTGAAATGAAAAATTCACTGGAGGTCTCAAAAAAATTTAAGCCTGCAGAATAAAGAATCAATGAGTTTAAAGACAGGTCAATTAATATCCAGTCTGAGAGACAGAAAAAATGAAGTAAAGTAAGCAGAGCCTCGTGGGCCAGTGAGACACCATCAAGCATACCAACATACACATAATTGGTGTCTTAGAACGAGAGGAGAGAGAGAAGGGAGAGGAAATAACATTTGAAGAAGCTTCCCAAAATTTGATTAGTAAAAAACATTACACATCCAAGAACCTCGGCAAACACTAATCAGTATAATTCAAAGACAATCACATAATGATAATCACACAATGATAGTCACATAAACACATCATAATCAAAGAGTTGAAATTCAAAGTCAAAAGGAGAAATTTGAAAGTATCAGGACAGAAGCATGTACAAGAGTACCTCCCTAAGATTGACAATAAGAGGACAGGGGGATGATTTATTCAAAATGCTGAAAGAAAAAACTGTCAGCTCAGAGTTATATATCAAAATTATTCTTAAAAAATGAAAAAGAAATTTATACATTCCTAGATAAGTAAAAATTGAGAGAATTTGCTACTAGCATACTGGTCCGATAAGAAATACAAAAGGAGTACTGCAGGATGAAAATCAATTCAGGACAATAGACAAGAACTCAAATCCAACAAATAAATAAGCAACACCAGTAAAGGTAATTACACAGGTAAATATAAAAAACCATAAAAATATTTTTTCTATTTGTAACTCCCTTTTTATCCTATATAATTTAAATAACTACTGCATGAAACAATAATTACAAGTTAGTTTTGATGGACATGCAGGTATAAATATAGGAAAATATCACCACCCAGGAGAAAGAAGGGAAAGAGCAACAAAAGAGCAAAATTTTTGTATCTTTCTGAAAGTAAGTTGGTATTAATGTGAAATAAATTATTATAACTTAAGGTGTTAATTGTAATCCTCAGAGAAACCAATAAGAAAATAACTCAAAAATATATAGTAAAAGAAACAAGAAGGGAATTAAGATGGTACAGTAGAAAATATCTATTTCTCTCTTTTTTCCCCTTTGGCTTTACCCCCTCTGTTACCGGACCAGAGTGGGTCCACTTCTTGGTAAGCTAAAATCAAAGCCTTCACTGGAAGTAGTTGTGACACAAAGTAAAATTTTATTTGCAGCAAATAAAAGGAGACTACAGGGAATAATTTCACAAAGTTGTGCTCCCGCATCAAAGGGAAAGTGGTGCTTTTATTTGGGGTAGGGAATGAACAATAAAAAGGGAAGTTTTGTCATCCCATGTAGAGGTGGGTATAAGCTTGCACAGGTGTAGTCTGAAATCTTGCTTTCACATACATTGCATGTTATGTTAATAAGGCTTAAGCTCCCCCTGGGGCTGTGATCTTAGCATTATAATGAGGTAAAGGTTACTTTTGTACACTTCTCCACCCATCTGCACAGGAGTCACTCCTGCTATTGGGATCCGAACCAGTTCAGGGCAGTTGGTGTTTAGATCTTCCTAGAACATAGCTGAAACCAACAACCTCAAAAACATTAGAGAAAGGAACATCTGCACTTTTCAGCAACACAAGAGAAATAAGTCAGACGAGACAAAAGAAATAGGTCAGAGTCCATGGCTGGTGACACTTCCACTCTTTTTTTTTATTATTGATATATAGTTCACATACCATAATATTCAACATTTTAAAGTGTACAGTTCAGTGGGTTTTAGTGTTTTAACACGGTTGTGCAACAATTACTGCTATCTAATTCCAGAACATTTCATCATCCCCCAAAGAAACCCCATAATATTTGGCAGTCATATCCCATTTTTTCCCATCCACCAACCCCTAGCAACTACCAATGTACTTTCCTTCTGTATTCATTTGACTATTCTGGACATTTCATGCTAATGGAATTATACAATATGTGGCCTTTTTTGATTGACTTCTTTATTTTAGCATAATGTTTTAGAAGTTCATCCATGTTATAGAGTTCATTCTTTTTACCTCTGAATAATATTCTATTTTATGGATATTCTACTTTTTTACATATTCATTCATCTGTTGATGGACTTTTGGGTTGTTTCCACTTTGGGGCTTTTATAAATAATGCTGCTATGAACATTGCTGTACAATTTGTTTGTGTGCATATGTTTTCATCATTCTTGGCCACACCCTCCACTCTTGGTCCAGTTGGCAGGATAATCCTTTTAATCATAAATTGGATTGTAATATTTCCTCTGCTTAAAACACTCCATTGCTGTCCATTGTATTTACAACAAAATAAGAACTCTGTAACCTGGCCTTCAGATCCTCCATGATCTCATTCTTGGCGCTATATGCAACTTTGCCTCCTACAACTCTTTGCATCATTGTCACCTTCCATCCCCACCAATCTTACTGCCCCTTGAACACACAAAGCTAGTCCCCATCATTGCCATCCTATTTTCTTTTCAGTAAGATTTTTGTTGTGGTGGTAAATATATGTAACATAGAATTTGCCACTTTAACAATTTTTAAGTGTACAATTTTGTGGCCCTAATTGCATTCACAATATTGTACAACCATCACCACTATTAAGGTCCGAAACTTTTCATCACTCCAAACAGAAATTCTGTACCCCTTAAGCAATAGCTCCCCACTTCTCCTCCCCAGCCCCTGGAAACCTCTAATCTACTTTCTGTTTCTATGAATTTGCCTATTATAGATATAATAGATAAAGTAGAACTTTACAATATTTGTCTCTGTGTCTGATCTATTTCACTCAGCATAATGTCTTCAAGGTTCATCCATGTTATAGCATAAAACAGAACTTCATCTTTTTTATAGTTGAATATATTTCATTACCCATAGGGGCGCCTACATTTCATAGGTTTTTGGTGGTTATGACATCATGGACCCAAGCACGTGTGGTTTGGACCTACACATCACGAAGCAGAAGGCTATAAAACACACACAATTGTAATGTGGAATGTGAGAGGCATGAACCAAGGTAAACTGGAAATTGTAAAGCAAGAAATGGAATGTTTAAATATCACCGTGCTTGGTATTCACAAACTAAAATGGACTGGAAGGGGACACTTTCAGTCAGACGACTACAAGGTGTTCTACTCTGGAAATAACAAACCCAGAAGAAACAGAGTGGCTCGAATGCAGAGGCAAGATGTAGCACAGGCAGTTAGGGACTATAATGCAAGGTCTGATCAAATCCTGTCAATCAGTCTTCTGGGAAAACCTAAAATCTATCAACATAGCCTTTCAACTCTATGCTTCAACTATAGATGCCAAAGAAGATGAAATTGAAAGTTTTTACACAAGTTTCCAAGAAGAAATTGATCATACACCAAAACAAGACATGCTGATAATTATAGGTGACTGGAATTTAAAGGTAGAAATAAAGCAAAATTAAACATCCTCAGAAAATTTGGAGCAGGAGTCAGAAATGAAGCAGGAGATCGGCTCATGGATTTCTGCAAAGCTAACAATCTGTCCATCGCAAATACATGCTTCAAGCAACTGAACAGATAACTGTATACATGCACATCACCAGATGGCCAATATAGAAATCAAATAGACGATGTAATTGGAAACAAGAGATGGAGAAGCTGTATTCTTTCTGCCAAAACAAAATCAGGAACAGATTGTGGTCCTGACCATGAACAGTTAATATCAAATATCAGAATAAACCTGAAGAAGAACACTACAAGAATCTCAGTGCCAAAATATAACGTAAAGGATGAATTTAAAGTCCACATAAAAGACGGATTTGCATTGTTAAACTTAATTCATGGGGAACCAGAACTATGGACTAAAACCAGAAATATTAAGGAAGAATGTGAAAAGACAATGCCTAAAGTTAAAAAAAAAGAAAAATGGAGATGGATGACAGAAGAAACACTAAAAAATGTTAAGGACAGAGAAGAAGCAAAACTAACAGGTGCAAAAGTAGGACTAGAATCCTGAACGCAGTTTCGCAGTGACTGTCACGTAGAGATAAAGAGAACTACTATAAAGGCCAATGCAAAGAGATAGAAGAAAACAACAAAGAAAGAGGAAAAAGAGGTCTTTTCAGAAGATTCAAGAAATCGAAAGGAAATTTAAACCCAGATTAAGAATGCTGAGTGCCCAACAGGGAAGCACACTATCTGATCAGGAGAAAATAAAGGGAAGGTGGGGATAGTACACTCCACTGAATATCTATAGAGAAAAGACAAAAAGATGGCAGGTTCCTTTGAAGAAGATTTCTATGACAAAGAACTTGCAATTTTAGAAAGTGAAGTGAAAGCCACCCTGAAAGTACTGGGAAGAAAAAAAGTCACCAGGGGTAGATGGGATATCAATAGAATTATTTCAGCCACAGAGACTGAATCTATTGAAATCCTAACATGAATATGCCAACAAATATGGAAAACAAAACAATGGCCTACAAACTGGAAGTGCTCAATATACACCCCAATCCCCAAGAAAGGAGATGCCGAAGAGTGCAGTGACTATAGAACTATTGCTCTAATTTTTCATGCAAGTAAAGTAATGTTTGAGGTGCTGCAACAAAGGCTTTGACCTCATATGGAGCAAGAAATGCCTGATGTCCAAGCGGGATTTCCAAAAGAAAGAGGCATAAAAGATCTAATTGCGATTATTCATTGGCTACTGGAATGCTCCAACGAATTTCAGAAGAAAGTTAGTCTATGTTTCATAGAATACAGTAAAACCTTTGACTGCATGGATCATGAAAAGCTATGGGCTGCTCTGAAAGACATGGGCGTGCCTCAGCACTTGATTGTCCTGATATGTGGCAAGAAGCCACATCAGGACAGAATGTGGAGAGACAGAATGGTTTCCTGTAAGCAAAGGTGTCAGACAAGGGTGCATTTTACCTCTCTATCTGTTTAATCTGTGTGCAGAACATATCACACACAAAAAACAGGCTAGCCAGGGCCAATCTTCCTCAGCAAAAAGAGGAGGATTGGCAACAGATGTCAGCTCAGGGCCGGTCTTCCTCACACACAAAGAAAACCAGGCTAGACTCAGATGAAGGAGGAGTGAAAATTGGTGGAAAAAATATCAACAATCTAAGATATGCAGATGACCATCTTATTGGCAGAAAGCAGCAATGACTTGAAACAACTTCTGATGAAAGTGAAAGAAGAAAGTACCAAAGCAAGACAAAATTCACGATTACAGAAGAACTACAGAGCTTTAACATAGACAATAAATACATTGAAATTGTAAAAGATTTTGTTTACCTTGCTTCAGTCATCAACTTAAATGGAGACTGTAGACAAGAAATCAAGAAAAGACTGAGACTTGGAAGGGCAGCAATGAAAGAATTAGGAAAGATCACCAAGTGTAAGGAAGTGTCATTAGAGACTAAGGCCAAGATTAAACGTGCCCTCATATTCCCAATTACTATGTACTGGTTCGAAAGCTGGACAGTGAAGAAGGCTGACAGGAGAAAAAACAGATTCACTTGAAATATGACATTGAAGAAATGCTCTATGGATATCCCGGATGCCAGAAAGACAAAGAAGTGGGTCCTAGATCAAATTAAGCCTGAACTATCACTGGAGGCAGAAATGATCAAACTGAGGCTGTCCTACTTTGGGCACATCATGAGAAGGCAGGATTCTTTGAAAAAAATGATAATGCTGGGAAAAGTAGAAGGCAGCAGAAAAAGAGAAAGACCAAATATGAGCTGGATTGACTCCATAAAGGAAGCCGTAAGCATGAGTCTACAGAAGCCGAATAGGGCTGTTGAGGAGAGGACATTGCGGACATCACTCATTCACTCCTGGTTGCCAGGAGTCACAGCCAACTTGAAGACACATAACAACAATGTTCCATTGTATGTAAACACTCTATTTTGTTTACTCATTCCTCTGTTGCTGGATACTTGAATAACTTCCATCTTTTGGCTATTGCTAATACTGCTACAATGAACTTTGATGTACAAGTATCTACTTGAATCCTTGTTTTCAACTCTTTTGAATAAATATCTAGGAGTGAAATTGTTAGGTCATATGATAATTCTGTTCAACTTTATAAGGAACCGCCAAACAGTTTTCCATAGTGGCTTGTAGCAATTTACATTCCCAAAAGCAATGTCCAAGGATTTCAATTTCTCCACTTTCTCACCAATACTTGGTATTTTCTATTTTTGCTTATAGCCAGAATAGTAGGTACAAAATGGTAGGTATTTCATTGTAGTTTTGATTTGCATTCCCCTGATGACTAAATATTTTTAGCATATTTTTTGGTCATTTGTGTACCGTCTTTAGATGAATGTCTATTCAAGTCTTTTTCCCATTTTTAAATCGGATTGTTTGCCTTTTTCTTGTGGAGTTGTAGTTCTTTATATACAGTGGATATCCCTTATCAGATGTATGCTTTGCAGCTATTTTCTCCTATTACATAGGTTGTCTTTTCACATTCTTGATAATTTCTCTTGATGCATGAATTTTTAATTCTGATGAAGTCTAATTTATCTATTTTTAAAATGTTTGTGCTTTTGTTGTTATATCTAAGAATCCATTGCCACATCCAAGATCATGAAGGTTTATCATTGTTTTATTCTGTGAGCTTGAAGGTTTTAGATCTTAGATTTAGGTTATGGATCCAATATGAGTTAATTTTTGTATATGGTGTGAGGTATGGGTCCAACTACATTCTTTTGCATATGCAAATCCAGTTGTCCCAGCACCATATGTTGAAGAGACCATTCTTTCCCATTTGAATGGGCTTGCAACTTTGTCAAATACAAGTTGGCCACAGATGTATGAATTTATTTCTGGACTATTAACTTTATTCCATTGGTCTATATGTTTATTCTTATATCAGTACCAGGTCTTTTTGATTACTGTGATTTTATATTAAGTTTTGAAATTGGAAAATGTGAATCCTCCCACTTTGTTTTTCTTTTTCAAGATTGTTTTGGGTATTCAAAGCCCCTTGCAATTATATATAAATTTGAGGATATGCTGTTCCATTTCTGAAGAAAAGGCTATTGGAATTTTGGCAAAGATTGTATCAAATCTCTAGAATGTATTGGATAGTATTGATAGCTTAATATTAAATCTTCCTATCTATGGACTCAGATGAAGTTACAATTATTTCTTATTTAATTTCTTTCAGCAATACTTTGGAGTTTTCAGTGTACAAGTCCTTTACTACCTTGATTAAATATATTCCTAGATATTTCATTCTTTTGTGTGCTGTTGTAAATAGAATTGTTTTCTTCATTTACACTTGTGATTTCTCTTTGCTGATGTATAGAAACATATTGAATTTTAGTACATTGATCTTGTGCCTTGCAATTTTGCTGAATTTATTAGCTCTAGTAGCCTTCTTGTGGATTTTTTTGAGAATATATATATACAAATATTCATGTCAACTTTGAAGTTCTCCTTTCAAATTTGTGTAATTTTTATTTCTTTTCTTCCTTAAATGCTCTAGCTAGAACTTACAGTATAATGTTAAGAAGCAGTGGCGAAAGCAGGCATCCTTGTCTTTTTCCTGACCTTAGGGGGAAATCTTTCAATCTTTTACCACTGGGTATGATGTTAGGTATGTACTTTTTTGGTAAATGCCCTTTATCATGTTGAGGAAGTTCCCTTTTATTCCTGGATTTCTGAGGAGTTTTATTATGAACAGTGTTGGATTTTATCAAATGCCTTTACTGAGTCAATTAAGATGATCTTGTAGTTTTCCCCTGTGTTCTATCAATGTGGTGTATTACATCAATTGGTTTTCTTTGTGGAACCACCTTTGCATTTGTGAGATAAGTCCTACTTGATCATGGTGTGTAATCCTTTTAACATGCTGTTGTATTTGGTTTGCTAGTATGTTCTCAAGTATTTTTACATTTATATTTACAAGGAATATTGGCCTATAATTTCTTTTCTTGTGACGTTTTTATTTTCTTTGGTATCATCGTGATGCTAGAGAATGAGTTAGCAGTGTGATGCTAGAGAATGACTCATCATAGAATGAGTTAGGAAATGCACCCTACTCTTCTATTTTTTAAAAGTTTGAGAAAGGTTGGTGTTAATTCTTATTTAAATGCTTGGTAAATTCTCCAGTGAAGCTGTCTGGCCATGGACTTCTCTAATGATTCAAACACTTCACTTGTATCTTACTGAGTCAGTTTAGGTAATTTGTATGTTTCTATGAATATGTCCACTTCATCTAAGTTATCCTATTTCTTGGTGGACAATTATATATAACATTATTTTACACTCTTTTTTAATTCTACTAGGTCAGTAGTAATGTCCCATATTCGTTTCTGATTTTAACTTGTGTATCTTCTCTTTCTTTTTCTTTGCCTTTATTTCTTCTTCACTTTTGAAGGATAATATTACTGGGTACAGAATTTTAGGCTGAATTTTTGTTCTTTCAGCACTTTAAATATTTCACGCCACTGCCTTCTTGCTTGCACAGATTCTGAAGAGAAGTCTGATGTAATTTGTGTCTTTACTCCTTTATAGATAAAAGTGTTTCCCTATCCCGCACCCCACAATATCTTTCAAGCTTTTCTCTTTGTCTTTTCTTTTCTGCAGTTTGAATATTATATGCTTAGATGTAGATTTTTTGGTATTTATTCTGGGTTATGTTCTCTGAGCTTCCCGGTACTGTGATTTATTGTCTATCATTAATTTCAGACATTTTCTGTCTTTGTCAATTCAAACATTATTTCCCTTCTTTTCTCTCTTTCCACTTATATTCCTTCTTATATTTTGATTATGTATATGCTATGTCTTTTGTAGTGGTATCACAGTTCTTGGATATTATGTCCTTTTCATCTTTTTTTCTCTTTGCATTTCAGTTTTGGAAGTTTATATTGACATTTGTCAAGTTCACTGATTCTTTCTTGAGCTGTGTTCCATATGTTTATGAGTCTATCAAAGGTATTCTTCATTTCTGTTACTGTGGTTTTGGTTTCTAGCATTTCCTGTTATATTTTCCATCTGCTTATATTACCCATTTGTTCTCACATGTTGTCTGCTTTTTCCATTAGAGACCTCAGCATATTAATCATAGGTGTTTTAAAGTCCCAGTCTGATAATTCCAACATGTTTGCCACGTCTGAGTCTGGTTCTGATGCTTGCTCTGTCTCATCAAACTGTATTTTGTTTTTGGTTTTTGTGTCTTACATTACACCTTGCAAGTTTTTTTGAAAGCCAGACAAAACGTACTAGGTAAGATAACTGAAGTAAACAGGCCCTTAGAATGAGGTTTTGTTGATCTGGATAAAAGTTAGTCTTTCTTTACTGTTTGATGTAGCTGTAGATGTTGGAGGATAACATTCCCTCTGATTTCCCTCGACATCTTTCATTTTGTCTCCCATATTGTTTTGTGGTTCCCTTGATACTCATTCTTAAATAAGGTTTGAGACATGAAATTTTTTCAATTTGAATTCCCTGTTATTATAGAGGACCTCTATTGATGTGACAGTAAGTTGTGGGAATAGGGCGAGTATCTTATAGTCCTATGATTAGGTCTCAGTATTTTAGTGGGCTTGTACCCCTGGGCTGTGACCATCACAAGTACTTCTCAGTTTTTCTTCCTGCCTTAGGTGAGACAGGAAGGCTAGAGGGTGAGGGACTTGTATATTTCCCTTTGCCGAGGTCCATTGGGATGCATTAAAACCAAAGTTAGATAGTCTCTGTTGAAATAGTTTCTCTCCAGGGTAGACCTTGTTAAGAAGAACAGAATACTCTGGGCATATTTCACGTGACTACTTTCCCACTTTCTCTGCCAGAAGCATGAGAGGCTTTTTTTTTTTTTTTTCTGGTTCTTTACTGTGAGAACCAAATAAGGGTCATTGAGATAATACTCAGAAAACTTTGGAGGTCATCTTCAGACTAGGTGCCTCTGGAGTTTCTAAACTCAAGTTTGTCCACATTCAACCTCTAGCAATTTTTCAATTATAGTTTCAGTTTTTCTACACCAGCACTGGTTTCTGCAGAGTTGGTGTCTGCCCCACTAAGCTGTGATTCTCTGTATATTCCTGTCTATACTTCCAATTTGGGGAACATCAGTTTGCCCCATGACATAAATTCTCTGATTAAAATAAAAAGAATTGTTGATTTTTAGTTTGTTCAGCTTTTTTCTGACTGTAGGAATGGAAGTGTTAATTTTCAAATTCCTTACATGCTGACTAGACAAGAATTTTTTTCTCTTTCATTTTTGAAGGACAATTTTGACAAATATGGAATGCTTGTTTGATAGTTTCATTTTTCTTCAAGCACTTTAAATATGTCATCCCACTGCCTTCTGGCATCCATTGTTTCTGATGAGAAATTAGTTATTTTTTACAGATTATCACTTGTATATGTAGAGTTGCTTCTTTCTTGCTGCTTTCAAGATTCTCTCTGCTTTTAGCTTTAACTGTGATTATATTGTATCACGGTGTGGATGTCATGAGTTAATCTAGTTTCTTGGATGTGCACCTTAAGATCTTTGATCAAAATTTTAAAGTTTGCAAACAATTTTTTCTTCAGATATTCTTTCTTCTCCCTTCTTTCCCTCTTCTGAGACTTATGTAATGTCTCATTGGTCTGCTTGATGGTGTCCCACAGATATCTCAAGCTCTATTCACTTTTCCTTTATTTCTCATTCTGCTCCTCCAACTGCATAATTTCAGTTGTACTGTTTCCATTTTGGGGGATTCTGCCTGCTCAAGTCTGTTGATGAACCACTGTAGTAAATGTTTCATTTCAATTATTGTAATTTTCAGCTCCAAAATTTCTATTTGGTTCCTCTATAATTTTCATCTCCTTATTGATTATGTAACTTTTTTCATATATTGTTTTCCAAGTTTCTTTTTGTATTTTTGTCCATGTTTTCCTTTAGCTCTTTGAGGATATATGACAGTGTTTTAATGTTTTTTTTCCAGTAACTCTAATATATGGGATTCCTCAGGGATGGTTTCTGTTACTTTATTTTGTTCCTTGAAATGGGCCATACTTTCCTGTTTCTTATATGCCCTGTGATTTTGTTGTTGTTGTTGAAAATGAGACACTTGGATATTGAATGTAGTAACTCTGGAAACCAGAATCTCCACCTTCAGGGTTTGCTGACTATTTGTTGTTGAAGGTCATAGCAGTCCCTTTTACAGTGACTTTTCCTGACCATTATCACAGAGACTGTGTTGCTTGTCTCTGTTCCTTGGCAAGTATTCATATAATGTCTGACAGAGATTTCCTTGAATTCCAGGAGCTAAAACAGACAAACAAACCAAAAAAATAAAAATAAAATAATACCTCTCCTATTCTTTGCAGGCTGCCCTGTCCTGGCTTAGCCAGGCTTGTACTGAGCTGAGGCATCAGCCCAAATTGAACTCATAGCCCTTTTCAGGTCTTTTCTGATCATGCCTCTTGCCCTGGGCATGTATATGATTTTTTAAATTCTCCCATATATATGTGTGTTTATGAATGCTCTAATTTCCCAAGGAAATTCTCCCAAGTTTTTTTCCCAGGCCTTAGGAAACCTATTATATTCTTAGCTAAAATCATTTGCCCAGGCATTTTTGGTTTGTTGTCCACCTTATAATATTTTCATACAATATCTAACTCTTTGCTGGCCTAGGTAAATTCTCACTTAGGCAAAATAGAAATGAGCACCTTGTACCACGTCTTCTGGTAGCCCACACACAGGCTAGAGCAGACATACATGACAATCTGTGAAGAAGCTCATCTCTGCTCTCTCCAGAATCAGAGACCAGGCTCATGCAGTGCAGGAGGTTGCTGTCATTAACATTGCCTCTGAGCTGCAGATGATGTGATCCACTAAACTTTACTTCCACACTTAGATTGCCTTTTTCTTGATTCAGCATTTTCTTGGTTGTTGTAAACATTTGACCATTTGCCAGAACTCAGACCATTTTGTTGATATCAATCCAGAAAATATTTGTCTATCAGAAAAAGAGGTCATAAGGGAGGAATATAATAATAAAAAAAATGACAGACAATATGCAGAAAACAAATAGCAAAATGATAGACATAACTCTTATAACATCACTAATGCATTATATAAAAATGGCTTAAAAACCACAATTAAAAATTTGAAGAGCTAAAAAGCATCACCCAACTATAAGCTAACTAAGAGACATATTTTACAGTCAAAGAAACAAGTACATTGTAAGTTAGAGCAGAGGAAAGATAAACCATACAAACAGTAAACAAGAGAGCTGAAATTGCTATACTAATTTCACAAAAATATACATTAGGACATATATTGTTACTAGAGATAATGAAGAATATTTTATAATGATTATAGTGTCAATCTATTAAGAAGATATAATAAGTACAAACATACATGTACCTAACAACAGAGCCCAAAAATACATGAAACAAAAAATGAAAGATTTAAAAGAAGAAACATATAATTCAGCAATAATATTTGGAGACTTCAATATTTTTCCTTCAGTAGTGAATAGAAGATGTAGAAGATCAATAAGGAAACAGAGAACTAAAACATTATACACCAACTAGACTCAGTCAACACATATAGAACAATCCACCAAACATCAGCAGATTGCATATTCTTCTCAAATGCACATGAAACATTCTCCAGGAGAAATTGTATGTTCAGCCATAAAAAATTATCTATAAATTTAATATGGATTGAAACCATACTAAGTAACTTCCCTGATCACAATGGAATGAAATTAAAAATAAGCAACAGAAAGAAATTTGAGACATTTACAAATATATAGAAATTAAGTAACACATTTCTAAATAACTAAGGAGTCAAAGAAGAAATCCTAACAAAAATTTTATATCAAGATGTGCAGGATGCAGCTAACACAGTGCTTAGAGGGAAATTTATAGCTGTAAACATCTGTGCTTAAAAATAGAAAGGTATTAAGTCAATAACCTAAACTTCTACCTTAAAACTAAAAAATAATAATAATAATAATAGACTTAAAGCAAGGAGAATGAAAAAATGATAAATATTAGACTTGAAATGAATGAAAGTGAATAGAAAACCAATTTAGAATATCATTTGAACCAAAATACTTTCTTTGAGAAGATGAACAAAAAATAAACCTCTAGAAAGACTAAGAAAAAGAGAGAAGACTCAAATGACTAAACGCACGAATGAAATAAAGACATCATTACTGACCTTAGAGAAATGAAAAAGATTATAAGGAAAACAAGGATTGCCTGACAATGTATAAGATAGCCCAGATGACATCAACAAATATATCTTACAAAGTAGATGTGATATATATACACAATGGAATACTACTCAGCCATAAGAATCAATGAAATCCAGCCATCTGTGAAACAAGCGAAATGAGTCAGAGGGAGGAGGCCAAAAATCATATGATCTCACTCATAAGTAGAAAATAAAAACAACAACAAACATTGGATTTTTGGTTACAAAAATTGGATTGGTGGTTACAAGAGGGGAAAAGGGAAGGGAGAAGGGTGAAAGGGATGATAAGGCACATCATGATGGATTGTAATTAGTATCTGGGTGAACATGATGTAATCTATGCAGAAATAGAAGTATAATGATGTACACCTGAAATTTATACAATGTTATAAACCAATGTTACCACAATAAAAAAAAACATAAAAAAATACATCCTAGAAAAATAACTACCAAAACTAACTAGAGAAAAAAAAATTTTGATTAGACCTATAACAAGCAATAACTAATATATACATATATTTTTTGATATATAGGACCAGATGTCTTCACTGCTGAATTCTATCAAATAATTAAAGAAGAATAAAACCAATCTTCACAAACTCTTCCAAAACAGAAAAGAGGAGGAAACACTTCACAACACATTGTATGAGGCAGTACTATCTGGATACCAAAAGCAGACAAAGAAAAGAAAACTACAGACCAATACCCTTTATGAATATGGTTGCAACTATCCTCAACAAAATACAACAAAAGTGAATCTAACAACATACAAAAGATCATACATGATGACTAAGTGGGTTTATCCCAAAAATGCAAGGTAAACTCAACAAATGAAAGTCAATCAGTGTAATGTACCATATTAGTAGGTTAAAGGACAAAATACACATGGTAAATAGATACAGAAAAAATATTTGATAAAATCCAACAGCCATCACAACATCACTTCATACCCACTAGGACAGCTATAATCAAAAAGACAACAATGACAAGTGCTGGCCAAGATGTGGAAAAATCAGAACTTTCATACACTGCTAGTGGCAATGTAGAAAGATACAGCCACTTTGGAAAACAGTTTGGCAGTACTTCAAACTGTTAAAAACAGTTTACATAAGATTCAGCAATTCCATTTGTAAGTATATACCTAAGATATTTAAAAACATATATTCACACATAAACTTGTACATGAGTGTTCATAGCAGTATTGTTCCTGATAGCCAAAAATGGAAACAACATTAACATCTATCAACTGGTGAATATATAAGCAAATTGTGTTAAATCCATACAATGAAATCTTATGCATCCATAAAAAAGAAGGAAACACTGCTACATACTACAACATGAAGGAACCTGGGCAATATTATGCTCAGGAAAAGAAGCCAGACACAAAACCCTGCATATTGTATGATTCTATTTATATGAAATGTCCAGAATAGGTAAATATGTAGCAAAGAAAGTAGATTAGTAGTTGAATGGGGGGATTTCTGATAATCCGTATGAGGTTTACAGTGGAGTGATGAAAATGTTCTAAACTTATATAGTGATGTTGGTTGCACAGCTCTGAATATACTAAAAACTGCTGAATTTTACATTTTAATAGAGTAAACTTTATGTCATGTGAATTATATCTCAATATAATTGCTATTAAAAGAAACAAAATTGAGAGTAAAATATGATGAAAATATCTCAAAAAATAGGGTCTCAATAAAGAAATATAAACTGTAAATAAACCTAATGGGAACTCTAGAGAGAAAGACGGGGGGAGAAAAATCTAAAAAAATTCACTAGACATTTTCAACACCAGATTTGAGATGGAACTTGAAAATCAGTGAGCTTGAAGTTAGATCAATAAATAATTATATAATCTGAAGGAAAGAAAGAAAAATAATAAAAAATGTACAGAGTCTCAGAGTCCTGTCGGAAATAATAAGCATATAAATATATATGTAGTGGGTATTTCAGGAGGCAAAGAGAATGAAAAAGTGAAGAAAAAAATATGAAGATATAATGGCTCAAAAATTCCCAAATTTGATGAAAAATATGAATCTGCTGATGTAAACAAATGGGTTTAAATGAATCTCAAGTGGGTGAACACTAAGAAAGTCACCCCTAGAAATATTATATTCAAACTATTGAAACTCAAAGTAAAAGAGAATCTTAAAAGCAGCAAAGGAAAAGCACTTCATTATGTACAGGAGAGTAGTAATAAAATTAATACTTCACTGCTTAAGAGAAAAAGACAAAGGAATGACATTTGAAGTACTAAAAAAACGACTGTCAACCAAGAAAGATTGTCTAGCTAATTATACTTTTAAAATAAAGACAAAATAATAACATTAGATGAGAAGCAAAGAGTGAGAGAACTTATTGCTAGCATACTTGCCTTACTCTTACAAAAGGAAGTTTATAAATGAAGTCTTAAAAGTATGGAAATGGTACCAGACAATAACTTGGAATTCACAGGGAGAAATGAAGATCACTAGAAATACTGAAAATGTGGGTAAATATGAAAGTCTATTTAAATATATTTTTCTTTCTTCTTTTTTCAATTTATTTGAAATACAGTGATTGCATAAAGCAAAATTCATAAAAATATTGTTGATTTTGTAACATAAATAAGTGTAATAAATATGAATGTATTAGCACAAAGGGTGGGAAAGAAATGAAGCTATAGTTGAGCAAAGTTGCTGTATTTTACACTAATCAGTATTTACCTGAAGTAGATTGTCATAACCTACATTGCATATTTTAATTCTTAAAGCAACTAAGACAATAATTCAAAAATATAGTTAAAAAGTCAGCAGAATACACTAACAACGAAGTAGCAGAAAGAGAAGTCAAGAATACAATTCTATTTAAACCTGCAAGAAAAAGAATAAAATACCTAGCAATGAATTTAACAAAAGATGTGAAAGACCTGAACACTGAAAAGTATAAAACATTGTTGAAAGACATCAAAGAAGACACAAGGAAATGGAAAGATTTCTGTGCTCTTGGATTGGAAGAATTAACATAGTTAAAATGTCCATACTTCCTAAAGTAATCTACAGATTCAATGCAATCCCTATCAAAGTGCCAACAACATTTTTCACAGAAATAGAACAAAGAATCCTAAAATTTATATGGAACAACAAAAGACCCCAAACAGTCAAAGCAATCCTGAGAAAAAAAGAATAAAGTTGGAGGTATCACACTCCCTGATTTCAAAATATACTGTATGCTATAGTAATGAAAACAGCATGGTACTGGCAGAAAAATAGACACACTGATCAATGGAACAGAATTCAGAGCCCAGAAATAAACCTACACATCTATAAAGAGCTAATTTTCAACAAAGAAGCCAAAAGCATACAATGGAGAAAGGAAAGTCTCTTCAATAAATGGTGTTGAAAAACTGGACAGCCAAATGCAAAAGAATGAAAGTAAACCATTATCTTATACCATACACAAAATTAACTCAAAACAGACTAAAGACTTGAATGTAAGACCTGAAATCATAAAAATCCTAGAAGAAAACATAGGCAGTATGCTCTTTGACGTCGGTCTTAGCAGTATCTTTTTGAATACCATGTCTCCTCAGGCAAGGGAAACAAAAGAAAACATAAACGAATGAGACTAAATCAAATTAAAAATCTTCTTCACATCAAAGGAAACCATCAACAAAATGAGAAGACACCCTAACAATTGGGAGAAGGTATTTGCAAACCGTATGTCTGATAAGGGCTTAAAATCCAAAATATATAAAGAACTCATACAACTCAACAACAAAAAAACATGTAACCCAATTAAAAAATGGGCAGAGGATCTGAACAGACATTTTTTCAAAGAAGATAGACAGATGACCAACAGGCACATGAGAACATGTTCTACATCATTAACTATTAGGGAAATGCAAATCAAAACCACAATGAGATATCACCTCATGCCAGTCAGAATGGCTGTAATTAAAAAGACAAGAAATAACAAGTGTTGGAGAGGATGCAGAGAAGAGAATCCTCATACACTGCTGGTGGGAATTTAAACTGGTGTAGCCATGATGGAAGACGGGATGGAGATTCCTCAAAAACTTAAGAATAGAACTACCATATGATCCAGCTATACCCTTTCTGTGTATTTACTTAAAGGACACAAAAACACTAATTAGAAAAGATATTTGCACCCCTATATTCATTGCAGCATTATTCACAATAGCCAAGACTTGGAAACAACCTAAGTGCCCATCAATGGATGAATAGCAAAGGAAGATGTGGCATAAATGGAATACTATTCAACCATAAAAAAGATGAAATCTTGCCATTTGCAAAACAGGGATGGACCTTGAGGGTATTATGTTATGCAAAATAAGTCAGATGGAGAAAGCCAAATAATGTATGATTTCATTCATATGTGGAAGATAAAAACAGCAACAACAACAACAAACAAAAGAACACACAGATATAGAGATTAGACTGGTGATTACCAGAGGGGAAGGGGGAGGTAGAAGTGAGAAAGGAGTAAAAGGACATATGGATGATAATTAGTCTTTGGGTGGTAAACATGATGTAGCCTACACAGAAATCAAAATATAATGATGTACACCTGAAATTTATATAATGTTATAAACCAATGTTACCTCAACAAACAAATAAATAAACTTGAAAGAAATCTTGTTTAAATATGTTCTCAATAATATTACCCTATAGAAAATATCAGCAGAATAATTAAATTTATTCACCAAAAAATATTTGCTTAACACAAACACACACATACACAAAAGAGAGGCAGAAAATAAACAAAGAAAAAGACATGAGATAAACAGAAAACAAGTAGAAAAATCACAAAAATAAACCCAATTGTAGCAATAAACGCATTAAATGTGAATGGACTAAACACTCAAATCAAAATGCAGTGGTTGTTCAACTAAATAAAAAAAGAAAAACAAGAAGATTTGTAGACCCTATGCTGCCTACAAAAGAAAAGACACAAGTAAGTTAAAAGTGAAATTACAGTAAAAAATATATATGATGCAAAATCTAACAACTAAAGAACTGAAGAGGCTATATTAATATCAGATCAAATAGATTTTAAGACCAGAAATATTACTAGAAACAAAGACAGATATTTCATAATAATAATGCAGCCAATTTATCAGAAAAATATAATAATTGTAAACGTTTAACAATCTAATAACAGAGATCCATAATATATGTAGGAAAAATGACAAAATTGAAAGTAAAAACAGACAATTCAATAATTACATTGGATAAATCAACACCCCATTTTCAATAATTTTTTAACTACTTGTCAGAAAATTAGCAGGTATATGCAAGATTTGAACACTGTTAAACAACTTGACTCAACTGACATTTATGGAATGCTCCAACCAATAACAGCAAAATACACATCAGTTTTAAGCTCATGTGGAACATTTTCTATTCTAGACCATACTGGACTATAAAACAAGTCTCAAAAATATAGACTATTAAAATCACTGAAAGTTTGTTCATTGACCAAGGCAGAACTGAATTAGAGAGCAACAACAGAACTAGCCCCAATGGCCTAGCAGTTTGGCGTGCTCCACTTCAGCAGCCCAGATTCTCTTCCTGGTCACAGAACCATACCACTCATCTGTCAGTAGCCATGCTGTGGTGGTGGCTCACATAGAAGAACTAGAAGGACTGACAGGTAGAATGTACAACTATGTACTGGGGCTTTGGGGAGGAAATAAAAAAGCAACAACAAAATATATTTAGGAAATACTCAAATATTTAAAAATTAAACCACATATTTTAACATACACACTAAACACAACTTATACATCTATGGAATGCAGTAAAGCAGTGATTAGATGAAATTTTATGACTTTAATCACTTATATTATAAAAGTAAAAAAATTTTTAAATCAAAAACATAAGCTTCCATCTTAAGAAACTAGAAGTAAAGAGAGTAAGTTAAATCCAAAGCAAGCAAAAAGAAGCAAATAAGAAAGATCACAGTGGAAAGCAGTGAAATTAAGAACAAAAAACAGAAGAGAAAAACAACAAATCTAAAATTGAATTTTTTGAAAATATCAGAAAACAGTTGATAAAACTTTAGCTATACTGACCAAGGAAATAACAGAGGAGACAGAAACTGCCAAAATCTGGAAGGAAAAAGGAACATAACTATTGACTGTAGAAAAATTGAATAGTAGCAGAAAATAAAGAACAACTTTTTGCCAACAAATTAGGGAACTTATATATAAGAAATGGATATTTTCCTTGTAAGAAATGAACTGCTAACACTGTCTCACAAATAAAAAATCTGAATAGACCTATAGTAAGTAAATAAATTGAATTAAAATTAATTAAAAATGTTCCCACAAAGGGAAGCCCAGGTCCAGATGGCTTCACTGTGAATTCTATCAAAAATGTTAAGAAGAAATAATTCTAGTATTTTACAAACTTTCCCAGAAAATGGAGGAAGAACCCCTCCCATCTCATTCCATGATTCCAGTATTATCCTGATAAAGCCACACAAAGGTATCACAAGAAAAGAACATTACAACCAACATTCTTCATGCAAAAATCCATATGAACTTTTTAGCAAACTAAATCCTGAAACACATTAAAAATACTGTACAGCATGAGCAAGTGTGATTGATTTCAGAAATGCAAAGTTAATACAAAATCCAAAGACAATTTAATCAAATACACTGTATTAAAAGAATAAGGAACAAAACCCACATGATCATCTCAATAATCACAGAAAAAGTATTTGACAAAATTCAACATTGATTCATGAAGAAAACAGGAATATAAGGGAGCTTCCTCAACCGGAAGAACTTATGGCTAGCATCATAATCATGGTGGCTCAATTCTTTCCTGTTTAAGACTGAGAACCAGACAAGACTATCCAGTTTACAACTTCTTTCTTTTTTTTCTCTCATTATCTCAGATCCTTCCCTTTCATCTCACATTCTCTCCTCTTTTTTCTTCTGCTCTTCTTTTCTGTCCTGATATTTTCCGAATATCAACATTGTGCATAACAACTCTGAGAACTGTAAGAAATATTTGACAATGCCCTTGAAAACAAGGAACTTGGGAACAGAACAGGAGCAATTTTCATTCATCTGACAATGAGATGTTTGTATTTATCAAGGACTCGTCAAATTTATTTTCTAATATTTAAGGAATTTCTTTCTATACACTCATTAAATCAGATCTAAGAATGTGGCAATGAATATGGAATGGGTTTTCACTTAAGAAGCTAACTAAACTTTGTGTAATATTTGGATATTTCACCATGACTACAACACACATAGATAAAAATGCAGAAATATACATATAGAGTACAATGAATACCTATATATAAAACACTAATTACACCCATTACCCAGGTTAAGAAATAGACATTACCAATGTTTCGCAAACACTCCTGTGCCCTTTTCCAAAGACATTCTCCTTCTCCCCACTAGACATAACCTCTATCTTGATTTTTATTTATTTATTAAACAAGGGGTAATCAACTCCTTGTTTTTTTTTTATAGTTTTACCTCCAATGTATGCATTCATAAAATTCAGTTAGTTTTGCCTATTTAGGATGTACATAATTGCAATCAAATTATAATTATTCTTTTATGTCTTATTCCTTTCACTCAACATTGTATCTAGAAGGATTATCTTTATGTTATTGCTATAGTTCATTTATTCCCACTGTTGTACAATATTCCAATTTGTGAATATACCAAAGATTATTTATCTCTCCTAACATTGATGAACATTTGGGTTCTTTCTAGTTTGGGCCTAGTGTAAACAATGTGGTTAAGGAAGATCCATATTTGTGTTGCTAGGGGCTCATTTGTGTAGTCTCCAATGATCCTGGCCTCTTGGTCTTCACTCTCTTGTATAGTCCTTAGTCCCCTCTCACTTTCTATCAGGGCTGATCTGTGTGGCTAATAGCTGATGGCATAAGTGATGGGCTGATACTTCAAAGGTTACGTTATGAAAGTCTACAGCTCCATCTTGGGTGTCACTGGTTTACCTGCTCTCTCTGGCTCCCTCTGTTTCTTTCTGTGTCTCTCTGTCTCTCCGTCTGAGCTTCTCTCTCTCTCTCAGATTTCTTGTTCTGGGGGAAGTCAGCTACTGTGTTGTAAGTAAACCTATGGGGAGGCTCCTGTGGTAGGGAACTGAGGCTTCTGGCCAACAGCCACTGAGGAACTGAAGTCCTTCAGTAAATAAGTGAGTGGGCTTAGACACATCTTCCGTTCAAGCCTTGAGATGACTTCAGCCCTGGTCTGAAAGCTGGACTGTAACCTCATGGGACATCTTGAGCCAAAACAATGCACTAAACTTCTCCCAGATTTCTGACAATAAGAAAATTTGAGATAATCAATGTATGTTGTTTTAAGCTTCTACCTTTAAGGGTAACTTTTGTGTAGTAATACATAGGTAATGTATTAGTTTCTTTCCGACATGCACCTAAGATTGAAATTGGTGGGCCATAGGTTTTGTGTATATTCAGCTAAATAGACAATAAAAAACTTGTTTTTCAATATGGTATAGTGGTTATGCAGAAGCCCCTTTACTCCATGCTGTCACTCTTACCAAGCATCAGTACTGTCAGATTGTTTAGCTTTAAACAATCTAATGGCTGTGTAACGGTATCTTAGTGTGGCTTTAATGTGCATTTCCCTTGTTACAAGTGAGGTGATGTACTTTTTTCTTTTTTCCTGAGGAAGGTTCACCCTGAGCTAACATCTGTGCCCATCTTCCTCTATGTTGTGTGTGGGCTGCCACCATAGCATGGCTTCCAATGAGTGGTGTGTAGGTCCATGCCTGGGGACCTAACCTGGGCCGCCCAAGCGGGGCATGCTAAACTTAACTACCAGGCCACGGGCCCGGCCCAAGAGATGATGCACTTTTTCATATCTACATTTACCATCTGATTTCCCTGTACTGTTAAGTAATTTTTCAAGTCCCTTGATTATTTATCTACTATGTTATAAAGACATTCTCCAATGATGATTTTAACTTTTTGACTGGCACATTTAGATCTTCAATCTATATGCAAGTGTTTTTATGCACATGATACAAGGTATGGGTTTTCATTTCTAGCCATATGGATACCCATTTATCAAAAAGTTTCAGCTGTTTCTTTTGGATTAGCAAATGCCCTAAAAGCAAGAACAGTCTTGAATTCTGGTCTTAAATCTCAGGGATCTTTCCCATAGATTTTCCCTTGTAATTTCTCACTAACTTGTTAGATTTTGAGAAGCATTAAGAAGCATTTCATAAGTTTTTGTCTATTAATTTCATGTAACATTTTCTATTGTCTTTAATGAGGAGTTGGTCTGAATTATTTAGCCTACTATTACTAGAAGAAATTTCTACTCAGCTATTTTAAGATTTACAGTGGCTTTTAATATAGATAAGGTCTAGTCTGTCTAATTTTAGAGTATATTAGCTTCAATGTCCTGTCTCACATTAACTGAATAATAAAATGATCTCGTAAAAAGTCAGCTTGTTGAAAAATCAGTAAAAAATATATATTATGTACATAAATTTAATTGCCTATTAGAAACAAAGTTATTAGGCATATTTTCTTATATATTTTAACTATTAAGATAGTAACACTGACTAATAAACCATCCTATAACTTTACGGCTTAAAATGATAATTATTAATTCTGGTCCATGCATCTGTAGATGAGCCTGCCTGGGCCTGGCTCTGAGCTATAGGGTTGTTCTGGGGTGCTCCCATGTGCTCATCCCCCATGGACCTGCAGGACCAGTGGGCTAGTGCAGCATATTATTCTCATGGCAATGGCAGAATATTTCAGGTACATTTCAAGTTTCTACTTGTGTTACTTCTGCCAAAATGTCTTTGGCCAAAGCAAGTCCCACGGAATGAGAAGAATACTCCTCCCCTAGTGGGGAGAACTGCAAAGTTAGATGGAAAATTGTGTGAACTCAGTGTGGTGAAGAACCAGGCCAATAATTCAACCTACCACATATTCTCCATCCAACATACAGCGATCCATTTGAAAAATGGTATAGTCCCTAGTGTGCAAACATCGTTTAAGTAGTACATGATCAGTTATCAAAAGTTGTTAAATTAGGATGATTTTTTCAATTACATTTAGAATCTTTATTTTTTGTTTGGAGAGTATTTGAAGCGGGATAAGTATGATTCTTAAAACTCTTTATGTAAAATACTATGAAAGTGTAGCATAAACTTCATATATCAAATATCATAAAAAATTACTCAACTAAATTATTAGACACATAGGACCCATATCACTGGCATACCAGCTGATATGTGTAAATTACAGTGGTAGAGAACTTCAGTGATTTCATGTATGATATACAGAGACATTAATCATATAGTTTGATCTATATTAATGTTTGGAAAGCCAATACATTTTAAAAACTGAATATATGCATGTGAATAGTGTTGTAATTATGTATTACTTTTTCTCTTTGTCTCTCTGCCTCTCTTCCGCTTGACCATGCATTGTAGCATTGTTTCCAAATTGGAGCACAAATGCACAGAATCAAAACCTTGTTCCTTCAAAATTTTTACTGTTAGAACTGCACATCCAAAGAGCCAGAGTTGTTTAGCAAAGCAGCTCCTGTCTCTTTTGTTTTGAAGGCAATTAAAAAGTTAGCCAAATCAGTGGTGGAGGAATTAATGATCTTGAAGTTTTTCTGACAAAACTTGAACTTCAGTCACAAGAAGCATTTATGAAATGCAGCAACTTAGGCTGTATTAAGTGCTATCAGAGAAAAGTGTATAGGATGGCAACATTAATACTTTCATGCAGAACGTTAACAAAAAACACATTAAAATTAATGTATTTGTAACATTATCTTGATTAATAAATTTAAATGATAGACATGATTCTGGCAACTAGTAGGAAAGCTCGTCTTACAAACATGGACAAATATCTGATAAGATACATGAGGTAGCACACAAGAAAGAAGAAGCAATCTCCAAAAGCCAGAAGCAAAAAAGGAGCTGAGGGCTGCAGCAATGAGCTGATGACCAGGCACTGTTACAACCCAGGATGGGCAGTGGGTGGTACTCCCTGTCCTGCAGGTGCTTGGGATTGGGGTGTTAGTGCTCCAATACAAGCCTATTTAGATAGGAGATAAGGTCTGTGGCTTAAGAAATGTAGAGAATTGGATTAAAACTCTTGCTTTAAGCTGCAACTCCAATGAAAAAGGTGCTAAAAATCTTCAGCTACTGGCCCAAGAAGACAACAAAGAAGCTGGTCTCCGCTGGATAATATGATGGGAAAAAAACTCACACAAAAAAATCTAAACCTGGGGCTTAACATGGGTTGAAATGCAAATTTTCAATAATCACAGTATATGAGAAACTCCAAATTGGGAAGTTAACAGAAAACCTGGCCCTATGTCAGTGACCCGTGCAGAAAAAAAATGAAGAAAAAAACTCACTCTGGAGGGAGCAATGCTAATGCCTACACCCACACTCACACTACCAATTTAAGATGAGTTCACTTTTTTTTTTTTTTTTGTGAGGAAGATTAGCCCTGAGCTAACATCTGTTGCCAATCCTCCTCTTTTTGTGGAGGAAGATTGGCCCTGGGTTAACATCCATACCCATCTTCCTCTACTTTATATGGGACACCACCACAGCATGGCTTGACAAGTGGTGTGACCATCGGCACCCGGGATCTGAACCTGCTAACCCCAGGCCACTGAAGCAGAGTGTGCGAACTTAACCGCTACGGCATCGGGCTGGCCACAAGATGAGTTTACTTTTAAACATTACGAACAGATGAGGGAAACGACCCACCTGAATCAGCAAACTGAGCAAGTAGGAGGATTAGTGTCCCAGGTACCCAAGCTGCTTAAACAACAATGTGAAGGAGTGCATAAAAATAAGTGTTCAAGTGGTTACTAAGATGAATTTAAACAATCCTTAAAGAAAGAAAAAGATTCAATATTAAAATGTTCTCTCAGATTTTTAAAAAGAAAAATCTATACCTTTCTGAAATGAAAAGCATAGTCATTGAAAGTAATACCCAATGGGTAGGCTAAAGCAGGACAGACACACCTAAAGAGAGAATCACTGAACTGGGGAAATTCACAAGGAAATTCTCTGGAATACAGCACAGTGAGGAAAGCTTCACTGACGTCAATTTGTTTCATCCTCATATTAAGCTTATGAGTCAAGTACTAACAATGCCCACTTTAAAGATGAGATCATTGAGGCACAGAGAGATCGAGAAACTTGCCCTCCATCTTCATCAGTGTAAGGGATGAAAGAGCCATTATTCAGACCCATCCAATTAGTGCTATGCCTGCATCTTAATGACACAATGCCGCTAAGTTCCTGTGCTTTCAAGGGTAACATTTGGATTTTGCATAAACTTTCACTATATTTTTTTCTAAACAAGTTGCAGGTATGCAGTTTTCTATCCTCCTGCAGAACATAAGGAACTTGGAGAGATTTAACCACTTGTCTAAGATGTCAGCAAACACCAACTCTCTCCATCTTAATGTTACTTAGAGACTTTTTTTAGGTTTACTTTTGTAACATTAGTTATTGTACATTTTGCAGTTCAGAGTATCCTGACATTGTATCAATACCTGGGATTTTCATGGTTTCTTTTCTCTCACCCCTTCCCTCTGGACTACCTTCCTTCTTGCTTGGGTATATTGTACCATTTAGTGGTAACATACCTTTGCCTCTGCTTGTTGGTAACTATCGCTATTTTGCCCTCACTCTTGAATGATAGTTTGTTTGGGTACACGTTTCTAGGTTCATTCATTTATCTCAGCTCAGTTGGAAGATAGTAGCCCTTTTCTTCTGCTATCTGCACAGCTGGTGAGTAACCTGCCTCAGTCTTTTATAATCTAAATATTCCCTCTGCTGGCTTTTATTTTTCTTATCATTTTTTAAATATGTTGTGCATTTTCACTACAATATTCCTGTTTAGACTAATATTTATTTATCTTGCTTGGAAATCAGGGTTTTCTTGGTTTGTTTGTGGTTGGAAGACATCTTTATTCCTAGGAAAATCTCAGCTATGATCCCTTCACTTACTGTGTCTTTCTCATTTTCTCCATTTTCTTCTTCTAGTACTCTGAGTAGACTCAAATTGGAGTTCTCCATCTATCTTCTGTGTTTCTTAACTGCCCTTTAATACATTTTGTGTCTGAGTTTCTTTGTTGCACCCTGGGTGAATGCCTCATGTCTATGCTGCGATACTCCAATGTGTTTCCTTAACTATAAGTTCAGATTTCTGTCTTATTTTTTAAATTTCCAAGACTATATTTTTCATTTCAAAGATGTGTAATTGTTTCTGACAAAGACTTATTTCGGTTGTTTCATTTCTACCTATTTTAGTTTCCTTGTTTTGATAGATATAATTCCTCAATTAATCTCACTGATGTCTAAAAGATGCTTGTGTTAAGTCTGTCTCAGCCTATTCTATTAAATAGTTTTACCTGGAATATTTTCATGTACCTGGTATTGATATTGTTAACTGCCATTTTTGGCAATAGTTTTTATTTTTCTCTATTTTGGAATAGATGTTTTTAGACTCATGCTGGTGAGTGGACATTTTTTCCTCTGCTCACTTACTCTGCCAGTTTATGCATAGCCATCTAGTGGCTTCCTGTTTGACTTTTATTAGTTCAGAATCAATTCTTATAATGATTATTTGGTCTCCAGTCCCACAGTGATAATAGGAATAATAATCATTTACTGAGTGCTTGCAATGGACCAGGCATTCTTTAAAGTGATTTATTGGTGTTCATCCATTCCATCTTTACATTTACTCCCTGACATATACATCAATTTTATTTCCACTTTATAGATGAGAAAAATGAGACACTGAAAGTTTAAGTAATCTGCAAAAGGGAACACCATGGTAAGTACTGGAGTCAGGATTTGAATCTTAAACACTTCAGGATGACCTCAAGCTTTGGGGATGTATGATCCTGTCATTGCACTTGGTTCAGGCTCTGGAGCCAGGACTGTGTAGGGGTCATCCACCCTTTCTGGCTCACAGAAAGTGTTAATCTCATGCAACAGTTGATGTCAAGAGTTTAGCTAAGCTGTTCTGTGATATGGCTGCCTCAGCATCCATTCTGTTTGGCCAAGTGGTCTATAGGGACCTTAAACTGACACTAGCCCCTCATCCAAGCACATAGCCTAGGGAGCAGCTCACAGAGGCACAAGTAAATTTAAGTTCCTGACATAACTTCCCCCAAAGTCCTTGTGATCAACAGTCTCCTCTGCCTCCCAGGGCCTTCCCCTTGTGTGCCTCTTAGATTAAGACTCCCTTGGAGTTTACCAAAACCCCATTCTTTAGGTTTGAATTGACCAATCTGGCCTTGGCCCAGGAACCCCAAAGCACTCCACCCACAGGCCTTAATAAAGTCTTGTACCCCAGGTCCTGTCTCTCTCTTCCTGTCTGTACTCTGCCTTGACCTCCCCATGTGGGCCCTGGGGCTGTGCCATATACTTCCTGCAGGACCTGTGAGTAATAAACTTTTCTTTTTCAGTTTCTCTTATGGTATCTTGTTGAACCGTGGCTCATCATCCGGCACCCCGTGCCCCACTTAGCAAGTATTAATTTGACAAATTCATAACAGCTGTGTTCTCAGTTCAGACTCTGGGAAGCTCCACTGGATGGTTTGGCATCAATCAGCATTGCTGGACTCTGTCTACCTTTTTTTGTGGATTACCTTTTGTTTCCTTTATTTCCCCACTGTCTACATCTAGCTCTCTACGCCAGCTTCTTGCAGGTTTAATCCCATTTAGCATTTGGCACTTCAATTTAATTTCCACTGAATGGAGTTGATTTAAAAGTTTGTTTTTTGTTGAAGCATGAGTATATAGTGCATTTTGGATTGGAAGTCTTCAATCTCTCTCTCTCCTAGGCCTTTTCTTCATCACTAGGAAATCAGTATTTGGAGAACTTACAGCATCTTCCATTACAGATTTGCTAGTTACACAATTGTAGTAATATTTTAAAAGGCTGACAACAACAAAAATGTTTTCCATGCTTCAAACGTTTTGGTGAACTGGCATTCGTTCTACAGGCCTTTGTCAGAGAGAAGGACCACTCCGGGAGTTCGATATCTACGGGACTAGCAAGGATCTTTTTGAGGATTCTCTTGTAGCTTCCTTCTGTCCACCGGGTGGAAGACAATATAACTAAAGTTCTCTCAAGGCAGCGTGTAGTGTCAGCAGGTCCAGGATGTCCTTCCTCACCCTCCCCTCCCCTCTGTCACATTATCTACCTAACCACTTTTAAATTCAGTTTACCATGTAAAGGTCCCGTGTATGTACACCCCTGTAGGGGACCAAGTGGCAGTCGGTGCCATATAGTAGCTGGAACAGCTCCCATTATGAGTCACCACGAACTGCTCACCATCTCCAGGTAACTTCTTCCACTTTCCTATCTTAGAGTGAAAGCCTTAGATTGAGAATGCAGGTGATCTCTTGAATTGTGTAATTCTGTCTTATTTCGGTTGAGCTGTTCCATTTTGATTTAGCTACCAACTTTTGTATTCCACAAGAAATAACCTTATAATAGTCCTTCAGACCCTTCCAGCCTTCTTATCCTTCATTTTCCCCCACTAACCTTATAAGGGTATAATACAATCTCTGTTGCCAAACACCTTTGCTGCCCTTCATTGTGGGTAACTCTTTCTCCACCAATAAGGGTGCTGCTCCAGAATATTCCTGAGGGATGAAATGGTTATTTTATCTCGGCAATATGTTTACTCCCACCAATTTCTTAATCCAGCCCTAAAATTAAGCTCAGCATACGCAGCACTGAATGAAATCTCATGTGCGATGGCCACCATAGGTCATTGAGGCCTTGAAGTCACTTACGTCATCTTCTAGGCCATCCTCAGAGACTGTGAGTTTCCCTCCACATCAGTTTGACAAATAGCAGGTGCTTTCCAGGTTCTGTGTTGTCCCCAAGACTCCCCTGTTCGTAGTAGTAGGAAGGACTGCTGCACTGCAAAGCCTGCTTCTTTGATTTGAGCTAGGAAGTGCTTATCAGTCTTTAAAATTCAAATAAAGGAACACAGAAATCTTGTTGCTTTGGAAAAATCTGATGTTCTTTTTATTCCTACACTGTAAAGGCCCTTCCTGGCAATGCTCAGACTTGTTAGCTCTCCAAACACCTATTCAGAAAGCACATTAAACACCTTTCTTGAATTAGGCTGCATGATAAAACCCCGTTCAGTTTTTCTAGCCAGGAGTTATCCTAAGGGAATCTGGCCTGGACAGTGAATTGTTTTTATTAAAAATCATGTTTTCTTTCTTCCTCTTCCTAGCATCACAATTCCTCCCAAACCTCACCACTTACACCTTATAACCAGAGGAAATTTCAAAGTATGGGTAGTGGAAAGTATAGGGACCTGAGGCATTAGCTTTAAAGACGAAAATAGTCACTCTCTCCTTCTATCTGTCTAAGCCAAAAAAGTACTTGAAAATGTTCCCTCACCTCCTCAACTTCTTATCTTAAGAAATAATTTCTCCTTTTATGGAGCAAGGATTATCTATTGATAAGCACTTTCTAAATTATACAGGTTATAGTAAGAGGTTGTTAACAGTAGATTCAAAATAATACCAACAACTCCCATAGCAGATAATCAGCGAGCATTCTCTTGTTTTATGAAAAGTCCTCATAATATGTTTATAATAATGTCATCAAAGTAGGTTTGTTAATATTCAATAAGATATAAATATCTAAAAGTTGCTGATACTAATTATATCACTTGTTTAACTTTGTTTAATAATCTCACAAAACTAAACTATGAGAGCTTGGAATAACTACACATTTATTTTAAAAATAGACTCTTTATTGTGATATATGAAGTACGCAGTCAGTACCCAAAGGAATACTTATCTTTCTGAACAGTCTTACAGAGAGAAAGGATGAAAAGAAGGTATTTATGTGACATGGTTCCTTGAGTTATCTCACCTTGGGCTCTAACTGTGTCTGGAGCTCTGCAAGTCTCCCTGTGTCCCGCTGAAGGGTCCCCCGCAAGGAAAGCAGTAGCAGTGTTGAGACCCCCTCAACGAATCAGAAAAACTGCTCAGGAGCCAAAAGATCAGGGAATTGAACTGAGAAGCAGCCAAGCTGTCCAACTGAGGAGTAGCTAAGCCAAAATCTACATGAGCATTTTCCCCGAATGCTTCCAAAGATGAGACACCACAACAAGCAGTGTGGGGCTACATATAACTAGGGCTTGGGGTCCGTGTCATAAAATCCAGTTTTAGCTGAAGCCTTGAGGTATTTTGAATAAGCAGTTGGCAAACCATAATAGTTTAGAAGCATGGAGGAGAAAATACTTCGAAATAAAATGCATTTATTTACTCTTAAAACTCACTTGTCTGAAAACACATAAGGACAGAGACAGGATTGGTGGTTATCAGAGGGGCGGGGGGAGGGAGGAGGGTGAAAGAGATGATTAGGCACATGTGTGTGGTGATGGATTGCAATTAGTATTTGGGTGGTGAACGTGATGTAATCTATGCAGAAATAGAAGTATAACAATGTACAGCTGAAATTTACACAATGTTATAAACCAATGTTATCACAATAAAAAGAATTTTAAAAAGGAAATTAGAATCAGCTGAAAAAAACAACACAATTCATTTGTTTCATTCTTTCTTTTGTTTTTGCTTACCTTCAACATATTCCCCAAATTTATTCCAAAAATATTTGGATAAAAATTTAAAGGTCATGCTATACACCAAGATAAGACAATCATAAAGAAGGTTCAAGAAATGACTTTAAAGGGAAAATAAGGGCAGAAAAAAATTAGGACCCAGGGATGAAACTACCATCTAAAATAGGCCATGTATTTCTGAAAATATTAAAGTTGACCAATATTTTGGCTTGAACTTTGTAGCTGTCAGTGCAAAGAAGGAAAGATAAAGAGTGATATGATTCACAACTTTCATAAGGGAAAAAGTAACTGGCTTCTAAGAATATTGAGATGCTAAAATCCAAGACAGAGGTCTCCTATAGGTCACGTTCATTGGACTAGGTTTCATTGGACTAGGTTTCATTGTTTTTTGCAATGTATAACGCTGCACCTTAAAAAACCTAATGATTGTTGGGACATCATGAAATCTGTGCCCTAAATACTCGTTTCTATAGCCACACATTCTCGATAGTGGTGAAGCGAAGACTGTTAATATCTATATCAAATGGCAGATTGATTCCTACACAGTGTTTGATCCACTCTGTTTATCTAAGTTATGGCTGAGACAAGGATTATTGCTCACCAATGTTAAGGGGTAATAGATTTATGATTTTATTTTATCCTGATACTATCTGATTTATCATTCATAATCTTGATGATGAAGTGCATATGAATGAATGTTATGGATATACTTTCAAATGGGATGGTTAGTGACACAACATATAATAATTAGGAAGAAGTAACATTTTAAAGGTAAGATTGGCGCTATAGAGTGGGAGGGTTTGTAATCACTAATTAGCTCTAGGGTGTGTTTTATCCCATAATGCAATATTCCTGTGGCAAAATCAACTGTTTCAAGTCACTTGTGGTGATTATTCCTCTCATTTCTTGAACAGGGTGTGGTGTGCTTAGAGATGTGCCCTCCCTGCCTGCTGCCTCCATGCTCCACAGTAGAGTCTCCCATCTAACTGCACAAGTCTGCCCCTTTTCAGGTGAGATAGATGGGCCAAGGTCGCTAGATCCCACATAGGCGCATCCTCTTGGCAAAGCTCCATGCTGTTATTGCTGCTACAGATTCAACCACTTTAGGAAGCCAACCTGTTTTCTGTCCTAAATAGCCATGCTTTCTTGCTATATAGGGTGTCAGTTTTCCAAGTGTGAGATCACCATAACCGAGTCATCTAGCCTGATGCACATGGAGCTTGAAATTTTAGTTTATTAGTGTTAACATCATCATTCTTGCAGTAGCCAGGGGTGAGGGTTTAAGCTCTCATTTGAAAATGTACTAAAAATATCTACTTAATTCTACTTAATACTACTCCTGTTAGTTCACTTCAGCAATAATTCCTCTATTTTATGAATTTAATTAAAAACCCTGTGGTCAGAGGGGCCGCCCTGTGGCACAGCGGTTTAGTTCGCGCTTGGCAGCCCGGGGTTCGCGAGTTCGGATCCCGGGCACCCACCCACTCACTGCCTGTCAGCCATGCCGTGGAGGCGTCCCATATAAAGTGGAGGAAGATGGGCATGGATGTTAGCCCAGGGCCAGTCTTCCTTAGCAAAAAGGGGAGGATTGGCAACAGATGTTAGCTCAGGGCCAGTATTCCCCACACACACACAAAAAAAAAAACAAAAAAACCCTGTGGTCAGAAAAACTCACTGCAAATGTCACAGGTTTCTACTCCCTATCCTTGTGTTGATTAAGTAATGTCTGCAGTTCCAAAGTGGCACCAGCATACCCAGTGAACAGACTGCTGGGCTCAGCACGGACTGGCCAGTCCCCTAGCGCTGAGAATGACCACTCCTCGCCCGGTCCCACCTCGCTCCAAGCAATCACAGCAGCCAGTGGTCTCCAATCTCTTTCAGCACCGGGGCCATCCCAGGACCAGGCCCATGGAGAGGGGCCTCAGCAGGCCAGTGCTGTGGTGATGAGTTCGATGCTTTGAGTATGGTCACAGAGTGGCCTCATGGATGGCCTCCAACTCCTCTTTGTCTCTGGTCTCTTTAAAGTTTTAAGAAAGATATGGTGATGAACAGCAGAATTATTTTCTCCATTTGTCATCACCCTCCCATGTGTGGAGCCATGTGTCCCACAGATTCAACCTTTGTCAATGGACAGTTTTAACCCTGCCTCCTCTAACTGTCCAGAACCTTAAGAAGTCCTTAGGCTTCTTGAAAGTTCTTTCTATATGATTATATTAACTAACTATAACAGTACTTCCAAATAACTTCTATCCTTTACTACACTCTCAAGACTGGCCTACCTCATAGTGCCTTGATGAGACCCAGGCTTCGGGCAAGGCAGCCTGCATCAGAATCCTGGCTCCATCATCTCCTTGCTGACGACTTGGGGCCTCAGTTCCTCTTCTATCAAATGCGTCATAGGATGGTTATGAAAATTAAATAACTTTTGATTTATGTGGAACCTGGAACTGTGCTTAGCACATAGTAAGCTCTCAAAATATTTGTTTTTATTATTACCATTATCATTGTCATTACTATCCATTGAAAGGTGGTGAGCCCTAGAGCCACCCTGATCCAGTCTTTCAACTGCAGAGAGAATCCTATACATTTCCCCTTATCTTTCTCAGCCATAGGTATCTGTTGCTATTTTCTATTTAAATCTGTCATTGAAATCAAATTCAGGGCACCTTGAATTTAATCATGATGAAATGTAACCCTTAACCTAATTGTACTCTGGATGGGAATCAACACATATCCTAATTTTCTATACATAAATTGCATTATCCGGGCACATCAGGATTCTGATTTAGGATGTAGAGTCAGTAATCAACCTCCTAAAGCAAAGCCCTTCAGTCCCTGATTCCATGAAAAGTCATCATCCTGCATACTTCCCACAGGACTGGGAAAATTTGAACTCTATTTGGTGTTATGCTTTTTCATATAACGGCACCTCTCCATTCTTGGAGGGAGAAAACTTGCGCCAAATGTAGTTTCTCCTTTTGAATATCTTCTTATTCCCTGTGCCACGGGGAGTCACTGAGGTCCAAGCTTTCTGGGTGTAGTTCACACTTCTTTCCCTCAGGGAGTCTGATACAGACATTGGTGGTGATGGCGGGAATAAAACTACCTTCTCATATTCTTGGCACCATCTGACTACAACAGCTAGCACATAGATCATAAACGGAAAGTGAGTGGATATACTGTTTCTCGTCTTGTTGTCAGTAATACCTCCAAGGTAGATATGAGCTATTTTTACCCACAAAATTTTTGAAATCAAACATGTGGAGATTTTTTTCCCCACACCAATCAATTCTCCAACTTTCTAGACACAAACTGGGTATCCTACAATTCCATTCAATTCAATTCTGACACCAAATACCTGAGTTAGTGCAGACCTCAGAGGTAAGGGCTCAGTCTCACAAGACTGCTCTCACTTCAGACACCAGTCAAAAGTCCTAAGGTGCCATCTATACTTTCAATAAATCAGCTATAAATCAGGGATTTCCACGACCCCTTCTTCAGTTTCAATAATTCTCTAGAACAACTCACAGAACTGAGGATGACCTCACTTACTGTCGCTGCTTTATTATACAGGATGGGAATGAACAGCCAGATGAAGACATACGTGCAGCAAGGTCCTAAAGGATCCTAAGTGCAGATACTTCTATTCCCATGGAGCTGGGTGTGCCACCTCACTGTCTTATGAATGTGTTCACCAACTCAGAACTCTCTGAACTCCATCGGTAAGGAGCCTTCATTATATAGGCATGATTGATTAAAACATTAACCATTAGTGATTAATTCAATCTCCAGCCCCTCTCCCCTCTCTGAAGGTCAGGTGGTATGGTTTAAAGTTCTAACCTTCTAATTATGCCTAGGTCTTTCTGGTGGCCAGCCCCTATCCTGAAGCTAAGTCATCTCAATAGCATACAAAAGACACTTTACCACTCCAGAGATTCCAAGGGCTTTAAAAACTGCATCAGGAACCAGACACAAAGATCAAATATTTATTTTTTACTGCATCACAGTATGTGAGGTTGGATTTGCCCTGGAGAGAGGCCCAACGTAATGGCCTCAAGTGTGGTGGCACCTGCGCTGCCTGCGTGCTGATTGGCTATGACGGCAGCTCAGCAGGGTCATGCCTCAGTGCCTCTGCTCCTTCCACACCAGGTGTGTGAACCTCATTTCCACAGGCCCAGTCTTCCGACAATGGTAGTAGTGCAAGGGGTTTTTAAGGCCTCCATTAGCTCATCCTGCTGCTCCCCAGCGAAAACGCTTGGTGACCTTGGTCCCAGTTGTCTTTAGGAAGCTTTCAGCCCCTCCAGCTCTGTCTCCACAGGCCTCTCATCAGCCACAGCTATTCAACAAACAGGAGCAAACCTTTAACATTTAAAGAAAAAAGGAACTTATTAAAGGATATTAGGTAGCTCAGACAATCCTTGAAAAGGCCAGATGATCAAATTTAGAAGTTATACTGTTAGGAAAAAGGCCCCAAACTACACTGCAGAAGTAGTCCAATTGGTTCCAGTGGCCTTCAGGCTCTTGGCAAAGAATGAAAAACATGTAGAAACTAAAACCTGAGCCTGGATCCAAGATGCATCTATTTCTTATGCTTCTTCACAGCCTCAGATCTTTGTTCTTTTTCCAGTACTAATCACATCCATGGGGAAGAATTTGGAGGGTCTTCATGCCCCTAAGACTGACTGGCAGGGCATAGGTTATGAGCTCTGACCAGAACCTGTGATATTTGGCCCCTTCTCTGCACAATGTGCTCATCAACTCCTCATTTGCTTCCTATATAAAATCATTTCTTATCTGATCACAACATGAAAACCCCTTCTTATCAAGAACTTGTTTTAGGGGCCGGCCCGGTGGCGCAGCGGTTTCGTCCGCGCTTGGCAGCCCGGGGTTCGCGGGTTCGGATCCCGAGCGCCCGCCGACGCACTGCCTGTCAGCCATGCCGTGGTGGCGTCCCATATAACGTAGAGGAAGATGGGCACGATGTTAGCCCAGGGCCAGTCTTCCTCAGCAAAAAGAGGAGGATTAGCAACGGATGTTAGCTCAGGGCTGGTCTTCCTCACCAAAAAAAAAAAAAAAAGAACTTGTTTTAAACTTTCTCAAGGTTTCCTCCAGTACTAACTATAAATTAATGAACTGTCATACACTGTAACCAATTTTTCTGGCTCATCCCATTCTAGCAACATTGTTGTGGAGTGTCCAGTGTTCTCCCTCCTGGTGCTCTAGGAAACTGTGTTGGCAGGGTTCTGAATGACCCGACAGGACAAAGTTAATCAAAGATCATGATGAAGGGAAATATCCACCAACGTGTGAAGATTTCAAGTATCTAGAGAAACAGCCATGGTATTTGCCCAATAGATGATGGCGATGATGATGACGACAATGATGTAGTCCAAAGGATAGAGCGAATGAAAGCATTTTACTAGTTTTACCTGGATTAGTTGTTCTACAGAAGCCATATGGAAATACATTGATTTATCAAATATTAGTTGCATGTTATAAATATTATATAGTAAATGTCAGAAGAGATTTTTCAATGGAAAGTGGTCCTTAGAGATAGTTTTCAAAAGATAATACTTGGAAATGAAATATAAATGTGCAGATTTACTGGAGACAGGAAGATGGCATTTCTAACAAATCACAGAGACAGCAATGTGGCATTTTTGATAAATCATAGAAAGAGTTACAACATTTGAAGTGAAAATTGAAGTTCAGCTTAATTACTTTATTTTCCATAAAATAGAGTAATGCCTCCCTACTTAGTTTTATAACCATGTTATAAAGTGTGTACTTCATTATGATGTCATAAATTATGTTATGGGAACATAATTGCAACTATGTCTTCTAAATGCATTTTTGGTAAACATTACTGTTTTTGTAAAGACTTACTCTAGTCTGTTAAAATTTATGGTTCCAGGGCTTTATTCATCTACTTGATATATTAGTTTTGATGCTGTAAGACAAGATAAGGTTGCATATATTACATTTCTAATTGTTTTCCCAAGTCTTTTAATTAAGGGGGAATCCCAGAAGGTATGCAAATATCTAGTTTCTGACATTTCTCCAACATTAAACCAAAAATCCATTGAGTAAAATTTTCTGGTGTTTCTAAAAAATTATTCTCTCCATGAATCCTAACTAATGAATTGATTAAATTTTTCTTTGCCACCCATCTCCTATAGATATTGGAAAAAGAAAATAACTTTACCACATTGTGCCCTGTGAAGATTTACTTTTTCCCTATGCATATATATTACCCTATTTTTAATGGTGTCATTTATAATTTACTGTTAAAATATGTGCATGTGTGTACACACATCTGCAAAGAAAGCATGAAACATCCGATCTTATGTTGTGATGTCTTTAAAGATGAGATTAAGATTTCTTCCTTCTAGTTTGGAAAGTTGAAAATGAGGTATCTCAGAATGATATGAATGCCCAGGTATCTAAGCGCAACCCTTCATCTTACAGTCATCATTTATTCATTCATGCTTTAATCCAGCAAGATACTAATTCCAATTTTCTGGTTTCATAGATAAGGAGATTGAGATTTGTGACAAATTCTCGACAGTCAGATTGGTGACTTTTTCGTAGTTAAACAGGAAGCACTCAGCACATCTAGAGATTTCCAGGGTGGCTGTGGAGTCCAGACAACTGTCAGGTAACTGGCCAGACTTAGAGCCCACTCCATCAGGCACAGAGTCCAAGGAGGTGAAAATACATTCTCCCATCATTGGGGCCATAGGACAGTACTCCTCTCCCAAACATTTCTGAGAGCACAGGTGTATCAATAAAATATTTCCTGAGTATTGATTTTATACATATATATAGCTTATAAATGCACTACTGCCCCAGTATATTTTATTAATAATAAAACATCCACTGATTAGGTAGAATAAATATGCATATATTTCCTATAACGTGTAATCATTTTGTGACCCCTGGGGTGTGCAGCCCGGATTTGGAAACCATTGCCATGGGACATTATGCAGTCGTAATCTAGAATTTATGTGCCCAATTTATAGTACAGTGTATTAAGCAGAGAATAATTTTTGTCTTGATTGAACATATTTTTCTCAATTCTATTCTTGAAGAGTAGATGTGCCTAATTATCTTTAAAAGATAAGTGCTACAGTTGAAAGGGTTTACAAATATCATAGGAGTCTCAGAAAAAAGAAAATGCAATCATAAGAGTCATTATACTTTGCTCTCATTATTCTAATTTTCAAATGATGAACCCAGGCCTACGTAAACAAATTACAAAGGAATAGAATAGCATAAAGAAAACATATTTGATGTATTTAATGATAACATTTGAAGCTAACATCAGTTTCTTAACAAAACCTCATAAAATAAAGTGGTTCTTTTATTTTTTAAGTAAATTTGGAATATAAAATTATGAAGTGCCGCCCAATTGTTTTAGAAAATTAATGAACAAAATTATAGCAAAACTTCACATCTTACATGATTTTTTATGGGGCACTCTAACTCCTAACTTCTTATTTATGCTCCAATGATAAAAAATAAAAATTAAGTTTCTGAGATTTAACATCTAAAAAGTAGCAGTTGATTTCTTCTCCCGAATTTGTCCTGCAGTGGCCTCTCTGTCCTCCCAGTCTGCACACCACCGTCTGCATAGCTAGTGAAGCAGGGACCTCA
Organism: Tapirus indicus; assembly: GCA_031878705.1. Lineage (NCBI taxonomy): Eukaryota > Metazoa > Chordata > Mammalia > Perissodactyla > Tapiridae > Tapirus > Tapirus indicus. The sequence goes on from CM062934.1 coordinate 33,596,201, forward strand.
GCCTCAGTGCTGGTTCCTCTTTCTCCTTAAATCTGGGGTAAATGTACATCCTGATTTACACTTCCCATCCTCACTTGATAATAATCACTCCCTTTTGCTGTCAAAAATATTCTGATTTGGATAGTAAATTATATGATGACTTTATCTGTCTCCTAAATTCCTTCCTCCAGCAAGCCCTGTGACAGTGACCTACAAAATATATCTCCAACTGTCCACTCTTCCTCTCTGTTACTAACATGGCCCAAGCCTGTTGTCTTGAACTCGGAGTCCAATCTCAAAGAAGCAACCAAAGCCATCTTTATCAGCTGTAAAACACTTTCCTTGAAGCAGTCAATGTTACTCAGAAAAACCAAACTCCTCACTGGGCTGCATCTCCCTCTCTTTGTTCCTGTGTGGTACGTTCAGAAACACGTTCTCCATCCCTGGCACGCTGTAGTCATTCCCAGGAGCAACTGCATTCTCTCGTCTCTCAGCCTGGAGTTCTTCTTCGTGATTAGTCCTTTCTCAGTATTCATGTCTTAGAACAAATGACAATTTCTCAGACAACCTTTCCTCTCCACCCAACAAAATTAGCCCACCAACTACTCACAGGGGTCTACCGTGTGGTCCCCATCCTCTCCCTTCTCAGCAGTTATCATTAACTAAAGTTATGGTGATCGTTCACCTAACTATCTTCCTCTGTTAGAATACGAACTTAGAACCAGTACCTGTACCTCTCATCCTTGACTGTAGATTTGCTGCTGCAAACACTGGCCAGTACATTCTACATTATGCACATTAATAAATGTTTGTTAATGAAAGACTAAAGTTGATATTCATAAAATCATGTTTAAAGGTCATTATGATTATTTATTATAAAATGCCTCCTTTTGCAATGAAATAGTCCCCCAAATTATCTTCCAAATCAGAGTATAGTTTTCAAAAACTAAAAATTAAGCTTCATCATTCTCCCCAAATTTCAGGTCTTGAAATAATATTCACTATACTTCACAAAATGATAATAAAAATTTAATGTTATCACAAAATAAGTATAGTAATAATAAATAATAAAGTAGTCAATGTGGTTGATTCTTCACAAACTTGAGTGTAGGAGAAATACCTATTCATTTTCTATAGATCAAAAGAAATCTGATTCCATGCCAGCATTTTCCTGTGACAGCAGTGAATTCAATTACAATCATTTTTGAACTATATGTCCTTCCTCAAGGTTGCACAGTTATCTTAGGGCAGATTTCGGGGTTTTACAGTTGCATAGAAAACAAGGGAATGGGCTCTGATTCATCATGGTCATAGAGCTTTTGGCCAAGGCCACACAATCCTTTGAACTTAGGGGCTCCAGTGTCCTCTGTCTACTCTGGGAACTCCGCAGCCCTGAGTACCACCTTCCTCAGTGCACCTCATGAGCCAGAGCCTTCAGAGGCCCTACCAACCTCTTGGAGGATGCCAGTTAGCAAGGTGTGGCCACCCTGTTTCCATCTCTACAGTCTCTTCTTTAGGATAATCTCTTCAGGGGTCCCAGAGTTTCAGGAAACTGAAATGGGAAGGAGGCTGCTTCAAATGCCTCTACTTTCTGCCTGCCACTGAAAACCCTGCCATGACAAAGGTTCTGAACTTTGCCCTGTTCTCCTTTGGCAAAATATTAGCCCTTCTCAGAAGAATGACTTAAATGCATAAAATAAAATACATATAATCAAAAAGGAAACAAATTATATTGAAATACAATTATAAATGTGGTTTTTACTAACCACATTAAATAAGATCTAACAGTGGGACTATTAAATACCATGACTTAATAAGGGCCACTTAATTTAATAAATATCATGATTATAGTGATAAGCAAAACAATATTTTGAAATATCTGTAACAATTGTATATAAATATTAAGATATTTAAAATTTCTATCAGTTTTATTGGTATGTCTCAAGCTACTATATTATCCACATTCATAATTGAAGAAGCTGCTAAATTTCAATTAGAATTTAGTGAAAGTGAAGACATAGTTTTTTTCTCATCCAAGTTCACAGGCTCCCCTCATTAAGAACCTAATTTACTATATGCTTTTCATATCGTCTGCACTGTGGTAAATAGGCTATGTCAATTAAAAAGTCCTGACTGATTCTTGAAGACACAGTCTTTGGTACAACAGAGCAGAACGGCCGTCTCTGAGTGTGTCTTCCTGCCCTATGCACACCACCAGAGAGCCCCACCTTCCCTCGTTACCCGATAGCAAAACTGGTCTCCACCAGCAGTCACGGCAAACCTACCATTTCTTCTAATTTGATGGTGGGGACATTCTTAAGGACACATTCAGCTTATATACAGGAATGTGAACCATCTTCTCTATGTCGATCCAATATTTAAAACCTCTGAGCACACGAAACACATAAATAAAAAGAGGTTCACATCACTTTAACCCTCACCATATCCTTCAGAGTTGAGTAGATACTGGTGTCACACATTCCCCTGGAATAGTGGGTGAAACGAGGTGCAGTGAGACTGTCTGAGTTACCGAGAGTCCCGAAGTCATAATGCCACCTCCTCAGTAAGTTACTAGAAATGCTAGAAAGCACATATTTTAAAAGCAGAAACCAAACTCAGGGAATATGTATATTTTTCTGTTTAATGAGGCTAGTATTCATACTCTTTGGTATTCTGCTTTCTCTCTCTATATATATCTCTAAACAGAGGTGTACCCTGAATTGCATTAGACACAATTTGCTTTTAAAGCAAATTTGTTTGCTTTAAAATTCTAGTTTAAAAGAAAGTCAACATTTTGTATGTCATTTTTCTGAACATTTGGTTATCTTTCATGACATTATATCATACTATATTACCATTTAATATGTAATTTAAAATTTTGATTTTGATCTAATTTCAGAATATTAGAATCATTAAAGAGGCTGAATTTTTGCAGAAAACATTCCGTAACTAATACAACTGAATGAACTATCATGAAAGGTCACCATAAGAAAAGCAAACATCTACCTAACCACATTCTAAACTACAAAGTAGACAATAGCTTTAAGAGGATATTTCCGTTGTAATTTTTGAAAAATCTAGTCATTGGGGTAGGCACATTTTGAACCAGAGGTGTCTTTTAAAATATAGAATACTTTGTATATGAAGTTTTTGAGACAGAGTCGTATGTTTGCTATTAAATGTATAACTCAATGTGTATTCCATTGCGTTTCCTACTTGTGTTAGTAATTCTCTTCCGTGCTGTTGCTATATATACACATATACATAGTCTTTTAATTCTGAAGGAGTATAAACATGCAAATTACAAAGAGGGGAGCTGCATTTAATCATGCATAATTTAAAATGCCAGGCTTGGTTTGGGCAATCTACCTTGTCAACAAAGGCACAATCCACTTTCCCGGCGCTCCGACTGTGCTTCAGTTGCACTGACTGACAAGTAGTGTGTGTGCGTCAGGAAAAGATGCCCGAGGATTATCAGCCCCAACAGCGGGTGTCACAGGGTGACAGCTTCTGCTAAGTGGCCTGAGTGGTTGTCAAGGTGCTGCAATAAAACACAGTCATATTTCATGAGTTAAGGCGAAATAAAAATAAAACTGTTGTATATCAAGTGGAAAATAAAACCTTAAAATATCTGATAATTTGATTTAAGCATTATTGTCCCCATAAATGGTTGATGATGTGTGCATTTTCCATGGTCAGCCTGAGAATAAAATATAAATTTTGTATGTTCCAAGTTAGGTATAATTTTTTCAAATTTCAAAGTTTCAATAATTGTTTCAGAATAAATAATTTGGGGGGAACAGGTAGTTTAAACTTCTATTTGTAAACAACTGAAGAATGAATTCTCTGGTTCTCCGTGGATATCAATAACATGCAGATGACTGAGGACATAAGTAGATGCGTCGCCCAGTGCCACCTTTATCCTGAAGAAGGAACAGCTGACATTGTCTGTCAAACTCTGAGTGGGGTAAGGACTCCAGACTCACGGGAGCCTCCATCACAGGGAAGGGGACGCTGGTCACTTCAGAGGGATGCACGTCTCTATCCCTTTTCCTCCTTGTCCTCACCTGGCCTGGCTGTGCTCCCCGCTGCTCCATGCCAGATCTGTCCCTGGAGAGAACAAGAAAGGGAAGGAAAGAAATGAATCATCAAAGTGGGAGAGGTATTACAATTTTAACTGTTCAGTCAATGGATTATTTTGCATTTTTCCTAACTAAAGTTTAAATTATACTTTACTATAGTTATCTTACCATTTAAAAAATTTTTGAGGACACTGCCAATTTTAGAGTTTGAAATGATACTAACAACTCTTCAGTTAAAAACCTTTTCCCATAAATAAAAAAAATGTGAATTTCAAAGAAGCCAAAGCACTTGTGAAACAGCTTCTCTTATGTATCATTTCTCAGAAAGACACAATTGATTAGCAGTGACTTTTCCAAAAACTTTTCTTGCAGAGTGGAGAAACAGAAAAAAACCCTGCCATATGCCATCAATATAGGAGATTTCTATCCTCAAGAATTATATTACTCTCCTTTTTCTCTTTAGTAATCTTTAATTTAATTCAACATCCATTAGTCCACTTTTCAAACTCCTTTACCACGGGTTGAGAGACCCAAACGGGTACCCCAAAGTCACTTTGCATGAGGACAGTCACAGGGTTATCTGGCCCCTTCTTGGAGACTTGATCTCCTCTCATTTTTTTTGTGAAAGTCTCGTTACCTTTTTCTACTAGGGAACAGAGAAAGAGGAGCTAAAAAGTGACATTTTTTAAAAGTGACATTATTTTACAGTACACTTAGTGTAGGTTTTCCTTCTCTTAAGTATCCAACAGTCAGGGGATTGGTCTGTGGAGGAAGCAGGAAGTACGGTGCCTGCTCAGCCTACAGAGATAAAAGCCTATTTTCAGATGTAGCTTCTGGGCCCAGCAGGTTCTGAACTGTGTGAAACTTACTCAGCAAATGGCTGCTGCAGCATATTAATACAGGAGGGTATTGATTCACCCAAAATTAGAACACTCCTCACTATACCTCCATCACTACAAGACTTTGACTTTCAAGGCATTGTCAGTGTCTGGAATCTTTATCGTGTGAGAATGCAAGAGTGACGGTGAAGTCTCCTATGCTCCTCAGACTCAGAGGAGTCGGGGGAGATCACATTTCAGCAAAGTTTCTAAACCTGTAACTACCTGGGATATGTTAACATTTTCAGAAAAGTCTGCCCTGAACTGAAAGGAGTTCTTTGCAGTCTCTGCTTTTTGACATTACCCTGTTGTGGGGAATATACAAAACAGACCTGAAGCACCTCCTGGTGCCAAAAGGGAAGAAAGTGCTCGAACACTTCACATACACACACACACAGGCGCACACACGTGCACAAAGTGAAGGGGTGGGTCAAAGAGCTCCCAGTGGACAAACTTGGAACAATTGAGTGAACAACATAAATAAAATAGCTTAGATAATAACTAAAAGTGTAAAATAAATATCCATGAGTCCATATTGATGTGAATAATGACTGAATAAATAAATAAATGGGGAGAAGAGACAAATTTCCAGTGCAGCAGAATTCCAAATAATTTATGGAGCTACTCTGCGCTCAGGAAAGTAGAGCACAACTCCTCACTCCTTGAGTGTGACTGCGCATAGTGACGTCCTTCCAAAGAGGACAGTGTGGAAAGGGGAAAGAATAACTTTACAGTGGAGGAAGCTGGCAAACACGACCTCAGCCAGGTGCCTGGGGTCGACATCAACAGTGATGAGTCATGTTGAGAGCAGGTACTCTTAAAATGATGTGGTGAAAATGACACTTAACCTCTGTGGTCTTCCAGACCTCAGTCTGATAATGGGAAAATAGATAAATCTGAAAAATCTTCTATAAACTGCCTGCCCAGTACTCCTCAAAATTGTCAAAAACAACGAAAGTGTGAGAAAGTGTTACTACCAAAATGAGCCTAAGAAGACATGATGACTAAATGTCATGTGGGATCCTGGATGGGATCCTGGAGCAGGAGAAGGACATTGGGTAAACACTGTGGAAATTCGAATAAAGTATGGGCTTTGCTTACTAATAGTGTGTCAACATTGGCTCGTTAGTTGTGACAAATGTACATTATTAATATAAGATTTGATAATAAGGAAAACTGGGTGTGGGATATAGGAAAACTCTCTGTAGTATCTTCTCAACTTTTCTGTAAGTCAAAAAATGTTATGTCAAATTTAATGTTTATTAAGGAGGTACTTACTGAATTATTTATAAGTTTAAAAACAGGAATATTCTAACATACAAAAACAAGAATCATATCCAACATAGGATATGGGAAATTTTTAATTAAATTTGGGTTTATCCACTTGAATATTATGCAGCCATTTCAAATATTTTCAGAATGTTTATATAAAAATGGAAAATAGTTATGTTAAGATGTTAAATGAAAAGAGTAAACAAATTTTATGTCAAGTATGGTCATATCTTTATCAAATATCCACCACAAGCTCAGCTCCTCCCTAAATAAATAAAGAGAGGGAGGAAGAAGCTATATGTAGAAAAACACCTAGCAGGATATACATAAAATAGTCAATTGAATATTTTTAAACTGTGAGCATAAAAGTTACTTTTTTCATCAATTTTCTTTTGTTTTTCTTTTTACTCATGTTTTGTACATGGACTGGTGTTATAAGGAAAAAAACAACTTTTAAGAAAGAACTATATTATCATGCTTTAAGAGTATTGTAGAATTCAAGATTAAGAATCTCTAAAAATAAATCCATATAAGTGATTTGAGCTTAGCTGTAAAATCAGACAGACTTGGGTTTACATGGTATTTCCAAAACTTAATACTTGTAAGAACTTTGAGAGATTATTTAATTTCTAAATCTTGGCTTCCTCATTGGGAAAATGAAGAGTAATCATACCTATCACAGCATTTACTGCAGTGCTTGAATCATGGTGATAATGCTAAACAGGTGCTTAGACATTTTGCTAGAAGTAAATTTAAAATATTTTGCTTTGAATTATACAGACAACAGATGGGAGGAGGTGGAGAGATTCTGAAAAATTAGTGGAGAGTGTTAACTTATACCAATTTCCCTGGAATTTAAGTCACTGAAGAAAGCACAGGAATGGGTGGACAGGAATATTCTTCATGACAATAGGAGCGGGTGGCAGTAAGAGCCTGAAGATGAAAGAATAAATTCCAGGAAAACCCTGAGGGGAATCAGCACAAATGTAAGCCCAGCCCAGCACAGAGCAGACCATGTGATATTGACTTGCAAGAACAAATAAGGCTAGAAAAACGATGTCTGTTTGTAAAAGAAAAAAAATGCTTGATATGATTTTAGAAAAATTAAAGTCTAATACAGAAGTGGAAATATTATCAGAAAAAAGATTTGTTTGGTATAATTTACACTGGCCTAGGGAAGTTTATATCCATAAAGTGCTTTTTATGAATACAGTGTGAATATTGGTTGATTGAATTGTTGATTGGGAAAACAAATTTTGAAGACAAAAAACAGATATGAAAATATGAAAGTTCATATCTATGTAAGGTTCTCTGTAACATTCATGTTATTATACAGCGATCTTTGGTGGCTAGTCGTTGGCAGAACTCAAGTGGAGCCACCAATAAAAAGACCATGGCCAATTTACAGAAAGACGGCCCCAGGACGCTTAAGGAGAAGGTAAAACGAAGCCACACCAGGAAACCTGTGCACGTCTGAGCCCCAAGGCTGGGCACTGTTTAGCCCCTGAGAAACTGCATTAGTTTGCCAGGCTGCCACAAAACAGCACCGCAGACTGGGCAGCTTAAATAACAGAAATTTATTTTCTCACGGTTCTGAGGGTCAGGAGTCCAAGATCAAGGTGCCAGCAGGATTTCTTTCTTCTAAGGCCTCTCTCCTTGGCTTGTAGATGGTCACCTTCTCCCTGTGTCTTCACATGGTCTTCCCTCTGTACATATCTGTGTCCTAATTTTCTCTTCTCAAAAGGACACCACTCCTATCAGATTAGGGCCCATCCTAATTATCTCATTTTAACTTCATTATCTCTTTAAAGACCCTGTCTCAAATACAGTCATGGTCTGAGGTACTGGGGGTAAGGGCTTTAACATATGAATTTTGGGGGAACACAATTCATCTCATAACAGATGCTATTTAATTTTAGTATAAGATAAAAATAGGGATAGCAACCAGGCATATATCACCAACATGATTCTAGATATGAACGCAGCCATCTTCCCTGTTGCTTGTACTTTACAGCCCATAAGTAACGTGTCAATGATTAGAAGACGTGGATGTTGCTCTCCACCTGGGGATGCATGCTCCCGCGCAGTTCATGTTGTCTCCACCACGCTAGCAGTGTCACATGGATTTCTTTTATAAGAATGTAAACTTCTGAAGCATTTTTTAAAAAGGTTTGGAAAGTAAACATCTATTTCCTTCAGAAGAGGCAGCTCCAGAAGTGACGGTGAGTGTCGAGATAACATAGGACCTGAGGGGTTGCTCAGCTTCGGTTTGGCCGAGAGAAGACCCTGAAGAAAGGAAAGGTGTCCTGTTAGTGAGATGACTTCAGGTAACTTGTGGCACGAGTTTGGAACTAAAAGGGCAGTAGGATGGACATCACATCATGATGGAAAAAGCTGAATTAAAAGCTAACATGATGAGAGAATGTCAGTGAAGGATCTCACTAGAAGAGGAAAGAGGCTCCTGAGGTTTCGCTGGAGGGGCCTCAGAACAAGGGCTATTATAAGTACTTTAATTATTGTTTTTTGTTTACACTCCTTGACAATAGAAATCTTTAGAGTCTCACAGCATCAAATGTACTGACTGGAACATTTCATGTTGCAATTAGTAAAAGTCATTGAGATACCTTCGTGGGGACTCTTCAAACTAAAATTTATGCAAAAGAGATTAATTTGTAAACGAGTGAATTAGGATAAAATACATCTGGGAGGTTCAAAGAACACTTAGGAGTATTTAGTATCATACAGGATAATAAAGGTGGATACAATCTAATAGCTCCCCGTCACTTTTTAGTGAAGCAAATATTTATAACAGTCTAATGATTAACTTGTCTTTTGTCAATGTTTTAAGTACATTTAGTATATCTTCATTTTATTCCCACTTAAATTTGCTTTCAGCTGAAATTGTCATCTGAAGTATATGCTTATGACCAAGCTTGAAGTGGTGATTGACCTCAATTGTAATCTTCCCCTGTTAGCAATGAATTATTATGGACATTAGGCTATGGAGAGAGTAAGAACTGATTCTGACTCTCTTTGTACACACACACACAGAAGTGCTGAACTTGAAGTAAATAGTTTAATTCAGAAAAAAAATCACTTATAAAAGAACAGATTAAAAGCTGATATTTGATTCCTACTCTATAAAAATAAAGGGAAAACGTAAACCGATGCTGTGCATTCAATTATAACAGTAGATGAAGTATGACATTCTTCATGGCCACTTTCAGAGAAGGCCAAAGTATGGCCAGGAGGTGAAATTAGCAAAACAAGGATACAAAATAAGTAAAGGGAACAGAGTGGAATAGCGTGAGAAGAAGAAGAGAAACCAGTCAGAGAGGCAAGCGTTTGGCAGAGGGAAGAGGAGGGAGGAAAATGAGCTGCCTGCCACCACACTCTGCAAACACAGATCCCTTCATCACCTAGGTGCACGCTCAGCTATAAGGGATACTTAGGCTCTTAAATTATAAAGAAGACATCCTTTTCCATCTCATTTGGACAGGTAAGATTTCTGTTACTGTTTTCTTAGATTATTTCAGAATAATCTATTTCCACTTAGCTCACCAAACCGTAGTAAATGTAAAACAGAGCAGTCAACATAGATAAAGGAAGAGGAAGCATTTGGGACACATGTGGGAAAACAAAACCCTTCCATTCTCTGTTGTTTGTACTGATTGATTCAAGGGGCTTGATGACTCAACATTTGTGCAACAAGCATCGATGTGCTGTTTCACACTGGGTGTTTATTCAATGCACACTGTATCTCAGCTGTTGTGTTAGCACAGTGTACACAAGAGTGAATAAGGCAGGCAAGGCCCCTGCCCTCAAGAAGAGTGTTCTGTAGTTGGGGTGGTACTCTGAACAAGAAAGATTCAGAGAGTGATTCCTGCTTTGAAGAAATAAACCATTGTAATGTGATAGAAATGATGTGGACGATGGTGGTGGTGCTTGATGGATAATTGAAGTTGGGTGGTTGGAGAAGTTCTCAGAGAAGGTAAAAATTTGAAATGAATTCTGAAGGTGAAAATGGAGACAATCCTATGACAATCTGGGGGCAAAGCATTGCAAACTTTCTACCTGGAGGCAGAGGGAGAATGAGGGACTAGACAGGGTTAGATTTTATTTTGCATGCGATGAGAAGCCTTCAGAGATTTAAATAGGGAGATGATTACATCTTATTTATGTGTAAAAATGGTCTATTTGGTTTTGGAGCTAATAGTGATAGGACCTGTAGATGGATTTGATGTGAGGCCCCAAAATGTGAGTGTCAGCACCCCTCCCCCTTCCTGGCAGCTCTTGCTTCACAGAAAGCTTTGCTTTGATTCTTACATTCTCACATGCTTCCTCTGGAACTGGCAGTGTACTGGGGAAAAGGGAAGCCAAATGTAGTTTCTTGGTGTTTTCTTCTCTCGGATCTTGACTCCGCAGTAGTTCATCTCCTTGTAGTTGTTTAATGTTTCCAATTCATGTCATTTTTAAAAATATTTTTCCAGTTTTTCTAGTTATACTCAGCAGAAGGCTTGGTCCCAATTACCTAATTTGACTATTCAGTATGCTAATAATCATACAAATAATGCAAACAAACAAATATGTAAAAAATAAACTATGGCTATATATCAGTGATGTAGTAACTGATTATGCTATCCAACTTAGCCTGATTCTGCTTTTATACCTGCGGGTTAGGTAATGGATTATCAATGATACACAAACTTTTCAAATAATAAAGGAAATATTTGATAGATTAGACTGCATTAAGACTAATAATTACTATTCTTAGAAACAGACCATAAAGAAAGTGAAAAGATGAGCCACAAACTTGGAAAGACATTTGGAAATTATATTAATGACACAAGATTAGTATCCATTACATAGTGAGAACATTAATAAATAATAATAAAAACATGTTAGAAAAATGAGCAAAGGAAACAAGCAGTCATTTCAGAAGAGAAGACACAAATGGCACCCAATTATATGAAGATACACACATCAGTAATCACAAAAAATGAAAATCAAGGTCAAAATGAGATACTATTATATAATCCATCTAATTGGAAAAAAGTTATCAGATACTTAAAAAAAATAGTTGTCATTAGGATATAAGGCAACAGCAAGTCAGCCATGGTTGATAAAAGTATAAATTACAACCGCTTTTGGAAAAAATTGACATTACTTATTAAGGAGAGGACATACAAATTTTATGACCTAGCTGTTTTGTTCTTGGATATATACTTTAGAGAAACTTTTGCATACATGACATTAAAATGCAAATTATAGAACTGCTTGTAGAACCATTAAAGAACAAAAAAAGAAACCAGCTAAATACAAATATCTAGTAGAAGTAAACTATATATGTTTTAGTGCATCCATGCTATGGAATGCTATACAGCCTCACAAATAAATGAACTATAACTACATGCAACAACATGGACAAATTTCAAAAACTTTACATTAAGAAAAAGTAGCAAGTTAAAGAAGAAAGCTTGGAGTAGGAAAAATTGTTAAAAACAGAAAATGATACATTGTATAAATAAATGATACATTGTATAGATATACATATATTGGAAGTAGAACTATTTTTGAAAGAGAGGTTGTCATAACACAACTTCAGAATATTGATTAATCCTGGGGGAAGCAGAGGAAGGTGTGGTTGGTAAGTTATTACAGGGCTGCTTAGGCACCCATATTGTTCTGTTTCTTAGTTTGGTTGAAAGGTACATTGGTGCTAATCTTACTATTGTATTATTCTTTAAATGATCGGTATTAGTTTTATGCATTCTTTTGTATATATGATATACTTCACAGAAAACAATCCAAAATTCCTAAAACACTTGTCAAAACTAAGTATTATTTGCACTTCCATAAGCAATAAATACTGTATAATTATTTTATTTTAAAATTTTTCAATTTCAAATTTTGCCAGAGAAATTAATTTTCTCCACATATTTACCAACAATTGAATGTATTTGCATATAAATTAGCTCTTCAGAAATTTTGCCCAATTGTCCACAAAGATGCTTAATATGTCTTATTGATTTTTAAAAATTGTTCATTATTTAGAAGGCTGGTAACCCTTTGTCTTATAGCATTTGAGTGTTTTTTATAGTTTTTAAATTTAGTTTTGATTTTGTTATGATCTATTTGTAACATATAGGTTTTTAAATAATTATGTATTTAATTCTATTGATCATTTTTAAAATTTTTCACCTTAGGTATTATATATAAAAAACACACCCCTTTACTTAAATGCATTCTCCTGTATTTTATAGTTCAATTTTTGTATATAACTTTTTATTCCAGTTGTAATTTTTTGATCACATTATGTAAGAATCTAACCTTTTTCCCCTAAATATTTAGCAATTTATACATTTACCACATTTACTGAATAATTTATTTTCTCCAGTTAATAGATATAACAGTTTTATCATATACTATAATAGGGAAATATTATGTAAAATTAATTTTAATTAAATTAATGCTTGCACGTGGTTGAAAGGCAAATAACACAGAAAATATTATAATGTATGTAATTGTCCTCCACCTCTCCACACCCTTTCCTGTTTCTCACAAACTACCATGGCATCTTCAAAATGTGATTTTTGGTCACATGAAGGAAACAAGAACACATCAGAATAAATGAATCAGCTGTCCAGGGGAAAATTAAATTTTGTGACCAAATAGTAGCAAATCATATGTTTGAAAACAAAATTCTACTTTTCTGTTAAAAACTACATTGTAAATTCTATCCTTACTGAAAATAGTCCAGGATATGTCATTGCTTCCATAATTTCAAAGTCCTGCCATTACAATTCTGTAGAGCCCTCTACATATCTTTACCTAAAAACGAAGCGGTGTTTCATCACAGAGTAGGACGGTTCATATTCAGAAGTCAAATATATCTTCTGACCACATTCTGATCCATTCCAAACACTCCACTCCATTCCACTCCACTCCACTTTATTATTGACAATCAATAGCGTCCCCACATTATATTGATTTGTATATAGGAAGGTTCTAGGTTTGATAAATTCGGATCCGGAAAAGATGAGAGAGGTAATGGAGCCAGATTGCTTTATTTCTCCAACTAACGAAGTTCTGTTGTAGAAGAAATAAAAAGTTAAAAGCATAAAGTATAAAATAAATTCATGTTCCACTCCTTTGGAAAGCTGAGCTTTTCTTAGCTATCAAGGGGACTAAGAAAACACCTTATGTCAAAATAATATGGAAACAAGGAAATAAGAAAGAAAAAACAGAATACCAAAGAAGTTCCCTTTGCTGATAAGTATTTCTAACATGAAAGGAAAGGGACCTTCTGGAATAATAGCATGGTTCATAGAATATTATAAATACTCTGTTTTTAGAAAATGTGATTTAGTAGATTAAAAGCAGAGAGAGCAAATCTTAACTGTACTGATTAGATTTCAGAAATGAAACGGATGTGAAAACTGTCCAGGGATTCTTTTATAAGTGCTCAAAGTTTTCTTTTAAAATATTCAAAGGGACTAGAAAAAACTTGTGTGTATAGTATATATATATAATAGTTTTATATATTTATATTGTATCTCAAATAATAAATGCCCATACTTTCCCATGGTTACACATATATTAAATCAGTTCTGTTGCTAAATAACAATTATTACATTTTCTTTGGGTGGTATAAAGAATGTACTCATTTAAGAAAACTATCTACAAAATCTGTGAAATATTTTAATATGTGAAAAATAAAAGATCAACAATGAAAATTAAAATTAAGTTATTAGTAAGTTAATAAGCATGGTGTTATCCTAGGACAATGAGTAGCCCTTGCAAATTAGGGAAAACTCTCAGAATTATTTATAATTAGAAATTTTTTTTAAAAGTTGAGATATAATTAACATATATCATGCAGATTTAAGGTGTAAAATATGTTGATTTGATATATTTATATGTTGCAATGTGATTACTACCTTAGTATTAGCTAACACCTCAATCAAGTCAAATAATTACCATTTCTTTTTTGTGGTGAGAACCTATACGACCTAGTTTCTTGGTAATTTTTTTATTGAGATAACATTGGTTTGCAACATTATATAAATGTCAAGCATACATCATTATATTTCGACTTCTGTAAGGCTACATTGTGTTCACCACCACAAGTCTAGTTGTCTACCATTGCCATACTAATATACCCCTTTACACCTTTCACCCTCCCCCATCCCCTTCACCTCTGGTAACCACCAATCTCTTCTCCTTATCAATGTGTTTGTTTGTTTGGTGTCTTCCACATATGAGTGAAATCATGTGGTAATTTTCTTTCTCCATTTGACTTATTTTGCTTAACATAATACCCTCAAGATCCATCCATGTTGTTGCAAAAGGCAAGATTTTATCTTTTTTATGGCTGAGTAATATTCCAGTGTGTGTGTGTGTGTGTGTGTGTGTGTGTGTGTATTTATACACACACATGGTATATATATCGTGTGTGTGTGTATATATATTGGCTATTGTGAATAATGCTGCAATGAACATAAGGGTGCATATATCTTTTTAAATTAGTGTTTTCATGTTCTTTGCATAAATACACAGAAGTAGAATAGCTGGATCATATGGTAGTCCTATTTTTAAAAAATTTACACACTCTTTTCCATAGTGACTGCACTGATTTACATTCCCACCAGCAGTGTATGAAATTTCCCTTTTTCCCACATCCTCTCTAACACTTGTTATTTCTTGTCTTTTTAATAGTAGCCATTTTGACAGTTGTGAGGTGATATCTCATTGTGGTTTTGATTTGCATTTCTCTCATAATTAGCTTTGTTGAACATCTTTTCATGTACCTGTTGGCCATCTGTATATCTTCTCTGGAAAAATGTCTGTTCAGATCCTCTGCCAATTTTTTAATCAGGTTGTATATTGTTTTGTCATTGAGTTTTATGTGTTCTTTATATATTTTGGATATTAACCCCTTATTGGATATATGATTTGCAAATATCTTCTCCCAACTGGTAGGTTGTTTTTTCATTTTGTTGATGGTTTCCTTTGCCATACAGAAGCTTTTTAGTTTTCAAGTAGTCCCATCTGTTTATTTTTTCTTTTGTTTCACCTGCTTGAGCAGACATATTCAAAAAGGTAATGCTAAGATTGATGTCAAAGTTGTACTGCATACGTTTTCTTTTAGAAGTTTTATGGTTTCAGGTCTTACATTCAAGTCTTCAACCCATTTTGAGTTAATTTTTGTGTATGGCATAAGATAGTGGTCTACTTTCATTATTTTGCATGTGACTGTCCAGTTTTCCCAACATTATTTATTGAAGAGACTTTCCTTTCTCCATTGTATGTCCTTTGTCAAAAATTAGCTGTCCATAGATGTGTGGGTTATTTCTAGGCTCTCAATTCTGTTCCATTGATCAGTGTGTCTGATTTTCTGCCAGTCCCATGCTGTTTTGATTACTATAGCTTTGTAGTATATTTTGAAATCGGAGAGTCTGATACTGTCAGCTTTATTCTCTTTTCTCAGGATTGCTTTGGCTATTCAGGGTCTTTTGTTGTTCCATATAAATTTTAGGATTCTTTGTTCTCTTCTGTCGAAAATGTCACTGGGATTCTGGTTAGGATTGCATTGAATCTGAGGATTGCTTTAGGTAATACGGACGTTTAACTATGTTAATTCTTCCAACCTGTGAGCATGGGATATTGTTCCATTTCTTTACATCCTTTTCAATTTCTTTCAACAATGTCTTATAGTTTTTAATGTAGAAGTCTTTCACCTCCTTGGTTAAATTTATTCCAAGGTATTTTAGTCATTTTGTTGCAATTGTAAATGGGACTGTCTTCTTGATTTCTCTTTTTGCTAGATTGTTTTATTCTATAGAAACACAACTGATTTCTGTATGTTGATTTTCTACCCTGCAAATTTACTCTTTAATTATTTCTAATAGTTTTTTTTTGTAGATTCTTCAGGATTTTCTATATAAAATCATGTCATACACAAATAGTGAGAGTTTTACTTTTTCTTTTCTGATGTGGATAAGTTTTATTTCTTTTTCTCGACTGATTGGTCTGGCCAGGACTTCCAACACTATGTTGAATAAGAGTGGTGAGTGGGCGTCCGTGTCTGGTTCCTGTTCTTGGAGAGAGAGCCTTCAGTTTTTTGCCATTGCAATTATGCTAGCTGTGGGTTTGTCATATATGGCCTTTATTATGTTGAGATACTTTCCTTCTATACCCATTATATTGAGAGTTTTTATCATAAAAGGATGCTGAATCTTGTCAAATGCTTTCTCTGCATCTATTGAGATGATCAGGTGATTTTTACTCTTCTTATTGTTAATGTGGTATATCACATTGATTGATTTGCAGATGTTGAACCACCTCTGTGTCCTTGGAATAAATCCCACTTGATCATAGTGTATGATCCTTTTAATGTATTGTTGCATTTCATGTGCTATTATTTTGTTTAGGACTTTTGCATCTATAAACGTCAGTGATATTGACCTGTAATTTTCCCTTTTGTGTTGTCCTTGTCTGGCTTTTGTATCAGGGTAATGTTGGCCTTGTTAAACAAGTTAGGAAGAGTCCCATTCTCTTCAATTTTTTGGAAGAGTTTGAGAAGGATAAGTATTAAATCTTCTTTGAATGTTTGGTAGAATTCATCAGATAAGCCAGCTGGTCTGGGACTTTTTTTTTTTTGAGAAGTTTTTGATTACTTTTTCAATCTCTTTACTAACAATTGGTCTATTCAGATTCTCTATTTCTTCTTGACTCAATTTTGGGAGGTTGTATGATTCTAAAAATTTCTCCATTTCTTCTAGGTTATCCACTTTGTTGGGGTGTAGTATTCTCTTAAAATTCTTTATAAATCTGTGATATCCATTTTAATTTCTCCTCTTTCATTTCTGATTTTATCTGAGTCTTCTCTCTTTTTTTCTGAGTGAGTCTAGCTAATGGTTTGTCAATTTTGTTGATCTTTTCAAACAACCAGCGCTTAGTTTTATTGATCTTTTCTATTGTCTTTTTAGTCTCTATTTCATTTATTTCTGGTCTCTTTTTTATCATTTCCTTTCTTCTATTGATTCTGGACTTTGTTTCTTCTTCTTCTTCTTCTTTTTTTTTTTTTTTTAGTTCCTTTATGGTAGTGTTAGATGGTTTACTTGAGATTTGTTTTGTTTCTGAGGTAGGCCTCTATTGCTATAAACATCCCTCTTAGTACCACTTTTTTGCTACATCCTATAGGTATGTTGTGTTTTCATTTGTCTCCAGGTAGTTTTTGATTTCTCCATTGATTTCTTCATTGATCCAATAATTGTTCAATAGCAAGTTGTTTAGTCTCCACATATTTGTGACTTTTCCAGCTTACTTCTTGTAGTTGATTTCTAGTTTCATGTCATTGTTGTTGGAAAAGATACTTGATATAATTTCAATCTTCTTAAATTTATTGAGACTTGCTTTGTTTCCCAAAATATGGTCTACCTTTGAGAAAGTTCATGTGCACTTGAGAACTATGTGTGTTCTGCTGCTTTCAGATCCAATGTTCTATGCATATCTATTAAGTCCATCTGGTCTAGTGTTTCATTTGAGGCCAATATTTCCTTGTTGGCTTTCTGTCTGGATGATGTATCTATTGATATAAGTGGGGCATTAAAGTCGTCTACTATTATTGTGTTGCTGTTGACTTCTCTCTTTAGATCTGTTAATAATTGTTTCATATTCTTTGATGCTCCTATGTTAGGTGCATATATTAATAAATTTTATGTATTTGTGATGGATTGTTCCCTTTATCATTATAGAATGTCCATCTTTGTTTCTTGCTATCTTTTTTTGGCTTGAAGTCTATTTTGTCTGATATAACAATGACTGCACCCACTTTCTTGTGGTTGCCATTTGCTTGGGGTATCATCTTCCATCCCTTCGCTCTGAGCCTATGTTTGTCTTTAGAGCTGAGATGGGTCTCCTGGAGGCAGCATATTTTTGGGTCTTGTCTTTTAATCCATCCCACCATTCTGTGTATCTTGATTGGTGAATTCAATCCATATATATTTAGAGTGATTATTGATATATGAGGACTTAATACTGCCATTTTATCTATTGTTTTCTTGTTGGATCTCTATTTCCATTGTTTGTTTTCCCTTGTGTTTCTGTTTGCCATGTCTGTTTGGTGTTTCTCTGTGATGTGTTTCTCACTTTCCTCTTTTTTTATGTTTTGTGACTGTGCTCTGAATTTTTGTTTTGTGGTTATATAGGTTTGTATAAAAGGTCTCATAGGTGAGATCGTCCTTTTCCTGCTGGTAGTATGTTATTTTTATTTGCCTATGGAGATTCTGTCCTTTTCCTCTTCCTCTTCTATGGTTTTGTTGTCAGCAGTTATCCCTTTTTGTATTGTGACTTTGTTACCAGATTTTAGTGATTAAAGTTATTTTTAATGTTTCTTTCCCTTTAGCTTTTATATTATAATTATATGTTTACTAAACTATTCTGATACAGAGTTGCAATTTCCTTCTTCTATCTGTCTACTTGTCACCTTGCTTAAAGCTTTGTGTACTTTTGCCTTTACATTTCGGATAGGAAAGCTCTTTTCAAGAATTCTTATAAGGCAGGTCTAGTGGCCATGAACTCTCTCAGCTTTTGTTTGTGTGGAAAAGAGTTTATTTCTCCTTCATATTTGAAAGATAACTTTCCTGGATAGAGTGTTCTTGGCTGACAGTTTTTATCTTTCAACATTTTGAATATATCATTCCACTCTCTCCTGGCCTGTAGAATTTCTCCTGAGAAATCCACTGATAACCTAATGAGGGGTCCATTGTAGGTTATTGTTTTTCTTCTCTCTGGCTGCCCTTAATATTCTTTCTTTGTCATTGACTTTTGATGGTTTTAATATAATGTGCTTTGGAGAAGGTCTTTTTGCATTGAGATAAATAGGTGTTCTATTAGCTCGATGTACATGTATATCCAGTTCCTTCCCCAGGTTTGGGAAGTTCTCAACTATTATTTCTTTGAACAAGCTCTCTGCTGTCTTCTCCCTCTCTTCTCCTTTTGGGATACCTAGTATCCTTATGTTGCTTTTCCTAATTGAATTGGATATTTCTCATAGAATTTCTCCATTTTTTTAAAGAAACTTAGATCTCTGTC
Organism: Tapirus indicus; assembly: GCA_031878705.1. NCBI lineage: Eukaryota > Metazoa > Chordata > Mammalia > Perissodactyla > Tapiridae > Tapirus > Tapirus indicus. Next base: position 33,615,510 of record CM062934.1, read on the forward strand.
CTTTTTCACCTAAATTATTTCTAGATTTCTATCTTTGAATTCACTCTCTCTGCATCTAGTCTGCTTTCTACTTTATTCTTCACTTTATTTATTGAATTCTTCAACTCCAGAATTTCTGGGTTTTTATTTATTGATTGATTGATTTTTTTAGTGTTTCAATCTATTTGGTGAAGTTCTCCTTCTGTTCATTAATTTTATACCTGAGCCCACTGAAATGTCTTTCTGAGTTTTATTGTAGCTCATAGTTCCTTCATGACAGAGCCCTTTTGAATTCTCTGTCAGTTAGATTACAATCTTTTGTGACCTCAAGTTTGGTTTCTGGAGAACTGTCATTTTCCTTTTGTAACACCATGTTACCATAATTTTTCATGTGCTTGATGAGTTCTTCCTCTGCTGGCCTATTTGTGGTAGTAAACACCTTTCTTATGTGGGTGAGGCTTCTTTTACATTGATCCTGAACTGCTTCTGGTTGTATTTGAGAGCCTGCACTTTTGCCCTCCTCTGCCTCTGCCAGAGTTGCTGTCACTGCCCTTGTTGTGCTGCTGGTGACTCTGAGGTAGCTGGTGCCTTGCTGCTCATGGTGTTTCTGCAATTGCAGGCATCGCTACCTGGGTCACCAGGCTAGTGAGCACCTCTGCTGCTTCCAGGGTCACCTGAGCCGCATGTTCCCCACTGCTGCACTGGGGAGGGGGAGAGTGGGGTGACAAAAAGGATCACAAGAACTTCTGCCATGTCTGGATTTTTTGGGTCTGCAAGTGTCACTGTCACAGGTAGGGGGGCCAAAGTTCTGGGTGCCGCTGCAGCCGGGGTTGGGGAACAGGGTTGTTGATTCTACTGTTGGTGTTACCAGACTCTCCATGGGCTCTGGCGCTGCCACCATGTATGCCACCTCTGTTGCTACTCCTGAGTTTTCTGGGGGCACTTGTTTCACAAGCATCACTGCTGCTGCTAGGTGGGCGGGGGTCACAGGCAACACTGCCACTGTCATGGAGGGGAGGGGTGCCTGGGTCCTGGGCACTGCTGAGCTTCTGGGAGCCTCTGATCTCAGGCACTGGTGTAGTTCCTGGAAGCTCAGGTCACGGGCACCACTGCCACTGCCAGGGGTACCAAGGTCTTGGGTGCAGCCTCTGCTGCTGGAAAGGCTGGGTCAGAGACACTGCCACCAGGGCAGTGTGGGGATTGGGTTTGCAGGTACCATCATGGTTCCTGAACCCTCTGGTCATGGGTGCTGCAGGGTTTCTGGCACCTCTGGAAGAGTGGGCTGCCTGGCTTCCCTGGACATCCAATCACAGGTACAGCCACAGTCCCTGGGGCCTCCGTCCACAGGTGCCACCATAATTCCTGGGGCCTCCATCCACGGGTGCAGCCACAGTCCCTCGGGTCTCCGTCCACAGGTGCAGCCACAATATCGGGCCTCTGTCTGCAGGTGACACCACAATTCCTAGGGCCTCTGTCTGCAGGTGTTACCACAATTCCTGGGGCCTCTGCCCAGAGGTGCCACCACTGCTCCCTGGTTCCACCACCTCCACTAGGTTCAGTCTGCCCACCTTCAGATGTACAGATGTATGGATCTCTCAGGTGCTCTGGTGTGCAGAGTCCTTTGTTGGTCTATGGATGTCCTATTGGTAGTAATTTAGAGGGAAGAGACAAAGGGAAAAACTCACTCTGTCATGATGCTGACGTTACCTCCTCCTAGCAAATTTGAAGTATATAATACAGTGTTGTTGACTATAATCACTATGCTGTGCATTACAGCTCCATGACTATTCCTCTTAAGCCTGCACATTTAAGGTTTCCTCACCCTCCAGCTCCTGGTAACCACCATTCTATTCTCTGTTTCTACAAGTTTCGCTTTTATAGATTCCACATCTTGGTGATATCATACAGTATTTGTCTTTCTCTGTCTGGCTTATCTCACTTGGCATAATGCCCTCAAGGTCTATCCATGTTGTTGCAAATGACAAGATTTCCTTCTTTCTCATGGTTGAGTAATAGTCCATTGTATGTGTGTGTGTGTGTATGTGTGTGTGTGTGTGTGTATTACATCTTTTTTATCAATTAATCTACTGGTGGACACATTGGTTGTTTCCTATCTTGGTCATTGTAAATAATGCTGCAATAAACATGGGAGTTCAGGTATCTGTTGGATATCCTGTTTTCATTTACTTTGGATGTATATGTAGAAGGAGATTTACTGTAGTATAGTGTAGCTCTATTTTTAATTTTTTGAAGAACCTCCATACTGATTTCCATAGTGGCTGTAGAAATTACATTCCCACCAACCTTTTACAAGGGTTCCCTTTTCTCCACATCCTCAGCAACACTTACTAACTCTTGTCTCCTTGATGATAGCAATTCTAATAGGTGTGAGGTGACAGCTCATTGTGGTTTTGATTTCACATTGCTCTGATGATAAGTGCATTTTTATACACCTGTTGACCATTTAGATGTCGTCTTTGGAAAAATGTTTATTCAGTTTTCCTCCTGTTATTGATTTCTAGTCCCATATTATTGTGACCAGAAAAGATACTTGGTATGATTTCAATCTTCTTAAATTCGCTACGGCTTGTTTTGTGTCCTATCATATGATCTATTCTGCAGAATGTTCTGTGTGCCCTTGAGAAGAATGTATATTCTGTTTCTGATGGATGAAATGTTCTATAATTGTCTGTTATCTGATGGATGAAATGTTTTATAAATGTCTGTTAGGTCCATTTGGTCTAAATTACGGTTTAAGTCCAACATTTCCTTGTTGATTTTCTATCTTGATTATCTACCCATTGCTGAAACTGGGGTATGAAAGTCCCATACTATTATTACATTGTCATATATTTTTCCCTTCAGACCCATTAGTATTTGCTTAATATATGTAGGTACTTCCATGTTGGGTGCATAAATATTTATGATTGTTATATCTTCTTGATGAATTGACCCCTTTATCTTATATAATGATCTTCTTTGTCTCTTGTTACCATTTTTGAATTAAAGGATATTTTGTCTGATACAAGTATAGCTACTCCATTTTCTTTTGGTTTCTACTTGCATGGTAAATCTTTTTCCATTCCTTCACTTTGAGTTTATGTGTGTTCTTAAAGGCGAAGTTAGTCTTTTGTAAGCAACATATTGTTGGGTCTTTTATAGTTCATCCATCCAGCCACTCTGTGCCTTTGATTGGTGAATTTGATCTATTTACAGTTAGAATAATTATTGACATGTAAAGATTTACTAATGCCATCTTATCAATTGCTCTCTGGCTGTTTTGTAGCTCTATTATTTCTTTTTTCGTCTGTTTCTCCCTACCTTTGTGAATTGGTGACTTTTCTTTATGAAATGTTCTGATTCCCCCTTCTTTATCTTTTATGCATCACTCTAGGTTTTTGTTTTGTTGTTTACCATGAGGCTTACATAAAACTTTTTATAGATAAAACAATCTATTTTAAGCTAATAACAACTTAACTTCAATCACATACCAAAGCTCCACCCTTTTACTCTCTCCTTTTATATTTTTGATGGCAGAGTTTACATCTTTTTATATTGTGTATTCTTTTACAGATTATATAGCTATGGTTATTTTTAATATTCTTTTCCTTTAGCATTTATAGTGAAGAGGTTAACACACCATCCTATCATAGAATTGGAGTTTTCTAAATCAGACCCTATATCTACGTTTACCAGTGTGTGGTATTTTTTTGTACATTTTCATGTTACTCTGCCATCTTTTCATTTTAACTTGAAGAACTCCTTTCGGCATTTCTTGCAAGGAAGGGTTAGCAGTGATAAACTCTCTCAGCTTTTATTTGTCTGGGAAAGTTTTTATTTCTCCTTAATTTCTGAAGATAACTTTGCCAGATCAAGTATTTTTGGCTGGCAATTTTTTTCCTTTCAACACTTTGAATATATCATTCCACTCTCTCTCGGCCTGAGAAATCCAATGATAGCCTAAAGGGGGTTCTTTTGTAGATTATAATCCTTTATTCTCATTCTACTTTTAGGATTCTCTTTTTGTCCTTGATTTATGACAGTTTCATTGTAATGTGTCTTGGAGAGGTCATTTTGCGTTGAGATAATGGAATGATTTATTAGCTTGCGAACTTGGGTGTCCAAGTCTTTCCCCAGGTTTGGGAAGTTCTCATGTATTGTTTTTTTTAAATAAACTTTCACCTCCCCTTCTCCTCTCTTCTCCTCCTAGAACTCGAATTATTCTAATATTTGTACATTTGATGGTGTCCCATAGCTCACATAGGCTTTCTTTGCTCTTTTTCATTCTTTTTTCCTTTGTCCTCCTTTTACTGGGTTTATTTCAAAGCCTATTCTCTAACTTACTTATTTTATCTTTTGTTTGTTTTCTTCAGCTATTGATGTTCTCTATTGCATTTTTCAGTTCATTCATTGAATTTTTCAGCTCCAGATTTTCTCTTTGGTTCTTTTTTATGATTTCTATCTCTTTGCTAATTTTCTCATTTCGTTCATGTATTGTTTTCCTGGTTTCATTGAATTGCTTTTTTGTGTTTTCTTATAGCTTGTTAAGTTTCCTCATAACAGGTGTTTGAATTCTTTAGTGCCTAAATAGCAAAATTTTGTGTGCTTGAGTTCAGTTGCTGAAGGGTTATTATTTTTTGTGATGACATATTTCTTTGATTCTTCATCTTCTTTGGAGTTTTGCATTGGTGCTTTTGCATTTGAAGTAGCAGACACCTCCTTCGATCTTATTAGTTGTTTTCAGGTGACAGATATTTTGGTGGTCCTGCTTATAGCTGCGGTTTTCTCCCACCTTGTGTGGATACACCTGCTCCATGTGTCTTGCTCCCTCTTGTGGCTGAATTCTTGAGCTTGTCTGTCTGCTCTGGTTTTCACAACTCAGTCTGGCTGCTGGAAACCTCTCTTTTGTTTTCCAGAAGGTGGCAGTACAGCTAAAGTTTGTGGTTTCTGCTTTGTCCACAGACCCTGGTCTGCTTTTCTGAGCATGTCCCCTGTTTACTGGCGTTTGCTCTTGCTGTTGTACTTGTGAACGTGCATAGGAGCCCACCACAGAGTGAGGGAGTTGTGGGTCTAGCACTTGGGGTATTTGGGTTGTCTCTGGGCCACGTGGGGAGATCCTCAGAGGCAGTTCCCCCAGTGGTTCATGGGTAGGCTTCCTGCTGAAGTCCTGAACACAGTCAGCAGGAACCATGTCCCTTTTATGCCCTTGTATATTCTTCTCTGCCTCTTTCCTGATCTCCTCCCTCCCAACACTCATGGAGTTCCCACCTCACTACTCTGGGTGCTGCTAGATAGAAACATGTTTCTCTAGCAGCAGCCCACATAGCTGGGGAAGGCAAGGACGCATTTACTGCGCTCCCTTTCCTTACTGGCAGAGGTTGCTGCAGGCTAATTCAGCCCCACACTGTGCCCTCTTAGGGGAGAGATGCAGCACTGGCAAAGTTCCTCTTACCCTCTCCAATGTATCAAACTCATACATACACATATATATGTATATTTGCTGCAGTGGACTGCTGGAATATCTCCTTGAGAGTGCTAGAGTTCTACAAAGTCTCTTGTCGGTGGGTGTCTCCTCAGGCCAGCACTCTCCTGGGCGTTGCCCTGACTGTGGCTGAGAGGGGTTGGGGCCGGTTTGCTGCCTTCTGCTGGTTCCACACTCTTACCAAGGTTTGTCTGCCTGCTACCCAATTCACAGGTGGGCAAGACTCCTCCCATGTCCCTTGGCACATGATGCTGGATCCCACAGCTCCCACAGAGGCACTTTCATTTATGGACGGATACCAATTTTTAGTTGTTAAAAGGAGGGACAAAAAGGAGGATGGCATATGCTACCATGATGCTGATGTCCGAGTCCTTTGAATTTTTTTTTTTTTACACCAGATATCTTATTAGGATAGACATTGTGATTTAAGGGACAGATGAGGGGAACACCGAGGGAGGAGAGGTGGGACGGATGACTCCGAGTATGGAACACTGGGTGGGGGGAGAGGACCCTTTGATACGCTCCACAGCAGGCCTCTTGCCATCTGACGCTGGTCTCTTCACTGTGACCATAAGGTCTGGGTACACCATCCTCGGCGAGTGTGGCACAGCTGGCTTTGCCAGCTCTTTCTCTTTAAAGGAAAAAGAGTATGAAAATAAGATGTGTTCTACATTCTTTGTATCTTTCACTTTTCTTTAAAACTCTCTGTTCTTGCACTTTGTACACTAGAGCTTGTTCCACTACAGTGGGAATCACCTAGTTAGAGATGCATAACTACAGCAGTGACATCAGTATGAAGAGGAATACTGTTTGTTCACATAGTTTTCCAGAACATGCTGAAGTCTTGAAGTGGAAAGAGCCGACCTGTCACATAATTAAGAGAAGTGTTAGTAATACATGAAGACCTTACAAACAGAATCTGGAAAGCCTGGGAAATTTCTCCCTTAGGTTAAAACATGTCTGATTTAGTGTCTTCATGAGCGTCCACATCTTTCACTGTTAAGCCAAATGTCAAAGTTACAAATGCAGATGAAGAAGTTGCAAATGTCCTAATAAAAATGATTAATGAAGAAGGCTCAAGATAAGTTATAATTTCAGTTGTGATAAAATTGTTTCCATTAATAGAGAATGTCTTCAAAGACATTTCAAAGGAGAAAACACAAACTCCAAAAAGGAGTTTTAAAGTTACAGAACTGTGATTCTAGATATAGATGTCATTTTTTTTATTTCGAGTAGAAATTTATTGCTTATTTCAATTGTCAACTGAGAATTCAGAATAAAAAGAAGTGAAGGCAAAATAAAGACCTTTTCACCTAAATAAAAGCAAGGAAAATCTTCATCAGCAGACATGAGTTACATGAAAATGTTAAAGGAAGTTCACCAGACTGAAGAAAATGACACCAGATGGGTACTTGATTTACAAAAAGAATGATGAGTACTGACACTGGAAAGATACAGGTAAACATAATTTATCTTATTTTCAAAGATTCTTTAAAAAAACAAATGATTAAAGCAAAAAGTAGTAATTATATTGTCAGGTTAATAAAATATATTGAAGTAAAATATATGAAAATAATATGGAAGAAAGGAGAAATGAAAATACACTGTTGTAAAGTTCTTATATGTGAAGTGGCATAATATAATTTGAAAGTTGCTATGTTATTATAGATTCATACTATAAACCCTAGTACAACCAGCAATAAAACAGAAATATCTACTTAATAATTTAAAGTGTAGATCAAATGCTGTACTAAAAATAATTAATCAAAAATGACAATAAAAGAAAAAAGAAGAAACAAAGAATAGATGGGGCAAATAGAAAACAAATGACAAATACTAAACTTAAACCCAGTTATATTATTAATGGCGTTATATGTAGACCATCTAAACACTCCAATTAAAAGGCAGACATTATCAGACTCAATATAAAAAAGAAAGACTCAAATATATCCTGTCTAAAAGAAATGCTCTTTCTATATAATGACACAAATAGGTTGAAACTAAAAGGATAGAAAAGACATACCATGAAAACACTAATCATAAGAAAGCTCAAGTGGCTACATTAATATACATAAAAGCAAACTTCAAAACAAGAAATATCATAAAAATATAGGGGAATATTTTATAATGATAAAAGGAAGAGTCTACTAAGAAAATAAACAATCAGATACATCTTATACCTATTAATACACTTAACAGAAATTCAAAATAAATAAAGCAAAAACTCACAAAACTGAAAGAATAAATAGACAAATCTACAATTTTGGTTTGAGATTTCCAAACTCTTCCCTTAATAATTGATAGGGCAAGTAGACAGAAATTAAGAATATAGAAAACTAAAACAGCATTATGACAAACTCAAGCTGATCGACAGTATCAGAGCCCTCCACCCAACAGCAGAGTTCTCATTTTTCTCAAGTCCAATGGAAGATTCACCAACATAAACTGTATATTGGGCTATAAAGCAGTTTCAAATATTTAATAGAATTGTAAACATACAGAGCATTTTCTGAACAAAATCAAGATAAATTATAAATCAATAACACTATGATATCTGAAATCTCCACATATTTGAAATTAAACAATTCACTAGCAAACAAACATACACACACACACACCCTATGGGTCACAGAAGAGACCACAGGGAAGCTGGAAGCATCTGAATGGGATGAAATGAAAACATCTCTAGGTGTAGGGTGCAGCTAAATGGTACTTAGACAAATATTTAGGTCATTAAAGGTTTGTAATAGAAAAGAAAAATGTCTAAAATCAATTCAATGATCATTGCACCACATAGAGAAATTAGGTAAAGAAGACTAAATTAATCCAATGTGAGGACAAGGAAGGCGATAACTGAAATAAAGTTGAAATCAATGAAATTGAAAATGACAAACTATAGAGGAAGTCAAAATAAATTTCAATCCTTTGAACGAAGATCAATAAAATTGATACAACTCTAGCTGGATTGATTTTTACAAAGTCAATTTACCTACGTTAGGAACAAAAGACAGAATGTTACTACAGATCTTATAAGCATGAAAAATAATAAGTGAATATTATGGACAATTTTATGTGAATAAATTTGATAATTTGTGAGACAATCAAATTCCTTAAAAGACAAAAAATTACAAAAAATAGTAAACCCAAACACACACACAGTTCACAAATAAAAACCCTAGGCCCAGATGTCTTTCATAGTAAATTCTATCAAACACTGAAGACATTTCATAAATCCACCACAAACATTTTCAGAATGTACAGGAGAAAAGACCTCCTAAGTCACTTTTGAGACTAGCATCACCTCACATTAAAACCAAAGACATTGCAAGATAAAAAACTATAGAATAATATCTCTGAAAGAAAGATCCTGAAAGAAAAATCCTTCATGATGTATTAGTAAAAAAAAAAAATATATATATATATATATACATATAATATATATGTGTGTGTGTGTGTTATAATGTAACATTTACCCAAAGAATTCAGGGTTGATTTAATATTTGAAAATCAGTTAATATCTTTCCCCACAGTAACAGAATTAAGGACTTTTAAAAATAAGCAAAATAAAGCTAATAACATAATTAAGACTGATTACCTTCACACTAAGATTAAAACCAAGGAAAGGATGTCCACGCTTACCAGTTCTATTCAATATTGCACATGACATCTTATTTGGTGGAAAAAGTCAAGAAAAAGAAATAAAATTCATAGAAATAGGAGAGGAAAAAGTAAAACTGCTTTGATTTTTAGATACTGTGGTTGTTTATATAAAAATTCAAAGAAATATGCAAAATAACTATTAGAAACACTAAGGAAATCTAGTGATGTCACAGAATGAAATAATTATACTTTATAAACTAAAAAATAAAAATATTAGAAATTAAATTTAAAAATTTAAGTTAGGATCAAACACACTTTTAGGAAAAAATTAACAAAGATGTGCAAGGCCTTTATACTGAACACTATAAAATATTAATTAAAGAAGAGTGAAATAAGAGTTATAACATGTTCATGAAGACCTTAGTAATGTTTATCTCAATGTTTTAAAGTGTCAGATTTCCTCAAATTCATTAATAGAGTTAAAGGCATTTCAGAGAAATCCCATTAGATGTTATTTTTGTAGAAATTGAAAAACAAATTCCTAAATTTGTATGAAAAAAATTTGGAAAAGTCAAAACTTCTTGGACATAACACTATCTGCTTTCAAAGTTTCAAAGGACATATATTACCCTTTTAGAAACTTCTTTTTCACAAAGACATCAATAAGGAATGAAGTGTTCACAAACTTAAAGCATGAATACTCTTTTTAACAAATGATGCTGGGATAACCTCATACCAATAAGGGAATAAAAATCACCATAACTGCTTACCTTTCACTTTAGGTGAAAATTAACTCTGAAATTGTAACATTTCTAGAGGAAAACATAGGAGAAAAATTTTATGACATTAAAGTAGGCACAGATTTCTTAGATAGGACATAGCAAGCACAAACCACAAATAAAAATTTGATAAAATGAAATTCATCAAAATTAAAAACCCACCAAAAGAGAGCATTCAAAACTAAATAGAAAAAAAACAAACTAGGAAAAATATCTGCTATATTCTATCTTCTATAGAGAATTTTGTGTATATACATATACACATATACACGCACACACATACATACACACATATGTATACACACACACACACACACAAACAACCAGACCAATATACATTCCAATATATATATATTGATCTGATTGTTTGTCTCCTTATAATAGAATTGTATGAGTTATTTACATATTCTCTATAGAAACCTTTGGCCAATTTATGTTTGCAGATATTTTTCCCAGTTTTTTTAATTTATTTTTTAATGTTGTCTTTTCATGAGTTTTTAAATTTGATGAAGTTCATTTTATAGTTTATATTTGTGGTTTGTGCTTGTTATGTCCTATGTAAGAAATCTTTGCTTACTTTACTACACATACACACATTACAAGATACTCAGCATCATTAATCATCAGGGAAATGAAAATTAAAACTTCAATGAGATACCAAAATTAACAAGTTATAATAGCTAAAATGAAGAAAAAAAAAGGATTGGATAGTATGTGTAGCAGTTGATATTCTAACACATTGCTGGTTTGAATGTAAAATGATACAACTTTGGAAAACAATTGAACACTTTCTTATAACTTAAACATACATATATTATGCAATCCAGCAATTTTACTCTTGAGTATTTACCCAAGGAATGTGAAAACATAATCCTTACAAATACTTGCAAATGAGTGTTCATAGCAGCTTTATGCCAAAGGCTGGAAACAATACAAATGCTTCAATAGGTGAATGGATAAACAAACTGTGAAAGACCCAAACAACAGCAATAACAAAATATTCCTGAGCGATAAAAGTAATGAATTACTGATACTTGCAACAATCTAGCTGGATCACAAAACACTCTGAGAGGAAAAAGCCAGACACAAAGGATAATTCCATTTGTCCGCATTTCAAGAAAGGCAAAACCACAGTGATAGAAAGCAGTTCAGTGGGTACCTGGGGCTAGATGAGGGATTATTGAGTGTTAAGGGGCACGTGAGTACTTTCTGAGCAATAGAAGTGTTTTATGTCATGATTTATGCTGGTGGTAGCACAGAATGCATTTGTTAAATTTTATTGCACACTTAAAACGGGTCCATTTAGTTCTATGAAAATTACAACTCAATGCGGATGATTTTAAAAATATTAATGGAAGGAACCATCTCACTCATTTTTGCGTAGTCTTTTTAATCCTGGGTACACGGCAGGTCGTGGTTTAACGGCATATTCAGTGTTTTGGGAGACACGGTGAGTGCCCCTCGCTTCTCTCCAGCCCCATGAGTTGGTGTGAGAGTGGAAAGCTCTTTGACATCATGCTGCTTGGTCAGAGGGAAAAATGCCAAGGTGAGTTGTTTTTGAAACTTTTTAAACTTTTAAAATCCGTACTTTCTTTAACGTTACACAAGATTCTAAAATAAATTTCATACTTGAACTAAAAATAAAGCAACTATATAGAATATAGAAAATAGACAAGAAATAAGTTTAGATAGAACAACAAATGCTCTTGTTCTGATCATACGACATTGTTCTGGGCATTGAGTCTGCTTCTCACAACTTTCTGTTTTAAGTAATACGGAAAACTGAGTAATAGCAAAACTCACTTGGCATATGAAGCCTGTTTCTTTGCTTTGCTTTCATAGCCATAGATACAGAAAATGCTTGTTGGATTCTTCTTTTAAAAATCGATATGTTGACTTTTCCGTCTCCATCTTTCTAAAATTCCATTCTTTCCTCAAATGCGGTATGCCCTATTTGCACTCCAACAACCCCGAGTTAGGGCAATCCATCCATGCAGTCTTTTAATTTATGCAACATTGAGTTCTTATTATGTACTAGCCACTGTGGATTCAAAATCTACTCTTTGACCTCACACTAATGCAAAGGTCATCTACGCCAGATGATTACCACATACACGGTAACTGCAATGACAGGGGTACATGTACCAGCTTGGTGCTAAAGAGTGGCCACTCAATTCTTTGGATGTGGAAGGTGTGTAGCAAAGTCTTCTTGCGTGGACTACCACTGAAGAGGTAATGAAAGATGAGCAGATACCAGCCAATAAAGAAAACAAGGAACACTTATGCCAAGAAGATTTTAAAATATTGAAAACCAGGGGCCAGTCCAGTGGGGTAGTGGTTAAGTTCACACGCTCTGCATTGGCGGCCCTAGGGTTCAAGGGTTTGGATCCTGGGCACAGACATATGTACCGCTTGTCAAGACATGCTGTGGCAGGCGTCCCACATAAAGTAGAGGAAGATGGGCACAGATGTTAGCCCAGGGCCAATCTTCCTCAGCAAAAAGAGGATTGGTAACAGAGGTTAGCTCAGGGCTAATCTTCCTAAACAACAACAAAAAAAGAAAACTGGACCCCACTCCACAGTCTCCCTGCTCAGCCCCATACCGATGAAGGCAGTCTGTTAAACTCGGTGTCCTGGAAACTCACTACAATCTTGGCAAAGATTCTTTTCTTTACAATTAATATTTATTTACTTTGATAGAACACAAATTATTCTGAAAATTGCATATATTATAGGGGGTTCTAGCAGGCCTTTTGGGAAAACAAGTAAAATTGAATCTCATCTTCAGATCCCCCTTGAAAATTAAAGGCATTGACCATTATTTATAATTATTCTTTTTTTTACCCTTTTTGTAAAAGGCTTGCATTTGGAGAAATAGAAAGCAGAACACAAACCTTATCTAAAGGCTTTTTTAAAATGTACCTTTACCTTTGCTATCCCAATATAGCTTATTCTTTTTGGTACTGTGGAATTCTTTGTTCTGAAATAAGATTAACCAAGGTACTCCTTTGTTGTCATTCTACAGTGAACATCTGTGGATGTTCTTTTGCTACCTTTCAAACAATTTCAAGGTGATTGTATTGTCTAGTGTTATATGCAGCATAGAAAAGAGATACAAGAATTACATTTTTTTCAGGTTAGCAATCAGCACAACTGTCGTTCTTTTCAGTAGGTGTTAGTACCCTACATGGTAAGCCATGGGGCTTATCTATAAGAACAGAAGGACCATTCAAAAAATTAGTGAATAAAGTCTATCAGCAATCCCTCACCACACAAGTTTTACCTTTGCACAAATAGTTGAATTCTGGATGTTATAATAGATGTGAGGAGAAAATGGGAGAATGATAAAAATCAAATGGGTTTCAGGGACAGAGTGCATAATTGTCAAGTAGTTTGAATAACATGGTGCGTTTGAGGGATTTTGTTCCTTATTCATATTCTCTTCTCCCTCACTCTTCTCTGGATTCTTCCCGCATCTGTACTGTGCTTAGATTGTCAAATGATGCACCAGTCACCCCTGGCTTCTTATGCCAGTCTGCTCCTTGATTCATAGACATTGATGTGTCCTGAAGTCCATTTCTCCAAGTTTTCTGTGCATTCCATGGAGTTGACCTGAAAACCTAACATAATAATGATTAAAAAGAAAGGGCCTCCCACCAACCAGAGATGATTCTTACTTTCTATGTGATGTTTTTCTAATTTAACAGTGGTCCCCTGATAGCAATTCCTGTCTATATTGTAATTGTTTAATCCAGAAAATAAGCTACTGTAAATCAGATACTAGGATCACTCTTTTATAGGGCCCCCCCCCCCGCCCTGCAATGCTATTGCATTAGGCTCCTCTAAATCACTTGATGAGTCCTCTCCAACTCTCCCCAGATAAGCTGCACTGATATAGATCTCTGGAAAGCCCTTATCATCAGCATTCACCTTTCATCCTAACTTTTGTCCTCCCTAACATGGCTAAGCCTAAGGTCATTTCTTGATAGTTCCTTACTATCACCCATTTACCTCTATCATATTTATCAGATGAAATTAAAAGAAAAGTCTGCTTGCTTACCTTTCTTCTACCCTAGTCTCATTTCCAAAGAGTTTAATATTCTCAAGGGCAAAAGCCTCTCTGGCTCAACTGTGTAGTTAGAGGATTGATAGAACATAGGTTCTGCGCAATGAACATCTGCTGAACTGAACTGAAAACACATGGATAGAACACAAATAGAAGTCAGAGACATATTGTCCTTCTGGTTATGATTTATATGACAGCAATGCTAACAGGATAATTCATCAAAATAAAAAATGCACTAAATAACAGAATTTTAAACTATCATTAGAGATGTTTCAATACTATCCAAGCAGAGAGCACTACATGATTATCAAGCATTTATTGTCGCCCTTCTAAATGCTAACAATTGATAGTAACTGAGTGGAAATTGACAGCAAAAATGATAATAGTACCAGTTTCATGCCATACACTCTTCTGGAGCACTCCTGTAGTTCTTTAGGAAGATAGAATTATCCCCATTTTAGAGTGAAGGAAACTGAGTAACAAGAAGCATGGTAGAGTACCTATTACACATTGAGTAAGGGCTGATAATGGGATTTTAATGAAACAGTCCATATTCTTCTCATTAATTTGGAAAAAACAAGAGAAAAGAAATAAAAGCAAGCCTACTCTGAAATGTGACTTTAAGTTAAAAATTTTTTTAAATAAGTCAAGAGAAAGAAAACCAGGTAAAGAGGACACAAATTACAGTTGTGTATATTATGATTAAGACTAGTAAATGAGATCATACTTTAAAAGATGTGTCTGTTAGAAAAATCACAATATCAAACTGTGTATAACTGGGCTAGAAATTGATTTTAGCTGAAAGAAATAGTTTTAGCTATCAACGTATACTCAATGAGCTGAAAGTCATTGAGGAGGTAAGTATAAATATGATTTCTGAATTCTGCCAGGAGTCGCTTACTATGGTTCTTGAAAGAGTGACTATGTGTAGGTACCTAATGACACTAAAAAGAAAATAGATTGTATAGAAATGTTGCACGATCTACACGCATACAAAACCAGTTTAAAATAGCTATTTATATAGTCTAAAATAATTTTAATATTATTTTGTATGTCATATTTCTCACACTAAATTCATATTTATTGGGGGGATATTAATGTGGATGTTCTTGTCCCTTATGTATCCTTTGGTTAATTTTTGATTTATTGATAAATGCTTACCTTAATTTGAAGGTCAAACTCATAAAATACCAAATTCCCTAGCACTGACTAGCACATGGTGGTAATGAGTCCAGGTGGATGGGCTAGCATTCTTAACTAGAGTTTTAAAAGGCTTTTTAAGTTTAGTACACACTTATCAAGATTAAAATTCATAGTAAATAAATCCAATTGTAATCAACAGACATAATTGATATTATGACTTTAATAAAAAGACTTTAGGGGACTTATAGAAAGCAATGACTATTTATTAATGTATAATTTGCACATTACAATTATTATAATCACAATAATAATTACAACTGAAAGTGGAAAATGATGTAGTATATGAATAATACCAAAACTGAGAGAAAGAGATCACTGTTATATAAGAGTAATTAAGGAAAGCTTATAACAAGCATGGCTAGAATCAGATATGGAAAATCAAGAATTCTAAATTGAGTTATAATAACTAATATTTAATGAGCACTTCCTAAATGATGTTCATATCGTAACTGATTAAATTATTATGATAATCATATGAGAGAAGTGATATTTTATTCTCACTTTAGGAGTGAAGAAACTTCAGAGGAAAAGTGTGTAGGACCCAGTCTGTGGGCTTCCCCAATCTTCTCAGTGCCACCTTCCCCCCACGAGCAGCATACTCCTGTCTAGAACAGCCTCTGATGTCACATGGCTTTCCTGCTTTGGAAAAGTCAAGTAACTGGTTATTTTGTTAGTTTTATTATGTGTGTGATTGCTAGAGGCAAGAAGGCCTTTTTCTTTTCTTTCTTTTTTTTTTTTTTTTGCTGGGAAAGATTTGCCCTGAGCTATCCTTTGCCAATCATCCTCTTGTTATTTTTCCTCCCCAAAGTTTCAACACATGGTTGTATATTCTAATTCTAAGTCCTTCTAGTTCTTCTATGTGAGTTACCACCACAGCATGGCTACTGATGGACAAGTGGTGTGGTTCTGTGCCAGGGAACTGAACCCAGGCCGCTGAAGTGGAGCATGCCAAACTTTGACCACTAGGTCATCAGGGCTGGCTCAAGAAGATCTTTTAGAAAGCTAATTGGTTATTGAGGGTAATGGATACAGATTTCCTCTATGTGACCCAAGGACAAGACTCATCATATTTTTAGTTTAATTAAATTTGGCTTTATCTCCATCCACCAGGTTGATATGAAATCTCAGGCTTGCCCCACCAAACCCTCCATGGAGGTTGCATTCAGGAAGGATTTAAATAAGGAGCAGACATTAATTGTGTCACATACCCTGGGGCAAGGAAACTCAAAATTCTAAACTAAAGATTGATTTTTTAGAAGAAAAACATTTTCCATTTCTTTTCATTTCTTACTGCATAGAAAACAAGAAAGGTTCAGTATCTGAACAAATTATTTTGCTCTGGAAATTTAAGTTGCTAAGGGACTGGATAAAAGCAGGATGAAAAAACTGAAGAAGGAAAGGGACATGAGGAATGCTAAAATACAGAATGAATTTGGGGATTGTTTTTATGTCAAAGACATCTCCCTCCTCCTTCCCTTCCCCCTTCCCTCCCTCCCTTCTGCCTCTTTTGTTTTCCTTCCTTCCTTCCTTCCAATGTTACTGATTAATATCTTCCTTGTGCCCAGCACTGGGTCTACAGTGGAGAGAAAACAAAACAAGATCCTTGCTCTCAAGTGCTTATATGCCTATCATTGGCACAAAGACAGTAAAGATGTTAATAAACAAATGAAGAAGTTAGAGCAGATTATGAGCACAGCTATGAATGAAGCAGTAGTATGATGAGACATGGGGTAACTGGTGTGTGGTGTGGGTGGAGTGGGGAGGTTCATTAGGAAAAGTGGACAGGAAGGACTTTTTTGAGGAGGTGCCATTTGAGAAGAACCAGGTAAAGTCCAGTAACAAGACATTCAAGTGGAAAAAATAGTACTGGTAAGAGTCCTGTGGTTGGAAGGAGCTAATGTATGTGAGGAATGTGGATAAAGAAAATGGGATGTGGAATACAATGAAGGAAGGGAAAAGAGGGATGAAATGAGTTCGGAGGAAAGAAAGGGTCAGAGTAGGTGGAAGATCCTGATGATGGTAAGGAGTTCTCTCTTGCACATGCTACATTTGAGCTGTCTATCATAAGAGGAGTGCCCAAGAAGAGATAGAGAGAGGTTGTTTCTTTTCCCTCTGCTGTCTGCCATGTGAGGATAGGACGAGAAGATGGCCACCTGTAAACGAGGAAGAGGGCTCCCACCGAGAACCTGACCATGCTGGCACCTTGATCTCAAACTTCTAGCCCTCAGAACTGTGAGAAACAAATGTTTGTTATTTAAGCCATCCAGCCTATGGTAATTTGTTATAGCAGCTGAAACTGACTAAGATGGTATCTGCTGCTTGAGAGACTAGAGTCCACGTCATGGAAGGAGTTGAGGTTCTCTGAAGGGAGAATGACTAGAGAGAAATCAAATCAGAGAGGCCAAGAGTCCTACTTGGGGAGGTGTAGGGTGTGGCACTATAGGAGACAGGGAGTGAGGTCAGGAGAAAATAGTTGCACAGGGCCCAGAGGAGAGTCCCTCAGAATGAAGGGCGTGATCAGCAGGGGTAAGGAGAGCCAGGAGTCCTGGGTGATGGGAACAATAGGACTGCATTGTACTCTATGTCTAGAGGATTTAGGAGAGAACAGATACAGTATCCTTCAGGACTGTGGACATAGAAATAGCATTAGAGACATGTTATCAGTCCTCTGTGAATATCACAGTCTTAGTCAAAGTAATTACATCACTATTTCATATTTTGACAACTTTCTTAAAATTAAGATTTCTCTTTAAAATATGAATCATTTGATAATGAATACGTTAATTTCTGTTATTTACTTATGAAAAGTTTTGCTACTCATATACCAATCTGTGATGTGTATTAAATTACATAAGCTATATGGTATAAATAGGCTAATTGACAATAAAATTATAAAGAAAAATTTTCTGTTTTTTATTGACTTTATAAAGAAAGGCAAAGAATTAGACTCTGGGTATTTTGGGTTTTTTACTAAAGACAACAAATTTGTGTTATGAAAGATAACTTTTACATTGTGCTAAGATACCCATTCACTATAAATGGACTATTTCAGGTTTGTGTACTCTATTTCAGATGGTCTAGCTCATGGTCTAACCTTGAGAGAGCCACAGTGAGGGGATGAACGATGATGGACGTCTGCAGGATAATTTGTCCTGGATCTAATTATGTATGCACATGTATATAAATATGTGTATGCATGTATGTGTGTATGTGTGTTCTACATATATGTGTATATACATATGTACACACACATACATACATATATATACACTTTTAACATTAAGAGGAGATTTGCAGATTTTTGCTTGTGCAGGAGGTTTCCTACTGACTGATAAGTATGAAGTGGAAATTTCTCTTTGCCTGTTCCAAAATATGTAGATGAAGATTAAAACATCTGCCTGGGCCACGAAATAGATCAACATAGCTATATGCAAGTGGGTAGTAGAACTGTCTCTTATTATGAATTTACATAAAGACATATGCTTTTGAAAACTATTCTTGAATCTTAATCACTTACTATGGTTGTCATGCGCCCATATTTAAGTTCTCCTCCACCATAAAGTAATTCACGGACATGTGACTTGATTTGGCCAACAAAAATGAAAGACATCGAAAGACTAAATATAAAAACAGAGAAAGGCCAGACTATGTACTGCAAAAGAAATCTGACCTGCAACCTCTGCTGCAGCCAGTTCAGGAAGTCCAACAGCAACCTCTGCAGTGGTAGGCCCAGATGTTCAGGACTTGATCAATAACTGCTGACTTCCCTATTTTTGCCACCTCTTCCCACTTAGAATAAACCAGAAAAAGCCAAATATGCTCCCCTAACCAATCACATAGGATACCCTCTTCTAGTTAGCCACCTGCAGCTTCCCCTCGCCAACAGCCTCCAATCAGGGCACACCTAAACCTTCCCCGTTTTCCACTATAAAGCTTCCAGAATCCTCTGCCTGCCTTTGAGTCCCTGCTAAAATGCAAGTGACAATGGCTGACTCCCTTGCCATAGGAAACTGAATAAATAGCCTTCGCTTTTCTCATTTGGGTGGTATTTGTTTATTTCACACTTTGGACATATCATGTAGCCCCATTTTTCTTATCTGTAAAATGGTATATAGATAATCTCACAAGGTTGTGAGAACTGATTGACACCAAGTGTTCAGGTGCTCTAAAGTTATTTGATGACTGCAACGGCAAATTGGAAGTAGGTTCTTGTTCACCAATATCCTGGCATTCCGGTACTTTCAGTTAGACATGGGTATGCCTAAGTTTTAGGAGTGATTGCATAATTTGCTAAGCCCCCTTTTTCTCTGCCACAGTGATCAGTGGTGTTTCAGATGGTAGAGGCTCTGTCAGCCATATGTGCAGCTTGAATGGGACACATACCCTTCAGTTTTTAAATCACTGAGATTTTCTAATTGGTTATTACTGCAGTAAATCCAAGACTGTCTTGATGATGCGCTGACAATGAATGAATATACAATGATTCAGTAAGAACCATAGAGTTTTAAAAATGTGTTGTCTTGTATACAGAAAATAATGTAACAGACTAATAAAATTAATATATTTTCAGAATATTTTTCATATTGGAGTTAGATTTACTCTGATTTATATTTATTTACCGGTTTCCATAAGCCCAACTTAAAGTTACCAGTCAAATAACTGTGCTGTGGATCCGGCTGTGGCCAGGAAACAGTAGAAGGTAATTAGACTGAAGGGCTCAGTTTAGAGTCCTCCGAGAACTCTGTTGTGTCTGGGTATGTTCATGGCGAGTGATAATGCTCTGAGTTTGTATAGTCCACTGTTCCAAACATTTGTCTGTTTCTTTAAACCTTCTTTCTTCTTCTTCTTTTTTAGCAGAGAACAGAAGGGACTGAGAATTATGATGAAGAGAGAGGAGAGAAAACCCAGTTAAGCTGTCTTAAAATATATGCAGATAGGAGCGTAGTAGGTCCTAATATATTTAAACTTAGGTTTACATATGCATGGACATTCCAGGCTATAGTTTGGGCAGGCACATAAAAATTCATGTCCAATAAGACACTGAGGTCAGGGAGAGAGGGCTCAGCATGACAACTGTTATTAGAGTCATGCCATAACTCTGTGGGTGCTACAAGGGAAAGGCACTATAAGAAAAGAACCCAATTGCTGCTTTATTAAGATACAAACAGCACTGTTTAGATACACTGCACAGCACGGACAAAAATAAGACATCGCCCCCAACTTCCCCAGGGACTACTGAAGTGATTGTTCATTGACAGTGAGAGTCCAGGCTGCCTTGATTAGCAGAATTTGTCAAGGATATCTGACAGATGTCATAGGGCTCAGAAACAGAGAAAGGATCAGAGATGCAGGAATGCCCAGGACCATTGTCACTACCAGGAATCAGTGGCACCTAGTGAAAGTGGCTGTTCTGCACCACTTGGGGATCTCGGGGAGTTAAAGTCCAAGTCCAAGAAGCTTCAGGTCTTCCTGGGGAGGTTTGATCTGTATGCTCTGGTGTTTCTGGAAAGTGAGAGAAACTTTTTGGGAGTCTTGCGTGCATGTTGAGGTAGAAGTCAGTGGAACTTGAGTTATTTGATATATGAATACAATTATACCCACAAATGTGTGAGGCCAAGAGAAACTTGTCGTATATGGGCTTATGTATCTGCATTTATAAACTCATGCACACATATAGAATTGTAACTGGTATTAAAGTTAGAAATGCTGACAGAGAGGTGGCTGTCTATAAATTAGGAAGTAAGAAATATTAAGGTATTATTTTTCTGGAAAGTTCAAATTTTCCATATAAATGAACAAAATTTGGGATACAAATGCTAATCAGTTAACTAGATACTATACAAGTTGCATGTGTTATCATAAAAGTAATAGCATGTTTCAATGATTTATAAAAAATAAGAGAAGCTAAACATCCACAGAAGAAATCCAATGGACACAGCAACTATGTCCAACTATTCTTTTGTGATCTTATATACACTATGACTATGATTACCATTTATATTAAATCAACTATTGAGGCCAATAATAACTCAGAGCTAAATAGTTTTAATGATTATGTAAAAAGAGCCTTTTTCAATTGGAGTTGTCATTGCACACTTGTGAAGTTAGTTTGCTACTCTGACCACTGAAACTTAGAGCTCAAGAAATCTACGCTTACTGAGGAAATGCCGGAGTGAATTGGTGAGATTAAATTCAAGCAGTACACAACTGATGAAGTAACACTGGAAAAATGTGCAATATATTAAAATGAGAATGCTATTGATTCATTACCCTAACACATATTTTTAGAGGTAGCAGCTTTATTATTAGATATATGATATTTTGACACTTCCTATAATATTATATTTACTCTCCTTTCACCTGCATTGTATTGACCACCTTCTCCGACACTTTGAATCCAATACTCACATCAGAATTTGGGGTTTTTTTAAAGAATAAATCTAAAGGAAAACAAAATAACTTGATGTTTCATTGGTATATCTTGACATGGGCATTTGACACTTCTCTTATTAAATAGATGTGTAAAGATAGCTAAAATGGATAAATCAGATACTGGCCCAATTAAATAAAATAGGCACAAACTATCATAGTTTTAGGTAGCCTTATTATATATTTTATAATAATTATTAAATTTTTTATTAAATAGTATATTTTTAACTATAATGTAATTATTAAAATAATTTATAAAATGCAGACTTTTAACCACACCATGATCTGTCAGTTGTCATACTGTGGCCACTGAGTGTTGCTGTGATGCTGAAAGCTATGCACCGGTATTTCAAATACCAGCAGAGTCACCCATGGTGGACAGATTTCAGCAGAGCTCCCCAACTAAGGCAGACCAGGAAGAAGGACCTTGCCACTCACTTCTGAAAAATTGGCCATGAAACCCCTGTGAATAGCAGCAGAGCACTGTCTGATAGAGCATCAGAAGGTGAGAGGATGGAACAAAAAGACCGGGCAGGGTTCCACTCTGCTATACTCAGGGTCTCTAGGAGCTGGAATCGATTTGATGGCATTAACAACAAGACTTATAATAGCCACTCAAAAATTTCAAAGAATTTCCTATGAATCAGAAATGTCTTGCAAGTCAAGAGGCTGGAAGAAGTATTGTATTTAGCACGATATAAAAAAAAATTGGTCAGTGTTAAAGATATTCAATATATAAGTCATTGATCATTTTAACCACTTATATTTATCCATATATCCATATAGTGACTTTGATGACATTTTGATTTCTACTTTTAGAGAAAAATATCTGGTTCTAAGTTTCATTGAGCAAGAATGTAAGGCTTTTCCAAGCACAAAAATTAATGAGGAAGGTCACTATGCAGTCTATAATTAATTACTATAGGCATTTTTAAATGCAAGTTTATTGGATTAGCTTTCAGAAATCCAAGGAAGTAATTCACTACCCTACAAGACAACAAAGTGTAAAAAACTGGTTTTGGCATTATAACTACAATTTTATTTTTACTACACAGTTATTTTGTCATTTTTCCTCAAAATTCCTCAAAATGATATTTCATTACTTGAATCTTAATCAGGAATTTATTTTCAAGGTTTTTTTTTAAAAGGATGCCTTCAATCTTACAGCATAGGCAAGAGAAAGATACCTCATTTAAGAAAAGAGGAATGTGTTATGCCCATCGAATACACATTAGTTTATTTATAATTGATAGCTGCAGTTGCTGTTGTACACACTGGTATGGAGCTGCATGAATAAAGACAGGCATTGCTGACACTTCATTTTCCTTCTATTTGCATTAATTTCATTTTTTAAACCTTACTTCAATTCATAGTGGAATTAAAACTAGAGAATCAGAAAGAATAAAATACTTAATGTTAATACATACATATATTACTTGTTTATACTTTTTGCTATAGTTATGAACAACTTTAATTATGATGGCCTGAAAATGATTTCTTTTTCAGACTATGTTAGAAAAATAACATTTGTTTATGAGCTGAAAATCACTGTTTTTTCTTTTTTATTGATGTCCTAATAGTTTATCACATTGTGAAATTTTAGTTGTACATTTTTGTTTGTCAGCCACCATCTAAATGTGTCCCTTCACTCTGTGCCCACCCCCCATCCCCCTTCCCCCGGTAACCTCTAAACTTTTCTCTCTGTCTGTGTATTAATTTATCTTCCACATATTAGTGAAATCACGCAGTGTTTGTCTTTGGCTTATTTCGTTCAACATAATACCCTCCAGGTCCATCCATGTTGTCACAAGTGGGATGATTTTATCTTTTTTAATGAATGAGTAGTATTCCATTGTATACATATACCACATCTTCTTTTTCCAATCCTCAGTCTATGGACACGTGGGTTGCTTCCACTTCTTGGCTATAGTGAATAATGCTGCAATGAACATAGGGGTGCATAAGCCTCTTTGGATTGTTTGTTTCGGGTTCTTTTGATAAATGCCCAGTAGTGGGATAGCTGGGTCATAAAGTATTTCTATTTTTAATTTTTTGAGGACTGTCCATACTTTTTTCCATAGAGGCTGCTCCAGGTTGCATTCCCACCAGCAGTGAATTAGGGATCTCATTTCTCCACAACCTCTCCAACATTTATTTTTTGTCTTGGTGATTATAGCCATTCTAATGGATGTAAGGTGATATCTTAGTGTAGTTTTGATTTGGATTTCCCTGATGATTAGTGATGTTGAAGATCACTGTTTTTAACCTCATTAAATCTTACATAAAGACCTAAAACATCAATAATAAAATTACATCACACTGTTTTGCATATTCTTACCATAAAAACTCTCTATAATGCTATTATCATGGTATTTTTAGAAACAATTTTCTTCCTAAATTCCAGTTTGATGAAGAATACACCCAAGGACAAAATAAACAATAACAAATAATAATGATAGTTAATTCTTGCATAGAATTTTAAAAACACGAAATGTTCAGCAACTAAGAGGGCAGCTAATATGATAAAATAAATGCTCATTTAAAAATACAATTCTAATTATTTGGGTTTTTTTCTAACCCTATAGCTAAAGGTAAGAAATTTATTTGTTGATGTCATTGACAAATTTATCCACAAAGTAGCAAATTTCTACTTCATTAGTCGTAGACAACTTACCTAAAATTTCTTTGTGCTACAAGCACTCCTAGAACAGCAGTATGCCATAGAGAGACACATGGTGTGAGATGATAAAAAGAGATAAGACAATTTCCAAATTCAGATCCAAAGTGTTGTGAGAATCTGCAACTCCAAGCATGATGTATATAAAATTGTCTTATCTAAGCATTGGCATACTCATATGCCAATATGAGTTAACTTCATATATATACTCTTCCATGATGATAGTTCTAACTCTATTATACCTTTAGCATTAATTATGAGACAAAATTTAATTTTATAATATTTATCTGTTAATAGGTACCTAATATTGTGAGTATAATTCAAAGAATGTGCATTGAATTTCCACTGCAATTTCCTCTTGGATAAAAGATCCAAATGAGGTGCAATGAAGATATAAAAGTGGAAAAGATTCTGCCCCTGCATTCAAGAAACTCACAAGAAAAATTTCCCCAAGTATTGTATATTAAAATGCATTATATATACATATATGTACATATACACACACATTTATATTTGAAATATCTACATATCTGTATCTCTGCTATATACTTTGACACTTTTGTTATACTTATGCTTAAAATACACATACACACAGGGACCCACACATTCACTTTGACTCCTATTGTCTCATTTGATTTTCCAAATAACTCTTTTAAATAATGAATAAAGCTATTATCATCTTATCTCTATTTCATAGATTAAAAAACCTCAGAGATGAAATGTTATTTAAGTTCACTTGATATATTAATTTGCTATGGCTGCCATAACAAAGTATCAAAACTCAGTGGCTTAAAACAAGAAAATTTGTTGTCTCAGTTCTGGAGATTAGAAGTCTGAAATCAAGATGTCAGCAGGGCCATGCTCCCTCTGAAACCTGTTGAGGAAGGATCTTTCTTTGCCTTTTCTTAGTTTTTGCTGGTTTGCTGACAATTTTTGATATTCCTTGGCTTATAGATGCATTGCTCAAGTCCACTGTCCTCACATGGCCTTATTCCTTCTATGTGTGTCTCTGTGTCCAAATTTATTCTTTTTATAAGGACATCAGCCATATTTGATTAGAGACCACACTAATGGCCTAATTTTATCTTGATTAACTCTCTAAAGACGCTAACTCCAAATAAAGTCACCTTCTCAGTTACTATCAGTTAGGACTTACACATATCATATTTGGGGGACACAATTCAACTCATACCACATGGTAGGTGAGTAGAGAAGCTGAAGCAGAGCTCAGGGATATTGCCTCCCAATCCAAACTTGTGTATAAACTTTCAAAATCCATACATTCTTGTTATCAATGCTATTTGCAGTATCTGTCAGAAGTGCCAAACATAATTAATATATAAGCTATCTGAGTGGTATTAAATTTGATAGATAATTGGATGAACTAATCAACAGTCAATGGTAAATTTGAGAAAGCACTATATGTCTTCCTATTCAATCTCATCTATAAAAAACACTCAATATGGTTTAGCAAAAATTCTGCCAAACTGTTCCACCACTCATACAAATACCTTTCCATAAGTTCTGATCTTCTCTGTCAAAAAAATAGGTCACATACATTAAGTCCTGCATAGTGAGATAATGAGTATTTATTTTAAATTGTATATGATATATTTTTATAATAAGATGGGAGCATCCCACCAGGAAAGGTAATAAGGATTCCTATATTGAACCTTTATTTTATTTCATATTCATGCTGTTGCTGGACATCTACAAGAGGGATCAACCTGGTTAGTTTCCTGGCTTCAAAATTTAAACACTGGATGGAGTGACATCAGCATCATGGTGGAGTGAGTTGTTCCCTCTGTCTCTCCCTTCTAAGTTATAACTAGTAGGACATCCATAGACCAACAAAGAATTCTCTACACAACACACCAGAATGCCTGGGAGATCCATACAGCTGAAGATCCATACATATAATGCCTGGATGGGTGGCCTGGACCTTGTAGAGGTGAGGGAACCAGAGAAGCAGCAGTAGCAGCTCCTGAGCCAAAGGCTCCAGGAACTGCGATGGTGTCTGCAACCAGAGACTCCAGGAACTGTGGCAATGCTTGTGAATGGAGGCCCAAGGAACAGAGGTGGCATACACAACTGGAAGCTCCAGGAACTGATGTGGCAACTGTGACCCAGTCCCCTGCCCCATGCCAGTGACAGCACCTGAAATACCAGCTGTTACAGCAGTGGGGGCTGCATCTAAGACCTCAGTGACCCCAGCAGCAGCAACAATGCTTATGACCTGTGGCTCCTGGAACCATGGCAGTGCCCCAGACCAGAGAATCCAGGGACTGGGGCAGCACCCATGACTCAGATTTCCCCCCAAGGTGGTGGTGGTGACACCTGCAACTCTGGTCTTCCCAGCAGTGGCAGTGACGCCCACAAACAGTGCCCCCAGCAATGGTGGTACCAGCACCCCCAGAAACCTCAGAAGCAGTGGCAGCATTATGCATAACAATGGCTCCAAGGCCACAGATAGCCCAGTAAGAGTGACAGCAGAGCTTTCTACCTGGTCCCTCCCAACTGCAGTGGTACCCACAACCCCATTCCCCCCACCCACAGCAGCAGTGCCTGCTAACCCAACAACCCTGGACATGGCAAAGGGACCCATGGCCATAGTTCCTGCCACATCCTCCTGCTTCTCCCACTGCAGTGGGGAAACCCACAACTCAGGTGACTCTAGAAGCATCAGAGGTGTTTGCCACCCCAGTGGCTCCAGTGGCAACACCCACAACTGTAGCAACATTGAGAACAACATGATACCAGTAACCTTGAAGTCACAAGCAGCACAATGAGGGCATGGAAGACATCTCTGGCAGAGGAATTGGAAAGTGGAAAGTGCTGGCTCTCAAATACAACCAGAACCAGCTCAGAGCAAAAGTAAACAAAGCCTTACTTAAAAAAGAAATGTGTCTGCTACTATAAAAGCACTGGAAGAGGAGCAACTCATCAAGCACCATGAAAAATTATGGTAACATGGTATCACAAAAAGAAAATTACAACTCTCCAGAAACCAAACTTTAAGTCACAGAAGAATGCTACCTAGCTGATAGAGAATTCAAAATATCTGTCATGAAGAAACTCAATGAGCGACAAGAAAACAGAGAAAGTTCAATGAGCTCTGGAAGAAAATTAATGAATAGAAAGATCAATTCACCAAAGAGATCAAAACTCTGAAAAAGAATAAAACAGAAATTCTGGAGACATTTACTCAATAAATGAGATGAAGAAAAATGTAGAAATCATTGGAAATAGAGCAGACCATACGGAAAATAAAATAACTGAGATCAAAGATAGAAAAGTACAAATGATTCAGGTGGAAGAGGAAAGAGAACTAAGACTTAAAAAGAGTGAATAAATTCTATGAGAAATATCCAACTCAATTAGGGAAGGCAAGATAAGGATAATGGGTATCGCAGAAGGAGAAGAGAGAGAGGAGGAAGCAGAAAGCTTATTTAAAGAAATAATAGCTGATAACTTCCCAAACCTGGGGAAAGAACTGGATATACATGTACATGAAGTTAATAGAACACCCAATACTTTCAACACAAAAAATTTCCCCAAGACACATGAAAATAAAACTGTCAAAAGCCAGTGACAAAGGAAGAATATTAAGGGCAGCAAGGGAGAAAAAAACACAATGATCTACAAGGGAACTGCCATTAGCCTATTGGTAGATTTCTCAGCAGAAATTCTACAGACCTGGAGAGAGTTGAATGATATATTCAAAATATTGAAAGATAAAAACTGTCAGCCAAGAATACTCTATCCAGCAAAGTTGTCTTTCAGATACGAAGGGGTATAAAGGCTTTCCCAGACAAACAAAATCTGAGGAAGTTTATTGCCACTAGCACAACCTTATCAGAAATGTTGACAGGAGCTCTCCTATCTGAAATGAAAAGGGAAAGGTATACAAATTATTGAAAAGTAACAAATAGAAAGAACAAAACAAATTGCAAATCTGTATCAAATATTTTAGTAAACAGTTATAACATAGAGGGCAAAGGGAAAGGAAGCATTAAAAATAACCATAACCACTTCAATTTGCTAATGAACTCACAATATAAAAAAGGATAATATGTGACAGCAAAAACATAGACAGGGAGGAAGAAAAGGGCAGAATCTGCATAGGCAAATAAAGATAACATACTATCTGCAGAAAAAGGATTATCTCATTTATGAGATCTTTTATACAAACCTCATTTTGTTTTGTTTAACCACAAAACAAAAATTCAGAGCAGAGTCACAAAACATATAAAAAGAGGAAACTGAGAAACACATTACAGAAAACCACCAACCTGAAATGGCAGACAGAAATGCAAGGAAAAAGAATAGAAATAGAGAGCAACCAGAAAACAAAAGGTAAAATGGCAATATTAAGTCCTCATATATCAATAATCACCCTAAATGCAAGTGGGTAGTATTCACCAATCAAAAGACATGGAGTGGAGAGTGACATCAGCATCATGGTGGAGTGAGCTCTTCCCTTAGTCTCTCACCCAAGATACAATGAACAGGACATTCATTCAACAACAGAGGACATCCACACAACACAATAGATGTTTAAGAGATCCAAGTAGCCATACATCTGAGGGTGGGGATACTGGATCCCAAAGAAACAGTGGAAGGAGGTAAGCAGATCTCCTCCCCATTCCCAGTGACAGCAATCTGTGGCATGGGTCCTCATGCATTGACAGGCACGTGACTCTGAGAGGAGATGGGGGAAAAGGCAGCCCTCTGCAGGAATGCTTTTGATCTCAGAGTTGCTTCCAAGCCCACAGGAACACTCCATACCAAGTTGGTTCAGTCACAACAGGGGTGCCTCCACCATGCTGAGCAGCCCAATGAGTGCAAAGCAGGACTATGGGTGGGGGAAAATAATGCCCACTCTCCCTCCATCCCACCTGGTGCACCAGCTCAGCCAGTGGGCCAAAGCAGGGGATGCCCACCAGTGTACCTGCTCCTTTGTGTGTGAAGAAATGATGGCCAGTAGGTGAATGCAGTTGGACCCTATTGACACAACTTCCAACGTATGGACACAACTGCAAGTGGATGTGGCAGGCTTAGAAAACACAGCTCCTCTCCTCCCCAGAGGTAGCAGGTGAACTCTGATACCAGATAGTACCACCATGTGCTGGCAAACATCCACCCCATCAAACAGCATGAAGAAATATGTTAACACTCCACCAGAAGGAAAATGGCAAATGTCCAGACACCAATCCTGAAGTCAAGGAAATTTACAATCTAAATGACAGAGAATTCAAAATAGGCATCATAAAGAAACTCAAAGAGTTACCAGAAAATTCAGAAATACAGTTCAACGAACTCAGGAATAAAATTAATGAGAAGAGAGAATTCTTCACAAAAGAGATTGAAACTCTAAAAAACAGAAAACAGAAATGCTGGAGATTAAGAAAACAATGAATGAGATTAAAAAAACAATCTAGAATCCTTACAAAACAGAGCTGACATTATGGAGGACAGAATTAGTAATTTAGAGGACAGAAATATAGAAATGCTTCAGGTGGAGGAGGAGAGAGAACTAAGACTAAAAAGAAATGAAGAAATTCTCTCAGAGATTTCTGACTCAATTAGGAAATGCAACATAAACATAATAGGTATCCCAGAGTGGGGAAAGAGGGAGAAAGGAGCAGAGAGCTTGTTCAAAGAAATAATAGTGGAGAAGTTTCCAAGCCTGGTGAAGGAGCTGGAATTACATGTAAATGAAACAAATAGAACTCATAATCACATCAATGTAAAAAGGCCTTCTCCAAGACATATATTAGTAAAACTGGCAAAAGTCAATGGCAAAGAAAAAATATTAAGGGCAGCAAGGCAGAAGAAAATATCCTACAAAGGAAACCCTATCAAGCTTACTGTGGATTTGTCAGCAGAAATATTACAGGCTAGTGGAACGATATACCCAAAATACTGAAAGACAAAAAAGTTCAGCCAAGAATACTCTATCCAGTGAAACTACACTTCAGATACAATGAAGAAATAAAAACTTTCCTGGACAAACAAAACCTGAGGGAGTTCATTGCCACAAAAACCCCCTCCCCCCCCCCCCCAGAAATGATCAAGAAGGCTTTTATACCTGAGGAGAAAAAGAAAAGGTTTACAAAGCCTTGAACAAGGAGATAAATAGATAGGCAAAATCAGAAAATTGCAGCTATCAGAACAGGTTAGCAAACAATTATAACATTAAAGAAAAAGGGAAGGAAAGTATCAAAAATAACTATAATCACCTCATTTTAAGCAAAAACTCACAACACAAAATAGAATAAGTTGTGACAACAATAACTTAGATGAGGAAGAGGAAAGGGAAGGAAACTGCTTAGGCTAGGGAGATAAGAGACTATCACTAAATGGACTATCTCATCTATGAGATCTTTTATACAAACCTCACAGTAACCACTAATCAAAAAATCAGAACACAGGCACAAATAATAATTAATGAAAAAACCATCATAGAAAATCACCAAACTGAAATGGCAGTTGGAAATACATGGGATGAGAAATAAGGGAAATACAGAACAACTGGAAAACATGAGATAAAATGGCAGTATTAAACCCTCGAATATCAACAATCACTCTAAATGTAAATGGATTGAATTTTCTAATCAAATGACAAGAAGTGACTGGATGGATTAAAATACAAGACCCAACAATATGCTGCCTCCAGGAAACACATCTCAGCTCTAAAGACAAACACAGGCTCAGAGCAAAGTGATGGAAAACAATACTCCAAGCAAATGGCAAACAAAGGAAAGCAGGTGTTGACCTACTTACATCGACAAAGTAGACTTCAAGGTAAAAGCAATGAAAGACAACTGGGGCAGTATATAATGATAAAAGGGACGTTCCACCAAGAGGACATAACACTAATGAATATATATGCACCTAACACAGGAGCACCAAAGTACATAAAGCAACTATTTACAGATCTAACCAGAGAAATTAACAGCAACACAAAAATAGTAGGGGACCTCAACACTCCACTTACATCAATGGATAGATCATCCAGACAGAAAGCCAACAAGGAAATAGTGGGATTAAATGAAAAACTAGAGCAGATGGACTTTATATGAATATTATATATAGAGAGGGAGAACACTCCATCCAAAAACAACAGAATACACATTCTTCTCAAGTGCACATGGAACATTCTCAAAGATAGACTATATTTGGGAAACAAAGCAAGCCTCAAGGAGTTTAAGAAGATTGAAGTCATATCAAACATCTTTTCCAACCATGATGATATGAAACTAGAAATCAACTACAGGAAAAAAGATGGTAATGTCACAAATATGTAGAGACTAAACAATATGCTACTGAACAACCAATGGATCAATGAAGAAATTAAAGGAAAAATCAGAAAACAGGGGATATCTGGAAATAAAGGAAATATCTGCAGGCAGGGGCTGGCCTGGTAGCATAGTGGTTAAGGTCCCGCATTCCTCATTGGCAGCCCAGGCTTTGATGCTTTGGATCCTGGACACAGACCTACTCCCCACTCATCAAGATATGCTGAGGTGGCATCCCACATAGAAGAGCTACAACTCTACAATTATGATACACAACTATGTACTGGGACTTTGGGGAGAAAAAAGAAGAAGAGCCATATTGACAGTAGATGTTAGTGCAGGGCCAATCTTCCTCAAGAAAAAATCTGTAGACAAGTGAAAATGAAAATACATCAAACCAACTCATATGGGATGCAGCAAAAGTGGTCCTAAGAGGGAAATTCACAGCACTACAGGCCCACCTTAACAAATAAAAAAAATCTCAAATATGTAATCTTAAACTACACCTGACAGAATTAGAAAAAAGAAAAACAAACCAAGCCCAAAGTCAGCAGAAGGAAGGAAATAATAAAAATTAGAGCAGAAATAAATGAAATAGGCACACACACAAACAGTAGAAAGGATCAATGAAACTAAGAACTGATTCTTTGAAAAGGTAAAATTGACAAACCCTTAGCCAGACTCACTAAGAAAAAAAGAGAGAGAAGCCTCAAATAATAAAATTAGAAGTGAAAGAGGAGAAATTGCAAAGGATATCACAGAAATACAAAGGCCTATAAAAGAATACTGTGAAAAACTATATGCCAACAAATTGGATAATCTAGAAGAAATGGATAAACTCTTAGATTCATACAACCTCCCAAAACTGAATCAAGAAGAAATAGAGAATCTGAATAGGCCAATCAGACGTAAAGAGATGGAAATAGTAATCAAAAACATCCCCCCAAAATAAAAGTCCATGGCCAGATGGCTTCTCTGGAGAATTCTACCACATATTCAAAGAAGATTAAATACTTATCTTCCTCAAGCTATTCCAAAAAATTGAAGAAGAAAGAACGCTTCCTAACTCATTCTATAGGGCCAACATAATCCTGATCCTAAAACCAGACAAGGATGACACAAAGAAGGAAAACTATAGGCCAATATCATTGATGAACATAGATGCAAAAATCCTCAACAAAATATTGGCAAACCAATTACAGCAATACATTAAGAGGATTACACACCATGATCAAGTGGGATTAATACTAGGGACACAGGGATGGTTCAACATCTGCAAATCAATCAATGTGATATGCCATATTAACAGAATGAGGAATAAAAATCACATGATCATCTCAATAGATGCAGAGAAAGCACTTGACAATATCCAACATCCATTTATGGTGAAAACTCTAAGTAAAATTAGTATAGAAGGAAAGTACCTCAACATAATAAAGGCCATCTATGACAAAACCCACAGTCAACATCATACTCATTGGGGAAAAACTGAAAGCCATACCTCTGAGAAGAGGAACAAGACAAGAGTGCCGATTCTTGCCACTCTTATTCAACATAGTATTGGAGGTTTTAGCCAGAGCAATTTGGCAAGAAAAAGAAATAAAAGGTATCCAGATTGGTAGGGAAGAAGTGAAACTCTCTCTGTTTGCAGATGACATGATTCTATATAAAGATAACCCCAAAGAATCCATCAGAACATTATTAGAAATAATTAACAACTAGAAGAAAGTTGCAGGGTACAAAATCAGCTTACAAAAATCAGTTGCCTTTCTATACTTAATAACAAAGTAACCAAAAGAGAACTCAAGAATACAATCCCATTTACAATTGCAACAAAAAGAATAGAATATCTAGGAGTAAATTTAACCAAGGAAGTGAAAGAACTATACAAGGAAAACTATAAGAAATTATTAAAAGAAATCAATGTTGACATAAAGAAATAGAAAGATATTCCAGGCACATGGATTGGAAGAATAAATATGGTTTAAATGTCCATATTACCTAAATAAATCTACCTAGTCAATACAATCCCAATCAGAATCCCAATGACATTCTTCCTTGGAATAGAACAAAGAATCCTAAAATTTATATGGGACAAGAAAAGACCCCAAATACCTAAAGCAATCCTGAGAAAAAAAAGAACAAATCTATATTAATCAAAACAGGATGGTTCTGTCACAAATACAGACAAATAAATCAGTGGAGCAGACCTGAAATAAACAAAAAGCCCAGAAATAAATCCACACATCCACAGACAGCTAGTCTTCAACAGAGGAGCCAATAACATACAATGGAGAAAGGAAAGTCTCTTCAGTAAATGGTGTTGGGAAAACTAGACAACCACATGCAAAAGAATGAAAGTAGATCATCATCTTACACCATACACAAAAATTAACTCAAAATGAATTAAAGACTTAAATGTAAGACTTGAAACCATAACACTCCTGGAAGAAAACATAGGCAGTACACTCTTTGACATTGGTCTCTGCATCTTTTTGAATACCATGTCTACTCAGGGAAAGGAAACCAAATAAAAAATAAACAAACAGAACTACATCAGACTAAAGAGCTTCTGCAAGGGAAAGGAAACCAGGAACAAAACAAAAAGACGACTCATCTACTGGGAGAAAAGATTTGCAAATCATGTATCCTACAAGGTGTTAATCTCCAAAATATACAAAGAACTCATAAAGCTCAACAACAATAAAACAATCAACTCAATCAAAAAATGGGCAGAGGATATGAAGAGAAATTTTTCCAAAAAAAGATATGGATATGACCAATAGGCACATGAAAAGATGTTGAACATCACTGATCATTAGGGAAATGCAAATCCAAACTACAATAAGATATAACCTTATATCTGTTAGAATGGCTATAATTACCAAGACAAAAAATAACAAAGTTGGAGAGGTTGTAGAGAAATGGGAACCCTCATACACTGTTGGTGGGAATGCAAATTGGTGCAGCCACTATGGAAAACAGCTTGAGATTTCTCAAATTCTTAAAAATAGAAATACCATATGACCCAGCTATCCCACTATAGGGTATTTATCCAAAGAACTTGAAATCAACAATTCAAAGAGACTTATGCACCCCTATGTTCACTGCAGCATTATTCACAATAGCCAAGACATGGAAGCAACCCAAGTGCCCATCAACTTATGCATGAATAAAGAAGATGTGGTACATATATAGAATGGAGTACTACACAGCCATAAAATAGACAAAACTATCCCATTTGCAACAACATGGATTGACCTTGAGGGTATTATATTAGTGAAACAAGCCAGACAGAGAAAGATGAGCACTGCATGAATTCACTCATATGTGGAAGATAACCAAACACATGGAAAACGAGAACAGATTAGTAGTTACCATGGGAAGGGGCACATATATATGGTGACTGATAATAATGTACCCCTGAATTTTCACAATGTTGTCAACTAATATATCTTCAATAAAATAATCATATTAAAAAAGACATGGAGTGGCTGGATGGATTAAAATACAAGATCCAACAATATGCTGCCTCCAGGAGACACATCTCAGCTCTAAAGAGAAACATAGATTCAGCATGAAAGGATGAAGTATGATACTCCAAACAAATGGCATCTGAAAGCAAGTAGGTGTAGTCATACTTGTATCAGACAAAATAGACTTCAAGCCAATAAAAGAGAGCAAGAAACAAGATGGACACTATACAATAAAAAGGGAAAAATTCACCAGGAGGACATAACATTTTTTGACATATAAGCATCTAACATAGGAATACCAAAGTATATAAAGCAACTATTAACAGATGTAAATGGAGAAATTAACAGCAACCCAATAATAGTAGGGAAATTATTCCCTACTTACATCAATGGATAGATCACCCAGATAGGAAGTCAATGAGGAAATATTGGTCTTAAATGAAACACTAGACAAGATGGACTTAAAATATATATACAGAACCTTGTATCCAAAAGTAGCAGAATATACATTCTTCTCAAGTGCATATAGAACATTGTCAAAGATAGACCATATTTTGGGAGATAAAGAAAATCTCAATAAATTTAAGAAGATTGAAATCATATCAAGCATCTTTTCCAACCATAATGGTATGAAACTAGAAATCAATTAGAAGCTGAAAAAGTAACAAATATGTGGAGATTAAACAACATGCTACTGAACAACTATCAGATCAACGAAGAAATCAAAGGAGAAATTAAAAAATACTTGGAGACAAATGAAAATGGAAACTCAACATACCAAAATCTATGGGGTGCGGCAACAAGTGGTACTTAGAGGGATGTTTATAGCAATACAGGCCTACCTTAGAAATAAAACAAATCTCAAATAAACCATCTAATGCAACACCAAAAGGAACTAAAAAAAGAAGAAGAAACAAAGCACAAAGTCAGTAGAAGGAAGGAAATAATAAAAATAAGAGCAGAAATAAGTCAGAGACTAAAAAGGCAACAGAAAAGATTAATAAAACTAAGAGTTGGTTGTTTGAAAAAATAAACAATATTGGCAAACCATTACCTAGACTCACTAAGAAAAAAGGAAAGAAGATTCAAATAAAATCAGAAATGAAAGAGGAGAAATTATGATGAATATCACAGGAATACAAAAAACTATGAGAAAACTATCCCCCAACAAATTGGATAACCTAGAGGAAATGGAAAAACTATTAGAATCATACAACCTCCAAAGATTGAATCAAGAAGAAATAGAGAATCTGAATAGACCAACCACTAGTAAAGAGATTGAAATAGTATTCAAAAACTTCTCCAAAATAACAGTCCAGGACCTGATGGCTTCTCTGATTACTTCTTCCAAACATTCAAGGAAGATTTAATACTTATCCTTCTCAAACTCTTCCCAAAAATTGAAGAGGATGGGAATCTTACTAACTCATTTTAGATGGTCAATATTACCCTGATGTAAAAAACAAACATGGACAATACAAAAAGGAAAAATTACAGGCCAATATCACTGATGAACAAAAATGCAAAAATCCTCAACAAAATAATAGCATATCGAATACAACAATAAATTTAAAAGATCATACAACATGATCAAGTGGGATTTATTCCAGAGATGCAAGTATGGTTCAACAACCACAAACCAATCAATGTGATACACCATCTTAACAAAATGAAAAGTAAAAATCACATGATCATCTCAATAGATGCAGAGAAAGCATTTGACAAAATTTAGCATCCATTTATGGTGAAAGTACTCAAAAAATGGGTGTATAAGAAAAGTACCTCAACATAATAAAGGCCATACATGACAAACCCACAGCTGACATCACACACAGTGGTGAAAAACTGAAAACTATACCTCTAAAAACAGGAAGAAGACAAGAATGCCCACTCTCACCATTCTTATTTAACATATTATTGGAATTTCTAGCCAGAGCAATTAGGCAAGAAAAAGGAAAAAAAATTATCCAAATTGGAAAGAAAGAAATAAAACTCTCACTATATGCAGATGACATGATTTTTATATACAGAAACCCCTACAGAATCCACAAAAGAAAACATTGGAAATAATGAACACAGTAAAGTTGTAGGGTACAAAATAAACATACAAAAATCAGTTAAGTTTCTATACACTAACAACAAACTAGCAGAAAGAGAAATCAAGAAAACAATTCTATTTACAAATGCAAAAAATAAAATAAAGTAGCTAGGAATAAATTTAACTAAGGAGGTGAAAGACCTCTACACTGAAAACTGTAAGACATTGTTGAAAGAAATTGAAGAAGATACAAAGAAATGGAAAGATATTCCATGCTCATAAATTGGAAGAATTAACATAGCTAAAATGTCCATATTACCTAAAGCAATCTACAAATTCAATGCAATCTCTATCTAATTCTCAATGATATTTCTCATGGAAATAGAACAATGAATCCTAAAATTTATATGGAACAAGAAAAGACCCCAAATAGTCAAAGCAATTCTGAGAAAAAAAGAACAAAGCTGGAGGTATCAGACTCCCTGATTTCAAAACATCCTATGAAGTTATAGTAATCAAAACAGCATGGTACTGGCACAAAGACAGAAATATGGAACAATGGAAGAGACTTGAGAGCCCAGAAAAAAACCCACACGTCTATGGACAGCTAAGTTTTGACAAAGGAGCCAAGAACACACAATGGAGATAGGAAAAACCTCTTTAATAAATGGTGTCAGGAAAACTGGACAGCCACATTCCAAAGAATAAAAGTAGACCACTATCTTACACCATACACAAAAATTAACTCAAAATGGATTAAAGACTTGAATGTAAGACCTGAAACTGTAAAACTCCTAGAAGAAAACATAGGCAGTTACACTCTTTAATATCAGTCTTAACAGTCTCTTTTTGACTGTCTCCTCAGGCAAGGGAAACAATAGAAAAAATAAACAAATGGGACTACATCAAACTAAAATGCTCCTCGTGGCAACGAAAACCATCAACAAAAAGAAAAGACAATCTACCGAATGGGAGAAGATATTTGCAAATGATATATCTGGAAAGGGGTTAATATCCAAAATATACAAAGAACTCACATAACTCAACAACAAAAAACAAACAACTCAATTAAAAAATGGGCAGAGGACCTGAACAGACTTTTTTTCCAAAGAAGATATACAGATGGCCAACAGGCACATGAAAAGTTGTCCAACATCACTAATTATTAGGGAAATGCAAATCACAACCACAATGAGATATGACCTCATGCCTGTCAGATGCCTATTATTAAAAGACAAGAAATACTAAGTTTTGGAGAGGATGTGGAGAAAAGGGAATCCCCTTTGCTGATAGGAATGTAAATTGGTGTGACCACTACATAAAATAGTATGGAGTTTTTCTAAAAAAATTAAAAATAGATCTACCATATGATCCAGCTATTCCACTTCTGGGTATTTATAAATCCCTAATTTGAAAAGACATATGTATAGCTATCTTCACTGCAGCCAAGACATATTTGCAGTAGACAAGACTTGAAAACAACCTAAGTGCCCATCATCAGATGAATGGATGAAGAAGATGTGGGGGGTGTGTGTGTGTGTGTGTGTGTGTACACACACACATATATATATGTATGTATGTAAGTATATACACATACCCAATAGAATACTATTCAGCCCAAAAAAAAGATACAATCTTCACATTTTCAACAAATTGGTTGGACCTTGAATGTGTTATACTATACTTATTTTGGAGGAAGACAAATACCATAAGATTTCACTCATATGTGAAAGATAATCAAACACATAGCTACAGAGAACAGATTGGTTATCAGAGGGAAAGGGGAATGGGGGAGGGCAAAAGGGTAAAGGGACACATTTTTACAGTGATGGATGACAACTAGACTTTTGGTGGTAAACACAACATAGTCTATACAGAAGTCAAAAAATAAACATATAAACAAAAATAATTAAACCCTGGCTAATATGTGAAGCAGAAATAGCAACTAAGTTAGATGAGTAAAATTTTGTTTCTGCTTTAATTTTACAAGGTTTATCATGTGTTGATTTTAATTTGTTCTATCTTGATCAAAACCTGTAATCTAATAAAAAGTGCAAAACCATATTTGCATTTCCAACCATCTTGCATTCTGCAATACAAACCTGGCTTAGTGAACCCAGGCAGGCATTGGTAATAGCCACAATCAGTAGTTTCTCTAACATGTAGCAGACATATCAAATGGAACTTAATTTCTTTGCTAATTATCTTTTCTTTATCCTAGACATTAACCTGATTTAAATATTTAACAAATGGATATAGAACATTTCCAATAGTATAACAAGATGTCCAGCAAATAGAGTTGTACCAAAATAGCATCTGATAAAAAAGAAAAAGAAAAGAAAGGACAGGTATATATTTGGAACAAAATATTTTGGATAAACAGTTACACAAGAAAGGAACCATAAAAGAATCTTACATTTATTCCAAATATTGTAGAGCTCAGCAATTACATTCAGCTCCATTTTTGGCTGCACCTTTACACTTACTATACTCAATATCATAAGTGTCACAAAACAATGTAACTAGTGCAATCAGTATATCTTAGACTTCCACAGAAATTTTAGGGGAGAGAGAAAACAAAATATCTCACTTGTTATGCTGCTAGATTGTCATTAGCCACACTTTTGGGATCCATCTGTATTTCACTCAGGTATCCAAATAAATAGATCACTTGTTCTTTTAATGTTGCTAAAAATTTTCAGGAATGATGACTTAAGTGAATAGATGCAAGACCTCACCAATAATTAACTTCTCAATGTATTAATATAATCTGTATCCCTTTTCTGAATCATACTATAGGTGCAGATCTAAGGTAATTCAGGGAGTTAAATAAAGGCTTATCCATAATTCCTTCTAGGTTTACAAAGTTTTAAAAGAAACAGAGACAACATTTCTTGTTTATCTAAAACATGCTACAGTACTAGATGTTTTACACAATTTATTTCATTTAATTTTCACAGTAACCATCAAAATAGAGTATTTTTCATTCTTTTATGGCTGCATAAATTCAAGTTCCACAACAATAAGTATTTCCTCAAAACCATGTAGCCAATTAGTTGTGTAGCCCTGATTTGAACCTGTGAGAATTAATGAACAGAAACCTTACTAGATCGGAGCTGGGAGGCCAAAAAGGGGAGCTCTCACATTCTATGGTGATAGCAGAGCCCAACAGGTAGAAAAAAGTCTTCTCAGCCAATGAGAGACTGTCAAAACTCAGCCAATGAAAGTCACTACACATAGAACTCTCAATTCCTCCAATGAACTCTTCATTTATAAGAGCCCTCCCAGCTTCCTCTTCCCTTCTATAAAAGAGTTTCTCCTCTCCTTGCTGATCACAACTTGCATGTGGCTCACCATTGGTGCAGACCTAAAATTACAATTCTTTGCTGATCCTGAATATACCCACTTTTGCTCGAGAAATAACCAGCTGTCTTTTTGCTTAAGGTCAACATTTTGGTGGCTTGTACAGGGATCCAGAGAAGACCCCTGATGACTTTGAGGTTGGTGAGCAAACAGACGCAGTGCCCACAAAAGAGTCCAATGAGCCTGCTGCTTTACTTGCCAACTCTGAAGTTAGAGGGTAAGTCTTTCTCCTGGATCTGAGCTTCTGCCTTCTTTGTGTTTGAGGCTCTCCAGGCTTCATTCAAGATCTGTTTTAAGGTTTTGTCCTTTTCTGGTTAAGGCTTTGTTTGTCTGTGAGTACTTGGTTGACACTTCAACCTGGTTCTTTTGAAATCAGGTTGTTTCTACCAGAACTGTGCTGAGCATTTGGTTTGATTCCTTTAGAACAGAACTGTTTCTACTTGGAACTGAGCTGGCACTTTGGCCTGACTCCTTTGGGAGCAGGGTGTTCCTTGGAACTGCATTGATAAACCTTCTGTCCACCTTACTGAAATCAGACTGTTCTATTGGAACTGGCTGGTACTAAGCCTGCAGGCTGTTTGAGCTGTTCAAGCTGTTTGCGTTGTTTGACAATTATTCTTTATTCTAGAGAAAAACCTCTGAGAAATGAGATCTCAGTTACCTAAATTTTTTGAGGGCACCCCCCCATAGGGATCCCAGAACATTTTATGTTTAAGCACTGCAGTTATTCCTATTGTGCATTTCTAATTAAATGGATTGACTTAGCCAAAAGTAATTTAAAATACCATTGGCCATTATGGGGCACTTTAAAACTACTAAAACTTACTTTTTCTTTTCTTGGTGAGGAAGATTGTCCCTGAGCTAACATCTGTGCCCATCTTCCTCTGCTTTGTTTATGGGACATAGCCACCCCATGGCTTGATGAGTGGTATGTAGGTCCATGCCCAGGATCTGAACCCTCAAACCCCAGGCTGCTGAAGCAGAGTATGTGAATTTAACCACTATGTACCACCAGGCTGGCCCCTAAAACTTACTTTTCTTAAAACCAAATTGGACAACCATAGCTCTGTAATTTCAGAAACCTAATGGAATTCCTATTTCAAGTGGTATTTTGAGGCTTCCCAATGTTATCACGACTCTAAAATTGCTTCTTTGCAAAATAAAATTTTAATATTAACTTTCTTAAAACAATTAAAGAAAGATAGAATGGCCTCTGAAACTTCATGTTCCTCTCCTCTGGCACCATGTTGTTCCTCTTCCCCGGCTTCCTTGTCTCAGGCTCTGCCTCTGGTTCCATCATGTTCCTCTCCCCTGGCTGCTTGTGCTCAGGCCCCAACTTTGTCATCATCTTCTCCTTCCCTCTATACTGCCTGCACCTCCTCTATACCCTCAATTACCCTATATTAAGTCTGTCACCAAACTTCCCCTTTTCCCTGAACCTCTCCCCATTCCCTCTTCCTCTGAACCTAAGAAAACCTATCCTTTTAAAATTAAGCTTTATGAAGATCCACTGGCTAAACCCTTGATTTCTTATACCCCCTGGGCTAAAGCTGAACTGCAAGCCATAGTCAAAGATTTTCCCAAAGTAATCAAACATCCTCACAGATTTGCTGAGGAATTTAATATAGTCATTCAAACTTTTCTACCTGGTTTCTCTGACTTATATTAGCTTGTTCATAAGCTTATCAGTGGAGGCCAGGCGCAGAATTGGATGAAAACTGCTAATTGGGAAATCCTGAAAGGTCTCTAAAATTACAACTGAGAGTCCAACCCACTGACCTGTTGTATTGGTCTTGGGCAATCCTTAGACAGCTTCATTGGACAATTCCTAGGGTTTTTCCAAAGGCTGTTGATTGGAACAAAATTCAGGCTTGTGCACAAAAACCTGATGAACCTGTTTATGACTATTGCAGTCAACTTCAGACTGTTTTTAAAGAAACTTCTGGCCTTCCTTTAGATGTTGATTCCACAGGGGTAGCTTTTAACTCTATATTTATTAATGGGCTAAACTGGGACCTTTCCCTTCTAGTAAAAAGGGCCAGGATGGGATGGGAAACTATGTCCACTCTAGTTGTAGTTAATCTGGCAAACCAACTCTCTCACACTCTAGAGGGGTCACCCAAAGAAGGACTGCTAAAATTCTTAATCTTTAACTCCAGCCCCTAAACAAAGCCAAAATTCCTCTACTTTCTGCTATTATTGCATAGAGACAGGACATCAGACAAGAAATTTTTACAAATTTAAGTACTTTAAGTGCCTTCAGCCCTCTAATCAGCCTTTCAGATGTTGTCCAAATTCCCAGTGATGGGATTCTGAGGAAATACAGGGGCTCTCCCCAATTATCCTTCTTAATCAGTTTGAAGAAACATTTCTCCAGATCAGAGATGAATCTCTTTTTGACCTCATTGACACCAGAGCCATGCTT
This sequence comes from Tapirus indicus, assembly GCA_031878705.1. NCBI lineage: Eukaryota > Metazoa > Chordata > Mammalia > Perissodactyla > Tapiridae > Tapirus > Tapirus indicus. The sequence continues at coordinate 33,658,328 of CM062934.1, forward strand.
TCAGTGCTCAATCCCACTACTACAAAACTGTCCCTGCCTCAGAGTATTAAAGCAGTTCAAATAGTGGAAATTTTAATAAACTGCAAAAAATTCCTGTCCCTGTCATATTTTCTCTTGTCTAGGCCCTTTGAGATACACACCCCCTTTTCTCCTCAGTCCCTCCACCCCTATTCATTTATTAGGCCCATACTTCTTAGAAAAAGTATCATGCTGCAATTTTTCCTTGAAGGGGGAAATAATTCTAGAATTTTACAGTAGCCATCAAAAAAGCAAGTCAGATGAATAAAATGACCCTTTTACATCTTTTATTTGCTCCATTTCTGGTGGTACTAGAGCTGATTCTGGAAACACTGATCATTTGTCCCTATTGAATTAGCTACCACCCTCCAAATGGGCAAAATCTTCAAATGATATTGGCAAAATTCACAGCACACCTCCCATCAAGATCCAAATAGATTCCTCAAAACCTCCCCCAGAATTAGTCAATTCCCTATAAGTAAAAAAGGCCTTCAAGATATAAAGCCTATAATAGAGGATTACAAGGATCAAGGCCTCATTATCCTTTATACTAGTCCCTGTCATTATCCTATTTTACCTGTGAGAAAATCCAAGGGCTGAGGGTGGAGGTTCGTCCAGGACTTCTGAGCAGTAAACAACATTGTTATCTGTCAACACTCTGTTGTTACCAACCCTCGTACACAACTAACATCCATTTCATTGGCACCAAATTCTTTATCATAATTGATTTATGCAGTGCATTCTTTAGCATTCTAGTTGATGAAGATGGCTAGCTAATACCTTTTTGCCTTCACTTGAGAAAGAAAACAATTCACTTCGACAGTAATGCCTCAAGGTTCTACTGAGAGTTCTTATTTCTCACAAATCCTGAAGGCTGATGTGGATGATATAAAGTTCCCCAGGATCTCTACATTGTTGCAATATGTGGACAACTTCCTTTTTTGCTTTCTCTCCCAAGTCACCTCTCAGGAAGACAGCATCCACATGCTAAAGCTTTTAGCCTTAAAGGGGCATTAAGTTGCCAAAGAAAAATTGCAGTTTTCCCAAACCTAGGCTCAATATTTAGGGCATCTGATATTAGAACAAGGGCTACATGTAGATCCAGACAGACTTCATGGTGTCTTAAGACCCAAAACCCAAAACTACATGTCAACTGTGAGGTTTTCTTGCCAAAATTGGATTCTAAATTTCTCTCTTATGGCTGAACCTCTGCATGTTTTATTAAAGAACAACAACCTTGACCCAATTTTATGGGAAGAACAGAATGACATAGACTTAAAACCCTTTAAAGAAGTCCAATAAACCCACCTGCCCTTAGGCATCTCAATTATCAGATTCCCGTTCTTTTTGTACATAAAAAGGAAGTGAATGCTCTTGGGGTACTCACTCCAAAACACTGAGACCAACTTTGAGCTATATTATAGAGTATTAAGGCCAGCAACTGAACCCTGTGGCACAGGGATATATCCCTTGCCTTAGAACCATTACTGCCACTGCCTTTTTGGTTAAGGTCACAAAGAAAATCATTGTGGGATCCCCTTTAACCATTTTTGCACCTTGTGTAGTAAAAGTCCTCCTGAACTCTCATCTCGTTCAAGACTTTTCAGTCAGCCACCACACCTACAAATTCCTGTCGTTAACTACTTCTCACATAATTCTTTTACACTGTAATAACCTCAACTCTGCTACTCTTCTCTCCACTACCAAAAAAGTCCCTCATGACTGCTTAACACTGATGGAGCACCTCTTGATTCCTCATAGTGATCTGCAGGAAAACTTTGGGTAACACTGACTTCTCATGGTTCAAGCAATATGACTTTCTTACTTCTAGTGGAAATGAAATTTAAAATGTCTCCTATGTTTAGGAGTTATTAGATGCTTTATTTTTACCTGCTGCTTTAGCTGTTATTAAGATCCCTGGGCATTCTAAACTTGACTCTCTGGAAACTAAAGGAAATCACTTGAACATTTATAGACCATTGTAGGATTATTAAATGGCCTAATTTCAATATTGTTGTGTCTCAGGGAATAGAGAGTCCTAAGGAGAGGGAGAGAGATGAGGGAATGGCCAGAGAGTGGAGCAGTCAGAACACATTGAACATTTATTGAAATGGGCATAGTTTGTGGCACCCCAAAACAACTACAACAGTAACATCAAAGATCACTGATCACAGATCACCACCACAAAAATAATAATAATGAAAAGGTTTGAAATGTTGCAAGAATTACAAAAATGTGACACAGAGACATGAAGTGAGCAAATGCTGTTAGAAAAATGGTGTCAATAAACTTGCCTGATGCAGTATTGTCACAAACCTTTAATTTGTAAAAAGCATACTATCTGTGAAGTGCAATAAAGTGAAGCACAATAAAATGAGGTATGCCTGTATTGGAAAAGAAAACTCCAGAAGGACTCTCATCAACGTCCCTGGGAAGACCCCTATTAAGTACTGTTAACTAACACTTGTGCTGCAAAACTCCAGGGAATAGACTCTTAGATTCATGTGACAAACCTAAAGAAAGCACCAAATCCTGATTGGGCCTGTACCTCATCTGGTAACATGAAAGTAAAGATTTTCTGGAATTAAAGCAGATAACACCTAATGAGACAGCTTTCCCAAGATGTCTGAACCAGGCTTGTTGGAATTTTGGCCTCTAAACTTTTGACGATGACATAGCATTTTAGATAATCTCCAATGCCTATGATCTTGATAACATATGGACTTTAGAAAAGTGCATGAGAATTCTCCCTTCTACCCCTCCTCGTTACACAAATGTAGTTATGATAGGTTTCCAATCTGTGCACTCTCTCTCCAACATAGGACAAAATACCCAGGAAAGGTCCTTCCTGGCATCAAAGGACAAGAGGCAGTTGAAATCAGAAAAACATGACTCTTGATCAGTGATGCTTTCAGAAAAAGATCTCAATCAAAACAGGAAACATGAAAATTAATAAACAGAAACCTTATTAAATTGGAGTTGGGAGGCCAAAAGGGGGAGCTCTCACATTCTACAATGATAGCAGAGCCCAACAGGAAGAAGAAAGATAGCCAATGAGAGACTGTCACAACTCAGTCAATGAAAGCCACTATGCATGGAACTCTCAATTCCTGCAATGGACTTTTTGTTTACAATAGCCCTCTCAACTTCTCCTTTCCGTCTATAAAATAATTTCTCCTTCCCTTGCTGCTCAGGACTTGCACATGCCTCAGTGTGCTTGCAGAACTCGAATTGCAATTCTTTGCTGATCCTGAATACACCCATTTTTGCCGGAGAAATAACTACCTACCTATTTGTTTAAGGTCAACAAAATAAAGACTGTCAGTGGCCCCTAGTCCCGGTCAGTTCCACCCAATCAAAAACATGTAATAAAATGCATTTATCTTAGGTGCGAAATAAAAAATAGCTGGTAATTTTTGTACTTTGGGTGGGAAGTTTGTAGTTAGAAATCTGGGAATAAACAAGTTGTTCTTCCCCAACCTTACATCAGTATACATTCCTCTATACTGACACTGCAAGCTAGCCAAAATAATCATCCACCATCTCCAAGCTATACCAATTGCATATCTTTCTAGCATCTTTACTCATACTGGTTTCCTCTAATTGAAACTTTTTATCCTCATCTCCAGATCTCTTACTTCCTCTTACGGCCTCCTCGTATCCCCTTTCCTCTTTTAATTTTTCCAACAAATTTCTATTGTCACAACCTCCGCTCCTGTGATACTAGAAGCTGGTCTTTATGTTGGTGGTAGTGTCTTTGGGCCATTGGAGGACATGTGTAGGAGGTGGTGTTTAAATATTCCAGTGTAGAATAAGGACATGTCCGACTGAAGACAAGTCTGGAGTCACTAGCATAGGCTGAGAGCTGAAACATGAGAATAAAGAGATGTCCAGGCACATGTGGAGAGAGAAAATTGTCACTGGACCTAAGATGTCAGCCTAAAAATAAAGTTGGAAGAGAGGAACACAGGGTTAATGTCTAATCCCAGAAGAGATGCCTAGAACCCAAATACTTATCAGTAAGAGAGGCCATACAGGCAGGTTTATCCATACTCTAGACACAGAAGCCATCAAAAATGGTTCAGGCTATGGACTATAATATGTTTAGTTCATCAGGACATTTTGATAGGAAGAAAATGTTACAGAACAGTACCTATAGCATAAAACTATTTCTAAAACATACATATTCACATACATACAAATTTATATATTCTAGATATTTATTTTGTAAATACATAGAAAAATTTGCAGAAAACACATCAAATCAAGGCTATTGGTTTATTTGTGGGGGACAAGTGACCATCTCTCCACCTTTTGAAAGGTACAATTAGCATAATCTCTCATGAAGACGGATCATGATGGGTATTGGGTGTATCAGTTAGGTGTGTCTGTGTCTTTAATATTGTGTGTTTTGTTATTTCATCATCTATGGCTATGCCCTGCTTCATCTAAACCCATTAAAAATGTGAACCATTCTTCATGCAATATATCCATCCATAATAAAAACATTAATGATGGTAATATTATGTTCTACTGTCTATTGTACATGTGCTAGAGATTTGGAGATAAATAGGACCTCACCCCTGACCATAAGCAGGTCTCAGGCTCACACAATGAGATTTTTCCTAACAAAGATAAAAACACTATATGGTGGGTATATGGAGGGTTTAACATTAATTATGCTTAAAGGGATAAAATGTATTTTAATTTAAAAAGTGATTTTTAAGTAAGAAGACTTATAATGCTTCAGTTTATTGGAGGAATAAGTGTTGCACCAACTACTAAATGGGAAAAATACACATAAAGCACTGAGTGTGTGCCACTAAGTAAATGTTAAAAAATGTTACCTCTTGCCTCTGCTGTTGTTATTATAAGTGGTTGGTATTCATAGAGATAAATTCAGTCCCTTAGCTGAGTGGTTTCAGGAAGGTATCAAGAACATGCATTGGTAGAGAAATCACATAATTTGTAAGCATCTTCTACCAAAGCATAACTTAATAAGGGTAACTTTATAAGCATGAAGCTATGCACCTGTCAAGCGTCATGTTTAATCATCTGAAAGGACATATAAGTGAAGCTGAAATAATTGAGTAGTTTTCTCTCTTTTTTCTATCATGGTAAAAAACACATGACATAAACCTACCATCTTAACCATTTTTAAGTGCATCGTACAGTAGTGTTAACTATATATGAACAATTGTGCAACAGATCTCTAGAACTTTTTCATCATGCAAAACTGAAACTCTTGTTTGCACTCCCCCCATCCCCAGGCCACCTCCATTCTACTTTCTATTTCTAAGGGTTTACTACTTTAGAAACTTCATATAGGTAGAATCATGCAGTATTTTTCTGTTTGTGACTGGCTTATTTCACTTAGCATAATGTCCTTGAGATTCATCCATGTTGTAGTATATGATAGAATTTCTTTTGGTTTTAAGGCTGCATAATATTCTATTTTATGTATATATCACATTTTCTTTATCCATTCATCCATTGATGGACATTTAGGTTGTTTCCATATCTTGGCTATTTGTAATAATGTTGCAATGAACATGGGTGTGAAAATGTTTCTTCGAGATCTTGTTTTCAATTCTTTTGGGTATGTATCCAGAAGTGGAATTGCTGGATCATATCGTAATTCTATTTTTAGTTGTTTGAGGAACTTTTATACTTTTTCCATGGCAGAAGATATAAACAGCATTTTTCCTTCCCACCAACAGTACACAAGGGTTCCAATTTCATCACATCTCATCACAGTATTTTCGATTATTTTATTAGTATCCATCCTAACATATGTGAGGTGGCATCTCATTGTGGTTTTGATTTGTATTTCCCTGATTATTAGTGATTTTGAACACATTTTCTTGTGCTTGTTGAATATATGTATATATTCTCTGGAGAAATGTCTATACAACAGAAATATCTATTCAAAAATTTAACCATTTTGAATATGGTTATTTGTTTATTCATTGTTCATTATTCATTGTTCAGGTAAATGATTTCAAATATTTTTCTCCCATTCCATAGGTTGCCTTTTTACTCTGTTGATTATTTCCTTTCCATGCAGTAAAGGAAATAATCAACAGAGTAATACTGCACGGAAGTTTTAAGTTTTATATAGTCCCTTTTGTCTGTTTTGTTGCTGTTGTTGCCTCTGTCTTTTGTGTCATACCCAATAAATTATTGCCAAAATTATTCTCATGAAGATTTTTCATTATATTTTTTTCCTAGGAGTTTTATAGTTTCAGATCTCATGAAATGTATGTATATATACGTTACATTTTCTTCACCCATTCGCTCAGGTTGTCCATGCCTGGCCTATTGTACTTATGCTGCACTGAATGTGGAGCACTGAAATGTCTTTATCATAGTGATTTCATTTCCTTCAGATAAATTCCCAGAAGTGGAATTGCTAGGTCTATTTTTAATTTTTTGAGGAACCTCCATCATGTTTTCCATGCTGGCAGTACCAATTTACAATCCCAAGAACAGTGCACAAGGTTATACTTTCTCCACATCCTCCCGGCATGTGTTCTCTCTTGCCTTTTTGATGACAGTCCTTCTAACAGGTGTGAGGTGATTCTCATTGTGGTTTTGATTTACATTTCCCTGATGATTAGTGATGTTGAACACCTTTTCCTGTACCTGTTGGCCAAATGAATATCTTCTTTGGAAAAATATCTGTTTGGGTCCTTTGCCCATGTTTATTTCTTAGATTTAATTTCTTTTGGTAAGGAAGATTAGCCCTGAGCTAGGATCTGTGCCAATCTTCCTCTATTTTGTATGTGGGATGCCACCACAGTATGACTTGATGAGTGGTGTGTAAGTCCGTGCCTGGGATCTGAATCTGTGAACGCCGGGATGCCGGAGCAGAGCATGTGAACTTAACCACTGTACCACCAAGCTGGTCCCCTTTGCCCATTTTAAATAGAATTATTTGTTTTTTTGCTATTGAGTTCTATGGGTTCCTTATACATTTTGGATATTAACCCCTTATCAGATGTATTATTTACAAATATTTTCTTCCATTCCATAGGTTGCCTTTTCATTTTTTTGACCATTTCTTTTGCTGTGCAAAAGCTTTTTAGTTTGATGTGGTCCCGCTTGTTTGTTTTTGTTTTTGTTTCTTGTGCTTTTGGCATCATATTAAAAAACATCATTGCCAAGAACCACATCAAGGAGCTTTTTCATGTGTTTTCTTCTGGGAGTTTAATGTTTTCAGGTGTTGCATTTAAATTTTTAATTCATTTCAAGTTAATTTTCGTGATTTGTGTAAAATAAGGGTCTAGTTTCATTCTTTTACAGGTGAATATCCAATTTTCCCAACACCACTTTTGAAGAGACTGTCCTTTCTCTATTGAGTAGTCTTGGATCTGTTGTCAAATATTAGTTGTAATATGTTTTGAAATCAGGAAGTGTGATATCACCAGTTTTGTTTTTCTCTCTAGATTGTTTTGGCTATTTGGGGTCTTTTGAGATTCCATATGAATTTTAGGATTTTTTTTTCTATTTCTGCAAAATAATTTCTCTGAGATATTGTTAGGGATTGCATTGAATCTATCGATTGTTGTGGGTAGTACCGACATTTGAACAATATTGTCTTCTAATCCTTAAACATGGGATATTGTTCCACTTATTTGTGTTTTCTTTCAGCAATATTTTATAGTTTTCAGTCCTTTACAGAATGTTCATTTTTAGTGTACAGAAGTGCAACTGATTTTTGTGTGTTTATTTGTATCCTGCAACTTTGCTGAATTTGCTTATTAGTTTTCGCAGTCTTTGTGTGTGTGTGTCAGTATAGGATCTTTAGGATTTTCTACATATAAGATCATGTCATCTGTGAATAGAGAGTACCTTATTACTTCATTTTCTATTTGAATAACTTCTATTTCTTTTTCTTATCTTATTGCTCTGGCTAGGATTTTCAGGACTATGTTGAATAGAAGTGAAGAGAGTGGGCAGTTTTTTAGTCCTCAGAAAATCTTTTAGTTTTTCACAATTAAATACATTGATAGCTATGGGCTTTTGATAAATGGCCTATATTATATTGAAGTAATTTCCTTTTATTCCTAGTTTGTTGAGTATTTTTATCATGAAAGGCATTGAATTCTGTCAAATGCTTTTTCTACATCAACAAGATGACTATGTGCTTTTGTCATTTATTCAGTGTATTATATTGATCAATTCTCATATGTGGAAATAATATTCCAGGAATGTCACTCTTGGTGATGGTGCATAATCCTTTTAATGTGCGGTTGAATTCAGTTTATTAGTATTTTGTTGAAGTTTTTACGTGAATATTCATCAGAGATATTTGTTTGTAGTTTTCCTCTAGTATCTTTTTCTAGTTTTGGTATCAGTGTGATCCTGGCCTCATAAAATTAATTTGTAAGTTTTCCTATCATTTCAATTTGTTGGAATGGTTTGAGAATGATTGGTGTTAATTCTTATAATGTTTGGTAGAATTCTGCAATGAAGCCTGGCCATTCCTTTTTGGGGAGGTTTTTGATTACTGATTAAGTCTCCTTACTTATTGTCAGTCTGTTTAGATTTTCTATGTCTTCATTATTCAGTTCATAGGTTGTTTGTTTCTAGGAATTTATTCATTTCTTCTAGGTTATCCAATTTCTCAGCATATAACTGTTCATAGTAGCCTCTTGTTATCTTTTTTATTTTTATGACAGCTGTAATGTCTTCACCTTCATTTCTGAATTTTGTTTCTTGTTTTTTCTTAGTCTATCCAAGGGTTTGTCAATTTTGTTTGTCTTTTCAATAAACTAATGCTCTGTTTCATTGATTTTTTTGGTTTGTTTTCTATTCTCTATTTCATTTATTTCTGCTCTAATCTTATTTCCTTCCTTCTGATAACTTTGGACTTAGTTTGTCCTTATTTTTTATTTCCTTGAGGTGTAAGTTTAGGTCATTGATTTGAGATGTGTCTTTTCAATGTAAGTGTTTACTGCTATAAACTTCCTTCCTAGCACTGCTTTTGCTGCATCCCAGAAATTCTGGTATGATGTGTTTTAATTTTTGCCTCAAGGTAGTTTTAAATTTGTCTTGTGATTTCTTTTTTTAACCAGTTGATTGTTCAAGAGTATGTTGTTTAATTTCCATATATTTGTGAATTTTTCAATTTCTCTTCTATTATTCATTTCTAGTTTTATTCTATTGTGGTCAGAAATGATATCAGTTGTAATAACAATTTTCTTAAATGTCTTGAGACTTGTGTGTGCTCTAATATGTGATCTATCCTGAAAAATATTCTATGTACACTTGAGAAGAATGTGTAGGCTGCTGTTATTGGGTGAATTGTTCTGTATATCTCTATTGGGTCCAATTGGTCTACAGTATTGTTTAAGTCTTCTCTTTCCTTATTGATCTTCTGTCTGGTTGTTGTCTCCATTATTGAAAGTGGAATATGAAAATCACATTATTATTGTATTATATCTTTTTATCCCTTCAATTCTTTCAATGTTTGCTTCATATATTTGGGTGCTGTGGTGTTAGGTGTATGTATATTTTTAATCATTATATTTTCTTAAGGAATTGACACTTTTATAATTATATATCTTTGTTTTTTGTGACAGTTTTGACTTTAAGTTTATTTTGTCTAATATAAGTATGGTCAATCCTGCTCACTTTTGGCTACCATTTGCATGGAATATCTTTTCCTATCCTTTCACTTTCAGCATATGTTTGTCTTTATACCCAAAGAGAGTCTCATAAATAGCACACAGATTATTTTTTATCCATTCAGCCACTCTATATCTTTTGATTCATGAGATTAATTCATTTAAATTTAAAATAATTACTTATAGGGAAGACCTTGCTATTGCCACATGTTAATTGTTTTCTGTGTGTTTTGTAGTTATTTTAATACTCTTTTCTCTCTTGTTGTTTCCCTCTGGCTTTCACGAGGTTTTTGTAGTGTTATGCTTCAATTCCTTTCTCATTTTCTTCTGTGTGTCTTCTATATTTATTTTTTTGTTGTTACCATGGTTATTATATAAAACATCCTTTAGTTATCACAATCTATTTTAAAATGATAACAACTTAACTTCATTTGTATACAAAACCACTGCAATTTACATCTTCCCCTGCCCCACTTATTAATGTTCTTATTTTTATATTTTACATTCCATATCAATGTTAAAAATAATTCATGCACCACCATTACCATATTACAGAATTCTATAGTTGTCTATATATTTACTTTTGTTAGAGAGTTTTATATTTTTGTATGCTTCCATGATTCTATCTAGTGTCCTTTTATTTCAACTTGAAGGATTCACTTTAGTGGCTCTTATTAGGCAGTTATAGTGGTGATGAACTCTTTCAGCTTTTGTTTACCTGAAAAAGTCTTTATTTCTCTTTCATTATAGAAGGACAGTTTTTCTGGATATAGTATTCTTGGTTGGCAGGGGTTTTTCTTTATTTCAGCAATTTGAATGTATCATCTCACTCTCTTCTGGCCTGTAATGTTTCAATTGATAGTGTTATGAAGGCTCCTTTGTATATGAAGGTCACTTCTCTATTGCTGCTTTCAAAGTCTTCTCTTTGTCTTTGATCTTTGATAGTATCTTAATCAGTTTGAGCTGCTATAACAAAGTACAGTAGACTGAGTGGCTTAAAACAACAGAAACATTTCTCACAGTTCTGGAGGCTGGAAGTCTGAGTTCTGGGTACCAGTGTAACAGTCTTCTTCTGGGTTGGAAACTGCCAACTTCTTGTATCCTCACATGGCAGAGAGCAGAGAGAGGAAGCAAGCTCTCTTGTGACTCTTATAAGGGCACTAATCCCATTCATGAGGGCTCCACCCACATGACTTCATCTAGTCCTAATTAGCTTCCAAATGCTCCACTTCCTAATATCCTCACATTGGGGCTAGCTTTTCAACATATGAATTTGGGGGGACACAAATATTCAGTCCATAACCCACAGTTTGATTATAATGTGTTTCAGTGTGGATCTCTTTGAGTTCATCCTACTGGAGTTTTTAAGCTTCTTGAATTTTGATCTCCATTTTCTTCTTCAGATTTGAGAAGTGTTCAGCCATTTGTTCTTCAAATAAGTTCTCTGTCTCTTCTCCTTCTGCGACTCTCATAACATATATGTTGATCCTCTCTTTTGTGTCCCATAAGTACCTTCAACTTTCTTTACTCTTCTTCATTCTTTTTTATTTTTATTCCTCTGACTCAATAATTTCAATTGGCTTGTCTGAGTTAACTGATTCTTTCTTATGATTCATCAAATCTGATGATGAACCTGTATTAAAATTTTCAATTCAGTTATTGTACTCTTCAGTTGTAGAATTTCTGTTTGGTTATCTTATATTTTCTATCTCTGATATTCTCTTTTGTTCATGTATCATTTTTCTGATTTAATTTAGTTGTCTGTGTTCCTTTATAGCTCATTGAGATTCTTTAAGACAACTATTTTGAATTCTTTGTCAGGTAATTCAAAAATTTCCATTTCTTTGGGGTCATTTTATGGAGATTTAGTTTGTTCCTTTGATTGCCCATGTTTCGCTGTCTCTTCATATTTCCTGTTTTTTTTTTTTTTTCTTTTTGCTAGGATTTGCAGATTTGAAAACCAATTGCCCTTCTTAGTTTTAAGGATTATCTTTGTACAGGGGAAGACCTTCATCAATCAGCCTGACTAGAGAGTCTGGAGACCTTTCAACTATTTTCTGAGGATGTGTCTTCTCTGGGCTTGTGCATGCAACTTCCCAATTAGAGAAGTTTGCTAGTTTTGCTTCCCCCCCACCCCCGGATGATGCTCCTAATCTCTTGCTCTTCCTGGTGTCTGTCTGTAGTACTACATGTTCTCTGGTGCTGCAACAAGCCACTGAGTTCTCCTTTATTCTCAGTGGCCCACAGCCATTCAAAATATGCTGGTTCTCAGCCAGTATTCTGAGTCAGGTGAGGTAGAAACCAGTCTCTCAGGCAGCCCCCTGAAAAGCCAGAACATTGGGTGTATGTTCCATTGTTCTTTCCTCCCAAAGGAGAAGACATGAGATGGGTGTTTTCTCCTGATTGTACTGACCTGTGCCAGCTTGGGTGAGGGACTATTGTTGTGAAATACTATGGCTTTTTTTACATATTTCAGTGCAGTTATTCTTGATTTTGCACTTGCCTGGAGCACTGCAACCTCCTAACTTGATTCTGGAGTTCTTGTAAAGGCTTTTGGACTGTATAATGTCATTAAGTCAGTGTCTCTAATGGGGAACAGGGCCTGGGACTTCTTATACCACCATATTGCTCAAAAATTATCAGAATGTCTTTCTTGTAGAGAGGGAGTAATGCATGTGATTTTGGTTTTATATAAGAAAACACAATGGATAGCATATCTCAGGCTCCCAGAATAGCAGATTTAAATGGAATCTGTGTGCATAAAATAATCCTAAGTGACTAAAGGAAAACTGGGCTTCAATAAAACTTTGTGCCATATTCTTGGTGCACTTCAGTTCTCTCTTCTTGGAAATGGAACAATAATGGAGACATACTACTGAAGAGACACTAAATGTCTAACGAATCTTTACAATATGAAATAAAATCCCAAATTATTATGTGAAACACTGCTACAAACCTGAAGGGAAAATCAATTGTCTTTCTTCAAAGTTGTGTGGCAATTTAATTTTCAACATGTGATGGAAATCATTAGCGAAGCCTTCAACAGATTAGGGAATTAATTACAGAAAAATTACGTCAGGAAAAAGGACAAAACAATTTCCCAAATAACTTACCATAATCACCCACATCATTAGATACAGGTGCTTGCTGTGAAAATGGCTTTCCTTAATGCAGATTCAATTCAGGCAAAAATGTAAATTACTGAAGTTCACCTTAATATAAAATTTTTAAAAACATAGACTTCAGAATTAATACTCTATCATTCTGGTATTATTACTTAGGTTACTGTCAAGAGTAAAATAAAATCATTCTATGTACCATGGCAGGAAAAATATTTGTCACACACACCACTTTTGTCTAATTACCGAGAAAATTATATTTCTTTCATGTAAAACATTTTTATAGTATTCCAATAACTCCCCATAAGGGGCTACATGAAATGCTTAAAAAAGTTTAACAGCTCCCCAAAAGAGCAAGGTTTTCTCTGTGTCTCTTGCTTTTTAAGGAGCTACAATAGCTAAACTTGCAAAAGTTTAATACTCACTGTAATTGCAAGTGTGCTGTGTGAATTTGATTATTGACCTTGTATTAAAATGTGAAGAATCTAATCTTGAAGTTTTTGTACAATGATGACAAAGTTTTTCACTAACTAAATGGTTAACTCTATAAAACTGTTCATTTGTCTCCAAATGCTTTGGCTGCATGATATTTCATCTGAGGGAAAGTCTGAGTTTTAGGCATCAGATATTGGAAACTGTATTCTTCCCTCAGGTTTATATATTCAGCCCTTTCTGAATAATTCCATTGAATCTTTGGGTTTTAATCAATGACAACACAGTGATGACTCCCAGATCCATGCTCTGGGGCATGATCCTCAGACTTTAGATGCAGGAGATTTTTTAGACATCTCCACTTGGATGATCCACAGGCTCCTCAAATGTCTTCTCATTTTATCTCCAATCTCTGGAAACTGGAGGTCCTTCTCACACAGACACCCTTCCATAATTAATATCTGAACAAAACACTCTCAAGTCTTGCTCCAAAATTCTAAAACTTTACCCTCACTTATCAGGTTTAATTCCTTTAGATCCCTTGTCAGAAAATTTGCAACAGACTCTCACTAGTCTCCCTGCCTTGATTTAACTTCCTCCTTCCAACTGCTGAGGAGTAAACCTGTAGCCTACATCTGACCACAGTACTCCCTGTCCACAACAGCCATGCAGGGCTCTGTCCCTCATCTCTGCTCTTTGAGGAGGAGTGGCCGAGGGCCTCTTGAACCTGCTTCTTGATGACTCTTTTAGCTTCATCACCCATCTGAGCCTTGAATTTTATTCTCCAGCAGCATATAACTGTTTGATGATCCAAAACACTTCCTTCTTTTTTAACACCTTTTTGCATCCTGTGCATTAGGAGAATTTATGCTGATGCTAAACTTCACTCTTCCCACCACCAAACTCTGTGCCTTCACCTTGAAATGACTTTCTTAACACCAATCAACTCTTCTTCCTCACACTATCTCCCCATTTGCACAGGAGACCTTAGGAGCTTTCCAGATGGCTTCATCTTTGGGTTAAATACACCATCCTTGTTCTAATAACACCTCTTTGAATTACTTTCACAGCCTTACTTTTTAAAAACTTATTGAAATTGTTGATCTATGTGTATATTCAATGTTGGTAAAAATTCAATTTTATTTCTCTTTTTGTTACTTGAGACTTAGAATGATACCTGGAGGAGTTCTCAAAATTTCTGAATAAATAGTGATCTTTTCTTGTCATTGATTTTCAATTTAAGAATAAATGTATTTTTTTAATTGGTGAGCATGATAATAGGACACAGAAACTTCAACTAGGGTTAAGAACAAAACATTTCTTAGGGATTAAGGGAAATATTCATGGCACAGAATGGGCCTGGGTGATTGACATTTTGGGAAAAAAATAAACCAAATGAGAATTTCCTACAGTAAAGAAGAATTCAATAAATGTTCTAATGTTCCATGCTCACAAAGGGGCATTGGAAATAATTTTGTTGGTTGGTTTTCTTGTTGTCATACATTTTGACTATTGTTCTCCTTTATCGATTGAGCCAAAGAATTGATAAAGGAAAACATATGAAAGGGATTTAAAAACAACCATCACTTCTTAGAACTGATCAATGCTTTAGAATAGACTTGAAGCATGGAGCTCTTAGCCTATGATGGTCCAAAGCCTGCAAGTTTGAGGCATAACTATACCAAGCCCTTTTCTTAGAATTTGTGTTTCTTAAAAGAATGTGGACTTTACTGGCATTATATTTTACTGCCTGCTCAAATAATCAACTAGAGAGCTTCCTGTGAAACTGGCAACACACAGCTCAAAGCTAGTAGAAAGGAACAACATATAAAATCAAATTAGATAAATGGATCTGCTAAGAGAGAATGTGATTCACTTAAATATGTAATCTAGTGATTATTCATGAATGATATTTCTACTGATTAATACTAGCTGGCAAAATTAGACATCTCCAAATTATTGTAAGGGAAACATTTAAGATTATATAAACATATTCCAGGAACATGCAATGTATAGGGGCAGAACTATTCCTTTACTCTCCAGGTTCTTCTGGCTGGTCTAAGAATTAAATTGACCTGAAATAGAATAACAGGTAAAAATCAAATTTAATAAAATGTATACATGAGAGAAACTCAGGAAAACTGAGTAACTTACCAAAATGGCCAAAGCCACCACCTTAAATTCAATCTTCAGCTAAAGACAAAGGAGGATGTTGGGGGTAGTGGTTTGGAACTTCAAAGGGGAGGTAGGCAACTCATATGGAGAAGGGAAAGCAAATGTTTGGTGAGCAAATGTTTGTCATGCCTTGCAAAAACAATGGGACATGGGGAGGACTTTGACTATGAGGGCCATTCTTGGTCCCTCCCTGTCTAACACACCTAGTTTGTATTGTACTATAGTTATCTTATGGTATTAGTTCCTTCTTGGGACAAGTCTTGTACCTTAAATTCTTTTAGGCAGTTAGGGTGAGGGTCAAGGTTCCTGAGTCTTTTGTTCTTAAAAATAATCAAGCCAAAAAGACACATTTTGGGGTGTCAATTCTGATCCCCCACAAATGCATTATATGCCAGGAACATATATTATCTAATTTAATAGTTCCAAGAACTTTGTCAATGCAAAGCAACAAATAACCACTTTATATATATGAGAAATAAGACAGGTTTTACTTGAAACAGAGTGAGGATTATAATCTGGGAAGGCCTTACAAAGCATTCCAGAGAAGCATGGTTTTCAGTACAGTCATATCTTTTTAGAACAAAAAATATACATTAAACATACCCAGGATACATTTTTATCAAAGTTTTAAAGATGTATTTACTTGCAAATAAGCAGATCCACATGACCCTAATGCTGGGAAAGGGACTAATCTGGGCATTACCAGTAGGGCATAGGAGGAAAGTACGCATTCTTATCTTAAGAGACTGCATTTGTCAATTCTTAAAGCACATGTACAATGTAGGTTTGATAGGCCATAAATCAGTCTTTTTAGTTCAAGTCAAATCAGTTTTGAACCTGAATAGTTACCTCAACATGTGAGACTCTCTTGTCACCTTATAGAGGTGGAGAGTAAGTAAGTAACTGTTAATGAAAATTTTTAGGAAAAGGTAAAATCATGTCTCTCATAGAGATATAAAAATAAGCACACATTAAAGAATTTATTGATTAACATGTTATTCATGTCATATGAAGGAAACAGGCAGATATATTACAGCCTGTCCAAAGGAAAAGTAAAAAACAGCACAAATTTACATAGAATAAAGAAATGCTGAGACAAATTGCAAATGGAACAAAATTGTTTTTCCTGAAGTGAAGGAAGTCAATTAAAATCACTACCAGGCCGGACAGAATCTGGATATCTATCAGTTACCTGCAATTTGCAAAGGGTTGCAAAATCACTCAAAAACTATGATCAGGCCTAGAATTTGATAACTCTAAAGGGTTTGCTACAGCCAGTGCATAGCTTTCCATTAAAAAACATGATTTTTTTCTACATAACTAAAGATTACACAGCTAGTACCTAGAGGAAAAGGGAGAAACTCAGATTGAACTTTCTCCTTAGCCCAAATTATTCATCTCCATGATTTATAAAAATTATAAGTAGTAGTGGGGCTGGCCCAGTGGCATAGTGGTTAAATTCATGTACTCTGATTTGGCAGGCCAGGGTTCACAGTTTGGATCCTGGGCACGACACAATGCTTATCAAGCCATACTGTGGCAGGCATCTGATATACATAAGAAATAGAGGAAGATAGGCATGGATGTTAGCCCTAGGCCAATCATCCTCAGCAAAAAGAGGAGGATTGGCAACAGATGATAGCGCAGGGCTAATCTTCCTCTCTCTCTCTCTCACACACACACACACACACACACACACACAAATTATGCATAGATGCTCCAAGTGATACTAAAATATAATCACATCTTTTTTGGTAGTTTGTTTCCTCTTGTAACAATATAAAGTTTTTAAAATGGAATTTACAAAGTGTATCTCCTTACATATAATCATATTCTTTATGTAGCTGCAAGTTGTGATTTAAATAATTTTGCAACTCCTGTCCCTTTCTAGAGAATGTGTATTGAAAATTAATTGAAAAAATAATTAATTGAAAAATAGATTTTTATGTTCTACTTTCTATTAATGTCTCTATTTCATAAATTAACAGTTTGTCATCATTTTTTTTAACCCAAAACAGACTCACTAAAGGAACCATTTTCTGATAAAACAGTTTGTCACAATTGGGGGAAAAAATTGGCTTTGGGTATCTAGTCAGGAGATCTGTGTTTGGTTGCATCTCTGGTGCTAACTAGATAGGGGAAAGTGGACAAAGCAATTTCAAATGTTTATTAATCTGAAGGAGAATTAAATAAATTTCTCAAGCTTCTCCTATCACTGCAGAAGTGTTTTAAAATAGGATTATCACTATAATTTTATTGGTAAAAGATAATTTTTTAAAAGGGTAAATTTATGATTCTTATATACATCTAAAACTAACACATGTTTAAGATTTACTTAACTAGTCATCAATAAGAGAATTGATAAAGTGTGACAATTAGTTCAAAGGAGAAACCAAAAAGAGGCATATTTGTAGATCACAAATACTGAAATGAATTTGCAAATGGATATAAAATTGGTTGTTCGAGGGATGGGGGTGGGGGAGGATAGTAAATGAACCTCATCCAGACAGAATTTATTTGCATGTCAATAGATAAGCCTCATTTGCATTTCTTTCAGTTCTCTACAATTCACAGAGTTGCAAAATAGCTCCAAGGCAATAAAAGGCGCAGAGCCCCCACAGAATCAGAATCAAAATCAGATAACCCATAGAGTGTGGTCTAAACAATGAAGCACAATTTTTCCTACATGATTATATGAACAAACTTTAAATTTAACATATCCTTTTTGTTGTCTAAAATGAAAATGTTGACTGTGAGATTTTTGTGTGCTTTAAAATATGAAATATTGAAAGCCTCAACTTGTCTGACATTTGAACTTTGTCCATTTTAAACCCATTACTACAATTAGTCAAGAAGAATGGCCTGTGGGAAAGAGAATAAGATTCTTTTAGGTCAACTTGGGCTGACCTACTGACTCCATGATTTACTATTTGTGTAACCCTGTGCAAGTTACTTCAACTTTGAATGTTTCCTCATATATAACATCAGCATAATAACACTTCCCTTTAAGAAGTGTTATGAGTTTATTTGTATGGTTAACATGAATAAATTTTAGTTATGTTGAGAAGGAGGGAGGACTGAGAAAGAGGAAAGAAGAGAGGAGAAGGAAGAAGTGGCAGAGAAGGAGGGGGACGGCAGAAAACACTACGATTAAGTTTGATGTTTTTAAGGAACACCAACTAAAATTAAAAAGAACTTGGTCTACATTAAACAAATAGAGAAGAATTAAGAAAAGCACATAATCAAGGGTAAAAAATGTGGGATGAAAATAAGCACTGCAAGAAGACCAGGAAGAGGGAGCCTGAGGATTTCCTTGAGAATGTCAACTGAGTTATGAATGAAGCATGCTCCATGCAGGCTGGGGCCTTAAATCTGCCCTTCAGAATTAATTTATTTCAGTTGTGAGAGAGCACACAGCAAAGATTGAAGGATGAACTGGGGAAGACTGAAGTATACTGAAGGCACCAGATTAAATACCTCATCAGAAAGTTTTTAGAGAAAGGATAAGGGATCTTGGAGGGAATTTAAAAAGACATGGTGTTACTCGATAAGGCCAAAGTATTTTGTGCTTCATATCACTTTAGAGTCATCTTCCTAAGGCAGCCAAGTCCTGATTAGGAGAACTTTCCCCACTGATCCCCATCTGCTCCACCTTGGCCCTAAACTATGTGTTAGAAGGAAAGCTTCTTTACTCACTTGGATATGACTGGTTGGAGGCCTGTGAGTTAACTGAAAATAGACTAACAGTAGAAAAGACAAAATTTATTTACACATGGATGTAAAAGCACTCAGTAATGAGTAACTTCCTGAATAGCCAGAAGTAAAGGTTTGTACAGAACTTAACAAAAAGGAGGGTGGGAGAGAGGTTTAGGGCTTTAATAGGAAAGTATGGAAAGTTCTATTTGGCTTTTTGATACTAACGAGCAGCTGAATTTGCACATCCTTGTACTAAGGATCAGTCTTCTAAACAGGAAAATCCCTCAGAGGAGGGTCAATGGCAGCTATATTTTTGAAAGGCTCTGCTCCAGATTAGATAATATTTCTTTCTGTGGCTGCTGATTGTTTAGGTATTTTCACTTTAAAGTGATTCTTATACCACTTTTTGTGGGCTGTTAATCCCTTTATTCCCCCATTTGAAACTTCCCAAGGAGTTTTACAAAGGAGTTAGGTTGACTCTTGTGGAGAGAAAATTCAGGTTAGAAGTTGGGAGGCAAGATATCTGCAAAGAGAAAGAACACAGATTAGAACAAAGATGAACAAGCAGTAAAAAGAGTAAATCTAAACATTGACCCATATTCTGTTGAGCCAGTCTTCAAGACCTGAGAGTAAAGGATATTTACTAGATGGTAAGAGCAATCAGGAATTTAATGAGGGGTATTTCTATAGAAAGAAAAAGAAAAAGAAAGATTAATGGTTGGAGCACACTATAAATCCAGTTTTTGAGTCCTTAAGCAGCTGATCAAAGTGATTTTTAAATATTGGGTTCAAAGAATTTTCAGATGATTGAAGCGAAGATGGCAGTGGGGATGTGAAGGACTTCCTGGTTTGCAGTTTGAATATATTTGGTAATGGCATAAATATTAGTGTTACAATTATGGTTATTTGCCAGAGCAGAGTGTAGAAGACATGAGTGATCCAGAGGACTTCCTGGGTGACCCAGGCTGTTGTGGTGGTGAGTCTTCTGAGCTTTATATCAAGTTATCCAGCTTCAGCTTGCAGGGAGAAGGGCAGTGACATTAGAACCTACAGTCCCTGCCCAAGGATTTGGGCAGTCAGCTTTAGTCCTTTTGAGCTGTAGTTAAATATCTGATGAGAGTTCATTACAAAAATAATACAATTTGACCAGGAAATTGGGTTGTTTTTGTAACATATAATATTTTATTTAATAACCACAGTTATGACTGATAACATTATCCTGTTGTTATTGTCTCATATCAGGCAAGGAAGTATCAGGACATACAACCATAGAGGACATTTACAAATTTCTAGGAATTTCATATAATTCCTGAAATACTTATATTAACAGCATTTAACCATACAAAATTTGCCCCTAGGAAAGGTTAAGCATCTCTTTTTCTTTGACAATGCTGTTACCACACAAAGGGCATGATCTGCTCACCAAATGACAAAAACCAATCACCAAGAGGCAAGATAGTGGAAAGGAAAGGGTTTATTGCAGCTTGCTAGCAAGGGGGAAGATAGCCAACTAACATTTCAAAGAACCATCTTACAGAACAAAGATTATAGGCCGGTTATATAGGGTACTGGTCTCCTGGTGGGGGAGGCATCTGGTCTCAGGGTGGGGTATCCATCCAGCCTTAGTTCCTGGCAGTCTTTTGTTTTACTTGATATGAATCAGAGACCAGAGCAATGCCCTATACCCTGAACTTTCAGTTGTCATTGATGATGGCTATCAACATAGATTCTCTGCCTGGGGGTCATCACATTCCTAAGACACTCAAGAGAACAAAGTTATCAGCTTATAGCAATTGGGAGGGGCCACAAAACCCACAAAGCATGTCTCAGCTAGTTAATCAGAGGTCATTCAAAGTTACAATATGGTTTCTTTTCTACAATATGGCTTCCCTTATGTCAACCTTGTGTTGAGCCAGTATCAATGCTTTTCATGCAATTTAACATATCAAATAAGCCTAATTATTTTTAACATTCTCTTTTTACAAGGTGGAAGAACAAACTCTTGAGACTTTCCAGGGGACCTCTAGGAAATTTCAAAGTTAATTTATGATCACTATTTCATTTAGGATTTTATTTTGGGAAGATGAAATATTAGAAGTTGTCAAAAATATCAGAAAGTATGAACACAATTAAACAGGGTCACAAGTCACTGTGAAACAATAGTTATCTATTCAACCAAAGTGAAATAAAAGATTTTAAATGTAAATACAGGAGGCAATAAAACTTAGCTCTTTCAAAATGTGAGAACACTCTGGTACTCATAGGAAATTATTCTGATAAGACAGCATCTTTGTTTCCTAGGTGTAGTACCTATTTTATTTTAGGTAAATCTTTTTGAGGATGTATTTAGAATGTAATATGATTATTAATATGTTTGGATTCCTGAAATGTTTATTTCTGAAATTTTGTTTTCAACTTAGTGGGCTTTTTCTTTCCAAAAGAAACCTCTTTTTCACTTTTCTTGTCTTTTACTGAATTGGTCTAGTGTTTGTTTTAATTAACTTAATCTTACAGAACTGAAAGTTATACATTGTGCTTCTATTTTTCTACTGATTATGTTTTAATTTTGACACACATCCTGTACCTTGAATTTTTCTAATCACATCTAGACATATTATTTAGACCCTGCCCTGCCAAACTTGACCAGAATCTACAGTTTATTTCCATCTTCTCTAACCACCTTGACATTCAATGTTATTATCTTTATTAGTGTTATATTGGCATTCATTGTTAAATCAATACTTATTCAAGCCTAACAAAATCAAGCTATCACAATAGGGAGAACATTCACTAATGTGGAAAGTCTCAAAGAAAAGGGAGCCTTGGGTTTTACAGGGGCAGGTACACAATGGAGTTAGTGTGGGGAAGTGTGGAGACAAGTCTTCCCTAGGAATATACATGGGCAAGGTGGTCCTTACAGTTAGCCATTTCCTGTAACATAAAGTCCTGGGGGAATTTCTTAACCATTGCTGTTTTCCAGGAGCACAGATCTCATGTAAAGTTCAGCATTGTCACATGGAACTATAAGATTAAATTTCTTCATTTCATTTTTCACTTGTGCTTCTATCTTTGAAGTTATTCTGTAGTGTCTTCTTGAATCTGGTGTTCCTTCTATTTCATTGTATGTAACCATTTTTAAACTGTAAAACTTCATTATGACTCCTACAACTCAATCATACAAAGATAAAAAACCCCATTTAAAAATGGCCAGAAGATATGAATAGAGGTTTCTCCAAAGATATACAAATGGCCAATAAGCACACAAAAAGGTGCTCAGCATTTTTAGTTATGAGGAAAATGAAAACCAAAACCACAATGAGATACCACTGCACACCCACTAGAATGACTATGATAAAAAAAGGCAATTAATAAGAAATATTGACAAAGAACTAGCAAAATTGGAACCCTAATACACTAGTAGGAATGTAGAATAGTGCAACCATTTTAGAAAACCATCTGTCAGTTCCCCAAATGATTAAACATAGTGTTACCATATGAAATAGCAGTTCCTAGATACATACACAAGAGAAATGAAGCACGTCCACACAAAGACTTCTACACAAATGTTCATAGCAGCACTATTCATAATAGTCAAAAAGTGGAAATGACTCAAATGTCCATCAACTGATGAATGGATAAATAAATGTGGTAAATCCATTCAATAGAATAGTATTCAGGCATAAAAAGGAATGACGCACTCACATGCTACAGTAAGGGTGAACCTCAAAGTATTATGCTAAGTCCGAGAACCCTGTCTCAAGGGATGTATTGTATGATTCCATTTATGTGAAATCTCTGGAATAAGTAAATCAATATAGACAGGAAATAGGTGCTTGTCTAGGGCTGAAAATATTGGCAACAAGTAGAGAGTGACTGCTAATGAGTATAGGGTTACTTTTTGGGGTGATGAAAATGTTCTAAAATGGATTGTGGTGATGGTTGCACAACTCTGGATATATTAAAAAACATTGAATTATACACTTTAAATGTTTTAATTTTATTGTATGTAAATTGTGTCTCAATAAACCTGTGATAAAAAATTAAATTATATAAACTAATCAAAAAATTATATTAAAAAGAAAACAAAGCTTCATTATATGCTTTTCTTTAGATTATTATTTTTAAATTTTTATTTTACTTTTTGAACATGTGTTTCTTAGGTCTTTTATTGCTTTTTAATTCTGGTAAATTCTATTTGGTCTTTTTACTTTCAATATTGCTTTTTCTCCATTCTCTTTTTTCTTCTATCCTGAAAATTCTGTTGTGAATTTTGGACCTCTATGCTTGTTTTCAATGTTCCTTAAAAGCTCTCTAACATTTCCATGTTTTATCCATTTCAAATTATGGAAAAATTCTTTTTTTAGATAATCCAATTTGCTAATTTGTTCTTCAGTTGTTTGTACTCAAATACTGAGGTTTTGATTTTATCAATACATACATACAAATTCTAAGGTTTAATTGTCTCCTTTTTCATACATGTTTTTCTCTTTTCATTTATGTACTATTCTCCATAATCATCTTCTCTCTCAAGGGATAAAGGTTCTACTTTCTGATGAGACACATTGAGGGATAACACACATGGCAGGTTTCATTGGGCCCCTGACCCTCCTGCCTTCCACCAGCTCCCACCTGGGCATGCTTGGCACAGCCCCTTTCTTTCCTCGTACTCTGCCCTTGTGGGTTTTCTGAGCTGAAGTTTGCTTCTTCAGTACTATGCTGCTTGCTTTCATTTTGAATGGAATTCTTATAGTTTCTGTTCTCCTAAAGTTAGCTTTCTCACTTTTAAGCACAGCACAGCCAGATATTTATTGTATATTTATCATTTCTTCTCCATTGCTTTATGGAATTTGTTGACAGTGGGTAAAATTATAATATGTTTTGGTTTTCATGTTAATAATAGCTCAAATTAATAAGATTTTAGTTAATTTGAAGAAAATAATAAAGACAACAGAAGTGACATGATTTTAAAAGGATATAGAGCATGATTAAAAAGAGGTAGAAATTATAGGCCCTTTGATTTGATGTTCAGATGTTCAGAGGGTTCTTGAGTACTAAAGACAATCATTTGAGGTTCAAGAAGAAAGTAATAGAATCTTTAGGTCTATTTTTTAACAATAAAAAGCATTTTATGAACAATGATCTACATGTCAGAAGTTCTCATATCTCATAATTTATAGAAGAAACAGGAAGGAAAAGTGGAGATCCCAAAATGGCAGGCTCAGTCTTTCATTAACTTACAGCCTATTGAAGTTTACTTGGGACCAATTAAGTTAGAGTATGGATTATATTAAGTTTTCAAATTTTGTAGGATTAACTGTGCAATTTACTGAGACTACAAAAATTTTCACAATTTTGTTCAAGTTCCTAAACATAAAAAATGTATGATTATTTTAAACAAAGAGAAAACAAGTGATCTAAATTTGCTGACCTTTTCTGTGATACCAAATGGAACTTAAAAGTATGCCATATGGCAATCACTAAAAAATAATGCCTTCAAGGTAAGAGTGACATTTTAGCACTGAGAATGTTGCTGCTTTTGAGAAAAAGTAAAGATATGGAGAAATATTTCAGTTATGGAGGTTTAGAAATGCTTCCATCATTATGTGATTTTTGTTGCTGTAAACAATGTGTTTCACACACACACACAACCTTTTTATATCTCCAAAACTGAAAAATTTGTAAATGGAAATTTTTAATGTTTAAAGTTTCTTTTTTGAACACATTTTTTAAACATATAAATATATAACATTTTCCAATTAGTTTTCAAAAACAACTAATTGACATCAGGTATTATGAAAATTACAAACTGAATGTCAATAATAACTTTTGCATAATTGATGGATAGAATCTCTCCACAGGCAGTATGATATAGTAATCACAGTCAACATTGTATTCCATCCCTTTGGATCCTTTTGTAATGTGAGGAATCTGTTTTCAACTCTAAGAATCATTAAAACCAGGTGGCAATAGGAATATGTTAAAATTTGTTACTTTTCAGAATGGTGGTTGCCAGGGCCTGGCAGGTCAAGGGGATGGAGAGGGTTTTTTTTGTTTTTTTTATGGAGACAGAGTTTCTGTTCTGCAAGATGAAAAGAATTCTGGAGATGGATGGTGGCAATGGTTGTATAACAAAGAGAATGTACTCAATGCTACATAAAAATGGTTAAGATGGTAAATTTTATGTTATGTATATTTTACAATTAAAAAAATTAAATTTTAGAAATTGCTGTTTCTATGCAGTGAGATCAGGGGAAACATTTTTGTTTTTTAGATTTCTTTTCCCTTTCCCAATCTTTCTATAATGAATACATTTGCTTTCATATTCAGAAAAATATAAATTAAAAGTATAATTTTATCATTATAATTTTATAATACATGTTTTTTAATATATTCAGGAAAGTTTTTTCAATGGAATGCAAGTGATTACTGCAATAAAATATCATCAAGAAGCAGAGAGACAATTATTATACTTAGGAATAATCCCATGAACATTGAGATGAATTGTTAGAGAAGAAGAGGTGTGGCCTAGCAGCTGGTTGGGCCATGGGTCCTGCTCATCCTTGGGGACAAAGAGGAGGAGGCAGGAGGAAAGAATGTCAGCCTGATGTGAAGACACTTGATAGTAGATGGTGGGATGGGACAGTTGCCAGGAGACCTCAGGTGAGTGCAGGCACAGAGGAAGATAAGTAAGCACTTACATAGTTTTAACATCTGAAAACAGATGTTTCATTCCTTTTTTCTCCTATCAAATCTTTTCTCTAGAGTAAACATTCTTAGTCCCTTCAGGTTTTCTATAGTTGGCATTCTTTACAGAGAGTTAACCATCTTCACCATTCTCCTCTCATTGCACTTTATTTACACCCTTCTTAAAGGGGGACCAAGAGAAAGCCTATTTTACACACAGTCATTCCTCATTATTCACAGATTCTGTATTTGTGAATTCTACTAATAGACACAATTTATTTGTAACTCCAAAGTGAATAGTCATGGCACTTTCATGGTCATTTATAGACATGCACAAAGTGGCAATTATAGACATGCGCAAACTGGCAATTTGAGTTACCCAATGTGCGTGTTCCCAGCTGAAGCTAACCAGGCAATGCTCTGCCTTCCTGCTTCAGCTCTCACACTGTAAACAAAGGACCTTTTCAAGGTCTATTTAGTGCCACATTTTTCACATTTTTGTGTTTCTTGCTGTTTAAAATGGCCCTTAAGTATAGTGCTGAACTATAGTGTTCTAGTGTTCTAAGCACAAGGAGTCCATGATGTGCCTTAGGGAGAAAATATGTGTTAGATCATCTTTATTCAGGCATGAGTTATAGTGCTATTGTCCATGAGTTCAATGTTAATAATCAACAATATATATTAATTAAAGTGTCTTTAATGAGAAATACATACAATCATGCACTGCTTAACAATGGTATACATTCTGAGAAAGGCATCATTGTGGTGTTATGTGAACATCAAACAGTGCACTTACACAAACCTAGATGGTCTAGCCTACTACACATCTAGGCTCTATGGTACTAATCTGATGGGACCATAGTCATATATGTGATTTGTCATTGACTGAAACGTTGTTATGCAGTGCATGACTGTATAGAACTAGGTTACCTATTGATCAGTTGATGAAAATGTGATCAGAGGCTCATAGTAACTTAATCCTGTATTTCCCCTAGGAGCAATGGTTCAGTGTTCACTATCTCAGTGTACATGGTGACTTTATAGAACATAACTACTGTGAATAATATAAACTGTACATCTACTAATGTAATTTATAGTCACATTAGTTTTTGGCAGCTAAATCACATTATTGTTTTATATTAAGCTTGTTATATACTAAAACCTTTAAGTGTTTTCACCTATAGTATTCTCCTACCACTTGTATGTGGATTTGCAAAGTTAGACTTTGAGGCCTCAGAATATTAACTTATATGTTATCTTTTAGTGCACATCTCTTAAAAGTTTGGATTCTAATTCTGTTATACAATTTATTTGTTATGCTATTTCTGCCAATGTGATGAATACATCTTCACTTAGGTCATTAATAAAAATATTGTTCAGGATATGGCCAAGAATGGCACTCATCTTCCATTGCTAGAAACCTCCCTCTGTACAGCTGTAGAGCTATTGGTCAGTAAGCATAGTTGAACTGTGAGCCCATCCAATTGTTTTGGCAATTTGAGGAAATGATTGTGACATTTTTAGCTAAAAGATGTTGAATCAAGTGTTTCCACTTGCCACATCTGTATTGTACAGATCCATCACTTTAGAAATATAACCAAGATAAATGATAAATGGTAAACTCAGGATCAATGCTTTACAGAATTGCCCATATCCTCCTTTCAAAATTCAGATAAACTCTTTCCAGATATGATCTCTTCCTTAGGTACTCAAGTATTAAATCTAGAACCTAACTAACTCAAAAGAGAATATATTTACTACGACAAGACTCTAACTAAAATTCTGCTGCATCTTGGATAGATCACCAGGCCTCTTGAGCTTTAAGTAAACTTTAGCATAAAGTTCAGCAAGTAAACCAGAATATTCCTCCTTCCCCATAGATGTTCTGACTTTAATAATCAGCCAAACTACAGAGGAAAATGTTTTCTGTTTCCCGACAGTCTGAGCCTGCCTTTGTTCCCTAAGATAACACAAAGTCTACAGACCTGGTGTTTCTCCCTAGTGCGGTAGTAACTGAATAAGTAAGTGCTTTCTAAAGGCTGGATTAGTTTCACACACACAAACACACACACACATATAATACCTTATGCAATACAGTAGTAGAGTCAACCTTTATAGTGCAATGATCCATTTTATCAGGAAAATGTTTATAAAAATATGTATATTTTTTATAAAATATTAATACATAAATATACAAATTTATGAAGATTTCCCCACCAAAAATGGGTCATTACAATATAAAGGCAGATTCCACCTTTGTCTTTCACAGAGCATTTGATGGTGCTGTAGAAAATCTCTTTTTATTTTTTCTACATAACTGTTTCTGTTCTGAATTCAGTCTATATTTTCTTTCTTGAAGTCATCTTTCTTGAGTCTTTAATAGTGGTCATCTTTCTGGAGTCTATAATAGTGTCCTTTTCTTTATAACTCCTTTGTATTCTGGCTATTAAACAGCTATGGTGTACTTTGCCCTTAAAAAATATGATATGAATCAAACTAAATTTGGTGAAATATG
Organism: Tapirus indicus; assembly: GCA_031878705.1. Classification (NCBI taxonomy): domain Eukaryota; kingdom Metazoa; phylum Chordata; class Mammalia; order Perissodactyla; family Tapiridae; genus Tapirus; species Tapirus indicus. Next base: position 33,686,599 of record CM062934.1, read on the forward strand.
AGTTCCAGATACTTCAGTTAGAAAATAAAAGTCATTAATTTTCCTAACTAGTGGAGGAGAGATTGGAAATCTCTTTGACTTTCATTTTTAATGCAATTTCCACCATCAATCAAAAGAAATATTTTGTAGAGCAAGTTTGAATATATCATGCACATAATAAAAAGAAAAATGAGGAAGGCAATACACACAGTCACCAGAGTTAATAATCTGACAGGTAGTTACATTAAATAGGGCTCATTAATTAAAGGAAGTTAATTTGAAATCTAGATTGAATTGAGGTAGGTAAAACTTTCCTCTCTGGCACATATTGAAGGAATCTGAGGTAAATGTCACTTCTAAATTGAAACAGACAAAAGTTCATACATATCTGCAGTTTTCTCAAGACTTGCTCCCCAACCCAGCCACACCCACACACCTGCAGATACCCAATAGCTCAGTCCTATGCCTGGATAAAACTTTCCATTTGGAGCACATAGTCCACAGACAACATCTTAATATTTGGTCACATATAATACTTTTCAGTATAAATTTACTGATCCCAAGCAGATTCTAGAAGTTTCCTAAGTTTCTAATTCTTGAGATGTGCCTTTCTGACATTAATAATAATATCCTGATAACAGAAGCATCTAGTTTTGCTGCATATAAAGCTAGGACAGTGTGTGTGTGCCTGTGTGTGATGATTATCTGTTCTTAAAACTGCATTGGGGTGAACAAATGAATAAAAGGGAAAATAGTAGAAAAAGGGCATAGAATAGTAGAATTAGGGCATATACCTAATACTTCCACTTGAAGATCAATAATTTATTAAATTTTTATTCTTCATATGTGCTAGTTGTATAAGAGAGTAAAAGAAATAGGAGAAATTTTCATTTCTTGTTTTTACTATTCTGCCTCCCAATATGAAAGGACAATAGAAGTAAGACCTGCTCTAAAAAGTGCCTTAAACTAGACATTTGATTGAAAAAATAAATTAAAATCTTTCAGATAACCTAGAAATAAATCTTTTCTCTAGGATTTATAAGATTATTTAGGCCTAGAATTGAACTCTTTGCTGATCACCAAAACCTGCTCTAAAATATAAAACACTGTGACTGAGAGCAAATGAGGACTCAGTATTGTGATTTTCTTTAGACTGAGTATCCATTTACAGAAAAATAACATGACAAAAATCTATACCCTTGTCTGAGCTAATCATCCGTTCCAATAGAGTATTGACTTTTTCTTAATTGAGAAGTAATATCATTTTTACATATTGGAAAACACATCTCTTAATATTAGTCTTCTTAGAAGTACAACTGGACTGAAATGTATATAACAATTTCTATGTTTCAAAATAAAAAACCTTTATAGAAGCAAAACATGGGTATAGGGCGGTAACATTCTTCAACATTTTAGAAAAAATAGAGGAAGCTACTGTTGAGGATTAAGGGTAAACGAAAATTGTTTTCTCCATTTATAAAGGACAAAGAGATTATTTCCTTGGGGGGAGCCTTTATTCAAGTGTTTTAGTGCCTCTGAGTCCCTAATCCAACCTTTAGTATAGAGATGAGTCTCTCCATGATTGAGCCCAATCTCTTGTTCTTACAATTTAGAGATATCTCCAAGGTCACAGGCCAGATAACCTCTACATATGTAGAAAATGTAATTCAGGAATTAGCTGGAGGTCTCTCCAGAAATTTTCAAGAAATATATATGAAGAGACAGTAGAAGCCATTGTTCTTTCTTCTGTTTTCCTATATCAAATGTGTGAGATTTTGTCCTAAATTTGCATTCACTTTCTTGCTCCTTTATATGCATAAATGTTAGTAATTACTGAGTAGGAATTTTTTCCTATCTCTCTTCTACATTGATATGGTGGGATCTTTTGTTGACAAGATTCTTTTATTTCCCCAATAGAATGGAACACAATATTTCAATAAACTAAATAATTCAACTGAATATATGCTAGATTATCAGTCAGCCAACACAAACCTTTTTTGAAAGTAAGGGGTGTATAAATTAAAATATGTCAATTTGCTTTAAAAGCAGAACTAATTTAACATATCTAAAGTTATTCTAAAAGTTTCAAAATTATTTTTAATAAATAAATTAGAATCATTGAGCAATTATTACTATAATCATTATTATTATTGATAGTACTATTATTGTTCTGGAGTCAAAATGGATTGTTATTTAGTTCAACACCTTCATGCTAAAGATTAGGCACCTGAGTCCCTAAAGAGATTAAACTCATTCAGAGTCATCAGACAGAGACCTGGAGAGCCAGGATTGGGGTCCTGGTCAGGATCCTAGCTCACGTCTTATACTGCCAGCTCTTTCTCTATGTGATTCTTAAAATTGTATCAGCACTTTGACAGTAAACATCAAAGTCAGATGCCAAGTAACTTTTCCAAAATGACATTTTCAGGACTCCAGAACTTCTTTAATCAAGTCACAAAGGCTATTCAGATACAAATAAGGCTGAAAGCAGAAGCCTTACAAAAGTGGGTATGACAATTGAGAATAAATACGTATCACATACATTTCCTACTTAAATTATTAGTTTGGATGGGTTGAACTAAATTTGAGAAGTTTCTAACATCATTCCTGGGGCCTTAATGATCAGGGACACTGTAAAATCTGATTTGAAAGTGTTTCATCTTACAATCTGTTTCCTGTTAGAGAAATAAGGCCACACACAGAATACATAACAACTTTTATTGCCTTGCAATGACAGTTTATTTGATAGATTGGCATGGTTCTTGGTATCACAGGCTCTTTTCAAAAATATAAAGCAGTCTTACTACATTCTTCACATCTACTGAATTACACCAAAACTTTGTTAGTCAATTGATCAATGCTTTTTTGGGGCTGAGGCTTGAACTAAAGCCAATTGTTCCATAAGAAACCTCTTTTGGCTACAGCACACTATTCAACTGTGCTTTCTGTCACTCAGGAAAAAAAGATGAGTGATATCAATAATTTGACTTTATTTATCAGTTGACAGTGTTTGAGTCTGATTAAAATTATGGGCCATGACTGGGTGTGAGAATAGACAAGTGGTTGGAGAATGTGGGCATACTTCTATTCCCAATGTGCAGCTCAGAAGCAGACCCCTTCAATGCTAGTTAGACAAGTAGAACAGTGGACATTCATGCAGGAGGCTGAGCTGATGCCTCATGGAGGGAACAGGCGAAGTTAATGGAGCCTGACAGTCTAGTCTTTATTATGTTATCCCAACAGAGATAAACATAAGTGAATTCTGCTCTGAATGACGGGGAGAAGGGTCAAGACACTTGTGTAAGTTAGAAACTGGTCAACTTCTTATAGGTTAAAAAATCTCCCTACCTGATCAAATAAAAATTAAGTTCATTGGTAAGAAAAACATTTTTTTTTAAAGCCCATCAACTGTCCTGTTATTAGCAAGACTTGTAGTGAAAAATTAAAATGATAGGTTTTGATCCATGTAAAGACTGCCTAAATTCTGCTAACATTTGAGTCAGCATCAATCAAACTTTCATATTCTCATGGTAGATAAGCCTAAATTAACATTATTGGAAAAGACCAAAGGAAAAAGATAAGATAAAATAAGAAGTAGAAACAGTGCATAAGCATCCTTATCAACAATTCAGTTTAATAGCAAGCTTATAATTGTCTTCACTGACATTTATCAAAGTGCTTTCTAAGTAAGCACTTAAGAATTGCAGGACCACTAGCTAAAAACATCTTTAAAAAAATGAGTCACTGTGTCTCTATGCTACCACTCTCCTCAGTGCTCCTTGCCTGCTGCAATCTTTCTGTATGTTTGCTTTGCACACTTAGGTTAATAATGGACTCATCAAACTTCCCTGCATGATGTGATAGGCAGTGCTAACACCTACTTGGCAGGGGTGCTGGGAAAGTTAATTAGTGCTTGTGAAACACTGATGATTTAAAAGAGCATTAGATGTAATGTACATCATTATCATTTCCCCAAGTAAACTAATCTGTTTATTGGACACTTATTGGATAGATGTGCTATTATCTAATAGCCATAGGCATTTATAGATCACTTCTCTGAATTAAGGTTCACCCTTGAAGATCCAACACTCACAGCTTTTATTCTCTCATTTGAAAAGCAGTCATTCTGCAGTCACTAATATGTTACTCGTCAGGTGCTACACTTAAGCTCCACTCTTTGTGCTCCATGTGCTGGAGTTTGTGTGCTGGATTGTATGGGACCCAGTAGATAATGAAGGGGAGAAAGAGCATTCTCTACCCACTCTGGGTCCTTTCTGTCTGGGCTACAAGTTAAATTGACATGAGGCCAAAGCAGGAGAAAATCAAAGCTTTATAACATGTATACATGGGAAAGACCTGAGGAAACTGTGTCTCTCTTGACAAAATGGCAGAGATTCTCCTCCTATTTAGATAAATGAGGATTTTGGGGGGTGTGGGAGTGTCAGCCATGAGGGATTACAAACAGTAAACAAGACTATGCAGATTTAATTTTTGCCTTCTGTACAAAGTCCCTAGAGATAAAGTCATCCCCCCTTCTTCCTGGTACAGAGAAGGAGATTTCTTTACAAATGGAGATTTCCCTTACAAATGTAAATATATGATAAACAGAACTTTGATAAGAATGGGCCCAGCAAAGGCCCTCCCAGTCTATTGATACCCAGAGTTATCCATGGTGAGGGCCTGTCCCAGGGACAGGCCTTCCATCCAAAATCCCTTCAGACAGTTAGTGGGGGTGGGGAAGGTCAAAGCCTCCTTCAGTGCTTGATGTCACCAATTCTGGTCCCCACAAGAACATGACCTGATACAAAATAAAATGTTTAGAGATCCTGTCTTTAAGCAACCTATAACCTAGTGTCAAAGATTAGGCATATAATTATTTATAATGCTCACATTAGTAACCACAGATACAACTTATTAAGTGCAGTTGGGACAGAAGGACTCATGGGAAAAAAGAGGACCTGCAGTTGCTTTAATAGAGCAAGAGTGTGGGTTTCAAAGGGGGCTGAGGTGGAGAGCAGTGTGCAGATACAGGCAGGACCAGCCCATGAAAGTGTCCTACCTGCAGGTGACCAAGGTGCAGAATCATGAGATCTGAAGTTTAGAAAAACCTCCACCCTGACAGAAAGAGGAATGGGCACTTAGGTGGGAGGTTTTGTTGTTTTGGGGTTTTTTTAAAATCATGTATGCATACAGCTATAACTTTTACTGAGTTATCATACACATACATTTGAGTGCATACATCTTAATGTACAATGTGTTGACTTTTTGCACATTGTTTTGGATACACTGGTATACACCAGTGTTTTCACCAATCAGATTGAGCAGAGAATGCTTCCAGGCTTTGAATTGTGCATCATGACCTTTTAGTCAATATCCTTCCCCTAAAAGAGACAGCCACTTTTCTGACTTCTATTCTTTATAGCTGATCTTGAATGTCATGCAAATGTAATAATCCAGTATATGTTATTTTATGTATGGCTTCTTTTGCCCCATATTATATCTGGGAAATTCATCTATGCTGTTGCATGGAGCAGTAGTTCTCTTTTCCTTTTTTATTTTACTGTATGCCATAAATTTTTAATCCATTATTTTGTTGATGGACGCGTTGGTTATTTCCAGTTTGTGGCTAATATCAATAGGGCTGTGACAAACATTTTTGCTCATATCTTTTGATAGACATATGAGCTTATTTTTCCTGGATATAAAACAAATTATAAAATTGCCAGATTATAAAATAGGCAACTATTTACCTTTAATAAATATAGCCAGAGTTGTCTAAAATAGTTTAATCAGTTTATATACCACTAGCCATGTATGAAGATTCTGGATCCTTGTTAACACTTGATATTGACAGTCTTGTGAACTTTAACCATCCTGACTGGTGTGTAGTGATATCTCTCATCAGGGTTTTAGTTTGCATTTCCCTGACGAATTACTATGTTGAACACCTTTTCTTATTCTTATTTTCCATTTAGGTATCTCCTTTTGTAGAGTGTCCATTCAAGTCTTTCTACATTTTTTTTTTTTTTTGAAAAGTAGGTCGTTTGCCTTTTTCTTATTGATTTTGAGATATATAATCTGGGCACAATTGCTTGGGTAGATATTTCAAATATGTTCTCTCAGGTTGTGGCTTGCCTTTTTTACTCTCTTAATAGCATCTTTTTAGGAACAGAATTTCTTAATTTTAATGGAATCCATTGTAATGAGTCCTTTTTTGGTGGTAAGACAAGAAAAGTCATGAAAATATTCTCTTTAACATTCTTCTGGAAGCATTTTGTTTTATCTTTTCCATTTAAGTCTATAGTCCATCTTGAATTAATTATTAATTAATTAATTAGTAATTGTGTATATGTGAAGTATGGATTGTGTTTCATGTTCTCCATTATGGAAAATGGATTTCTCCAGTGGCATTTATGGAAAAGACTATAATTTTCCCTTTTGCGGATATTTGACAACCTAGGGAAGAGATAATTAGGGTCTGAACTAAGAAAGTGTTGTAAAAATGGAAAGAACAGAACACATTTATTCAGTTAAGGAGATGCAATTTGCTGCACTTCATTAGTAATTCAGTGTCAGCTTTGTGGGAGAGGAATCAAAGATGACTCAGGATTTTGCCTTGGACAGCTGTGTAGGTAGCTGTGTCACCTGCAAACATGGAAAGTGCTGGAGGGCTAGACTGGGTGAGGGAGGGTATGCAGAGCAGAGGGGACATCATTTTCAGCAAATTAATTTGAAGCTGTGGATGGGAATGCATGTTCAGATGGCTGTCTGCCAGGCAAGTTTTACAACGCAGATGAAAGTCACCCAAAATAGGAACTAAAGTCCAGAATTGGTAAGAAGACATTGGTCTAGGGAGATGTGGCTCTTATACCCAATAAGCTTACAGACAGTACATGAGGTATTCAAGACCAGTACGTGAAGAACAGATAAAATATTCCAAAAATAGTAGATAGAGACCTTTCCAAAGTTATATAGTACTACACTCACAAAAATTAAACTTTATGTAAATTGCTACAAACAATGGACATTTAACAAGATTTAAATGTAGAAAAATGTGTAAAGTGTAGTAACACACAAGTACACAAAAGTCTGTTCTGTGAATTGAAATCATGACCTGAGATTGCAAAGTGGACTTCATTTCCACAGTGGACAGTCTTCCTTGTGGCTTCTGTGAGTCTTGGTGGGCCAACCTACGCTCCTCAGCACGGGAAGTGCAGGCTGTTGGGGTCTTAGCCTCCCTCCACTGCACATCTTTCACATTCATGTCTGCTCTCAGCTGGCATCATCATCTCAGTCAAAAAGCATCTGACTGTGGATGTGCTATGGGAACGCAGAGCAGAGGGTCTCCAGAACTCACAGGAGGTCTTATACCAGTGGTAGGGAGTAGCCCACAAAGGTCTAGAAGAGTGAATGCATCAACATCTATAGTTCTAAGAAAATAACACAGTGTTGATGGATTGTGCTTTTTTATTTTTTCTAAAACAAGTCCAATTTCAGTGCTCCAATAAATACTTTTTAATTGAGCCTTGATTTTTTTTCAATCTTGATACACGTTGAGTTCCATTTGCTTAAAGCATTGTAATCAGAGATGATTTACATAGTGTTTTGCTCTATTTTTTCAATGAATAATTACATAAATATGATATAAATATATAAATAAAACAAAGCATTCCTAGTTTTCCTTTTAGGGACTGCATAATATTTTCTATAAAAGTTAAATATTTAAATTACTTCCATTTATCATAGTTACAGAAATGTTTTTATATTTGTATCTCCTTCTTTTCTTATATATAAAATTCATATTCACAGAATGGAAAATAAATTTTTGGTGAAGAAAATAAACTCATACAGAGGGACTGACAATGGTCCAAGTATGGGCCTCCGAGTAGACTCTCCAGGTTACCAACCACCTGCTCACTCAGGGTCCCCACCTGCTCACTCAGGTTTCCACTTACTCTTGGTTTGTGGATAGTCACCAAAGTTTAATCACCTTTTTATTTTTGGATTTCCAGCTAATTTTTCCTCTGCATCAATGTATATTCTCCTCAGAACTAGTAAAACCATTATTTGTTATAAAACTTTTAATGAAAATAAATTCTTTGAAAATTTATTACTTCAATTTCTAAAATCTTTTTCTTGGCGAAAAGGAAAGCTAATTGAAATGCACCCAACAATGGCCAATGTTAGTGACAGAACATGAGCATTTATTTTGCAGGAGCTTGGTTGTTCTGGTTAGTTAGCAGGCCACTTCATGCTGGCTTGTTTGTGAGACCGCTCCTCCCCCTCTGGTGGAAGGTGTGCCATTTAAAAACAAATGAACACATGAGGTCCTTTGATCTAAGCTTTACATTTTTCTTAAACTAGTATTCATACTTACTGGAAGAAAAGCTACAAACTAGAATAAATACCTGCAAATATTATCTCCTTTCAGAGTCAGTAAACACTAACAAATCCATGTGAACAAACTGTTGGTAAAAGCTTTAATGAACTGCTTTTTATTCATCTCAGCTGTTTTCAGGGTGATTGTACTAAATATTCAATATCATTTTCTCCTTAAAAAGCAAATTTGTCCTTGGTGGTATCTCCTACAAGTAAGCATTTTTTTTTTTTTACAGATATTTACTTGAAATAAATGAATTATATTCTCTTTAATTTTTTAAATTAAATTCTATTGTGGTAGAATATACATAACAAAAATTTACCATTTTTAAGTGTTCAGATTGGTGGCATTAAGGACATTCACATTGCTGTGAGACCATCACCACCATCCATCTCCAGAATGTTTTTCATCTTGCAAAACTGAAACTCTGTCTCCATTAAATAACTCCCCATTAACCATTTCCCCAGCCCCATTCTACTTTCTATCTCTATAAATGTGACCACTCTAGATGCCTCATATCAGTGGAATCATACAGTATTTCTCCTTTTTGGGACTGACATTTCACTGCAAGGTTGATCCACGTTGTAGCATGTGTCAGAATTTCTCTTTAATCTTTGAAAGACATATGCAGACTATGAAAATAAGCATTCATAATCCAAAACGAATACAGTTTGTGGCATAGCACTTGTAAGGAATATCTCCAAAACAATAAAATAAAAAATAAGTTTATACTTCCCAAAAAGGCTAAGGAGAGATTTTTTTTAAATTTAGATTACCAGCAAGAAGGTGAAAAAGTAAAGGTTTCTTGGAGCTGATGAGAAATGTTGAGGGGGAAAGTATTGGAGTGAAGCCAGGGAAGGATAAAGAGACTGGGAAGTAGCATCCAGCTACTGTCAGGAATTAAACCACTTGCTTCCAGGGGCCCTTCATTTAGCCCTCACAATAACCTTGAATGTTGTGCCTCTTCTGTCCTTTCCAAGGAGGCACCAGGGTTGTTTTTGTCTCAGGTCACACAAGGATCAAGGTGAAGACCAAGAATCATTTGCAAATGAATAGAGTGAATTTCTGACATATTTTTAAAAGGATAATAGGAAAATATTTTCAAAGGGAAGAAAGGTAATTGGCATAAAATGGTGAGTTTGGTAATCATTTTTAACTAGATCAAGAATATATTGTTTAGAATTAAGCATCTAAGAATGGACTAGGCACTCAGATTTTAAAGATTTTCAGCTCATGATAAGAAGTTTTTTAATATTTCTAATAACTCTGCAAAGATTCAATGAGTTACTTTGGAGACAGTGAGTTCCACATTCCTGGAGATGGCCAGTAGTAGAGAAGAGGGAGTAATTGTCCTGAACCCCCTCCAGAATTGGACGGGTCCCAATATTCTGAGGCTTTTATGCTGCTCTAGTCCAGAGATTCTCAAATGTGAGTGTGCATCAGAACCATCTGGATGGCGGTCATCCTACCTGAATGGCATGTAAAAACACACATTACTGTGCCAACCACTTCCTGATTCAGTAGGTCTATGTTGGGACCTAGAATTTGCCTCCCTAAAGTCCTGGGTGATACTGATACTGATGCCGGCCCTGATACCAGTTCCCCTACATTAAACTCAGCACATATGGGGTTAAAACCAAAAGCATTCATCCCCTTTTCTCTGCTTTCTCTAAGTTACATTCACATGTAAATATCACTTTTTTCAAACCTTTGTATCCCTGAATTTCACAAGGCAAGTGGAGCTTACAAATTGTTAAAGCACAGGTGCCCAACGCGAGGGCTCACACTGAAGTTTGGTTAGTTGTGGGTCCTTTGAAGTCTTGTTACAGGGAAACTGATGTCCAGAGAATGTCAAGGAATGGAAGCTTCCCCAACTCCTTGGCTTCCTGGGCTAAAATCCACCATTCCTCTTGGAGGCAGACAACTGAGGACAATGGCAGCTTCCCTACCTCAGCCAAAACCAGGCTGGTGGGAGGATGCCGAACTGTAAAGCCACAGCTTCCTCTCCCCTATCTAAAACCTTGTAAACTTTGTAACCCTTAATTGGCAGCAGTCTCCTTCTTCTCCCCAGGGCCCCATTTCGGGTGGCCTGGGAAGACTGATCCATGGAGCCTTGAGCCTCCTGCTGTAGATAAGGATAACAGCTGGCCCAGCACCAGAGCATCTGGGAACCTCACAACATTCTCCCCTCCAGATGGTCACGGTCACATTTCTTCCCATAGATTCTCCTGTAAAAACCCCAACTCCTAGGGCCTCAGGAGGACTATGGGTTTTGTGGCATGAGCCCAGCACAGCCTCATTTTGCTAGCAAAATTAAACACTCTTTCTTTTCCTCAATCCCTTGTCATTGCATTCATTGACTCGGCTACAGTGACAAGGTCCCAGTTTTTCAGCAACAATACTCCTGGACAAGGGACAGGCTTTGGGAAGTTCTGCTCCATCATGTAACACCCAGGCAGGCAAAGTTGACATTCTGAAACATGGATCTTGTCTTTCAAGAGTTAAAATAGAAGCTAGCATACACTATTGAATGAAACAGCAATGACAGCAGTGAAAAACTTCAATAAAAGCTGTATTGCAATGTGCATTGTTTTATTTTCACTGCAGACATGGAGTCTAGTCAAGAATTTGGAATTTTTGGATTGCTATTAGCAGAATATTCTTAAAAGGCTTTCATATACTATTGAATTTAATAAAAAGGCAATAAATGTACCTGAAAACAGGAAACTCAGAAAACTATTTTTAATAATACAGCCTTATTCTCAATTGTACATTTTGAAATCTTGTTATTTAGACAGGCAATCTCATTGGCAACACCTCAAATTCAGGAATGCTGATGACAGAGGCAGGTTGGTGGCAGTTTTCAATATTTTGGCTCTTACACATTGTGAAAAAACCTGTAAGATCAAAGTATCTTAAAACTTACTAAACCAGTGATATTTCCAAAGGTCAACCTGTCTCTTGAAATTCCCAGTTGGATAACAGTAAATGTTGTGTTATGGCCACAGTTCATTCTCATCAGCCATCAGAAGGACAGAATCTAGATGTGAGGTGACTGCATGCCCAGGGGTGGTCAGAATCTGGGGTTATTGAAATAGCAGTGATTGTAGATTCAATATTAAGTTTACGCAGCATCTAAGATAAAGCTCTGAAATTCTTTATTCTATAGTCTTTTTGTTCTTATTGTGTCATACAGAATTAACCCTTGAAATATTCAGAGGTACAATATTTATTGAATGACATTTCATTTAATGCAATTCCCCATGTTGCCATGGTAGCAGGGCAAGCCCATGCCACTGGAGAGAAACAAAAGGCAGTTTCTGAGGTTGTGAAATTTTATGATGTTTGACATCTGCAGAGATACATGGATGCACTCTTTTTCCTGATCTTATCAGTACAGGACTAAGGTCACCCCAAAATCAGTTAAATTTGGCAAATAAAATTCTGATAATAAGATTTGAATTCCCTAGAGAATTGTTTAGAGATTTGCTCATTTTAATAAAAAATAGCAATGTCTTTGACTTTCTCTCTGATTATTCAGTGGAAAATCTGAACATATATCATATTTGTGAAATATATGATATATTGCTAAAAACATATCACAAGCTATCCTTAACTATCTGGGTGCAAAACTACCTCCCAACTCGTGTTGACATAACATGGGAGTATTTTTCCTACATTGTAGGATCTGTATCTTTCCAATATCGGGCTCCTTTCTCAAGGCCCAAGACAATACTATGCAGTAAATAGTTGTTCACTAAAAACTTGTTCAACTGAGTCATTAAATGTATTAATTATACCTGTAAACATTTAATCACAAAAAATATGGACTTATTAAAAAAATTTAATTTATATTTCTAAACATTACAATATTTTAAAAAGTAAATTATATGAACCATGGTTTATCAGTCCAGCCATATAACTTCTGATGTGGTAAATATTTCAAGTGTATATAGACTTGTCTTTAATTTGATCTGTGTAATTGAGTTTTAAGTAACATTTTTTCAAATAGTGTGAATCTAACCTGAAAATGTCATGTTTTCTTTTGAAGTTCTGTGCTGTCAAGTTTCCTAATTTGGAGCACATCAGAATTAATTTACACATTAATAAAACATAAATTTACTCTATTTTCTGACTGACTGCCAAAACTACTCACAAGCAACACATGTTATAAGCAATAAGATGAATGACCAAACTGAGAAAATGTCCTTTAAATTGAAATATTCCTTTGAAAACTCAATATATTTTTTAAAGATTGGATTTTTAAATTATTGTTATACAATTATAAAAGCCAGAAGTCATGTTCATTTCAATTTTTAATGATATATATTCTTAAATATTGATGGGACAGTCAGTTTCAATTCAAGGAGAGGTGTTTTTCTGGGAAAACCAGGTAGTCTACTATTTTTTCTCACAATTTGTAGAAGCTTGTGTGTGTGTGTGTGTGTGTGTGTGTGTGGATACACAGACTGATAAACTTAGAAAAGGTTTCACTTATTTATTACAGGATTTTTAACAAATATTTTGTCAAAGGTATCTTTGGAAATCTTTATCACATATATCAGACTATTTTAATCAATACAATAGGAATTCGTCCCTCATTTATTTTTTCTTTAAGTAAATAATTACTTATTTCCTACTCCATTTTACCCACCATGGTTGATACAATCAGCATGTTCTGCCAGCTCCTAAAAAAAATCTCAAAGGCTCAGTGAGATTATTATAAACTTGAAGGGAAACTATGGTGAACTCAGTAGTGCACACCAGCCCTTATTTGCCAGCTCATATTGGAGATCAAGGGAATTGCCCCTCCTTAAGAATTCTATTGTCTCACAGATGTGAGGGAACTACATCAGAATTAGCACTGATAAGTATACCATTATAAAGAAATGATGATACACTAAATTCAGACAATAAAAGGTTAAGGACTTAAAATATTTGAAATAAGAGATTAACTTTCTATAAAGTTATACCTAGAATCAATACCCATATCTATGAAAAGGATGGAATTAGTAATCTAGAATATCATTATCCAGAAGTTGACATTGAACACAACAATTTAGTGATGATAATTTTAAAAGGTAAGAAATTTTGAAAACTCCTCATCTATGTGCTAGACCAGCATTTCCCAGTAGAACTTTCTGTGATGTTGGAAATATTCTATACAGTATTTGCATTGTCTTAGATGACAGTGACTAGTCACATATGGTTATTGAATGATTGAAATGCAGCTAGTACAACTCAGGAACTGAATTTTTAATTTTATTATTTATTTTTTAGTTTAAATTTAAATTAAATAGCCACATATGGCTAGTATCTACTGTACTGCATGTGGTGAGATAGGCAGTTTCCCTACTTAGTGATGTGGAATAGGAATAAATCTATCATGATGATCATATGAAAACACAATGTTCATGAAGAAGATCAACTTATGCAGGCTACCAAGAGAACCTAATCTGTCCTCCTAGCCAAAGCTGGGTCTCGTCTATGCCCTAAACAGTCCTGCAGGATTAAATGAGGACCCTGAATAGACTCACATTACTCACAATTCCCTTAAAGTTTTGGAGAACAGAAGTCTGCATTTCCTGAGAACATTCGGGTGACCAGTGGGCATTGTGGGAACATGCCACCGGTTGGCATTGAGACAACCTCTGCTGAAATGCTCTGCAGATTAGAAAATTCAAATTTGCTGTAGGCAGCTTCCCAAGGTCCCAATGAGCTTTTGAAACATATAAAGCCAACTTTTGATATACCAGCTGAAACTTTACTCTTAGGGTTATTCAGACCAATATACTAATAACACACATGTAACTAACTAGCATCACCATAATCAAGATACAAAACATTTGTATTACACCAAATGTTCCCTTGTGCATCTTTGAAATCAAACCCCTCCTCCTTGCCCTCAAGCAAACAGTGATCTACTTTCTGTCACTATGGATTCATGTTGCCTATTCTAGAACTCCTATAGATGATGTCATAGTTTATGAGCTTTTAGGTCTGACTTTTTTCAATAAGCATTATGTTTTGAGATTCATCCACGTGTATGTGTTTTACTAGTTCATTGGTATTTATCACTGAATAGTATTCCATTTCACGACTATACCACAATTTTCTTTATTTGTTCTTCTGTTGAACATTTGTATTGTTTCCAGTTCTGGCTTATATGCATAGTACTCCTATAAATACTCATTTACAAGTGGTGCGTATGTGTTTGTGTGTACATCTGCAAGAAACTCACACTCACCTGTGTGTTTTCAATTCTCTTGAGTTAATACTTCAGAGTAGAATTTCTTGGTTGTATGGCAAAATATTTTTCACATAGGAAATTGAGTCAATAAATTAGAGAATTTTCTGGTTATTGGGGAGGTAATTTAGTGTTATATCCAATAACCTAATGCTTCCATTTTAGGAATATTTATTTCTCCTTCTTATAGAAGTATTTTTCATATTCTATTATTATGGTTTCTACTGTAATGTTTTATTTTACCTATGCCTTTTAATGGGTGCTGACTATAATCTATTACTGATGTAGATGCAATATAAAATAATAAAACTGAAACCAAAGCCCCAGGCTTTTGCCACTTTTGATTCTTTCTATTAATATGAAAAAATATTTTTATTTGTAGGATATTATTTAGGAATTTTTAAAGAATAATTTGTAGTTTTGAAGTATTCACACAGATACCACATAATTTCACTGGCATTTAGTATCACATTATTCATTTTATTATATTAAGTAATACAATTAGTTCATTTCTCAACAAAATATAATAGTGATATTAAATGTTATGCCTTTAATTACTATGATCTGACAGAAAACCTACCAAACATTTTCAATGCAAAGACCCTGAATAATGTTAGACATTAGCACTACAAGTTGGTTTTCCCCTTTTCTATAATGATGTCATAGATGGCCACCCTGGATAGAGGGAACTATCTCAGGAGATGTAGAAAAGATGGTTAAATGACTTTTTGAGAAATTTGCAGACTGTGCAAGTGACAGCAATCTCAGTTGCTTATTGCAAAACCCCCTACTTCCTGGCAGCTGGCTAATTTTTATCCCAAGGATGCCTGTTTTATCTTGGCTCCCATCTTTAAATGACATCATATTCAAATGCTTGGGATTAGAAGCAAGAAACAGAAGCTTCAGCTGCCAAAAATTTAAAAACATTTCAAAGGCAAACACATTCTGTGCAAACTATAAAATAAAAAAAATTGCTTGTCCTGCTGGACAATCAGCTCCACATTCATCAACTACCTTTTTAGTTCATTTTTCCCAACGCATATATAATTGTGGTCCCTTCAGTGCCTCCTTTCTTTGGTTTTCATCTGGGCCTTCAGTCAGGAAGTAAGGCAAATTGACTTGTCTTTCCAATTTACATGTTGGCCTTTTTGCACAAAATACATTTTAAAGTTAATACTGTAATGTGAAAAAATGTGAAATTCCAATTTTAGGATATCTGATACAATTAGAAGAAACATTGATAGATCTTAAAAGCTTATGTTTCACAAAAGCTTTGCCTTGATTTGTATAAAATAAGATTAGCATTATTTTCTCTTTTTCTTCTCCTTCCTTTTTATCTTCACTTTTGTCTTATTATTATTATTTACAAAAAGCTAGATTTGTAAGAGCCTACAGAAATGCAACAGGACCAAGCAGAGGAAAGTTAGTCTCTGAGTTAGGACAGAACTAGAAGAATTTTGTAGACCTTTGGCACTCATTCTTGGAAGTCTCATCCCTGTGATATCTAATTATTTAAATTCATATGATCCCACATTAAACTATAATTTATATGGTGCTATTTAAGAGTTGAATCGAGTTGCAGTGACTGGTTGTCATCATGAGATATTATATAGATATTTAATTAAATATATACTAATTTTTTTCTGAGATTTCTGTTTGTAATTTGTAGCCTAAATTTTCCCCCTAGATTCTTAAAAAACTTATTGGTTCTGGGTGCGTGTTACTAAAGGCCCTAAGAAAGAGTGCCAGGAATAAAATGGATATTGATACAATGTCACATAATCCACCTGAAGAGCTCATGTGGTGATTCTTTATCTTTCCAACTTTATGTGTGTGGTTTAATTTCTACAAATTTGTGAATTTTCTATCTTTCCTTCTGTTATTGATATCTTACATCCTCCTATTGTGATCAGAGAAGATACTCTGTATGATATATATCATTTAAAATCTATTGAGACATAATTTTTGGCCTAACATATGGTCTGGAGATCTGGAGAATATCTCATGTGCACTTGAGAATAATGTATATACAGTTGTTGGTTAGAGTGTCCTGTATGTACCTGGTAGATCTAGTTGTTTTACTGTGTTATTCCTCTATTAATGAGAGTAGTGTATTAAAGTCTCCAGCTATTACTGTAGAAATGTCAATTTCTGCCTTTGATTCTATCAATTTTTGCTTCACATATTTTGAAGGTCTGTGATTACATGTGTAATTGTTAATAACTTTTATACATTCTTGCTTATTCAACCTTTTATAAACATATAATATCCTTCTTTGTCTTGTAAACTTTTTTGATTTAAAGTCTATTTTGTCTTCTATTAGTGTAGCCACTCTGTTGTCTTTTGGTAACTACTTGCATGGAATATTTTTATTCATCCTTTCACTTTAAATCTGTTTGTGTCTTTAGATCTAAAGCAAGTCTCCTGTAAACAGCAATATAGTTAGATCATTTAAAAAAAATCTATTCTGCCAATATCTGTCTTTTGATTAGAAAGTTTAATCCATTTACATTTAAAGTAATTACTGATGAAGAGGAACTTCTGTCATTTTGCTATTTGTTTTCTATATGCCTTATAGCTTATTTGTCCCTCGTTTTCTGCATTACTACCTTCTTTTGTGCTTAGTTGATTTTTTGTAATGAAATGTTTTAATTCCCTCCTCATTTTCTTTTTTTTGTAAATTCTATAGCTATTTTCTTTGTACTTACCATGGGGATTACATATAACATTTTAAAGTGATAACTTGAATTTATAGCAGTTAAACTTCAATAACATATAAACTCTCTGCTCCTTTACAGCTCCAGCCTCACCTCCCTCTAGCTATTGATGTCACAAAATTACAACTTTATACATGGTGTGTCCATAATGATAAACTAATAATTTTTTTATTCATAGTCTTTAAAATTATGTAAAAATTGTGGAGTTATAAACTGAAGCTACAACTTTTAGACCAATAATAGTTTTTTTTTAATATATTAGCCTTGGGATGCAAATATGGTTCAACATATGCAGGTCAATGAATGTGATACAACGTATTAATAGAATAAAAGAAAAATCATGATCATCTCAATAGATGCAGAAAAAGCATTTGACAAAATTCAACATTCTTTCATGATAAAAACTCTCAACAAAGTGGATTTGGAAGGAAAATACCTCAATATAAGAAAGGCCACAAATGACAAACCCATAGCTAACATCATACTCAATGGTGAAAGGTTGAAATCTTTTCCTCTAAGGTTGGGAACAAGACAAGGGTGCCCATTTTCAACACTACTATTCAACATAGTACAGGAAGTCCTAGCCAGAGTAATTAGACAAGAAAAAAATTATGATGACATGATCTGGTATATAGAAAATCCTAGATTCCACCAAAAACCTATTAGAACTAATAAACAAATTCAGTAATCTTCATGATACAAAATCAACATAGAAAAATCAGTTATGTCTCTATACACTAACAATGACTATATGAAAAAGAAATAAGCAATCCCATTTATAACAGCAACAAAAACAATAAAATACTTAGGAATAAATTTAACCAAGGGAGTGAAAGATCCATACCCCCAAAACTGCAAGACTTTAATGAAAGAAATTGAAGAAGATACAAACAAATGGAAGGATATCCTGTGTTCATGCATTGGAAGGATTATTATTATAACAATATCCCTACTACTCAAAGCCTTCTATTGATTCAATGCAACCTCTATCAACATTCCAATGACACTTTTCATAGAAATAGAAAAAACAATCTTAAAATTTGTATGGAACCAGAAAAGACACCAAATAGCCAAAGCAATCTTGAGTAAGAAGAGCAAAGCTGGAGGCATCACACTTACTAATTTCAAACTATATTACAAAGCTATAGTAATCAATACGCTATAGTACTGGCATAAAAACAGACACTTAGACCAATGGAACAGGATTGATAGCCCAGAAACAGACCCATGCATATATTGCCAGCTAATATTTGACAAGGGAGACAAGAATACTCAATGGGAAAAAGATGGAAAAAATGGTGTTGGGAAAACTGGATATTCACATGCAAAAGAATGAAATTGGACTCCTATCTTATGCTACTTACAAAAATTAACTCAAAAAGGATTAAAGACTTAAATGTAACACCTGAAACTGTAAAATTCCTAGAAGAATAAATAGGGATAAAATACTTTGTCATTGGTCTTGGCAATGAATTTTTGGATATGACACCACGAGCACACGCAACAAAAGCAAAAATCAATAAGTTGGACTATATCAACTAAAAGACTTCTGCACAGCAAAAGAAACAACCGTCAGAATGAAGAGACAACTGAAAGAATGGGAGAAAATATTTGCTAACCATACATCTGATAAATGTTAATATCCAAAATACATAAGGAGTTCCTACAACTCAATAGCAAAAAAGAAATCTGATTAAAAAGTGATGGGAGAACTTATATAGACATTTCTCTAAAGAAAACATACAAATGAACAACAGGTACATGAAAAGGTGCTCAACATCACTAACCATCAGGGAAACGTAAATAAAAACCACAAGAGATATCACCTCATTTCTTTCAGAATTGAAATTACCAAAAGGCAAGAAATAAAAAATGCTGGTGAGGATGTGGAGAAAAGAGAACTCTAGTTCACTGTTGGTGGGGATATAAAGTGTTACAGCCACTATGGAGAACAGTGTGCAGGTTCCTCAAAAAGTTAAAAAGAGAACCACCATATAATCCAGCAATGCCACATCTAGGTATACATTCAAAGGAAATGAGATCACTCTCTTGAAGAGATATCTACACTCCCATATTCATTGCAACATTAGTCACAATAGTCAAGATCTGGAAACATAAGTGTCCATCAACAGATGAATGGATAAAGAATGTGTGGTAAATATATAGAATGGAATATTATTCAACTATAATAATGAAGGAAATTCTGCCATTTGCAATGACATGGATTGACCTTGAGGGCATTATGCTAAGTGAAATAAGTCAGACAGGGAAAGACAAATATGGTATAATCTCACTTTTCTCTAGAATCTAAAAAACTCAAACTCATAGGAGTAGAGTAGAATGGTAGTTGCTAGGGCCTGAGGGGTGAGAGAAATGGGGAGATGTTGATCAAAAGATACAAACTTTCAGTTATAAGAAGAATAAGTTGTGGAGATCTAAAGTACAGCAGGTCAATACAAGTATTGACTATAGTTAACAATACTATATTGTATACTCAAAAGTTGATATAAACTAAAGTTTTAATGTTATCAGCATAACAACGTAACAAAATGATAATTATGTGAAGTGAAGGATGTGTTAACTAACCTTGTTGTAGTAAACATTTTGCAATATATATATTTATTAAATCATCACATTTTACACCTTAAACTTACACATTCTTATATGTCAATTATATCTCAATAGAGCTGAAAAAATATATTAAAAAGATAGTAACTGAGAAAATGCTTATGTTGATTTGCTTGATTATGGTGATTATTTCACAGTGTATGTGTATATCAAATCATGAAGTTGTACACCTTAAATATATACTTTCTCAAATTGTTGATTATACTTCAATAAAGCTAGAAAAAAAGAACACATAAAAAACCATGAGGAAAAATAACTTGAGGTATAAACTGAAGTTAAAATGCTAGCTTTTATAATTGCCCATGTATTTACCTTTACTGAAGTACTTATTTCTACTTATGGCTTCAAGATATTGTTCAATGTCCTTTCATTTAAACTTGTAGGAGACCCTTGAGCGTTTCATGCAGGGCAGGTCTAGTGGTAATGAACTCCCTCAGATTTTGTTTATCTGGGAATATCTTAGTTTCTCCCACACTTTTGAAGGAAAGTTCTGCCAGATACAGAATTCTTGGTTGGCACTGTTTTTCTTTTAGCACTTTGAATATACTAGCCCACTGCCTTCTGGCCTTCAAAATTTCTGGTGAGAAATTGACTAATAATCTTATTGAAGATTTCTTGTATGTGAAGAGTTGCTTCTTTCTTGCTGCTTTCAAGATTCTTTCTTTGCCTTTGTCTTTTGACAGTTTGATTATAACAGTTCATCCTACTTGCAGTTTGTTGAGCTCCTTGGATTTTTTTTTTATGTCTTTCATCAAGTTTGGGAAGTTTTCAGCCATTATTTCTTTGAGTAATCTCTTTGTCCCCTTTATCTCTCTCTTTTCTGGGATTCCCACAATGTGTATGTTGGTCTGCTTGATGGTGTCCCACAGGCTCTAGAATTTTTTTGTTTGTTTCTTTTTAGGTTTTCTATTTCTTTATTGATATTTCTGTTTTGTTCATACATAATTTTTCTTGACTTTCTCCACATCTTTCAGTAGTTCTTTCAACATCTTTAAGAGAGTTATTTTAAAATCTTTGTCTATTTGGTCTGCCGTCTGGTCTTTCTCATAGACAGTTTATGTTGGCTTATTCTTTTTTCTTGCATAGGCCATACTTTCCTGTTTCTTTGTTTGCCTTGTGATTTTTGTTGAAAACTTCACATTTAAAGCAAATAGTCTGGTAACTCTTGAAATCAAATTATCCCCCTTCCCAGGGTTTGCTGAGTTTTGTTTCTGTTTTTGGATTGCTATAGGCTATCTCTGTGCTGGGAATCAGTCTGAGGTGTAAATTTAAGGTCTCAGGCCTTTCATGAGCCTGTGCCTTTCCCAGGGAATGTGCAGTGACTTTCTAAGTTTCCCTGTATATGTGGTTGCTTTTCAGTGTCCTACCCTTTAAATGTCTGGTTCCTGAAAAGGAAAAAAGAGAAAAATGAAGGAAGGGAAAGAAAATAAAAGGAAAAAGAGGAGAGAAGGAAGGAACTGGCTTTTTAAATCTCTTGGAAGTCTCTTCAGCCCAACTGGGAGAGATTTGCAGCAGCAGGAAGAGGGGTATAACAATGGTGCAACAATAGGTACCCACCTCTGGGTTTATACTTCCAAGATAAGAAGCAGCAATCAGCAGTCAACAGATCCCTGATTTTCAGAGAACAAAGCCTTTATTGCTTACTCTGGCTGCTGCTTGTTGTGTGCAAGCTGCTCCAGAAACATGAATGGCTGCTTGCCATGGGGCTGGGGGAGTGGGGAATGGGTAGCCACTGCTGAACTAAAGCTGAAATTGACTGAAACTATTTGTGATTTACTGTTCAAGTCTTTTCCCAGAAGTTACAAAATAGTTGACTCCAGTATTCCAAAATTGTCACAGCCCACAGGTTCTGCTAGTGAAATTGTTGTCCACATGGAGAGACAGATTCCTAGTCCTTCCTTCTTCTCCATCTTCCCAGAATCCTTCCACACTTACTTTCTCCTGGAGGCATCTTCATCTTTGGTTTTCAAACCCCAGTCTAGTATTCACATACTAACTACATGCTCCATTTGCTTGTTTGTCTATGTTTTGGGCTGTGTGCTGATTCTGATTATCTCTCCAAAATGAATCAATGAGAGCAAATAAATACTTTCTGTCATATAGATGATGAAAATGGATATCTTTCCCATGCCTTATTACAGTTGTACTACATTTGTTTCGGGGTATACAGGTTTCTCATATGTCTTTTATGCAGCATATAAAATGAAATTGAAAAAAATCACCAAATAGTTGTTCCTCAAGTCTATCCTCCAAACAAACATATATGAAAAATGGGGGAAACAAATGTAGCAGCAAAACAAGTAAAAAGTAAGCAGAGAATCAAGATAAATTGTATAGGACTTTGAAGAAAGTAAGTCTAATTCCTTCAAAACACTTTCTTTTAACATCCCTTACCATCTCTCTTGTCCCTTTTCCTATACATCTTCCAGAAAATATCATAGAACACAAATATTATTTTTACTCTTCCTACTTGCTTTATTTTACCAGGTCTTGCAGAAGATTCAAGTAAAAATCAGGTAATTAATTCAACAATACTTATTGCATTCCTAATATGTGCCAAGATCTCTGCTACCTGTTGGGACTGTAATAATGGCTTATAGATTATATTAGTTAGGATTCTTAAGAGAAACAGAAACAATAGGATATGTGGGTGTGGGTGTGTGTGGGGGAGAAGAACTCTAATAAATACAATATATATTATACACTATATATATTAAGTGGTTATATATTCTCTCTCTCTTCCTATATATATATATATATATCTCACATATAATCTCACCTGATTGTGGGGCTGGCAAGTCCAAAATCTTTAGGGAAGTCTGGAAAACTGAGTTTTCTGGTAAAAGTTGATGTCACAGTTTTAAGTCTGAATTCCACAGACTGACAGGATGGAAACTCAAGCACAGCTTCTTTCTCAGGGAATCTCCATCTTGGCTCTTAAGATCTTCAAGTGATTGGATGAGGCTCAAACGCATTATGGAAGGTAATCTGTTTACTCCAAGTCTACTGATTGAAATGTTAATCATATCTAAAAATGCACCTTTAAAACAAAATTTAGACTGGTATTTGACTAAACAACTGGCATCATAGCCACCCCAGTTGACATATAAAATTAACTATCACAGGGATCATAAGAAAAAAATCACAGACATTGTTTTAAGGGAGCTGATAATATATTACTATCATTATATAATAATATTAAGAAACATATACAAAGAGATAGAGCATATATTCAGAATGTTTATAATCTGTGCATCTAAGTGGTCTACATGGATATTTATTGTATCATTCTTGCAACTCAGAGTAGGTTTGAATTTTTTAACATAATATTTTTTGGGAAAAAGCATAGTAAGCAAATATATTTTGAGCAAATGTAAAGTATTATTTGTACAATGATATATCTGTACATGCATAAAATGCTGACTAGTCCATTTTATTGGAAATGGGGAACAGAGATAAGGAAATCTTCCCAGAAAAGTTGGGTCTTACAAGACACTCTCTGGACAGACAAATAAGAGTGTCAGAAGGGGTGGAAATGAACTGCTTCATCATATGATCATGTTGAGCAATGATTTAGGAGACTCAAACTTCTTGTCTGTACAAGGAAAAGTGAGTAGCCCACGATATTCAAAATGGAAATATTGCTTACTGAACAAATGTGTTTTATCATCATTTCCTGCAGCTATATATATATATATATATATATATATATGTTTTTGGCACATATTAGGGTCCAATAAATATTGTTAAAGTAATTAATTGATTTTTACTTGAATCCACTATAAGATCTGGTGAAAATAAAGCAAATAGAAAGAATAGAAAAAGTAGCTGTGCTCTATATTTTCTGGAAGAAGTTATCAAAAGGGGATAAAAAAGTTGGTAAGGAGTGTTAAAAGAGAGTCTGTTGAAGTAAGTAGACTTACTTTCTTCAAATCCTTTACCATTTAAATTACCTAATTTTATCCCTCTCTAAATGACCCAAACAAGTTTTCTCATGCAGAGAACCTCCAAGTGTATGGAGATTACACACTCTAGCCATATGCACACATAGGTCTTGTTTTAAAAACATATAAAGTAACATGGAATCTATAACAAAGTTCAATCTGATGGCCCCGTGTGAATATACATGCACATTTTTGGTTTGCTCTATTCAGCACATTCATATTATTTATTTCCAAACACTAAGTGGTTCCTTGAGACTGAGACTTATTGAATAAGGGATAGCAATGGTAGAATCTTAAGAGTGAGTAAAAAAATGTTTAATCTAGTCTAACATTTTTAGAAAGTTAATGCCAATTTGGGTTACTCTACACTTCCAGACACAGAAAAGGAGTCATATTTGAAATACTATATTTAATGAAGATATTTATTGAATACAAGGTTACATCTTCTTAGAATAAAGACTAATCAGTAAACAATTTGCATTGTATAATAAACCGAACAATATAAGGATAAAATATCATTTTCTGGACTAAGGGGGAGAATTATATTTCAAGAAGGGAAGACTTCCCATTCTAGTTATTAGCATTTTTTGATAGGACTACCCTTATATTGAAATCCACTGATATATGTGAGAAGAAAACTACAGAAATCACAGAAAATGTAAAAGTTTCAGAAGTATAGTTTTTAAAGAAAACACAACTTGATCACGTTCTCAACTACAAAGCAGGACTTTTCTGGAAAAATATCAAACATCAAACCAATTTTAGGAGTGATAATGCATTTTGTTTATATACAAGATCAGTGTTTTTACACAGTTTCTAGATTTTACTTTCACACCTTTCAACATTTTTATTCAAAATTATCCTTTTGCCTCTCAGTCACTGAATAATTGTTATTTTCTGTCCTCATGTTCCAAATTTCTCATACTGAATTGAAGTGCTTTCCTTCATTAAACCGTGAAAAGATCCTTCATTTAAAAAAGTCTCATTTAAAAATGGTTTCCATTTTTGACTTGTCTGAGAGAACTTTCTGGTTTAGGAGGATAT
Source organism: Tapirus indicus (assembly GCA_031878705.1). NCBI lineage: Eukaryota > Metazoa > Chordata > Mammalia > Perissodactyla > Tapiridae > Tapirus > Tapirus indicus. Next base: position 33,711,538 of record CM062934.1, read on the forward strand.
TTGACATTTTAACAACAATTTTCATCTCCTATATGTCATGATTGCCAATTAATTCATAACCTAAGGGATAGATCAAATGAACATGTTTTGAGAAAGTCTTTTGTCTGATGGCATCTCAGTGTCGATTCTCTCTCCACAGGTGGACCACTATCACGCAACTGGGAGAGATGGCAGTGCTGCTTACTGAACACACACACACACACACTGTAGTCAATGAAGCCTTCTTATTATACAGGTATTCAAAAATGTCAAGCCATTTAAATTATAACACTTTTTGCTTCCTCATTTATTTTTCATTGTATCTACTTAATATCTCTAGCATTATTATCTTACAAGTAATATTACAGCAAACAATCTTATACTTCCATGAGTTTTACCTTAGGCAATCTAACAGCTGCTTTATAAACTGTTCTTTTCAAGCCTTTTTGAATGTTTGAATGTTGTAAGATATCAAATTCATTGTTAGTCATTTCCTGTTTACAACAAAACTAAAATATGGTTATAAAGCCTAAAGACAAGTCTTCTTAAATATAAAATGAGTGGAATCAAAATGTATTTTGTTCAAAATAATAAAAGCACTTTCATAAGGGAAAGATGAAAATGCAAGAATTAGACTGGATAAAAGTTTTATAAGAGGCAGCAATATTATAGGGGTCAGAGGTTCAAATCCTGCCTCTGTTGCCTGATCTCTCTGATTCTGGGCAAGTTGCAGAAGCTTTCTGAGACCCAGTTTTATCATTGGGTTGTTAAAAGGAATCATTTACTTAATATTTAGAAATTGTATACAAAACTGACTGGCATAGTGCTACGTGAGTGTTGGTTAAATAAAGTAAACAAAAAGTCATATACATCTACCATTCTTCATTTTTTCATCCAAACTCAACAGTTTTGCTCTATTAGATTTGCCAGATGCTTTTTAAAAAATTCTCATTAAATTAATTTGGATTACATTATAATTCAATGGAAGTTCATCCAACTTCAATTTACAACAGCTCTGTTTTAGTAGCCCTGACATTTGCAAATATAGAACTGTTTGTGCTATTTTTTAGATATATAAAATAAATCTATATTTATTATTTTTTAAAATAAATACCAGATTGATAGTTAAAATACTGATTACTGTAATTATATAGTAGTTCTCATAATCTAAACACAATCAACAAAAAAAGAAAAACCCTTAGACATGCCAAAAGCTGCCTATTTTGGTTTTCAATCAAATGTCGTAAGAAGAAGAAATTACAAGTGTCAGAAAAGTGGTTGCCAATAATTTGTTGGAGGTCAAGACTTCAAATGAGGCATATTTCTGGCAATGTGAGTTCTTCTGGATAGCTAGAAAAGTCTCAGAGCAGAAATAACTAAAATTTATAGATCAAGTATAAGTAAAATATTCATCATAACTGATTTTGAAAGATAGAGAAAAATATGCTCAGATCTGAAAAATAGAAATGTTCAGATGTACAATGTGTGATACATCTGGGTATACTCTAATGGTAGCTGCTGGCACCAGGCAAAGGAGAGCTTCCTGATGTAATTACCACAACTGGGGCAGGAGACAAGTCTTTAGGCCATGCAAGGTAGGAAGTCAGAATGGATTTCTCAAATTCTGGAGAGGACCCGTAAAAGACCACACCCTCAGTGAAATGGTGAACTATTGCTACATGCCTCAACAAAGATTAATCTTAAAATTTTGAACAACAAAATCAAGGCCCAGAAGAGTATATGCAGTAGAATACCATTAAAAATTCAAAAACAGGGCTGGCTCAGTGGTTAAGTTCATGCACTTCACTTTGGCAGCCTGGGGTTTGCAGGTTCGGATCCTGGGCATGGACTGATGCAACACTCATCAAGCCATGCCATAGCAAGTGTTTCACATATACAGCAGAGGAAGATGGGTGTGGATGTTAGCCCATGGCCAATCTTCCTCAGCAAAAAGAGGAGGATTGGCAACAGATGTTAGCTTAAGGCTCATCTTCCTCACCAAAAAAATAAATAAATAAATTAGGGAAGGTTACACATGTAGGAAAGATGTTAAGAAAAGCAAGAGGTTTTTTTTAAGCTAGTATATTTTATTTTAAATTTTTTTTAAATTCATTGAGTTGCATTTTTTTAAGTGGAGTATAGGTTTGTAAAATAATGCCAATATTATATTTAAGAATATTTTGTATCCTTCATGTTTATTTCAAAAGCATGTGTTTTATTGATTGATTGCTTTATTTATAAGTGTGGAAAAAACCCATAACATAAAATTTACCATCTCAACCATTTTTTAGGTGTACGGTTCAGTAATAACTATATTTACATTGGTGTACAAAAGATCCTTAGAACTTTTCCATCTTGCAAAACTGAAACACTATATCCATTGAACAACTCCTCATTTCCCCTTCCCTAACCCCTGTCAACCACCATTCTACTTTCTGTAAAGTTTCTGAGAGTTTGACTGTGCTAGATCTCTCACATAAGCAAAATCATACAGTATTTGTCTTTTTGTGTCCAGCTTATTTCACTTAACATAATGTCCTCAAGGTTTATCCATTTTGTAGCATGTGACAGGATTTCATTCTTTTTTAAGGCTGCATAATATTCTATTGTATTTATATACCACATTTTCTTTATCCATTCATCTGTTGATGGACATTTAGGTTGCTTCTACATCTTAGCTATTGTGACAAGCCCTGCAAGAAACAGGAGTGTGCAAATATCTCTTTGAGATTCTGTCTTCAATTCTTTTGTATATATACTCAAAAGTGTGATTGCTTGATCACATGGTAATTCCATTTTTAATTGTTTGAGGAACCTCCATGCTTTTTCTACAGCAGCTGCACAGTTTCACATTCATACTAATAGTGCACAAGTGTTCCAGTTTCTCCACATCCTTAACAACACTCATTTTCTGCTTTTTGTTGTTGGTAGTGATGGCAGTGTTAGTGGTCATCCTGACAGATACAAGGTGATATCTCATTGTAATTTGAATTTGCATTTCCCTCATGATCAGTGATGGTGAACACATTTTTATATGCTTGTTGACCATGTATATACAGATGGTCCCCAACTTACGATGGTTTGACTTACAATTTTTTGACTTTGTAATGGTGTGAAAGCAGCACATTCAGTAGAAACTGTACTTTGAATTCTACTCTTTTCCCGGGTTCATGCTATGTGGTAGGATCCTCTCTCATGATGCTGGTCAGTGGCAGCAAGCCACAGCTCCCGGTCAGTCATGTGATCACGAGGGTGAACAATCCATACACTTAAAACTATTCTGAACCCACATAACCATTCTGGCTTTTTTTCTTTCAGTGCAGTATTCAATAAATTACATGAGATACTCAATACTTTAGTATAAAATGGCTTTGTGTTAGATAATTCTGCCCAATTGTGGGTTAATGTAATTGTTCTGATGACAGTTAAAATATGCTAGGCTAAGCTATGATGTTTGGTGGGTTAGGTGTATTAAACACATTTTGACTTATGATGTTTTCAACTTACAATGGGTTTATCAGAATGTAACCCCATTGTAAGTTGAGGAAGATCTTTATATTCTTTGAAGAAATGTCTATTCAAGACCTTTGCCCATTTTTTAAAATCTGGTTGTTTTTTCAGCTGTTGAATTATAGTTCTTTATATATTCTGGATATAAACTCTTTATCAGACATATGACTTGCAGTATTTTCTCCCATTTCATAGGTTGTCTTTTCACTCTGTTTATTTCTTCCTTTGATGCACAGAAGTTTTTAACTTTGCCAAAGTCCCATTTATCTATTCTTGCTTTTGTTGCTTGTGTTTTTGGTGTCATAGCCAAGAAATTATTGCCAAATCCAATGTCATGAAGATTTCCACCATGTTTTCTTCTAGCAGATTTGTAGTTTCAGGTCTTACATTTAGGTCTTTAATCCATTTTGAGTTAATTATTGTATATGGTGTAAAGAAAACGTCCAGCTTCATTCTTTTGCATGTGCATATCCAGTTTTCCTAAAACCATTTGTGTATGAGACAGTTCTTTACCCATTGTGTAGTCTTGATACCCTTGTCAAAGATCATTTGACCATATATGTGAGCATGTTTTTTTGTTATGCTCCCTTTTTTCAAATAAAATTTTAGAATAGTTTTATATTTACAGAAAGTTGTAAGGATAGTACACAGAGTTCCTGTTTACCCCACATCAAATTTCCATTATTTTTAATATTTTACATTATAATAGTGCATTTGTTGTAACTAACAAACAAATATGGATACATTCTTATAAACTAAAGTCCATACTTTATTCAGATTTCCTTAGTCTTTACCTAATATACTTTTTCTGCTCAGGAGCTCATCTAAGATACCACATTTTATTTATTGTCCATGTCTCCTTAGGCTCCCTTAAACTGAAACAGTTTCTCAGGCTCCCCTTGTTTTTGATGACACTGACAATTTTTAGTAGTACCAGTCAGGTATTTCATAGACTGTCCTTCAATTGGGATTTGTCTGATGTTTTCCTCATGATTACATTAAAGTTTGAGATTCTTCAGAGGAAGACCATAGAGGTAAAATGCCAATATCATCATATTCTATAAAGGGTACCAATTATCAGCATGACTTATCACTATTAATGTTAACCTTGGTCACCTGGCTGAGATAGTGTCTGTCAGCTTTCTTCACTGTGAAGTCACTATTCCTCACCCCCTTCTCTTTCACACTGTACCCTGTTGAATGAAGTCATCATGCTCAGCCCACAGTTAAAGGATGAGGCGTTTTACTCACCTCCTTGAAAGTAGAACACCTGCATTAATTCTTAGGAATTCTGCACAGGAGTTTTATCTCTTCCATTTATTTATTTATTCAATAATTTATTTATGTCAGTATATACACATAGATATTTATTTTATATCTGGTTATACTACATTGTTTATTTTGTTAACTAATTTTTTCCATTTTTTGCTATTGGGAGCTCCTTCAGTTGGCTCTGGTGTCCTTTTGACGTACCTCCACCATTTTCTTTTTTGAGCATTTCCATGCTTTCTTGCATGACACAATGCTGCAGGCATCTTGTCCAAATGTGGCCACAATGGGATACTTCACTGGTGCCATCTTGGTTGCAGTTGAATATTCTCTAATCTAGGTTTCATAATCTCTTCAAAATTAAACTTAACGTAACAAAATTAGCGTAACAAAATTAAACTTAAGAGCTTTGGAATCATTCAGAGTAGAGTTCAAATTCTGGCCTGACTACTGCTTATATGACCTTGGGCAAGTTATTTCTCTTCTTCTAATCTCAAAAATACCATATGCCCTGTCCCAGTTTGGGGACATAAATAAAAATAGCTATGGTGAGATTTTAAATTCAATTTGTGTGTTTCTTCACCTGAAATTTCCTATGAGGGATAAGTTGAAAGATATTCACACATTTTAACATTATTAAAATATCAATGAGTGCTAAACTTATACTTACTTGTAGAGAAGCATGAATCATCAATTTTATTTGAAATAATTTAAAAATCTTGACTAAATTTAAAGACATGATTGATCCAACTATATAGTAGTTAGAATTTTCATCAATACATAAATAAAAATAAATTACTGACTGATAAACTCTACAATAGGGAAAGGAAGAGAGCATGTCATTAAGGGCAATGTGACAATTCAGAGAAAAGAAGTTGGAACCTCTGGGTCTTACTCCAAGTTTAACTACAAATTTTTGTTTGACCTTGTCCATGTCATTTCTATCCTTTATTTTAATTTGTTCAGCTGTAAAACAAAAAATGATATATCATCCCTTGGAATCTCTTTAAATGGTAATTCAAGAGTATTTATGAGTTAATGATTTAATGTGATATGAGTTACCAAGATGAAGCAATATTCAGAAATAATGGCACTTATTATTATATATAAGGAAAAACATAAAATTACCTTTTACTTTTAATTCTCTTTGATACAAACATTACTCTAATTTACATGGTGCGCTGCTTCTTAAACTTTCCCTTTTCTAACAAACCTTTATTGACTGAGGGTTTAAAATTTTTTAAAGATTTTTCTGAACCTAGAATTGAGACACACAATTTTCATTTTCCTTTTGATATAATCAAGTTCTTAATTTACAGATTTTTCAACATAATGACATATTTCACCTCCATGAACAATTGGCAAAGGTTGTATAGAGGAATCAACATTAGACTAATATTTCATTAGTTTAAGACATATTTTTGGGGGGCTTACTAAATATCTAAATGGCACTGTTCTAAGTACTGAGCATACTGCACTGAATGAAGATGAGAAAATTTCTGCTTAATAGAGCTACATTGTTAGAGAAACTAAACATATAGAAATAATTATATCAGAACTTACATGGTAACAAATGCTGAATGTAGGAAGAATAAAGTAGTATAAAGAGATAGACACTGTCATAGAGGCATGAAGGAAATGAATGAGGCTGCCATTTAGATATCTGGGGGGAACTACTTTCCCCATGAGAAAAAGTGTAGGGCAGAGGCCCTGACCCAAACATCTGCTTCATAATTATGAGGAAAATCACAGAAGTCATTAAGACTAAAAGTAAATAAGAGCTTTTTAAGGCATGAAAAGTACTCAGTAATAGCTATTTCTATTTCACCACCATCTCAGAAGCATTCTACCATTCTCAAAAGCTAATTTACTTAATACATTTTCTGTTTTCTAGTGGCACTTATTTCCTGCTTAACAAAATGCCTGGCAAAGGATTTGATTCATTAATATGGAATTCTGGAAGAAGAAGTAAAGTAATTGAGAAGAGAATTTCAAGATTCAGGAGGCAGAAAAAAATGCCAAATTCTGAATATAAAAGATCACTACTGATAATTAGGAAGCACTGACTGATTAAATACCGCAGTATGGATGGAAAACACAGCACAATATTTTGAAGACTAAATGAGAGAAAATAGACACTTAGTGATAAACAAGAGAAAGACTGAGTGATAGCTTGAAAGCAGGGTAGATTTATGAAAAGAATATATATGTATATATGTATAAATATATAGTATACTATTTATTTATAAAATTTTATTATAAGACTGTATTGTAACATTACAGATAGATGATTGATCGATAGATGATGGATATAGATAGATAGATAGATGATAGATAGATAGATAGATGATGGATAGATAAAAGCAAATAGTGTTGTAAGGACGACTAAATAAATTTTACAAAGTTAGCACACCAGATGAAAAATAAAACCACATCAGCACTTTAGAAGCCCTCCTTGCACCATCTCCTATTCAATATCTACTCCACAAGTAACAGTCTTCTCAAGTTAAAAATTACAGATAAGACTGTCCTGTATCTATAACTCATAAGAATGGAAACAGTATGTGCTCTTTTGTTCAACATTATGGTTAGGATATTCATGCGTGGTGTTTTGTGCAGTTATTGCTATATGCAAGGAGTATGTTCCATTGGTGAATACAGTGCAGTTTATTTATTATACTGTTGACCAGCGTTTGGCTTGTTTTCTGTGTGGATTTATAAAAAATACTATTTGAAATGTCTGTTGGGTGTATACTCAGGAGTAGATTTCCTGAGATGTGGAATTGGCACATGAACAACTCTAGTAGATACTGCCAGAGTGTTTTCCAAAATGTTTGTATCAATTTACTCTCTCATTTGCAGTCTTGAGATTTACAGTTTCTCTAGAAAGTCACTGACACTTGGCATTGCTTGTCTTATTCATTTTAGCTTTTGGGGGAGTATGCAGTGCTATAGCCTGTTTGTTTGTCTTTTAATAGAAGGGAAACAGTGATTATTTACTTTTATTATTTTTGTTTTAATTTTTTTAACTTTTCATTTTGAAAGAATTTTAGACTTACAAAAGAGTAGCAAAAAAAGTACGAGTCTTCATATACCCCTCACTTAGCATCCCCAATTTTCACGTTATATGTAACCATAATGAAATTACCAAAATCAGGAAATTAGCATCAATACAATACTATTAACTAATCTAAAAACCATATTCTGATTTCTCTTACTGCTCACTTATGTCCCTTCTGTGGGTCAGAATCCAATTCAGAATCAAACATTGTTTTTGCTTATCATGTTCCCTTAGTCTCCTCCCAACTGGCACCTTTCCTCAGTCTTATATTTTTGAGGAGTCTTGGCCAACTATTTGGTAGATTGTCCTTAGGTTTGAGTTTGTATGATATCTCCTCAGATAAAATTTAGGTTATGAATTTTTGGCAAGAAAACTGCAAAATAATATTGTGTGCTTTTCAGTGCATGGTATCAGAATGCACAGATGCAAGTGTGTGTCATGACTGGTGATGTTAACTTTGATCACTTGGTTAAGGCGATGTGGACTGGTTTTCTCCACTATAAAGTTACTATTTTTCCCTTTTTAATAATAGGTATCTTATGGAGAGGTACTTTGAAACTATGCAAGTATTTTATTTCTAATCATTCTTTTACCCACTAATGTTATCATTCATTAATGATTCTTCCTTGTAACAATTATTTGTGAGGCATTTGCCAAATGCTGGCTTTGTGCTTCCATTATTCCTCTACATTTATTAATTAGAATTCTATTATCAGAGAGAATGGTGTTTCCTCTCCCATTGATTGATTTTTATCAGAATATACTCATGGATGTTTTTTTATTTTGTTTTATTTATTTGCTTTTTTTTTTTTTTTTGGTGAGGAAGATTAGCCCTGAGCTAACATCCATTGCCAGTCCTCCTCTTTTTTCTGAAGAAGATTGGCCCTGGGCTAACATCCATGCCCACCCTCCTCTACTTTATATGGGACACCACCACAGCATGGCTTGACAAGCCGTACATTGGTCCACACCTAGCTCTGAACCTGCGAACCCTGGGCCGCAGAAGTGAAGCGAGCAAACTTAATCACTACACCACCGGGCCAGCCCCCTGTTTATTTTATCCATTATAATCCACTGCTATCATTACTTATTTTGTTGTTCAAGCTGTCTCAGATTTGGCCACTGAAAACTCTTTCAAGTTGGCTCTGTGTCCTTTTGACATATTCACATCATTTTTCTGAGGACTTCCTTACTTTCTAGTACCACAAGAATTTTGAAGCTCATCTTTTACTACCCCAGGCCTGCCATGGAATCAACCACTTCTCCAAGGAGTTTTGGTTTCTTTTACTGAAGAATGGTATTTAGCAGCTTAGTTCTAATTAATAGATCTGCTCATTGCTACTGGGTTTTTATTGCTGCTGGACCTTCTCAATGACATAACTAGGACATGTATGTATGTATGTACACATTCACATGTGCATACTCCCCCACAACCCCATATATATATATAAAATGAGTATACACTCATTTAAGTATATGTATACTACATATATATATATAAGTATATATATATAAATTGTGTGTGTGTGTAAAAGCTGAGTACCTACTGATAGACACCTCCACAACAGAAAGTTCACTCTAGCCTTCCTGTTTTTCTTATTTGTAACTCTTTTCTTCAACAGTAAGAACCTGGCTCTCATTATTCACTACATGTGGATGTATTTTCTCAGTTCCAGAACATATAAAGTAGTGTTTGAGTTGCTAACCCTTATGGCTCTGAAAACAAATTTGCTAATTTGTATATATTTGTTTCAGTTATTTTTTCCTTAGCCTTATAACATCTAATGAAATACTATTTCTAAGAATACTGAGGTTAGTTCTTTTCTTGTCCATCCCTTTCAGTGTTAAGTTATTCTGTGGAATACAGTTAAGTTTATTAGGTATTGTTTATATTCAATTTGTGTTTCCTCTGCAAAATAGTTGACATTACAGCCTTATAGGTTTCTTATGCATTTCCCTGAACATTAATGAAGTTGAGCACCTTGTAATATGTTTACTGGCATTTCCTTTGTTTTAAATCTATTGATAGGCATTCTTATAGACTCTGAATACAAATACTTTGTTGGACATACAACTCACAAATATTTGCTCCCATACTCCACCCTGCCATTTATTTCTCTTCTTTTTCTCTTTCGATGACCAGAAGTTCTTACATTTACTGTAGTCTAATTTACCTTTTACCACTTTTTTTTAAAGCAGTTTTGGTGTCTTGTTTAAAAAATTCTTTGCACAAAAATCATGAAGATATTCTTAAGTTTCTTATACAATTTTTAAAACAAATTGTTTAATTTTACATTTTTATCAACAAATCCTCTCTAACAGGTTTTTGTATATGATGAGAGACAGTGGCTCAGATATATACATTTTTTGTAATTGAAAGCCAGTTAATCCAGTGCATCTATTAAATGGATATTTTACTTTATCCCAATGCACTAAAGTCTTATATTTGTTATAAATCAAGTGGCCACATATATTTGGAGAGGAGCTCTATTTTTTGCATTTCCCTATTTGCTATCCTGGAATCATTGCCATACTGTCTTAATTAGTTTGCTATTTATTTATTAATAACTATCTACTGCCCTTTATCAATGAATCTTATTATTTAATTAATAGTTAATGTTGCTTTAAAACAATATAAACATTTGGTATTAAAAATCTACTCACTTGCGGATCTTTTTCAAAATGGTCCTAGATGGTTTTAATCTCTTTATCTCTGCATAAAGTTTATTTATTTTTTTAATATATAAATTTAAGGTGTACATCATTATATCTCTATTTCTGTGTAGACTACATCATGTTCACCAAAGACTCATTACTATCCGTCACCATACACATATGCCCTATCACATCTTTCGACCTCCTCCCCCGCCTTCCCCTCCAGTAACTACCAATCTAATCTCTGTATCTATGTGTTTTTGTTGCTGTTGTTGTTATCTTCTACTTATGAGTCAAATCATATGGTATTTGACTCTTTCCTTCCGACTTATTTCATTTAGTATAGTATTCTCAAGTTCCATTCATGTTGTCACAAATGGCAAGATTTTATCGTTTTTTTGTAGTTGAGTAGTATTCCATTGTGTATATATACCATATCTTCTTATCCATTCATTCATTAATGGACACCTAGTTTGTTTCCAAATCATGGCTATTGTGAATAATGCTGCAATGAACATAGGGGTGCATGTATCTTTCTGCATTCGTGTTTTTGTGTTCTTTGGATCAATACCCAGAAGGGGAATAGCTGGATCATTTGGTAGTTCTTAATTTGGGGGCTAATCACCAACTGTTTTCCAAAGTGGCTGCACCAGTTTACACTCCCACCAGCAGTTTTTGAGAGTTCTCTTTTCTCTACATCTTCTCCAACACCTGTTTCTTGTCTTATTATTTATAGCCATTCTGACTGGCATGAGGTGATTTGTGTTGTAGTTTTGATTTGCATTTGCCTAATAATTACTGATGTTGAACATTATTTCATGTGCCTGTTGGCTATCTGTATATCTTCTTTGGAAAAACGTCTGTTCATATCCTCTGCCCATTTTTTAACTGGCTTGTTTGTTTCTCTGTTGTTGAGTTGTATGAGTTCTTTCTATATTTTGGATATTAACCTCTTCTCAGAATATATCTGAGAAGTTTGCAAATATCCTCTTTCAATTTTTAGGCTGTTTTTTTGTTTTGTTGATGGTTTCCTTTGCTGTGCAGAAGATTTTTAGTTTGATGTAGCCTCATTTGTTTATTTTTTCCATTGTTTCCCTTGCCCAGTCAGACATGGTATTCAAAAAGATATTGCTAAGACAGATGTCAAAGAGCATACTGCTTACATTTTCTTCTAGAAATTTTATGGTTTCAGGTCTTACATTCAAGTCTTTAATCCATTTTGAGTTAATTGTTTTGTGTATGGCAAAAGGTAATGGTCTAATTTCATTCTTTTGTATGTGACTGTCCAGTTTTCCCAACACCATTTATTGAAGAGACTTCCATTTCTCCATTGTATGTTCTTGGCTCCCTTGTCAAAATTTAGCTGCCCATTGATGTGTGGGCTTATTTCTGGGCTCTCAGTTCTGTTCCATTGATCTGTGGCTCTGTTTTTGTGCCAGCACCATGCTGTTTTGATTACTATAGCTTTGTAGTATATTTTGAAATCAGGGAGTGTGATACCTCCAACTTCATTTTTTTCCAGGATTCCTTTGGCTATTTGGGGTCTTTTGTTGTTCCATATAAATTTTAGGGTTCTTTGTTCTATTTCTGTGAAAACTGTTGTTGGGATTTTGATAGGGATTGCATTGACTCTATAGATTGCTTTAGAAAGTATGGACATTTTAACTATGTTAATTCTTCCAATCCAATAACACAAAATATCTTTCCATTTCTTTGTGTCTTCTTTGGTTTCTTTCAACAATGTTTCATAGTTTTCCCTGTACAGATCTTTCACCTCTTTGGTTAAATTTATTCCTAGGTATTTTATTCTTTTTGTTGCAATTGTAAGTGGGATTATATACTTAATTTCTCTTTCTGCTATTTCATTGTGAGTATATAGAAATGCAACTGATTTTTGTATGTTGATTTTGTATCTTGCAACTGTTTGTACTCATTTTCTTTCTAACAGTTTTCTGGTAGATTCTTTATGGTTTTCTATATATAGAATCATGTCATCTGCAAAGAGCAAGAGTTTTACTTCTTCCTTTCCAATTTACATAGCTTTTATTTCTTTTTCTTGCCTAATAGCTCTACGACTTCCAATACTATCTTAAATAAGAGTAGTGAAAGTGGGCTTCTTTGTCTGGTATCCCATAAATTTTGACATGTTGTATTTTCATTTGTCTCCAGGTATTTTTGGATTTCTCCTCTTATTTCTTCATTGACTCAATGGTTGTTCAGTAGCATTTTGTTTAATCTCCACATGTTTGTGACTTTTCCAGTTTTTTCTGGTAGTTGATTTCTAGTTTCGTATCATTGTGGTCAGAAAAGATGCTTAGTATTATTCTAGCTCCCTAAATTTGTTGAGACTTGTTTTGTGGCCTAATGTATGCTCTATCCTGGAGAATGTTCCACGTGTATTTGAAAAGAATGTGTATTCTGCAGTTTTTGGGTGAAACATTCTGTATATATCTACTATGTCCATCTGGTCTAATATGTCATTTATAGCCAAAGTTTCCTTATTGATCTTCTGTTTGGAAGATCTATCCATTGATGTAAGTGGAGTGTTCAAGCCCCCTACTATTATTGTCTATTCCTCCTTTTATATCTGCTAATAATTTTTTATATATTTAGGTGTTCCTATGGTGGGTACATTGATATTTACAAGTACTATATTCTCTTGTGGATTGTTCCCTTTATCATTATGTAGTGCCCTTCTTTGTCTCTTGTTACAGTTTGCTTGAAAGAGTATTTTGTCTTATATCAGTATTGCTACTCAAGCTTTCTTTTCATTGCCATTTGCATGGAGTACCTTTTTCCATCCCTTCACTTTCAGTTTGTGAGTGTCTTTATGTCTGAAGTGTGTCTCTTGTAATGCAGCATATACACGGGTCTTGTTTTTTTATCCAATTGGCCCCTCTATGTCTTTTGATTGGAGCATTTAATCCATTGACATTTGAAGTATCTATTAACAAGTATGTACTTATTGCCATTTTGTTACTTTTTTTTCTGGGTGTTTTAGTAGATCCTCTCTATTCCTTTCTTCTCCTGTTCTCTTCTCTTGTGGTTTGATGGCTTTCTTTAATATCATGTTTGGGCTCCTTTCTCTTAATTTTTTGTGTATTTACTATAGGTTTATGGTTTGTGGTTGTCATGAGGTTCATATATAATAACATACGCAAATAGCAATCTACATGAAGTTGATGGTCTCTTAAGTTTGATCTCTTACTAAAAACCCTATGCTTCTACTCTCCTGCCCCAACATTTTATGGTTTTGATATCATTTTTAACCTTTTTTGTGTGTGTATATCCCTTAACCTCTTATCATTGAAATAGATAATTTTAGTACTTTTGTCTTTTGACCTTCATATTAGGCTTATAGGTGGTTGATCTGTTACCTTTACTGTATATTTGCCTTTACCACTGATTTTTCTTTCTTTGATGATTTTCTTATTCCTATTTGTGGTCTTTTCTTTTCCACTTAAATAATTCCCTGGAGTATTTCTTGTAAGGCTGGTTTCTTGGTGATAAACTCCTTTAGTTTTTGCTTGTCTGGAAGACTCTTTATCTCTCCTTCCATTCTGAATGATATTCTTGCCAGGTAGAGTATCCTTGGCTTTGGGTTTTTCCTTTCAGCGCTTAAATATATCATGCTGCTCCCTTCTAGCCTGTATGGTTTCTGCTGAGAAGTCAGCTTATAGCCTTTTGGGGTTTCCTTTGTATGTAACTTGTTGCCTTTCTCTTGCAGCTTTTAGGATTCTCTCTTTACCTTTAATTCCTGACATTTTAATTATAATGTGTCTCGGTGTGGGCATCTTTGGGTTCACCTTGTTTGATGCTCTCTTTGCTTCCTATACTTGAATGTCTGTTTCCTTCCTTATGTTAGGAAATTTTTCAGCTACCATATCTTCAAATAGATTCTTTGCTCCTTTGTGTCTCTCTTCTCCTTCTAGGACACCTATAACACAGATGTTAGTGTGCTTGATGTTGTCCCAGACGTCCGTTAGACTGCCCACTTTCATCTTAGTTCATTTTTCTTTTTTTCTGTTCAGCTTGGGTGATTTCCTCTCCTCTTTATTCCAGCTGATTGATCCATTCTTCTGTGTCATCTACTCTGCTGTTGATTCCCTCTAGTGAATGTTTCATTTCCACTATTGTATTCTTCAGTACTGATTGATTCTTTTTTATATTTTCCATTTCTTTGTTGAAGTTCTCACTATGTTCATCTATTCTTCTCCCAAGATCAGTGAGCATCCTTATGGCTATTAGTTTGTACTCTTTAACAGGTACATTGTTTATCTCTGTTTTGTTTAGTTCTTTTTCTGAGGATTTGTCCTGCTCCCTCCTTATTTGTAAAATATTCCTTTGTCTCCTCATTTTGCCTACTTCTCTGTGCTTTTATCTATGTATTAGGTAGATCAACTATGTCTCCTGATCTTAAAGATGTGGCCTTATATAAGAGATGCCTTATGGGGCCCAGTAATGTGCTTCCCTCTTGTCACCAGTTCCAAATGTTCCAGAATTGTCCCCGTGTGGGCTATGTGTGTTCTTTCCTTCTGTTGTGGCAGAGTTGCTCTTGCTGTGGGGCATGGGTAGGCTAGGCTGGTCCCCAGTCAGGCTGATTGTAAGGCTCAGCTTTGTGCTGCTGCTATAGTCACTTTTGTCACTTCATTGGGCAGGGCAAGCCCCAGCACAGCTGGCTGCAAGGTCTAATCACACCCATCTGCTGCTGTTTTACTGTTGAGTCAGGCTCCAGCATGGCTGGTTGCTAGGCTCAGGGGTTACAAATGCTGCAGGCCTCCAGCCTGCAAGGCTGTTGTCAGCTGTCTCAGGAGCACAGCTGGGTAGAGCAAGCCCCAGGTGTGGCAGCACACAATTGTCTGAGGCTTTTGAAGGTGAGGCAGATATCCTGCATGGCTGTTTGAGGTGACCAGCAGCACAAGTCTCCTGCAGCTGACAAACCCCACTGCCCATGGGCTCACACACCCTACCAACCCAGTCCTGCCCCACATACATGCCTCACCCCTCTGAGGCTGACCCACTTGCCCTGATGCAGAGGTGCTATGCACCCTGCCTATGCAGCTCATAAGTTCCCCTGCAGGCTTGCTGGTGGGTGGTGCTAGTCCCTAGGGTGGGCTGCCTGCCCTGGCTGAGCTGGGTTAAATTGGTGCTCTAGTAGGTGGGGCAAATCCTGGGCTAACAGGCCAGAGGAAGAAATCCAATGGTGTCTGCCAGTGTTTGTGTCAGCATGCCTGTACAAGGTCACAATAATGGCTGCCACCAGTGTCTCAGTCCCTGGGGAGGTGGGCCCAGCTGCCTCCTTCCTCTCTGAGATGCACTCAGAGCTTATCAAGTGAATCTCTTTTACCAAAGGAATGTGCACCTTTCTTTCTGATGATTTTCTGTTTGTTTCTGGAACAGATGAATCTGAGTGTGGGCCCTGTAAGAGCAGGCTTTTCTTCCTCATGCTTAACAGCTTTTCTGGGGGTATTCCCTGTTAGTTTTAATAGCCAGAAAAGCCAGGTATTATCGCACTTGTCTCAGTTGTGCTGAATTCAAAGGCTGCTTATTGTGGGAGAGGTCTCCCATTCAGATCCCCCACTCCTCCAGGAAAAGCTTCATACCTTAAGACTGCTGCCAGCTGTCAAGCACCATGGCTAAAATTTGTTTTTTTCCACAGCAGAAAGGTATTTCTGACTCTTCCACCCCTGTCAGTGTTGTCCCTTGTTGTGGGGGTTCTTTTTATCTAGTTTTCAGTTCTGTCGCAAAGAAAACTGTTCCAAAGGTAGTGGTAGATTTGTCGTGTCCGTGGGAGGAGGTGAGTTCAGAGTCCTCCTGTGCTGCCATCTTCCCAGCAACTATATAAATATTAGAGTTAGCTTATCAATTTTCACAAAAAGACTGAGGCTTTTAAATGAGATTGCATCTACTTGGAGAAATCTTTTTAGTATTAAACCCTTTAATCAATGTACATGTTACATGGCTCTATTTAAGTAAATTTAAAAATATTTTTAATATGTTTTTAAATTTTTTTGTTTTTTCACATCTGTTTTTATTTTTGGATTTATTCATAGGTACTTGATGTTTTCTGACTATTGTAAATAATATAATTTCTTACAATTTTGTTTTCTATTTAGTTTTGCTGCTATGTAGTAGATAACGGTTTATCCTATTAACATTTAATGTTATTCACAAAGTTGGAATTATGTCTGCCATTTTATTTTTTGTCTTTTTATAGGTCTCATCTTTTTTGTTCTCCTGTCCTTCTTTATGCTTTCTTTTACATTAAGCAAATATTTCCTATTGTGATACTTTAATTCATCTAATGATTTGTTTTACTGTATTTTTTTTCAGTTATTTTAATAGTAGTGACTCTAGGTCTTATCATATACATCTTAGAATTTGTTTCTGATTTAGTCTAACTTACTTCCAGTGAGATATAGAAACTTCATTCTTACATAGCGATATTTCCTTATCCTCCTGTCTTGTTACATATATTTCAATTCTATGTATTACACACCCAAAAAGTCATTGTTATAATTATTACTTTACATAAAAAATTCAGAAAAGAAAGGAGAACAAGAATATATTTATAAATTTGTTATGTTAACCTCGTTATCTGCCATTTATGGTTCTTTTCCTCTGTTCTGTGGGTCTGAGTTTCCTCAGATGTCACATTTTGTGTGTGTGTGTGTGTGTGTGTGAGGAAGACCAGCCCTGAGCTAACATCCATTGCCAATCCTCCTCTTTTTGCTGAGGAAGACTGGCCCTGGGCTAACATCCGTGCCCATCTTCCTCCACTTTATATGGGATGCCGCCACAGCATGGCTGACAAGCACTGCATTGGCAGGCACCCGGGATCCAAACCCACAAACCCCAGGCTGCCAAGTGCGAGCTAAACCACTGTGCCACTGGGAGGCCCCCTGGTGTCACTTTCTTATTCCAGTACATCTTTGTTCCCACCGATAGTGTTTATGCTCCTATTGTCAAATATATTTAAATTCTACATGTTGTAGACCCAGCAATGTAAGTACATACATAGAGTTTCCTACAATTGATTGCTGTTGTTGTTTAAGCTTTTCTCCCTGTCTTTGACTTTCAGCATTTTTACTATGATGTAAAATGTCCTTCTTTAATTGCTGATTTTAGCAATTTTAGTCTTCCCTCTTTTTTTCGTGGTCAAACTAGCTAACAGTTTGCCAATTCTGTTGATCTTCTCAAAAAAGTAGCTTTTGGTTTCATTGGTTTAATCTATTATTTTTCTAGTCCCTATTTATTAATTTCTGCTCTGGTCTTTATTTCTTTCCTTCTGTTTGGTTTAGGTTTCGTTTGCTCTTCTTTCTCCAGTAGTTTAAGGTTGAAGTTTAGGTTATTAATTTGAAATCTTTCATCTTTCTTCATATAGGCACTTACAGCTATAAATTTCCCTCCAAGCATGGCTTTTGCTTCATCCCATAAGTTGTGGAATGTGCTCCTTCATTTTTCTTCATCTCAAAATATTTTCTAACTTCCTTTTTGATTTTTTCTTTGGCCCATCATTATTTAGGAGTGCTTTGTTCAATTACCACATATGTGTGGTATACTTTACTGATTTTTGTTTCTGGGGATTTGAATAACCAACTGAGGTCACTTGCCTTCAGCCTGAAGAACTTCCCTTAGTGTTTCTTTCTTTTTGTGTGTGTGAGGAAGATTGGCCCTGGGCTATCATCAGTGTCCATCTTCCCCTACCTTATATGGCCACATGCATGGCTTGAAAGCGGTGCATCAGTCCACACCCAAGATCTGAAGCTGTGAACCCCAGCTGCCCAAGCAGAGCATGAGAAATTAACTGCTACACTACTGGGCCAGCCCCCCTTAGTGTTTCTTTTAATGTGAGTCTGCTGGTAACAAATTCAGAGTTTACTTGAAGGAGTCTTTCTTTAGCCTTTATTTCACATTCATTTTTGAATGATAGCATTACAGAGTATAGGATTCATAGTTGACAGTTTTATTCTTTGGGAACTTTGAATATATTATTTTACTACCTTCTAGCCTACATGGTTTCCAGCAAGAAGTCAGTTATTAATTGCATTGAAATCCCTTTGTAAGTGATATGTTGTTTTTTTTGTTGTTTTCTTTGCTGCTTTCAAAATATTTTCCTTGTCTCTGAATTCAGCATTTTTATTATGATGTGTCTGTATGTGTGTCTCCTTGTGCTTGTCCTAATTGAGTTCTTTCAACATCTTGAATATCTATTTCATTGTTTTTAAATAAATTTGAGAAGTTTTTAGTCATTATTTCTCCAAATTCTTTTTCTCCTTGCTCTCACTCTTTCTAGTACTCCCAGTGGGTGTATGTTGGTGCACTAAATGGTGTCCCACATTTCTCTGAGGCTCTTTTCATTTTTTCCATTTATTTTCTGTTATTCAGCTTGTATAATCTGTATTAATTTATCTTCAAGTTTAATTTTTTCTCAAATATTTTTCTACTCTTTCTCTGCTCTCTTTCTGCTTCTCCCATTTCATGTACATTGGTATGCCTTTCAAGGACTCACATTTCTCAAAGATTCTATTCACTTTTATTAATTATTTTTCTCTCTTCACATTGCATAATGTCTCTCACACTACCTTCACATGAGCTGAGTTTTTCTTCTGTTATTGAATCTCCGATTTAAAAAAATTAGATATATTTTTTAACTACAGAATTTTTATTTGGTTCTTTTTTATGATTTCTATGTCTTTATTGATGTCTTCTAATGAGCCATTGTCATCCTATCTTCCCCTAATTCCAGTCATGTTTTCCTTTAGTTCTTTGAACATATTTATAGTGGCTGTGTTGAAGACTGAAAAGTCTGACATTTGGGTCCTTTCTAAGACAGTTTTGGTCACCTGCTTTTTTCCTGTTTATAGAACAAACTTTCCTGTTTCTTTGTATATCTTGTTATTTTTTTGGTTGATGACTGGACACTTTAAATAATATATTGTTATCTAAATAGTGATCTGTATTGTTAGCTAGATACTGAACCCCCTTCTCCAGGGCTTATTTTTGTTGTCATTTGCTTGTTTATTTGGTTATGACTTGACTGGCCTATTTCAACTGGCATCCATTTCCTCCACAGGGTGCCGCTGTGATGTTGCTCCCCAGTGGGTGCAGCCTGTGTGCAGAGTGCCCTTCAGATGCGAGTGTATTTGCAGGACTCTCTGTGTCTCTCTTTTCCCCTGACCTCTCTGTCAAGCTGTCTGCCTGTTGGTATCACACCCTCCACTAATTTTCAGCTGATTGCTTTATTGTTTTCAGTAATTTTCTGAAGCATCAACTGTTTCACAGTCCGGTACAGTTAAATTTGGGCCTATTTGCATGAGTAATCTTTGAAGTCATCCTCTGAGGCTTGCTCCAACCCAGGGGAGATACTCTTAACTGTCTATTTCTCTAGCTCTCTGTGAATCTGCTACATGGTTTATAAGATATCTCATTGCCTTCATGGAGCTTCCAGCCTCCTCTTAATTCTTTTTCACCACAATCTCCATTTTTTTGCAAGCGTGGTTTTATATTTCAATTTCCCCACATTCTGTTTCAAATAAAGTGAGTTTACTTGAGGGGAGCAGTGGAGTTCTTTTATTTTGTCCTGCCTCTCTCTTGTGCAAAACTTCTGCATCATGGCTTCAGAGCTGGAGGCAGGGATGGTGGTCCACTTGTCTCATTTTATGAGCAGGTCAGTGTGCTGGGGAGGCTGTCTCTTCTCCTGACTTGTTTCTCCTGACATGGAATCTCTACACTACAAGTGGGCTGGAGCAGGGACAATTGGGGCCTGTTTATTTTTGGTCTGCCATGCTTGTGGTTGACATTGGCCCTACGAGTGATGATTGGATGGAAGAAGAGAACCCCACACCTCTCATCTGCTCTTGCTTGGAACAGAATGCCTCCAATATAAACTGGGGCATGAGAAATTTTAGCAACCTGCTCCTCCTTCAGAGTTACCATAGCCCTTAACAGGAAACTGGCAAGAGTGGGAGCCTTGTGTCTGTGGCTGCACCATCCAGAGTGGAGCTTTCATCATGCTGGACTGGGAGTGGGAAGGATGGAGCAGGTGCTGGATCAAATGGCACAGACTCTCACAGTTTCTTTGAGACAGTAGATTTTCTTGAACAAATATTTCTTCATTTGCTGCCTGTTCTTAAAACAATTTCTAGAGATTTTAAATGCTTAGTTTATATTCATATCTGTATTGATATCTACCACCTTTCTACCTATAAAATTTTTTTAACTGGTTATGGTTGTTTTTCTGGGGAGAGTGTCCTCAGGCAAGTCAGATCTCCATTCCAGAAGACCTCTCTTATATTATATATTCCTAATTTGGCTTTAGATAGATATAAGATGATTGATTTTCATCCCTTCCTTCTCTAATGTTTTTGTATTCATAAACATTTATCTCTAAACACAGATATTTTCACCTGCAGCTCACTTACAAATTTTTTATATAATATTATCATTGTCATATAATTCATAATTTCCAAGTATCTTTTTGATATCCTCTTTGATATATAAATTGTTTAGAAATATATATATTTTTAATTTCCAAACACTTGGGGATTTATTAGTAATACTTAAAAATAGACTTCAAGGGGGCTGGCCCCATGGTGTAGTGGTTACATTTGCTGCACTCTGCTTCAGCAGCCCAGGTTCATGGGTTCAGATCCCAGCCATGGACCTACAACACTTGTCAGCCATGCAGTGGCAGTGACTCACACACAAAATAGAGGAAGATTGGCACAGATGTTAGCTCAGGGGGAATCTTCCTCAGCAGAAAAAAAAAAATAGACTTCAATATTAATTTCCCTATTAAGATGAAATGTAGTGTATGATTTCATTCCTTTGAACTTTTTTCAGTCTTGCTTTGTGATGCAGTGTATGGTCATATTATGGGTGGTAATTATTTTGCATCAGGAAAGAATGTGCACTGTGTCATTGTTGGGTGCAGTGTTCTGTATTTTTCAGTTAGGTATTTGTTAACTTGTGATTTTTTTGTGTGTGTGTATGTACTTCTACTATATTTTGAGTATGTTGTATTGAAGTCTTTCATTATGATTGTGGATTTGTGTAATTTCCCCCTACTTCTGTAAGTTTTGCTATTGGGTGCATTCACATATAGAATTTTATAATTTTCCAGTGTTTTGATCTCTTTCACTACCTTAAAGGAATCTTTTGGTTTCCATTGTTTCAGTTGAAAAGTATGCTCTAAGTCTTGCTGTTGCTTCTTTGAATGTAACATATATTTTTACCCTCTGGATAATTTTAATATTATCTCTTTGTCTTTGATTTTTAGCACTTTTATATATGATCTGACTTTGATATAGCAAGATCAGATTTTCTTTGTATTCAATCTACACATGATTGATTCAAGTAATTATTTGATAAAAGTGATTATTTGATATAAATATTTAATATAAGATAGAGGCACATTTAAATATAAAATGTATCCTCTTATTTGACAAAAATTATTATTTAAATAATATTTAAAACAGCATGAAGTACATTTTAGTGTGTTTAATAGTTTTGCATTTGGTCATTGAAAAGTGAAAGACCATAAAGTCTACAAAGATTTTAACACACCCTGCATTTAATTTTAAGTGGATTTTTTCCATTGTTTGCTTTTCTATAGTATTAAACTGTATTTTGGTTTAAGTTTGTACTTGACTATCATTTACAAATAATTACATAAATCTTAATTTAGTTTCAATTAATAAATTGACATCTTGGTATATTTTGTAACAATTTAAATAAAATGTATCAATTTTGAATGTGGGCTAATATGTTTTTTCAGTTATAAATATTGGCCCTTGAATTCTCAGAGGATCTAGCCACTATGTGCCTGGTGCTCAGTGGATAAAATGCCCTAAATAGACACAATTCTGTTACAGCGCCTCTGAGCTGCTCATCAGTGCCATCAAAGTCATAGAACTGATTCACTCTGCTTGCAGGCAGCAGGGCCTTTTCTACCCTCATGATACAAAGCATGCCATAAATTATGGGACCTACATTATCTTATACTTTAAATTTCTCTCATGTTTCCTCTTAAGGGCCAGTATTGGTAGTGATGATGGTCTTCTATGTGATCCAATTCATTAGGAGTAGGATAAACCCTGCCTCAGTTTCTTACTCACTTTAATTCTAGTACCAACTAACCTAAAACACACAAAGTTATCAACCACATCATTTTCTAAAATCTTAATGGCAATAACCTCTTTTCTCACCACAAATAGCTATATTTTCAAATATCACACTATTTTATTTCTATTAAAACATCTGCTCCATCAAAATCCAGCCCCCTTTCACTCAACTACTACATTTGTATTTATCCTTCCTCCCACTCTTCAGTGGGTAAGGTATGTAAGAATATTCATAAAATGCTACTATTACAAAGTAGTTTAAGTAAATTTATGAGAAAGATATTACTCATTATCCCATAGGCTATTACCTTCCACTAGTTTTTTGTGGATAATGTCCTCTTTCATATCTCTCATATTTTTCATCTCCTCTCTCTTTCAAATCTTTGTGTTTAGTGTAACAACTTGCTCAAGTCTATCCAACATCCAAAAGTGTGTTTTTTATTTTACTCACAATCTTTCTTTTCCTTCATAGTCAATCTTGAGGCAGAAGCTGTCTAAGAAAACCTGCCTGAACTCATTTTCCACCCTTCCATAATCCTGTACTAGTCAACACACTCATGATTCAAACTTCAATTAAGACAAGAACTCCTCGAAGAAATCCTTTCTGATTTACTTCATCCATTTTAGGTGTTGATTCTATTTGCTGGCATGGCATCCTGTGATTACTTCTAACACACCAATTATAATTTTGTAGTTTTGCATTCTAATTATTTCTCCCACTAACCTGTGAGTTTCCTAATGGCAGTGTATGTGAGCACTTAGTACAACAGAGATACACAGCACATATGTACATGCTTAAACATCTGCCTACATTAATTTAGTGTATATAATACACACATGCAAGCCCAATGACTAAAAAACTTAAATGCAGTGTACTTGGATGTGGGAACTTGCTCTTGACCACACATATTATTTCTCTTGTACACAAACAACTGCTACTTTTTAAGTTCCATCTTTGGAGAAACCTCACCAGTGATCTATTCTCCCAAATTTCCTATTTATGACTTCACCTACATTATACATTTGTCTAGTATGGTAGCAGAGTTTACATTTTGATTCTAACTTGACAGTTACCTACTAAAAGTTCTTTACATGTATTTACCATGTCAGTAAACTATGTTCTGCATAAATGTGTCCCCATTGCTCATTTTCTGGTTTTGGAATTTTTTGCCCCTTGGTTCAGTTGACTCTTCAAAATATTATTTTTAATCTTTAAGACAATTCCTTATCATTCAGTGTTTTTACAGTTATTTGGTCATACATATTGCAGGTTGATTTCTCCAGAACCAGACACCAATATGGAGTTGAGGGTGCAAGATGTAGATTAGGTATCAAAGCCTGAGAAAAGCAGGGGAGGAAGGAAGAGTCAATCTTCAATGGAGCACCAGCAGAGCCTTGGCCAAACTGGTAGGCCAAACTAGAGTTAGTATTGTCCATCAGAATGATGTGATTGGACTGAAATGGCCAGGCTGTTATGCCCTGACTCGCTTGGTCACGTGATGCAGGCTGCTCAGGGAAGGACTTGAGCTTGGAGAACAGCTCTCTACAGCTCAGGCAGATGCCAAGTAGTGAGAGCTGGAGGATGTCCACTGACGGAAGAGATTGAGAAGAATCTGAGCATCTATCTCTGAGTCTACAAGTATGCACGTATGTGATATGTGTGTATATGTGAGCGCCTAGCAATGCTATAAAGCTAAAGGAAAAAATATGATGACTTTGGCCCAGTGAGCAAACTATTCACAAAGGATAACATCCGTGATCTGTGTGCATGGCATGAATGAGCATCTATGCTACCTTGCAGCACTCTCTTTCTCCTGCTCCATTACTGGTTATATCTGTGGCTTTGGAAGCTTACAGATAAATTACTGTGGCTTTTAACATTAACTACTAAAATACAATGTAGAACTCACAGTTTTGCCACTGTCAATTGATGACCAAGCAATCAGAACCAGCTTTGTGTTTCAGGCATATATGTTAAATTTCAGTATTGTTGGTGCTCTCACAGGAAATCAAATGCCTTCTTTTCTGAATTAAAGTCACTGTTTCAAGAGAGTTTAACATTTTTTTCAAGGTATTCTTTTGCATTCTGGGGGAAGAACAATTTGCCAAAGAGTAATTGTCATATCTTTTATTTATTGCTCTAGTTGTTGTTAACTCTTATTATTTTCCTTTAAGTCCTATGCTTAGCCATTAAAGAGATGGGGAAAATTAACTTCCTCATTTGAAGATGATGTAACTTTTCACCAACACTCACAAGCATGTACTGTATTAAATGTCACATGCCTAAAGATCACGGCACTTAAATATCTATAGAAAAGATATATTCTTGGAACAGTATATTTATAATCTCTTGGGGAGGCGAAGAAAAATTATTTTGCTTTGTTGTCATTGCAACTAATTCTAATAGATACAGCAGCCAAACTTTCATGATATTTTTTCAATATGTCAACCATGACACAATAAAAGTGTAAATTTTTATTTTCAGGATAGAAGAAGAGAGAAATCTCAAATAATTGGATTCCTTTTTAAAGCATAATTACTAGAAACAGAATAACCACTTGCTAGAGGGCAAAATTAACAAGGAACTGTGTTATGAACTAAATATTCATAATTCCATACACTGGCATACATGTTTGAGATAAATAAGTTGTACTTTGTACTATGCTAAAGGCTTAGTGTAAAGTGATTTCAACAACACCGTCATTCTTTTTTCACATAAAAATGTAACCTGTGGTGGATAATTAGAGGAAGCACATCCCCTGTAGTAGTGGAAATAACAAAAACAACATTTTGCATTTGGATAACAGTTCCATATTCCTCTGGGAAACTGAATTCCATAAGAAACAATAACCAGATATCATTGAGATGATCATATAGCAGCTGTTGTGTTGATTTCTATTCAACTGAAATATTCATAAGATGTAATACAGACCATCACAAAAATCTTCCTGGCCAAAACAAAGCTATTAAATCATGATAAGCTTCATCTATAGTTAGGTTTCAGACTACTACACAAAGGAAATCTCATACACAAATAAAGGCATTTAATACCTGAAAGTTCTCATTAAACCAAGAACTAAGTAGTGCAAGGTCAACATTTAAGGAATTCAAATCCAGTGTTTGCCTGAGGTAGCCTCTCTTCTTTCCGCATCCTGATCATTTTTTTGCGTATACTAGCCTTGATGATTCTCTTAATGGCTACCTCTCTTAAACCCTTCCCACAGCTAATGATTTGTCAAGTCACAATAATTAACTATTAAAATAATCTCAAATTCCCTTACCTACACTGTTTTAGATCCTTGTTATTTCTGTATTTTATTTTTGCCTAGATGAGAGCATTAGCATATTGTGTTCTTGGTCTCCATTTCATCCTCCACACCACTATGAGGCAATATGTTCTGAGTTTCAAGTCACTTCATGGTACATTCATTTCCTCTCTAATTCTAGTCTCAGTCTGCTTGGAGCTGAATTGTGTCCCCTCAAAGTTCATTTGTTGAAGTAGTAACCCAAGTACCTCAGAATGTGACTGTATTTGGAGATAGGGAATTTAAAAAGGTAAAATGAGGTCATTAGTGTGGGCCCTAATCCAATATGGTTGCCCTTATAAGGTGATTAGGGCACAGACATACACTGAGGGAAGACCATGTGCAGAGAGTGAGAATATAGCCTCTGCAGGCAAAGGAGAGAGGCCTCAGAAGAACCAATCATGCTGACACCTTGATCTCAGACTTCTAACCTCCAGAATTATGAGGAATAATATTTCTGTTGTGTAAGCCACCCAGTCCCAGTCTGTGGCTCTTGGTTATGGCAGCCCTGGCACACTAATACACTCACGGGCTTGTGAGTCTGTTTATGGCCAGGTGTCTCAGCCTCATCCCTGCTACTCGTCAGATTTATCTGCTATATCATACTATTTTTCTTTCTTATTTTATTCCTCCACTTCCAAAATATGAATTTCTTTCAATGTTTTCTATTGAGATTAGGCATTGCCATTTTTTGAGATGTTCCTGAAGCACTATTTACTCTTAGGCAAACATTTGTATATCTTCTCATGACTCTGTTTTATGAACTTTATCATGTTTGCATATGTGTATCTTTTCCTAGACTTAGTAATTTTGCATTGATTATTTTTGAGTCCTTATTTTGGGTCCTCAATTTGTGTCATGGATTTATAGGAAAGTAACAAGGACAGTACAGTGAGTTCCCATATACCATACATGCAGTTTCCTCAGTTGTTAATATCTTGCATTACTATGGAGCACCTGTCTTAAAAATTGAAACTATAGATTACTATTAACTAACATCCATACTTTATTCAAATTTCCTTAGTTTTTACCTACTGTCCTTTTTATGTTCCAGGATCTAATCCAAGATACCATATTACATTTATTCATTATGTCTTCTTATGCTCCTCTTGGCTGTGACAGTTTGCCACACTTTCCTTATTTTTGATGACCTTGATGGTTTTGAGGAGTACTGCTGAGGTGTTTTATAGGATTTTGTGAAAAACATAGTATCATGGATGCACCATTGCATTGTCAAACACTGCATGCCCTAAAAGCCCTAGAAAAATCATCTACACTTTATGTATCTGACTCTTCTGCCTCCCTTAGCTAAACCTTTGCTAACCACTGACATGTTTTTCATCTTTATTGTTTTGCCTTTTCTAGAACATCTCATGAATGGAAGCATAAAGTAGGTAGCCTTCTCAGATTAGCTTCTTTCACTTAGCAATATGCATTTAGAATTCTTTCCATGTCTTTCTGTGGCTCAATAGCTCATTTTTCTTATTGCTGAATAAGACTCCATTATGTGAGTGTACCACGGTTTGTTTATTGGTTCACTTACTGAAGATGATATTGGTTGCTTCCAATTTGAGATGGTTATGAATAAAGCTGTTATAAAAATTTTACTGATGATTATGGATATAAATTGTCCAATCTGTAAATATCTATTGGTGTCACTGTTGGATTATAAGGTTAAAAGACTATGGTTAGCTTTTCAAGAAACTCTTATTTGTCTTCCAAAGTGACTGTACCATTTTGCATTTCCACCAGCAATGAGTGAGAGTTCTTGTTTTTCCACATCCTTGCCAGCAATTGGTATTGTAAGATTTTTTTAATTTAATTTTTTTTAGGTCTGTAGTGGCATCTCAAAGCTGTTTTAATTTTCATTTTCTTAATGACAAATGATATGGAGAATCTTTGTATATGCTTATTTTCCATCTATATATTTTCATTGGTGAGGGGGACATTTAGATTGTTAACCTATTTTTTTAATTGGATTGTTTGTTTTCTTGTGGTTGTATTTTAAGTGTTTTTATTATATTTTGGATACATGTCTTTTACCACATATGTCACTTGCCAATATTTTCTTTCAATGACGTATCTTTTCAGTCTATTAACAGTGCCTTTCATGGTGCAAAAGTTTTAATGTTAATAAAATTTAACTTATCAATTTTTTTTCTTTCATGGGTTATGCTTTTATTGGTGTAGCTAAAAAGTCATCAACAAATCCAAGATTACCTAGAGTTTCTCTTATGTTTTATTCTGAGTTGTATAGTTTTTACATTTTACATTTGTCAAAAACCTATTTTCAGTTAATTTGCTTGTCAAGTGTAAAGTCTGGATCTAGGTTCACTTGTGGCAATGGACATCAATTTGCTGAAAAGATTAATTTTTTCATTAAATAGCTTTTATATTTGGTAAAAAATTAGTTGGCTACATTTGCTTTGGTGTATTTCTGGGTTTCTATTATGTTTCATGAACCATTGTATCTATTATTTGACTAGTGCATTTATTTTTCACACATGTGTTTATATGTTTGGTTGTGAGTGAAACTAAGACAGATAAAGAGAGAAATAGACTGCTAGGAAGATGGCGGCATAGGAAGACTCTGAACTCACCTCCTCCATGGACACAACAAATTTACAACTATCCTTGGAAAAATTACCCCTGAGGGAGAATCAGAAACTGGATAAAAAGGACCCCCACAACAAGGCACAGTGTTGACTGAGGTGGAAGAGGCAGAAATACCTTTCTAGAGAGGAAAAAGCCACATTCTAGCCATGGCACTTCACAGCCAGGAGCAATATTAAGCTACAAAGCATTCCCCAGAGATGTGGGGGATCTGAGTGGGAGAGCTTTGGCAAAATAAGCAGCTTTTGAACTCAGTACAACTGAGATGAGTGTCATTTTATCTGGATATTAACAACAATGGGGAAATACCCCAGAGAAGCTATTGAGCATAAAAGAAAGAAAAGCCTACTCTTAAAGGGCCCTTGCACAAATTCACCCATATTGGAAAGCACAAAAAATCACCAGAAAGAAAGGTGCAAAAAGTCCCTTGGAAAAAAGAGACTCACTTTATAGGCTCCAGGCATATCTCAGGGAGGCAGGAGGCAGTGGGGACCTCCCCAGGGAGTGAGATATTGGTCACAGCCATTATTGTGACCTGTGACAGGTATACTGATACAGACACTGGTGGATGTCATTGAAGTTCTTCCTTTGGCCTGTTAGTGTAAGGCATAGCCCTGCCCACTAGACCAATAAAATCCTACTCAGCCATGGCAGGCAGCTTTCCCTAGGGACCAGTCCCATGCACCAGCAAGCCTTTGGGCAACTTGTGGCCCACATAGGTGGCTTGTGTGGGACCTCTGCAGCAGGATGAGTGGGTCTGCTTTAGTGGGGCAGGGCATGTGCATTGGGCAGGACTGCATTGATAGGTTGTGTGGGCCTGTGGGTGATGGGACTTGTCAGCTGCAGCAGACTTTTGCTTCTCAAACAGCCACATAGGGGATTGGCTTCACCTTCCAATATCTGAAACAATTGGGTGCTGCCACTCCTGGGGCCAGCCCCACATAGCTGCACTACTGAAAGAGCTGACAATAGCTTTGCAGGCCAGAGGCCTACAGCAATTGTGAGCCCATGAGCCTAGTAACCAGCCACACTGGGGGCCTGCTCACTTAACAGAAATACTGTAACATGAATGTGCTATTAAACCTTGCAGCCAACTGTGCTCGCACTCCCATCACCCAATAAAGTGACTGAAGGGACCATGGAAGCCTCACACAGCAGAGCATTACAACCAGCAGGCCAGAGGACAGCCCAGCCTCCTTTTGCCCCTGCAACAAGAGCAATCCTGCCATAGCAGAAGGACACATGTAGCCCACACAGGCAACACTCCTGGAACATCTGGAACTGGTGATGAGAGCAAAGCACATAGCTGGGCCTCACAAGGCATCTGTTATATAAGGCCACTTCTCCAAGATCAGG
Source organism: Tapirus indicus (assembly GCA_031878705.1). Classification (NCBI taxonomy): domain Eukaryota; kingdom Metazoa; phylum Chordata; class Mammalia; order Perissodactyla; family Tapiridae; genus Tapirus; species Tapirus indicus. The sequence continues at coordinate 33,741,411 of CM062934.1, forward strand.
AGACATAGCTGATCTACCTAATACATACATATAAGAAAAGAGAAATAGGCAAAATGAGAAGACAAAAGAATATGTTCAAAATCAAAGAATGGGATAAACCTCAGAAAAAAACTAAATGAAACAAAGATAGACAATCTACCTGATAAAGAGTACAAACTAATAGTCATAAGGATACTCACTGATCTTGGGAGAAGAATAGATGAATACAGTGAGAACTTCAACAAAGAATTGGAAAACCTGAAAAAGAACCAGAAAAAAGAATACAATGATGGAAATGAAAAATTCACCAGAGGGAATCAATAGCAGAGTAAATGATATAGAGGAAAGGATCAGCAAGCTGGACAAAAGAGTAGTGGAAATCACCAAAGCTGAACAGAAAAAAGAAAAATGAATTAAGAAGAATGAGGACAGTCTAAGGGACCTCTGGAACAATGTCAAGTGCACTAACATCTGTATTATAGGTGTCCTAGAAGGACAAGAGAGAGTCAAAGGGGCAGAAAATCTGTTCAAAGAAATAATAGCTGAAATTTCCCTAACTTAAGGAAGGAAACAGATATCTAGGTGCAGGAAGCACAGAAAGCACCAAATAAGATGAACCCAAAAAGGTGCACACCAAGACACATTATAATTAAAATGTCAAGTACTAAAGATAAAGAGAGAATTCTAAAAGCTGCAAGAGAAAGGCAACAAGTTACAGACAAAAGAAACCCCATAGGCTATCAGCTGACTTCTCAGCAGAAACCATATAAGCTAGAAGGGAGTGGCACAATATATGTAAAGTGCTGAAAGGAAGAAAACCTACAGGCAAGAATACTCTACCTGGCAAGGTTATCACTCAGAATGGAAGGAAGCATTTTCCAGACAAGCAAAAATGAAAGGAGTTTATCAGCAAGAAACCAGGCTTACAAGAAATGCTACAGGGATCTATTCAAGTGGAAAAGCAAAGGCCACAAATAAGAATAAGAAAATTATCAAAAAAATAATAAAATCATTGGTAAAGGCAAATATACAGTAAAGGTAGCATATCAACCAGCTATGAAGGTCAAAAGACAAAAGTAGGAAAATTATCTATTTCCAAGACAAAAGGTTAACAGATACACACATAAGAGAGGTTAAATATGATATCAAAACATGAAATGTGGAGGGGAGTACAATAGCAGAGCTTTTAGCAAGAGGTCAAACTTATAAGACCATCAAGTTAGTATAGACTACTATTTACGTAGGTTATTATATATAAACTTCATGGTAACCAAAACCTATCATTAGCACACAAAAACCTAAGATATAGGGTCCCAAATATAATACTAAAGAAAGTCATCTAACTACAAGGGAAGAGAGTAAGAGAAGAAGAAAGAAACAGAGAAGAACTACTAAAACACCCAGAAAAAAAGTAACAAAATGGCAGTAAGTACATACGTATCAATAGCTACTTTAAATGTCAACAGACTGAATACTCCAATCAAAAGACATAAGGTGACTGGGCCAGCCTTGTGGCATAGCAGTTAAGTTTGCATGCTCCACTTTGGTGGCCCAGGGTTCGCAGGCTCAATCCCAGAAGCAGACAGATGCACGGCTTCTCAAGCCATTCTGTGACAGAGTCCCATGTAAAGTAGAGGAAGATGGACACGGATGTTAGCCCAGGTCCAGTCTTCCTCAGCAAAAATGAGGAGGATTGGCAGCAGGTGTTACCTCAGGGCTAGTCTTCCTCACACACAAACACACACAAAAGAGATAGGGTGACCTATTGGATAAAAACACAAGATACATATATATGTTGCATACAAGAGACACACTTCAGACCTAAAGACACTCACAAACTGAAAATGAAGGGATGGGAAGGTACTTCATGCAAATGGCAATGAAAGGAAGGCTAGGGTAGCAATACTTAGGCAAAATAGACTTTGTCAAAACTGAAACAGGAGACAAAGAAGGGCACTACATAATGATAAAGGGAACAATCCAACAAGAGCATATTACACTTCTAAATATCTATGCACCCAACATAGGAACACCTAAATATATAAAGCAATTATTAACAGACACAAAAGGAGAAATAGACAGTAACACAATAATAGTAGGGGACTTGAACACTCCACTTACACCAATGGATAGGTCCTCCAGGCAGAAGATCAATAAAAAAAGATTGGCGTTAAATGACACATTAGAACAGATGGACTTAGTAGATATATACAGAACATTCTATCCAAAACCCGAAGAATACACATTCTTTTCAAATGAACATGGAACATTCTCCAGGATAGATCACATATTAGGCTACAAAACACATATCAATAAATTTAAGAAGATTGAAATAATACCAAGCATTTTTTATGACCACAATTGTATGAAACTAGAAATCAACTACAGGAAGAAAAGTGGAAAAGCAACAAGTATGTGGAGATTAAACAAAATGCTACTGAATAACTATTTTTGAATAATGAAGAAATCAAAGGAGAAATCAAAAAGTACCTGGAGATAAATGAAATGAAAATATGACATGCCAAAATGTATGGGATACAGCAAAAGTAGTTCTAGGGGGTAAGTTTATAGCAATACAGGCCTACCTCAACAAACAAGAAAATCTCAAATAAACAATCTTACATTGCACCTAAAGGAACAGGGAAAAGAACAGAGAAAGCCCCAAATCAGTGGAAGGAAGGAATATTAAAAATCAGAGTGGAAATAGATGAAATATAGACTAGAAAAAAATCAATGAACCTAAGAGCTGGTTCTTTGAAAAGAAAAACAATTTGACAAACCTTTAGCTACTCACCAAGAAAAAAAGAGAGAAGGATCAAATAAATAAAATCAGAAATGACACAGGAGAAATTACAAACAACACCTCAGAAATACAAAAGATTATAAGAGAATATTACAAAGCTATGTGTCAACAAAATGGGTAATCTAGAAGAAACAGATAAATTCTTAGAATCACACAACCTTCCAAAACCAAATCAAGAAGAAATAAAGAATTTGAATAGACCAATCACCAGTAAGGAGATTGAAACAATAATCAAAAACAAAATATAAAAGTCCACGACCAGATGGCTTTTCCAGCGAATTCTACCAAACATTCAAAGAAGAATTAATACCAATCATTGTCAAACTCTTCCAAAAAACTGAAGAGGAGGGGAAGCTTCTGAAGGCATTCTATTAGCCCATCACTAGCCTGATACCAGAACCAGAGAAGGACACCCCCCCCAAAAAATGTACAGGCCAATATCATTGATGAATATTAATGCAGAAATACTCAAGAAAATACAACAATCAAATACAAACAATTGAATACATTAAAAAGGTTATCCCACCATGATCAAGTGGGATTTGTTCCAGAGATGCAAGGATGGTTCAACATCCTTCAATCAATGTGATACACCACATTAAAAAAATGAAGAATAAAAATCACATGATCATCTCAATAAGTGCAGAGAAAGCATTTGACAAGATACAGCATCCATTTGTGATAAATATTCTGAATAAAATGGGTACAGAAGGAAAGTATCTCAACAAGAAAGGTTATACATGGAGAAAAACTGAAAGCTATCCCTTTAAGAACATAAACGAGGTAAGCATGCCCACTCTCACCACTCTTATTTAACATAATATTGGAAGTCCTAACCAGAGCATTCAGGCAAGAAAAAGAAATCAAAATCATCCAGATTGGAAAGGAAGATGTGAATCTGTCACTATTTGCAGATGGCATGATTTTATTTCTAGAAAACACTAAACAATACACCAAAAAACTTTTAGAGGCAATAAATGACTATAGTAAAGTTGCAGGATACAAAATTAATATACAAAAATCAGTTACATTTCTATACACTCACACTGAAGTAACAGAAAGAGAAATTAAGAATACAATCCCATTTACAACTACAACAAAAAGAATGTAATACCTGGGACTAAACTTAACCAAAGAGGTGAAAGACCTGTACAGTGAAAACTATTAAACATTTGAAGTTGAAATAAATTGAAGAAGACACAAAGAAATGGAAAGATAATCTGTGCTCTTGGATTGGAAGAATTAACATAGTTAAAATGTCCATACTTCCTAAAGCAATCTACAGATTCAATGCAATCCTTATCAAAGTAGCAATGACGTTTTTCACAGAAATAGAACAAAGAATCTTAAAATTTATATGGAATGACAAAAGACCCTGAATACCCAAAGGAATCCCAAGAAAAAAGAACAAAGCTGGTGGTATCACACTCCCTGATTTCAAAATATACTACAAAGCTATAGCAATCAAAACAGCATAGTACTGGCACAAAAACAGATGCAAAGATCAATGGAACAGAACTGAGAGCCCAGAAATGAACCCACACATGTATGGACAGTTAACTTTTGACAAGGGAGCCAAGAACATACAATGGAGAAAGGAAAGTCTCTTCAAAAAGTGGTGCTGGGAAAACTGGACAGCCACATGCAAAAGAATGAAAGTAGACCATTATCTTACACCATACACAAAAATTAACTCAAAATGGATTAAAGACTTGAATGTAAGACCTGAAACCATAAAATTTCTAGAAGAAAACATAGGCAGTATGCTCTTCAACATCAGTCTTAGCACCACATTTTCAAATACCATGTCAGACTGGGCAAGGGAAACAATAGAAAAAATAAACAAATTGGACTATATCAAACTAAAAAGCTTCTGCACGGCAAAGGAAACCATCAACAAAACAAAACTGCCTAACAATTGAAAGAAGCTATATGAGAAGAGGTTAATATCCAAAATATAGAAAGAACTCATACATGTCAAGAACAAAAGAACAAACCTGTTAAAAAATGGACAAAAGAGCTGACCAGACATTTTTCCAGAGAAGATATACAGATGGATAACAAGCAAATGAAAAGAGGTTCAACATCACTAATAATTAGGGAAATTCTAATCAAAACTGAAATGAGATATAACCGCACTCCTGTCAGAATAGCTATACTTAACAAGAAAAGAAATACCAAGTGTTGGAGAAGATGTGCAGAAACGGGAACCCTCATACACTGCTTGTGGGAATGCAAACCGGTGCACCCACTATAATAAACAGTATAGAGATTCCTCAAAACATTAAGAATAGAACTAACAAATGATCCAGCTATTCCACTGCTGGGTATTTATCCAAAGAACATGAAAACATGAATGCCTAAAGATGCATGCACCCTTATGTTCATTGCAGCATTATTCCCAATAGCCAAGATTTGGAAGCAACCTAGGTGCCCATCAAGGGATGAATGGATAAAGAATATGTGGTATATGTACACAATGGAACACTACTCAGTCATAAGAAAAGATGAAATCCAGCCATTTGTTACAACATGGATGGAACTTGAGGGTATTATGCTAAGTGAAATAAGTCAGATGGAGAAAATCAGTTACCACATTATCTCACTCATAAACAGAAGATAGAAACAACAAAAACATATAGATACAGAAATGAGTTTGGTGGTTACCAGAGGGAAAGGGGGAGGGGAGAGGGTGAAAGGTGTGACTGGGCACATGTATGTGGTAATGGATGGTAATTAGTCTTTGGGTTGTGAGCATGATGTAGTCTACACAAAATAGAAATATAATGATGTACACCTGAAATTTATAGAATGTTATAAACCAATGTTACCTCAATTTAAATAATTAAAAATTTTAAAATAATTTAAAAAAAGAGAGAAATACTTTTGTTGAAAACCAGCAAACTGTATCATCATGGACTATAATGCAATATGTAGAGTACAAGCCTGTAACGCTTTTGTCTTCACTAAACACTGACATTTGGGATAAATATGCTATTTCTCAAAGCCATGCTATGCATGGAGTGAGCTATTCAGTAGTTAAAAGAAAACCTAGGAAATGGTTTCCTTTATTTTGGAGAAAGAATATGTTGACTAATAACTGCCTAAAATAAGATCTTTAAAATTATAAAAGGTCACTAAGTAAATACAGGGAAATATCTTAAAAAGAGAACAAAATCTGTTCAGAAATTAAGAAAGAATTTATTATTCAGTTAGTAGAATTTACATGAAATTCTCTGTTGGTGCTGCTGCTTTGAAGGTTTGTTTTTAAGGGAAATGGAGGCTGTTATTTAAATTTATCAGGGATTTTAGTTACTAATTATAAATCTTTAGAAGTGTTGACTGAGGAAAGGGTCTTAGTACCACAATGTCTCTTCTGCAGCTAGTGCTCAGGGATGGTATTATGCTGCTTTGATCTGAGGATACTCACTGTGAGTGTGTTGTTAATGAATACTGATGATGAGATGGGGCTGCTGTAAGCAGTGTTCTTCATGCATTATAAGGTCACAGAAAGTGAGGTGATACTTTCTCAGATGCAGTTCCTTTGGCCATTGGCTGTCACTGAGAGTGAAGGGGAATATGGAAAGGAGGGAAGTAGTCCTTAGCTGCTCCCAAAAGTACCTCTTCTTTTGTGAGGCACATAAAGGAGAACCAATATCTAGAAAACACAATCACTCCTGTTAATAGCTATCAAATATATTGGAAGGATTTCTACTTTGATGTAATCAGCCAGATAAAAACAATCCAATGTAGTTAAATCCTTTGCTTTATAGAACCGTGCTTTGTCTCCTGGTTTACTTTTTTTATCATCTACTTATGAAATGGATATTTAGACTACAATTAGTGATCATCAAGCAAATGAACATTCAAATCATGGGAGTCCCAGAAGGAGAAGAAAGAGAAAAGAACTTAAAGACTATGTAAAGAAATAATAGGTGAAAACTTAAGAAATTATGGAGGGATGTGGATATCCATGTACAAGAAGCTCACAGGAACCCTAGCAAGAACAATCCAAAGAAGATTTCTCTGAGACACATTACAATCAAGGTGTTAAAAGTCAAAGACAAGGAGAGAATTTTGAAAGCAGCAAGAAAAAAGCAATTCATCAAAGGAACTCCCATAAGACTATCAGTGAATTTCTCTGCAGAAACCTTGCAGCCAGGACAGAATGGAATGATATATTCAAAGTGCTGAAATTTAAAAAAAAAAACAAAAACCTGCCAACCAAGAATACTATACCCATCAAAACTGTGATTCAGAAATGAAAGAGAGATAAAGACATTCCCAAACAAAAGCCAAGGCATTTCATCACCACCAGACCAACCTTAGAAGAAATGCTAAAGGAAGTTCTTCAAGTTGAAATAAAAGGACACTAAGTAACTACAGGAAAAATACATAAAAGCATAAAACTCACTGGTAAAGGTAAATATATAATAAAATTCAGAACACTCTAAAACTGTAATGGTGGCCTGTAAATCAATTTTATTTCTAGTATTAAAGTTAAGAAACAATAATATAAAAAATAACTATAGTTACAATAATCTGTTAACAGATGCACAATATAAAAAGATGTAAAGTGTGACATCGACAGCATAAAATGTGGGCAGAGGAAAAGTAAAAGTGTAGTTTTTGCATGCAATTGAAGCTATGTTGCTATCAGCTTACTATAGACTGTTATATCTATAAGATGTTTTACATAAGCCTCATGGTAACAACAAAGAAAAAACCTATAGTAATTACACAAAAGATAAAGATAAAGGAATTACAACATACCACTACAAAAAATAAACCACAAAGGAAGACAGGAACAAAGGAACTAGAAAGCAATCAACACAATTTTAAAAATTGGAATACTAAGTCCTTACATACCAATAATTATGTTAAAAGTAACTGGATTACATTCTTTAATCAAAAGTGGCTGAATGGATTAAAGAACAAGACCCAACAATATGCTACCTAGCAGAGACTCCACCTTTAAGGACAAACATAGGTTGAAAATGAAGTGATGGAAAAAAGATATCCTATAATAATGATAACCAAAAAAGAGCAGGAGTATTCATACCAGCTGAAATAGAGTTTCTATCAAAGTTGCTCACAAGAGAAAAAGATGTTCACTATATAGTGATAAAGAGGTCTATTCTTTCAATAAAAGAACATAACAATTGCAAATATATATGAGCCCAACATGGGAGCACCTGATATTTAAAGTAAATGCTAACAGAACTTAAGGTAGAAATAGACAGTAATACAATAATAAAGGAGGGTTAAATATCCCACTTGCAACATTGGATATGTCATCCAGATAATTAATAAGGAAACAGGAGACATGAATAACATTGTAGACCAAGTGGACATAACAGGCACATATAGAAAATTCTATCCAACGGCACCAGAATACACATTCTTCTGAAGCTCACATGGAACATTCTCCAAGATAGATGATATGTTGGGTTACAAAGCAAGCCTTAACAAATTAAAGATGGAAATTATATCTGGTAACTTTCCTGACCATAGTGGTATGAAGTAGAAACCAATAATAGGAGGAAAATGAAAAAATTCAGAAATGCATGGAAATTAAACAACACACTCCAGAACAAGCAAGCAACAAAAGAAGACGTTTGAAAGAAAATCAGAAGGTAACCTGAGACAAACAAAAGTGAAAATACACAATATACCAAAACTTACAGGGTGCAGCAAAAGCAGTTTTAAGGTGGAAGCTTTTTTTTTTTTTTTTTTGAAGGGGAAATGGAAAACAAATCCAATTTTGTTATTTTTTTTAGATGACTACCAAGCTGTTCCAGCACTATTAAACAATTTGTCCCTCCCTTATTTACTTAATTCCACTTTTGCTCAAATGGTCAATATGTTTTATAAATATATAAATACATGTTTTCATATTTACCCATTTTTTGGTAGTGTCCTTAGTTCCCTCCTGCAGATCTGGATTTCCAATGGAATCATTTCTTTTCAGCCTGAAGAACTTCCTTTACTGTTTCTTATAGTGTGAATCTGGTGAAGGCAAACTCACTTAATATTTATTTATCTGAAAATGTCTTTATTTTTGAAAGATATAGTTACTAAGTATATAATTTTAAATTGATAGGCTATTTATTTCAACATTTTAAAGATGCCTTCCATTTTATCAATAGAAGCCATGATAATGAGAGAGAAGTTTGTAGGAATAAATGTCTACATTAAGATAAAAGAAAGATTACATATAAACAACCCAACTTTTACCTCAAGGACCTAGAAAAAGAAGAACAAACCAAGCCCAAAGTTAGTACAAGGAAGGAAATAATAAAAATTAAAGCAGAAATAAATGAAATAGAAACTAGAAAGACAATAGAAAACAACCAATGAAAGTTACAGTTTGTTTTTTGAAAAAATATAGGAAATTGACAAATCTTTAGCTAGACTAACCAAGAAAAAAGAAAGAGGACTCAAATAAAATAAAAAATGAAACAGGAGACATTACAACTGACACCACAGAAATACAAAGGACCACAAGAGGCTACTATGAACAATCATATGCCAACAAACTAGATAACTTAGCTGTAAGGGATAAATTCCTAGAAACATGGAACCTACGAAAACTGAATCATGAAGAAACAGAAAATCTGAACAGACCAATAATGACTATGGAGATGGAAGCACTAATCAAAATCCTCCCACATAGAAAAGCCCAGGACCAGATGATTTCATGATTGAATTCTACCAAACATTTAAAGAAGAATTAATACCAATCTTTCTCAAATTCTTCCAAAAAAATTGAAGAAGAGAGAACACTCCCAAAATCATTTTATGAGGCCAGTATAACCTGGTACCAAAATCTAGATAAGAACACTATTAGAGGGGCCGCCCGGTGGCGCAGCGGTTTAGTCCGCGCTTGGCAGCCCGGGGTTTGCGAGTTCGGATCCCGGGTGCCCGCCGACACACTGCTCGTCAGCCATGACGTGGCGGCGTCCCATATAAAGTGGAGGAAGATGGGCACAGATGTTAGCCCAGGGCCAGTCTTCCTCAGCAAAAAGGGGAGGATTGGCAACAGATGTTAGCTCAGGGCTGGTCTTCCCCACAAAAAAAACAAAACAAACAAACAAAAAAACACTATTAGAAAAGACAACTACAGACCAATATTCCTGATGAATGTAGATGCAAAAATTCTCAGTAAAATCCTAGCAAACCAAATTCAACAGCATATTAAAAGGATCATAAACCATGATCAAGTAGAATTTATCCCTGGAATGCAAAAATGGTTCAACATACTCAAATCAATAAATATGATACACCACATTAATAAAATGAACAACAAAAATTATATGATCCTCTTAATAGATGCAGAAAGTGTGCTTGACAAAATTCAACACCCTTTGATGATAGAAGAGCTCAAACTTGAGCATAGAAGGAACATACCTCAACATAATAAATGCCATATATGACAAACCCACAGCTAATATCATAACTAACAGTGAAAGGTAGAAAGCTTTTCCTCTAAAATCCTCAACAAAGTACTGGCAAACAAAATTTAACAGCACTTTAAAAGGATCATATACCATGATCAAGTGAGATTTATCCCTGGGATACAAGGATTGTTCAACACACACAAACTAATAAATGTGATACATCACATTAATAGAATGAAAAAATCAAATGATTATCTCGATAAAGGTAGAAACAGCATTTGACAGTTCAACAACATTTCACAATAAAAATTCTTGAAAAATTGGGTATAGAAGGAACGTACTTCAGCATAATAAAGGGCATATATTACATGCCCATAGCTAACATCACACTTCACAGTGAAACGTTGAAAGCTTTTCCTCTAAAATCAGGAATAAGACAAGGTTGACTAGTATCGTGGTTCCTATTCAACATAGTGCTGGAAGTCCTAACCAGAGCAATTAAGCAAGGAAAAGAAATAAAGTCATTGAAATCCAAAAGTAAAAGGTAAAATTGTCAGTCTTTGCAGATGATATGATCTTATACACAGAAAAGCCTAAAAACTCCACTCAAACTGTTAGAACTAATAAATGAATTTGGTAAAGTTGCAGGATACAAAATCAGTTGCATTTCTATACAGTAAGAATGAAATATCTGAAAGAGAAATAAAGAAAACAATCCCATTTACAATAGTGTCAAAAGGAACAAAGTACTTAGAAATAATTTAACCAAGGAAGTGAAAGATCTGTACACTGAAAACTACAAGACTTTGATGAAAGAAATTGAAGACAGAAAGATGTGGAAAGATATTCTGTGTTCATGGATCAGAAGAATTAATATTGTTAAAATGTCCATACTCCCCAAAGCAATCTACAGAGACAATGCAATTCCTATCAAAATTCCAGTGGCTTTTTTCACAGAAGTAGAAAAAAAATCTTAAAACTTGTATGGAACCACAAAAGACCCCAAATAGCCAAAGCAATCTTGAGAAAGAAGAACAAAGCTGGAGGCATCAAGCTTCTTGACTTCAAAATATATTACAAAGCCATAGTAATCAAAATAGTATGGTACTGGCATAAAAACTGACATATAAGCCAATGCAACAGAATCAAGAACCCAGAAATAAACCCATGCACATACATTCAGGTAATATTTGATGTAGGAAACAAGAATATTCAGTGGGGAAATGATAGTCTCTTCAAAAAATGGTGTCAGGAAAACTGGACAGCCACATACAAAAGAATGAAGTTGGACCCCCATCTTATACCATTCACAAAAATTAACTTGAAATGAATTAATGACTTAAGACCTGAAACCATAAAACCCCTAGAAGTAAATAGAGAAAACACTCCTTGACCTTGGTCTTGGCCACAATTTTTTGGATATGACACCAAAAGCACAAACAAGCAAAAATAAACAAGTGGGACTATATCAAACTGAAAGCTTTTGCATAGCAAAAGAAACAATCAACAGAAAGAAGAGGCAATCTATAGAATGGAAAAAATATTTGCAAACCATGTACCAGATCAGGAGTTAATATCCAAAATATATAAGGAAATCATACCACTCAATAGCATAAAATCATAATCTGATTAAAGAATGGACAGAGGAACTGAATAGACATTATTCAAAAGAAGACATACAAATGACCACCAGGTACCTGAAAATGTGCTCAACATCACTAGTAATCAGGGAAATACAAATCAAAACCACAATGAGATATCCCCTCACACTCTGAAGTGAAACATGTGTGACAGTAGTTCAATGGAATCATATTTCTGTAATATACGTTTAATGCAAAAGACTGTCTTAAATGTCCCAGAATATAAAATAGTAATTTTACATCTAGTAATGCTCAAATTATATCATCATCTTTCTGATGCTTCTTTAATCCTTACATAGTCTTTTTCATTTTGTGCCCTTTGGATGTTTTATTTATTTTTAACAGTTAGAAAAAAACTCAGTAATACACAGTGCAGTAGGTGAGAACTACGGCATTGCAGTCACACTGTCTCTGCTCAGCTCCCAGCTCTGCCTCCCCACAGCCGTGCAATCGCAGGATCGTTGCTTAATCCCTTTTCCCCTCAACTTCCTCATCTGTAAAACTGGCATAAAAATAGGCCTTCTGAATAGTGGGCATAAGGATCTAGGGGATTATAATTAGAGCATGGAACATTGATCCTGACATATAACAGACATTTATTATCGGTGTGGTTCCCCTCAGCTTTCATTTCTCATAGCAGGATGCCTAGGATAAAGGTTAGAAGTAATGAGCCATTTCCACACTGTTCAGTTGGCTAGATGGTATTAAGAAGTTTGGAGTCACTTGAGCCCTCAGCCAGAGTCAAGACAGCAGATTTTGCTCTCCCCTAACCACCTGTCACTTTGGATAAGGACTTGAATATCCAGGACACTGTTTTCCTATACAGAGATGAAGCTGGGTAATCATGAAGGTCCTTGTCAAATCTCAACATTTAGAATTTTATTAAATAATCAACTGGTAGTAAAACTAATAAAGCCTGAGTTCCCAGGAGTCTGTCATCATTCCTACAGATTGCCTATTGCAGGCTCTCTCTCACTAACTCTGGTTTCATCTGTCGCTCTAATTGCCATTTATGGAGGGAGGATATTATTCTGCACTCACGATTCTGTGCTGATCAGTGGTCTAACACTTTATTTAAAGTTGTGCTAACAAATGTGAATACAAAGTGCTCTCTAAAAGAGGAAGGAACAGTGCAAAGAGAGATGATTCTGAAAACATGTGCCTGACGACTTCAGAGTGGCATCTAGGATTTGCTGGATACATTCTGGGGCTCTCTTTTTTCAATAGTCTTCTAAGTGGATTTCTACAAAGTATTTATAAGCTCATAACAAACATCCATATTATATCTAAATAGGAAACAATAGATTCAGTGCCTATTTTTAAATCTGGCAAAACATTGAATATTGTAAGACCGATTGCCTTAGAAAAAAATCTCATATATCCTAACAGCATAAACTCGTCGTCTGACACAAATGTAGGGTAAAACCTGGGAGGGTGGGTGTAGAAATCTTAGTATTCTGCTTCAGACTTTGCTGCTTCTGATCCATTTCTAGCATCATTCAATGTTTTAGTATCTTAATAGGGACTCTTTTATTTTTTATTTTTTGTGAGGAAGACCAACCCTTAGCTAACATTCATTGCCAATCCTCCTCTTTTTGCTGAGGAAGACTGGCCCTGGGCTAACAACCTTGCCCACGTTCCTCCACTTTATATGGGACGCCGCCACGGCATGGCTGACAAGCAGTGCGTTGGCAGGCGCCCGGGATCCGAACTGGCGAAACACAGGCTGCCAAGCGCGAACTAAACCGCTGCGCCACTGGGCCGGCCCCTCAACACGTTTTTGAAAGTGTGAAAATAACTTCAAATTTTTTTAATGCGAGGATTATTTTAGGTAGCACAATCCTGTGTAAAATATATGCAAGGGGTGTTGTAGAGCGTTCTAGCTCATGCAAAAATCACAGAAGCACTCTTCCCTCTCAGAAGTTAACAAAAAAGTCATGCTCAGCTACTGCATAGAGCTAGGAGTGAAAATTTGGGGGGAAATTTCCTTTTGTTCCTTTGTTACCTATTTCCTGTTGTTAAGTCTGTATGCTATGGACTTTTACAGTCTTGCAACATGTAGACTAAATTTAACTCTCATACACGGGTGGGAGTGTAAACTGGTAACACACTTTAGAAGACTAGTGGGTGGTATCTACTAAAGAAGAATCTGCTCTATGATCTAATACAGGAATTCCATTCCTTGTAAATACCCAACAGATACTAACACATATGTTTACCAAAAACATATATGACGTTATTCATAAACGTCCCAAACTTTAAGTGTCCAAATGTCCATCAACAGTTAAATGATGTAGAGACTTGCAGTATATTCATACAATGGCATACAGCGATGAGATGAATGATCTACAGCTCCAAGCAGACAATGTGAATGAATTTCAAAATGTAATACTGAGCAATATATTCCAGGTATAAACAAAATTTTGCTATGGAATTATATAAAATATAGAAACAGGCAAAATGAATCTATACTGTTAGAAAGCAGGATGGTGATTGCCCTTAGGGAGTGAGATTGTGATCAGGAGGCAGAGTGAAGCTTCTAAGGTATTTTTTCCCTGCATTTGAATCCTGGCTCTACCATTTACAAGCTACTGACTTGGTGAACTAAGTTAAAACCCCTCTCTGCATCAGTTTCTTTGTCTGTAAAATGGGGATAATAAGAGCACCTATTTCTTAAGGTTGTTAGAAGAATATCCAACATACAATGAACACTCTATAAAATATAATGAGCCCTATGTAATACACAATGAGTTCTATATGACAGTTATTTTCTCTAGAAAGTTATATTTTGTAGACTAGGGGTGATTGTCAGAGGGGCATTAGATTTAACTGTCATGTATTTTTTGAAAAGAGTATGTTCATATATTAATTTTAAATTAAAATATTAGATGCCCTATAATTTCCATATTCATAATATGAATTTCAAGAAAAAGACAAACATTGTGCTTTAGTTGTATGTGTATACAAGTTGAGGTTAAGTTTGGTTATAAAAAGATGAGTAGAAGACAGTCTTTCCCATAGTGAACAGCTCTTGCTTAGCAAAAACACTGCTTTTATTGTTACTAGGGGAGAAAACATAGTCATGTATTTAAAAAGTTAAATGATTTGTACATGGCCACCTAGACAGAAAATTAAACTTAAAATTAGGTTTCTGATCATGAATTTATTTATTTTTCTCCTCTAAAATATTGAGAGACTGAATATACAAGTGAACAATGGACAGATCATATATAACTAACTCTGACCCACAGTTTCTGCAGCAAGGTCAATGACTGAATCTTCCCCCCCCATCCTTTTTTTTTTTTTTTTGCCCCTGCGTTCACTGAGGATCAGACAGGGAAAACCAAAGATGCTCTCCAAACCAGCCACGTAGTGTGCCCCACTTCTAGTTAGCCTGTCTTTAGATTCCCTGCTCCAAGAGTTAGAACTTTGGGTGTTGTAGCCTCCCCTTTTTTTCTTTTTAAAGCTTATCCACTCCT
The DNA here is from genome assembly GCA_031878705.1 of Tapirus indicus. NCBI lineage: Eukaryota > Metazoa > Chordata > Mammalia > Perissodactyla > Tapiridae > Tapirus > Tapirus indicus. Next base: position 33,756,712 of record CM062934.1, read on the forward strand.
CTGTCTGCCTTTGAGTCTCTGTCAAAACACAAGTGACCGTGGTTGATTCCTTTGATATAGCAAGCTCTGAATAAATAGCCTCTTTTTGTTCTCATCTGTTTATTTCTACAGCATTGCCCACTATTAAAACCAACCTGCTTAATAAAGAGGTATTTCAATTAGAGGAGGAAACTATTCTAGGGAATTCCTTCCATTTCTTATTAAAACTTCTGCTTTTGCTGGGGAAATTTCATCTCTCTGTTCCAATTTTGAGTGCAGAGAATTGTAGAGTTCTGTGGCACTTACTTTTGTAGACAGACTTTCCATTTATGGAAGAATAACTGGTACCTGAAGGAGATGAGGTGAAGTCTTTTGTCTACTTAATATCTAGGAATTAAATGTAAGAAATCAGGGAAACTCTTTATTCAAGAATTTGCAGGGCTGCATGACATCTAATGAGTCCATGTCAGAGACATTTCCAGTCCTAAAAGGAGCTCATAAATCCATTTAAAAATGAATAGGAGGCCTCCTCTAAAATCCTCAGATTGGCATCTGAGGCAATGTTAATGATGCTTTATGATTTCCTAGCATGCACACTTCTTTTTCTCCTAATTTCCCCTGTATTCATTGACTCTGTCTCTGACTATTAAAAAAACTATTTTATACTGTTTTTGTTGCTCTCTCTTCTATTTGCTGTGTGAAGGTGATAATATTAATATATTTTGGGGCCACTCCGTGCCAGACTACCACACGTTAGCATTCAGCAAACTGAAGTTCAGTTAGATCTATCATCTCAGACTCTGATTTCAGAATATGGTTATATGTTGCAGTCAACAGCAGAATTCAGTCTCCTGATATATTACCTCAGTGTATTATTCACTAAATTACTTGGCTCTCAAAATGCTGATCACAAAATATTAATGTTTTGCTTCCACCACTTATAAGTACACCGTGTACTAAAAATGTTGAACTTTACCTGATCCCCGTGCTCCCGGAAAACAGCAAAAGTTGAGAAATTCCCCCACTCTTTTATGTTCCAGGAAATGACTGACTACAAAGGACTCCTCTGCCCCCATATATTCCCAGATAAACCCAGTCTCCATTCTCTCTCAGGACTCCAGTCTGGATGACTCCCTCGCCCACCTGCTTCTCTAAAACCCAGGCCCTGTCCTTTTCATTCTGAGGTTCCTCATTAATTAATGTAAATTGCAGGAGCCTTAGTTGTGTCTCCTTAATTGTCCAAGATGCTTTGTCTTTCAGAACAGTCAGCTCTACTTCAATATAGCCTTGAATATAGTTTTAAGTGACAATAAATCCTATTTGATCATATATCCTTAATTTGACCATTTGTCTCTTTACTAGCTAATTTGCAATGCTATTTCATTCACATACCATTCCCTGTCAACAGAGTGAATTATTGAAAAGTTGATGAATTCTAGAGTTCAACAATTCTTCTGCATTGTGAAAACTGAACACATGGGAAACCCACTCTATTTATTGTCTACTCTATATTAGCATGACTTTACTATCCCATTGCCTTCACCAACATGACTTTATTAATCCAGGAAATACTTGCCTAGGAGATCAACATTGTATAATGTTGCTGTCCATTCTAGGAACTTCTTAAAGGACCCATCAAGTCCTCACTGTGCTGTGTCCACCAATCCTAACCACACCGCACCTTGGAAGGCCCACCGTAAACCACACTATAAAATCCTAGTAAATGTCTCAAGTTTCCCCTTCTTTCTCTGTGATGCTACTGGAACATTACCTTCAGTATTGTCTTCCACAGCTTGCTTTGGTGATATTTTCAGGAGCCAGAATTTTAAAATCATCAACCAAGAGTCTTTAATTTATTTCCTTTTTATTTTTTAGTTTTGTTTTATAGTACCTCTGATAGCCATAACTTCTATATTTATCTTGCTTTTTTAAACCAAAATAATATTATAAATATTTTCTAAAATTTACCAATGTGAGCTCATTTTCATGTCAGACTCTTAGAAAAGAGGAGGGAAAAACCTCTCCATTTATAATGTGCATGTTTCCCTTAACAGAATAAACACTTAGTTTGCTTAGGTTAGACATAAGGAGGTTTCCTAAATAACTGATTTCTTAAGCTAAAAAGGTTCTTCTCCCTTCTTTACTCTTCTGTATGTTTTAGATTAATGACCTATTCACTCCCCACTTTGGTGGCCAACTGGTTCTAACGAACTCATTACATATTCTCCAGTTCTCCTCATTTCCTAGTTAACTGGTTTTATAAAACTGATTTAAATATAATAGGCCTATCTGCAAATTTAATTCATATACTTTATGAAGAACTTAGAACAAAGCATAGTAGACAGTTTCAAGGACAGGTACAAGACATTTCTCCAGTTTCTTTGGCTAGAAGAAATTTTGTTTTACATAAGGATCCTAGAGCAACTTGTTTTTTCAAAGAAGTCAATTTCAAGGTAGGATCTGCATGTTTTTTTCAGGCAACTTAAGTGATTTTGATGCAATTGAGAAATGCTAATCTATATGATATTTAAACTCCTTTAACCTATCCATCCCCAAACCTTTTGATTGCATATTCTTGAAACTAAAATATTTTTAGCATATACCCTCTCATGAATATATTTATTTAAATAATTATCTTGACCACAAAATTTTCACTTCTTTTGTTATTTTTCTGTCTAAAAAAATCATTTTGTTTTTTCAGCATAGGAGTTTGGAGGGAGTTTTAAAATCTTCCATTTCGTTTATTTACAATAGAGCCCAGTTTTTTCCTTTCATGGCTCCTTTCACTGATTACCTTTACTGCGATTAGCCACATTCTCATTATCTCATGTTCCCACAATTTGCATTGTTTGCCATCTGTTATTCCTAAACTTAATTCATCTTGCACATTGCTATCAGTTAAATTTTCCTTAAAAACAAAGAAAAACAAAACAAAGCTCTCACTGTATGTAGAAATATATTATGGCCTCCTTTTGACCCTAACTAATTGTCCTCTTCCTAATTCCAGGATCTTGAAATTCTAAGTTGGAGTTTAGTGGGTAAGTGTTTATGAAGGAGTATCTTTGGGACTGGAACCTGTGGAAGGGAAGGAAGTAGCCAATTTGGCAGAAGGGAATTTGAACTGCAGTTCAGCCCAGAGACAGGCTCAGTCAGCCCCATGAGTTGCCCTGGAGCTAGGGATGCTCTCCATTGAGCTAGAGGTCCAGGCCTTTAAACTCTAGCATCTATCAGTCATTGAATGAGGCTGCTACAAGGATTATGGATGTCCTTGGGCAAGCTCAGACAATATGAAAAGGCTCACACTCAAGACTTCTACTGACAGCTCTCCCAGCAGCTCTGAAGAAAAGTTCTTCATCAAAGAGGATCCAGGCAGCACATCTCCACATCCACCACCTCCTGATCTAAATGTGAAGATTTGCTTTACCTCCTGGAGCAAAGTTAACATTCATACCCTTGATACTTTCACAGAACCTACAAGGATCATATACTCAGATACCTAAAGAAGCAATAGATGCTGGGTAGCTTATGGAGAAAAGCTTACTATCTGCTAACTCACCTGCAGGCCAACTACACATGTCCTCTGTCCGTATTCAGCCAATAGAACTTTGCCAAATCGCACTGATCCTACTGTATTTCATTTATGTTTGAGAAGATTGTCTTTATCAGTAATGTGTGACCTTACTATGTTTTCCACCATTGTATGTCTAGTCTTTAGCAGTTAGACTCTGCTAAATAGTTCAATAGTTGTTACTTAAAAAAATTGTAATTAATGTATAAATGAAATTTTATGTATTCTTCTAGGATCTGTTCACTCTCACCATACTCCAAAAGACTTCTGATCACTCAAATTCGCCTTCTTGTTTCCACTTCCTTAATGTGCTATTCATAAAAATAAAACAAAAACTGTTTTCTAATATGTACCTGAGTATTAGCTTTGTCTACATAAATATGCGAAGTTTTAGGGGGCTAGGATTTATTCTTATGATTTACTTCCCATGCAAGCATTTAGAATCATGCTGGACACATGATAGTAGCTAAAGAAATACTTGTTTTAAGGAAAAACTAAAAAGTAGCACTAAAAAGAAGGGGATGAGAAGTAAAAGAGAAAAATAATCATTGTAGATTAATTTTCAAACACTACAACTTCTCCAAAGATATCAAAAGATGTCAAATTCCTTGTTTTAGGGTCATCTTAGAAATCTGACAGTAGTATGCCTTAATAAGTAAAGTATTATGAAGACTCTTACTTACAGATTAGACCTTCCAGATCCAAATAACATCATCCCATTATATTTATGTTCAGTTCAGTGGAATAGCTCATTTCTCTAAACTATAAAAGATAAATAAGATGTAAAAGTAGAATTAATAAATTAATATTTTAAATAAGAGGAAGAAGAGAAAAAGAAGAACCTGCACCAAAATCCCAACCTCCTACACCTAGTATGAGGCAGTATGTTATATGGTTATGAGAATGGACTTCCCTATATTTAAATCTAGGCTAGAGCACTACCAGTGATGTGATTGTGCAGAGGAGTCATTGAAAAACAAACAATTAGCAACCAAGATACCCTTCAGTAGTTGAATGAATAAGTAATCTATGGTACTTCCAGGCAATGAAATATTATTCAATACTAAAAATAAATGAGCTATTATACCATCAAAAGACATAGAGGAATCTTAAATGCATATTACTAAGTGAAATAGGCCAATCTGAAAAGGCTACATACTGTACGATCCCAACTAAGTGACATTATGGAAAAGACAAAATTATGGAAACAATAAAAAGATCAGTGTTTGCCAGGAGTTAGGGGAAAGGGAGGATGAATAAGCAGAGCATGGAGGATTTTTAGGGCAGTAAAATATTCTGTTTGATATTATAAAGATGGATATATTCATTATACATTTTTCCAAACCCATAGAATGTACAACACCGAGAGTAAACTATAATATAAACCATGGTCTTTGGTGACCGTGATGTGTCAATGTATGTTCATCCATTGTGACAAATGCACCATCTAGTGAGTGATGTTGATGATGGGGTAGGCTATGCACGTGTGGGGACAGGAAGGATATGGACAATCTTTGTATCTACCTCTCAATATTAATTATAAGACAATTATCACTGTTTGGAATAAGTTCTTTCCAAGCTCTGACTCATGGCCTACCCCCATCTTCAATTTGTGACACAATATTGCCTGAGAAAAGGTAAAACAGCCAAGATCTTGTTTCTGAAAAGAGTTTTGCCTTAAAAGCATTTAAGACCCAAGATCTTAAAAGAACTCAAAATAGAACAGAGTCCCCTTTAAGGAGTTGCTCTGTAAAACACAGCACAAGTTTTTCACTACATTACTCTACTGCTTTCATCTCCTAACACCAAGATACTATCACCAATTTTAGAAATAATTAATAAAAAGGACCTAGAAAAAAACCAGTAATTAAAGTCTGAGAATATTATTTTTGAGGTGCAATAGTTGGAGAGTGAGAGTAAGACCTTCAGTCGGTGGATGTTTGCAACAATGACCCCCCTTGTAGTACCTTCAGGAAGAAATACACATAGAGGAACTCATTAAGGGAGGAGATAACATTGGTGTATCTGAGCAATACCAAGAGAAATACAACAAGAACCTATGAATTGGATGGAAAACTTAGCACCTCAATCTGTTCTCAACATTTGGAAGAAGAAATAGCAAGCTTATTACTAGAGGACAAGCAACAGTAGGGGGTGATTCACTTCATTGCTGTTGAGTAGAAGTGAGCAATGAAGGATGCAGAAGTAAAAGAAGAAAGGCAACAGAAAAAGAGGGCTGTGATAAGAAGGCACAGGCTGCAATTAAAAGGCAATGACTAGAATGTAAGAGGATTTGGATGAGTTATGAAAGGATTGCAAGAAACTTAACTGAAGAAATGCAAATTAAAATACACATTGAAGACTTCATTTCTAGACAAGATGACACAGATCTGGCTCTCCCTGTGGAATAAAGCTGCAAACTCTGGAAATTACATGGAATGAGACCAACGGAGAACTCTGCAAGTTGATAGAGGAAGGTAAACTTGTTTGGGAGTACAGGAAAGGAATAATAAAGCAGCAGGGCCTCTTCCATTCCCTCACCCCCCAAAGAAGGTGACCTGCACCAAGGGTTTCCCGACATGCATGCTAGCAACTGCAGGCATTCTCTTGGGCTCATCTGCCCAATGGAATGGGAGTTCCTCTGACAATACCAGGTGGGCTGAGACCACTGGCAGGGCCATCCATTAGGAGCCTTGCTAATAGTAAGTGGCCAAGGGAAAGGTTCTCCTTCTCCACCAGCCTGAGATTTCCCACCTTCAACCAAGAGATACTGGAGGGCTGGGCAGCACTGGCAAGAAGAACCACATCACAATGGGAAACCTGGCCCAGGAAGCACTCTCAGACATCCACATGCAGAAAAACCACAAACAAATGTCCATGGGGAGAATACTTCATTTCTGTAGACCTGAGACTATCAACCCCCACTGGTAGATATCCAACTACCTTCCCTGGGGAAACCCCTTCTGTCCTTGAGGGAGCACCAGCAGGGACCAGTGGAAAGCTGAGCAGCACCAGATGAACCAAGCAGACCAACATAACACCAGAAAGCTTCTGAAAATTAAATCGTTTTTGGAACCACAGTCCACAAAAGAAGGCTTGGACCTACATACTGAACTTAAACAGGGTGCATGCCTGCTAAAATAAGAGGTATAGGATCCAGAGTCTCCAAACATAACAGACAAAGTGATCAGAGTACAATAAAAAATCATCCATCATACCAGGAATCAAGAAAATCAGAAAGTAAGTGAAAAAGTCTCTCAACTGACACCAATAGCAAGATGAATCAGATGTTGGAATTCTCTCTCAATATTTTAAAATCAAATTTCATAAAAATGCTTCAACAGCCAATTACAAATTTCAAAGAAATGGAAAGATAGAAAACTGCAGCAAAGAAATAGAAGTAATAAAAAAAAGAACCAAGTACAAATGATAGAACTGAAAAATAAAATAGCAGAAATAAAAAACTCACTGGATGGGATCAATTATGAGAAGATGATAGAGGATAAAATCAATAGATTTGAAAGAAGATCAATAGAATTTATCCAATCTGAACAATGAAGAGAAATTAATCTGAAAAGTAACATGAACACAGCCTCAGGAACCTGTAGAACTATAATAATATTCACATCATGGGAGTCTCTGGGAGAGGAGACAGAGTGGAACTGGATGAGTGTTCAGAGAAATAATGGCTGAAAACTTCTTAAATTAGGTGAAAGATACAAACCTTCAGATCCAAGAAGATGAGTGAACCTCAAACAGAATATTCCAAAACAAATACATGCAAAGACACATCATATTAAATTTCTGAAAAATAAGACAAAGAAAAAAATCTGGAAAACACAAAAATAAATGATGCATTTCCTATGGGGAACATCAATTTGAATGAGAGTGGATCTTTACCTGAAGCCGTGGAGGCCAGAAGGAAGTGACACACTATTTTTAAAGTACCAAAGGGAAAAACTGTCAACCATGAGTTCTTTAACTGGTGAAATTATACTTCTGGAACAAAAGGAATAAAAGAAAAAGGAAAAATAAGGGAATTTGTTAACTAATAGAACTACTGTTAAACATCAGCTAAAGCTAGAACTTCAAACACAAAGGAAATGACAAACAAAAAAGTATAGAACATTAAGAAGGAAGAAAGAACAGTGGACAGAGCAGACGTATGGGAACATGTTACTATGCTCCTATCCTTTTTCTCTTGACATCTATAAATCATATTTGTTGACTGAAATGGAAATTATAACACCATCTGATACTCGTGACAATGATATTTAAAAGTGGGGAAGGTAAATGGACCTAAATGAAAGCAAGATTTCAAGATGATACCAAGTAGTATAATGCCTATATCAGTAGTCTGTCATAAGTCATATAAGTATATTGGAATACCCAGAGCAAACACTATGAAAACTATACAAAGAATATACAAAATATACTTGCAAACAGCAGAACCTCAAAATGCAAAAAAGAAAAACTGGGCAGAAAGAAGAAATGGCTAAATCTACAATTATAGTTGGGAATTCAACACTCCTCTCACAGCAACTAATAAAAGTACTAGACATAAAATCACCAAAGATATAACAGATTGTAACCATACAATTAACCAACAGAATGTAACCGACATATATAGCACACTGTACTAAATAAACAGCAGAATACACATTTTTTCCAAGAGCCCATGAAATCTTTACTAACACGGACCTTATCCTGGGCCATAAAAAAAAAAAAAATCAACAAATTTAAAGAAGTGAAATCATACAAGCATAACCATAAAGAAATCAGTTATAAAAAGGCACCAGGAAAAATCTGAAAACACATGAAATATTTTCATCCATGGGGCAAACAGAAAGTCTCAAAGGAAATTAAAAAATATGTAGAACTGAATGAAAATGAGAATACAATATATAAAACTGTGGGATGCAGCTAAAGCAATGCTGATAGGTAAATATATACCACTAAATGTTTACATTACTAAAAAAGGAAGTCATCAAATCTAAATTCCTATTGCAAGAAATTAGAAAAGAACCCAAAGCAAAGAGAAGGAAAGAAAAAATAAAGATAACAGAAATTAATGAACTTGAAATCAAACAAACACAAAAACAACAGAGAAAATAAATAAAACAAAAATATGTGTCTAAAAAAAATCAGTAAAACTGATAAATCTCTAGCAAGTCTGAGAGAAACAGAGAAGAAATAAATCACCAATATTAGATATGAAACAAGAGATATTGCAACATATCCCTCAGCCATTAAAAGAATAATAAAGGAATACTATGAACAACTTTATGCTCATAAATTCAACAACTTAGAAGTGGACCAATTCTTTGAAAAAGACAAAAGTTTTGAGTACCAAAACTCAATCTAGATGAAATAGATAATCTGAATAATTTAATTACCAGTAAATGATTGAATTCATAATTAAAAGTTTCTCCTCCAATAAATCTTTTAGCCCAGATGATTTCATGGGAGAATTCTACCAAACACCTACAGAAGAATTAACACCAATTTTTCACAATCTCTTTGAGAAAACTGAGAAAGAAGAAACACTTTTCAACTCACTTTAGGAGGACATTATTAACAGTGACACCAACACTAGGCAAAGATCACAAGAAAAGAAAGTTAATGGATCAATATATCTCATGAACATAGAGGCAAAATACTCAAAAAAATATTACCAGGCCTAATCTAGCAAAGTATAAAAATAATTATACACCACGGCCAAGTGAGATTTATCCTAGATATGCAAAACTAGTCAATGTTCTTTAATCAAGTAATGTAATCTATCATATCAATAAGCTAAAGATGAAGATTATATTATATCAGTTGATGAAGGGAGAGCATTTGACAAAATCCAACACCCTTTCATGATCGCAGCAATTTAATGGAAAGAAATTACCTCAATTTGATAAAATACATCTATAAAAATCCTGCAGCTAACATGATACTTGTGATGAAAGACTGAATGCTTTTCCCATAGGAGTGGGAACAAGGCAGGGCTTTCCACTCTCCCCAGTGCTTTTCAATGTAGCTCTGGAAAATATAGACACTGATATAGAAAAAAGTAAGCAAAAATTAAATAAAATAAATAAAAGGTGTTTAGATTGGAAAGAGAAAAAGAAAAACCGTCCCTATTTGCAGATTGCATGACTATATACAGAGAAATCTCAAGGAATCTGCAAAAACAAACAAACTCTGCTAGAAAATCAGCAAAGTTACATAACAGAACATCAACACATAAAAACAATCTCATTTCTACATACCCACCATGAGCACGAGGAAACCAAAATTAAAACAAACACCATTTACAATTCCTCCAAAGAAAATGAAATACTTAGGTATATTTAACAAAATATATACTTAAAAAGCAATACTTAACCACAAATATATCTGCTATAAATTATAAAATGCTGATGAAAGAATCCTAAGACCTAAGTGAATGCCCTTTCTCACCCATTCTTCAATTTCAAGACCACATACTCTATTCAAGTATGTATATCTATATATCTGCATCATCTACCTATTTTAGTGCCCAAACTCATGTATCCAAAATAGAATTTATGATCTTTTCCAAACTTAATTATCTACCATTGTTCTTAGCGACAAAACTTACTGGCAACTTTCAAACTTTGTTTCATATTAAAACCTGAGAATATTTTTGCACCTTGATTTCTGTAACCAGATGTTCAATTCTAAAATTCTCAAGGCTGCCCACTTTCTACAACCCACAATCCATAAATCACCATTTCTACAACTCCCAACCTCACCTGATAGTCTGCCTCAGGTCTTCCTACATCAAAGGCTGCCTCTTCAAAGGCAGTTACACAGCACTCAGAACACTCACTACAAAAAGCAAATAGAATCATGTCACTCCTCAGTTTACAAATCATCCAACGGCTTCCTACCACCCAGACTTTCTAATGTGACCAAAAACGAATTTCTTGATATACTTCGCTTCACATTGATGAATCTCCCCTCCCACTACTCACCCATAATTTTTCTTAGAATAATCTAGCTCCAAGTATTTCCTTCAATTTCTGAATTTTGAAATATTTCCTTCAGTATAGCCTTATCCATATGTTTCTTTCCTTCTCCACCTTCCTTCCTTTTATTGAAGAACCCTGATTTTCCTTCAGGTTCTATATTAAATTTGTTTCCTCAGACTTCCCTTCTTACAAAACCAGTTAAGATATCTCTGTTTTACAGTGCTCAGTACAATCACACATGTTTTTCTGTGTGTGAATGTGCATTTGTTTTATATAGTTCAGTCTTCCTCACCCGACTATGGACTATAAATCCCATAGGAGTAGGGATGATATTGTCTACCTTCCAGCTCTATGGCACTCAAAAAACATGGAACGAACAGAGTAAAGACTGCATGATTATTTAAAACATGGCATATTATGGTAGTCCAATTCTGAAATTTTACAACTCATTAGTATTTGGTACTGTTAATATTTTATTTACTATTATAAGCAGCTATAGTTATAAAGATGTTTTATATATATAAAAAGATGTAATATTTTTAATTTTATATATGATATACATAAATATAATGAGTTAACTCATAAGTCATTTAAGCACATTAGATGAATATAAAGCTTAATTTTTATTGATTAATAATTAATTTTTAAATTAAAGCTTACTGTAGATTTATCACAATTCAGTCATTTTGTACAGACAAAAGTAGTCTGATATTTCCCTTTACTCTTTGTTTTAGCCTGTCATTGGTGTGCACATTTCATTCAGCGAGCACCTGGATCAGAAGCCCACACCTAGGCACATCCTGCTATGATTAGAGCATGGGCTGGGAGTCCAAGAGCCTGGCTTCCCCTCTGTCGCTTGCTATGCTTGTGATCTAGGGCCAACGTCACTGTCTTCATCTGTAAAACTACCTCACAGGATTGGGAAAAGCAAGGACATAATGCAAATGAAGGGTTAAACTAGAACACAGACCATAGTAATCACCTAAAAAGAAAATATTATTATTAATAATATAAATTTTACTACTGTTTGGAGAGATTCACCATTGCACTTATATGAGAGAAAATGACTGAAGATGTAAACTTTTAACAGAAGAGTTTATATACTTCAAAAAATAAATGTATCTGGGTTATCTGCGGATCTGTATTATTCTAAGAACACCAAGCTCAACTATATGTCTAAGAGAGAAAACACTGGTGAGTTTACTCATTTAGTAACATTATTCAAGTATTGATAGTGATGATCACATACCCTGATATATTCATGCTGTAAGAAGGCAACTTCCTATCAAACATAAAGAAGAAACAATTTTGCTATATAATTTTTAAAATAACACTAGTGATGTACTAAGAAATGCATTAATTTTGTATTACATCCACATTTATAATAGGTCAGTCACCTCAGTCAATTTAGGACTTATATCCCAGGTATTTCTATTAAACATTCAAGTGAGCTATGAGTTTATAATTAAAATTAATATCTCTACCAATTAAAAATGAGACAGTCAAATTTAATCAGATAAATATCATGTATCGATTAGCTAGAACATTGTAATTATTTGACATAAATGATTTGAAACTATCCCACATGGATGAGTATGTAGGGAGTGAGTGATATAAATAGTTACATAGATATAGACAGAGAAGTGACCCAAGCTACTTTTCCTGATATTAGAGTTTAGGCATGTGAGGAACAAATGAAACAGGAATAAAATAAATAAATAGGGAATGACAGTATTGATTAATGACTGAATTACAACAAATAAAATAAATACAGTTTTGTATCAAAGTGAGATTCCCTGTAACCATTCTTCATGTTCCTATTATCTTCCTGAATGCATCTTTATAGGTCCATAGGTACCACTTTCATCACCTCGAGCACCACATATAAACAATGGCTCTCAAGCTGTGGTGTGTCGCAGGATCACCTCAGGAGCTTGAAAAACGCAAACACACAGGCCCTGTTCTACTCCCAGAAGCCTGGGTCTCTGAGTTCTTATTAGCTCTCCAGAAGATGCTGATACATGTCAACATTTGAGAGCCTTATAAAGGCAGTGAAATAGAGAGCTCTACAGAATTTTCTAAAACAATCTCTCTTTCTCTCTCTCTAAATTATTTTTATACAATTCCTCGTGATTTTCTCTTTTGTATCCCTTTTTCTCTCTTCGCACTTTTAAAAGGTTTATATTTACTGATGTTTTCAAAAGTCCAGGTGTTTGGTGTCTTATATAACAACATACAGATGCTTGACGGAAACCAGGCATTGCACAGACAGACCCACCAGGGCAGTCACAATCTACCCTGATGCTTTTTGCAATTTTAAAGTCTCAGCAGTCCCTCTTGGCATGGTACTTGTTTACAAATGTTCACCTTGAAAGAATCCCTGGTGGGTAAAGAAGTGACAAATTCAAACAGATAAACGGTATTTTTGCTCTGCTGGAAAGACAGGATTGTTTTGTCTTTTAATAGAAGACAGAACTCATGTTAATAACATGAAAAGAAATATCCAATATCAATTCAACGTAGTATGTGATCTTTCGCTACTAGGTAATTATCTGAACAAATAGAGTGTATCTAGAGTGTTCTAACATAGCCAAATATGCAGCCTGTTCCTTCTCTCTTGGTAAGCACAGAGGTAAAAAATGAACACGGCCGGGGCCGGCCCGGTGGCACAGCGGTTTAGTTCGCGCTTGGCAGCCCGGGGTTCGCCGGTTCAGATCCCGTGTGGCCGCCGATGCACTGCTTGTCAGCCATGCTGTGGCGGCGTCCCATATAAAGTGGAAGAAGATGGGCACGGATGTCAGCCCAGGGCCAGTCTTCCTCAGCAAAAAGAGGAGGATTAGCTACAGATGTTAGCTCAGGGCTGGTCTTCCTCACAAAAAAAAAAAAAAAATCAACACGGAGGTATCAAACGATTGCTTTAGTTCTTCCTGAATTCCATCTACTGGAAGAAATTGATACTCAAGAGAGGTAACGAACATTTGTTTTACAACACAAAAATCTCATTTGGAGCACTCAACAGAGATTTATGAATTAAAAGTATGCATTCTTACATTCATGGAGCTAAAATATTTCGAGGAATGAGAGATATAAAGAAAAGATTATGCCAAAAATAATTTTATATTTGATAGGGACAAATTTGAAATAGAAACTACACCTTTATAAAATCCTGAATGCATGCAAACACATTAAAATACCCACACATTCTAAATATGTTTTAATATGTAAAATATTCTAGCTATTAAGAAACATACTTTATTACTTTGCATATTTTAATTAAAACTGTAAAGATGCATAAGTTGTAAACAGTGGATAGATAAAATTTTATTCTCTTGGGAAATATTTTGAATGAAGCCAATTTCAGTTGCATTGATGATTGTGACTAAATGATAAGAATTAATTTAAGAACTATAAATATGTAAAAATTACTTTAAGAAATATTTCATCACAGAATAAAATGGATCATATAATTGCGGGAAGTATATGTTATTGAGGCATCTAAATGTAAAATGTCAAATTATAACTATTTTTGAAAAACATGTTTATTATGTTAAATTATGCATGCAGCATTAAAATTAAGATTAAAATTTTAAAAAACCACAACAAAGCCCTTAAGCTTGATCCTATTCATTTGCCATAAGACAATCTCTCAGTAAATCATAGAGTTGTAACTTTAAAACTACAAAAGCCTTTTTATTTCTACAAAAGCCTTCAGGTTTTGAAATCAATTCAATAAACAAGTCAAACTAAAATTGCTTTTTTGCTTTTTACTTTTTATCTTATACTTACATTTGGATACATTCCATATACACACATTACATATGTGTATATAGAATGTGTTTATATATGTATATACATATATGATATATAATTCACACATACACACACACATATATATGACTAAAAATAGATTACTCTTTCAGATGTCACCTTGTGAAAAAACAGTGATAGAAAAAAAAAGCCATTCTTAATAACACAAGGTAAACAAATATTTACATCATGAAAATATCTTAATGCAAACTCTATATCCAGCCAAATGGAAAAATTAAGCTCAGTGTTTTCTAGATTGGCTACTGCAGCAGGGAAAATTTTCCAGTATTCCCTTCTGTTTTCTTACATTTCCCAGATTGTTTTACATTTAAGTTCAGTCCTTGGGGCAATAGGATATGAGCAAAACGGACGTGCGTTACTTTCAGAATAAGGCCATTTGAAGTGGAAATAAATTCACATGCACTCTGTTTTAGATCTGCACAGCTGGAAACAAAACACTTCAAGATGAAGGGTTTGCAGAAAAGAAGTAGTCACTGGTAGAGGACAACTGTCTCTGACTCACGGCAGATTGTGATTTGAATCAGAAATAAACCTTTGCTATATTAAACCATTGCAATTCTGAGTTTTATTTATTACTGCAGCATAGCCTGGTCTAATCTGACTAACACAGCTTCCCACAGTGATAAAGCTGAGAAGACGCCCACCTTGTTTTATATGTTTGTTTTTTTGAAAGCTGGAGAAAAATAGTTTTTTCATAATTAATTGTTTTGTACATTACATTACTATTAAATCAAGAACAAAATTTCCGTACTTAAAATTAGATTAAGCAATTCCAATTTATCTAGTCTGTGTATAAGAATCTATTTTCTTTAGTCATTTAATTAAGACTCACCACTTTATCCATAATAACTAAACATGGGGCAACAATCTTATATAATATCGAGTGCATAAAAGTGCTAAAATAAACAGAAAAATAAATTCCTAGTTCTTCTTGTGTGTCACATTATCAAAGACTACAACCATATGCATTACTGCTGTCTCCTATTTAGATTTTGATTTACTGTTTCTATTTGCCAATTTTATTATTTGTTTGGATTTGGTTTTGAGCAATTTTTTTTAAATTTATTTTTCTTCAGGTGGGGATCTGATGGTGCTTTCTTCTGAGTATAGTCCTAATGATAAGATCGTGTACATGTAGATTATTGATTTGATTTACAGATTCACCTTCTGGCAATTTTGTATTTATTAACTCAACAAGAGTACCTGTAGAATAAATGGTTACTGAGCCCATCATGTGTGCTGGACGCTCTTCTCAGCACTGGTCATTCGGGGATGAGGCAGACAATGTCCCAGCTTTATCTCTGCCTAGGGCTATCTTCAGAAAAGAATCCAGAGTGCCTGGATGTCTACATGTCATTTGTCAGACATCCTCTTGATTTTGGAACCAGCAGATATCAAGTGATTTCTACACACACACACACAAGTACTTCCTCTATGGTTCCTCCCTCATTTCATTCTCCATGTCTAATATCCTTTTTTTGTTGTTTTTTTCCTGCCATGAAAACTTCTCTTTAGAGAAACCATCCTTCCCTGCCCCTATAGTTATCACTCCAGTGCTCTAAATCTGTGGAAATTGCATGTTTCCTCCTGACTTAAGGCGGGGTGATCAGAGGAGCCACTGCAGTTCTCACAGCATTCTGTTTAAGAATGAGCTGGGACTCGGTCTGGGATGCATGGCCTTTGCTTGCACTTTTGGGATCTGGAGGATAAGGGATGGATGGAGAGACCCCACCTGAAAATGGAGCCAACATGAGGAAAAGCACCTGTATCTTCTTGTGCCTCCACCCTCTGACCCACATTAGACATGATCCAACCTCGACTCCTATTTCCTTAAACTAACTTACATTGTATATTTGTCACCTGTAACCTGAGCAACACAAATAGATCACACTCTAGCCCTCACTCTTTACTCAACAGTTCACTCTCCCCATCATTTCTCGTGAGGATTGTCCATCCTGTTTATGTTTGTGTTAAGGTCTCCCTTATTACCTATGGATGAGCCCTGCGAGTCTCTGGGCTGTCTGTGAGCGCACATGCGCGTCTATACGGACCACAGGGAGAGGGGCTGACACCAGGAAGCCGCCTCAAGAGAACGTGCCATGGGAGAGAGCGCCCTCCGCTGTCCCCTCCCACGCTGCACCCTTGGTTCTCTCTGCCGCTCAGACGGGGGCCACCCTTGTGGCTACTCCCAGGCAGTGACCCAGCAGGCACGACAGCAGAAACAGGCCCTTCTGCCCACCACGGGGGCTCGAGAGCAGCCTATGAGGCTAGGCTACTCCTTACTGGCCTGGAGAATCGTCGCAGAATCGCGTTGCAAGGGGAAGATCTCTATCCAACCTTCCTTCCCTCTGTCTTTTGCGGGTGTTACACCAGCACTGGGGTCTCCAGGCTTCCTGTCTACTCCTGTTCCCATTCACTTTTTCCAGCTCAGGCATTCCCCAATAAATCTCTTGCACATGAAATGTCTTCTTGGTTCTTAATTCTCAGAGGACCTGAATGGACACATGGACACCATTAATTTAAAATGTCAGTTAAATAGGAATTCCAAAATGGTGACAAGGGAGATCAGTTCATCTAAAATGACATGGTAGCATTTGTTTGATCACATCCTAACAGCAGCGTGGTCATGAAGAGGTTTGAAATCCTCACTCCAGTCCTCACAGCTCCTTTAGCACACGCCTCAGGAAGCTTCGCCACCTCACTTTGTTTTCTAATACTTCCCGTCTTCTCCTCTAGTGCTTGTTCGACCTGATTAGAAATAGATATTTTTTTCTTTTTCTTCTCTTGATTTTGTTAAGTTTCCTCATTCTAAAGTTCTTCTAATTATATATCCATTTCTGTCATTCATCTTTCAGAACTATCTGCCCAGAACGTTATAAGTACTAACGTCAAGACAGCTAAGCGTGCGTATTAGGCTTAGAGTCTCACCGGGCCATCTGCATATATTTTCATCGCACACATGTCAAATGGTATAAATAAAGATCCCCTGGATCCGTTCACATTATTACTTACTCTCACTGACACTTTCTAAAGTAGAGGATCAATAAAACTGTTATAATGTAGGTCAGTCTGAAGTTAGCTGATTACTTACTATTCTTAATCTTCAGAAATACTGGAAATAAGTATTTAAATTTTTTCTAACAAATCATCCAGTATATGCAAGAGCAGAGAAATGACAGTTTGCTATTAGTTTTTTTTCATCCAATCAGATTTATTTGGAACCTCGAAATATATACACTTCACACCATAAGGCAGACGAAAGAACTAACATTCTTTCATAACACAGACATGCTCCTATCAGTTTCAAGGCCACATTAGTATATTCTATTCTGCTTTACTTGAATAAGCTGTCAAATTTCCTGGTTACCTACGGTTTCATAGCATGGAGTCATAGAGCAATCGCTGTCAGTATATAGCAGTTTTTTTTTTTAAACCAGATGAACAGTGTCACCAATGCATGTCAATTAACTTACTGCATCTACACATGCATTGTATCAACACCATTGTCTCCAAATGCTTGCTGAATATTCAAGCCTTATTTAATTTAATTTTAAGTATTAAATTATCTCCATACATTTGCTTTTAAGTGATTGAAAAATGACACCATTTCTTGAAAATTTCCATTAGACCTGCATCTTCCATGATGTCTTCCCCAATTACTCCACACCTTAGAAACCAACTCATTATTGTGATGTTTCCTAAAACAGATGCAATTTTTAAGTATGATATTTTTGCCTTTATCCTATTTCCATGTAGTGGGTAGTAGTGTTTAATCATAGCCATTTTTAAAAACCATAATGAAAAATAAACTCAGGGTGATGTATGTTCTTCCTAAAGGCACAGTGATAATATGAATCTGGATGAAGTGATAGTATGACACTTAAATTTGCAGTGTATCACATTCATCATTTTTATTTCTGGTTCCCAATAGTTTCCCTAACATATGTAATATAGTCTATAAAAATTTGTATGATTACATTGAATGAGGGAATGAATGAAAGAATGCTGATGTTATATTCTCTGAAGAGTCCAGGTTGGTCACTCTTCCTTGCAATCCTGCTGCCTGGCTCCACAGAGGACTAGTTTGAAGAGAGAAAATATGTTGATCCAAGTGGGTGGTAAATGGTAAGGGTAGAATGGTCACACTCGCTTTAGATAAGTTAACCCCCTGGCACTACCACGAAGAATCTGAGGGTTTCTAAGGATGCACTTTATTATTTTTGCCAAAAAATGACATTCTTTTGTATACTGTGCTAGTCATTCCAGTATACTGTATATTGTACTGATCATTCCAGAGATTTAAAACTTCTATAACCGTTCACAGACTATGTAGTCAATCTTAAGTAAGTTTTTATAGTCTGACTGTTAGTATAGTCTTACTGTATTTTGACCGTAGAGTCAGTTATATAACTCAAATTTTTTTTTAATTTCGGAAGAAATTTTCTATTTGATTAAGCATGCCAAAGTTTAAAAAGGACATCAAATTGGCAAATGCAACTTTATATCAATTTTGTTTTTAAATTAAACCTGAGGTATCCCGTTGCCTGGTTATAATTTTACCATGTTCATTTCCCTAGAATTGTGACTCCCCATCTGTCATTCTGGCACTGGAAAAGCCACTGCACCAGGAATGGCTTAAGGATTCATGGCCTCAAGCTCCTTTGTTTCTTAGAGTTTGGGAACCATTGCTGTCTGTGAGTTTGCTTCACCTCTGCTGCAATCCTCCACCCTTTCCAGGCTTTCCCACTAGGTATCATCTTCCCACACATTTTAGCTAACTCTCTCATCTGGGACACTCCTGTAAGGCCCCACAAGCTGCAGGGAAAACTAAATGATCAGAGGAGGCGTGCCTACCAGGGTCTGTCTCTCAGGCTTTTCTTCTCTCAAACCAGAAAAGGAATATAAAATGACGACCATGTATGAAAGCTATACCTGATTCATCCTGACGCTGGGCTTCTTCTTTTGAATCGGAATAATAGTTTATCTTAAAGCTCTAATTACCTGCTATTGTTACAGTGCTTTCAGAAGTCTCTCCTCTGCTTCCTCCTCTTTTTAGAAAGGCAATCTGCTTAAAAAAAAGTCCTCTCTGTAAAATCATTTTACTAAACTGGTGCATAGAAACAAATTTTATACATGGTATTTTCCTTTATAACATACACACACACACACACACACACACACACATACACACAATGTGTAATATCTATCTTTCAATCTATCTCTCTCTTAATCATCATGTATCTATAATGAGATGAGACTGTATTGACTCACTACCAACTGAAGAAATAGACTGTTACTGTCTACCTATGCCTTCTCTATTTCAAATCCCACTCTTTTCTTCAGAGGTACTCTATATTGATTTTGTGTTTATCATCCCCTTGCTTCTTAAAAAAATATTTCCAACATATGTATATATTCTAAAGCACATATTGTTCACTTTAGCTTGTATTTGAGCATTATAAAAATAGTATCATATTGGATGTAGCTTCCTGTAGCTTTCATTTTTGTTTAAATATTATGATGTTTAAGGTTTATCTATGTGGTCATTTTTTACTTGTACTTTATTTACTTTTCTTCTCTGTAATGTTAGCTTTTCTGTACTATTCTATTTTGTAATGGTATCATAAATTATGTATACATCATACTAGCAATTGATATTTGAGTTGTTCTCCATTCTTGGTGTTTATGAAGAATACTGTTAAGAACATTTTTGTGCATGCTTTACAAAGTGGGCCAAATTGCTTTCTAATTCGGGTTTTATACTTACACTTCTACCATACTCTCTAATTTTTGCCAATATATTGTTCAGAAAGTAATATCTTACTCTATCATAATCAGTTCCCTGAATACAATTAAGGTTGAGCACTACCTTCATATGTTTATATGATGATACTATTTCTTTTGTTGAGAAATGTAAACTCATGTATTTTACTCATTTTGTAGTGGTTATTTTTCTTTTCTTCACACTTTTTTAGAATTTTCATATATTCTGGATATTAATTGTTTGTAATATGCATTGCAAATATCTTTTGCCATTGTTTAGCATAATGTAGCTACCTTTCTCTGAGATTATAAAGAGACTTTATGTGTTTTCTTCTAACTGTTTAAAACTTTGACTTTCATATTTAGATCTTTGATTTTGTGTAAACTGTGAGGTAACACATTTCCCTTGTTTTTCCATTTGGAAGATATAACAATTGTTATTCCTCTTTAAAAATGTTCATTGTACCTTAACATACTTAGAGCAATGTACACTAAGTACTGATTAATATATTTTTTATATGTGGATATACTTGTGTAATCATTACCAAGTTACTCAGGTGTAATATTCTAAGATAGAAAACATTCCAGCAACCCATCAGGTTTTCTCATCTTCATTCCCAGGTCAATAAACATCCCTGCTCTAGGAATTAATCACTATTATAACCCAATCAATTACATGTGCATATTTTAAAACTTTTGATGAGTGGAATCATATAGTATGTATTCTATTCTGTCTTAGCCTCCAGAAAAGTGTTTGTGCTTCTGGTGGGTGCAAGAGGCACCTCTGACTTTTTACAACTTTAGTTTCTTTCAAGAAACTTAATTGAATGTGTTCTCAAATCATTAGTTTCCTTTATTTTAGAGTAAGGGCACATATTGGAATCCTATGTTGAATTTTTCAGCAACCTATGCCATCTCTTATAATAATCTGATCTACCACCATCAGGAAAATGTGACTTATGAGTTCCTCATTGACTCCTATTTTATTGAAAGAGGAATATAATATACCTGATGTTCGGAGCAGAAAAATGTGAAGAAATAGTTGAGTGATGGAACTGAAAATAGAAATATGAATACCTGAATGGTTACACATACCCTGTATTCTAAATTACTTCTTACATATCTGAGAATTCAGCAGTTAGAACCTTATAAAAAACAATTATCCTTGTTATACATTTGGAATGCTTATTGATTTATACAGTCTTCTCTATTGCTGAACTATATCCCATTACTTCAAGTTCTATTCTTTTCTATGAAGATTTTTGCTTCATACATCTGTTACCATTCACCCCAAACTATAGTTAGTTCCCACCCACCAAGGCATCTGCCTCCTCCTCAATCCTTACATTTCTCCCTGGAGGAGATTCAGGAAAATTAAAATGAAAAGGTCAACATCATAAATTTAAACTACTAGGGTATGTATAAGTTTCTCCTCATCTATATAAAAAAATAATGTCTACTTCAGGTCTTCTCAAAGAATCATTAAGAGTCTATTATTAATTAAATATTCATTATTAAAAAGTGCAAAGTGAAGTTAAAGCTGAATTTAAAATCAGGCTTATATTTACAATTTCCACCACACAGAATTTGTTGTAACATTCATATCTTTACCTAACAGAAGAAAACTTTGTACTCCTAATTCTAGTCAAGAAATATTTTCTGTAATAAAGGAGTTAGATTTTAATATGACATAAACCATACTAACACTCCAGACAGAAAGAGAGATGGAGAAACAGATAGGCTGGCCATATTCAGTACCTACACCCATGTTGATAAGTAAATACTGTCATGATGTATTATGATGATATTTATTTGCTAATTAAGATACTTTGAGCAATTGCAGATGCAAATATAATAAACTTTCTGGGATAAATTAATGAGGAATGCCACAAATCCAAAAACTGAACAATGTAGGACAAAAACAGCCTAGGGTACACAAAAGAGGTCAAATTACTTTCTTCTTTACTTGAATTTGTCAAAACTGCTCCTGCTTTAACAGTACACCTCTAGGATTGCTGATTTTCACTGCATTTAAACAATATCCCAATTCAAATTATTTAAGGAAAAAGAGAAGTTTTTTTCTCTCTGTCTTGTATATGGAGTCCAGAGGAACCAGAATGTAGCAGTTTGCTTTCTCCAGAAGGCAATCTTAGCAAATCCTGCCAACACCCTCATATTAACTCCTGAGCTCAGAGCTGAGAAAACCAGGTTAGAAACCCATGTACCCACTCTTGCTTTTTTAAATGCCTAGTTTGTCTGGATTTAATTTGTATTACCAAATCACATGCTCAATTTAATTAGAATTTTCTGTGTAACATAAAACATCTCATATTAAATTACTGAATACCATTTAAACATCACTAAGTTGGCTAACTATTAAAGCATACTGTCCCCACTGTTTTCAATAAGCACAACCTGAGATAAAGTAATTAGAAATTAATTTTATTTTTGTCTTCATTTAACCTGCTCCAGGAGGTGGCATAAATTACTTTTCTGCTCACTTTCAAGTTATAAAGGCCCTATTGTAACTGCATACTACAGACACTGTCTCAGTGGGTTCCCGTTCTCCATGTTGAAGCTCATGTGGATGGGAACACACGATTCCAGAAGCAAGCATTATCATGTATTTTCATATTCTCATGCACCTCCATCCCAAAGGAACTGTTGGCTTTGGATAAAGGGGTCAGAATATTCTGTCTTAGCTAGTCCTGTCATAAGATGATTGCCTGCACTCCCATCCTGCAGAAGTTTAAAGCTTATTTTTTTCCATATGGGTTCAAGAATGACTTTTTTGCTTTTTTTCCTGGGGTCCCTTGCTGGATACCTCTCACCTCCCTTTCTACAAATTCTCTTTTTCTGGTGCCACAGTTCCCTCAGTTGGAGTCCCATCACCCTTCCAGGATGTTTCCTGTACAAACTTCAACATGGCTGTCCACAGGCTCTGTCCTACACGCACATCACTTGCACACATGCACGCTTGGCCCCTGACTTTTGGAGTGCAAGAAGATCTCAATTAAACCATGTCTCTCTTACCCAGATGTTAGAGAAAATGCCCAGGCCTGACCTCCTGGGTTTGTCATGAGCGGGTCAGACACTAGTCCACTACATCCCCAAACTGCAGAGCTAAGCTCCCAGTGGTCTGACTGAAACTCCTCTTTCTAGACTTCAAGTGAAAAAAACAGAACCCCTCATTCCTCCCTGTAATGAGTAGCGGAGACTTGGGTATGGAATATCTTTCTCCAAAAAGTGCTTTCAAAAGACAGACTTTCAATTTCTACTCTTTATCCCTTTATATCTTCCTTTTGGATTTTATAGTCCTTAAATTGGTTCTTTTCCAATTACTTTGAAATTTCTGCATAGAGGTCTTAAATCTCCCTTTGAACTTTCACATTCTTTTGAATTTTGGTATTTCAGTCTAAACTTCCCAATATTATCCTCTTATAATGCATTCCTTTGGAGAAATTTCTCTGAAAAAAACAACTACGTTTCTTCTAGTATGTTCTCACATTTATTTCAAGTGATTATTTTTTGTTTAATAGCAAAAGAAAGGAACTCTTTCTTTACAACTTTTCTTGGAGTCAATAAGCTTTCAGATATGTGTATGGCTATTAGGCTCAGTCTCTGACAATTTAGGTCTTAGAAACAACTTTGTAATTCAGATTTTTCTGCTTCCTAATTGCAATGATCCCAAGAAAACATATTTTGCTGATCTTTCATCAGGTCTACTTATTTTTCTAGCAGGTTTTCTAATATTCATACCATTTCCAGCTCTGTGCTTTTCTACTCTATGCAGCATGACACAAACCTGAAGTGAGACCTTGGGGTATAAATGTGGACCTAAGTATTCAACTTGTGATTGGAACTTTCTATTCAGGAAATTCTCTTGCAGCTAACTTATGTCATTTTCACTTCCAATAGGAAGCAGAGAGTTGACTACATGTGTGGGCTTTGCAGTGTTACAGTCTGGTCTTTGCTTCAAGTAAGAGACACACTGCTTTCTAAATGGTCCCTTCATCACGCATTTATTGAGAACCAAGGGCAAGCAATGCAGCAACACAGTGCTAGGATTTGTTTCACTTTTGTTTTTTAAATTGAAATCCAATCCCTAAGTTTGCAGAAGTTTACAGTCTAGTGGTGGGGAGAGAAATATAAACAGCTGAGTTGCCGTAAAATGTGGTAACTACTATAACAGAGATAGGAACAGAACTCTATGGAAGTGAAAAATGTGGAGGAACTCAAAGGGTCTGTCACAGAGAAAGCAGTGTGCTGACTGAGGAAGGAGTGGAAATGTCCTTCCAGTAGGATAGGGGAAAATTACCTAATTTTTTGATCATTTTGAATGCATTCAAAACAACGAATGCATCCAAAATAATTGTCAGAGGCCATTACTGCATTCTATTTAAAAGTATAAAAAATATGTCAAGTCATTGAACATAATCTAGGAAAATAATACCAATTGATTCGACAAACACAGGCTTCTTTTCATATTCCTTTGAAGTATCTGATATTCTTTGAATTACTTTGTGGTTTTTCATCTTTAACTAAATGCAGTGCTTTCTTGCATCCTAACTTTCTGTTACCCTGTTATTTTTTGTATTTACTTTCGAAATCATTGAAGGACATTGGATTTGTTCTCTTCGACTCTGACTCATTTGTCAGCTCTCCTCCCTTGATAATTAAAATCAGCACTACCCATCTACCCAAAAGCATCTTCCTGCTCTCAAAATGATGGAATTGTAACCACAATTTCCCTAGAAACAAATAATAAATTTCTTTTCTGAAATAATTTAACTATCACATAAATTAGTATAGGAAATGACCTTAACACCAAAATTTTGTGTGTGTATCATGATCAGGTTTAAAATTTCAAAGTAAGGAAATGATTAGATCATAAAAGTTTGATCGGTAGGGATAGTTGTTCATTCATAAAAGATCTGAGACTGGGGGTCGCCCCCGTGGCATCGTGGTTATGTCCAGTGGACTCTGCTTCAGCAGCCCAGGTTTGTGGGTTCAGATCCCTGGCACAGATCAGCTCTGCTCATCAAGCCATGCTGTGGCGGTGACCCACGTGCAAGGTTGAGGAGGATTGGCACAGATGTTAGCTCAGGGCCAATCTTTCTCAAGCAAAAAAAGGAGAGCATTGGCAACAGATGTTAGCTCAGAGCAAATCATTCTCACCAAAAAAAAAGAAAAGAAAAGATCTGAGAATGGTTATAGCTAGTGTATTTCTAAAAATAATCTTCTAACAACACGGGACATATTTTCCTCCTCAAAGTCACTTTGTTCTTAAGAGACAATTTGAATTCTGGTTCTGTAAGGATAAGTACTAAAAATATTTGAAGTTGGAGACCATGATCTATCACATGAACTTCAGAAAATTGATAAGATTTATAGCGCATATGATTGCATGTAAATGAATTGCAATATGAATGAAAGGAAGCAAAGATATCAGTTGTAGAAGATATAAATAATAGGTAGACCCTATTAGTAAATCACCATTTCTTGGCCTTGGATTCATTGCTATAGGTCAACTTTACATATTGTTCTAGAGCAAAATTTATAAGTCATGTCAACAGCCAGGCATATTCAACATTCTTTCACTCATTTAGCAAATACTTATTGAGCAGTATGCCTGGGTGAGAGGAATACAATATGATTAGACATGATCTACCTTTTAATAATGCTTAGTGCAGAGGTATTCAAATACTCACTTTATTAAACAGTAAAATTGCTCTTACACATTAACTGTAAAGAATTAGGGAGCACAAAGGAAGAGCTGGCTCTTTGCTCTAGTGTAAATTAGAAGAGAAGGAACTTTAACCACTTTCTCTTGGAAAGACCTTGCAAAGAGTGATACTTGGTCACAGAATAATGAGTTTTACAAGACTGGAATGGCTAAGGGGAATTTAGGGGTGCTTCAGGTAAAAACACATCGATATCAGTGATAGCTCTTTTTTGCAATTTTTTTTTTCAGAAAAGTGGGTGGTAATTCTGTATAAGTGCAGCATAGAGTTATATGATTTAAAACTTAGAAAAACTGAAAAGGAAATTTACAGTCAGATTATTAAGGCCTTTTCTACAATGATTAGCTGTTTAATCTATATATTTTAGACAATAGAGAATTCCTTAAGAATTTTAAATGAGGTAATGATGTGAAATTATCTCACATCCCTCTGGTATTGGTGTGGGAGATGAAGCAAGCAGGGGTGGTAAGTGGGGTAGGGAGGCAAGACCAGAGATAGGACAATAAATTAGGGTGCTGCTTTATGATTTCATGGGGTGCTCCAAACTGTACAATGGTTTGGAGTAGTGGAGAGGAGGAGCCATTTGTTTTAAACATAAAATGAACCACATAAAATATAAGTGACCCTCATATATGACCTTAAATCTTGGTAGCAAATGTTTATATACCTATGCTTATGTACTTTGTATGTACCAACTCTAGTTTCAGGTTTTCTTATGGATTAGCATTGCTCAGAGTCACTGACTCAAGTTTTCTACTCTAAATATTTAATAGATATTTGGTGCCCTGAGAATTACAGCACTCCTGATGAGGCTGGTTTCAGCTCTACTGGCTTTAGGAGCTGTATTTTATCATGCTGGAGCACAACTGGTTCGGATGAGTTTACCTACCTTTCATTTACTCCTTGTAATCACATGCGCTATAATGCAGATATTCCACATTTACGGGGGACTTTGGACTTCTTCCTATTCAGCTAGTTGAAGTAACTTACAATTTTTGACTTTTTAATATTCTACACAGAACAGAGACGTAAACTGAGAGTCAGCCAGTGAGTGTGGGCCCAACAAATGGAATCATAGACTATTGTAGGAATGGAAGACGTTGGCGACCTTGATCATTCCCTTCTCTTCATCAACAAAATGCATTTCACTGAAGTTTAACTGCAGTATGTGCTGGGGCTGCTACCAGCAGGAGAGCTGATTGCTTACTAAATGATTAGTAACTTGAAATGGGTCATTTATACAATGGAAATCTGCAAGCATTATACACTAAGGCTTTTTTATTGGAGAGCCAATTAGCCACTGTCTGAATTCATCAGCTGCTCTAGCATAAATATAATCATGAAGTCACACTACAACAGTAGATATACTTTTATTTCTTTTAAAATAGCTTTGGACATTCTCTATTAGTCATGAAGACAATTTTAATGGAGAGAAAAATATGTAAACAAGTTGTGATTAGCGTCTAATAGCAAGAAAATTTTTTTTTTTTTTTTGGTTCTCCACAGTAAGTTTTGGCTAAAAACATATTGAAACAGATTTTGCAAGTTGACTATATTGCATGGCCAGTGGGAAAGATCTAGGTTTTATGGCTTATGCATTTTGGAGAAACTTCACTAAGAAAAATAAAACAAAATTGAGATTACAAAAGTAAATCTGCAAATGAGCATTTACTTAGAATAAAAAGAAAATCATAACAAATTACATATTCTAAAAAGCTAACAAATACAAACATCAAGAAGTCCAGAAAAATAGAATAAGCATTTTTCAGTAATAGTCTGGTATACCTCTATATCATCCTACAATTTTTTATTACATACTCTCATTGTTTTTTCATTACAATGACTTTGCACTATTGTTTTATATAGAAGGAATGGAAGGATAATTCAGTTTTCCTCCAGGGTGGTCGATTGCAATTCTCTTTTATTATTTACACTTTGGATGCATGAAACATGGGTCTTCACATACTTCATACTCTTCCAATTGCAGAGTCAACCCAAAGGCTATAAATAGAAGTGACTGTGAATCACATAAGTATATCCTATTAAGCCCAGACTCTGCTCCTCCAGGTCCCCAAAAAGCCCTTGGCCTCTCCAACATCACTTCACATACAAAAGGTAGTGTGACAGAGGAGAAGAGAGTGGGAAAAGACAGCTGTCTGAAAAAATTACAGTTAAATATCTTACTTTTGCAAAATGTTCAGAGATGTGACTGTATGTGCACATTACTAGACCACTAACAGCCTTGGAAAGGGCTTGTTCAAGAGAGAGGATCTGCAGCTTGTTCTTCATTGCTTCATAGTAAGGGCTTTGCTCCATTTAACTTGCTTATTAGTTGTTTGGCTGTGAGGGGAGTCAGGAGAAGGTTCTGAGACCATATCCTGGCACAGCAGGAAGAGGGTTGTGACCCATTAGTGATAGGCATGGGGCTGAGGAAAGTGATGCAGAACTAACTACTTATTATTCTTTCTGAAGAGACATAGCTCTTATTAATCATCGATAAAATGTTTGCCCAGGGAAGGTAGCTATGTTTATGGGGGATCTAAACCTGCTCTGTGCAATGTGGTTGCAACTAACCACACATTGGAGCACTTGAAATGTGACTAATCTGAACTGATATGTGCTGTAAATATAGGACACATGTTGAATATCAAAGACTTACATGTCTTTTATTTGTGGGTCTCATTATGTATCCCTTGTTCCCCATTGCTCTAAGTAGTTACTCAGCGTAGGGTTTTTACTAAACCACTATTTTTTAGCCAACAACAATTTCCAGTATTTTACCATGAATACTCCATTTATTCATGGAATAAAAGAATGAAACCGAGAAGAAATATGAGGTTAGATATCAACTTTATACAGATACCAGCAGATTTTTCAAAAGGCTTCATTTTCTATATTCAGTATGCAAAAGCTATCATCTATGATACAATTAAAAAACTATGACAACTTGTGGATTAGCTTATTTTTTAATGTTTTTATTTTGAAATAAGGATTCACAAAAGTTACAATCATGATACAGAGAGGTTTTGTATATACTTTACCCAGTTTTTCCCAGTGGTTGCATCTTATATAATTACAGCACAATATCAAACCTGAAAATCATCATTGGTATAATGTGCATGTACAGTTTTATGCCATTTTATCATATGTATAGATTTGTGTAACCACCACCATCAACATATAGAACTATTCCATCACAACTGAGATTCACCTCTTGCTACCCTCTATAGTCACAAGCACCCCTTTTCTCTTCAGCATTTCTAAACACTAACAACCACTAACCTGTTTCCCATCTCTATGATTTTGCTGTTGGCCATTATTCATAAAGATGCTATGAACTATCATGTTCAGATTTTTGTGTACACATAAATGTTCAGCACTTATACAGTGCTGGGTCATATGGCAAAGTGTATGTTTAGTATTTTAAGAAAATCCAAACTATTTTCCAGAGTAGCTGTACCATTTTACATTCCTACCAGCAAAGTATGAGAGAGCCAGTTTCTCCACATTTTTGCCAGCATTTGATTTTTTTTTTTCATTTCAGTTGTTCTAACAGTTATAGACTGATAACTCATCTGGTCTTAATCTGCATTTTCCTAAGGGCTAATAATGCTGACCATCTTTTCATGTGCTGATTTCTCATTCTCTTCAGTGAACTGTCTATATCTTTTGCTCTTTTTCACTTGGTTTGTTTGCTATTTTACTGCTGAGTTATGAGAATTCTTTATATATTCTAAATACTAGTCCTTTGTCAAATTTGTGGTTTAAAAATATCTTCTCCCAGTCTAATTTGTCTTTTCATCCTTTCTACAAATCAAAAGTTTTTAATTTTATGGAGTTTGATATAACAACTTTTTGCTTTATGTGTTATGCGCTTTTGGTGTCAAGTCTCAGAACCTTCACCAAGCCGTAGATACCACAGATTTTTCTCTATTTTAGATTCTAAAAGTGGTATAGTTTTACATATTTCATATAAATCTATGATCCATTTTGATTTAACTTTTCTTATAAGGTATGAGGTTTATATCAAGGTTCCCTTTTTACCTATGGATAGCCAATCACTGCAGCATGATTTTTTGAAAAGATTAACCTTTCTCCATTGAACTGCTTTTTCAAAAATCATTTGACTATGTTTTATGGGGCTATTTTGGTGTTCTTTGTCCTGTTCCATTGATATATGTGTGTGCCCCTCTATCTGTACCACATAGTCTTGATTACTATAGCTATATAATGTCTTGAATTTGGACAGAATAATCCTCCCACTTATTTTTTTTTTTAAATTTTAACTGATCTTGTTTATTTCCTTCCCATATAAATTTTACAGTAATCTTGTCTATATCTATAAAAAATCTGGCTGATATATTGATAGGAATTCTCTTAAGCCTGTTCATAACTTTGGGGAGAATTGACATCTTTACTAAATTGAGTCTTCTAATCAATTAACATGCTGTGTCTCTCTATTTAGATCTTATTTATATTACTTTCATCAGCATTTTGTAGTTTTCAGCATACAAATCCTATGTATATGTTTGGTTAGATTTACCTAGGTATTTCATTCTTTGAGCAATTGTAAATGGTTTTTATCTTTATTTTCAGTTCCCTTGTATTCGTTTTTGTAAGTAGAAATTCAATTGAATTTAGCACGTTGATCATATATTCTATGACCTTGCTGAAATCACTTATTAATTCCAGACATTTTTTTGCAGATTTCTTGGAATTTTCTACTAAGCCAATCTTGTCATCTGCAAATAACAACCTTTTATTTTTTCTGTTTTGATATGATTGTCATTCATTCCCTTTTTTCAAATTGTGCTGAGTATAAGTTCCAGTTCCACCCTAAATAGCAACAGTCAGAGTGAGCTCCTTGCATTGCCCCCATCTCAGAGGAGACGCATTCAGTCTTTGCCCGTTACATATGATATTAGCTGTAGGGTTTCTCTTTCCATTCTTTTTTTAATTTTTAAAATATATTTGACATATAACATTGTGTAAACTTAAGGTGTACAATATGTTAACTTGATACATTTTTATATTGTAATATGTTTGCCATTGTAGTGATCATTAGCACCTCTATCATGGTACATAATTATCATTTCTTTTAGGTGGTTGGAAAAATTAAATTCTAGTCTCTTGGCAAGTTTGATGATTGTAATGCGATATTGTTGAATATATTCACTTTACTGTACATTAGATATGTAGGACTTATTTACTACTCGTTGCAAGTTTGTACCCTTAAACAACATCTGTCCTATCCCCTATCTCCCATCTCCTGGTAACTAGCATTTTACTCTCTGTTTTTACAAGTTGGCTTTTTTAGGTTCCACATATAAATGATATCGCACAGTATTTAACTTCCTCTGCCTGACTCACTTAGCATAATATGCTCAAGGTCCACCCACATTAGTGTAAATGGCAGAATGTCTTTCTTTCTCATGGATGAATAATAATCCATTATATATATATATATATCTCATATCTTGTTTATCCATTCACCCATTGATGGACAGAGGTTATTTCTATGTCTTGCTAACATGAATAATGCTACAATAAACACAGGAGTGCATATATCTCTTTTATATACTGTTTTCGTTTTGTTTGGGTATATAGCCAGAAGTGGAATTGCTTGATCATATGGTATATCTATTTTTAATTTTTTGAGGAGTTTCCATATTGTTTTCCATAGTGACTGAACCAATTATTTTCCTACCAACAGTGTACAAGGGTTCCCTTTTAACTCCATATTCTTGCTAATGTTTGTTATCTCGTCTTCCTGATAATGGCCACTCTAACAGGTGTAAGGTGATATGTTAATGTAGTTTTGATTTGCATTTCGCTGATGATTAGTGATGTTGAGTATCTTTTCATGTACCCGTTGGCCATTTGGATATCGTCTTTGGAAAAATGTCTAAATACTTCCTCTGTCCATTTTTAATTGAATTATTTGTTTTTTTGATATTGAGTTCTATGAGTTCTTTATATTTTGCATATTAATTCCTTACCCAGCATACACTTTGCAAATATTTTCTCTCATTCTCTATGTTGCCTTGTCATTTTGTTGATTGTTTCTTTTGCTGTGCAGAAGCTTTTAAGTTTGATGTAGTCCTACTTATTAACTTTTGCTTTTGTTGTTTGTGCTTTTGGTGTCATATCCAAGAAATCTTTGCTAACATCAATGTCAAGGAGGTTCTTCCATATGTTTGCTTCTAGAAGTTTTATAATATCAGGTCTTATGTTTAAGTCTTTGATCAATTTTGAGTAACTTTTTGTGAGTAGTGTAAGACAAAGATCCAATTTCATTTTTCTGCATGTTCATCCAGTTTTCCCAGCAACATTTGTTGAAGAGACTGTCTTTTTCTTGTTGGGTATTCTTGGCTCCCCTGTCAAAATATTAGTGGACTGTATATGCAGGGGTTTAATTCTGGGCTCTCCTGGTTCATTGATCTGTCTATTTTTATGCCAGTGCTATACTGTTTTAATTATCATAGCTTTGTAGTATAGTTGGAAATCAGGAAGTATGATGCCTCTGTCTTTGTTCTTTTTCAGCGTTGGTTTGACTATTCAGTCTTTTGTGATTGATACAAATTTTAGGACTGTTTGTTCTATTTCTTTGAAAAATTCCATTGGAATTTTGATAGCGATTGCATTGAATCTATAGATGACTTTGGGTAGTGTGGACATTTTAACAATATTATTTCTTCTGATTCATGAACATGGGATGTTTCATTTGTCTGTGTCTTCAATTTCTTTCAATAAAGTCTTGTAGTTTTTGTTGTACATATCTTTCACTATCTTCATTAAATTTTTCCCTATGTATTTTATTGTTTTGATGCTATTATGAATGAGATAGCTTTCTTTATTTTTTTTTCTGACGTTTGATTATTACTGTGTAGGAATACAAGTGATTTCTGTATAATGATTTTTTATCCTGCTACTTTACTGAATTTGTTGATTAGCCTGAAGGGTTTTTTGGTTGATTCTTGGGATTTTCTATATACAATATCGTATCATCTGCAAATAATGACAATTTTACTTCTTCCTTTCCAATTTAACTGCCTCATTTGTTTATCTTGCCTAATTGCTCTAACTAGGACTTCCAGTACTATATTGAATAAGAGTGGGGAAAGTGGGTGTCCTTGTCTTCTTCCTGATCTCAGAGAAAAAGTTTTCAGTTTTTCATGATTGAATATAATGTTAGCTGTGTGTTTGTCATATTTGGCCTTTATTATGTTGAGGTATATTCCTTCTATACCTAATTTGTTGAGTGTTTTTATCATGAACGTATGTTCTATTTTGTCAATTTATTTTTCTTAATCTATTGCAATGGTCATGTAATTTTCATCTATAATTTTATTAATGTGAAGTATTACCTTCATTGACTTGCATATGTTGAACCATCCTTGCATTCCAGGGATCAATCCCACTTAGTCATTGTGCATAATCCTTTTAATCTGTTCTTGAATTCAATTTGCTAATATTTTGTGGAGAATCTTTGCATCTATATTCATCAGGGATGTTGGTCTACAGTTTTCTTTTCTTGTAGTTCCTTCCCTGGCTTTGGTATCTGGGTGGTGCTGGATAGGAATTTACCCATTTCTTCTAGGTTATCAAATTTGTTGGCATATAATTGTTCACAGTAGTCTCTTATGATCCTATGTATTTCTGAAGCATCAGTTGTAATGTCTCTTCTTTCATTCTAATTTCATTTATTTGAGTTTTCTCTCTTTTATTCTTAGTCTAGCTAAAGGTTTGTCAATTTTGTTTATCTTTTTGAAAAACCAACTCTTCATTTTCTTGATCATTCCTATAGTTTTTCTGGTCTCTATCTCATTTGTTTCTGATCTGATCTCTATTATTTCTTTTCTTCTGCTAACTTTGGGCTTAACTTTTCTCCTTTTTTTTAGTTTCTTGAGGTGTAAAGTTAGGTTGTTTATTTGGGATTTTTCTAATTTCTTACTTTATGGATTCATCACTATAGACTTTCCTCCCAGAACTGCTTTTGCAGTATCCTTTGTACTTGATATGTTGTGTCTCCACTGTGATTTATTTCAAGACTTTTTTTAAAATTTCTTCTTTGATTTCTTCTTTGACTCGTTGGTTGTTCAGAATTATGTTGTTTACTTTCCCCCTATTTGTAGATTTTCCAGCTTTTCTCCTGTTGTTTCATACCGTTGTGGTCATAAAAGATAGTTGGAATGATTTCAATCTTTATATATTTACTAAGACATATTTTGTGTACTATCATATGATCTATCCTAGAGAAGGTTCCATGTGCATTTGAGAAGAACATGTATTCTGCTGATGTTGGATGGAATGCTCTATATATGTCTGTTAAGTTGATTTGGTCTAAAGTATGGTTCAATTCCAATGTTTTCCTCTTGATTTTCTCTCTGGATGATCTGTCCATTGTTGAGAGTGGAGCATTGAAATCCCCTATTATTATTATATTGTTGTTTATTTCTAACTTCAGCGCTGTTAGTATTTGCTTAATATAGTCAGGTGCTCTATTGTTGGGTGCTATGTATTTATGATTATTATGTCTTCTTGATGGATTGACCCCTTTAACATTTTAGAATGACCTTCTTTGTCTCTTGTTACCATTTTGGAGTTAAAGTCCATTTTGTCTGAGATAAATATGGCTAACCTCACTTTCTTTTGGTTTCCATTTGCAGGGAATATTACTTCCACCCCTTCTTTTTGAGCCTATGTGTGTTTTTAAAGCTGAAGGAGTCTCCTGTTGGCCATGTATAGTTGGGGCTTATATTTTTAATCCATCAAGCCACTTTGTGCATTGTGATTGGTGAATTCAATCCATTTACTATTAGAGTGACTATTGATCTGAAAGGATTTATAACAGCTATTTTATTGTTTGCCTTCTGGTTGTTTTGTGTCTCCTTTTTTTCCCTTCTTTTTCCCTCTGTTTGTGCCTACCTTTATAAATTGGTGGTTTTCCATGGTGGTATGCTCTGTTCACCCTTTTTTGTGTTTCATGAATCTACTCTAGATATTTGCTTTATGGTTATCATGAGATTACATAAAACATCTCATAGATAAAACAATCCATTTTATGTTGATAGCAATTTATCTTCATTTTCCTATAAATATTTCATCCTTTGTCTCCTCTCCTTTTATTTTTTGATGTCACAATTTACCTCTTTTTATGCTATGTATTTATTAACAGATTATAGCAGCTATTGTTATTTTAATACCCTTACTTTAACTTTTATGCTATGGTTAAGTGATTAATGCATCATTTTAATAGAATTACAGTTTTCTAATTATGACTATTTTTCACCTCGCTATAGTGTTCTGTACTTTCATATGTTTTCATGTCTCTGATTATTGTTGTTTCACTTGAAGAACTCCTTTCAGCATTTCTCATAAGGCACATCTAATGGTGGTGAACTCCTCAGCTTTTGTTTGTCTGGGAAAGCTTTTATTTCTCCCTCATAATGGAAAAATAACATTGCCAAATAAAGTCTTATTGACAGGCAATTTTTATCTTTTGACACTTTGAATATGTCATTCCACTCTCCCTGGCTTGTGGAGTTCCTGCTGAGAAATTCACTGATAGCCTAATGAGAGTTCCCTGTAGATTACTTTCTTTTTTTCCCCTGGCTTCCTTTAAGATACTTTATTCATCATTAGTTTTT
The DNA here is from genome assembly GCA_031878705.1 of Tapirus indicus. NCBI lineage: Eukaryota > Metazoa > Chordata > Mammalia > Perissodactyla > Tapiridae > Tapirus > Tapirus indicus. The sequence goes on from CM062934.1 coordinate 33,792,227, forward strand.
GACAGTTTCATTATAATATGCCTTGGAGAAGGCATTTTGCATTGACGTATTAGGGTGTTCTATTGGCTTCAAGGATTTTTATGTCCAATTTCTTCCCTAGTTTTGGGATGTCCTCAGATATTGTTTTTATAAATAAAATTCCTGGCCCCTTCTCCCTCTCTTCTCCTTCTGGTGCAACAACTATTCTTATATTTGCCTTTCTGATTGTATTCAATAATTCTTTAGAGTTTCTTCAGTTATTGAAATCAGTTCTCTCTCCTCTTCAAATTGAATTATTTCTATATTCCAATTCACTAAGCTGCTTATTCTTTCTTCCATTTGTTACTGATGATCTTTATTGCATTCTTCATCTCATTTATTAAATTTTTCAAATCCAAAAGAATGCTTGGTTTTTTTTTACTTTTTTTTTTTTTTTTTTTTTGGTGAGGAAGACCAGCCCTGAGCTAACATCCGTTGCTAATCCTCCTCTTTTTGCTGAGGAAGACTGGCCCTGGGCTAACATCGTGCCCATCTTCCTCTACTTTATATGGGACGCCGCCACGGCATGGCTGACAGGCAGTGCGTCGGCGGGCGCCCGGGATCCGAACCAGCAAACCCTGGGCTGCCAAGCGCGGACTAAACCGCTGCGCCACCGGGCCGGCCCCGGTTTTTTTTACTTTTTATAATTTTAATATCTTTAGTAAAGAACTCCTTGTGTTCTTTAGTCATGCATCACTTAACAGTGGGCATAAATTATGAGAGATGCATCATTAGGTGATTTTGTCATTGTGAGAACATCATAGATTGTACTTACACAAACCTAGAAGGCATAGAGTACTACACTCCTAAGCTATATGCTATGCTTATTGCTCCTATAGGTGTTTTAATACTTCCAGAATTCATCAGTGTCTTCTCAGTTGCAGCAAAAGCCTTAGTAATACCAATAGCAAAGGTCCTCCTTGAGTAGAAGGTCTTAAAACCTGTTATAAGACCTTGATCCATTGGTTGGATCAAAGAGATGGTGTTTGGAGAGAGAAAGACTGCTTTGATATTGGGATAAAGATTACCAATAAAAGGAGGATATCTAGGAACATTATCAACAATAAGCAAAATCTTGAAAGATATGTTACCCTCAAAAGAGTACTTGTCCATTTCACTGGCATAGCAATTCAGGAGGGCATCTTGGAAGAGAACCTGGCTCATCCATGACTTTTTTTTTTTTTTGCTTCTGTAATACACTGGCTTTGTGTGTTTATTGATATGCTTGAAGACCTTGGGGTTCTCACTGTGCCAGAACACAAAGGACTTCAATTTGTAGCTGCAACATTGTCCCCAAGCAAGACTGTTTATTCTGTCCTTAAAAGCCTCAAACCTGATGTTGATTTGACATTCTTATGGATGAAAGTCCTTTCAAGCATAATTTCTAGTATAGGGAGATTTCATCCATATTGAATATTTGCTCTGGCAAGTAATTTTCCTCCACATCCAGCTTATTTGAAGTTTCCAAAAATTCTTCAGCTACCTTCACATCAGTACTTTCAGACTTACCTTTGACTTTTGCATATGTAATGATAACAATACTTGAATCATTTAAACCACCCAGCACCAGCAGTATATTCAACATCATAGTTGGGTCCAGTCTTTTCTTTCAATATTGCAAGCAAAATTTTTGCTTTGGCCACAATCATCATGGTGCTGAGAGGGATACTCTTCCATGTCGGGTCTTCAATCCATTTCATTAGATGTTTCTCCATGTCTGATATAGGCCCTTCTCAAATTTGTGTTAATCTCAGTGCCTTCAATGAAGCAGATCCTTTAATAGCTTCCATCGGTTTGTTCTTGTTCTTCAAGATCATAACGATGGTGGAATGGGGCATGCCTGTCTGGTGAGCAATAACCATCACTGATTTTTCCACCTTTGTAGTCCTTAATCAGTTTTAATTGTGTTTCCAGGTCAATCACTTGATGTGGCCTCTTATGGCAACATTAATGATAGGTTTTGTATGCTTAGGAATCATGAGGAACAAAACAACATGAGATCAAATCAGACATGAGAAAAAGTGATGCAAGGGAGAAGAAAAGAAACATACCAAGGAACTCCTATCAGGCTTTCAGCAGATTTCTCAGCAGAAAACTTACAGGCTAGGAGAGAGTGGAATGATATATTCAAAATTCTGAAAGACAAAAGCTTTCAGCCAAGAATACTCTATCCAATGACACTATCCTTCAGATATGACGGAAAAAATAAAAACTTTCTCAGATAAACAAAACTGAGGGAGTTCATCACCATAAGACCCCCCAACAGGATTTGATCAAGAAGGTGCTCATACCTGAAAAAAAAAGAAAGGGTTTACAAAACCTTGAACAAGGAGATAAATAGAGAGATAATATAAAAAATTGCAAGTCTCTATCAGAACAAATTAGCAAACACTTAATTATAACATTAAAGATAAAGGGAAGGAAAAGATCAGGAATAAATATAGTCACTTCATTTTAACCACAAAAAAACAAAATGGAATAAGTTGTGACAACAATAACTTAGAAGGAGAAGGGAAAAGGGATGGTAACTGCTGAGACTAAGGGAGTAAGAGGCTATCAGAAAAGGGACCATCTCATCTATGAGATTGTTTTACAGACCTCACAATAACCATTAAGAAAAAAATCAGAGCAGAAATACACATGATAATGAGAAAACCATCACAGAGAGACACCAAACTGAATTGGCAGTGAAATACATGGGATGAGAAACAAGGGAAATACACAACTGTAAAACAAGTGATAAAAATGACATCATTGAGCCCTCATATATCAATAATCACTCTAAATGTAAATGGATTCAATTCCCCAGTCAAAAGACACAGAGTGGCCAAATGGATTAAAAAACAAAACTCAACAATATGCTGCCTCCAGGAAACACATCTCAGCTTTAAAGACAAACATAGGCTTAGAGTGATGGGATGGAAGACAATACTCCAAGCTAACAGCAAACAAAAAAAAGCAGGTGTTGCCATAGTTATATCAGACAAATTAGAACTCAAGATACAAAAGACAATGAGAGACAGAGAGGGACACTCTTAGAATGATACAAGAGACACTCCACCAAGAAGACATGACACTTATATAAGCACCTAACACAGGAGCACCAAAGCACATAAAGAAACTAAGTGATCTAAAATGAGACATTAATAGTGACACAATAATAGTAGGTGATCTTAAAACCCCACTTTCATCAATGGATATGTCATCCAGACATTCGTGGAACCTAATGAAAAACTAGACCAGATGGACTTAATAAACATGTATAGACAGCATGGCTTACAAAAACAGCAGAAAAATACTGGGAAAGTGACAAACACGTGGAGACTAAGCAACATGCTACTGAACAATGAATATGTCATTGAAGAAATTAAAGGAGAAATCAAAAAATATCTGTAAACAAATAAAAATGAAAATACACCATACCAACTCATAAGGGATGCAGCAAAAGTGCTCCAAAGATGAAAATTCATAGCAATACAGGCCCACCTTAACAAAAAGAAAAATCTCAAATAAGCAATCTCAAACAACACCTATGAGATTTAGAAAACAGAAAAACAAACAAAGGTCAGAGTCAGCAGAAGGAAAATAATTAAAATTAGAGCAGAAATAAATGAAATAGAAACCAAAAAAAGAAAAAGCAGAAAGGATCAAAGAAACTAAGAGCTGGTTTTTTGAGAAGATAGACAGAATTAACAAACCCTTAGACAGACTTACTAAGAAAAAAAAGAGAAGTCTCAAATAAATAAAATTAGACATGAAAGAGGATAAATTACAATGGATACCACAGAAATACAAAGGACTATAAGAGAATATTATGAAAAACTATATGTTAACAAATTGGACACTCTACACGAATTGGATACATTCTTAGACTCATACAATCTCCCAAAACTGAACCAAGAAGATAGAGAACCTGAATAGATCGATCACAAGTTAAGAGATCGAAAGAGTAATCAAAAACCTCCCCCAAAATAAAAGTCCAGGACCAGATGGCTTCTCCGGAGAGTTCTACCAAAAATTCAAAGATTTAGTACCAATCCTTCTGCAACTATTCCAAAAAATTGAAGAAGATGGAACACTTACACATTTTATGAGGTCAACATCACCCTGATCTGAAAGCCAGACAAGGACAACACAAAGAGGGAAAATTACAGGCCAATATTGCTGATGAACATAGATGCAAAAATCCTCAACAAAATATTGGCAAAGCAAATACAGCAATACATCAAAAGGATCACACACCACAATCAAGTGGGATTTATAGCAGGGATGCAGGGATGGTTTAACATCCACGAATCACTCAATGTGATACACCACATTAACAAAATGTGGAATAAAAACCACATGATCATCTCAATCCATGCAGAGAAAGCATTTGACAAGATCCAACATCCACTTATGATAAAAACTGTCACTAACATGGTAAAGAAGGAAAATACCACAATATAATAAAAACCACATATGACAAATCCACAGCCAGTACATACTCAATGGGGAAAAACTGAAAGCCATCCCTCTGAGAGCAGGAACAAACAAGGGTTGCCACTCTTGTCACTCCTATTCAACATAGTATTGGAGGTGTGGGCCAGAGCTATTAGGCAAGAAAGAGAAATGAAAGGTATCCAAACTGGCAAGGAAGAAGAGAAATTCTCACTGTTTGTAGACATGATTTTCTGTTAGAAATAATCAATAACTACAGCGAAGTTTCAGGGTATAAAATCAATCTACAAAAATCAGTGGCAATTTGAGGCCGGCCTGGTGGTGTAGTGATCAAATTCACACACTCTGCTTTGGCAGCCCAGGGTTCACAGGTTCAGATCCCGGGAACAGACTTATGCACCACTTATTAAGCCATGCTCTGGCAGGCATGTGACATATAAAGTAGAGGAAGATGGGCACAGATGTTAACCCAGGGCAAATCTTCCTCACCAAAAAATAAATAAATAAATAAAAAAAACCTCAGTGGCATTTCTCTACTTTAATAATGAACTAATAGAGAGAGAACTCAAGAATACAATCCCACTTATAATTGCAACAAAAAGAATAAAATATCTAGGAGTAAATTTAACCAAGGAGGTGAAAGACCTGTACAATGAAAACTATAACACATTATTGAAAGAAATCAATGATGTAAAGGGGTGGAAAGATGTTCCATGTACATGGAGTGGAAGAATAAGCGTAGTTATGTCCATACTACCTAAAGCAATCTACAGATTCAATGCAATCCCAATCAGAATCCCAGTGACATTCTTCACAGAAATAGAAAAAAAAAACAAAATTCATGTGGGTCAACAAAGGACTCCAAAGAGCTAAAGCAATCCTGAGAAAAAGAACAAAGCTGGAGGCATCACAATCCCTGACTTCAAATTATACTACAAAGCTATAGTAATCAAAACAGCATGGTACTAGTACCAAAACAGACACACAGATCAATGGAACAGAATTGAAAGCCCAGAAATAAAACCACACATCTATGGACAGCTAGTCTTTGACAAAGGAGCTAAGAACATACAATGGAGAAAGGAAAGTCTCTTCAATAATTAGTGCTGGGAAAATTGGACAGCCATATGCAAAAGAATGAAAGTATACCATTATCTTTTGTGTACACAAAAATTAACTTAAAGTGGATTAAAGACTTGAAGGTAAGATGAAACCATAAAACTCCTAGAAGAAAATATAGGCAGTACACTCTTTGACATCAGAAGGATCTTTTTGAATACCGTGTCTACTCAGGCAAGGGAAACAAAAGAAAAAATAAACAACTGGAACTTCATCAGACTAAAGAGCTCTGCAAGGCAAAAGAAACCAGGAACAAAATGAAAAGACAACCCACCACCTGGGAGAAAACATTGTAAATCATATATTCAACAAGGGGTTAATTTCCAAAATATATAAAGAACACATAAAACTCAACAACAAAAACCCAAACAACCCAATCAAAAACTGCACATGGATGGAACTTGAGGGTATTATGTTAAGCAAAATAAACCAGACAGAGAAAGAGAAACATGACACGATTTCACTCATATGTGGAGGATAAATAAATACATGGACAGAGAGAACGGATTAGTGGTTGCCAGATGGGAAGAGGGTTTGGGGGGCTGGGCATAAGGCATAAAAGAGCAAATATATATATGGTCACTGACAAATGATAATGTACAACTGAAATTTCACGATTTAAACTTTTATGACCTCAATAACATTTTTAAAAAGTGAAATCCATAACCCAGTAACATAGTTGTTTATTATCAAGTATTATGTACTGTACGTAATTGCATTTGCTATGCTTTTATATGACTGGCAACACAGTAGGTTTGTTTACACCATCACCACAAACACGTAAGTAATGGGTTGTGCTATGACATTATGATGGCTGTGACATCACCAGGTAATAGGAATTTTTCAGCTCTGTTATAATCTTATGGGACCACCATCGTATATGTGGTCTGTCATAATATGGCATATGGCTGTAATTTTATTGCTGAGTTCATTGAATTGTCTTTATTTTCTATTGTTCTGTTTTTAATTTCTTTGATTTATGCTCTTATCTTTATTGTTTCTTTTTATTTATTTTTTGCTTTCTTTGCATTTATTTTACTGGTTCTTTTTCAAATTTCTTGAAAAGCTTTTATAGATTATTTATTTTCTATGGCAATGATTTAATGTTATACATTTCCCTCTCAGCACCTCTTTAGTTGCATATCAAAATTTTTAATATGTTGTAGTTTTAATTTCATTCAGTTCTTTGCTTTTAAATATTTTACTTGAAATTTATGTGTATTGTTTCTGGTTTTTTGTGTGTGCGGGAGGAAGACGAGCCCTGAGCTAACATCTGTTGCCAATCCTCCTCTTTTTGCTGGGGGAGACTGGCCCTGGACTAACATCCATGCCCATCTTCCCCTACTTTATATGGGACGCCACCACTGCATGGCTGACAAGCAGTGTGTCAGTGGGCATGTGGGATCTGAACCCACGAACCGCAGGCTGCCAAAGCACAAATTAAACTGCTACACCACTGGCCCAGCCCAAGTGTATTATTTCTATTTTATTCTAGCAATTATTGAGAGATGAGTGTGAATTTGTTTCTCCTTTCAACTCTGTCACTTTTATTACATGTATTTTGACACTTTTGTGTGCTGCACACACATTTAGGATCATTATGTTGTTCATAGATAATTCTTTTATCAATATGTAATGCCTCTCTTTGTGTTAGTAATACCATTTGCTCTGAATCTATTTCATTAGATAGTAATATAGTCAGATCATACTTTCTAGATTGTGGCAAAATATATATATCATAAAATTTACCATTTTAACCATTTTAAGTGTATAGTTTAGTGGCATTAAATATATTCACTTTTTTTGCAACCATTCATCTCCAGATTTTCTTTTCTCTTCTGAAACTAAATGTATACCCTTTAAACAACTCCCCATTTTCCCTTCTGCCCAGCCACTGGCAACCACCATTTTACTTTCTATCTCTATGAATTTTACTACTCTAGACCTTCATATAAGTGGAATCACACAATGTGTGTCATTTTGTAACTGGCTTATTTCCTTTAGCGTAATGTTTTCAAGGCTCATCACTTTGTAGTATGTGTTAAAATTTCCTTTCTTTTTGATGCTGAATAATATTCGATTGTATGAATATACCACATTTTGTTTATCCATTCATCCATCAGTGGACATTTGAGTTGCTTCCACCTTTTGGCTATTGTGAATAATGCTGATATGAACATAGGTGTAAAAAATTTTATGGTCCAGTCCTGACTTTAAATTCTTTCGGATATACACCAAGAAGTGGAATTGCTGAAGCACATGTTAACTCTATGTTTGTTTGTTAGTTTTTGAGGAATCACCACACCATTTTGATAGCAACTATGCTATTTTACATTCCCACCAGCAATGTACAATAGTCTAATTTCTCCATATTCTAGCCAAAACTTGTTACTTTCTGGTTTGTTTAATTATAATAGCCATCCTAATGGGTGTGAAGTAGTATATCATTGTAGATTCGATTTGCATTTCCCTAATGATTAGTGATGTAGAGCATCTTTTTGTATATTTATTAGCCATTTGTATATCTTCTCTGGAGAAATGGCTATTGAAGTTTTTTGCCCATTTTTTAAATCATTCTTTTTATTTTTGTTGTTGTGAAATGGTAGGAGTTCTTCCTATATCCTGGTATCAGTCTGTCATGTCACATTTCCCTTATGTTTTCTTACAAGGGTTTTATAGTTCTAGGACTTTCTTTTAAGTCTCCATCTATTTTGAGTTAATTTTTATATAGAGTGTAAAGTAATGATCCAACTTCATTCCTTTGTATGTGGATATCCAGTTTTCCTAGCACCATTTGTTGAAATGTCTGTTCTTTCCCGCAGTGAATGGTCATAGCACCCTTGTTGAAAGTTAGTTTAACCACACATGCTAGTGTTTGTATCTGGGCTCTCTATTCTATTCCTTTGATATATCTGTATGTCTTGCTTTATGCCAATACCACCTTGTGTTGATTACCATAGCTTTGTAGTTTGTTTTGAAGTCAGGACATGTGAGATCTCCAGCTTTGCTATTTTTCAAGATAGTTTTGGCCATTCAGAGTCTTTGAGATTCCATGTGAATTTTACAATGGATTTTCCATTTTTGAATAAAAGTCAGTGGTATATATTAGAAATTTCATAGATTGTTTTATAGTATTGCTATCTTAACCATATTTAGTAAGTCTTCCAATTCATGAACACAGAATTTCTTTCATTTATAGGTGTCTTTAAGTTTTTCAGCAACATTATTTTTAGTATACAAATCTTTTATCTCCTTCATTAAGTTTATTCTTAAGTATTTTATTCTTTTTCATGCTATTGTGAATGGAATTATTTCCTTGACTTCCTTTTTAGATTGTTTATTGTTAGTGTATGGAAGCCCCACTGATGTTTGCAGACTGATTTTGTGTCCTGAACTTTGCTGAATTCATTTATTATTGGAAACAGTATTTTTGTGGACTCTTTACGGATTTTCTTATATAAGATCATGTTGCCTCCAAAGGGAGATGATTTTCTTCCAATTTGGATGTCTTTTAATTTCTTTTTCTTGCCTAATTGCTCTGGCTAGGAATTCTTGTACTATGTTGAACAGAAGTGGCAAAAGTGGGCATTCTTGTCTTATTCCTGATCATAGAGGAAAAGCTTTCAATCTCTCACCATTGAGTATGATGTTAACTGAGTTCTTTATATATGGTTTTTATTCTGTTAAGGTACTTTATTTCTTCTCTCAGTTTCTTGAGTATTTTTTTTTTTATTATGAAAGAGTGTTAAATTATGTCAAATGCTTTTTCTGCATTTATTAAGATGTCGAGTGGCTTTTCTTCTTCATTCTGTTAAGGTGATGTACTACATTGATTTTTGTATTTGAACCACCTTTGCAATGCAGAAATATATTCCATTTGGTCATGTTGTATAATCCTTTCAATATGCTGTTGCATTCAGTTTGCTAACATTTTGTTGAGGATTTTTGCATCAATATTCATAAAGGATATTGGTCTACAGGATTCTTTTTTTCTTTTGTATTTTCTTTGTTTGGCTTTGGATTTGGGTACTGTTGGCCTCATAGAATGAATTGAAAATGTTAGCTTCTTTTTAATTTTTTGGAAAAGTTTGAGAAGGATTGATGTTAATTCTTCTTTAAATGTTTAGAAGAATTCACCATCTGCTCCTGGGCTTTTCTTACTTGGGAGATTTTTGATCCTTATTCTATCTCCTTACAGGTTACAGATCTATTCAGATTTTGTGTTTCTTCATGATTCAGTCTTGGGAGGTTGTGCATTTCAAGAATTTGTTAATTTCATGTAGGCTTTCCATTTTGTTGGCATACAATTGTTCATAGGATTCATTTATAATCCTTTTTCCCCCGTGAAACCAGTAGTAATTTTACCCATTCTTTTCTTATTTTAGTCTTCTCTCTTTTTTTCTTAAGCTATCTAGGCAAAGGTTTGTCATTTTTCTGATGTTATCAAGGAGCCAACTCTTGGTTTCACTGGTTTTCTCTGTTGTTTTTCTATTCTTTGTTTTATTTATCTCTGCTAGAATCGTTATTATTTCCATGATTCTGCTAGCTTTGGGTTTAGTTTTTTATTTCTACTGTTACATAAAGTATAAAGTTAGGTTGTTGATTTCAGATCTTTGGTCTTTTGTAATTTAGCATTTATAAGTTTCCCTCTTGGTACTGCTTTCACTGCATTCTTTAGGTGCTGGTATGTTGTGTTTTTATTTTCATTTGTATCAATGAATTTTATAAATTCTCTTTTCATTTTTTTTACATATTTATTGTTTAATAGTGTGTTGTTTCATTTTCACATATTTTACTTTTTGTTTCCTGGTTACTCTCTCTCTCTTTTTTAAATTTCTCTGTCTCTTTTTTATGCCTTCCTTTGGTTTACTTTAATATATTTTTAGAATTCCATTTTGATTTATATGCAGTGATTTTGAGTGTATCTCTTTAAGATATTTTAGTGGTTTCTCTAAGATTACATTATATATACCTAACTTATCACAGTCTACTAGTGTCAACATTTTACCAACTTCAGTGAAGTATAGAAACTTTACTTCACCTTATATCCTTTTTACCTTATACCATTTATAATTGTCTCACATATTTATCTGCATATATTGAAAACCACAGAAAATGTTGTAAGCTTTTGCTTCAACTGTCAAACATAATTTCAAAAACTCAAGGAAGGGAAAATTTATTGTATTTACCCATATTTTTGCTCTATTTACATTGTACTTTCTTCCTTCTTTATATTCCAAAGTTTCCTTTTTCATCATTTCCTTTCTGTTCAGAAAAATTCCTTTACTCATCTTTTTAGCATAATTCTGTTGGTGACAAATACTCTTAGTTTTCCTTTATTTGAGAATGTCTTGATTCCCACTCTATTCATGAAGTTTGTTTTCACTAGATATAAAATTCTAGATTGATGATCCCTTTCCTTCAACGTTTGTAAAAATCTGTGCCATTTCTTCTTACTTCCATGGATTCAGAAGAGAAATTCATTATTATTCAAATTGCTTTTAACTTTTTGCTTAGGCATCATTTTCTGTGGTTGCTCTTATAATTTCAACTCTTTTTTGTCCATTTTTAGATGTTTAACTATGATGTATCTTGGCATGGATTTCCTTGTGTTTGTCATGCTTGTGGTTTTCTCATCATGAATTTATAAGTTTAGGCTTTTTGAAAAATTTGGGAAATTTCCAACCATTATTTTTTTAAATAGTTTTTCAAACACACCCACTTTTTCTTCTCCTGGGACTTTGAAGACACAGTGTTAGATATTTTATTTTAGTCTCACAGTTCCATTAAGCTCTGTTTTGTTGTTGTTGTTTTCAGTTTACTTTTTCTGTGTTGTTCTGATTGGGTAACTTATATTGTTTTATCTTCAAGTTTACTGATTGTTTCCTCCATCCTCTTTATTCTGCTATTAGCCAATCTATTGAGGTGTTTTTTCTTCCTGTTATTGTATTTTTCAGGTCTAAAATTTCCACTTGATTTTTCTTTATATCTTTTATATTTTCCAGTGAGACATTATTTCTTTGCAGAGACCTTTTAATTGTTTTATTTGATTCAGCATATTTACTCATTGAAGTATGTCTATGATAGCTGTTTTAAAATTCTTGTTTCTAACATTTGTGTTATCTTGGTGTTGGCATCCGTTAGTTTGTTTTTTTTGTTTTTTTTTTTTTTTTGAGGATTTCCTGGTTCTTATTATGAAGGGTGATTTTCCATTGAAATATAGAATTTTTAAATTATTTTATGAGACTTTGGGCTTATTTAAATCTTGTGTTCTAGCAGGCCCTCTTACACCATTCCCGAGAAGGGAAGGGGATGCCACCTCATTACTGCAAGCTGTGTGTGGAAGTCCAGGCTTTCCATTTGACCTCTGTTGACACCTGGGGTGGGGAAGGTAAAAGAATCTTCTTGGCTGAGTGAGTTTTGTACTGCAAGTCTCCACTGAAGCTCTTCTGACACCACCCCAGCAAGAAGAGGCAGAGTTGCCTCTTTAACATTGGGTTGAGTGGAGGGCTCAGCTTCCCATGTGGTCTCTACTGACCATGGAGGAAGGAGGTTTGTTACCCCCTCAGCAGAGATGCAAGTCCCAGGCTCTCATGCATCTGTCTACCGTGGAAATTTCAGGCACCTCCTTACAGCTGAAGAATGGTGAAATCTAGGCTCCCCTTTCAGCCTTTACTGGTGTGGGTAGAGTGGGGCTGCAGTTTTTCTATGGTGCTTGGCTGAAGTAGAGTCATTATTGTCTAAAAGTTTTCTGCTTTGCTAGGCTGTCCCTTTCCTGGTCTTTTGGCTAAAGAGAGTAAGCTTCTATGGGCCTTTTTTATCTGTGCCTGTTGATGTTTCCTCATTGCTGGCTTCTCTGCACTGAGTGTGGAAAATACAAAGCAAAAAGAAAACCTGGGAACTCTCTACCATGTCATTCGCCAAGTCCCTTATTTTCTCTCCTTTTCAGAGTCTTTTTATGTTTGTTTTATACAGAATATCCAGAGATTTTAGATGTATTAGCAGGAGGAATATGGAAAGTATTTCTACTCCATCTTTCCAGAAGTTTTCTTTTTGCAATAGCTTTGAAAAGCAAGATATTAAATGAGTTCTTAATTTGAATGATTTTATTAGTACTATTATTCCAGGACTGCTTTTATTTTCTAACATGCATTACTAACTTTAGTGTTTAACAATGACTGATTTTGTAGCTTTTAAAATTTGCTTATAAAATTAGTTTTATGAATACCATTATTGCTTATTCTATGAAAAGATTTTTAGGCTACAACCAAAGTCTTATAGACATTCCAATAATAAGCTTAATTTTATAGAATTATTTTGTATTCAGACTTACTGGTTTATACATTAACATTTTATTCCATTATCCGGAAGTTTCAAATTATAGAACTAATTTCTAAGCCTATTGCTAATATTATGTTCATGATTTCTCCCTCAGGGACTTATAAACTCCCATAGGATTAATCTGAAAGTAGAGAACTGTGCTATGATTTACAGGAAGTCAATATCCAGCCCTTTCATATTTTGTAACTATAAATACAAATTAAATACATTGGGGCAGAACAAAAAGTTTAGCCAGATAATTTAATTTCTAATTATTACAAAAGTAATACCTATGTAAGGAAAAAAATGTTTGCCCACTATCCCTATTTTCACACACTCAGACTCTGAGCTTCCAGGAATTAACTAACTAGATTTTGTATTGTGCTCCTTATGAGTGCTTCACCTGTGTAACCTCTCGCTTTTTTCATCTCAAAACAGTAGAAAAGTAGAGTTTGTTATCAGACCCTGCTATCAATGGGCATTATGTAATGATATTCTAGAAGCCTCAATAAACCACTATTTCTATATTCAATTTTTTTTGTTTTTCATGAAGATACGTGTGAAGAGTATTGGTAAAATAATTAGAAGCTATCTACCTCAATTTGAGTTTGTCTGATGTTTTTTCAGGACTGGGTTATAAAATTAGAGAACCATACCACAAAGAGGTATACATACAGAGAAAAACGTTTTTCTCTTACATCCTTTCAGATGCATGATACCAACATAACTTATTTTGGTTGTTAAATATGATCACTTGGTTGACGTGGTGTCTTCCCTCTGTCTCCATTTTAAGGTTAGTATTTTTTCCCTTTTCCAAACATTATTCCTTCGAAGTGAATAGCTATCTCCAGCCACATCCAAAGAAGATTAAGGCCCACCTCCTGAAAAAGGCAATATCAAAGAATTTGTGAACTTATGCTAAAACCATCACAGTATGTAATACATATTTGTGGCACATTCTTTGATGCTACTTAGCTATCCTTTTTCTCTGTAAAGATTTGCTCACCAATTTTAGCATTTTTTAGTGGATCTTGGCTGCAGCTATTATTACGATGGTCTTCCAATACTGATTTTCTACTTCTCTCATTCTTTCCAAAGTTAATATTTACAATTCTCCTGTAAAATAGACTTGTCCTTTCTCCTTCATTTATTTATATAATCATTTACTTTATCAGTATGGACTCATGAATATTTATTTTACTCTTTAGGTTATAATTTAATACTATCATCATTTTTTTTTTTTTGCTCAAATTCTTACAAGTTTGGCCATTGAGAGTTCTTTCAGATTGATTCCTGTGTCATTTTGACATGGCCCCATTACCTGCCTTTTTTTTTTTTCTTTTTTACCATCCCCTTAATTTCTTGTACTATAAGATGTTCCGGGATCATCTTGTATATTTCTTGTCCTAGCCTTAGAATCAGCATTTCTCCAAAGATCCCTCTTTGCCTTACTTGAAAAGTAGCATTAGAAACCAATATCTGGGCTCTAGGAGTTTTCATTGTTACTAGGGTGTCACTTCCTATGGGAATACACAGTGACAGAGCTAGAAATATAGGTATGTATACTAACCCATATCTGTCTATAATTATTTTTGCATCTCTCCATCTTTTTATATATTAAGATATACATGAGCCCATACTGATATATCTGACTCTAATCCAGTTCCACAGTGTTCCTTCTAGCATCTCATTCTCCCTTGTTCTTTCATAACATCTTTCTCTGATAGTCAAAATGGGGCTCCCATACTCTATATTGTATTTACTTATTTGTTCAACACTGGACAGTAGTTTGGGAATCTACCAAGTAAATTAAAGTGCACTGTTTGTGCATACATTTTTATTTTTCTTTAATCTTACATATTTATTCAAAATCCCAACATTCTGGTTGATTTTTAAAATTTACATATAGTAATTTTCTTTGTTTGTGAGGCACAATTGTATGGGAATTAACACATAAATAATCATTTATGCCTCACCTCAGTACCACTCAATTTCATCATCCTAAAAAGTCCCCTGTATATCTTTGTTATCAAGCACTCCCATCTTCCTGAACCTCTGGCAATCACTAAACTGCTTACATCTCAATTTCATATTGCTTCTTCTTGAAGAAAGTCCTTTAACTCTTCTTATAGAATATACCTTTTGGCAATTAATTCACTCCTTTTGTTTGGCTGATAAAGTCTTTATTTCTTCACATGGTTTTCTGAAGAGATGTCTCCTGTAATTCTTATCTTCCTTCCTCTGTAGGTAATAATCATAGTGTTAATGCCTGCCTCCCCCCACCACTCAGCTCCCCTTCAAGATTTTCTTTCTGTTATTATATTTATGCCTTGGAAGGAGTGTTGTTTTGTGCTTACCCTCCTTGATGTTTTCTGAGCCTCTGTTGTTTGGTCTCTGCCACTAATTTGCAAATCCTGAGCCAACTATTCTTCATATATTTCTTATGCTTTATTCTTTCCCTCTTCTCCAGCTAGGAATCCAATTTGTTAAACTGTTGATATTGTTCCATAGCTCTTGGGTTCTCTTTATTTTTTTCCCTTTTTTTCCTTTGCATTTTAGCTTGTAAAATTTCTATTAACCTGTCTTCCAATTCACTGACTATTTCTTCAACTGAGTAGAGTCTCTTGATAAACTTATCAAAGGCATTCTTTATTTCTGCTTCTTTTTTTAAAATTTCCATTTCCATTTCAATTATTCTTACAGTTTACATATCTTTTCTGAAATTACCTATATTTGGTCTTGTATACTCTCTACTTTTTCCATTAGAAATTTTTGCATATTAATCATAGTTATTTTAAATTCCCTTTTTGTTAGTTTCACCATCGGTGTTGTATTTGATTCTGATTTTGAAAATTGCTTTGTCTTCAGAGTGCTTTTTCTCCCTTGCCTTTTGATACACCTCATAATTTTTGGTTGAAAACTATTTGTGTTATATAGGACAGTAGACATTGAGGTATATTCTTTTATGTTTGAAGATGAATGTGTCTTTCCTTCTGTTAGGATTTTAGTGTGGGCATTTGTGTTAAGGCAGTCAGTTGTTGGGCTGAGTTTCAGGTTTGTTATTGTTGTAGTTACCCTCCATGCACCAGAGCTTTCAAATTACTCCATTGGTATCTTGTGTTCATGAAGTGAGTTAGTTTGCCAGAGGGTTTTATTTAATGTTTGCTCCCTGCTTGTCTTTTGGTCTCACTACCAGGTTGTATGTCTTCCTCTTGCATTGTTCTTCAGAGGTGATCTGCCTTAAGCAATCAATACATCTCCCTCAGCTGCTATTTTTACTCCTTACTTATTGGTATAGTGGTAGAGGTCAAGAAAGAGTTGTTTTTCAGTGTTCTAATTAAGCCTGTGTCTTACCAGACACTATGAAATTGGGTGTGGACTTCAAAATGTTCCTGCATCTTCTCTAGATATAATGCCAGGGCTGGTAACTGTTTCTGCTCCTTTCCCTTCTCCCATTGGCAATGGATTTTCACAAGTGCTCCTCAAGCTATGGTTTTTCTTGTCCACCCCCAGCATATTAAGCCTTTCATTACTTAGTGAAGATGGAGAGTTGTGTCTGGGTAGAAATGCAGCAATAGCTGCTCTATCCCTTTTCAGCCAGCACCATGGGTGAAGCCTCTTGGGATTCTCTCTGATCTTCCAGGGAGCAACTTCTCCTAGGGTTTCTGGAAAAAAGAAATGTAAGAGGTATGATCTGTCTAATGTCTACAGC
Source organism: Tapirus indicus (assembly GCA_031878705.1). NCBI lineage: Eukaryota > Metazoa > Chordata > Mammalia > Perissodactyla > Tapiridae > Tapirus > Tapirus indicus. The sequence goes on from CM062934.1 coordinate 33,808,836, forward strand.
CCTGGGGCTGTACACTCACTGTAGTCCTTACTCAGTCTTTAGTAATTTGTTAAAAATGTCTAGGTCAATTTTCTTACTAGATAACATGGCATTCACCAGCATATCCACCAAATGTGTTGAGTTGTATTTGCCCTCCAGGCACTCTTACTAGGTTTGTAATTCTCTGAGCTGAATCTTTAAGTCTACCAAGACATTCAGTTTTATCATGTCAAATATTGAGCATGGTTTCTTTTGCCCCAACATGTATCTTCTCTCATTTTATTGGTCTTAGTCAGTGATATTGATATGCACTCAATCATTTAGCCTGGAAACCTAAAGTCGCATTTAACAACTTTCTGTTCACATCTTTCATCCCTACATTCAAGTTATTGCTAATTTTTGATAATGAATTTTGTTAAAATTTATTTCTACTCCCTATTTCCAGTTTCTTAAGTTAGACTTGTATAATCTCATTCCAAAATTTCTGTAGTGTCTGCTTTTCCTTGCAGTAGTCTCTCCACACAACAAGCTGTTATCCACCAAGCTACTAGTGAAGCTCTTCAAAATCAAAATTTGATCACACTGCATCCCTAGTCAATACTTCTCAGGGATTTTTTTTAATGCAAGTGTAACATTTAATATTTCTAACATGTGATGCAAAGCCATAGTAGCCACTGATTAGGGTGGCTTCCTAATATCCAAAGACTTGTCGGTGGACTAAATTTCTGCTCTCTGATCTCATCCTCCTGACAGTTGATGATCCAGATATCTGAACAGCCTGGACCAATAAGTCTTTCTAGTGAGAACAAACATTAATGGAGAAATAGTTTCTGGGAATCAAGTCATTTTAATATAGAGTGACACTTTTGTGAGTGAAAGGAGCATTATTATTATGTTAGCACAAAAATTACAAATTGAGACAGTCCCAGGCCAACCCTACTTACTCTAATATCAGTATAGTTGAGAGAGGTCCACAAACCCATGTTACTGATGCAAAGCATCTTTTACTCTGCCCCTCTGAATATTAGTATATCAGTCTCTCTGCAATTTTCTTCACTACTAAATACGCTTTCAATGAATTGTTTTATTTTTGTTTATATGTTTATTGTTGTTTTTTATTCATCTAGTCAAATTGTTCGGTTTTATTCCATACTTTCAGTTTCTTGTTTTGCTAGTATGACTGATATCCTGGTCCTCTGTTAGATTTGGATATTAGCCTTAGTATTACTAGCTCTTCCTCATAAAGACTGGAGACTTTCCTATAGCTAAAGCTTATCATTGATACCCTGCTACTTATGAATATCCTCTCTTACAGAGATTGGATCCATGACCATAATACTTTGTAGAGTTTTGGGAAATCGTTGAAGGTTATTCTACTTACTTATTGTTGGATTTTTGTCTGGCATGATCTATTAGGGCCCCCGGCAGGATAAAAAAAGCACCCTCAGCTGGGATTTAAAGAGAATTTAATGAAGTTCCTATTATAAGAGTGTAGGAAAAGTTTAGGGAACCAATAAGTCATCTATGTACTAAAGACAGCATCAATCCATTATTTCCCTGGGCCTGAAGGGAGAAGGGTAGGAAATGGTGTTATTGGTGTCTTATGAGAGCTGGAACTGTGCAAGGAGAGCAACTTAAAAAGAGAAGTAACATGACATGATGGATTTGAAACAAAATACCTTCCTCTTCTCCTGCTTTACAGTCTCCTCCTTGTCTTTTGCCCTGGTAGTTCTAAAGAAGGACAAGAGGTGTGTGAAGCAGTATGCAGTAGTCAGCTCTTTAGCACACAGAAGGTGTGATAAGGTAGAGAATAGATATGAAGGTGGGGCAAATGGAGAATAACTACATACCTATAAATTACTCTTGCATAACCTTGGCTATCATAGGTTTTAAAATAGTCAACATGAAAAGTAGGTCAAATTTCCCTTGAAATTTTCATATCCTAGGGGTTGGGTTGGGTTTGGTTCTAAGTCCTGTGTTCCTTTTGTTTATCCTGTCTTAGGGTGGTTAACTGGAGAATTGAAAAAAACAGCAGATATGGCATTATCATTTTCTGTAACAAATTTCAGCAGCCTAGAGATTCCTGGAGAGATGATATGCTGGAAGCACATAAAGTAAAGGTAGAGGAAAATAAAGAATGTGTTTATAATAAGTTATAGGGGTGTATTGGTAAAGGGAGGACACTGGTATATTTTAAGAATAGGAAGAGGGCAAGAAATTGAAATCCCTGATATTGGTGGAGAGCTGCTTCAGTGAGGATTAGAGACTAGATTCATAGTTGAGAGAAAATATTTGTAGTCAGAGAGATCATGAAGTTCAGTTTCTTGGAAGTCAAGTAATTCAAATAATATATTTCCTAAATCTCTATGAGGTTTAGTTTACTCATTTTCAAAATGGGCATAATATACCTGTTTCATAAATCTCAGAGAGTAGCTATGAGATTTAAATAAATATAATATGACATGATTATATATAGATGTAAACAGGGTAATAAAGAGTGAAGGCTCTGGAGTCAGAATGCTTTGGATCAAATCCCAGGTTTATTATTTTTCTTATCACACAATCTAGAGGAAATTCACTTAACATCTATATGCCTAAATTTTGTCATTTTGTTTGCAGAATGGATAAAATAATATTAAATAACTTTAAAACATATAAAACATGGAACATTGCCTGATTGAGAGTAAATGCTAAATAAATATTCTGTTATTATTTTGACATTAGGAAAAAAGTAAATAAAAAGAGAATAATTTGTGTCTGTCTGTGAAGGAGTAAACATTTTGACTTGCCATCTCAAAAAGTAGAAAATCAGACAAATTCTTTTAAATTACTGTTTTTGGATATTGGGAGAGTGCTTCCCAAGTAAGAACTGTGCTTCCAAAGAGAAAGGAACTAATCACCCGGAGAGATTTCTGTCTAGACATAATTGATGGACAGAGATTTAAGAAGGGAAAATCTGAACAGAGCCCAGTATTCTTTCTGAGTTTAGGAGTAGAAATGACATTCTGGAGAGCCCAACATATCTAGATTTTTTGGAATAAAATAATGGAGATAAGGAAGTTCTGCAGAAGAAGCTCCAGAAGCCTGCGTGGGGTCCCCTTAAGTCATCATGTTTTGAATATTGCAGTTATATTAGCTCTTTATATATTTTGGATATTAACCCCTTATCAGATATATGATTTGCAAATATTTTCTCCCATTTGAAAATTTGGCTTCTTCATTTTGTTGATGGTTTCCTTTGCTGTGTAGAAGCTTTTTAGTTTGGTGTAGTCCTTCTTGTTTATTTTTGCTTTCACTGACTTTCCTTTGGTGTCAAATCCAAAAAATTATTACCAAAACCTATGTCAAGGAGCTTACCACCTATGTTTTCTTCTAGGAGTTTTTCAGGGTTTACATTCAAGTCTTTAATCCATTTTGAGTTAACTTTTGTGTATGCTGTAAGATAGCAGTCCCATCTCATTCTTTTGCATGTAACTGTCCAGTTTTCCCAACACCAATTATTGAAGAGACTGTCTTTTCCCCATTCTTGGCTCCTTTGTCATAAATTCCTTGACTATTTATGCATGATTTTATTTCTGGGCTCTCTATTCTGTTCCATTGATCTATGTGTCTGTTTTTATACCACTGCCATACTATTTGATTATTGTATCTTTGTAATATAGTTTGAAATCAGGGAGCAGATGCCTTCAACTTTGTTCTTCTTCCTCAAGATAGCTTTGGCTAGTCAGGGTCTTTGTGGTTCCATACAAATTTTAGGATTTTTTTTTTTATTTCTGTGAAAAAAGCCACTGGGGTTTTAATAGGGATTGCAATGAATCTGTAGATTGCTTTGGGTAGTATGGACATTTTAACAATGCCAATTCTTGCCTTCTGTGAGCATGGAATAGCTTTCCTTTATTTGTGTGTTCTTCAATTTCTGTCATCTATGTCTTACAGTTTTCAGTGTACTGTTTTTTCACATTTTTGGTTAAATTTATTCCTAGGCATTTCATTCTTTTTGATGCAATTGTAAATGGGATTGGTTTCTTAATTTCTCTTTCTGATAGTTCATTACTAGTATATAGAAATTGAACAGATTTCTGTATATTGATTTTGTATTCTACAACTTTATTGAATTTATTTTTTACTTCTAACAGGTTTTTGGTGGAATCTTTAGGATTTTCTATATATAATATCATGTCATCTGTAAATAGTGACAGTTTTACTTCTTCCTTTCCAATTTAAATCATTTTTAATTTCTTTTCTTGGTTAATCACTCTGCCTAGGACTTCACAAATTATGTGGCATGAAAGTGACAAGAATGGGAACCCTTGTCTTTGTCCTGATATTAGAGGACCATCTTTCAGCTTTTCATCATTGAGTATGAAGTTAGCTGTGGGCTTGCCATAGATGGCCTTTATTATGTTGAGGTACATTCTCTCTATACACACTTTGTTGAGAGTTTTTGTCAAAAACGATGTTGAATTTTGTCAGATGTTTTATTTTGCATCTATTGAAATCACCATATGATTTTTAGCCTTCATTTTTTAATGTGTTATAGCACATTGGTTAATTTGTGGTTGTTGAACCATTCTTGCAACTCTGGAATAAATCCCACTCAATCATGGTGTTTGATTTTTTTTTTCTTGAGGAAGATTAGCCCTGAGCTAACATCTGTTTCCAACTCTCCTCTTTTTCACTGAGGAAGATTGGCCATGGGCTAACATCTATGCCCATCTTCCTCTACTTCATATGTGGGATGCCTGCCACAGCATGGCTTGATAAGCGGTGCATAGGTCCATGCCTGAGACCTGAACTTGTGAATCCCAGACACTAAAGCAGAGTGCATGAACTTAACCACTGTGCCACTGGGCCAGCCCTGTGTTTCATCTTATTAATGTATTTTTGAAATCAGTTTGCTAATATTTTGTTGAAGATTTTTGCATCTATGTTCATCAGGGATATTGGCCTGTAATTTCTGTGTGTGTGTGAGATGTCCTTATCTGGTTTTGATATCAGGGTAATGCTGGCTTCATAAAATGAGTTTGGAAGTGTTCCTTTCTCTCTCTCTCTCTTTTTTTTTTTTTTTTGGAAGAGTTTGGGAAGGACTAATATTACTTCTTTGAATGTTTGGTAGAATTCACCAGTGAAGCCATCAGGTCCTGGACTTTTGCTTTTTGAGAGGTTTTAAGTTACTGATTCAATCTCCTTACTAGTAATCTAGTAAACTAGTTCAGATTTTCCATTCTTCATGATTCAGTCTTGGAAGGTTGTATGTTTCTATGAATGTATGAATTTCTTCTAGGTTCTCCAATTTGTTCACATATAATTGTTTGTAGTAGTCTCTTATGATTCTTTGTATTTTTGTGGTAACAGTCCTAATGTCTTCTCTTTCATATCTGATTTCATTTATTTGAATCCTCTCTCTTTCTTGGTAGTCTAGCTAAAGGTCTGTCAATTTTGTTTATCTTTTCAAAGGGCCAGCTCTTGGTTTCATTGATCTTTTCTGTTGTTTTTTAAGTCTCTATTTTATTTATTTCTGCTTTGATCTTTGTTATTTCCTTCCTTCTGCTAACTTTGGGCTTTGTTATTCTTTTTATAGTTCCTTAAAGTGTAAAGTTAGGTTGTTTATTATAGTTGTTTTTTTTTTTTTTGTCTCTTGAAATAGCCATTTGTTACTATGAACTTCCCTCTTAAACTGCTTTTCCTGCATCCTATAAATTTGGTACATTGTAATTCTATTTTTAGTTGTCTCAGGTATTTTTTGATTCTGCTTTTGATTTCTTTGTTGATCCATTGGTTGTTTAGTAGCATGTTGTTTAATCTCCACATATTTGTGAATTTTCTAGTTTTCTTCTTGTAACTGATTTCCCTACTATTATTTTATTGCTGTCCATTTCTCCTTTTAGATCAGGTAACATTTCCTTTATATATTTAGGTGCTCCTATGTTGGATGCATAAATATTTACAGGTGCTATATCCTCGTGTTGGATTGACTCCTTTATCATCATGTAATGTCCTTCTTTATCTCTTAGTAAAGTCTTTGTTTTAAAGTCATTTTGTCTCATATAAGTAGAGCTACCCCAGTTTTCTTTTGATTTCCACTTACATGGAACATCTTTTTCCATCCCTTCACTTTTAGTCTGTGTGTGTCTTTACATCTAAAGTGAGTCTCTTGTAGGCAGCATGTAGATGGATCTTGTTTTTTCATCCATTCAGCCACTCTGTCTTTTCATTGGAAAATTTAGTCCATTTACATTTAAAGCACTTATTGATAGGTATGTATTTATTGCCATTTTGTTAATTGTTTTCTGGCTGTGTGTAGTTGCTCTGTTTCTTCTTTTTCTCTTGCTCTCTTCCTTTGTGGTTTGATGACTTTCTTTGTTGGTGTGCTTAGATTCTTTTCTCATTATCTTTTGTGTATTTACTATAATTTTTGCTTTGTGGTTACCATGAAGCTTACATATAACAACTTATATTTATAATAGTCTATTTAAGTTAATAGCTACTTAATTTTGAATGCATTCTAAAGCTCTACATTTTTACTCTCCCTCTACCATGTTCTATATTTTTAATGTCGCATTTTACATCTTTGTATCTTGTGTATCTCTTAACTATTAGAGTTACTTTTACTGCTTTTGTCTTTTAATCTTCATAATAGCTTTATAAGTGATTAATCCCCTATCTTTATTACATATTTATCTTTACATTGAGATTTATACTTTCATGTGTTTTCTTGCTACTAACTAGTGCCTTTTCTTTTCAAATTAAAGATGTCTCTTTAACATTTCTTGTAAGGCCAGTTTAGTGGTTATGAACTCCTTTAGCTTTTGCTTGCCTGAGAAACCCTTTATCTTCCCTTCAATTCTGCATAACTGCAAGGGGGAATATTCTTGCTTCAAAATTTTTTTCTTTCAGCACTTTGAATATACTATGCCATTCGATTCTGGCCTGCAAAGTTCTGCTATGAAAATCTGATGATAGTCTTATGGGGGCTCCCTTGTAGGTAACAAGTTGTTTTTCTGTTGCTGCTTTTATGATTCTCTTCTTGTCTTTAATTTTTGACATTTTAATTATAATATGTCTTGATGTGTCTCTCTGGGTTCATTTTATTTGTATCTCTCTGTGATTCCTGGATCTGTAGGGCTGTTTCTTTCCCCAGGTTTAGGAAGTTTTCAGTCGTTATATCCTCAAATAAGTTTTCTGCCCCTTTCTCTCTCTTTTCTCCTTCTGGGACTTCTTTAATGCAAATGTTGGTCTGCTTGATGTTGTTCCATAAGCCCCGTAAGCTATATTCATTTTTTAAATTCTTTTTTCTGCTCTGATTGGGTGAGTTCCTCCATCCTGTCTTCAAGTTCACTGAAGTTTTTCTTCCACTTCATTTGTCTGCTATTGAAACTCTTTCATTTATTTTTCAGTTCAGTCATTATATTCTCCAGCTCTGAGACTTCTATTTGGAACTTTCTTATATTTTCTATCTCTTTGTTGACTTCTATTTGGAATTTTCTTATATTTTCTATCTCTTTGTTGAAGTTTCTTTCCCCGAGTTCAATGAACATTTTTATGACCATTACTTTTATCTTTATCAGGTATATTACTTATCTCTGCTTCATTAAGGTTTTTTTCACTTTGAAAAGACTTTGGTTTTTATCACTTTGTTTCATCATTTTGCTTGACTGTCTATGTTGGTTTCTATGCCTTAGGTGAAACAGCCACCTCTTTCAGTCTTGAAGAATTGGTCTTGTATAGGAGATGAACCTTATTGTTCAACCCTACCTTATCTCTTGGTTGAGTCTCAAACCTTTGTGATTATCCAAGCAACCTGTTTTATTTTTGATAGTTCCTAGTAGTTGGGGGAGTGTCAAGACCAGTCAGTGTCCCTAAAGGAAGGATCTCAGTCAGCATCTAGATTCAGGCTGATTGAAAGCCAGACTCTCAGGCAGCAGCTTTTAAAGAATGCCAATATATATAGTCCTGTGGAGCCACAAGCATAAGCTCTGCTGGCACCAGAGCCAGGCAATCTGTGGGTGCTCCCTGGACAGCAGTCCCAAAACTCAGGGTTTCAGATAAGGGTATAAGCTCCTTTCTTGGAAATAACAGTGAGATGTAGTGAGGCAGAGGGAGAGCACAAAGATGGTTTTCACTGGCCTACATTTCCTGAGAGCACCTCCATAGCCTCTAGATGTGTGCTAAACCTGAAGCCTGCCTCTAAGGCTGAAGCTCCAGGACTAGAAAATAGGCCTCTTTCCCAGAAAGACTGGGGGTGTTTTTTTTTTATTCTGCTATATATGCAGTGCCCTGGGGATGGTGGCTTACTAAGAACTGTCTCTCTGATTGTTACAGTCCTATGGGACTCAGGGTCCCAAACACCCTGGCCTCCAGAGCCAGGCAATTAAGGGGTATCCACTGGGCAGCAGCTGTAAGAACAGGGCACCAGATGTAAAAACTAGGGCACCAAACATGTATAAGAGTTCCCCTCTGAGATGCTGACACTCTGAGTGCAGCAAAGAAAGAGCACAAAAATAGTGCCCATGTTCCGAGGTCTTGGGAAAGGTTTATAGTCAGCCTTAGCTGTGTGTTAAATTGGAAGCCTGTCCCTCAGGCTACAGCTATGACGATAAGCTGATAGGCCTCTTTCCAGAAAGATAGGCTCCTAGGTCTGTCACCTCTTACTCTACCCTGAGGTTAGTAGCTGTTGAAGAACTCTTTCTCCATTGGTTATAGTCCTATGGACCTGCAAGCATAAGCCCCCTGGCCACCAGATTCAAGCAATGTAGAGGTGTCCCCTGGCAGTAGCTGCAAAAAAATCAGGGCACCAGAGAAGGGTGTAAGCTCCTTTCTGGAAGATAATGGTGTGCTAGAGTGAGGCAGAGGGAGAGCACAAAGATCACATCCACTAGCCTGTGTTTCCTGAGAGCAGCTCTGTAGGCTCCTATAAGTGTGCCAAACCAGAAGCTTGCCTCTCAGACCAAAGCTCTTGGATGCACAAATTGACTTCTTTCTCAGAAAGACTGGGGCTGTGTTTCAGCTTGCCCCTTGTGCAGTGCCCTGGAAGTGGCAGTCAGTCAGAACTGAATCTCTGATTTTACAGTCCCATTGGAGTCAGAAGCACATGCCCTCCTGGCCTGCAGAGCCAGGAAATCAAGGGGAATCCCCTGGAGTGGCAACTTCAAAAACTAGGTCACAAATGCAAAACCTGGGGCAACGGTGTATGTTGAAGCTCCCTTCTGGGAGACACTGGTATTCTGGAATGAGGCGGAGGGAGAGCAGGAAGATGGAGCCCACCGGTGGGAGGGAGGTAGAGGGGGAGTGCAAAGATGGCATCTGCTAAAAAAAAAAAAAGAAAAAGAAAAAGGAAAGGGAAACAAAATAAAACAAAAAGATGGCATGCACCTGCTTTAGCAAGGCAGAGGAAGAGCAGAGAAATGGTGCCTATCAGCTGGAACATAGATGGTCCTCACCAGAAAGGAAAAAAAACAAAAAGAAAAAAATGATAGCACCCACAGGCATTAGCAAGGCAGAAGGAGGGCAGGAAGATGTCACCCACCAGCCTTTGTACCTGCAGACTATCCCAGCAGGACCCTCCTCCTCATACTAATGCTGTAAAATTAGCAAATGAGTCTTTTTTCACATAAAGTCTGGCCACTTTTCAAAGGGTTGCTTCTGTACTGTGCACTGGGGTGGGTGAATCTGTGCAGGAGCCCCATTGGTCTTCAAAGCCAGGTGTTTTGAAGGCTTATCTCGCAGGTGCTAGTCTTAGTAGTTGGGGTGCCCAATGTGGGGTAGGAACCCTTTGCTCCTCAGGAAGAAGCTTGGGGTTTTGAATTCCCTCCTTGTGGGGCACTGTGACCAGGGTGGGGTTTGTAGCAAGACTGTGTCTCAGACTTTCTTACCCACTTCAATGTGGTTTCCCTCTTGTTTGCCTGAAGTGAAGGGGTTGCTCTGCCAATTTTTAGGTTTTATTCAGAGAAGACTCTTCCATATATACCTGTAGATTCAGTGTGTCCATGGGAGGAGGTGAATTTGGGATCTTCCTACAATGCCATCTTAAACTGGAAGTCTGCTGCTGAAAGTTACTTTTAGGTAAAATATTTACACTGGCTTCTCAGGAGGCATCAATTTTTTTTTTTTTTTTTTTTTAGTGATGTTCAATGTGATTATTCTTGGGTTTGTATTTCTGATTTTACTTCTAGGAAAATCTGTATGGGAATTAATTTGAGCTCATCAATTTAAAAAATTCTTGCATTATTCTAATAATGTAACAGTGACATCAATGAATTGAATGGGAATAAATACATCTTTAGATGCTAAGCTAAAACATCCAAGGATAATTTTTGAAAAGCCTCAAAATATAAGAATTTTCACTTTAACAGACCTTGACATTATGATTTCCTGAGTCAGAGTTAATACAGTGACTTTCATTTATTGACTTGAAGAATGAAGAGAAGCAGGTGACACAATGTTCCCCAATCTCCTCTTTGGATCCCAACTAGGCCTTCGACCCAGCTTTGTGCCACTAGCAAATTTGATAAGCATGCAATTAGCTTCTTGAAATTCTCCGTAAGAGTAACCCATAGGAGAGAGGATAGAGCTGAAAGAGGAGTCCTGGCTCTTGTTTCATCTTTTATCTATCTGTATAATAGTGGTTAACATGTTTCAACCATTTATACAAGGTCACAAAACACTAAGTACATGAATACTTGGAGGCTTATGGTGAACCATTTTGAAATATAATATACCATCCATGTCATTCTCCTAATTTATTGGCCTATCAAGTCTGATTAAAAGTGATCATGTGAGATCATTCTACTGTGGTCTTTTTCTATGAACCCATGCTGGATAATTGTTGTTGTTTGTTTGTCCTAAGACCAGAATGGCACATTAGCCTAATTTAAGAATATAGGATACAAATTTTTAAAAATGTAACTTTCTTTTCCTGTTGCTCACAGACTATCCATTTAATAATCTGTCACAGATTTGGCCTAGGATCTATGTTGTGTCTTCTGGAATAGTTAATGGAGTTTACTTTATGTAAGGGCAACATTTATTACCTTCAGTATTCCTATTCTTCTTTTGATCTTAATTACTCCTCAAAATTTACACAGAGAAACTCAGCCATCATTTGTAGGAGGTCTTGGAGCCTTGGGCCAACAGGAATTCCTCTGGACCAAGGGACAAAATCAATCAGAAAATCAAGGTTCTTTCCTCCTGTTCCTCACATTCCCCAGCTTGATTTCCACCTCAGTAAGGTCATCTTACGGTATTTAGACTAAAAACCAACAACCAAGAGTATCATATACCTCTCAGTCAGTAAGACTATATGTTCTTTGTATTATTTTCTATGTGTATAATTTAAATATCCTCAGACTTCAAAGCTGTCTGTGTTACTCTTGCTTACACATCCTTGTTTGTAACCACATGCTTCCATTATTCTTTATAAGTATTTGTAAGTTTTTTCCCGAATTTCCAAAATGGTGCATTTCACATATTTGAAGAATATGAGATTAAAAAAACAAAGAACATAAACCTCAGATTGTCCAATAATGTGGATGCATCCATTGCATATTTGAATGTCTATGTGTAAAATATATTTTATACATATATATATAGATGTATTTATATATATATGCACAAATAAGATTTACTCAGAAAATTTTGTGACTTAATAAATAGAGCATTTTAATTTACCTTTTTCTTTTTCATTCACTATGTAATAAAGTTCACATTTCAGTAAATGTTTTTAAACATAAAAAAGACTTACTTCTATCAGATGTACATACCCACATAAAAAATTATGACTCACATTTTACACTTTAATAATTTCTTGTACTTTTGAAAGATGATGTTTTCTCTGGTTGCAGATCTTCTAACTGAGGGGTCTTGTGGTCATCAGTGGGCCCGGGTGAAACAAGGCAGGAAGTGGTGTCATAGTCATATGGAAAAAAAAGCGAGACTTTTTTATAGCAAACTGTGGGTGTCTTGTAAGATTTCACTACCAGCAGAATTGTCTCATGGAATTGTGGAGGTTGGCAAGCCCAAAATCCACAGGGTGGACTGGCAGGCTGGAGAACCAGGGAAGACCTGCAGTTCACATTCCAAAGGCAGTCTACTGACAGAACTTATTCTAGTGTGGGGGAGGTCAGTCTTTGATCTTTTAAGGACTTCAACTGATTGGATGATCCCCACCCACATTATAGAAGGTAATCTACTTTACTCAAAGTCCACTGATTTAAATGTTAATCTCATCCAAAAACTCCTTCACAGAAACATCCAGAATAACATTTGATCAAATATCTGGGCATTGTGCCCTAGCCAAATTGACACATTTAATTAACTATCACAACATAAATTCAGCTACTTGTAATTATGTGTAAGGTGAAAGCTATCTTTAAAAAGAATGACAGCTGGGCTATGTGAAACATCATCAAATCCAACTGCTTGCCTATGGGTTCAGTGTGACAACTGGTATGTGCTAGGTGGTTTCACTGTAGAAACTAAGTTGATGACAGTGTTGGGTAGCATTGTAGGCAAAATAAGCTATTAAGTCTGTGCAACTTGCTGCCAGTGGAAAAACTGGATATAATCTAGATAACAGAGGCAGCATGGATTCTCAACTCCATAACTAGTATACTTAGACACTGGGTAGGTAGAAGCTGTTTTTCAATAATTTTGGATACAGACATTTCTTCTGGATGTTTCTGTGTCTGTGTTTATCTTAAAGAAAAAAATTTAAAAATAGACAAATTTTATATGACTATCCACTAAAAAGAAAAAGAGAAATACACACAAGGTATATACATGCACCACGGTTGAAAACAGAAGTACAGATTGACCATAGGTCATAATACTGGAAAATTTTCTCTAACTTCCATTGTCTAAGGGGCTCAAGTTCAGGAACAGTTGGTAACAAATTAGATAATCACCATCTTTAGCAGAAAGACAGAGGCTGGGAAACAAAAGACAAAGCTGAATCCCATCAGTGTCACAGTTAGTGACTAAAACCTATAGCAATCAAAGTTTTGGCAGCTGCTCTCCCTTACTCCAGCCACGGCAATTACATGCTGGGCAATCTGGGTCCATTACTGCTACTTTCTAATTCCATTTGAAAACTACATTTTGCAGTATTTAGATATAGATGAGTACAGTTAAGGACTGAAGACTATAGGAGGAATCCTCAGTTACAATGGTAGAGACAAAGAGTATTCATTTCTATTTCTGCATAACAAATCACCACAAACTTAGTATCTTAAAACACGTGAATGTATTATCTCATAGTTTCTGAATGTCAGGAGTCTGGACAGGGCTTAGCTAAGGCCTCTAGGTTTAATGGCAATCAAGTTGTTGGCTGGAGCTGCACTCTCATTCAAGCTCATAATCTTCAAAGCTCACTAGTTGTTGGCAGAATTCATTTGCTTGCAGATATATGAGTGACATTTTGTTTTCATGCTACTCTAGTACCTCTCATATACAGACTGCCTCAGATCTTTCCCACATGGCCCCCTCCTCTCACAACATGGCTATTTGTTTCTTCTAAGCCAGCAGGAGAGTCTATTCTGCTTCAGATCCTCCAACCTCTTTTAAGGCTTCATTTGATCAGGTTGGACACATACAGGATAATCTTTTCAATTACCTCAAAGTCAACTGATTAGTCAACTGATTAACTACATCTGCAAAATTCCTTCTGCCAGTAATGTAAGCCTTGGGAGTGGTATTTCTTATTATTTACAAGTCCCGCTTACACAAAATGGTAAGAAACTAGCTAGTCGTGAATACCAAAAGAGAGGTAACTCAGGGAGCATCTTAGAATTCTGCTTGTCACAGCAGGGATGGAGGAACGAGGAACTCTGAAACTCTGAGAATGGGATATGCAGAGGCAGTAGTGTACTAGCACCATAAATTGGGGCAGTGGGTGGCAACAACAAACTGCGTGGATTCTCCAGAACAGAGATCATCTTCCTGTGTAAAAGAACCTGGCAGTGAGGGCAAAAACTCTGTCTTGAATCCTTGAATGTGCTGCAAATTAAAGCCTTTGGTGCACCCTTTGGTGCTGCCCCCAAAAGGGCAGCTAATCTCTACCCAGAAATCAATCTGAGAAGGTATAGGTACCAAGATCAATTATGAACTTTTTAGTGACTTATTCAGTTCTGCTTTTGTTCTTCATTTGGAATGTGTTTATTTTGTTTGATTGTTGGCTCCTCTCATGACAGGTGACTCATTAGAAGAGATAACAAATCCCCAAAGAATAAGAAACTGAAACCTGAAGGGATTAATAGCCCATCAAAGTGATATGAAAATTACTTTAAACAGAAAACATCTGAACAATCAGCAGCCACAGAAAGAAATATTATCTAAACTTAAGCAGAACCTCATGAAAATAAGCTGCCATTGACCCCCCCTCTGAAGGGGTTTCCTGATTTGGGAAAAGACTGACCATTAGCACCAGGACAAGCTAAGTTAGCTGCCCATTAGAATCAAAAAAGACATTAGAATCTTTTATACTATCCCACCAAAGTCTTGACCCCCCCCCTTCTGTTAAGTTGATATATAAATGGTTAACTCTGGCTATTCAGTGAGTGAGTTACTCATTAGTTAGCAACTGCCACATACACATGTGAATAAACTTTATCTTTTCTCCTGTTAATCTGTCTATTGTCAGTTAACTTGCAGGCCACAATCACAGAGGCAAGTTGGAAGAGGAAAAAGTATTTCCTCCCAACAAAACTACTATGACAAAAAAATGCAGAAATTTAGTGCCAGAATGATTGTAACAATAAGTTACAGTTATAGAAAAGAATTCTCATATATGCAGTTTTGCTGGAAATAATTTTCAAATGTAAAATTCTGAAAATAAAAATAAAACTTTTAAAATAAAATAATTAAAATTAAAATTGATAAAAGTTAAGAATTCAATAATGGGAATTCTCAGTTAAAAAAACATAGTCAATAACAAAAATAGCTAAGTGTAAACATCAAATGTTTCTGTTTTAATTATTTTTAAGTGGATTCCACAAAACATTGGTCCTTATAGATGTTCTGTGGGGAAAAAAAGAGCATCTCTAGATTTGCGAAGTGCTACTGATCTCTCTCTTTTGAAGAGTCATATTGGTACCTAAGAGGTTTAAGAGATTCTGACATAAAGAATCCTGTTTAACTTTGCTTCATCCAGTGTTTCTCAGGATACTTGACCAAAGAACCCCTTTTCAGTTTTCACGTAATATCTCCTACCCTACTTGTCAGTTTATAAAGTTCATTTTTATTCAATTGTGCAAAAATGCTACCCCCTTGTGGTGAACCAAGCAACACAAAATACCATAGTGATGATGAATATCATTTATTATATAAGTAGTTTTGTAAAATTGGGATGAGACATTCATTTTATATTATATTCTGACAATTGTAGTGATATATTGAGAAAACTGCTTCTGTTAATACATTTGGAAGACATTGAATACATAATTTTAGCTATGAAGGAAAGCTTGGGTGTACAAGTCAAAGTTAAATCTGAAAAGTGCATGTTTAGAATGAGAGAGAAAGAAGGACAGTGAGAGATAGAGAGAGCATGCTCTAAAATTTCTGTTAATAAGAAATGAAGTTGATAGAATTTAGGGGATTGAGAGGAGCCCAAAATTGTTTTTTGTATCTCAAGTTGGAAGAGATTTTGGATCATACTTGAATAATTTCAAAAAATTTAAAAAATACACTTTGTATGTATATGTCTGGGTAAGAAAGATTTAAATAATATTAGAATTTAGAATTACAGGAAGTATTAAACATTTAAAACCATCACAGATGAAGGAAAAGCAATAAAATCTAGTCAGTATTGTCAATGACAGTAATAAATGGTGAGAAACAATCAAGAAGATATCAAATAAGAGACCATAAACCTTTTATGTCCCCTGATTAAAAAAAAAATGTTAATGATCTAAACTTTCCACTAACACAGTAGATTTAAAAAATAATTTTTAAATATTCATATACCAAGCAATATTGTTCTCAAGTTGAAAAATTAATAGGCAGGAAATGTTATGTGACATCTATAAAACAAAGGATTAAAAACCTGTGGATATCTCAAAAGCTCCTGTAAGAATTTAATAAAGATTGAAACTCATGTTGATAAAAAAAGCATTATCACTAAGAACAGCATGATACTTCCTCAACCTGATACTTAAAATTAACTGAACTAATGGAAATATTCTAATAATTATCAGGAATAAGCATATATACTCTATCAAAATGATTATTTAATATTGGCCTGGAATTTCAGGTAATACAATAGAATATGACATAGAAATAAAAGATATATCCATCAGAAAGGAAGCATAATTATAATTTTCAGATGATCACTATTGTCCCAGATAGCTTAAAAGGATTGTTTAGGGCTGTCTGGGTGGCGTAGTGGTTAAGTTCACGTGCTCTGCTTCAGCGGCCTGGAGTTTGCAGGTTCGGATCCTGGGCATGGACCGGACCGACTCACTGCATGTCAAGCCATGCTCTGGCGGTAGCCCATATAAAGTAGAAGAAGATGGGCACGGATACTAGCTCAGGGCTAATCTTTCTCATCAAAAAAAAAGAATAGAATTGTTTAAAAACAATAGAATTGATCAATATAATTTGATCTATGTATATTAAATGAACAGTTTTCTCATACACCAAAATTGCCAGGAAGAAAATATGATAATAAAATGATTTTATTGACAATAGAAAAAGAGCTGATACACACATTCGTGATAAGTTTTCAAAGTATTGTGGAAACAGACAAGAAGAGGACTTTAAAAAGCAACTGTGAGAAACTGGACAAATAAACAGAGAATACTGTGCCCCTTAAAGACAAGTCTGAATATTTTAGTCAGTTCAATATTTCACAAATCAGTTTATATCTTACAAATTGCAATTCCTAGTCTTCTTTTTCTTCTATCCTCCTTCGAGTCTCTTTAAAAATACCATATAGTGTTCAGATTTGAGATCTTTTTTGCCTCATTCTCAATGAACTTTTCTTCTATCTTACAGATAAGTGCAATCCATAAACTAACCCTTTCCTAAATTTTCTGCCAACAGATCTGCTCCTTCTTCCTGTTTTAGCAAACAAGGTTATTTTTGTCTTAGCCCGGCCCATGTCCTGGAATGTAATCCCAACTCCAGCAGCCTTCTCAGGGAGAGTTCTCCACAGACACTGATGTCCCCATTGTCCTCAGTGATTTCTGTGTCACTCAGTCCAATGCACATTTTTAAGGACACATCTTACTCAATATCTGTGACAGTTCTTGTGTTTTTTGCTAAAAGTTTATCTTTCAATACCATCCCCTTCCACGGTTAAGATTTCCTAGGGACCCGGTGGTTGGGTGGGGTTTTGCACTTTGTTATGACCAATGAGTTGTTTGCTAAAGAGACATTGTGTTTCTGGGCCCAACACACATTTAATGGTTTACAAATCTGAAAGCATTTGTGTATGACGACAGTTAACACTCAAGAAGTTAGTGTTCTACAGGCCTTGGTTACCAAGCAAGTATGCTGAGAGTGTGGGAAGAATCTGTAGCACACATGGAAGGCACCTTTGTTGTTCATGCCACTGAGATTCAGGGGCTGTTTGTTACCACAGCATAACCTGGCCTATCCTCACCAATACAACTCTTCAGCAAAATGTAACATAACAAACCAGTCCTTTTTATGCAAAACTCTAATTTTTCATTGCTTCTTATTATATCATATTTTTATCATTCCCTTATATATTTTTCTCTTCTTGTCAAGGTTCTGTGCCAAGTCTTTCTCTCATATCAATGGCTTCAATGATCATTTACAAGAAAGTAACTCTCCAGTGTCTGTCTCTAGTCTTGAAAATAACCAAATACAAAAATGCACACTCTCTCTTTCTCTCTCACACACACATGCACACACACAGAAAATTTTATACCTAATTGCCTACCAAGAAAATTCAACTATCCCACTTAGACATCTGGTGGGCATTCCTGTTCTAAAGTAAATTGATGACATTACCTCATCCAAATTTCTTTAGGCCATGTGAGTCAAGTTTTAATAAATTAGATAATTCATCATTTATGTGCCATCCATTGTGCATGTGTATGGCTTATAGTCTACTGAGAAGGCCAGACTAATCACAATAACAGATTTTCATGCTTTAATGGTCACACTCCTGAGAAATGAGCAGGATAAGGCCATTTCAGTTTTACAGATGAAAATAACTAAAGTCTACAGATGCTAAGAAACTTACTCAAAAGACATATGGCAGCAAGTACTAGCATCAAGAATAAAATAGAAATCTAGTAATGCAAGTTATGCAAGGGAACAGTGTAATTCCTGCCCAGGCGTGTTTCCCAGCTCAGCAGGTTGTACTCCTCCTTTCCAATGCCTGGACTGGGGCGGGCTCATGACACTCTAGAGCAGAAGTAGGAGACTCAAGTTTTGTGATCCTCACATGCAGTACTGTACAGTACGTTAGAAGGTGAAATGTTGACTTTCATAGAATGAGAAGTGCTGGGACACATTTCTTCTAAAGTGATAAGAAGGCTCCCCTTTAAAAGAAGAACCATAATTAATTATGACTAAAATTTAGTTTCTTGCTATTTCACACAACCAGGAGTTAAGTGGTTACTCTACAGAGATTAAAATGGAAAAATAAGTGAATAGAAAAGAGGATGCATTTATTTTACAAATCTGCTATTTAATTGTCTTTTCATTGAAATAATGGCTTTGTACATAAAGCATTGGTGCTAGATTCTTTACTGTTTTGCTTGAAGATCAAATCTACATGAAAACATGAAGTAAATGCATGAATGTTTTCTGAAATTACTAAATATAGTAAGAAATGTAAATATAGAGGAAATACAAGTGTGTTAAGCATAAATCATGTAGAAATAACAGTATCAATCTGATGATTTGACTACTTTAATACTTGAAGTATATGTATATTTTGTCTTTTCAAAGACTTAAGTTCCTTGTGGTTCGGTCCTCATGTGTGTGCACACACACATGTGTGTGTAAATATTACCCACCTAAATCTAATACTATATTCAATCTGCAGCAGATTGTATCAGGCACTCTTGTCTCATTAATTGAAGACAGAAAATACAACAGTTTATAGCATAATAGACTACCACACTAAAGCAAGTAACTATACTACTCATAACTAGTTCAGGCAGTGAAATCTTGAATGTTTGTGTGTTTTAATTTGAATTAAGGGGCCCATTTTATCTCTTTTTCTTGCACAGACAGACACAGTCCACATTTTGAGATAATAAAGCCTGTGCTAAACGAGACCTGCGTCTTCAGTTGCTATCAGACTCTCAAAAATTAAGGGTCAGTGCTAGTACACCAGCATGTCAGATACAAATATTTGTGTGTGTCTATTAATTAGTTAAAAAGACAATTACAGCCACACTTTATATGAATAGTAATATTCCACTCCAGTTTTGAACTTGGCACATTCAGATCTTTTAATTTAATTTTGCGAAAGGTATAATATCGACCTTAGGAAATTTTCATCAAAGAAAATAATGAGTTTTTTTCTATTTAACTAGTGTATATAAATTATCTGCAGAAAAGTAATGAGTCTGCCATTGCTAAACCATCAAATGTTGTATCTGCCTTTCAGTATTTGTATTGGTAAAATGGGAGAAAATTGGCCTTATGTTCATTTAGCATTGTTCATATTGTGCGTTGTTATTTGATTCTCTCTCATTTGCAGAGCTTGTGACTTCAGGCCCATTGCCCTTGAATCACTAGACTAGAAGGGTAAGTTAAGCAAGTTTTTATTTCCTTTTCCCCACACAATCCTACAAAGCAGTCTCACAAGCCTGTACAACACAGGAGCATTTGATATGCAGTTGGAAGGGCTTCTGACAACATCTGCTCCCAGTGCCACACACAGGCTATTATATCCAGAGCACTGTTTCAAGTGTACAGAACATTTAGCATCCTGCTAGGAAAAGCAGTATTTTTTGTGTGTGGCAGTTTTGTGTTCTATCTTGAGAAGGTATTCAGAGGTAACCCCAATTCTGATCTGACTAGCCAATGTCATACTGAACATTCAAGTTCACTTCTCTTACTTTCCAGCTCTTTCTTCCAGTTAGCTTTCTTAATTTTTCCCCTAGTTGCTTTTTATTTTATTCAAAAATTATCATAATTGCACCATTTTCACTTAGTCCCAAATGCTCCCAGTGCCTCTACTGATGGCCTTAGGTGTCAAGCTAGTCCGTTAAATGTAGGAATGGTTTATCAAGTCAGTCTGTCTAATGCAAAAAGTAACGGGTCAATAAAATATATCTGAAAAATTTCATGACTATAAAGTTTCTTGATGAAAAAGGATTCACTAATAAATGTAACATATAAAAACACCACCAAAAGTTATCTTCCTTACTGATAAGTTTACATTTTATCCTCTGCTACTCAGAGATCATTGATCTTTTCTGGAACTCAGTTGTCTTTAAAAAATTGAGGACATTTTGCTAGTTACCTTAAAAGCGTATTCCACTTAAATAACACCAGTAACCCTAAACCCAGCATTACCTAGCGTTATGTGCCAAGTACTCTTCTCAGTGCTTTGCGTGTATTATCTTATTTAAACCTGCAGGCTAACACTGTTCCCATCACCCTGTACAGACAAGGACCCAGAGGCACACAACAGTGAGGGCTGTTCCAGTTTCCATATTAGTGCCAGGTGGAGAAGGGACATGAGCCTCGGAGGTATGTCTCCGGGTCCTTTACTCAGAATCTCTATGCTACGCAGAGATTATATGAATTGACTTATTTACATGTTTGTACCTTTTATCATTCTGGCTTCTTTTTCTCAATAAAAACATAACATTTAATTATATTTTCTTATATGATATATGGGGAAAAAATTGACATTCCCAAACTGATTAGTTAACAATTCTCATTAAAATTATGTTTTTAATCAGATAAACTGGCCTCAAATTCTAAAAGAATATACCATATTGCATCTGTATTTTCATATTAAGAATATTTTCTATCAAATAAATTATTATTCTATCATTAACCATTATTTTACCATTGTTAGCTTTTCCCTTCATGTATATATTTTCTGGAAATAATGTTTTATAATTAGGTAATGTTTTAATTTTAAAATTTCAGTAGATGTAGTCTAATTCTGTGCAAATCATGTATGCTTTCTAATCGTTTTATGATTCACATTGATTTTATTAACCAACTCGACATAAAGAAGGATATCATGGTGAATTCTTAATTAGCAGTCTGAGGGCATTGTATTCGGATGTTTTCTCTCCTGAGCTGTGAAATACAAGGTGAAACAAGGTTGATGAATATGTAAACTGACAGAGTAGAACATAATAATCAGTAGTGCTTTGAATCTAGGATCCTGCTTCTTACAATGGCCAGCTGATCTGAAAGAAATAAAAAAGCAAGAAAGCAATCTGTTGCAGAAGCAGGAGGTGGCTTACAGTGTACGATAAACAGTCTCTTAAAGTTTTGGGAATTTTCCAGATATGAAGATTTTTTAGTTGTAGTATTTGAATGTCTGTAACATTTTCCTGGGAATATTTACCTATTTTAATACTCAACACAAAATTTCTTAATGGCCTCATTGTATATTTTGGCATGCTATTTACCAAAAGGACAAGTGTCTGGTTGCATTTTTTAGAGATATTTTTACTATTCTTTATTTCTTCTAAAGTTGAGACAGAATACAGAGTTTTGTTATATATAATTTGTGAAGAGAGAGTTATTTGTTAGTTCAGGGGACAAAAAGGTCTATTTCTTGAATTAAAAACTGAGCTTTATTGGAAATAGATATCACTGGAGCTGGTGGCTGTATCCTGGTCATCTTGTCTCCTTCACTGATGGTTAGGTAGGGCAGGTTATGTTTATAAGGGTTGGGACCAAGATTTGAGTACTAAGCTTTCAAATAAGGCCAAGCATCCTACTCACTGCAAATAAGTTCCCATAGAAAGATTCAGAGATTTACTTGGAGCCAAGGCTTTTAGAGATAAGGTGGAAAAACTAGGTTTTCCCTATAAGGACTCAGGATAGACTCAACAGCATGAAATGGCAGCATGGAGAGAACAAGCTGACTATAGGGAAATCCACACAAAGACCACCATCAAGAGCTGGAGATCATGATTGGAACAGAAGCTCCCTTCCTGGCCTGCTCTATAGGGAAACTCAAAATTCTTCCAGGAGAAACTAAACTTGAGTCTCCTGCTGTTGAATGTGGACAAAGAACTCAATTCATTACATTTATAATAAAGGAAATGTCATTATCAATGACTGAGACATTAGGGAGATCTGTGTACAAAAGTACTTACTACTTATTCGGTTTCTTTTCTGAAGATGCAGTGTCAACATTTTCCTAGGCTAAAACATGGAAATCAAACTCTTTCTTGGGTGTAGTTTAAAAAATAATGTTGTAATGTGTTCAAATGTTAAATTTTACAGAATTACATTGATAACGCTTGAATTTTATTTATCATTTAAACTTGATTTAATTAAACTTTGATAAATTTTAGTTAATTTTTAGCCCCAAGGAAAGCTTACAAAACAGCCCAGAATGCTTTTTCTAGCTAATATGTAGTGCATACAATAAATTTTTATATAAATACCCATATATTTTCTTAATATTTAAGGCTACTCTTCTATCTACCAGCTATCTTTTAATCAAATGCAGTGTTTCAAATACATCAAATAAAATTAGAATTTTATTAAATGTTACTAATATCAGAGTAAACTATACAATTTCCCCACTGAAACATAACAGTTTATTCTTAGATTCTTGAAACTGAGCAAACATTTCTTGTCCTCTTAGAACTTTATACTCTACTTCACTAACATGCATCCATTTCAGTGATTCTATTTAATTCCACTCTTGGTTGTTGTTTCTTTGTCATTCTCCCAGGGACCTTTTGTACCAGTCATGGCACTGGGGTCATTGTAGGTGCTCAGTGAATCCCAGAATCAAAGAATTTAACAGTCTCAAGAGATGTTAAACATTACCTAGTTCAGTGACCCACATAATGTTTGAAACCAAATTAATTAAATTTGCCTAAATTAAACACTAAAATAGTGCCCTCAACCAAAGAACATCTCAATCTATCTAATATATCAGATTTACTAGGCACATTAAACTGACCAAACTAACTTGATCATTTTTTTTCTTGCTGTACAAGTCTAGAAGGATCCCAGTTTTAATCTACTGTTGATGACTGAAATAATTAACAGTTTTAGTGAGTTGATAGTTACTTAAAATCTAGAAAATTCAGAGGGATAAGACCAATTCCTGAGAGTGTGATAGGGACTGAATGTTTCTGGTGGCACCCCCCGCCATTCATGTCTTGAAGCCCTGACCCGCAATGTGATGGTATTTGGAGGTAGAGCCTTTGGGAAGTCATCAGGGCTAGATAAGTTCATAAAGGTGGAGCCTCCACAATGCGATCAGTGCCCTTATAAGAGGAAGAAGCCAGTGCTCTCTGTCTCTCTCTAAGCAAGCACAAAGAAGAGGTCACGTGAGCCCACAGAGATATGGCAGCCACCCTCAATCCAAGCGACGAGGCTTCAGAAAAAAACCTACTTTTTTGGTAGCTTGTTGTTGGATTTCCAGCCCCCAGAACTGTGAGACATAAATGTTTGTTGGTTAAACAATTTGCTAGGACACAACCTGAGCTGACTATGAGTGAGGGATAAGAGTTGAAACTTAGAGGGCAGAATTTGATCAAAAAATAAGACAAACATCAGAATCATAAGTTGAACAGAAACGGAAAGTAAATGAAAACAGGCTACAAAGAGAAAGAGAAGAATTCTGAGAAACAAAGCCACTTATTCAAATTGAGCTCAAGTGGCTGAGTAGTTCCAATTGACATAAAAGTAAATGATTAGAGTGAGTAAATTCAAAGTCTCAAAGAAAAACAATGATTAAATTATTAAATACAATGGTCAATAGAAATATCACTTGACCCTGAAAATTTTGCTTTTTTTGTATAGGCATGTGGCCAACCTTGAATTAGTTGTTTTAAGTAAAGTAGTAGGTCAGGATATGGTGATATATACGTCAAATGTTTTTTTTGTTGGTCTGAAATTATTGCTTAAAATAGTAAAGATATATTCTGCATATATATATATATATATATATATACCCAATTAAATTGTTTTTTAGAAATATTCATAACTATTATTTTCTAAAAAGAATTTGGGATGATTTAGAAAGATAAAGATATAAGAATAAGTTTGAATCCTTTAGAAGAGAGTAAAATATATAAATGCATAATCTCAGTTAATTTTTCTTAAATTGCATTCACTATGTTGGTAATAACTGAAGAAACCTAATAGACTTTTTTGGAAACATGTTTACTACTTATCTTTCAATTCATTAATTTTCTCCCCTGCTGTGTCTATTTCTCTGTGAAATCCATCCTTTCAGTCCTTAATTATTACATTCTTCACATTGTAATCCATCTTCTAGAACGTGATAATCACAGCTATTTCCAAGTTTGTTCTCAATATCTCTGATAACTGGGTCATAATTATTATTTTATTTGCATTTTATCTGACTTTCTAGTTATTTTTAGTGAGAGCACTTTGCTGCTGCCTATTCCAACAGAGCGAGAGGCACATGTCTTTCCTTACTAGCACTCTCTGGAGTGCTCTCCAGTATGGTTTTGATTGTTATGCAGGTATTAGTTTAGATTTTACTATTCTCTCAGCTCTGAAATTCAGATTCTTTGAAAGATAGCTATGTTCAGTTACTTTTAAATATTTCCACTGCTTTAAAATACTTACAGTTTCGGAATAATTGCAGATTAACTAACACAGCTTCCAGTCAATGCCTTCACGTGATAAAATCCTATATGAACTATATGAAAAGGCAACCCATGGTTTTTCTATATAACACTATTTTCCCCTCAAAATAATCTCTGTGGGCAGACATTTCAAGTTGTCGGTGTGTGACTTCCACCTCCTTAGTCATTTAGTATCTGGCCATAGATTCGATACCTTTCTTAAGTCTTGAATCAATATGAGGTCTTGTTGGATCTGTTAGTAATTTAAAGATTCAGTTTTCTATCCCCAAATCTTCCAAGTGAAGTGGGCCAGTATAGTGCAAGATGAAGTTGTGTCTCAGGCAAAATATATGAGTTTACAGCCATAAATAATTATAAAAACATATTATGACCACATCCTCGTGATATACTAGGGACACAGGTTTGTTTCCACTTCACTGGGCCTTCCAAGTCTCATCTTCCCTCATGATTACATTTAGTAGCTTACAAATAGTCAACATTTTGGCATCCTATTCTTCTGTCTCATACCTGCCAAAACTCTCATCCGCCTTTTTGTGCCTTCTCTGTATTCCTCTAGCTGAGTTGCTGAGTGCAATGATGTCAAGATACACACAAAGCTTCGTATTGGTGAATGCTGCAGGTTTATTCACTCTAATTTCAATTGCATTCTCAACTCAGCTCAGAAAATCATTCCAGATAGTTTTTAAAAAACTTCTTTCTTTTTCCTTTGAAAAATTCCTTTCAAAAAGATGTTTTCTTTAAATGAAAGAATATATGATTCTGAAGCAAAGTTGTGATCTAATTAGAGAATCAATAGCAGTGATAAGTGGGTGTTTTCAGTAGTCACTACTGGGCTGTAATGAGCCCGAGTCTGAATTAACTATACCAAATGTTTTACAAATATCTGGGTGAAACAGGTGAGGGAAGAAGAAAAGAATAAAAGGCATCAACAGAGTATATCTTTATGTCCCTTGTTTCAAATGGTGCTATAGACTGACTGTGCCCCCCCACCCCATATCATATTTTGAAACCTAATCCTCAATATGATGGTATTTGGAGGTGCATGTTTGGGAGGTGATTAGGTTATGAGGGTGGAGCCCTCATGAATGGAATTAGTGTCTTTATAAAAGAGGCCCCAGAGAGCTCCCTTGTTCTTTCTGTCTTGTGAGGGCGCAGAGAGAAGACAGCAGACTATAAACCAGGAAGTGGCTTCTCACAAGAAGCCATATCTGCAAATCTGCTGGCATCTTGGTCTTGAACACCCCGGCCTCCAGAACTGTGAGAAATAAATTTCTGTTACTTATAAGCCATCTAGTCTATAGTACTCTGTTATAGCAGCCCTAGCTGGCAAAGACAGACAACAACATTTTTAACCAGAAAGCAACAACCAACTATGCTTTCTTCATGAAGAGGGCTGGCTACTCACTGCATAGTGTTTCTGAGTTCTAGGGCCACAAAACTGAATTGCCAGGGCCAGATTGTGAACTCCTAGATGCAAACGATCACAGCGCCCAAACCTTGGAGTCTGTGCTCTGACTAGACTGGTGAACTACTAGATGTAATAGTGTTTCTGAGGGAGGAAATCCTCTTTTAGGGAAGAAGTGTATGAATATTGTTCGGAACAGAATTTGGAGTGCTCTGTTCATGGCTTATAACAAGACTGAGAAATGGTGGAAAATTTCAGTGGTTCTGTCATTAATTTGGCTGTGACATTTGCCCAGTGACTGAATACTTTTAAATAGGCCCTTGGGGACACTGGAAGTCCAAGTAATTGCAAGACAAATTCCTAAAACATCCACCAGAAGGTTGTGGAAACATTGCCTAATTTATACAGTGCTACTCACAAGACTGGGAAGCTTTAGATCCAGAGTGTGGGTCTGGTTTAAGACCATGATTAGCAGGCACACAATTCTTTATTACAGGTCCAAACAAGTCAGTCCTTAGAAATATTCCCAAAACTGAACTGATTTCCATCCAGACTGTTCTACTTCTCTTGCTGCTGATCCCAGCCCCTCCCCTTGGAAGACTTGAACTCTAACCCAAGATCCCCAGAGCTCTGATGTGCTTTTCAGAAATGCTTGCTTAGCTTTATCTTCCCCCCGTACAGATTAAGAACATGGCCAATGTCTTAGAGCAAATGTCTCAATTCTTCATCTTTGTCTTTCCAGCTTCAAGAGATGGCCAAAATGTTTGCTGGTTTCTTGTCCCCAGCAGTGATTGTCTCCTGGTACAAAGAGGTGGAAATCTGTGCAAGTCTGGATAGTCAGCTGAGTAACTGTGATCAATATTAGCAAATGTCCGTGGGGAAAACCAGGGCAGGAATGTGACCTCACCTTGGCAGCAATGGTCCCTCCCTAGATACTTGGCCCTTTAACATTTGTTGTTTCAGCAGATCTCAGACATTTACAAAAATGTTTGTGTGTGTTCTATTCTACTATTTTAGTTATTCTTGGCAAGAGGGGCGGTGCACCACAAGCTTCTCCCTCCTGCCCCAGTTAAAGTCCTCTGCATATATGTTTTTGAGATATTACATCATGAGTTCATAATGATACTTGCAGTTCAAATTTACGATGAGAGTTTTTATCTAATTTCACCCACCTTATATTAACACCTTCCTTTCCTCCCTTGTAGAAGAAAATTATGGTTCCTAATAACATAATTACTAAATTTGCTTTATCCCCCCAATTCATAAATCAAAGAATGAGAACAAAAATGCCAGTGCCACTACTAACCATATGATTACTATAAAGAATCATTATTATTGTTATTATTATTTTGCGGTTCTATCTGTTCTTAACATTGATCCCACTAAGACTATGCAGTCCCGTTCTGGATAAGCTGAATTCAAAGTGAAATAAAGACAAGGTATGGTGAGTGATTTAACAACCCTATCTGCTGCAACAGGAATTAGAATATATTTAAGGAAATAAAATTAGCTTCTCCAATAAGTCAGTTTGGAACAATTGAATTCTTTATTTATAAAACGATGTTGGAAATGGTTAAATATACTATGTATACACACACTAAATATACTAAATACATTCTACACACACACATACATTAAAGACAAATGAATAAAACAAAATGGTAACATAAACACTTCAAAATAATTATAAATTTGTCATAGCATTTCAAGTTAATTAGAAGCAATCAAATAAAAGTAAGTTGAAAAGTAGGTAAGTGTTATGAAGAGGCGATTCACAAAGAATAGCTCTCAAATGGCTAATACAATAATAAAAAGTTTCTCAGTTTCATTATACACAAGAATATTAGACATTAAAATTGTAGTAAGCTAACATTTTCTCTCTATTGTTGACATAAACAAATCCTTTAACAATATTAAGTGTTGGTGATGGAGTAGATAGAGGAAATGGGTAATTTTTGCCTATAATATAAATTGGTATATCATTTTGAAGGATAATTTAAAAGAAGGTAGAAAAACTGAAACTGGACATAACCTATAATTCCACAGTTCTAATTCTAGTATCTACCCTAGAGAAGCCCTAAGGGCACTGAGTGTGAGGAGCAGGTATAAGGCTCTTCATTGGAGCAGTAAGAAAAAGAACAGGTAAGCAATTGGCTAGTAAACAGTTGACTAGTAGGCAAATGGATAAATAAAATGTGGTACATTGATATGACCAAGCATTAAATGTATAGTAAAGGAGAACAAGCTAATATGTATATTATGCTAATACGTATATGCAGTTTTCTGGAGTTTTTAATAAGAAAAACAGTAGAATAAAAATAGCTAAGGTAATATAGGCATAATTTATTGACATTTATTTGTTTGGTTTATTGGACTTTTTGTATTCTTCAATTAAACAAAAAGGTATTTTACTGTATATATTTGGAAATATGATGCTTTTAAATATATGGCTTTGGTATTAAACATATAAGTAAATATGTTGTCTCTCCATCAACTTCATCATCTATACTCAAAATAAAGGAATATGTATAAAGATGATAATTCCCTAAAAGAAAAATTTATTCTTTGGATGTGTCTTTAAACTCATCTGCTTTCAATGACAAGACTATATCACATGCAAACATAACAGAAACATTCCTAAATAAGTTCAAGCTGCCCCTCCTAGGTTTAACGTGTAAAAGATTTGCTTAAAAAAGAGAAGGTGAAGAGAAAGAGACAAGGTTTGAAGCAAGTTTAAAATCTTGAAACAGTGTAGGATATTAAATAAAGACTGTAATGTTTAATAATCAAAATTGATTAAAAATTCATGGATTCTAGCAATTCACTTTTAAGTGAGCTACTACTCAACAGGAGAAAGGTTAGATTTACATATAACATTTTGGTGATGGAGTTATTGAAAAAAGGTTAATATTCATGTTTATAACCCAATAAATTGTGATATATTAATATACCAGTTACATGAATATTGTAGCTTCTTATTCATAAGAACGTCGTTTGGCCTTTTATGTCCTAGTAATGACCCAATAGTACAATAGAGAATTTGCATAATTTAGATTGTTTAACAGAAATATCAGATGTCAGAAACTCATGTGCATGATGATCAGCCTGTCATATTCTGCACCAGCACTGCTCACATATCTTCCCACTGTTGAACTTGTTCCACTCATCTGTAATCATTGTATCTCTTTTTGAAAATTACATCATCACTTTTGTCCACAAGCAGCTTGCTCTTCTCGCTTCCTTCTTTGCCAAGAATCCCTGGATTTTATCAACAACCAGGATCAATAATTCACACTAATGTCTGGAACTCAACTCTGCAAATGTTGTAGTTGATTCCTTTTCTTTTTTCCCTTCAGTTTTCTATTTTTTCAGTAACTTCTATTTTTATCGCACTACATGTTGCCATGACAAATTATGTATGTGAATTACAATGCTGCCTATGAAAATCTTCATTCTATCTTTCTTCTATATAATCTTTGGCTCAACTCTCTTGGGACTACCTGCAAAATATGCAAGCCCATTTTACTGTCTCAGTAGCTGAGCACAAAAGAGGAAAATAGCCAGCCCTGGGGGTCTAGTGGCTAAGATTCAGCGCTCTCATTGTCACTGCCTGGGTTTTTTTCCTGTAAGGGAACCAGACCACCTGTCTGTTGGCTGTCATTGTGATGGCTGCATGTTGACAAAAGCTATGCCACCAGTATTTTAAATACCAGCAGGGTCATTCACGGTGGACAGGTTTCAGTGGAGCTTCCAGACTAAGACAGACTAGGAAGAAGGACCTGGCCACCCACTTCTGAAACAATTGGCCATGAAAATCCTGTGAATAGTAGCGGAGCACTGTCTGATAGAGCATCGGAAGGTGAGAAGATGGCACAGAAACACCTGATGGTTCTGCTTGGCTGTCCACAAGGTTGCTAGGAGTCAGAATTGACTCGACAGCACTAACAACAAAGATAGGAAAAATATTCTAAGACTGTAAAATGTAGCATATGTGACATTACAAATAAAATCCCCAGATGCTTCATTAAAGATAATAATGAAAGTATTTAACATTCTTTTCTAGATTTGACATGGACCTATATGCATATTTTTGTTTTCCCATGTCATTGTTCATTTTTAAAAATTGTAGGTAGCATTATTGTTTATTCTTTCCTTCCTTCTATTCGGGATCCTCTAATACTTTCTTTTCCTAACTTTATTTCAATTTTCCATTCTAGAGCTAAATTTTTCAACATATGAATGCATCAAATAAAATCATATTACTTTGTTTCAGGTCTGAGCCTAGTCACCGTGAAAAGCTAATGAATGAAGCAAATACTCTCCTGTTTGTTTGTTTTATATAATTAAACAGCCTAAAATATAGCAAAGGCATATTTTTAGAATATTGACATTTTTTGAAAATATTGTTGATTCAGCTTCATTTATAGAGGGCCCTTGGACACATAAAAATACCCATTATGTCAGTGGTGCAATACCCTGGAAATTCCTCAAACCAGACTATTGAAAAGTTAACTCAAATTGATGCTAAAAATATCAAAACAATCATGTAAGTACAAAAATTTAATACTGAAATTCACAGTTTCTTTTTCAAAGTTTTCTTGCTTCCAAAATAAGAACTATGCTCCACAAGGACCAACCCACCAAAAAGCACAAACACAGCTCCAATTACAACCCCCTAGTCACATTACTTTAGAAACCCTACATCATCACTATAAGTAAATCCAAGATATCATTGGTATGTGCTAAGAGCCTTTAGAAAGTAATTGAGATAGCAGATAAAGAAATGAAGAATATAAACAGATATATTCTTAGATGTTTGTTGAGCAAATATGTAAAATTTTGCATAGATCAAAATACACCATGGCAGCACCTCATAAATTACATTCTTTGGTAAGCCAAGGGCACCAAAGCTCTAAAACACGATGTAATATTTAATAAGTAAACCCCACAAAAATAAACTCACAGTGCACATATTTTTTTCTGTCAGGAAAAAGTCAGAAGTCAGAGGCACAGAAAGGCTTCAGGCCCTTCCCTCCCCACCACTCAGCAGTGGCTGTAGAAGTGACTGAGATGGTGACACTCTTGGGCCTTCCTACAAAGTCACCAGGCATGACCTTCTTATTTTTTCTTCACCTGACTTCCAGATATCAATGTCCAGGTTAACCCTAAAGGCCCCCAGGGAAACACGGACACATTCCACAAGGCTGGTCACACCTCCAGGTCAATATCCAGTCCAATAGATTTGTATTGCTCTGTCATGTGAGCAAGAAATAAATATTTAGCCCCTTAAACTGCTGAAATGCTGATTGTTTGATATAACAGTTGGTCTGCCTTAGCTAATACAAGAATTTATATCAGGAAAGGCATGTTGCTATAACAAAAATCTAAAATATGCTGCACTGGCTAAGGATTGTTCAGTTGATACAAAAGGAATGGATAACAGATTGGAAAGCAGCAGATCCATATTATACTGTACAGAAACACTGAATAATATGTTGCCTTAAATAACTAGAAGTAAGAACACATACCTACTGAGGCTATATTTCTACTATTGCCTAGAAAAGTAGTTGGAACGAGTGAGAGTCTTAGCATGTGTGGTAACCATTGGCCATTTTTAAAAACGTATTGCAAAAAAGAGGCAAGAATTGGGTGGTTTCCATAAAGAGATGGATAAGAATAAAGAGAATGCAAAGAGCTGGACCGTGTACTGCTCTAGGTTCCAAATTGAAAGAAACAATTCTGGAAAGGTCTCTCAGTATTTCAGTTAGATAAAGTGACAGTTTTGCCAGAAATTTAAGACAAATATGCTTCTGCAATGATGGTGCTTATATTCTTATGGGGAGGGAGACAGCGTCATGTAAACAAGGCAGTTAATAATAAGTATTCTTAAGTTATTTTATATGGGGCTGCAGTTTGAACATCTTTAGCTAGCTCATCTAGACACCTCTGAGATAATAGTTAAAATGATAGCTGACTTAAAAATGAGGATACACATACGACAAGTAAAGAGAAATGTTTTCCAGGAAGAAAGATTAAGTGCAAATGTAGAAGCTTGTTTGGCTTTTCAAGGAAAAAGCAGCCCTTGCGGCCTGAGAGAAGCGAGTAGTGGTGTCAGGGAGTCATGTCGGGTGAGGCCTCGAGTCATCTTTTGCAGAGTGACTTTCACTGCTGGATGAAATTTATTTTGTGATGTAAAAAGAGCAGCACATCCTGCCAGTGTATGAGACGTAGATAGCCCTGTGATCTCAGACAAAATACCCCCAAAACATTCTCAATAACCGGTTAGAACAGAATTTGTACTCTCTAAACTTATTTTTTTTTTATTGACAATGACATACCTCATATCTGGAACTTTGTTAATGACCATTTTATAGGAACTCATGGGAGAATAGATCACCTATAGATCATTTTAATTTATTTCATGTGGAACATGATTGAACATCAGATCATTACATCCAGGCACACATGGCCTGATTTATAATCATTTTATGTTTTGATCTCATCTGTAGATACAGGTGAAGTAAACTGAAGGTGTAAAGTTGATCAAGAAAATCAATATTTATCTTTGCAAGTAAAAGATACTGTTATTAGAGTGTAAAATTAAGGGTTGAGGCAATAAACTTGATTTAAAGACCCCTTGAGTCAATTTCCTTGGGTAGCTGAGTCAAACTTTGAAATTGAGTAGATGCTTAGGGAAGCATATTAGTTTGATTAGGTGGGGGAACAAGGAGCAATAAGGTTTTAATTCCATTCTTTGCTTCCAAATAGATGCAAGCTCTCTTGGGGCACCCTAGGGGCCCTGCACTTTGCCTCTCACCTTTAGCCTGTTTCCTTCTCCCTCCCTCTCTGCCTCTCCACAGCAACCAATGGGGCAGACCAGTGGGAAGAAAGGTATGATTATATTTGGTGAACTGAAAACAATTTTGGTTTCATTTTTCCCCTTTGAACCACAAGTGCTACTTTCCACCAGGCCCTAAAGTGTCAACACCATGCTAAATATGTTCCTGGGCACCCTCCTCAGCCTGCACAGATGGTTTCCTGTGTCTGAGGACCAGTAGAGTCAGCCTGGAGGGGGACAGCACAGGAGCGCTGGGACAGTGCACTGCCTGGAGGTTACTTTCTCATCCTCAAACACTGGGGACAGCTGCGACCAGACCCCTCCTTCGTGGAAGTCATGTCACACCATGAGGTCTGCCTTTGAGGAGACACTTACCTTCACGTTCACAGCCAGCAGTCTTACTGCCATCCCTAAATTTTGATGTTGACAGTAGATGCCATTTCTCTATAATAATCTGCACTTTTTAACGACAGATAATCAATCCTACTCTAAAGATACTTTTACAAGTTTTCAGGGAAAAACTACTTAAGTGGCTTAACTTCTACAGAAATATTTTTAAGTATCTAGAGTTATTTATGGTTGCACTTACCTTCTAGTCATAATTATCAGGGTGGTTACACACAGCTATTATGAATAATAAATGTACAGTGGGATAAATGGATACTCCTTTTAAACTGTAAGTGATACACTTTTGGAGGCATAAATTTATTTTTATAATAGCTTTTTAGGAATGCTATAAATACATGATACTGGAATATCAAATATATATCATATAGTTGCTATCATTGTTTTTTAATGTAACCCAGCACATTCCAGGGAAAATGCCATGCTGATTACCTTAGGAAATATAGTGAGTGATATGTTCTGAATAAAGCAATGGCACTTAGAAGTGAAGACCCTGAAATACATGAGCAATAATAAACAATGGTAGATTAAAAAAATATCTTGTTACATTCGGGCTTGGCAGTGGATTAAAGAGTTTAATTGTTTTATTCACTACAATTTTGCAAAACTGAAGGCATTTGCTAAAAATTTAGGATTTTAATGGAACCATTAATATAACAAGAGGAAATCATATGTGGACATTTGAATATATTTGGAAAAATCAAACCATATAAAATTGAGAGGAAAATCTTCTTCTCAAAAGATAGTCTAAGCCTCACAAATCAGAATAATCTACATCCTGAAAAATAGACTATATTGCTTATTTTAATTTTTTTACCTTTGAAAGGGAATTCTTGGAATTTAGAGAGCAGTTTTCCAGTAAGAAGAGTATATCGTCCCAATCCTGTATAGTGTTTAATTTTTTTTAACAATTATCTAATATACAGTCCAATACTTTGGGAAGTATTTTTGTGGAAATTTGGGCAAATCACTTAATCTCTTAGGTGCAGAGGTTTACTTGTATGTAGGATTGTCATATGAAGGGGGTCATCACACTCTCTTGGCCTTCTCCACAGGGTTGCCATGGGGGAACACATGAGTTAAGCTGTGTGCAGTTCCTGAGCACTTTAGAAATAAAGAGTTCCTTGATACAGACTGCAAGGAACTGTTTTCCCTGACTTCTCCATAGAAATAAGACTTTTAAATACATTTCTTAACAATTCAAAATGATGGATTAAAAAAACCCAACAATGTGTTTTTGGACTGTCGTTAAGTAGAAAATGTGAACTCCAAGAAGACTGAACAAGTAAACAGTTGTACTTATATCTGATATTGATGGACAAAGTCATGAGACTTGTTGAAAAGATGAAGAATTTATTAAACCAAATATTTCACTTAAACAGCACTCTAAAAACACAAAAACTAAAAACATTAAAGAGCTCCCCCCCAAAAAATTCTCAGACTTGGTTGATAATGTCTTTCTTGAATAAGTACTTGAGTGTTGTTCAAAGTGTGAGATAAGCCTCAGGATCTGGAAAATTAGGACCAAAGACACAAAGATATGATTATAATGGATTTTATATGAATAGAGTGGATATATATGGATTACAATGGAAAGAGGACAAATGGTTGGTGAATGAAACACTACAGACCAAGAAAGCAAATCAATGAATAAGTGTGGAAAATTAAAGCGAGAGAAAAGGAGTCATCTGGTGACTTGTGACATTGTCTAGGGGCTCAGAGAATAGGTCAGCACAGGAAACTGTGATCAGTGAGACCAGGAACAAGTGTGTGGAGAGCTTCTAGGGTGTGTATTAGGAGATCTGCATCAATAATATGTCCTGATATGTGTTGTGTTCTAGGGCTTTCTTCCTTGTGTGGCACTGATGACATGAAACATAGAAATTACTAGGTCTGTGGGTATAAGTCAAAAGGGAAAGTTACTCAGAGAATTAAGATCTTTTGTGTAATGAAATAACCAAATTGAAGAACGAGTGGGTTTAATATACTCTGAAATAATGAACATAAAGGAATAATAAGGGAGTAAATTGGAGGACCTAAACCATCTACTCTGACCCCTCAGCCTGGACACTGAATATCAAAACCACATTTTATGGTCTACATTAACATACTTTTCTATTAGACTGTCTTCAATAATACTTCTTTTCAGACAATGTGTAGCTCAAACAAACAGTTTGTTCGTTCCAGGAACTTCAGGAATGACCCATAACCTCTTCAATGGGAAGCCTAAATAGAGCATTTTTTTTAAAAGACTTATTGAATTCCTCATCTCAAAGTCCTTGCCTTGCTGTTTCCACCAGTCCTGGACTGTGGCATCATGATCCTTACCCAATCCTAATCAAGCCCCCACATTGAAAATCATGCTTTAAATCAAACTTTCAATTCTCAAAAGTTCTGACTTTGTCTTCCCCCTCTGAAGCTCTGACAACATTTCATGGGGTGGAATTCTTCCTTAATGCAGTAAATAACAAACACTTCTTGGCTTATCAATAGGATGTGCTGGTGATATTCAGGGATCTAGGTTTGACAAATGCCTGGAAGTCTCACAAAAGCCTCAATAATACTACTATATTGTAGAACAAGTTTATTGAATCTAATTTCACAATACTCATTTTATTTCCTTTTCCTGCAAAAAAATGTTTATAAAAGCAGAGGAGTTTTATTGGTTTATTTATTTATGTTGGTAGGAAAACATTTGATAAATCTTTTATTAAATCAAAAACTTGTTAGGATATCAGCCTTCTCACATTTTTAAATACCTGGAAGTGAAAATTTTAGCAGTCAAGAACTACTGAAAATATAAAACCCTACTTATGGCTATAGTTGCACAAATGGAGCCTGGCTTTTAAATATTTATCATTAAGAGAGACTGAGTTCTTCAACATGACACATGTAAGAAAACAGTTTTTGCATGTATGGTGCCAGGTTCTTCCTAGTGCCCTATACAATCTAAATCTTTAAAATAATAAAATTATTTTGATAATGAGTCCTGCCATTAGGACAAGATAGAAGGGCCGGCCTGGTGGTGTAGTGGTTAAGTTTGCATGCTCTGCTTTGGCGGCCTGGGGTTCACCTGTTGGGATGCTGGGCATGGACCAACTCACTGCTCATCAAGCCATGCTGAGGCAGCATCCCACATAGAGCAACTAGAAGGATGTACAACTATGACATACAACTATCTACTGGGGCTTTGAGGAGAAAAAGAGGGAAAAAGGAGGAAGATTGGCAACAGATGTTAGCTCAGAGCCAACCTTTCTCAAAAAAAAAAAAAGAAAGAAAGAAACAAGATAGAGATGGGTGTGTGTATGTGTATTAAATCATAAGTGGCCTATCTTAAACATATATCCATCTAAAAATATAACCACAAAGTATACCAAGCACCAACTAAAAGAAATATAGGAAGAAATAGATAAATAAAAATTCACAGTGATGTTAACACTTCCCTACAAGAAAGAGATCAGTTCTATTGGAGATACAAATAACACATATATTATGTTCAAGCTATTAGATTTTGGAAAATACACATTCTTTTTGAGTAGAAATGGAATATTTTAAAAAATATCTCCATGTCTGTTATAGAACATAATAACCCTTAACAAATTCCAAAGAGCAATGTTCAGGGCCATAATGCTGCACATGGTTCAATGGCTGTCATTCACATAGAATATGGTTGAGGTTTCTTAGAGTTAAACAAGGTTGTGATTTTCAGTGTCATACAGTATATATTTTCCAACTGAAAATCAATAGGACCCCAAAAA
The DNA here is from genome assembly GCA_031878705.1 of Tapirus indicus. Taxonomy (NCBI): domain Eukaryota; kingdom Metazoa; phylum Chordata; class Mammalia; order Perissodactyla; family Tapiridae; genus Tapirus; species Tapirus indicus. The sequence continues at coordinate 33,845,979 of CM062934.1, forward strand.
GTGGAATGATATTCTGTGCTCATAGATTGGAAGAATTAATATTGTTAAAATGTCCACACTCCCTGAAGCAATCTATAGATTCAATGCAATCTCTATTAAAATTCCAATGGCATTTTTCACAGAAATAGAACAAAAAATTATAAAATTTGTGTGGACCCACAAAAGACCCCAAATAGTCAAAGCAATCTTGAGAAAGAAGAACAAAGCTGGAGGCATCGCACCTCCTGACTTCAAACAATATTACAAAGCATAGTAATCAAAACAATATGGTATTGGTATAAAACATACAGATAGATCAAGGGAACATAATAGAGAGCCCAGAAATAAACTCATCCATATATGGTCAAAGAGTTTATGACCAAGGAGCCCAGAATACACAACGAAGAAAGGACAGTCTCTTCAATAAATGATGTTGTGAAAACTGAACAACCACATGCTGAAGAATGAAACCACTATCTTCAGCATACACAAAAATTAACTCAAAATGGATTAAGGACTGAAACCATAAAACACCCAGAAGACATAGGTGATAAGTTCCTTGACATCAGTCTTGGCAATGATATTTTGGATTTGACACTAAAAGTAAAAGCAAGAAAAACATAATAAATAAATGGGACTACATCAAACTTAAAACCTCCACCCAACAAAAGAAACCATCAACAAAATGAAAAGGCAACCTGTGGAATGGGAGAAAACATTTACAAATTATATATCTCAGAAGGGGTTAACATCCAAAATACATAGAGAACTCATATAATTCAATAGCAAGAAAACAAACAATCTGATTAAAAAGTGAGCAAAGGAACTGAATAGACATTTTTCCAAAGACATAGAGGTAGCCAATAGGTACATGAAAAGGCGCTTGACGTTATTAATCATCAGGGAAATGCAAATCAAAATCACAATGAGATATCACATCACACCTATTAGAATATCTTTTATCAAAAAGATAAGAGATAAGAAGTATTGGCGAGGATGTGGAGAAAAGGAAACTCTTGTGCACATTGGGGGGAATGTAAATTGGTTCAATCAGCATGGAAAACAGTAGGGAGTTTCCTCAAAAAGTTAAAAATAGAACTACCATATGATCTAGCAATTCCCCTTCTGGGTATAGGAAATGAAATCACTATTTCAAGGAGATATCTGCATGATTTTGCTTATTGCAGCATTATTTACAATAGCCAATACATGGAAACAACCTAAGTGCCCCTCGACAGATGAATAGACAAAGAAAATGTGGTATGTATATACACATGGAATATTATTCAGCCAATAAAAAGGAAAGGCATCCTGCCTCAAGGATGGACCTTGAGGGCATTATACTCAGTGAAATAAGTCAGAAGAGAAAGATAAATACTGTATTATCTCACTTATATGTGGAAACTGAAAAACTGAACTCATAGAAATAGAGACTTGATTTTTAGGTGTCAGAGGTGGAGAGTGGGAGGTGGGGGAAATGGATGAAGGAGTTCAAAAGGTAAAAAAGAAAAAGCAATAAAATAAAAAATTAATAACAAAATATAACTGAACAAATTTGAGAGGTTTGAACCTAAATAGCATTTAAAAAACCCAGAAAACACTTAGGAAAAATCAGTGGTCATTGTTTTCTTTATTTCTTGTTTCCTAAGTGTTCTCTGTGTTGTTTTTTTTTTTTTTTTTCAGTCCCTACAGTTTTGTTTAGCTCTATTACTTTTAAGTTTCTTGATAATTTTATTCAAAATTATATTGTTCTAAGTTACACTTCAACTTATAGCATTTTCATTATTATTCTGTGGTTATATTTCAAATTTTCTTTCTGATCTTGTTAACTCAGTGGTTGCTTAATGAAATGCTATTTAGGTTCAAACCTCTCAAATTTGTTCAGCTATATTTTGTTATTAATAAAACAAGAAAAAGTAGATGAGATGAGCAGAACCAAAGCCAAATTATCTGAAAAGTTTTGTAATATGGATAAATATTTGACAAGGTTGATCAGTAAATAAGTGAAATGTGGAAATAAATCAAGTCGAGAGATTTAAAATTGTTAAAAATACAATCAAATATAAAAATTGAAAATTAGATAAATTGGAAAATTATAAAACAAAAAGAAAATTAAAAAACACCAAAATTGCTGCAGGAAGAAAACTTAAATAGATTGAAAACTAAGCTACTAAAAATGAAATAATAGGGGGCCGGCCTGGTGGCATAGCAGTTAAGTTCACACATTCTACTTTGGCAGCTTGGGGTTTGCCAGTTTGGATCCTGGGCACTGACCTATGCACTGCTCATCAAGCCATGCTGAGATGGCATCCCACATAGAGCAACTAGAAGGATGTACAGCTATGACATGCAAATATCTACTGGGGCTCTGGGGAGAAAAAAGGAAAAAAGGAGAAAGATTGGCAACAGATGTTAGCTCAGGGCCAATCTTCCTCATAAAAAGCCAAGCCTTAAAAAAAATGAAATAATAGAACTCAAAGAGGTTCCCTTCCAAAAAACTCAGATAAATTGGTTTTATTAAACTTTTAAAGAATAGTTATTTCATATCATTTGTGAGTTTTACCCCAGATAATAGAAATAAAAATAAGAGAAACTGCTCAAATTATTTTAAAAGGCTACTGTATTCCTTTTTTAAATTTTATTAAAGTCATGATACTTTGTAACATTGTGAAATTTCAGTTTACATTATTATTTGTCAGTCACCATATATACATTCCCCTTTACCCCTTATGCACACCCCCAACCCCCTTCCTCTTTGGTAACCACTAATCTGTTCTCTTTGTCCATGTGTTTATCTTCTACATATGAGTGAAATCATATGGTGTTTGTCTTTCTCTGTTTCGCTTACTTTGCTTAACATAATACCCATCCATGCTGTTGGAAATAGGATGATTTTGTCTTTTTTATGGCTGAATAACATTCCATTGTATATACATACCATATCTTCTTTACCCATTCACCCATAGAAGGGCACTTGCATTGCTTCCACATCTTGGCTATTGTGAATAATGCTGTGGTGGACATAGGGGTGCATAAGTCTCTTTGAATTGTTGATTTCAAGTTCTTTGGATAAATAACCAATAGTGGCATAGCTGGATCATACAGTATTTCTATTTTTAACTTTCTGAGAAATCTCTATACTGTTTTCCATAGTGGCTGCATCAGTTTCCATTCCTACCAGCAGTGTATGAGGGTTCCCTTTTCTCCACATCCTCTCAACATTTGTTGCTTTTTCTCTTGGTAATTACAGCCATTCTAACAGGTGTAAGGTGATATCTCATTGTAGTTTTGCTTTGCATTTCCCTAATGATTAGTGATGTTGAACATCTTTTCATGTGCCTGTTGGCCATCTGAATATCTTCTTTGGAAAAAATGTTTATTCATATCCTCTGCCCATGTTTTGATTGAGTGGTTTGTTTTTTGTTGTTGAGTTGTATGAGTTGTTTATATATTTTGGAGATTGACCCCTTTTTGGATAGATGATTTGCACATATTTTCTCCCAGTTGGTGGTTTGTCTTTTTGTTTTATTCCTGATTTCCTCTGAGGCTACCATATTCTTGATTCTAAATCCATATAAAGATATAAGGATATGCAAGAAAATGACAATATAGACTAATTTGTTAATAGAAAATGCCTAAATGTTAGCTGAGCAAGTCTAGATACATGTTTAAAACAGTAATGCATTATGATCAAATAGGCGTGATTTCAATAAAAACATTGGTGAAGAACAGAAAAATAAAAAGAATAATTGTATTCACTACTCTAATACATTAAAGGAGAAAATATCAAATAGATACTGAGAAACCATTTGATTAAATTCAATAAACACAATAAAAATTCTTAGCAAATTAAGAAAAGAGAGGGAATGTGCTAATATTGTAACAATTATATACCAAAATCCTGTATCAAGCACTGTAGCTGAGGAAGAAACTTTGGAAGCACCCCCTAAGATCAGCCACAGGAAAAGTATGCCCATCATCAATATGACTGTTTACTATAGTCTGTCTTTGCCAATGCTAAGAGAAAATTACAAAAAACTTTCATGAGAATTAGAAGGAAGAGCTGTTGTGCAGCAGTGACAATCTATGAAATACTGTCTTGGTGGGTTTAATATGCCACAAAAGAAATCCTGAATTACTTAGAGTTGATTTGTTAGTTTTGATAGAGTGAGGAATACATGGTTAAAACAAAAAAGAAAAAAATAATTGCAGATGCTGGGGTTGAGGCACTCACACACATCACTGTTTAGTAGTAATTTAATTCTTTCTAGAAAAAGATCATAAGCAAACATTTTAGCTGAAATCCACTATACTGCAGATTACTAATGAGAACTACCACAGCTGAATTTCTTATAGTATCTATGTATCTATCTATTTATCTTTCTATCTATCATCTATCTACAGCTATGTATTCTTTATTTGTGTAGCTTATATAACTTATCTGGAAATTCAGAAAGGTTTTATTCACACCCTGGTTTGAATTTCAGCTATACCACCAATTTCCTGCATGACTTCGCACTAATTGTTAATCCTTCCAATTCAGATTTCCTATCTGCCTCTCAAATGAAGATTTGATTTTAACTTATTTACTGAGATGCTAAGAATAGTAATTAAGTACTAGGCTGGCTTTGTCTTTCTATCTGGTCTCAGACACCTATGGCATGATGCCTTACTTCTCTTTCATTAAAAATGATCCATACACCAGTGTTAGAGGTCACCCTGGATTTTAATATTTATCCTTTTTACAAAAAGAAAAAAAAAGCCAAAAATGATTTATTGTACCTCAGTTGCAGAAAGAACTCTAGTATTTGCAGGAAGAGACATAAAATATGAATAGGTAGTTAAGTAACACCTTATTGTGTATAAGAAGTGTTATGTACTAAAACTAGAAAATGGAGAGGAATCTGGTATAACCAATTGATTGGAAACAGCCATAAACAATATTGAAAAGTAGTGCTGGATTGTGACACTGAAAAAACCAGTCAACACCACCATTGAGAGTTTTTAAGTGAAAAACCTGTGAAAACTATCTAAACATGTTCATATGTTTATTTGGTTCCACTTCTCACCTATTTCAGATAAGACATGCTCAATAGTGGAATTACTGAATCTTCCCAGCAATGTTGTCATCAACTCCATTTCTCCTCTCTGGGCAGCTGTTGTCTTTGAAGTAGGAATTGTCCCATTCCCACTCCTCCAGTTGAATCTCTTTTTCCCAAGATCCTTGGAGCAAAGATCTTCGTGGATGATGCTCTCTCCCATCCAAATGCATGGATGGGTCATCTTTTATTTGTGCCAAGAGAGGCCTTCTATGAACTTGTCAGTTTTGGTTATATTCATTCTATGAGAGATTTTGACTATGAAAACTAATTACTTTTATGTAATTAAGTGAATACTCAAATTACACGGTGTAAAAATAAATCAAAGAGAACAAGAAAAAGCACATTATAAGTATGAGCATGAAAGTTATAAAGTTACTATGGTGCTAGTAAAGATTGGTAGAGATTTTATAAAAGGAGTTCTGAATAAGTAGAGAGAGAAAATTATCTTAGAAGTCTCCCTCCTTCCTTCCTTCCTCTTTCCTTCCTACCTTTCTTACTTCCCTCATTCCTTCCTTTCTTCTCCTCCTCCTCATACTTCTTCTCTCTGTCTCTCTTTCTTTCTCAATTTGTTTATTTCCAAGAAGAGTTACATTTGTGTGTTCACCATTAATTTACAAGTTTGAGTGGGCATTTATTGTTATGGGATGCCACAGGTCTTAACACCTGATCATAGCTGCTTTTCCTGAAAGCCCTGCATAATAGCAGAGTTGGGATTGTGGATATAGCACACTTGAAGATGGTCCTAGGAACCTTTGGGTAGGAAAGAGGTTGGGACCCTGACTCTTTCCATTTTGAGGTTCAATATTATCAGTACTGAGAGAGTTTTGTTGGCAGACAGGGACCTTAAGTTGGAATTCATCATGATGTGAAGAGGTGTCAGGCTTAAAACTAAAACATGTAAATTTATTCCCATGATGGTGTCTGTCTGTATTTATAACCACAGATCTATTCATCTTGGCAGAAGAGTTATGCTTTGAAAGCATTATGAGAACAATGGTTGAACACTTGGAGTGTAAAAGAGAAGAATCAGGCAGCACTACCACCTATGAATAGATAAGTGAGCAAGAACACAACCCCACTGTGAACATTTAAGACATATCATATGGTATGAGCTCATTTTCAACAGCTACACATGGAAACTCAAAAGCAGGGCAAGCTAGTGTGCTAATCAGACTTTCTAGAACTCTTGTCAACTGCTGTTTGTAATCTCAGTTTACAAACCATCTCAAGGTGGAGATGTTGGACGTTGTCCTAAATGATAGAAATGTGAAGCCCTGAACATATAACGGAGATTGAAAGAAAGAATTTTTTGGAGAAGTAACTATCTTAAAAATTGTTTTTGTCTAAAAGTACTTATTCTCTTAATGTATCCAGGAACTATATGATTAACACTTTTCATTACAATAATAACAATGTGAGTAGACATCAATTACCCTAACAGTGTCTTTCTAAAATTATATGCCATAAATTTATTTATCAAGTGAGTGAAGCACAACTTAGCAAATGTGCTTAAATTTCTAGATATAATATATGAAATTTGTTAACACAAACTTTAATTGAAAATATGTGTATTCATTTCCTATGATGTCTTATGAAATTCTTAGATTATCTAATATTTTAAAATTTTATGAAACTTCATCATAACTACATAAAATTTCCCTTTGAAGCCAGGCAAGTTTTATCCCTACACTCTAGCAAAGCAGAAGGCAGCAGCCTAGGGCTTAAGAATGGTGAGTTTTTTTAGCCAAACTGCCTAGGAATCCTTACTAGTTATGTAACTTTGGGCAAGTTTTGTAACTTTTATAACTTTAGTTTTTATGGAATCTGTTGTGAAGATTGAATAAACTAATTCTCATAAAGCTCTAACCTGGCAAACAGTAGACAATTAGAGTGGTAACTGTTATTACCAGGCAGATCTGGATCAAGACCAAAAGCAGTGAAAAGTTATTCTTTCTGAAAAATACTTTTGGCAACCTTGCTTTATATCTGTTGGACAGCCCACCATGGGCTGTGAGGGATGAATAATGGAGCTACTTCATTGTGCTTTCTCACTGCTTCTCTCCTCTTCCAAGACTAACTCTGCTTGAAGGATAGAATACGACAACCATCACAGAAGTCTGAATATTTATGCCAGTGTGAAGTATCACAGCATGGTGTGAAAACAACAAAACAAAACTAACCTGAGATTTTGGAGAATTTAGTTCCAGTCTACCTCTGCCATTGTCATTAAGGCATTCTATACATTTCTTAATTTTTCTAATTTCCATTTTTCTCATACTTAAAATTAAGAATGTTTATCATTGTTATATTTAATATTTTAGGAGGTATTATTCACTATTATTACAACAGATAGAAATAAAAGATAACAATTTTCAGGGAAAAAAACAAATTTAGTCTTCTTTCCTGATTATATGATAGTTTACCTTTAAGTACCTTGAATTAAGTGAGGACAATGAAAAATATGCCAATCTGAGTGCTATTCTTTGTAAGTAAATTGTTCCTTCTTTCTAAAAGATTTTAGAATTTTCTTTTTGTCTTTGATACATTTAAAGTTTATTGTAATGTGTTTAAGGTGCATTTTTCTTTTGGCACTCTATGGATCATTTCAGAGAGACAAGGTCAACTGCAATAATTACTGCTGAGTCAAGTGACAACAGAAACGTAATTAGATAGAGAATTGACCTTTAGATTTTGTTCCATTGAGCTCACTGGTAACCCTGATAAGGACTGTTTCAGTGGGAGAAAATGAGTTCAAAACGCGGTATACAAAAGAATGAGTTGGGAGGGACAAAGAAGTTCATTGACCATGATCAGCTTGAGTGTAGAGTTGTTTTGTTTTATTATATTTTCCTGTTGTCTTTCATCCTGTATCCCAAGGCCTAGAATATGCCTGCTCAGAGCACTGAATAAATGAATGGAGACAATGACTTCTATTTCAGAAAGCTTGGATGAAAAAAAGTAAAGAACTGGAACTGCACTGTGGTTGGAAGGGAATATTAATTCAAAGGAAAGTTTTTTTTGGTTATTTGTTTTTATTTTATTGTGTGTGCTGAAGCAATTGCTCTTACTAGGAGAAATTGATGAAAGTGAGCGAGTATAATCATAGGAAAAAATATTTTGAAAAACTGCGAAAGAGTGGGATCCAGAGGCAGAGTGGAATGGTTGGCCATCCTGGATGAGAATACATTGTAAAAGGAAGAAGGTAGAGAGTATAGGTTCAGATAAATGCTTATGGATAAATTTGGTGATGCAAAGCTGAGAGAGCTCCTATTTGGTTGCTTTCTTTTTTTTTTTTTTGTATTTCCAGTAATACATTTATCAAGATCTTATGGCAGAGGGATGGATAGTGAGTATGGAAAGATGGAGCAGGAAGATATTAGCAGTTTGAGATGGAGGAGGTCTTTCATTCTTCTCCATTTCTCTTATTCTTCAACAATATCTTCCACCTAATTTTGATTGCTCTGTTTTTCTAGGATTTTCATGACTAATTTTTAAAACTTCTATTTCTATTTTCCATATCTCTTAATGTTCTCTCTCTTTATTACTTTATCTTGCTCTCACTCTCTTTCTAGTCATTTGCTTTTTTTCTGGTAACTTATCACAATCTAGGCTTCTAATTGTCTAATTGACTCCTCCTCTGTATCCATTTACCTAGGTTCTTTATTTCACTATTATATTTTGTATGCCTAATATATCTGCTTGGTTCTTTAGTAAGGTTTCTTGTTTTATATTGCTAATATCTTCCCTTACCTTTTAAATACCAGGTAATTTTTCTTGGCCTATGTATTATATCATTTCTCATAGAATATACTGTCCTGTATAGCATTAAGTCTGGTTCCTGAAGAAAAACCCTGAGTCCCTGAGACTTGAGTATGAAAGGTTTATTGAGGGGAGCTTTTGAGAACAACACCTGGAGGTGTGAGGAAAGCAGGAGTGACTAGAAGGGGAAGGTGAATTGTGATGCTGTTGCTGGGTGGCCCTTCTGTGGTGTCCTGATTTGAGGCAAGAGGGCTGGGACATCATGAACTCCTCAAAGAATAGGCACTGGGGAGTGGCTGAAACCTCAGCTGAGGTGACTCCCTGAGGCCAAGAGCAACTTCCTCAGAAGAAAGGACTATGTGAAGAGCATCTGGCATCCAACTGTCCCAGCAGCTGGAGAAGAGAGTGCTTCAGTCTTGCAGGGGACCGGGGCTTGGGGGGCGGGCACCAGTATTGTTGCAGGACCAACATCCCACACAGTTTTGTTATTTTCTTTTTATTATGTTTTCCTTTAAAATCTTTCTATTTTTGTCTGAGAGCTATTAACCATTCGAATTATCAGCTACTTTGTCAGGCAATGAGTATAGGGAAAACCCGAGAACCTCTGTTTGTGTCAGCTCAACAGAGATTCTAGATAATTTGACCCTCCACATCAATAAAACAATTCCTCAGACTTTCTTCATCCTCCCATCCTCTGCACCGTGTCCCAGTGAGAGCCAACATTAGAAGGGGACCCTTCTCAGACTGCCATTTTCTTGTCCTTGTCTTGTTGGTCTTGCTCTGATAATTTATTAGTCAGCTGCATCCTGGATATTTGTTGATGAGTTTTACTTGGGTATCTATTTATGAGTCAGTCCAGCCCTGGGCATTTGCCAGTAAGTCTTAGGCTGTTTTTCCCAGCTCTTCTGAAGCCCAGATGTCCCCTGATGTTACTCATGGGGGCACACAGACTGAGACCTAGGTTTCCAGCAGCTATGGAGAAAAGCACAGCTTGTTCCCAGGCCCCACCGTGGAAGGGCAATCAGGACTACCTCAGGCTTGCTCTTGTTTGATCCTCTGTTCACTACACTGGGCTACCTTTTCTTTCAGGCCAAAGACACATTCATCAGTTCAAAACATCTCTAGTTTTCCTATGTATTTCTCGTGTTACTCCCTATTTGCTCTACTGTCTTGGGGGTTAATCATAGCATAATTCAAGACAGACAAGCTAGCAGAGCTTCTCCTAGCTATTTATAGCACAGAAATGCTGATGCATGCAAGAAAAGCACATATACACAGGGATATTCTTGGAAGCATTGCTTGTACTGGCAAATTATTTGGAAAAACATAAATACCCATCAATCAGGGATTAATTAAATAAATTACATGACAATCCATATGTTGCCACTTAAAAAAGAATAAGGCAGTTCTGTATATACTGTATATACCTAATAAGGAAAGATATATGATACATTGACAGGGATACAACCAAAGTGGAGAACAAAGTTTTCAGCAAATAACCACTTGTGTGGGGAATCACAGAAGAAAGGGACCAGTGCTTGGGGAATAGGGAATAGAAAGAGGTTTATTTTCAGTACAGTGTGCCTTTTGAATATTATATCACAATATTATATACACACACATCCATCCATTTACTTTTTGAGGTAACAAATTAAACATCATCAAGAAGAAGTAATTCTATAAAAATAACACCAATGAAATGGTTTGTAATTAATGAAGTCTAAATTCCTCCCTAACATCTGAAATAAAAAGTCTCACAGGATAAAATAATAAATCAAGATCCTGAAATGTCTGGTTCTGTGGTCTTAGATGGTGCATTAATTGTTTTGACTTTCTAGAGCACAAATAAGTTCCTTCTCCAACATCCTGAATGATACATTTATAGTTTATAGAAATTCATTGTGTCCAAAGCTGCCTCCTTAACTAACATCAAGTGATTTAGGCACGGGAAGAACTGGTTTAATACACTTTCTACTCTTAGGCATATTTTCAGATTCAATTAATGTTGAAAATGTGCATTGAATTTTTGTGTTACAAAACTTTTTTAAAATGCAAAGAGTTACTGAGATTTGCTTTAAAATTAGTAAATACCCAAGAAAATTAGCATTTATATGACATTTTCTGCCATTAAGGAGATTTGCAAATATCAACTTCTTAATCTTTTCAAAACATCTTTCTAATTCCATTTGCAGAGAATATTAGTAAGACGAGTTTATTAAAATAGGAAAATAAGCAGAAATTATGTGATCATATCTATCTATCTATCTATCTATCTATATATATACCATACCTTTATTTAAGCATAGATAATTATTGAAGGTTATTCATACAAAAATTGTTTTCCTGTTTAATTTTGTCTTTTTTTGTTTGTACACTTTGGGATAGGTTAGTTTTATATGTTTATGAATATTTTACTTAACAGGATGCTTAGTTGTTTGAAGAAGTACAACATCAAACTGAGGTATTTTTTCTTTTCCTTTGTAAAAACTCTTTACAACTATGATTCAGTGGATGAGTAGTATTCTAGCAACAGCACAAACATTTGTGAAACGTTCTGCATTATGCGTTTCTTTATCAGTGGCCCTGAATTTGTCACAAAGTTCAGGAGTCTGTCACTTTATTTCCTACAATAGAAATTAGAGATAAGCTAGGCAAGAATAAAGTGTAATGACTTAGTGGGAGGAGATCAAAGATTCCTGCACCCAAAACTGGGACATATATTTCTAAAGAACTTAATTCACTAATATGTTAAAACAGAAAATTTTATACTGTATATTATTATCAAATCTAGGACACATACCCCATTAATTTCCTCCCTCCTTTTTCTCTGCCATTTATTCACAACACTAAGATGTTGTATTTTCAGGTTTTCAAAAATATTTTGTAAATAGCTTTATTAAGATATCTTAACATGTTATAAAGGGGACAATTTCATAAATTTTGACATAATTAAACACCATGAATCGTTAATCACAATCGAAATGGTAACATATTCATCACTTCCAAAATATTTCATGTCACAATTACTTTAAATAAAGTTGCTATGAACATTCACATATAAGACTTTACTTTCATTTCTCTGGGAAGATACCTGGAGGTAGGATGGCTGAGTGGTATGGTAGACGTATTCCTCTCCTGGAGCAGCTGTCACAAATTTCGGTAGAGTTGGTGCTTTTAAATGACAAAAATTTATTCTCTCACACTTCTTGGGCCAGAAGTCTAAATTCAAGGTGTCAGCAGAGCTGGACTCCCTCTGGGGGCTCTGGGAAGAAACTTCCTGGCTTCTTCCAGCTCCTAGCATCTGTCAGCATCCTTGATCTGTGTCCACATCACTTTAATCTCTGCTCTGAGGTCACATCCCTCCTCTTATCAGTGTATTTTCTATTTGTCTCATAAAGAGATATGTGATAGCATTTAAGACCAGCCTGAGTTATCTGGGATATGTTCCATTTCTCATGATCTTTAATCACGTATTTTGCCAAATAAGGTAATATTCACAGGTTCCCAGGATTAGGATGTGGACATATCTTTGGGGGGCCTAGCATCCAATCCACTAAAATAGGTGTATATTTAATATTTTATAAAATTGCTCAACTGCCTTCCAAAATGATTGCGTTATTCTAATTTCCCAAAAACAGTGTATGAGAAGTTCAGTTGCTTCACATCCTCGTTTGGCTTGTATGGTCAGTCATTTTAATTTTAATCCATTCTAAATAGTGTGTGGTGATGTCTCAGTGTCATTTTAATTCACATTTCCATAGTGACTAATACTTTTGAGCATCTTTTCATGTGCTTATTTACCATTCATGTATCTTTTATTTATCAAGTTCCTTTTCAAATCTTCTGCCTATTATTTTTAAATTGGGTTGTTTGCTTACTATTGAGTTTTGACAGATCTTTATATATACTGGATACAATTTCTTTAACAGATATATAGTCTGAAAATATTTTATCAGTTTCTGGCTTTTCTTTTCTTTCTCTTAACAGTGCGTTTTAAACAGCAGAAGTTTTGACTTTTAAAAAGTTTATCAGTTTTTCTTATGTGGATTGTGTTTCAGTGTCGTAACTAAGAAATCTTTGCTTAACTCAAGTTCACAAAGACTGTCTATATATTTTCTCATAGGTTTTACATTTAGACTATGATTTATTTGACTTAATTTTTGATTACAATGTAACATATGAATTAAAATTCATATTGTTTGTGCAAGGATAGCTGATGATTCTAGCACATTTGTGGAGAATTGTGCTAGAATTAGAGTTATCTTCACAACCTTTCTGAAAATTAATTGAACACACATGTTTTTATTTCTGGACTCTCTATTCTGTTTCATTGAATTATTAGTCTATCTTTATTCCATACCATACTGTCTTGACTATTGTAGATTTATAATGTCTTAAAATCCTCCAAATAGAATAATTTCTCCAGTTTTTGATTTTTTTATTCAAAGTTGTTATGGCTATTTTAAGTCTTCTGCATTTCCATATGAATTTTAGAATCAGCTTCTGAACTTCTACAAAACATACTTGTTGACACTTTGACTAGGGTGGCATTAAATATGTATCAGTTTGGGGAGAATTGACGTGTTAACAATATTGAGTCTTTTCATCTATGTGCAAAGGACATCTCTCCATTTATTTAGGTCTCTTTACTTTCTCCTAGCAATGCTTTAAATTTGTCACTCTACAGGTCTTACACTTTTGTCAGATTTAGTGTAAAGATTTAATGTTTTTGATACTATTGTAAATAGTGTTATTTTAAAATTTCTATTTCTTCTGGTGTTTTGCTAATATACAGAAATACAATTGTGTTTTGTATAGTAATCTTGTAGACTGCAAACTTCCTAAAGACACTTAGTTTTTTGCATAGCTTTTCATAGAATCCAAAAATGTGCCTTTTTGTTTTTGAATTCTAATTTTATTCCATTATGGTCAGAGAACATACTTTGTATGACTTGAATCTGTTTAAATTGAATAAGATTTGTTTTCTGGCCAAGAATATTGTATTTCTTGGTAAAAGTTCTTATGCACTTGAAAGGAATGTGCATTCTGCTGCTGTTGGCTGTTTCATAAATGTCAATTAATTCCAGTTGGTGAGTAATGCTGTTCAAGTCTTCTACATTTCTACTGATTTTCTATCTATGTTTTCCATGAAGTGTTGGGAAAGGTAGTTGAAGACTATAATTGAAGATTTGTCTGTTCTTGAAGTTCTATTAGATTTTGCTTCATAATTTTTCAAGCTCTGTCATTAAGAGCATAGATGTTATCTTTCCTCTTTCATTATGAAATGATGACCAACATCCTTGACATCGTTTTTTGTTCTGAAATCAAATGTATTTAATATTAATATCGGACTTCTGCCTTTATTTTGATTATTGGTACCAATGGTATATATTTCATCCTTCACTTTAACCTATATTTGTCTTAATATTTAAATTGGATTTCATGTAGAAGGCAAATGGTTGGATCTTATTTTTTATCCAATCTGATCTTCTAGGTTTTTAAATTGGTATACTGACAAAATTTACATTGAATGTTATTGATAACTTAGTGTTTAAATCTCTCTTTTCTCTCACTTTTCTATTTGTTTATCTTGTTCTATTTCTTTTTTTGTTTGTTTTCTGCTTTGTTTTGGATTAATTATCTCTAATAAATCCCTTTATGTCCTCTTTTTGGCTTATTTGCTACAACTGTTTCTCTGTTATTTTAGTGCATTTTTAGAGTTTACCTTATACAAGTTTAACTTATTACCATCTACAGTCAAGTGATGTTATATCACTTCACATATGATATAGCTTACAAAAGCACACTCCAGTTCTCCTCTCTTGGCATCTGTGTTTATATTATCATAGATTTTACTTTTACCTACATTATAAACCCTACACTATAATGTTACCATATTTTTCTTTCAAAAGTCAATTATCTTTTAAACAGGTTTAAATATTCCTTTTTACCCACCATTGGATTATCAATGGAGTAATCACCATTTTGGTTGCTTATCATCCCCTTGTCTAAAACGAGATTTCCATAAAGTAGCATTTCTTTCTGAGTGAATGGCTTCCTTTAATACTTACTGAATTGTAATTCTGTGATGAAGTCTTTCAGATTTTGGAGGTCTGAAAAGTCTTTAATTTACATTATTTTTCCAAGGATATTTTGTTGGGTATAAAATTCTAAGTTGGTTGTTTTGTCTATCACAGCTTTAAAAATATGCTCCAATGCCATCTGGCTTATACTTTTTTTGATGATAATTTGCTGTCATTCTTATCCTTTTTTCCTCTGGCTACTTTAAGATTTTTATTTATTGCTGGTTTTAAGCAATGTGATTATGTTTGTTTTGATGTATAGTTTTTCTTTATGTTTCCTGTGCTTACATTGCATTGAGTTTCCTGAATCTCTGGGTTCATAGCTTTCATCAAATTTGGAAAAATTTTGGCCATTATTTTTCAAATATCTTTTATATTTCTCCCTCTTTCTTCCCTCCTTTGGAAACTCCATTTACACAAATATTAGTCTGCTTCATCTTCCCACAGCACACTGATGCTCTGTTTATTTTTTCAGAGTTTTTATTTCATTTTGGATAGATTCTATTGCTGTCTTCAAGTTCACCACTCTTTCCTCCTGCAATGATTAATCTATTGTTAATTCCATTCACCTTTTTAAAATTATTCATCTCAGACATGTTAGTGTTTATCTCAAGAAGTTTGTTTAATTTGGTTCTTTTATATACCTTCCATGTGTGTGATTAACATGGCACTATTTCCTATAACTTCTTGACCATATGAAATAGTTGTGATAATTCTTTTAATGACCTTTTCAATTATTTCTACCACGTGTGTATTTTCTTGGTCATTTTCTATTGATTGATTTTCCTTTCCATTATTGATTGTAATGTCCAGCTTCTTTGCAAGCCTAGGAGTTTTTGCTTGGATCCTAGATATTGCTGATTAAAGTTTTTGAGAGTATTTAGTATTTCTATATCCCTATAAATGTTCTTGATGATTTGGCTAGTGGCTTTTGTTTGTACAGCCTATAAGTTACAAATGGTTTTTACATTTTTAGGGCTGGTGTAAAATAAAAGATTGCATGTGGCCCTCAAAATATAAAACATTTACTCCCTGGCCCTTTAGAGAATAAGTTTGCTGAGCCCTGCTCTACCTGATGCACTATGAATTATGTGGTTTTCCACAATGGCTGGTAGGAACAGGAACTATTCATAGTTCATTGTGGGCCTCTTATTGCTCCTTCTAATCCTTTTGGGTGGTTCTTTCCCTGGCTTTAGGTAGTTCCCTTATATTCATGCACTGATCATTCCTCAACCAAAGACTCAGGAAATACTCTCTGCACATCTCTGGAGCTAACTCTTGTGCAGCTCTCTCCTCTCTCATGCTTGGCCCTATATCCAGCTGCTTTAGCTTTCCAAAACTCACTTTCACCTGGGTTTCCCCTTCCTGTATTAGGCTGCAATTGTAGAGCTCTCCATTTGGATCCCCATGTCTCAGGGGGCACTATCCTTCACTGCTTCATGTCCAATATCTCAAAAACAGGTACTTCATATATTGTGTGGGTTTTTTTCAGTTGTTTCATGCAGGAAGGTACATCCAGTCCCTGTTAGTTCATCTTGTTGAGAAGCATCAGTCTCAATTAGAGACTAGATTATTAATTTTGACTCTCAACCATTTCCCATTTCATAAGCAATTTCACCATAGTGATAATAGCCCAAATTTTCCCCATGTATTATAGTGTTCATCTAAGGCAGGGATCAGCAAACCAGTGCTTATACATGACTGTTTTTTTGTGTGACTCACAAGCCAAGAGTGATTTTACAGTTTAAAAAGTTATTTATAAAACAAAATAAACAAAGCACAGAAAATTGTGTAATGGAGGTTGATATTGTACAAAAGGCACAAACTATTAACTATTTGGCATTTTGCAGGAAATATTCTTATCTGTAGATGAATGGACCTTTAAATTACAAAAAGATCTTAGAGGTTATTAGAAGAGAGAGTATTGTGGTTCAGCTTTAGGCCTACTTGCTGCATATATATCAATTGACCACATCAAACGTTGGCTACCTCATCTGTAAATAAAGATATGAGTGACACCATTTTCATAACAATTTCACCACAATTAAGTATGATAATCCATATAAATACTTATTGTTGTGTGACATGTGGTAATGCTCAATATCATTAAATATTTGGTATTATCAGTATTTGAGCACTTTTGTAAAGTTTACAGAGCTGAAAATACTGCATGAAAATATGTCTGGTATTGATATCAGTGTCTCCTTGTTATCATATTGTGATATCCATGTGATTTCCAGTAGCACATACTAATATACCAATTAATTATTTTAGGTACATTTTACATATTTTATTTTAAATTAAGGCTACCTCTAAAAATAATGATTGATTCAGATTCTTAACAGTTTTGGAAATAGTGATAATATTTCCTCTGACCTAATTGACTTGTATTAGTTGCAAAGGCCTAATAAAATTGTTTACTTTCTCCATAAAAAATGTTATCTTTCAACTTACAGATTTGCCAGAATTATGAAAATAATACCAGGAGGAGATAAGCCTCCATAAAAGTTCTTACACCTAAAATCCAAATGTCATCAGCCATAACAAATACTATAAAATGCCATTCAGTGACTTTGGTGGTTATTTACTACCGCACACTGTAATTACTTACTTAAGTACTTGTTGCCACCTAACATAAGCATACACATAATGTTTTTGTTTCATAAAAAAAATACTTACCCTGATATGAAATTTACTCTATTTTATGTTTCATCTTTCTTTTTATTACAAAAAGAAACATTTTTACTGTTGTTGCAACCACCAATTGAATTCCTTGAGTCACTAATGAGATGTGAAATGCAGTTTGAAAAACACTGTGTAAACTATTTAGATTGACTCACTTGGATTCTATAATGATAATGAGTTTTTATTGCTTTTTTTTTGCATTACTGTTAGCTGATTTAACATATACACATACGCGCGTGTGTGCGCGCGCACACACACACACACACACACCCTAAAACAGAGCTTGATAGTACATTTAGTAGACTTTTGTGCCTAGATGATAGATTGCCCATTAGTTCTATGAGGGTCACAGTGCTTGGTAGAGTTTTGGTGTTCAATAGATTTTGGCTTAATAAATAAAGCTCAGAATAGAACCCTAAATTCATGACATTGCACACTTGGTGATTTTTCTTCTCTCTCTCTTTTTGTAATATTAGTTAAATAATTTATGCCACTCTACTCATGCATGCCTCTCTCATATAGCTGCAGAGCATCCCTCAGATACCTTTATGGTGGAAAACTCACCCAGGCCTGACAGATGTACCAAGAGAGACAAAGAGACGCCCAAGTCTTGAAAATTAAATATCTCATATTAAGAATACCTTAAGAAAGGAATCAGTTAAGGGGACAAAATAGAAAGACTTTATTTAACATAATCATGATATTGTAAGTTTTTGTAACAGTATTGTCCCAAAAATCACAATAAGATTTTTATTTTCTATTTAAAGTTTTCTCATGCTTGCTTAAAATTGTGCATTGAAGAAAAATTGCTTCAGGGATTTTGGACCATGATCCTACCTTTAGACTGACCACGTGTGGCCCCTGTTGTGGTTGAAAGATTTGATTTGTTCAAGGTAACAAACTAGCTAGAAATATAAGAAAGAAAGTGAACTCAGAAATGTCACATAGCATATATTTTCTATGTTTTCATTGCATGCCCACATCACATTTACAGATAATCAGATTTGGAAATTCTATTTTATCTTATTTATTTTGTGTCATAATAACTCAGATATGAAGGAACATATTAAGTGCACATGCACAGAATATGAATTTTATTATTCCAGTGATAAATGTTATAGACATGGTTGAGCAAAACTGGGTAAATGCTGATATTGACAGATAAGATAATTCTCTTACATTTCAACTGTACAAAGTCTTTAATTCCTTGTAAATAGTATGGAAATTTTATCTTATAATATCCCTTCTATTTTTGGCTAACCTCATTAACTTCTGTACAAAGATGACAATGTGAAGGTGGAGATTTTAATGCCAGATACTGCCCTTAGATATATTCTTCCCAATGTTCTTCTCCCAAAACCCATCAAACTGAGCACTAGGTAGACAGGCTCACACACCAGCTCAGGTGACTAATGCCCTGAGGCACATGTTCCCTCAGAGAAAAAGAATGCATCATCTTGGGAATATAGAGGTTATGGAATAACCTCTTTCACATGAAGCAGATTGAAGAGAACTAAAGAATGCATAAAAGAGCTGAGAAGTCAGGTCAAAGCATTAACTATAAGGTATCAGGAAGGAATAAAATAAGAAATGGTAAGAAATATGGATAGAAGCAGAATGCCAACTTTTTAAAATAATAGTCTCACAAAGATACAAACATATATAAGAGGAAATATTTGAAAAATAACTGAGAATGAAGTGATATTTTCAATTGAAGGAAAACAACTTCAAATATACATTATTATCTTGAGCTAATATAGAATTTAAGTATGAAGGCAAAGCCAAAATATTCTTACACATGTAAGACATCAAAGGTTTTACCTTCCAAAAACTCTGTCTTTCAAAAAGCAATTCAAGATGAGAAGCAAATCGAGATGGATCTTACAAGATAAGAGAAATAGATCAAGCTGATAAAAAAATTAGGAAAATTTACTGTTGTATAAATACACAGGACACAAAACAAAATTAATAAAGAATATTCATGATTAGAAAAAAGAACTGTGAAGTTCTGAAATGTATCAACATAGCTGCGGTTGGGGTAAATGTCTAATCTGAGATGGAGACAGAGGGAGGTGAGGCATGCCCAATCCATCTGTAGTACAGGTTATAACACCAGTTAGAAACTTCAGGCAAA
Organism: Tapirus indicus; assembly: GCA_031878705.1. NCBI lineage: Eukaryota > Metazoa > Chordata > Mammalia > Perissodactyla > Tapiridae > Tapirus > Tapirus indicus. The sequence continues at coordinate 33,865,721 of CM062934.1, forward strand.
GCAGTGTCGTGATGGCAACATAATGTTCGAATCTCTGTAAATTCTCTTAGAAACACAAACAGAACAACAAGGGTGACAAATAAAAAAGTCACTGACCTCCTCAGCAAAACTATGTGGAACAGTGTGTACACAAATCCTAGAATACAACTGGTTGGGGAAAAATAGGAACAAAAGCAGGGCTTGGGTGGGTTTAACATCTGTACTGAAGAAGCAAAGGAAGTGAATGAGCTGTTTTTATTACTAAAATTTTTAGTTTGAAATAATTGTATGTTCAAATACAATTGGAAGAAATAATGAGAGATCCCAGGTACACTTTATCCAGTTTCCCCCAATGGTAACATCTCACAAAACTACAATACAATGTCACAATCAGGATACCAACAGTGATACAAAGTACAGGACATTTCTAACACCACAAGGTTCCTGCATGTTGCTCTTTTATTTTCACACTCACTTCCTGCATACACCCTACCCCACTCATGAAGCCTCACACCTACTAATCTATTCTTTGTTTCTATAATTTTGTCACTTCAAGAATTTTATATAAAATGAATCATGCAGTACATGATATTTTAAGGTTGGCTTTTTTTTTTTCTCAGCACAATTCCCTCAAGATTCACCCAAGTTTGGAGTGTATGAATAGTTGGTTTCTTTTTATTTCTGAGTAGCATTCCAAAGTATTGATATACCACAGTTTAACAATTCACCCATTAAAAGACATTTCAGTTGTTTCCAGTTTTTGCCTTTTACAAATAAAACTACTAGGAACATTCATGTAAAGGTTCTGTGTGAACTGAAGTTTTAATTTCTCTGAGATAAATACCCAAGAGTGAAATTGCTGGAATGTATTGCAATTGCCTATTTAGTTTTGTAAGAAACTGCCAAACATTTTTCCAGAGTGGCTGTACCTTTTTACTTTCCCATCATCAATGTGTGTGAGTGATACAGTTTCTTAGCATTGTCACCAGCATTTGGTGTTGTCACTATGTTTTTTTAATCCATTTTGATAGCTGACACTTCATAGTGGTTTTAATTTGGTCAATTTCTAACTGGACATTTTTTTTACTATTGAATTTCAAGAGTTATTTACATATATGAATATGAGTCCTTTGTTGAACATGTGGTTTGTAAATTTTTTCCCCAGTCTGTAGCTTAACTTTTAACATTTTCACAGGGGCTTTTGGAGGACAAAAGTTTTTAATTTCATTGAACTCAAATATGTCAACTTTTTCTTTTATGGGTCATCCTTTGAATGTCAAATCTATGAACTCTTTGAATAGTTCTAGATCCTCAAGATTTTCTCCTGTGATTTTTCCAAATGCTGTAGATCTTTGCATTTTACATTGTTTGTGATTCATTTTGAGTTTATTGTGTATGAAGTATGAATTTGGGGTTGAGGTTCAATTTTTTGCCTAAGGATGTCCAACTGCTCTAGTAACATTTGATGAAAAGATTATTCTTCCTTTACTGATTGTTTTTGGACCACTGTCAAAAATCTGTTGGCCTTTCATGTATGGGGCTCTTTCTAGGTTCTGTATTCTGTTCTATTGACATAGGTCTATCCTTCTGCAATACTACATTATCTTGATTACTGTAGCTACATAGTAGGACTTAATTTGGGTATAGTGATTCCTTCCACTGTATTTTTCTTTTTCAATATTCTTTTAGCTATTGCAAGGTTATTCCTTAGCTATTTCTCTATAGATTTTTGAATAAACATGTCTCTATTTTTTAAAAAATTATAAGGACGTCAGCATCATGGTGGAGTGAGCTTTCTCCT